>AP027112.1:34443319-35853282 GCA_028142955.1 Pinctada fucata | reverse complement strand
TAATTCCTTTGTGACCCCTCGACTCTCGATCGTAACCATGGTAACTGTATGTGTTAACATCTCATTTCGTTACTTCTGTCTACCTGTATACTTTGGCGACATTTTAGTCACTCCATCTGTCCGTGTTTCCGTATGGTTTTTTTTTTTTTCTCACGCAAGGAATTAACTGGTCATTTCTTTCGACTGGTAACTTTTGATTCAATTTGTATGTGATATAATCATGTACATTAGATTCATACTTGTGACAATTTTGGTCATGATTTTTCCTCTTTGACCTTGATATTTAACATTTTCTATAAAAAAAACCCTATAGGCGGCATACATGGGGTGCCGGACCGGTGCGACACGAATGCCCCGCTGGTAGTCATCATTGAACATATTTCCAAGGGCAATAACTCCTTCAATAAAACCAGAATTACACATCAAATATCTACGTTTACATTTAGATAGGGGCGTGCTCTTTAGCATGTTAACAAAAGGTCGAGATATTTGAACTTCGCCTAGATAGACGATTGAAAGGTTACAACACTATATATGCTACTTTTAAAATGAGAAGTTGAACTTTTAAAAGGGACACTCAGAAAATAGAAATTGCGGTGTCCATGAAGCACTCAGCAGTTCTCTGGATAATTTTGTGACCTTGACATATTTGTTTGACCTTTTTCTTAATACCAAGGATGTTCCATTACCCTTGAATTGTAAAGAAGAATTTCTTTATACTTTGTATATTCTTTGTAACAAGATGGTTTAGGGTTTATTTGTTGCTTATAATGACCTATTGCAAGCAATACATTTGTTCCCCAAACACTCTATAGTTGCATGTATTCCGAAAGACCCCGTAATCTTGAAAATAAATAGACATTTTATGATTTTTAAAACATTCTCAAAATGTTTTCAAAATTTTAATGGATCCAAATGTCTATGATCTTTGATCCTGATCTTGAACATTATTTCTCTGTTGAGGACCTTCTACATGGAAAGTTTGAAGATCCTATGGTTCAGCCTATACTTGCAGCGTAAACATTTTGGTGCATGTATTAACCCCCCCCCCCCCCCCTCTTTTTCCCCACTTCTACGTCGATCAATTTCTAAATTATTCTATAAAAGGTGATAAAACAATATATATATATATATACATATTTAAAAGAAAATGTATTTATCATATTATCGAATAAGAAAATTAAAGAATGTTTCGGTCAAAACAAGAGCTTTTCTTGAATTTTAAAGTATTTCTACAAAAAAAAATGCTATTTTTAGCCCCAAATTGACCTTGATCTCTGACCCATTGAACCCAAAATAATTGGTGCTGATCTTTGGCCAATGGGCTATCAGTGAGTGAAGTTTCATTGATATCAGATCATAAATACAGGTAGTAGGGCACGAAAAGCATTTCTTGGGGGAAATTTTAAGAGTTATCTGCCCCTTATTAGAGAAAATGTCTATTATCTTAAAATTTAGCTCATTGACCTACCTTAATTTCTCAGTTTTTTAATAGAGCATGGTATTGGCCTTCATAGTCATTGATTTATAAAAATATTTAATTACTTTTAGCAATGTATTTTTCAACATTTTTTTAATAGCTATGAACAACATTTCCATGCATATATGAATTGATAGATACATAGTATTAAATATCTTGAAACCTGTCTCCTTGTTGTTGATTGTAGTGAATTTCATTTTTCATATGAACTACTATTGTAACTCTCTAACTTAAAGATAAAATTATAGCATGTTGGTTATTTATACCTTTTTGTTTTACCAAAAAATATATGACCATCTCAAATTTGACAATTCCCAGGTTTCATCACCTGCAGCAGACCCCCACTCATTTCAAAGGCGTATTTCTCAAAAAGTAGATCATTGACAAATACTTTGCAATTTATCACTGGAAAGAACAATGATAACTTTACAAAAAGAAAATAAAATTGGAGAAATTTAATTACTCTGTTCAGAGTAGCGGACATCCTTAATACGACTTACTTGCGTCTTTGAACCCTGCAGCATGGTTACAAGTAGGACTAGTGATGACTTTCTGGGTATACACCGTGGTTTCCTGCTCACACGGGCTCGAGCTAGTATCGTTACACATCTTTATCGCCATGTCAATCTTGTACTCGTTAGTCAGCACATCCCTCGCAATGGTAAACCTATATGAGTGTATGAATTATTAAATCAAATCTTTCAATTCAATAATGGCAAACGAAAAATTATCGGTGCTGTGGTTTAATGGTTAGGGCGTCGTGCAAGTGACTGAAAGGTTGCTGGTTCGAGCCTCACTAGGACCACAGGTCGGCCGACATATACTCTTCAATGTTTTATGTCAAATACTAAAAAAAAATTCATTTTCAGTGTATTTGTTTACATGTATGTGGTGTTTATATAAAAAAAAATTTCCACAGCAATAAATTTTGATTACATGTACTTACCATGCCCTCATTTTGTAATTTCATTCAAACATAATTTTTGTAACAATATACATGTATATTTCTTGCATAATCAGTTGGTAGATCTCCATCTTTGTTTATTAAGAACTCAGCAGCCCTAAGATTCTGATTATTAATTATAGGGAGACGAATGGTTAGAAAATTAAGACTTACACCAAGTTGAAAATTCCATTCAGAGACACAGTCTTTTGCAGCCCTGCAAAAAAAGAACACAATACATTACAATCTTGTAGCTCTAGATTTTTTTTAATATATTTTTTTTTAATTATTAAATTTGGATAATTCAAAACCTTTTTTTTTTTAAACTCTAATATTCATCTAAATGAAGCTTCGCCCCAACACATACATTCCTTCTTACTACTGGTATATGTATTTAAGCCATATCACTTCAACTTTTTGTCGTTATCAATATTTGATTTTCTTCATCTTTCAGTTACATGAAAACAAAATGCAATTCAAATGAGTTTAATGACTTTTCTAAATTCTTTTTAAGTGACAAGTATTCCCCTCTTATCAATAAACAGAGTTAATTTTCATTCGGGACAACAATGTTTCGAAATTGCTACAGAGACACTTTGAAGCATGTTTTCCAGAATTTTAAACTGGTTTACTCAGAATTTGATAAAATCAACTCTGTATATAAAAAGACTGAATTCTACGTATAAAGATTACGATACATACCAAAATCAAAAGTAGATATAGGGTAATCTACCCTCAGATCGTCTATGGTTGCCGTGATAACAAGTTCACATATGTCAAGTTTCAGGGACGTCTCGATGGATTTTCCGAACCTCGGAACATTGGTACAGCAAATGACCGAGTTACAGTCAACTGGTAAATTGCATTTAGTGTCTGCCGGAAGATTAGCTTGTCCCGTCAAAAGGGGATTGGTACAAACTGAAATAAAGAGATTTTTTGTTGATTAAGAGAAGTGAAGCTATCAAACTGCAAACATAATAGGAGACAAGTCTGAATTTTGGGAGGGTGGAATCTGGGAAATGTGTGGTTTCCTTTTTAGTAATTTTATAGTATGTGTTTTTTTCAATATCCTTACATCGATGTTTTCATTTTATAAAATTTCTTTACAGTAATCAATGCTTAGCCTATTCTAAATAAATTGATACATTTTCTGAAGTAAAAGAAATGTCAAAATCACAGACCTTGTTTGAATCCTTGCGCTGTGGCACCAGCATACAAAGCATCGGTATGCTGACATGACATACTATCGTTACGGACATACTGATCTATTTTTAGATACTGAAGCAGCTCAGATTCTGTAAACGCTGAGATAGGCTTTGTGTTAGGATCCTCCCCTCTGTTCGATAGCCAGGTATCTAAACTGAATGCTGTATGGAATAAAATAAGTCAATATGATAAGTAAAACTTCGCAATTCCCTTACTTACATAAACTAATATAGGATGAAGTTATTTATGCAGCAATATTGCAGTACATTTTGTACTAAGTTGTAGAAAATTGAAACATCTTGCTAAAATGGTAACCTTTTTTTCACTGAAAGAATCTGTGAAACATAAATGTATCAAAGAATTAAATAATATCATTAAGCTCATGAAGCTTCTATTAATGTTTTCAGTAGAAAAGAAACTATCTATCTAGAAGTGATGTAATGTTGAACTTATCCTCTTCAAAGAGAGCAAGTGTCTTAATTTGTGTTTTGTTATGGGTATGCAGCACACAGCAAGCAATTTATCGTACATGTCATAAGTTAAGCACATTTCATGCAAAATAATTGCACTTGCTGTGTGTTGCATACCCGTAACAAAATACAAATTATGACATTTATTCTATACATATGCCTACAATTGTACATCCTTGTTTTCTGAAATTGTTTTTTCATTTCGGGGAAAAGGGTGAAGTTAAATTAAGGTCACCGCGGGTTCAGTTTGCAGGTTAGAACAGCTGCTGCAGCATGATTCTGTAGAGTTTATGTATTGTGACATCACGAATGTTTAACATACAAAACGAAACAAGTTTCTATTAATTGTTTCATACCAGGAAATTACATTCGCTGTGCATATATGTCTAAATACATGTACATGCCATTGTAAGCTGTCAAGAGTCATATCCATATAAGAACAATTTTAAAACTACAAACCACAGAAGAACGGTTTTAAAATAACATGTGTAACTCAAAATTGAGGAATATCAATCCCTTGCTCTATGATTTTTATGTGAATATAAATGATTTCACTGTTTTGATACGCAAGTCTGAAAAGATATGAATAATTCATATATACATGTAATATATTTCATGTGACATTACTTGGGGAAATGCTGTTATATCCTTGAGTCCAGTCACACGTTGCTATGGGAAGTTTCATCGTATCCATGACAACCAGGTCAGTGATGCAATCACCGTTACTCTCCATACAAACTCCGATGTCAAGGTCAATCAAGTACGCTCTGTCTACGATCAGCTCATTGACAGTGTAGCTGAAAGAAATAGCAAAAAATAGCCTGTGTTTGTGAAACACGAATGCCCCTGGTGGCATCTTTGTTAGTATAGCACCATTTTCTGTTAGGTAGGTCAAAGGTCAAGGTCACGAGGTCAAACATTTTGGTATCAATGGAAAGGTCTTGTCACAAAGAATACACAGTCATATGAAATATGAAAACTCTATCACTTTCCATTCAAACGTTATTCCCAATGTTAAAGTTTTTCGGACAAAAAGACAAACAGATGGACAGGCCAAAAAGTATATGCCCCCGAATCTTTGATTTTGGGGGCATAAAAATTATTTTAGATTTGATAAGTATTAATTTATGATATTCTGGTTGAGCATGATAAATCATTTTAGTATATATGAAATGATGGATATTCCATTTATTGCCAAGCATTACTTACTTCATTTGAAGGACACCATAAAGGGAAGCACTGGTAGGGTATCCTAGAATAAAGGAAATTTTTATTAGGATGATACATAGTTACATGTACATCTATACATGTAACTATGTAGATTCTATAAAAATAAATAACTTGATGACCTTTTAAACAGAGTATAAATGTATCTGTTCCATCACGACAAATATTTCTAAAATATGTTATTGTAATGAAATAAAACAGTGGGTGGTGTCCTCTAAGTTATGAGGAATTTAAATGTGTTGAATAAATATATTCTGAAAAAGTTCAGTATTTTGTATGTTAAATTACCGATATCTTGAATTTTATGAATTTCTTTTTTTTCAGATTTCTTATCTCATGTCAAAAATTAAATTAACAACATTTCAACATTTTCATACTCTGATTTTCTTGTATAAGAATAATGGCACATGAAATCTTTCAAAATTCAGACTTTTTTTACAATGTGTATAAATTGAAAATATAAACTACACATTCTAATGCAACATCGCTATAATGTTGAATTTCATTGGTTGTGTGCTCCTAGTTGCAGCTGTAACACTAAGCTTTGACGTTGCTAATGTCACATTTCGCACAATATTCACAAAAATATAGATTGCATTAGAATGGGAATAACTAGATACTGACGTTATGTTTGTGGAAGGTAAATGCTGATTATATAGTGCAAACATCCATATTTCAGGCTCCACTAACACGTCACCAAAACATAGGGTAATCAAAGATTAGATAGCTTGCCTATACAGGTTTCTGTCAGAAACCAGGTTAAAGTTTTTAAAAAGTAGGTAAAAGTCCAAGGTCAAGGTCACTAAGTCAAAGGTCATGGTCTCAAATGAAAGGTCTCGTCACAAGGTATCTACATGTGAAATATCAAAGCCCTACCCCTTATAGTTCAAGAGTTATAGCCCAGGTTAAAGTTTTGTCTACGGATGACGACAACGACAACGACGCCGAGGGTATGGCATTAGCTCTCCGGACTTTTTCGTCCCGGCGAGCTAAAAAAACAACCGTAAAATTAGCATTTATTGTCAGCAAACATAACATCAGAAACTATTTATTCCCTAATTCATGAAAGTGTACATACAAATACTCACCAAACTGATAGTGTTTTAAATCTATCTTGATTTCGAAGTTTTCAAGTCCGATCGTAAGCTCCTGATAACAATTATCTAGCTGTAGTTTCGTTTCAAACGTTCTGCTGATGTTCTGTACGTTTGTACAACAAGACACGTGAGTACAAGTGCTGTAGATATGACATACAGTGTCTGGGTCGGAAATCGCTGGGAGATTTTCTTTCGGCAGACTTGAGCAAACTGAAAGAGAGGAATACATAAAGTTTGATTTCACGCTACTGTAAATTGCTTTATTTTCATCAGTATCAATTTTCGTCAATTCGTTCAAAATGACAATTTCGTCAGTACGTAAATTCGTCATCCAAGGGTCCCTAAAATATAAATTCGTCTGTTCAAAAGCCCACTTAGCATTCAGGTATAGGCCGTATGCGTTTGTTTTCATTGTTTAACAATTATTGTTTAACAAACAATTAGAGACATGTACACCACATAGCTTGTTGCGAAAACATATCATATGGTAATTAGAAGTACATTATGTGCGTATTCAGTTTTCAATGATTTATCATTTGCCTGTCGTATTTTAAACACAAGTATTTATATATGTCGATACGTAATTTCGTCAAGGGAGGCACTGACGAAAATGACGAAAATTGGTACCTGACGAATAAAAACCAATTTACAGTATTATTTTTATACCTTGAGGCAAAGAGTCACTATTGATTGATTTTTTGTTCTAATCATGACATTAGTCTGTGGAGTATTTTCCTCAAAGTGACAAATCTAACCAAGTTGTATTGGAATATCCTATTTTTTTACGTGAAATATTTCAATTAACACAAAAATGTCACAAATGGACTTCATACACAAAGGAGTTAATAAGACTTGAATCAAATCTTCCCTAACAAAGACAAATTTTGAAAATTCTTTCAGAAACTTAGTACCTATACTGGATGCCATCTAGAAAATCTGAAGTTAAACTAGATTTATTTTGCATTTATTGCTAAAATTGGATAAAAATACATGTATGTCTTTTTCTAACTGAAATCAATAGAAAATAGAGAAGTTTTTTAGAACATTGTTCCCTTGTATAAAGTTCTGATTACCCGAAGTCCAGCCGTTAGTTGGTCCTGCGTAAACACTCTGACTGCTGCTGAGGTCACAGGGCGTATCCTGCATATATCGCCCCACCCTAAGGTCATGGAGAAGCTCCACCCCCTTGGGACTGGACAGGGGGAGGAAGTATCCTCTGTCTGCCACCCACTGGGCCAGAGAAAATGCTGTAAAACAAATCTATCAATTAGCGATGCTTCAAATAATTGCTTAACAATTATGATAATTTTCTTTTTATAAGTTACATGTTTATAAAGTAGTCTAAGAAATTTTTGGATTAAAATAAAAAATCAGTACACAAAATTCAACACAATTTGTTTACATGCTTATCAATACACATTTAGTGAAAAGTAAATAATTCTTAATTTAAAAATTTAGTGCAAATCTACCTCAATAAGAAAAATCTCAGTGAACATTTTAATAAACATTTAAAAATGAAATAAGGAAAAAAATACTAATTTTTTTTAGACGTACATGGATCTTTAAATCCGTGGTCATAAGTGCATGGCTTCTTCGGAAGGGCAAACTTTTCAAGGATTTGATAGGTGGCGCCACATGTCTGATCCTCGCAGATGGCTATGCCCATAGTTGTAAGATATGTGTCGTCCATTTCCAAGTCGGTTATGCTATAGCTAAACGTCAAAATCATTATGAATAAATTATATTACTTCTGTACGATCATATGTTGCCATGATTGAATTCATTAATCTTAAAATCAATATTATTAACATAAAATCACTGTATATATCGCAAACCATAGAAAAAACTTTGCACTTGACCTACTTCTTTATGACAAATACAGATGTTTATTCTTTTGTACTTACTTTAGTCTAGCAATGCCACCCATGTACAAATGTTCCTCAGTACCTAAAGTTTAAAAATTTATAAAGAATACTTTTAATATATATCATCTACTTATCTTTAAAATTTTGAAATGGATACCATTAATATTCATCTTCTAGTAATCTTAAACAATTAAATGTATTAAAGACTGAAAAGCTCAGATCACATTTTTATCCTATGATAAAGCTACATGTCAATGTATGCATGGGCGAGATATCTTGCATGCGTCATTTTTGTTTTGCCAACGTTAACGGAGAAGGCAATAGCTAAATAGACAAATTGTGCATAATCCGCTGCAATGTATAAATTTGATTGTGATAAATATGATTACCGGTAATCATAATGTAAATCAATATTACATAACATCAACGTTTATGGCTCGTCTATCAAAACTCACCCCAATTATAGCCACTCAGCGTCTTGTTGAAGTAGAAATTCTCGATGCCGATTCTCATTTCATAGGAGCATGGGTCGAGCTCCATATACACATGGAAGTTTCTCTCGAACCCTTCACCGTCCACACAGCAATGTACGGCAGTACAGGAAGATGTCAGAGAGCATCGTATTTTGGTGGGTGTAGTTAGGTCAACTAAGTTCACGGAATATGGGCAGCCTTTAACAAAGAAATTTTCTCATTTTTAAGAAATTTCCTATAAAGGACACATACAGTATACAAAATATCCATGTATGTATAATTGATTCTAGAGATTCAAAATTCACTTTTAATCTATGATGATACATGTAATAAGAATTTTTAAAAATCTCTTCAGTTTAAACGGTAATACATGTACTGTTTACAAATCTATAAAATTTTGGATGATTTCTAACAATTGACTGATCATTGACAAACGATCAGATCTATACAAACATCTTTACATTTGTATATCAGAAACTTCAACTTTTTGATTTTCATGCATGAAACCTTACACCCACAGCATCAAACAATAGAAAATAAGTTAAAATATTTTCATTAGAGTTGCAGAAAAAGATAACTTCATCACAAATGATTACATGAAGAGCATCCTTTCATAAAGAAGGATTTGAGTGAGAGACAGCACGCAGTGAAATGACACTGCATATCAACAGGACAGATATTGTAATTTTGAACGTCCCCTGATCATTCATTTGCTTGTAAACTGTATGAAGTGCTAAAATACCTCAAGTAAATCTTATTAAAAAACCCTGCATATGCACGTTCACAGGGATTTTTTTAGGGTCTGTAGGGGGCCATATTCGGCCCCATTCCCAACCCCAAAAAGTGGTACTTTTTCCCAATATTAGACCTAAAAATCCCCAATCCAATCTTTTCTCCAAAACGAGAAATTCATTTCCAATTTACATATCATTAACTGAAAGGAATGCGAAAGTAGAACAAACATATCATGTTAGTTGAACTCTAAGAGGGATTCAAAATACAAATGTAAAGACAATTGATAAGATGAATATATCTTTTTGTTGTTTGAAATTTATTTCCCAATTTTGGTTGAAATGTTGCAAAATTCCCAATTTCATTGGCCCAGGCCCCTGACATCAGGGCTAGAAAAAACCCTGCATTCATGTATCAAGTTATTGAGAGCATAAATATCCTTTTACAAGTTTTTGAAAGCAAGACAGTCACTTCAAAGAAAAGCAAAGGGTATTTAGAAGACTTACTGTTGACCCATCCAGTAGCTATAACAATAATAATATTAATACATTCTTTATGTTTTTAAGGTAAACCTCAATTAGTACAAAACTATTCTCCCTTGAGGCCTTCAACAAACAAATAAATAACTAAAATATTTACCCTATAAACACAAGCATGATGCAAGTCAGACATATATATCTATGTAACGTACACATAGGACAGTTAATGAGCAGTGTCATTATTTGACAAAAGATAATTAAAGCATTTAGTTTTAAAGGTGGTGAAAAAATTTCAGCTTTTTACTGTATGGGGTAAACTGTTCCAAATTAAAAGTTCCAGAATACTGAAATGACTTCTTGAAAATTTCTGTTTTTGGTTTTGGAATGGCAAGGTTAGAATTTGTAACGGAATGCAGTTTATAAACATCAGATGAGTTGAATTTGAAAAGATCTTGAAGATATTGAGGGGCAATCTCATTTTGACATTTGTACATCAATAAACTTTTTTGATATTCAATTCGTTTGTCTATGCTTAACCACTTTTTCATTAAACAAGGGTTCACTTGGATGATCATATGATTTATCTCATATCATTCTTGCTATCTTTTTTTGAAGTTTTAACAAGCGTTCAATGTTTTCTTTGGAACAGTTTCCCCATATACATGTAGTAATACAATAATCAAACAATGGTTGTATGTATGCATTATAATACAAAATCCTTGTATCTTTTGGGAGAAACTTTTTGATCCTTGAAAATAAAAAGACTTTTGAATTAATTTTCTTAAATGCATGTTATTATTATCACATCAAACTGAAATTGCATTTAAGTCTGTCTTTAGATTTTGTTCAATGGTATCAACATTTATTTAAGTAGATCGGAGGGTGGCATCATCAGCAAATATTTTTAAAGTCAGTTTCAGACTTCTTAGACACAAGGGGAAGGTCATTAATAAACACTAAAAACAAAATTGGACCCAAAACTGAGCCTTGAGGAACACCAGAAGTTACCTTTTCAGCTTCTGAGAATAAATTTCCTATTCCAACCTTTTGAGTATGATCTTTCAAATATGACGAAAACCATTTTATCACATTTTCAGAAAAATTGAAACATTTAAGTTTAGAGAGTAAAATTTCATGGTTCACCAAATCAAATGCTTTAGTGAAATCTTAATATACCATACCACTAAGATTTCCATTATTGATGTCTTGAAGCAATGATTTAGTTATTTCAGTTAAAGCTGTCTGGCATGAGTGTGACTGCCTTAGAATGTTGTGAATGTATTATATTGTTCGCATTTAGGTAATTTAAACAGAATTTGTGACTTGCCTTTTAATGATTTTGGATAGGGTTGGAAGAATGGAAATAGGTCTATAATTTTCAGGAATAGTTTTATCACCATTTTTATACACTGGGGTCAATTTTGCATTCTTAAGCATAGATGAAAATTTGTTTGTTGAGATATAGCTATGCCAACGTCCTTCATCAGTTATAGAAAGCAATACACAGGATACTTCTGAGAAAAACATAATTTTATGTTAGAACTTCCTGTTGGCCCATCCAGTAGCTCCACCACTGTACATAGGATGTATAAAGCTACACTGAGAGTCCTGTATGTAGTTAGCTATGCCAATGTCCTTCATCAGTTATAGAAAGCAATACTTCTGAGAAAAACATATGTAAGAACTTACTGTTGACCCATCCAGTAGCTACACCACTATTCATAGGATGTATAAAGCTACACTGAGAGTCCTGTATGTAGTTGGCTATGCCAATGTCCTTCATCAATTATAGAAAGCAATACTCAGAATACTTCTGAGAAAAACATATGTTAGAACTTACTGTTGGCCCATCCAGTAGCTCCACCACTGTACATAGGATGTATAAAGCTACACTGAGAGTCCTGTATGTAGTTAGCTATGCCAATGTCCTTCATCAGTTATAGAAAGCAATACACATAATACTTCTGAGAAAAACATATGTAAGTACAGTCAAACCTGTCTTAAAGTGACCCTCTTTTTAGCGACTTCCTGCTTTATGTGACCTTTTTTATTCCTCCTGAGAAATTTTCCTATCAAATTAACCTGTTTATAGCGACAACCTGTCTAACGCAACAACGACCGTGATTTTTCTGTCCCGTATCGAATTCCAAACCTGTATATTACGACTTTTAGAGTTGAATAGGACCAAAACTACGTAATATTTTACATGAAATCTCTTCATCAGTGTCTTTCATTATTAGATTTTCTGTGATAAATAAAATCTAATGTGATTTTATGTGTGCAATACGATTAATCAATAAATGCACGAATTGATATATGCAGTGATACATTTAATAGTATTGCTCTTATACTACGAAAATTTTGTTTGTCAAAGTCAGATCAGCTTGAACCTGTATTCAGTGACCACCTGTCTTATGTGACCCATTTTATATCGGCCCTTGCAAAGTCACATAAGACAGGTTTGACTGTACTTACTGTTGACCCATCCAGTAGCTACACCACTGTACATAGGATGTAAAAAGCTACACTGAGAGTCCTGTATGTAGTTAGCTATGCCAATGTCCTTCATCAGTTATAGAAAGCAATAGACAGAATACTTCTGAGAAAAACATATGTAAGAACTTACTGTTGACCCATCCAGTAGCTACGCCACTGTACATAGGATGTATAAAGCTACACTGAGAGTCCTGTATGTAGTTAGCTATGCCAATGTCCTTCATCAGTTATAGAAAGCAATAGACAGAATACTTCTGAGAAAAACATATGTTAGTACTTACTGTTGACCCATCCAGTAGCTACATCACTGTACATAGGATGTAAAAAGCTACACTGAGAATCCTGTATGAAGTTAGCTATGCCAATGTCCTTCATCAGTTATAGAAAGCAATACACATAATACTTCTGAGAAAAACATATGATAGAACTTACTGTTGGCCCATCCAGTAGCTACACCACTGTACATAGGATGTATAAAGCTACACTGAGAATCCTGTATGTAGTTTGCTATGCCAATGTCCTTCATCAGTATTTTAGAGGCGTACTCTGGTAGCGGGCTGATTCCTGTTAGGCCTTTACTGGACTTCCAGCTCGCAAGTGAGAAATCTGGAATAAAGATTAATCTCATGAGAAGTGTATGACTTTTTTGTAGTGTTGACTATTTCTTCCAGATAATTTATTTAACTCACGTGTACATTTTTTTCGTGTAAAAAGTTGAAACCAAATAGAAACAGGGTAAATTATATTGACATAAGAAAACGAATTGTATAGGGCTATGAGTTTTTCAATTTTCTAAAAGAATATTGCGCATGTATTATACAATGCTAAAAAGATTTTTCATTTACAATATTCAACATCAAATCAAAGCGATTGCACTGCATTTATACCTCATCACAAGTTCTCATTTACATAATATATATGTAACAACAATAATTTCTATTGTATTCTATTTCTATGGTAATCAATAGTAAAATTACAGCATTCTGGATTGGATTGAATTAAGTTGGATACAATAGAAAAATTTTCTTTGTAACATTTGATGTAATTTGCTCGGGCTCATAGCATAAGTTGTATAGAAATACATTGGTTTCCAAGAAATTGTGAGCTTTTAATGAAAATACTGTGCATGCACAAGTTTGACTTACTGAAAATGTAGAAATCCTTGTTCCACTCGCATAGGCGTTTAGGCAGCAAGGACTCGGAGAAAACAACGTCCGATGGAGTGCACGGACCATTGGACTCGAAACAAACACTGATGTTCATATCAACCAAATAGTAACTCTCTCCGTAGATGTCTTGTATTGTGAAACTGAAATAACAAAAATTGCAAAAATTTACTTTCAAAACAGGAAATAAAACACCGCTAAAGACGGTATGGCCGGATTGCAAAGTAAGTTTTTGTCACTAACTGGGTCAAGGTAAATAGGTCAAATAATACGGCATAAATTGAAAGATTTTGTCAGAGGCAACCTAATAGTATATGTATAATATAAAGTTTCTACTGCATACAGTTCCATAGATTTTGCTTAAACCAGGAACTTTAACCAAAATCTTTAAGTAGGTCAAAGTCCAAGGTCAAGGTCACTAAATCAAATGTTATTGCATAAATTGAAAGGTCTTGTGATGGGCAAGCTTCATGTATAATATAAAATTTCTACTGCATATACATGTAGTTCCTTAGATTTTGCCATAACCAGAAACTTTAACCAAAATGTTGACGGCAGACAGACCTCATCAATCTATAGACCGGAATTGCTTTACAATCTGGCCAAAAATACATATTCAAGAGGTGTTTGTCATTTTTCTTGCAGAAAGTTTCTCAATCTTAAATGCAAAAATTTGAAGTCTGGCAGGCATCTACATGTATTTCAAATGTCTAAAATCTTTCTGAAGCTTACAAACGATTAGAATGGCCAACAAAATCTAATGAGTAGCATAAAATCTTCTATTTCTTTTTTCTTTAAAGAGCGAATGATTTCGCAATGCAATAATCTAGCATCTAAATTCCATCTTTTAATTTATATACATGTAAATAACATTTCTAGTTTTATACATGTACTTATAATTAACTTGTTTCAGGATATGAATACATGGCATGTATAGACTTACTCTACTCTGAAAACACCTCCCAACCAAAAGTGTTCTGTAGTTCCTGGAAACAATCAATGTATCAATCATCAGAAAAATTAAATATAGACTGAACGTTAACTTTATAGTTTTGTTTTTCATTTCCAAATGAACAAGTCATACCAGATTGTGTCATTTTTCAAACTAATTCCTACTAGAGCCAATTGATAATATATTTCTAATTTATCTAACGTAAGAAAGTTTCCTTCAGTTTTCAATTCTGAAACTTAGGACATAAGAAAAAAATCTCTGTTACATGAGGACCAGAATTTTTATTGGAATTTTCAAATGAAATATTTACCAAATTCATAATCCATAAGTGAGAAGTTCCTGTGGAATTTATCTATTCCCAGTAAGGCTTTCTTTTCACAGGGATCGAGGTGTAAGTACGTGCGGACTGCACGCTGGATTTCACTGACGTCCGTACAACATTCAACGCTTGTACAGTCGGAGATCAGGTGACACGTTGTGTCTGAGGACAGGGTAGGTAATGTACCAGCATTATTGCAAACTGTCGGAAAATAGAAAAATATTCTTGTTTTATTTAAATCTACTTGATATGGTTCTCCTGATTTTTTGAAGAATATTTCCAATGTTAGATGCATTTAAATTACCTCTCTATTTACCTAGTATGTCTTACAAAATAATAACTGAAAGAACAACATTGTTATCTTTAAAGATCACATAGAAGTGGAAATATCTGAAGCATTTGTTTTCTGTATATAGCTGATAGTGCTGGGTATCGCAGCTGAAAACTATATTGCAATATGCTAAATTTAAATCGGGATTTTTTGCAAAACTTTAGGATTTGATATTTTACGAATTAAATAAAATTCAAAGACAAAATTTTGCTTTATGTCTAAGCAAGAACTGACAAAATTATTTCCGAAATGTCGTCAAATGCGAGATGAGTTTTGTGCTACCAGAGTATTTAACCTTCTCACTACAATCATTGCAAAGAGAATTATTGCTGTTTAATAAAATTTTAATTCAAAATGACTTAAATGTCCGGAATAGCCTTTTTCAATCATTTTTATTATCAACAAACTTGAACCGATATTTTGGAAAAACGTATCGCGATACATATTGGGGATGAAAATATTGCAACATACCGGTAAAACGGTTTTATCGCACAGCACTAATAACTGACGTACCTAAGTTCCATCCATTGGACGATGGAGTGTATTTACTGGACGTTCTATCACACTGCTCTGTTGCCATGTAAGCGGAAACTCCGAGATCATCCAGGAGTAGAGACACTTCAAAATTGTCGAGACTGCCGGAAATACCCTGTAAATCTTTCCAGTCACTCAGTGAAAAGTCTGAAAAATTATGAGCATTCTTTTAAATGAATGAAAGCTGGATCTTTGGAATTCCAGTGATTCTCATTTATTTTACTACCTTCTGTGGAAAATTTAAGGAGCACGGCTTGGGTATTATTCAACAATGTTGTTTGTAAAGGGGTAGGTTCACTAACTGCCAAAATCGGCCCTAAATTTTTGCGAAAAATAATTTTATGAAAATTATGATTCAGTATCTCTTATATTTATCTCAAATACCTGCCGATATAGAAAGTAAATATTTTTCATTGTCAAAACGTCACGTGCGTTAGTTATGACGTCACATTTTGACGTCATTTGCTCTGCAGGACGGGAAGTGAAGGAAAATCGCCATATTTTTTGCATAAAACTTTAAAATTAGTATAGGCGCCAACCCTCACCCAACATAAATTTTACGTTGATCGAAAGATGGATTGCAAATCTAACTTTTTATATTAAATTTTTTTTGGGTGAGGGCTGGCGCCCTACTTATTTTCATAAATTTTGACCAGAATTATGCCCATTTCTTACGATTTTTCAGTATTTTATGACTTTCAGCCGATTTTGAAGCCATGTCTTTCGGTGTATTGCACGTAAATTAAAATAGTTATTTGGTATTTCAAACAACCACACATTTAGCTTCCTTGATACGAAATACAATCGAAATCTAAAACATTCTAAAATTAGGGCCGATTTTCCATGTTCCCGAACCTGCTCCTTTCACAAGTCCATTTTAAAAAGCAGGGGTGAAATAGATATTAAGAGTTTCATTGTAAAAATTTATGAACATCTGCAGTTTATAGGTCTGTTAAAGACTTTAATGAGGTCTGTAACCTTTACTTAAAACATAAACTTCAATTTTTTGCCTGCACTTCGGAAATAGTATCGTGGATTTTCTGGTTTCACGACACCTACTTGTTACGACGTAGTCATGACTCCAGTCACACATCTGGTACGGCAGGAGGGTGTTATCAAATACCGTGTAGAAGTTATTACACTGTGGATTGCCCGTCTCGTAGCAGGTAGAAATCTCTAGGTTTACGAGGTACATTCTCTCTACCATCAACCTCTCTACTTTATACCTGGGAAAAGAATAGCACACATTAATATTAATTGTGAAATCTTCCGAATAGTCTCCAGTGTACATGTACGTCTCATGCTTGACCTTGATTCAAGGTCAAATTCTTCTTTCCACAGTCATTTTGTATATTTTTTGCTTACAGAATAAACAATTTAGACCAATATTTAATATAATGTGTATATAATATTGAAAATTCAAAGTACAGAGAAATTCACAAACTCAAATGTCACACATGATAATTTTTAAATTTTTGCTTTTCATGAGTGTATCAAGAGGAAACTTGTCAAACTTTTGCCTCACTTAATGTTCAAACTGTAAGATTTTTCTTCGTTATTTTTTCCCTCTTAAACAAATTCTATCATAGAAGGAAAATATGACTGCAGTTAATTGCATCCAGACCTTCCTCCTCATTTCATTAACGCTGTTTCTCTACTTACTTCATCCTGATAATTCCCAGCAAGTTAAAGTACAGATCTTTGTTCCATTCTATCTCTGTCAGACTTATGTTGTAGAATGCATTCTCTGCCGTTATGTACATCATCTTCTTACAATGGTCGATCTCGAGACTGACTTGTGCCGTCCAGTCCATGGGTTCTAGGTAAACACAACATTGCACACCTCTGCAGTGCTCAGTCACATGACAGGCTAGGTCAGAGGTCAAGGTTGGAAGGGTCAAGTTTGCAGAACAAGCTTTTAAAAAGAAAGTAAATATGATATTATCAATTTTTGGTGAAATCATCTATGGAAACAATATTTTACACTATAATCAACAAGCTTTATATAAAATTTTTAAGATTTCATGAAAAAAATTCATGCTAATACACATATAAAAGTGTGAGGCAAATTTTCTATTAACTTAGTTATTATATTTTAATTTTGCCTCTTTCTACTTTGATTTAATGGAAATTGTGTCCTAAAAAACCATTGGCATGCAAGTACACATGAACATTTTACATATAAAATATATTACTCTATAAATCTGTATTAATGAAAAAACTTCACTTTTGAAGCATGTCTTTGATTTTCTATTCATCAACATATCTATCTACAAATTTTCAAAAGATAGGGCTGCTTAATCAGAAAGTAACAATTTATGAACAACTTCCAAATTACAATCCCAACACCTACCTTTAGTAAAGCCTTGTACAGCGTTACCATACACTCCGCCCGTCCTGTTACACTGCTGTTCAAACTTGTACCTGGACAGGCCCGTGTCCTCCATCAGCTGGAGTACAACATTTGAGGGGTAGGGTGGGGAATTGGGCGTGGCTCCATGGTCAATTAGGTACTGATACAGGGAGAAACCTGACGCAGAGAAAATATCATTATTACTACTAATTTCATAAAATAAACCCACTACTGCTTGTTAACTTATTGCTTGTAAACCAAATTGATCTTTAAAAAACATAAACCGTAACATGGAAACAATTTCATACCGTGAATTTAAGCAAATAGAATTTTCATCATGCCTACCCCATCCTTTAGTTACAAAGAGTTACTTTTCGTTTGGGATGATATCTGACTTAATGTTCAATCCAATATGACCAAATGAAATTCCTAAAGAAACATCATATTTGATTCATGTTTTCCACTGGTTTCCATTGAATTTGATGACATCACAATTATTTTAAGTCAGGTAACATCCAAAATGGGACATAACTTGTGGATCAAGAGGATAGAACAGACAGACAGATACACAGACAGACAAATACTATAACAAAATATAAAGATTCTACAGCTACGTACTGGGTATGAGGTACCCTGTTGTCCAGTTACAGGCTGGCTTGTCTAATAGTGTGTTCTGATACACCACATACTCCGCGTCACACGGGCCGGAATCCTCGAAGCACAGACTGACGTTCATACTGACCAAGTAACGACCCTCAGCATACAGATTGTGTACAATAAAACTGAAAATTGAAAACTGGTACTGATTAAAACTTTACTTTCAGAACATACATGTACATGTAGCTAGGTAATATATTTTTTGTGTCTGGTACCTGTACAAGATACATACTTAATGAGGAGTACGAAGCTATACAATAATTATCATGAATATTGTGCTAATTAACCTATTTATGTCAATGAAAGGACTAAATATTTAGCTATAGTAAAGTACATCAACAACTACATAGTAATAAAACTTTCTTCTAATGAAGATTAAATATACATGTAATTTTACAAATATCGTCCACTTACCTTGTTCTAATTACTCCATACAAATCCATCTTTTTCAACATTCCTAAAAATGGAAATAACACATACAAAAACTACATCTTTTTTTTTTCAGATAAAATGGCACAGATTTCCTGAAGAATTTATACATGCCTTTTCAGAGTAAAACATGAAAATATACAGAAATCAATTTCAAAACCTTTTTCAACCTACCATATTCAAAATCGTACAAGTTGGCATGGAATTCCAGTTTCTCAGTAGATATTGTCAGAGTGAACGTACAAGGGTCGAGGAGCAGTTTGACTTCGAAGCTGTTCTGTAGCCTATCGGAAGTCATGCAGCACTGTGTGTTAGTACACGTACTGTCACTGTAACAGTTGATAGCTTCAGAGGATCCGAACACGGGTCGATTACTGAATCCATTTGAACAGTCTGAAATACATTTAGTATGGTAAGTGTTGTCATCTGTAGGTATATTAATTTTAAGAATACTAGTATTGGTACAAGTTTTATTGCTTTAAGGTCCTTACACACATCTTTCTTTCACACATGATAGGAAAATCCTGGTGTGTATATCAATGAATGTAAAGTGTGTTTCAGGTACAATTATTCTGAACAATTCTACTCTTAGACTAGTAGATTTACTACAGTGATTATTGTCTGTATATCAAATCTACACAACGAATAGAAAAGATTACAGTAACTGCGGTACTATGAAGATGTAAATTCTTGTATATGTAATTACAGTACATAGAGAATAAGTGTCTTAACTTGTGCTTTGTTACGGGTATGCAACACACAGCAAGTGCATTTATCGTACATGCACTGCGCATTTCATGCAATAAATGCACTTGCTATGTGTTGCATACATAGTGCATTTCATGTGATAAATGCACTTTCTGTACATTGCATACCCATAACAATACACAAATTATGACATTTATTTCATATATATGCACCACACTTGTGTTTCATTCTTGTTTTCTGAAATTGCGTTTTTCTAGATGAAAATGTGATGTCAAAATTCAGGTCACCGCAGTTCAATTTGCAGGTTAGAACAGCCGTGTTTCAAAAATGTCTTGCGATTTACAACACTAGTCTAGTGATTATTAACATTTTCAAAATCTAATTATTAGCATAACATGTAAATCAGACCTACCTGTGGTCCAACCATCCACTGCGGAGGTATAAGGTGGGAAAGTACGTGAACAGTAAGATATGTATTCCGCTATTCCCAACTCTTCCTGAAGTCGTAATCTGTCTGCTTGAGAAAGCGTGGAACTCGCCGGCAAATTGTTAGCAGAATACCATTGAGCTACTGAGAAATCTGAGGGAAAAAAAGGAAATTTCTTCAATTTCCTAATCTTACAAAACCTATTACTTTATGCTAAAAGCTAGTCATAAGCTTGTAAACACTTATTCATTAGTTATTATAAACATTTAACCTATGTGCCCCAAAACACAAGCATTTATGGCATCATTGGCAACTTAATCTTATACCGGGCACACGAGATAGCAACTCTTAAATAATTGTAAATTCTCTAAAAAGCAATCATAGTTACATTGATCTTTCACAGACAATGCACATTTTTGCATTTGCTTAATTTTTACTTGTACATTCCAAAAAAGTACATGTCATTTTGTATGAATAATAGAGGAGTTAATCAGTGTCAGTATGTAATATATTGACTCACTTGGCGTGATAAATCCATTTTCCCACTGACATGGTTGTACAGGAAGTACTGTGCTGTGGAATACCATGGCAACCAGGTCACATGACTGAGATGTTTCCCAGCATACACTGATGTTCAAATCAAGCAGATACTTCATGTCATGTTGTAGTTCTGTAACAACATAGCTGGAAAAAACGAGGTCGATAATTAGATATCAACTCTACTGAAATCATACTACCATTCACTTGCATACTACTATTCACTTGCATGCTACTATTCACTTGCATACTACCATTCACTTGTATACTACTCTTCACTTGCATACTACCATTCACTTGCATACTACAATTCACTTGCATACTACCATTCACTTGCATGCTACTACATGTATTCACTTGCATACTGCCATTCACTTGCATGCTACTACATGTATTCACTTGCATACTACCATTCAGTACTGCGCATGCGTGAGATATCTTGCATGCGCAATTTTGTTTTGTCAATGTTAAACGGAGAGGGCAAATTTAAGTTGGACAACTTGTGCCCAATCCGATGCAATGTTATATTTGATTGCAATAAATATGTTTAATCTAATCTACTACCATTCACTTACATACTACCATTCACTTGCATGCTACTATTCACTTGCATACTACCATTCTCTTGCATACTACCATTCACTTGCATACTACTACTCACCTGCATACTACCATTCACTTGCAAAGTTTATCTTTACTTTAATAGTCATTCACTTTTCAAAATATATAGACTTCTAAATTCAGTCCCAATTTCAGATCATGAGTACTCATTTATAATTTTGTAAAAAAAGTCAATGTGCACAATTTTCATATTTGCAGTTTCAGATTTTTTTTTTTATCAAGTATGAAGTCAATCGACTTCCACGATTTTTTTTAGTATCATCGTGTTTTTCCACAAATATTCTATTCCATGAAATTTCATGTACATGTATGATGACAACCTTGTAATCATTCAATGAAACAATGATGGAACAGTAATGATTCAATAAATGAAAATTATAAAAGCATACTCACTCCATGCGGAAAATGTTGGCAAGGTAGAAATGATTCATTGTGCCGAACACAAAGTCGTAGAGTGTGATGTTGGATACCAATTCCTCGATACCGATCGACAGTTTTCTCTCACACGGATCCAAGTTAAGGTACGATTTGACGCTCCTGCCCAATACGCTAACGTCCATGCAACATTCTACAGCACTACAGGAGGATAGGTAACAGGTGATGTCCGAGGGCAGATTTTTGTGAGTGACCGATAGCGCACAGGCTATAAATAGAATAGGTATACATGTATGTATAATACTGCATGCATACAATCATGTACATATTCTAGCGGTATTCATATTTTAGGAAGGACTCTTATTTTTAGCCGAGTAAGTGCGGTAAAAAATTCACTAATTTAAGACCGTGATGATTTCAAAATTCTATATGTGTAAATGATTATAATGGAAAATAAGTCAAGTGCTATGATTTTGCTATTACACAACATGTATTGCAACACTACTGAAATGAATTTTAGTGGCTCCGCTGGAAGCATCACTGATGAGAATTTAATATTCGAAACACGAGTCTGGTACAGAAAAATTGTTTTGGAATTTTCTTCATGAAGGAATAGAGTTGGAACACTTCTGCATTACAGTATTAGTACATGTATGTCTATTTACCAAATTCTTACACTTTTCCACAAAAACTTTTGCAGTACAAAATCTATTTGAAACTTATTTTTAAGGTTTCAAACCACTAAGAAAAATTACTAAAAATAAAATTAATATAATTGAAGAATATCTTTTATGGTATATACCTGATGTCCAACCATTGACGTCACCAGCAAACACGCCTGCTGTCCTATTACAGCTGTCCTGGCTAATATACTGGGCCAATCCTAGGTCTTTTAACATCCGTGACAAGGCGTACTCCTCTAGTGGTAAGGTTAAGCCACGGTCAGACAGATAGGTACTCAAGCTGAAACCTGCAAATGGGATTAGAAGAGAGAATATTTATTATACTATCAAAGTGAAACAGGAACGGTACACTGCTTTGATAAATTTCTTCAGAGCAGAGGCACATATAGACAACATGAAAGCATCGGAATGATCTAGAGAGATGTCCTGATTAAGTTTTGTTATTCATAGTCAAAGTTTTGTCGCATTTTTAATGCACCTTCATCAAAATAAAAAAAATCACTGATTGTTGTCTACAGATTTCAATATTTTTCTATACATACAATGTCATGCACACATATTTCAAATTTTAAGAATTAAAAAGAATTCAAATTTTATATCAACTCTCAAATCAATCATTGGAATTTGCAGAAAAAGAAAGTAAATTTTACTGACTTATTAAATTTTTGAAAATAACTAATGATAAATAATGAGGAATTAAAAAAAAAAAATTCTATCAACTCTAACATCAATCATTGCAATTTGCAGAAATAGAAAATAAATTTTACCGTCTTATTTAAATTTTTGAAAAAAAACCCGTACCAGGTAGTTTGTAGTCTGTGGTCTTGTAGTCACATGACTTTTTCGGTAGGCGTACGTTAGACATGATGGACTCTGTGAGAGCACAAACACCGGCAGCTTCCCAGCATGCACTGATATTAATACTGACAAGGTACGCATTGGCTCCATATAAATCATCGATCAAATAACTGGAAATAAATACGTCAGAATGAAAGAAATGTACTGTCGGCTATAAAATAATAGCATCAAATGAATGACAAGCTTTTTATAGCTTCAAATCTTGTTTCGATACATTTTGCTAGCTTTAAATTTCAAATTATCCATTCATATTATGACATTATTCAACAGATCAAAGAAACCTTAAAATTTATATCATTGAGGCTTGGAATTGACAGAAATGTGAACTTACTCAAGTCTATAGGCTCCTTGTAACCAGAAATGCTCCTCAACATCTGACAAAAAAAATTAGAATTTCGTTTCTGTATGCATTATATTTTTTTTTTAATAGTTACACACATTTTTTGACACACAACAAGTCATATAAATCATCTCAAATTCTGCCCCTATGAGATTAAAATTCTATTTCCATAAAATGTGTCAAGATGACGCAATAAAGTAAAATTACATTGAATGATGCAAAATATCAGATCTAAACTTCAAATGCACCTGTAAATCATAAGCATTAAATATATTTTAAAATCTAATAGACCTTCTTCATATTACTGGTAGACTTGCATTTTAGACACTCCAAGACCCGACATCACTACTTTTGACGTTATTTCTAATTGTGACGTCATAATTCAGATACGACGTCACAGTTAAAAGTTACATCAAATCTTGTGATGTCGGGTCTTAGGATGTGTAAAATACAAGTCAACTCCGGAAATGTGAAAATGGTCTATATCATAACCATCACGAGCATCAATGCATTACTTACTGTACTTGTATCCAATCAATGAGATGTTGACGTACAGATTCTCGATTCCCACCATAAGTTGTTGATTACAGTTGTCGATCAGTACGTAGGATCTGAAGGCAGTGTTGGGGTCGTCTAATGACGTACAACACGAGATTCCCGTACAGGAAGTGGTTATTATACAGCCCGTTTTCAGATTTTTGTTGTAGGAGAGCTGCAGGGACGTGGTGCATTCTATATGTGTAAATAAATAGAAAATGTTGCTGAATGTACATGTATTAGCACATATCTGCATATTGCTTATTCATTTGCATAAGTTTATCTCAGCAGTGCACAGTGCTCCGCCTCGCCCGATAAAAATTTGTTCATCGATCCAATATATTTCTGTATCCCCTTGTAAAACACTGTATGACTGAAAATGTACAATTTCTAAAATGTAAAAGATATCAGCATTTACATGTAGTGCTGTCACTTCAACTGAATGGAATTTTTAATGGTTCAACAAAAAATTGTTGGTTACACACACAGAACTAAATACTGAAACTAAGTTCTTTATATATACATGAATTATACCTTAAAGTTATACTTTTTAATATTTTTTGTCCTTGATATACATGTTTTATGCATATTACTTTATCATGAAAATATTTTCTATGCAAGGTTTTAATAAACTAAAGAAAATTCGTCAGTGACAAATATTTGCATACTTTTACTTATTGGTATACTCATCATAATGAAATGTAGACCTTAATACCTGTTACCTGTCCACTTCGCGCCAAGTGGCACATAAGGCCTCAACAGTAAAACCTCAATAACACTGATCTAAATGCATAAAAAAATTATCAATTACCTTTCGTCCATCCGTCAAAAGTTGGTCCATACGGGGGAATATCTGGGTTACATGCCGTTTGGTCCAAGTAACGCGACATTCCCAACATCTCATGTACCCGGGCTAAGCCCTCACTGGGCAGTACTGTACCTGGGGTGTATCCCTGGGCAAGACGCCATGTAGACAGGGAGAATCCTTGATAAAAGACAACAGAATTATTCATAATACATGTACTAGTAACATGACCTAACATTTCATGTACCCGGGCTAAGCCCTCACTGGGCATTACCGTACCTGGGCTGTATCCCTGGGCAAGATGTCATGTAGACAGGGAGAATCCTTGATAAAAGTTGGCAAAATCATTATTAATACATGCACTGAGAAGAAAGAGTTATGGAATCTCTATGTACATGTACCTTGTACGGTACGTACGTAATGCATACTGTAACTTGATAGTCTAAGAATTTTCCGAGTTACAAACTAGATGGTCTTTGAACAATACCTTGAAAAATTTTCCCACAACAATCTGGAACATATGAAATTCACTGTGACAATCTGGAACATATGAAATTCATCATATAAGAGAAATCTGACTGGTTGCCTACCTGAAACTGGGAAATACATTGACCAATCACAAGCCTTCTTCCTAAGCAGGACATTCTCTAATATTGTAGCACTATCGATTTCACAAGCTGCTGCAGACTCGAAACACACGCTCATATTCATGTTCATTAGGTACATGTCTTTACTCCACATATTCTCTACAGTAAAGCTGAAAATGGATGATAAAGGTTATAATCAGCATTACCAAAAGCAATTACAGACCCTTTTTCATTAAATGCAGTTTAAATACCAGATGCCTACCTAATATTGTGGCTTTTCACATACTAGATTATACTCGGCATTACCAAAAGCAATTCTGTCTTTTCGAAATAGAGAATTACTTCCCATTTGTGCAGGTATCTGACGTCAACGCATTGTAACGTCATAAAATTCTATGGACATGATGGAAACCAGCATGAAATTCAGGGAAGCAGGGTAACATAAATGACGTTTTCAAAGGAATTTAATGACGTCACAATGCTTTTGTGTCAGATACCTGCACAAATTGAACGTAGGACTGTAAAATCGAAAAGACGGAATTACAAACCTTTTTCATAAAATGCAGTTTGAATACCAGATGCCCTACCTGATTCCACAGCTTTACACGTAGCAATGTAGTAAGTAAAGTCATAGTTATGAAGCATTTTCATGGCATGTCAAAATTTGTAGTTGTGTCGTTAAAGTCAAAATATATATGTTGGCCATCCTGTCTGCTCTTTGGAGAAGTATAAAATTTATCAATTTTTTTTCAGGAGCACAAAAATGTCCATCACTGAACAATTTACTAACCTACAAACGTTTGTGGACAAAAGGAGTATATATGGTTTATATAGTAAAGTGGCCCCCTAAAATCGACTTTTCCAAATTTAAATTTTGTTGTCATGTTTAGAAATTTAAATATCTATATTTTGAGAAATTTAATTATAACAAGAGGCCCAAGGGGGCCACATCGCTCACCTGAGTTGCAGACAAAGGGTTTAAAGTCACAAAAATACTTCTACAGATCAAAGCCCTTGACAGCCATATTTGTTGATCTATCGACAAGAAAAACACAAACTTGGCAGAGGACCTTGAGTACTTGCTTGCTGCAAGGTTTCGTGAAATTCTGTGCAATAGTTGCAGAGGAGATTTCAAAATGTGTCAGCCAATCAGAGCCCTCGGCGGCCATATTTGTTGACCGATCAGCACAAAATACACAATCTTGGTAGAGGACCTTGAGTACTTGCTTCCTGTAAAGTTTCATGAAATTCTGTGCAGTGGTTTTTTTGCAGAGAAGATGTTGAAAATGTGTTAGCCAATCAGAGCCCTCGGCGGCCATATTTGTTGACCGATCGGCACGAAAACACAAACTTGGCAGAGAACCTTGAATACTTCCTTCCTGTAAAGTTTCATGAAATTCTGTGCAGCGGTTGCAGAGGGGATCTCGAAAATGAGTCAGCCAATCAGAGCCCTCAGCAGCCATATTTGTTGAACAATCGGCATGAAAAATACAAACATGGTAGAGGACCTTGAGTACTTCCTTCCTGCAAAGTTTCATGAAATTTTGTGCAGTGGTTAAAGAGGAGATGTCGAAAATGTGTCAGCCAATCAGAGCCCTCCGCGGCCATATTTGTTGAATGATCGGCACAAAAAACACAAACTTGGTAGAGGACCTTGAGTACTTCCTTCCTGTAAAGTTTCATGAAATTCTGTGCAGCGGTTGCAGAGGAGATGTCGAAAATGTGTCAGTTAATCAGAGCCTTCGGCAGCCATATTTGTTGACTGATCGGCACAAAAAACACAAACTTGGTAGAGGACCTTGAGTACTTCCTTCCTGTAAAGTTTCATGAAATTCTGTGCAGCGGTTGCAGAGGAGATGTCGAAAATGTGTCAGCCAATCAGAGCCCTCGGCGGCCATATTTGTTGACCGATCGGCACAAAAAACACAAACTTGGTAGAGGACCTTGAGTACTTCCTTCCTGTAAAGTTTCATGAAATTCTCAGCAGCGGTTGCAGAGGAGATGTCGAAAATGTGTCAGCCAATCAGAGCCTTCGGCGGCCATATTTGTTGACTGATCGGCACAAAAAACACAAACTTGGTAGAGGACCTTGAGTACTTCCTTCCTGTAAAGTTTCATGAAATTCTGTGCAGCCGTTGCAGAGGAGATGTCGAAAATGTGTTGGCCAATCAGAGCCCTCCGCGGCCATATTTGTTGACCGATCGGCAAGAAAAAAACAAACTTGGTAGAGGACCTTGAGTACTTTCTTCCTGTAAAGTTTCATGAAATTCTGTGCAGAGGTTTTTTTGCAGAGAAGATGTTGAAAATGTGTTAGCCAATCAGAGCCCTCGGCGGCCATATTTGTTGACCGATCGGCACGAAAAACACAAACTTGGCAGAGGACCTAGAATACTTCCTTCCTGTAAAGTTTCATGAAATTCTGTGCAGCGGTTGCAGAGGAGATCTCGAAAATGAGTCAGCCAATCAGAGCCCTCAGCAGCCATATTTGTTGAACAATCGGCACGAAAAATACAAACTTGGTAGAGGACCTTGAGTACTTCCTTCCTGCAAAGTTTCATGAAATTCTGTGCAGCAGTTGCAGAGGAGATGTTGAAAATGTGTCAGCCAATCAGAGTCCTCGGCGGCCATATTTGTTGACCGATCGGCACGAAAAACACAAACTTGGTAGAGGACCTTGAGTACTTCCTTCCTGTAAAGTTTCATGAAATTCTGTGCAGCGGTTGCAGAGGAGATGTCAAAAATGTGTCAGCCAATCAGAGCCCTCGGCGGCCATATTTGTTGACTGATCGGCACAAAAAACACAAACTTGGTAGAGGACCTCGAGTACTTCCTTCCTGTAAAGTTTCATGAAATTCTGAGCAGCAGTTGCAGAGGAGATGTCGAAAATGTGTCAGCCAATCAGAGCCTTCGGCGGCCATATTTGTTGACTGATCGGCACAAAAAAACACAAACTTGGTAGAGGACCTTGAGTACTTCCTTCCTGTAAAGTTTCATGAAATTCTGTGCAGCGGTTGCAGAGGAGATGTCGAAAATGTGTCAGCCAATCAGAGCCCTCGGCGGCCATATTTGTTGACCAATCGGCACAAAAAACACAAACTTGGTAGAGGGCATTGAGTACTTGCTTCCTATGAAGTTTCGAGAAATTCTGTGCAGCGGTTGCAGAGGAGATGTTGAAAATGTTAAAAGTTTACGCCGGACGGACGGACGGACGGACGACGACGACGACGGACGCACGGACGGACGACGGACGGCATGCTATGACAATAGCTCACTTGAGCTTCGCTCAGGTGAGCTAAAAACTGCTCCTTGCTTTCTACGACATTGTAAAATTTGCATAAATGTCATGAAAATATGTGATTTTTTCAATATTTCATGAAAAATAGCTTAATTCTTGATAACTTTCATTTAGATAACATCGAGCGGGATTGTGAACAACTTTTTCCTTACATAGGAAACAACATATCAAAATATAAAAGTTGTTCAGAAGCCCGCTCGATACTAGCTAATAGGAAGTTTGTCGAAAATAAGCCCAAAAATAATGTTCTTCCAGAAAATTGGCAAAATATACCATTTTTGAAGCCAAATTTCATAGAAATTGAGAAAGGAAATTAAAAGTTATGTATCATTTCATAAGTAGCCTACATTGTGGAATAAATATTGGTACAAATTCATTACTTCATGAAAAGTTTAGATTTTGCTCTGAAAGGGGGCCGCTTTACTATATAGATCATATATAGTCCTTTCAAACTTTCGAGAACATGTACTCGCACAACTTGTTGTTGTGAAATACAGAAACACAGGATACGAAAAATATTGGTGAAACATACATTGTACTGAAATAATACCTACTCAAGTCTGATAACTCCTTGTAGCCATAATGACTTTGTAGAACCTGTAAACAAAAATTTTATCATTTCAAATTGATGCTATATTTAACTAAAGTGCAATATACATGTATTTCCTTAAACAAAGCCTTTTACTCCCCATAAATTGTACCCACAAATGCTAACTGCACTGAAAAATTCTCATAGCATTAATAAATTCTCAATATATTCAGAAATTCTAGCTAAACTCAAAAGTCTCATCATGAAAAGTTTCATTGTACCGTAGAAGAATAAACTTTATAAATCTAACTAAAATTATGACTTAACTCACAAAATCAGACTTACACTCCAAATTCCTCACTATATTAAAAACTTTTCAGGGGTAACATAAAGCATGGAGTAAACAGTATTCATTATAGACATACACAATACATAGTAGAAATCTTACCCCAGATATAGCTGATAAGAGTGTCTGTGAACTGATAGTTTTCTATCCCGACGGAAATTTCTAAGGTGCACGGGTCGATGTCGACGAACGTACGGACGTCTCTATCAAGACGACTCACTGTGGTACAGCAGTCTACCATGGTACAGTTAGCACCGAGGTTACAAACCATACCACTCTGTAGGCTGGGCAGGGGTGTGTGATCACTGCATTCTGTAGGTTACAAATAGAAAGTACCATAATAGTTTGAAATATTGTTATGAATGGTGAGATGAACACTGTAGTCATTAATTTTAAAACTTTTTGAATGTAAGTCTAAGAAATGTTTAAGAAGACATCGAATATTTGAAGAACCTCAACCAATCAAATTATTTTGGAGTTGAAAGACTTTTTCCTCTGTATGTATACACAATTTATGGCAAACGCCTAAATCCAAACGGAAATGATTAATTTTATCAAATAAATAAATGTAAATAGTAAATCATGTTCTCTCACTCAGATTGTCATCAAAATACTCTGCAATCACATCTGAGAATAGAGTACAACTGCTTAAAATGAATAAAAGGAATTTCATTCAAGAAGTCCTACCATCTTTCCAGCCATTTGAACCTGTAGAATTATACTGTGCATCTGATTGGTTACAGGAAACAGGAAGTAAATATTCAGCCAATCCAAGGGTTTCTAACAACTCAGAACGTTCAGTTCCTGTCACCGTGGCAACTGGTGTATAACCCTTGTCTGTGAACCATTGGGTGAGAGAGAAACCTATTAAAAACAGAAATTACACGTAAAATCTTGAATGAATTTCACATAATGTTTATCACTATTATATTATCTTTATAATCTGGCACCTTTTATAAACATATAAAAGATATTTCTGGATAATTTGAAAGAGAAAATATGGATGGGAAGAAGCAATAATTCCATGTCATAACAGCAAAAAAACACCCATAAACTATAAATAGCGACTCTCTGATTGGCTGATAACGTCATCGACGCTCCTGAACAAATCATCATATACCACGGTTTAAAAATAGACCGGGATTACCCCCACTAACTTCTGCAAATGTCGTCGTTATTAATATTGAATCATATATGAAAATGTAGAATAAAACAGTTACAGACTTTTAGCTCAGTAAATATGATGTGATATTGACTATGAAAATATTTACCTCAGCTTGGCCTCGGTTCACACTTGCTTATATTCTGCTCATATTTTCATACTAAGTCAATATCACATCATATACACCGAGTTAAAAGTCCATAATTGTATAATATAATGGAATAAAAGACATCATAAGAACATAAAACACGCACATCGATAAAGCAGATATTTTCTAGGAACTCTGTACTGGATTTTTAACCAAAGTAAGTCTAACTGATGATGGCAAAGTAAAGCTTATAAAATATATCATACACTGTGTTTACCTGAATTCTTGAATTCCTGTTTCCAGTCACATGCCAACTTCGGCAGTCTAATGTTTTGTAATAGTGACACTGTCTTTTCGCATGCACTGCCACTCTCGAAGCACAGACTTGTACTGAGGGAAATCCTGAAGCTCTCGTCATTCGGCATGTCAACGATATTATATGTAAGGGAAACAACTCCTCCTAGGTCCATGCTTTGGTCTATGCCTACAAAACAATAACATCCTTTAAAGTATTAAGTAATTGCAAGGTTTATTATGGATATATACATGTACCAAACTGTATCCGTTTCCAATCTTATTAGTTTTCATCATAACATTGTTTGAGATTCGCAAAAATTTTGGGATTTGAAATAGGTAACTTCTGAAGGAAATCTCAATCACAATGAATGGATTTCATTTTATTTTGAGGTTGTCAAATAAAAGTGGCCCTCTCCGAAAACTGGAGGAGTAGGAATTCTGAACCATGCCATTGTGATGTTGACTAGCGTTGTAAAATCAGAAAAATTTTACTATCGATTATCGGAAACTATCGGAGGAGTACAATCGATATCACTATCGGAATAATCAGACTTTTTTCTTGTTTAAAATTTTTAAATGTTCTGTATCTTTTCAGGGTGAGAATACTCAGTGCTTGTGATCTGATTTTTATTAAAAATCATGGAAATAAATGATGAACATTTCTTGTTCTTTACAACAAAATCTTGAAGTTTGCTTGAGAAGGAAGGCCTTACTTTTTCTTTCTAAAGCCAATATGGTCCAAAATGGCGGAAATTGTGTCAAAGTAACTTCAATAGCGACAATCGATTTTCAAAACCATTATCAATAGTCGCGACTGTTAAGTTTTAGCGGCCACATCAGCGGCTATCCTTACAACACTAATTGAAGTTCCTTAAAGCTTAATTTCTTTTTGCTTAAATGGACGACTCTGAATTAAACTGACTCAAGTTAAACCTACCCCAAGCAGTAAAGTCAAACAAGTTGATCCTGAACCAATACTTTTCTATGGCCACAGTAAGAGTGGAGGCACAATCGTCTAACTGTATAGACATGTGGAAGTTTCTGCTTACAGTGGTTGACTTGATACAACAGAAAATTTCTGTACACTTTGCTCCAATATGGCAAGCGTCATCTCCGCTGAGTGGGTCAGGTACGGACACTAATGTCTGCGGACAGCCTGCGAAAATAGTGTCGGCTTAAGAATCTGATTCATTCTTCAAAACTGACAGTTAGCACTCTTTAATTTCACAAGAAAAATTGACTGTTCAAAGACTAAGTGACTAAATTCTACTTAAGAAATCTTAATTTCTTTTTTTCTTAAGAACATGTCAATCATTTTTTTTCAAATTGATTGCAACTTCACAAGTTCTTAATCAAGTACATATAATTGGCTGGCACTGAAAATTTTGGCCATGAGTGTAATCCTTCATCCAGAATTTTCATTTTCACGATAAACAATCAGTATTGATAACGTACGTGTAGAATTCTAAACTACATGTAACCTTACTTTTACATGAAACACATGTAGGTAAGTCTGAATGTGAAACTTATCCAAAATTTATTAAAGACTATACATGTACATTGTATCTCGATTCAGTAAAATTGAGGTAGAAGTAAAGAGATTCTTGGAGTAACTTACTGTCGAGCCATCCACCTACGGCTGTTGAAAATAACCCTGTAGTAAGGCTGCACATGTCATCAAAGTAAAGGTACGGAGAAATCTTGATATCCGTCAACAAGCGGGAGATACCATACTCATTAAGGGTAGATGATGAACCAAAGCCGTTTGTTGTTTTCCATGAGGATACTGATAGTCCTGTAAAACGTTTTAAACTCGAGGTATAAGGGGAATAATAACACTATCATCGAAAAGCTAGAAATTACATGTATGTGCTTCCATATCTTACATGTTTTCAGATACTTGATTTTTTTTTTTTTAATGTTTCATTCAACTCGCCATGAAAATGTATGATCCTGAACATTGCCCAAATCGTGCGCCTTCGGCCAACTTTGTGGTATTTAATTTTTATGTTATCAAAACAAACGGAAGTAGAGTATAATACCTCTAATGCCTTAATTTACAGAATGATAGATATGGAAATTGCCAGTATAAATCACAGAATAATTTTTTTTTACGTCTTTATGATAAAATCCCTCTGACACTTCATGTACTATGTACATGTATATACACTGTCAGTAGAATGCTAAAGATTTGTTTGTAAGATTACTCTTGAATCAATTCAGAGAAGGTACTGTAAACCGTATTTAATTCGAGGCGTTTAAATTTTGCAAACAGGAGTGAGATGACATCGTATAAACATATCTTTCTGCACATGTATTGGGACATATTCGCGGCGTTTTATTTTTGTGAATCAAAGGACCTCGCGAAAATTAAACGCTTGCAAATAAAAGACGGTTTACAGTCATTCTTTCACTTTATTAGGTATAGAATTCCAAAGACTTATCGTTTTGAGCAAGGAGAGTTCAAAAGCATTTTGACCTGAGCCGAACCGGAACTATCGCCATGGCAAAGTTAGCCCAAAACAGATTTTTAATGGACCTTGTACATTTTTGTTTTCCCCTCAACCCCTACTCATGTAAAGAAGATTTATGATGACGTACTAACCTGGTACTAAGAAACCTTCAGTCCTGTTGCATTGCATTTTGGGTAACAATGTGGCATTGAAGATGGTGACTTCTTGTCCGCACACCTGTCCGCCATTAAAACAGGAACTGAACTTAGCCCAGACCAAATATGCCTCCTCTCCAGTCAAATCTACTATCTTGTAGCTAAAATCATGAAGAGGATAAATATCACAAAATTATAGCAGCAACAACAAATTCTAAAAACTTAAGGCATTAAGTTCTAAGAAAATCATTTGGATCAAGTTCTGACGAATTCCAGGGATCGAGAGCACCCGACCTGATAAAAAAAATATGCTTTATCAGAAAAAGTGGTGCTAGTTTTATTGTTGAAACGTAAAATTGTGAGTGAATATTACCATTATTTAGTGATTTATTAAGTCAACAAGATTTTATTCTCAATATTTCAGAAGTGAAGCGTGTATTCCCATGAACTAGTAAAACGTTGTCAAATGCGAGTACACCCAGAACGAGTATTTCCAGTGCGAAAAGGTTTTGGTTCGAGTCATCCCGCAACCATTTTATGTATCTTTTTGTCAAAGAGTTCTGATAATATGTAAAATTTGACTCTGACTTTAATGGGAAAACAGTTAAACACGTATTGAAACGAACTAATTGACTGTGCTAGTTAGCTTGCTTACCAGCCACTCGTTACCCCCTTAAACAAGCTTTAATCCTTAATTCTGTAGTCATCTTTTCTTTTTTTTTTTGCGATAATCAGTTTTGAAAGTTTTTGTTTTTCTTGTATTGAAATAGTATGAACATTGTTTATACATTTGCAAATAACCAAAAGAAATTTGAAATTGCATCTTCACTTACTCAAACTTTGAAATTACATCGTCACTTACTCAAACTTAAAGACTCCATTCATGTAGAATGTATCCCAGGTGTCAAACGTATATCCATACATCATTTCCTCGTGGCTATACTGCTCGATTCCTACGGATATTTTCATATTACAATTATCTACAGTGAAGTAAGACTTGACGGGTCTGTCCATCAGGGTCGGTACCAGAATACAACAGTCTATGCTCATACAGTTCTCTCCTAGGCTACATGCGGCTTCTGACGGAAGACTGCCTAACCCAGACAAAGAGGAACAGTCTGAAATAATGGAAAGTACCGATAAAAGTGAGGATAAAAACTCAGCAGGAATATTTGGCTATATTTGAGGGATACATTAAGAAGCATCTTTGAATTGCAAGATGATACAATGCCGGTAAAAAAGAGAAATATTTAATTTTCAAACTTGTAAATATTTTGCGATAATGAAAGAAAACATATAATCATTTTTCTGTTTTTTGAATTTTTAAAATTGTTCAGATTTGATAAATTCTACTTTAAAATTAAGTTTTATGAGTATTTTCCATTTACTATTTTCCTTTCAAATTTTGAAAATTGCCTAATAAAACTAGAATACATGTACACTAATTGTTTTAATATTCATTAGTACTAGGTGTAACTTATTATACTCAGATTTGATAACTTTATGCTAAGTCTTTTAAAAGTGGTTTTCCCCTTTAATTTCCATATAAAATTATCATACACTTACTGTTTTTCCATCCATCAGTCCTGGGCAAGTACGTTGAATTTGATTGGTCGCATACCTCTTCCTGTAGATACATAGCGATGTCGAGGGATTCGTAAAGTAGGGCTAGGTCTGCATCGGTCATCTGAGCTACATTAATGCCCTTACTTGACCCCCAACTAGCCAGGGTGAAAGCTGAAATGACCAATCAATACTCATTTCATGGATTTACATGCAGTTTTGGCTCGTCTGAAAATGATCCTCAAATCGTAGATTCAGACACTGTATTTACTTACTATCATTTTCTAATTTCTGATAAATTCAAGACATTCAAGGCTCAATTCAAAATTCAAATTCAAATTTTCTAGTTTTTGGTCTCCCTCGAGGCAGAAATGCCAAAGAGGGAGATGGGGTCAAAAAGAGGGAGTCTCTCTCCAAAAAAGGGAGTCTCCCTCCAAAAGAATGAGTCTCCCTCCAAAAGAGGGAGAGTTGACAGGTATGGTTATTGCTGTTCAAAATTTGCCATCAATGTATTTCTATCATAATGAAAACTACTGTCATATACATGTACATGTAACACCCCTATCTTCACAATGGTCCATTTTCAAGTTCTCGGAATCGACCGTCAAAGACCTTGATTTTACACATCAGACTACGGACATCAAATACCTCGGCAAACTTTTGAATTGTTACATCATAATTCATCTAAGTTTTACATTATCTTTCCAGTGCTTTGTGTGTGACGTCACAATGGAAAATGTCGCCAAAGAATATACATGTATGTCCATAGTCCAGCTATCAAATGAAACATCTAGGAAATTGTCTATTACCTGGGTCTAAGGCAGTGTCATATGTACAGTTGGTTTTTGGTAGCCTCGCGTTTTGGAACACGGAGGCCACAAATTGACATGCCTTATAACTCTCCCAACAGAGTGATAGGTCGACAGAGGCTAGATATTCTTTCTCTCCCACGAGATCATAAAGGGTGTAGCTGTAAATCAGGCAATGGATATTATTAAGTTACAAGTAATTTTAGTGCTAAATTTGACATAAAATTCATGTGAAAAAAAATTCACATGAATTTCACATAAATTTACTTCACATGAATTTTACATGAATTTTTCTTTGTGACCTTCATGCAAAATTGACTTTACATGCAATTCATGTCAGAAACTTCACATGAAATTCATGTAAATTGCATGTTAGTGCTCATTTCACATAAACTTCGTGTGAACTTTTACATAAATTTCATGTAAATTTCATATGAATTTCGTGTGAGGCACAATTGGCTGTGTACAGTAAACAAAGTTGTCTTAATTTTCTATAATGAATGTTTTCAAGACAGCTTAATAATTTAAAGACTTAACATACCACTGAAAAACATACAAAAATATTGTCTTCAAAAACTTGATATAGAAGGAGAATATTGTGAAAAATGCCAAAACGACTTACTCTAAACGGACGACTTTGTTAAGGTAGAAAGTCCTCCTTTGGGCTGAAAATATTATTATATTTGAATTAATTTTACATAAATTGGTACAATGCATTCTAAATCTGCCTAACTTTGATTAAGATATACTTTTGTAAATCTGATAAAAACTGAATTACTGAAAGAAGTTCTATACACAATAGCTGTATTAAACTTCAAAGCATTCCTAGATCGTGATCCAAAAATTAATAAAAATTTACATAGAATGTTAATTGACTTTTAGTAATTCTTTTTTCTACAACCCTTAAGAAATGAAAAGATTTAAAATTTAACTTACCAAACTGGTAATTCATCAATGGTATTTTGAACTGAAGTCCCTCTATACGTATGTCCATTGTTTGTTTACAATTGTCCAATGAAATGGCAGCTTCAAATGTCCGGCTAGAGAAAGTGGACGTTATACAGCACTGGACACTTAGACAATCTGAGCCCAGGGTACAGGTCAGGGGATAGGCAGCTAGTGATGACGTGGTCACATGTGGACAGTCTGTATAAAACATAATACATAATAATAAACATGTGGCTAGAGAAAGTGGGCGTTATACAGCACTGGACACTGAGACCATCTGAGCCGAGGGTACAGGTCAGGGGATAGGCAGCTAGTGATGAAGTGGACACATGGGGACAGTCTGTATAAAATATAATACATAATAATAAACATGTGGCTAGAGAAAGTGGACGTTATACAGCACTGGACACTGAGACAATCTGAGCCCAGCGTACAGGTCAGGGGATAGGCAGCTAGTGATGAAGTGGACACATGTGGACAGTCTGTATAAAATATAATACATAATAATACACATGTGGCTAGAGAAAGTTGACGTTATACAGCACTGGACACTGAGACAATCTGAGCCCAGGCTACAGGTCAGGGGATAGGCAGCTAGTGATGACGTGGACACATGGGGACAGTCTGTATAAAATATAATACATAATAACAAACATGTGGCTAGTGAAAGTGGACGTTATACAGCACTGGACACTGAGACAATCTGAGCCCAGGCTACAGGTCAGGGGATAGGCAGCTAGTGATGAAGTGGACACATGTGGACAGTCTGTATAAAATATAATACATAATAATACACATGTGGCTAGAGAAAGTGGACGTTATACAGCACTGGACACTGAGACAATCTGAGCCCAGGGTACAGGTCAGGGGATAGGCAGCTAGTGATGACGTGGTCACATGTGGACAGTCTGTATAAAATATAATACATAATAACAAACATGTGGCTAGTGAAAGTGGACGTTATACAGCACTGGACACTGAGACAATCTGAGCCCAAGGTACAGGTCAGGGGATAGGCAGCTAGTGATGACGTGGACACATGTGGACAGTCTGTATAAAATATAATATATAATAATACACATGTGGCTAGAGAAAGTGGACGTTATACAGCACTGGACACTGAGACAATCTGAGCCCAGGGTACAGGTCAGGGGATAGGCAGCTAGTGATGAAGTGGTCACTTGGGGACAGTCTGTATAAAATATAATACATAATAATACACATGTGGCTAGAGAAAGTGGACGTTATACAGCACTGGACACTGAGACAATCTGAGCCCAGGGTACAGGTCAGGGGATAGGCAGCTAGTGATGAAGTGGTCACTTGGGGACAGTCTGTATAAAATATAATACATAATAATACACATGTGGCTAGAGAAAGTGAACGTTATACAGCACTGGACACTTAGACAATCAGAGCCCAGGGTACAGGTCAGGGGATAGGCAGCTAGTGATGACGTGGACACATGTGGACAGTCTGTATAAAATATAATACATAATAATACACATGTGGCTAGTGAAAGTGAACGTTATACAGCACTGGACACTTAGACAATCTGAGCCCAGGGTACAGGTCAGGGGATAGGCAGCTAGTGATGAAGTGGACACATGTGGACAGTCTGTATAAAATACATCTAAATTATTCTCACAAATTAGTCTTATATTATGTCTGTAAAGTTACATAATTTTGGATTAATTTTCAGATAAAATTGCAAAAAGTTACTGGTTCAAGTGTGTGTTCAAGGTCATATTTTATCACTGACAGTCTGGAATCTAATATTCAGAAAACTAGTTTGAAAGGATATAATTAGATAATTTTGCTACTCATTTTTTTTGTTTTTATCCAATATGAAATTAACGAACACAACCATTTTTCAAAAATGAAGAAAGTTTCACACTGTACTGACCATTTTTCCAGCCATTAGTAGCACCAGTATATGGAGCATTGGTATCACTACAAGGGGTGCCCAAAAGATACTGCTTTAAGTCAAGGCTCTCAAATAACTCATCCACAGCATAGCCGGGCAGGACGGCTGTAGTGGTCAAGCCCTTCACCTGCTTCCACTGGTCAAGGGAGAAATCTACATCAAGAAAAAATCAATATTTAGTTTCATCACATGACTGGTGTGTTAGCATACAAAAGTTAAGATAAAAACTTTCCAGAAATGCTGACTGTAGCAAATATTAGTAAAATTTGAACTAGTGACTAGTGTGTCAGCATACAAAAGTTAAGATAAAAACTTTCCAGAAATGCTGACTGTAGCAAATATTAGTAAAATCTGAACTAGTGGCTGTGTGTTAGCATACAAAAGTTACGATAAAAACTTTCGATAAATGCTGACTATGGCAAATATTAGTAAAATTTGAACTCTTGAAAGTTGTAAAAATATAGTGATTCAACAAATTTTTTATGGTCTGTTATCACTAATTAGCTTGCTCTAAGCAAAAGATGTTGCAATACTCCAAAGTCATGACCAAGTTACTTTTAAGACAGTATGCTCAAAACTTTTCGTTATTACTTCTGAAATAATTTGATTTACAATGAAGTTCAGCACTGTCAGACAGTATAAACTCTAGGCTAGTAACTATCAGTAGGCCTCTATTTTCATTTACCGTGAAGTCAAATACTGGCTCTAACTCTATACAGTCAGAACTTAAGGTATTAGGAGTATAATAACAATATCATGAAAAAGCTAGAAATTATGTACTTCCATATCTTACATATTTTTAGATATTTGATATTTTTAAAAAAAATGTTACATTCAACTCGCCATGAAAATGTATGGTTCCGAACATCGCGGAAGTCGTGCGTCTTCCGCTAACTTCGTGGTATTTAATTTCTCTATTATTAAAACAATCAGGTAGAGTATTATACCCCTAATGCCTTAAAGGTAATCTTATGATTTTAGAATAAATTACCTAAAAACTTAGTATCTATTTCATACCTTGCACAGTGTAATCAGCATTCCATGTACATTGTGGTTTAGGGAAGATTTGTCCGTCCAGTAACTGTAGAACGGTATCACACGGTCCACCGGTCTCGAAGCAGACACTGACATTCATGGTTATAATAAAGTCTTGTGCTCCCTGAAGCTCTTCTATGGTGTACCTGAAGTTTCACTAAGTTTATAAAATATATCGCCACATATATAATTATCTAACTTATCTAATGTACATCAATAACTGACCCTTCCAAATGCAGGAAAAATTTGAGAAATTCCATGACGTCACAATGCAATTTTGATGTTTGACCGAGGTTCGAAGCTTGTTTGTCCGAGGTAAAAGCATTGTGACGTCACGAAATTTTGCATTTTTTTCCTGCAATTGGAAGGGTCAATTTGTTCCTTACATTTACAAAGCTGGAATACTTATTTACTAGAGCTATTTCACATTTATCCTTATAAATGTGGCTGATTTCAATTTGTTTCGGTCTATATGCTAAACTTTATGTTATTCGTCAAATAATGTTCAGATGCAAAAAAAAAAAATATCTAATATAAATGTTCAGCTTAATTTGTAAAATTGAACTTGCAATGTATCTTTTGCTTTTTTCTACAATAACCATGTAAAAGTACAGTTATGAGATGAAATCAAACAAAGCCTTAAAATGCTTGGTCACAAATTCAGCATGTATTTCTTTTTTTTTTTTAATCAAGTAAATTCAAAATCTACATGCACTTTTTTTTTTAATGTCTATGCTCAATATGAGTACATGACATTTAGCAACCAAAGCAAATTAAAGATCTTTTATTAATACATGATGTACTTACAGCATTTTGATAGCTCCCTGTAGATTAAACTTCTCCACTGTTCCGAACGTGTATCCAATCAACGAGTGATCAGCGTACTGCTTCTCTATCCCAACTCTCACTGTCTGGTAGCATGAATTGATGTTGACGTAAAAACTAAACGTACGATTCAGTAACGATGACTCCATACAACAGTACACGTTTGTACACGTGTCTTGTACTTGACATACGGTACTTCCGTTTATAGCAGGTAATGTGAAGGCTTTGGGGCATTCTGAAAACAAAAACATTGAATATTAAGTATATATGAGAAACTTCAGTAGAGTAGATGACTTCTGCTTTTTTTAGTGACATTTACTCATGTACATGCACATTATTGATTTTGAAAATGCTGAAATTTCCATTGGTTAAAGGAACATCAAAACGGTAAGGAAAACCCTTAGTATGATTTCTAAATTGGATAGAGGCTAGATTTTCATGTTTTCCCATAATCATAAATGTAGAATATCATATCAAAAAATTTATTTTTGTGTTAAGAATAATAAATATAAAACATTGCAAGTGATAGCTCTTATTCCTGACTATGCTATGTATAATGTCAATTTTGGTCTTTCCATATTTACAACTGACTGCTAAAATTATAAATTTTACCATTCTTCCATCCTCCAATGTTAGGATTGTACGTTATGTCACCAAGGTCACATGGCGGGGACTGAAGGAAGCTCGCCATCTGAGTCTCGGTGAGAAGTCTCGATACAACATATGATTCAAGGGGTGTGGTGTTAGGTAGTCCCTCGGTAGACAGCCAGTTTTGCAAGGAGAAACCTGGAAGTTTATGATAATATTTGATTTTCCATATTTTATTTTTCACCTGGATTTTAATAATTCGAAATTCATTCATATTGATCATTCTAATATGACTTGATTCTTTTTCCCTATTAAGACAACAGACGCGAGCCGGGCTCTATTCTCCAATATAGGCCCTATAGCGATAAGACACGCCTACCCATTTTCTGAAAACAGATAAACCGGCAGGAACTGGTTTTTACCAAGAATCGATTTTGTCGTCTGTGTTTCATTGATCTAAGTTTGGTCATCATTAGAATAGAAATAAAAAATGATAAGCCGGGCTCTATTGTCTCATAATGCCCTCGCGTCCTCAGCCAATCATATTTATCACCTCGCCGGTGACGCGGCTCGGTAATAAATGTGATTGGCTGAGGACGCTCGGGCATTATGAGACAATAGAGCCCGGATTGTCATTTTTTATTTCTTAAATATATTTGGGGAAAAGAATCTTATCATATATAAAAATCATTCCAAGGAATGCATGTGTCACCTGCGAAACATAGCAACACTTATGAATCACTTTTATATAGGGTGTGACATCCAAGTGTGACAGACAGACGGACAATGGACAAAGTGATCCCTAAGTGTCGCCATGCTTGCAGGCGACACAAAAATTGAGGGAAAAAAAACACAATACTCTATGTGTACTACAGTGGAAACATTTATGCATTCACATCATTTTTCGAGTTTAAATTATTACATTTCCTCTAATTCCGTTTCAATAAAAAGCCTTCTCTTAGTCTTCAATTTTCTACCATGTTATCAACGCTGAATGAGAATTAATACTGCAAGTAGATACAAGTTTCACATACTGTTGACAAGTTGCGTATCCCAGTCACACGGTTTCTTGGCTATTTTGAAGTTTTCCAGCAGTTGTACAGTGACCTCGCAAGGTGTGGTCTGATCGTCCACTAAACAGACCTTCAGCTCCATGTTGGTCAGATATTTACCCTCTGTGGCCAGGTCAAACATACTGAACCTACAAAATAACACAGAAGTTATCAATACCGCAGGGTCAAACATACTGAATCTACAACAACACAACATCGAAATTATCATCACATCGCAGGGTCAAACCAACGAAACCTACAACACCAAAACTGTCGTCACATCTAAATAGAACCCGATTATAAATGTAGATATATACATGTAGCTTATTTAAGCCATCGAGGCTTTTCAGGAATTATACAGCCGAATGTACAGTTTAACGCAGCATATTACTGTATGTGCACTTATTTTAGAAGGATTCATATTTAAGCGGGGTTAGCGCTGCTAAGACTGCGCTAATTCATAAATCATGAAATCTTTTATAGTTTAATATGGAAATTAAAATAAGTCAAAGCGCTAATTCATGATTACACTAATACATGTATGTCAATTTACCCATGTCATTTCTGCTCTGTTTCAGCTAAAATGGTTGCTCTAAAATGAGTACATATACAGTGTGTTCTTTTTCAAAACTGTGTAAGCTTAGTAAGCAATAAGCAATGTACGACTATAGCCACATGGACAAACAGAAGGACAGATTAACATCTATCTAAAAGTGTTCATAATTTCTACACTAATTTTAAAAGGCTGACTTACTTGATCCTTACGACACCAAATAACCAGAATTCCTCCTCGCTTCCAGATTCATAATCAAACATTTCCTTACTGAAGACGAGGTTTTCACTCCCGACACTCATACTGAACGTACAAGGGTCAACCTCTACTTTGGTGTAGAAAGACGTTCCGATGCTGCTAACGTCAATACAGCACTCGATAATGGAACAGGAGCTTGAGAAATGACAAGTCGTGGCACTGCCGGGAATTGTGGGTAATGGTGTCACAGTGGAAGAGCAATCTAGAAAGAGTCAAAAAAGTTGTTCTAAATAAATCTATGTCACTTAATTTTTTTCAGTAAACAAAGAAAAGTATTCTACTCCAACTGTAAAGTAATAAAATGAAATTAAAATTTATACAGCACAAATAACTGCAAATTAACATTAAAGCAATTATCTTTTACGGACAATATCATAAGCCAACATACATGTACATGTTTATATAATCGATACAGCTTTTATTCGCTGCAATTACAGAAACATATAGAGAAAAGATGACTGAAGAAATTAAAAATACATGTAACTCCAACAATACTTTTTAAATTTCTACTTGCACATACCTATTAGACAACTTTAAAATTGTCTCTCAAAATCTTTATTAGTAGTGATGCAGAATACAGGTATTCTGGACAAACAAAATACCTTGTAAATTAATGAATTTTATTAACAGCTTCATTTCACGGCTGTTGTCTTCAATCTCACTTATTAATTGACATGGTGAAAAAATCATATAATTATAACTCCTACATGTATGTCTTACACTTACCGTCTTTCCATCCGCTAGCCGCTGTAGGTGTGAAGGTGCTAGACGTCCTGGAGCAGGTAGGGTTTGATAAGAAATCAGTCAGGCCAAGTGTGTCCATTAGCTGTACTCTCTCTATGTCATTCAATACAGCAGAAGGTGCAATGCCCATCAACTGACGCCAATTAACGATGGAAAATCCTGTAAAGATACGATAGTTCATGATATGATGTGGGAAACTTACACGCCCCCTCTGCACCCTCCTAAATCTGCCACTGGTACAAATTAAATGTGAAGCTACACAAATGTGCATTGCAGTTTATTAATTGATTTTTAAAACTTACTGATGCAAAATGCTATTTTCAGACAATGTGACCCTAATTTCATTGTACAAATTATGTATATGATTCTACACAAATGCCTACCTGTTTGCACAAAGTCTGTTGTCCAATCACAGACTGGCTTGGGTAGTTTTGTATTGGTCAGTATGGGGACAGTGACCAAACAAGGACCGGAACTCTCAAAGCAAACTTTCATTTCTAGATTGACCAAATACTTCCTCTCTGCTTCTAGGTCCTCAATATCAAATCTGAAAGAAATTACGAGAAATTGTGAATATTAATTTGAGCGAAATAAGTATGTGTATGGCATAAATGGACTGAATTTCAGTATATGACATTTACCTCAAAATAGTGTGTATTAACAATTATTAAATCATGCATTTATAAAATCATGAAGAAGAAATTACTTTTTCTCCGTTTTAAATTTTCACTTAATTTTGTGAATTAAACTAACAATTTTTATCATTCAAAATAAAAACACTTTCGATTTGTGTGATATTCATTACATCTGTGCTGAAAGTGCATACATACAGTGTAAATCACAAGTTTTGCAAATTGAAAACGTGAGTATTACTTTGAAAGAGGGATTGTATACTGTTACATGCATTAGAACCCTTCACAAAATATTGGCATCTGTTGATCTTGTTTACTAGTTTTAAAGGTATCAAACTGAAAACAAAAAGTTTATGCTGCACTCTAATTTTCAGAATTAAAGATTCAGGAAAAGATAACTGCTACTTACTCCAGTCTGACAACTCCGTGGAGATTTATCTGCTCTTTCTGTCCCCATTTATAATCGAACAAACTTGTGTTGACTTGTAGCCTCTCTATTCCAACACTAAGCTTAAAATTACATGGATCGATTTCCACGAAGAAATCCAAGGCTCGTTTGAGGACGTCATTGTCGGAGCAGCATCGGATTCCTGTACAATACTCGTAAAGATGGCAGGTGTGATTTCCGGAGATTGTGGGTAGCGACACATACTGGGGGCATCCTGGGATTGAAAATACAGGTATGACATTAATATCTCAGTATTTACATGTAAAAGAGCAGATACTAATTGCAAGAATGCTTTGATTGACCATCTAGCTATGTTGTCATAATGTAGTAGGCTGCCAAAAGATACCATGTCAAACATTAAGCAATCCCTAAAATACTTCTTGCGGAAATCTCTCACTAAACATGTTTACACATTATACATGTAGATGGATATAATTTGCGAAAATATTTTCCATTGTGCATGGTACCATGTACACCTTTAATCTTAATTTTTATTTTATATTTTTCAATCAAATGTGATCTGATAAAAACATGAAATATGTATTTTAACTCTTAACATGAAACGGTATACATGTATTAAGTCAAGCTGTCATTTTTTTTCAAATCGTGAATTTTCAACCTTACCATTATTCCATCCAAGGATGGTGGGAGCAAACGGCGTTCCCCTACGATCACAGGCCGTGCTCTGCATGAAATGTGCAATGTCAAGGTCATGTAACAGTTCCTGGATGTTGTGCGTCTCTAGGTTAGAGCTTGACGACAATCCTTTATTGGCCAGCCATGAAGAAAGGGAAAAGTCTGAAAGTATAGCGAGAAAATCTCATATCAAAAGGTATCAAATAAAGATGTCAACTACATGTTTACAGCATTCTGTCTATATTTTAAATGATGTCAATTCTCCTTTCAGCATAACTTTAAAAGATTAAATAAATCAACAGTGACCATACTTAAACATGGTCTCTGCGACATAGCCATTTATTAAACAGACCACTTCTTACTTTATAATGGTTAACAAAATAACGAAAAAATGTCCAAGGTATTCACTTTTTGTGCACTTTTAAATTAACATATGACAATAGAATTTCCTCTTTAACAGAAACGCCATAATGAAAAACAATGCTAAAAGATTTGACATTGTTAGCTAGTGAATGACAAGATCGGAAAATGGTCTACTTAGCCCCTGTAATACATGTATCTAAGTTTAAAACTAAAGACCACAAAACAGACAGACCGACAGACAGACTGAGAAGAAAGAGTGTACTTATTGTCACGGGATTCATATTTTAGCGGAGTTAGCACTGCACTAATTCAAGATGAGCTAAATCATGACTCTCTTATAGATTAATGTGGAAAATAAGTGAAAGCGCTAATTCATGATTACTCTAATATGTCGATTTACCAAATTTTGCCCCGTTTCCGTTAAAATTTGGTTGCGCAAAAATAAGTACACGCACAGTATTAGTCCTCTACAACTTTTCATTTGGAGATTCAGTAGTTCAGAAGACATGGTTAATTCTGAAATTGATATATTTACATGTATTCCTGTGAATATTTCTAAAACAAACAATAATCAATATTAGACTTCTATCTTACTTGATATGTAGAAATCTGTGTTCCAGTCACACGTGGGTTTGTTTAGTTTGGCCTGGTTAAATACGTTGGTGTGAATTTCACACGGTCCATTAGCCTCGAAACAAACAGTCATGTTCATATCAAAGACAAGTACATTCTCACTGGTCAGGTCTGTGATTACAAAACTGAAATAACATAAAAATTCTATATCAGCATGGTATAACATGTATTTTTGTGGTGGGCATTAATCTGATTTTAAAAATGAGAATAATTTGTTTGTGGATAAAGTGAATGACAAAGAATTTCAAATTCATGGATGAATATAAACAAATTAAAATAGGTAAACGAGGGTTGTTTGATAAATTCGTAGACAAGTCTAATGAAACTTGTATTGTGATCGTAAAACATTTTTTTCATATACCAATTTAGTCCTTAAGATTGGACATTCTTGTTGTGCAAAATTTAAAGCAATTGGTCAATAATGAAAGAAATGTGGTGTTTTTCTTTAGGAGTCACTTCGGAAAGCGGCGCAGTAAATGACGTCCAAAACGACACCACGCAAATTACAGAGTACTCATCGTTTTTCTCCTTTTTTCTATCTTTAAATTTTGAAATTATATTTGGACACAAGTCGTTTATTTTATGTCAATCGGTTCAAACATAAATCATACAAATTAAATGAGGCAATCGTGCGCTCGAATCATTCCCAAGTCCAATTCTATCTGTTCACAAAGAAACATCAAGAATATTTCACTTCAGAATGTTTGGATCGGTCATTGTGCTCTTTCAGATCATCTTAACCATCCCCTATGGATTATTTTTCAACACATTGTCACCTTCATTGCGAATTGTGTGCATATTGATGTGTGCTCGAATCATTTTCTTGCATTCCATAGACATATTAAAATCTATAAGATTTTTTGTGGAGTTGGCATTAGCTTGAATAAAACTTTAATGATTCCATGTAGTTTAAAAATTGCAGGGAGACGTCATTTTTACCACGCATACGTATTGATGGCGCTTCTTGTAACAGTAATATCTAAATACCAATGTATCATAACAAGCACAACTTTCTGCATGATAACTTTTAAATACCATAAAATAACTAGAATATATATTGACTTTCTCGGCGTCCGAACTTAGTAATAATAGTGGAATAATGCCAGTGTATCTCGATTTCATATTGCGCCGCTAAACGTGACAACACATAATTAAAAGCATTTATTTAAATGACATAATTTTTCAATTACCTTGATATTTTATGGATTAATTGCAACATACCTAAAGAATTTATGGTAAGAAAATTGTACAATTACTGTCACGCATTTCTGAAATATTCCGGTTGTCTACGAACTTTTCAAACAATCCTCATACGTGTACATGAAGTACTATACTGCTCAAAAGCATATACATGTACATATAGGGTTGATCTTATGATGCAATGCACACTTTCAACATTCTTATCATAGAAATAGAACAGTCATACAATATGTCATGTAAAAGGAAAAGTTGCCAAATATCTAAGTAAAGAGTGTTTTAAAACTATTTGTTTTATTTCTATAATTGACGCTTCCAGTGGCCTGAAAATTTATGACGTTACAATGCATTTTTGATGTCTGACCAAGGTTCAAAGCTTGTTTGTTCAAAGTAAAATAGTTGTGAAATGAAATCTATCACTTTTTTTCCCTCAATATGAAGGGTCAATTCCAAAACCTTTCTGTAAAATTTCAGACATTCTATAGTTAGAACATCACAATTCTTAACTACTTACTCCAGGTTGATCATTCCGTACAAAGACACATGCTGTGGCTGTCCGTACTGGTATCCAACCAGGGACTGGTTCAGTTGTAACTTCTCTATGCCGATCGTTAGCTTGTGATTACAGATGTCGGCCATGACGTAGGTGTGGAACGATTTACCGACCTTTGCCGAGTCGGTACAACAATCCACAGTGGTACACGCCGTAGAGATGTGACACGTCGTGGTACTGCCAAGATTGTACAGGTTGGCTGTGGTCTTGTTACAGTCTAGGCAAGATAGAACATATAAGAACACATTGAAAGGACACAATTGATGAAAGAACACATAATTTTTCATGAAAGAACACAATGTTTTATGAAAGAACACAATGTTTAATGAAAGAACACAATGTTTTATGAAAAAACACAATGTTTTATAAGAGAACACATAAATTTCCATAGAACACATTTGATGAAAGAACACACTTTCTGTGTGAAATTATAAATGAAATTATTGTACTATGGAAGTTAGGAAATAATTAAAAAAACCGAAGCCATATGACCCTGAACTTTTACCTTTTGACATTAAAATCAACAGGGGGCGTACTTGTCTCATGATAACTAAGTATATGAGGCTTCATTGCAATGCCCCCTAAGGATTGAACTTTTGGTCCGAAAACCAATTAATGAAGCCCATCTTACAATACATTAAGAGCTGAGCTTCGCAACTCAGCTAACTAGTAGACTGACGGACAGACATAACCACACCATGATATGTCCCTCTAAAGAATACAGAAACTAAATGAGGAATAACAGGAAAATCATACATGTGAACCTTTTGCCTCCACAAATCTGGAGGATTTTCAATTTTCATCTGGAGATTTGGCCTCTCGTCGGGAGGTTTTTAATTTTTCATCGGGAGGATTAATCAGTATTCGAACCCCCCCCCCCTCCCCCCTTTTTTTTAATCTACGGACGAATTTTCTCAACTCGCTATTCAACAAGGACAGATTCTGCTCTCATACAACATCAAAAACAATTTGTAGTTCCGAGAGTTGTCTCTGCTACTTAAGTACACCTGTACAGAAAATCAATAACTGCTCTTCATGGGGTTTAAACTGACCACTCATCAGATTTAAATCCCATTGTTAGGAGAATAATAAACAAGACGGACATTGTCTGCCTCAGGTTATACACGCTTATACAGAGTACGTGAATTACATGACGTCGTTTTTCCTACGCATTTATTTATTTATTTATTAATTTATCAGCGAACTTTTACTGCATTTCCTCACTTTTTCGTGTTATATATAAATATAATATGATTTTACGGCATCAAGAAGATTCCCCAATTAACCAAGATTCCCCAATTAACCTTGTACATCAATTTGGTATGTGAATTTGACGACCCTTGTTAAGATGTACTGGGTATAACGTCCCCGGGGCCGGGAAGTCGAGTACCCGTGACGGCGAAGAGAACGCGACGCTAATTGCTTTGTTTTTCCAGCAATATACCTGTCACCTGTATAATTAGCACTTATTAAATTGATTGTCTGGTAACTACAGACGGCGTAATGCGTAACGTAATACACAAATTGGGATTTTGCATTTCATCTGGAGAAATATGGAGGATTATTCGTTTTCGTCGGGAGGATTCTGTTTCGTCGGGAGGAATCGGGAGGACTATTTTTCATCGGGAGGGTCCTCGTTTCGTCGGGAGATTTCGTCCTCCCGCCGGGAGGTTCACATCTATGGAAAATTGTGTCTAAGAATAGCTGAATTCTGCTTGATATTGGAGATAATGATCCTAATTATCTAACAAATAGATGTAATTTGTTTATGTTACAAATTAACAGAATGTAGAGTATAATACATATACATATACAATGTATGTTCTTACCATCCAGCCATCCATTAGCATTAGATCCTAGGTAGGGGGAAGCACTCCTACTGCATTCCTCCTCGTTTAGAAGTCTGGAGACACCAAGGTCGTGCATTAAGTGTGACACATCATTAGATGGCACCGCTAGACTTGGATTAAGGCCTTTGTTAGTCATCCATGTCGACAAGGAGAATTCTACAAAATTAAGATTTATTGGATGATTTTTATTTTCATAAATTCTTACTAACCGAGAATTTGGATTTTTTTTTTCATGTTTTAAACTATAACAGGAAGTATTAATACTTTAGCACAAAGACACAGTATGAGAAAGTTCAGGACAGGAAGAATTCTATAGCTTGGCTTGGTATCAGCAAATGCAGTAAACTTTAGGAGATTCTATACAAAATTAAATACACGTAAAAAAATAAAACATAAATCATTTACATGTAAAACTACCAAAAGTTCCCCTTCAGAGATATGACTGAACGTCATGCAGGTATTTTTCCCTTCCAAATAAGAAAAATAAAAGAAGAATATCAAATCCTATACCTAATTAATCTAAGAAATTGAATACTGTATAGTATATATACATAGAATCATTCACGATGTATTAACTTTCGCTACTTTCGCTTTCAGCTTCATATCACAATACTCTGTCTCAGGGAATTTAAATACCGTATATATAACTCAATACTAGCAGGCACGGATCCGCGAATCACTGTCCATACGCAAAGATCTGCGGCCATTTTCACATTAATACTTATGATAAACTTAAAGATTTGTCGTAACTTTCAATTCATCGTATCTCAGTCAAATAAATTACAATATTCAAACAGTTTTGATTTTCTTTCTCTAACTACTGAAATATCCAAAATGTGGCATAAGATTTTAAAAATTGAATATGAATTTTTAGTAATATATATACATGTACTTGAAAATTACGACAAATTCTCGTATCTTTATTTTTATTTATCGTAAGTATTTTTGTGAAAATGGCTGCAGCTTTTGTATAACCGCAGAAGGAAGTACCAGCGAATGATTCTACTTAATAGTATAGGAAATTTAATACGTCAAAACGCTCGTTTTACTGTTCTGTTGGCTATGTGTAGAAATTATCTTACGAGGGTCGACAAAATTAAGTTGCCAGTTGCACGTCATCTTGGGTACTTTGGTATCCTTGAATATTTGGTAGACGTTCTGGCATGAGCCGGCAGCCTCGAAGCATACACTGATGTTCATATTGAGAAGTAACTCGCTGTCGGCATACAAATCTGTCACCATGTAACTGAAATATGTGTGAAACCATGGATAACGTAAGCTAATTTTCAAGGTCCAAAGAAAAGCTCTTATTCATGCTATTCAATAGATCCAATTAACTAGAATCATAGTACAGAAAAGCAATAGAACATTTTCCGTAAGAGACGTAACAATGAAAAAGTGCGCCAAAGCTGCTTAGCTCGGACATTTTTCGTCATTTTTTCAGCCATTATGAAATTTGGCAAGAGGTCTATTGAATTGTCCTCAAGTGTATGAAGGACATAAAAAATGTCCATGTAATACATTTGTATCAGTGTTTGCTTATCAAGAAATACTAGTTACTAGCAAATTTTATTTCTCACAATAATCTATGGTTCAATCAATGAAAATATTCTGTTATGAAAAGACCCTTCAGTTTGTTATTTAAATACTACTTATAAAAATTTCAGCGTAAAAGGATTAATTACTTCAAGTCTTGCAATAACTAGCAATAAAATATAATGCATCTTTTCCTTGAATTGTACTTACTCAACAACTAATACTCCATAAAGATCGAATCTATCTAACTCTCCCCATCCGTAGCCGTTTAACGTCCTGTTAAATTTGATCTTATCTATCCCCACTCGTAGCTGGTAATTACACATGTCGACAGCGGCAAAGACATTCAAACTCCTCTGTAAGGTGGCGACATCTAGGCAGCAGTCGATGTCCGAGCAGGACTCAGACACGTAACAGGTCAGGACGGAGTGGTCAATGCTCGGGCCGTTAAGGTCATCGCAGTCTGTAAAGAAAATTGGATAGTTGATAGAAAATGATAGTTGAAGAAAGTTTCAGTATGTAAATTTGACTCTTAATACTAGAGATACATGTAACTTTTGAAGTTTATTTTTTTCTCCATTTACTCGCATTTGAGATACACATACATGTACTTTCTATCCAAAATGTTTCAACTTTGTAAGAAGGGTACTTCAACAATCCTAATTAATTAACTGTTTCCTGCACAATAATGCACGTTTTTCAACAGGAATAATTTACTATTCAACAGGAATCACATTTCTGCAATGTTGGTGCAGTCACCAAAATGTTAATTCCACAGTACCCTAATTTCCTAATGCATAATTGTAATGAAATAAACATGTAATAGAAAACAAGGCATAAACATTTACATAAATTATTATTGTCAGTGGTAATGTATTGTTCTGCACTCTTTTTTCCTGTTTCTCCTAAAACATACTGTAAACGTGGAAATTTTCGTGTGGGGGTAATTTTCACGTTTTTCGCGAAAATTGCCCCCGCGGGAAAATATCCCAGTTGCATTCTTACAATGGGAAAGACATTTTTATCGCAAGTACATGTATTTCCCCCACATGAAAAGTCTTGATGGTAATATTGCGAAATTTTTCCACCGCGAAAATAACCACATTTACAGCAGATGTAATGGTTTCACATAAAGTATAAACACCATAAGCTGTACATGTATGTATATGAGTACGAAATTCATAGAATACCTGATTTCCAGCCAAGGTAGGAGTTTTCGTACTGTGATCCCTCAAGATTCCTATCACATGCTGGGTTATTCACATACTCCAGGATTCCAAGGTCATCCATCAAGGTCGAAAGGTCAGCTGAGGTCAAGGTCTGACCTGGTGTGTATCCATGGTTACTGTACCATGACGTTAGTGAGAAACCTGAAATGTAAGTTTTTTAAAATCTATCAGTCTGATAAAGTCCTGGAACAATATTAATCAAATAACATATTTGACTAACTATGGCTCCTTAAGGAGGTATTGAACGCTTTGACGCCAAATTTAATTTTTCTCAAAATTTTTGAAATTATTCATTTCTTGTCTGTCCTTCATCATACAAAATTACATTTGATTCTATCCACAGGAAAAATTTCTATAAGACTTTGAAATATGCATTTTTCAACGTATCCGTGAATTTCTTGATGACGTCATAATATTAAAAGTGTCATTCCTGTTCTCTTAAAGCTATTGGAAATTGATTTTAATTTAACTTCCAAAATATTCATAAATGTATTGCTCTTACATATGGAAAAGATAAGCTGGATTGTGTTATAAACAAAGGCAGGATACTTGAATATAAGATGACACCGTCGCTCAAAAAATTGCAATTTCTAGCCAATTGACTGTAGTTGATAGGTGATTATTAGGAATCCTGTGGATCAATCCTTTTCAAAAACTAACAAAATTATTAACGGTGTCCAGATATGATTTCATTATTAAATGAGAAAAATTAAATTTGGCATTAAAATTTTACATGCATTATTGAAGAACGCTGAAATTCCCCTCTGTTCTTTTTAAAAAAAAAATTTCACTCATTATTAAAGAACTAAGGTTTGACATACTGGAATCCTTGAATCCATTGTACCATGCACATACAGGCTTAGGGAGTATAGCTTTGTCCATTATGGTGGTTGTAAACTCGCAGGGTGACGGGTCATTAAAACAAACGCTTAAAGTCATATCCACTAAGTATGCTCTCTCTCCTGTCAAGTCATAGATCTTGTAGCTAGAGAAAAGAAATACATGTATTACAACGTATTACCAATTATTAATAATTATTTGTGACACACATGTATAGAATAATTACATTTTTAAAACATAATTACTTCAACAGAAACTTGATAATGGCAAAAACATAGTGGTCCTATTATGATGAATTTATTCAACCAAATTGAATGTATTATAACCAATGAGGACTAAGTTAGATGTAATTTTTGTTGATTTTCTTTCTTTCTTTTCTTTTTTTTTAATTTTGCATTTGAAATTTCAACTTTTTCTGGGTAGATTTTACACAATATTCTACCAGCTCCTTCAGAAATCTATTTACTTTGAAATACTTTTGGGACTGTCAATATCATACAATTAAATGAGAAATAGAAAGTAAATTAATCATTTTCACGTATCAAAAATTCAAACTCACTCAATCCTGAAGATCTGATCCAAATGGAATCTCTTCTGAACTCCAAAACTGAAGTCAAACAGGGATAGGTTAAACTGGAACCTCTCTATGCCGATCTGTAGATTGTGTGTACATCCATCCAGAAGTAGGGTGGCACTGATTGGTCGACCCAGGAGTGTGACGTCATGGCAACAGGTCACGCCAGTACACGAGTCGTGTATGTAACAGGACGCGTCAGAGGGGATGGTGGGGAGGGTGAGTGGTTCTTGACACATTGAATCTAAAATGAAAAGATTTATACAAAAGACAGTTCTGTAGAAAAAAGCCTACAAAAGGTTACAAATGCTAAAAGTTATGAAAATTTACGGAGTGTGATTCTAATAAATCAAATGAAAATAAAAACGTCGAATAACTTTAGACTGAGTATTTGGATTTCTGGTCTACATAAATATCAGTAAAACAGAGGTCTATTAGTAGGTACATTGTATGTAGCCTATTTAAAGCTATCGTACCGATTTTTATATAAGAGTAACCAATTTATAGATGAGTGACCAATTAAGACATTAGGTAAAGAATAAAGAAATGACATGAATGATTTACGATTCATTTTCTAATATGGAAAAAAAATTAGCGTACCAATTTTAAAGCCATTTGCATTCCTTGGTGTAAACATTGCTGCTGTTTTATCGCAGGATTGAGTTGTAAGAAAACCAGCAATACGGAGTGTTTCCAGCAGTTGTGACGAATCAATCTCCGACAACGTAGTAGTGCTAGGCGGTATGTTTCTACTGGTCCTCCATGCTGACAGGCTAAAACCTGGAAAATATTAAAACAGGAAATTACATGTAATACATGTACTGCAGATGCAGGATTGCAAACTACCGCTCGCCCACTTGCCAATGCGACCAAATCTTGTGTGTGGACGACCAGAACTCAAATACAGGTCGCCCACTTGGCGATTAGAATCCGGATCGTAGTTTTCCACGTTTTAGTCCGCTCCGACTTTGCTCCGGTCAAAGTCTTTTAGACGCTTTAAAAGTAAACGCTCTTGTGTCGATATTTAAAGCGTCCACATGCCGTAGCGTTGTCAATGTCAATTGATCAGAACAAATTCGCCACTCAGTATGTGGCGTTTTATCGAAGGCGTGAAACCGCCCGCTGAAAAGCGGAAAGATGTGGACAGGGGCCAATATTTTAATCAGTATGATGTGAAACGGGCACGGACCTTCAATTCGAAGTGGCAGATCGATCATCCATGGCTAGAGGACAGCAGTGAAGGGATGACATGCACTCTCTGCTTGAAATATGATAAAAGCATTTTTAGCTTTAATTTCTGTATTATTTAGATAATTTCACTGTGGGCTCGTAGATTTTCTTGTGGGCCCCTAAAATTTTTATTCTAGGGGCCCACATGGCGCCTAGAAAATTTCACGAAGTTGCATCCCTGAGATGTATGGCGAGTAAATAATTTACTAGGCTTTATAGGAGGATTTCTGAGAAGATAATGAATTGGCTTTTGAGATTTAGATATACAAATTGCTTGATCCATTCTAAGAACTAAATCCATATTATGTTGTGAAAGGCTTTTAACTAAATGGGTCATTTATATATGCTGACATCTTACAGTTAGGGAGTACATGTATGTACATGTATTTTTTTTTTTACAAAAAGTAAGTTTTCTTGAAACAAAAAAAAGGAAAAATGTTAAAGTTTCTGAATTTTTTTCAAATTTTCAAGCAATTACACAAAATCTCCAAATCAATTTGTTTGTGAAGATTTCTTAATCTTAAAAGTAGGACTAGAGTGCAACATGTTTAAATCCTTACTACCGATTGGATGACTTCCAGAGAAGTCATGTTTGTAACCTTACCACTGATTGGACGACCTCAAGAGAAGTCATGTTTGTAACCTTACCACTGAATTGATGACTCCAGAGAAGTCATGTTTGTAACCTTACCACTGATTGGATGACTCCAGAGGAGTCATGCTTGTAACCTTACCACTGATTGGATGACCTCCGGAGAAGTCACAGTCCTCTTTAGGTATTCGTGTATCCTCAAACACTGGGAAGTCCATCCTACAATCTCCGTTAGCCTCGAAACATAAACTCAGATTGAGGTTAAACAGGTATACTCCCTCCGCTTTAAGGTCGTTTATCTTAAATCTGAAAGTATGGAATATTGTATATAGAGTACTGATTATCGAGTAATTTCTTATGTTAATAGTCCATTTTCAAGAAAATATCTATGACCGTTTTAAACCTTAATTTTATACACACAGACACCAGACATCACATCATATGGCAAATTTTTCCGTTGTGACGTTACATCTGATCACACCATCTTGTAGCACATTGACGTGTTGCCATGCCTTTTATTTTGACGTCACAATGAAAATATCGCCAAATTTTGTGATGTCTGGTGTCTGTCAACCATATGAATCTATTGGAAAATCATCTATTGGTTGAATTTGGCGAGAATAGCCGAAAAAGTCATGCAATAAAATGTTTTGGCATTGTTACATGTATTGTGGCCTTTTCAGTACTGTTCAATACGGAAACAGTATTACATGTATCTACCTATGGAGGCAAATACTGTATATTAAATGGTGGAATTCTATCACTTACGGAAAAATTTGGTAACAAAATATAATTATTTAATTTACATAATAAATTTGCACAATAATTTTGTTTCTTTTCTTCAAAATATGTACCTAATAATCAAAATGTACTTTCTTTTTTTCGCTATAATTAAATTCTTTTACTACGAAACATGTATTGATGTAACAAACAATCAAAACTTACTTAAGTCTGAACACTTTCTTTAACGAGTATTCATGCCAGTCTCCGAACGTAAAATCGAACAACGTCAAGTTAAGGTCCATTCTCTCCAGGCCGATTCTCAGTCTGTAACTACACGCGTCCAGCATGACGCGGGAGCTGAACGTTCTCTGAAGGAGCCCTACCTCCATACAGCAGTCCATTCCCGTACAGTAGCCGGGCAGGGAACATGACGTGTGGGCTGGTAATGTCTTCATGGTAACAGACTCGCCACATGCTGGGAAAGGAGAAATACATATGTAATAATTACTAAAGAGGAAATGTAAATGCGAAGGAGGCAAAAAGTTTTACCTAATTTTAATGAGTGACTTTTTCTCATCTTTCTGCTTTGAAATCCAAACATAAAGATAGAACTTCAAGTCTCTGACAAGACTGAAGTTCAATTGGTTGTTATGATTTTAAAATTGCTTAATTCCCCCCCCCCCCCCCCCCCCAAATAAAAGAAAAAAACTTAATGCATATGTGCAAAAAACTATTTTCTAAGTAAGGGCCTTAGTAAAGCGCAAACTACAAGATACTGTAAATATGGTTATTTATGCTGAGGGAAATTTTTAAAAATGATAATTGGATCAGTACGTGTAAGGATAATTTTGGTGAAATTGGGAGTATTTTCTATAGTCTTTTATACTGCAATTGCAGAAAAAGCAAAAATCATCCCCATGACCAAAAGAAAAACCCAAGCTTATGGAATATCTTGCATCTTTTGTTAAGGCATTTCATAAAAGTGTTCTCAGTTTTACAAAGAGTTGAATGACAAAATAACCACACCCTTTTTCAAAGACCCTAGGGGTCAAGAGCTCTACACATAAGATACTTCCAAAAAATAGACAATTTCCGAGATATTTCATTTGATAGCTAGACTACAAACATCACATACTCTGGTGACATTTTCCATTGTGACGTCACGCACAAAGCACTGGAAACATAATGTAAAACCTTTGATTATTTTTGACAAAATTATTCAAAAGTTTGCCGAGGTATTTGATGTCTTTAGTCTGATGTGTAAAATTAAGGATTTTATGGTTGATTCAGAGAACTTGAAAATGGATTATTACCTGAGACATTCCAACCATTTGCACCTGCATTGTAGGAGTTTCTGTTGCATTGTGGGTCGTCAATGAGACTTGCTATTCCGACATCTTCCAACAACAGATCGACTGCCCACGGGTCAAGAACTGATACACTGTGTAGATTCTTATCCAACATCCAAGATGCCAGGGAGAAATCTGAAGGAGAAAAATTATCAAAATTTGTTAGACTTAGTGATGGTCTTTTACATGTATAAGTAGAACATGTATTGGAATTATTTCAAAATTACATGAAAAAGCACACATCAATACTCAATATCAGTTTGTCACCATGCCGTGGTGGTACAGAAGGGGCAACTTTTTACCATGATGACGTAGGAACTTGTAAAAGGTAAAAAATATTTAAATAATAAATAAATACACAAAAATTACATCATGAATTAACATGACAAAGTCATCTAACTAGGTACTGCCTAATCTAGACTGTAAAACTAAGTTGATTGGTGGATATAAGAAACGTTAAACTTTCAAATTTAAAGTTATCAATAAATTCACGGAAAATTGCATGAGCGTAGAAAATGATCTTACTAGGTATTGCGTAATCTCCGCTGTAGTCACATTGGGGTTTGGTCAGTTTGATATTCTCCAGTACCGTTATGTCTGTTTCACAGGGCAGACTGCTGTCGTAGCACACGGTAATCTTCATGTTCACTATTATAGAGCCCTCGCTTACTAAGTCATATATGCTGTACCTGTATAAACAAGAAGTTTTTGTTAATCCTTTCAATATTTCATTCAATAGTCTATTTATCAGATAAAAGATATTACCATTCCTAACCTTGGTTTTATACACACAGGCACCAGATTTCACATCATTTGGCAAAATGTTCAATTGTGACGTCACATCTGATCTTGAACACCTTGATGTGTTGTCATGCTTTTTATTTTGACGTCACAATAAAAATATCCCAAAATTTTAAGATGCTGGTGTTTGACTGTCTCATGAGTCAAGTGGAAAATCAGCTATTATTATTCAATTTGAATTTCAAGAGAATGAGAGAGAATGTCCAATAAATCATCAAAGCCTATTTTTATAATAACAGAATTAGATCCCTTTGAGGAGATACATGTATCTGTAGCAAAGCATAACAAAGGAATGAAATTACTATAGAAACGTTGCAAGCATATTTCCCCTGAATTTCATGCTGATGTCAATAGAATTTGATGACATCACAATTAGTTTAGGTGCAAAATTCTAAATGGAAAATAAATCTATTAATCAAAAAGACCAAATAATTCTCCATAAAGTGAACTTTTTAATACATACTCTACTGCTATGACTCCATACAGCTTAAAGTACTGTGTCTCTCCCATTGGATAATCAAACAGAGGCAATTTGAAATGCAGCTTTTCAATTCCGACCAATAAAAAGAAGCCACAGGTGTCGACTGTAAGGTAGGCCCTGATTGGCTGACCAATCACGTTTGAGTCTATACAGCAATCCACGGCCGTGCAGGAATCTCCGATGTAGCAGGAGGCGTGGCTAGGGATGGTTCCCAGGGAGGATATGACAGGGGGATTGGTACAATCTGTTGTGGAAAAATGTTGAGGTGAGATTCAAAGACAAAGGGCGCTATTGTTAAGTAAATAATTCCAAAGAATCCATGTGTCACCTGCGAAACATAGCGACACTTAGGAATCACTCTTACATAGGGTGTGACAGACATCCAAGTCTTTCAGACAGACGGACAATGGACAAAGTGATCCCTTAGTGTCGATATGCTTTGCAGGCCATACAATAGAACTAGCTCTAGTACATACATATATGTGTTGTAAATACATGTACTGAAATCTATGTGTCGCATATGCATGTACAAGGTAATCAGATCAAGGAATGACTATACTCCTCTACTCTGACCAGATACACATGTAGCATTGAAAAAGATAACAATGAAAGAAAATATATACATGCCCCTTAACATAATTCTGGGATCCTAAACAGTGAAAAATGGACATTCTTTTCTTGATATTTAGTAAATGAGCCATCTATATTTGAATGATTCCTATCCATGTATGTGTACTTATTTTAGCTGGATTCATATTTTAATGAAGTTAACACTGTCAAGAGCGAGCTCATTCAAAACTGCACTAATATCTTTATCAAAAATTATAATAGGAAATTGACATTTGCACAAATTCATGACTATACTACCTGTATTAAATGTCAATTTACATCATTTTTGCCTGGGTTTTTCTTTTTTGCAATTTTTTGGCGTTAAAATAGGTACTTGTACATGTACAGTTTAATATAAATTGGCATGATAAATCAATCTCTCCTACAATTGTTGAAACAATATAAAGAAGTATGTTAATATACTTACTACTTGAGATTTTCCAGCCGTTGGTGGCCGGCGCAAATGGTGCCGATGATTTATCACAAGTATTCTCCATAAAGTCCTTAATGCCTAACGCTATCATTAGCTCCTCAGCCTGTATGATGTTCAGTGGTGAAGTATAACCATTGGTTTTTAGCCAGGTGTTCAAAGAGAATGCTGGGAAGGAAGTTTAAAATTTAAATTTGAATATACTTTTAAAATGAAAATATTATGTCTGTGAACTGAATTATGAAAAACTTACAATTTAAATCGGAATATGCTTTTAGAACAAAAATATAACATTGTGCATCTGTAAACTTGTTGATTGAAACCTATACATGAACTTGACAAATATACTCTGAATGAAATAAAAGAAAACCATCTGAGATCCTTCATATATAATTTCTCAAAGTGAAATATCAAATTACTGTAAACGTCAAAACTTTTGTGTGTGGGTACTTTTTGCATTTTCTGTAACTCAAGGAACTTTACGAAAATTTCCCAGTGCAAAAATATCTCCACTGCATTCTTACAATAGGAAAGACATTTTTATCACGAATATTTTCCCCATGCGTAACATCTAGATGTTATAATCGCAAAATTTTCCCCTAGCTAATCCTCTCTAATCTTTTAATCAAAGTTCTGCTTATTCAGACAGTTTCAGGTAGCTGTACCTTAGAGAACACGGGTATACAATGTATGTGTTACAGTTACCTGGATTGATATAGTCTAGATTCCAGTTACAGGCAGTTTTCGGTAGCTGTACGTTAGAGAACACCGGTATATGCGTTATACATCTACTCTCGTCCAGGGCCTCTAAACATAGACTGAGATTCATGTTCATTTGGTACTGGGCTTCATTAGGAAGGTTTCTGATGTTGAAACTGAAATAGAAAATAAATGTGTTGACAAAGGCAGACAGATTGATAAGCAAATGAGACAACAGGAGACCCTTCACCTAATGATGACATTGACAACTACTCACTCATAAAGATACTGTTCAAATAAACAGAATGTAGAAATAGACCTTTTTTTACCATCACCGCTAGAATTGCATTTTGGACACTCCAAAACCCGACATTTCAATTTTTGATGTATTTTTTCATTATGAAAAAAATCATTATCAGTTCTGTCACAGCAAGAAACAACGTCAAATGTTGTGATTTCGGGTCTTGGAGTCTCTAAAATTCAAGTCTACTGCGTTAATGTGAAGATCGCCTATAACACACTAGGCAAAAATGTATTAAATGGTCTGTCATCATATTACTCATAAGTCATAGAAACTTATTTGAAATAAGCTCTATCAAATCGGTGTCAACTACATGTATAATCATACATTTTTACTATTTTACTTTCTGAAAGACATGTTTGGTGCGTTAAAATTGGTTTCAAATTTTCTTCAAGAAGGTAAAGAGTTGGAACAGTTCCGTATTGTTATCTGTATGACTACTTCTGCATTTTTAGTTTCTAGTTCAAGCATGATTCCAATAAACAATTATAAAAAAAATCTGATGGGGGTAAAAATGACTACATTCACAGAGACCCTATCGAACTGTATCCTTTAGGACAAATCCACGATTTCTGTCAATTTGGGAAGCTGAGTTCTGCTTGAATGTGGAAAAAAATCATGTCTGGTAGTTAGAACTACTGTAAACATGGTTATTTTGGCTGGGGGGGGGGGGGGGGTTCGCAAAATGATCATTGCAACAGAATGCATGGGGTAATTTTAGCGAAAAAGGGAGTCTTCCCTTTAGTCTTCTATTGTGTTTGTAATTTTCACGTGGGGTTATTTTTGCGATAATAATACAATCGCGAAAATTACCCCATTGCAAAAATTTCCATGTTTACAGTACATTTTCTAAAACCTAACAAACCTGATTTTAATTCCTCCTTGCACTGCGAACTGTTGATTGGTTCCCCAAGCATAGCCAATCAGACTGGTGTTAAACCTCATGTTTTCAATGCCCAGACTCATCTCCTTTGAGCACGGATCGAGGAGTACGTAAGTGTTGATGGTACGTCCGGCCAGGAAGTCAATGCTAGCGCAGCAGTCTATGCCGGTACAAGTTGAGGTGATGCTGCACACGACACTGGAGTCTAAAGGATCTGGGTCAGGGGCCGACAAACAGTCTGTAATTTAAAATAAATGTACACAGGTTGTAATAATGCACATAGAATTTGTTAATTTTTGTAAAGACATAGCACTTTGCCAGCAGTGTTATAATCCATATTCATAAGGTAATCTTTTTCGCAATGAACAATGAACTAAGGTATTCAAGTTATAATAGATAAGGTCATACTTGTATGTACAAGACCTCAAAACAGCTTACTGTGAACTAAACAATCCAAAAAGGATGTTCAAAACCTAGTTAAATGTACAAAATATGCTTCTTGAGACTTTTAATCTCAGAGTCTTAAGTTTGCGAACATGAGTAAAGTGACTAGATCACTGCGTTTTATTTTCACGACATCATATATACCTAATTTAGTCCACATGTGTTAGGACATATTCACAGCTTTTTATACTGTATTTGCAAATCAAAGAATCTCACAAATTTCGGGAAAAAAAAATTCTTGCGAAAAAAAGGTTTACAGTCAATTAACTCTGAATGCAAACCCTATAAATGTTACATGTACAGGATGGTCAGATGTCTGTGTATCCAGACTTTTATACTTTCAAGTCATAATCAAGGTATTTTGTGATGGGCCACTGCCTATAAAAGGTAAAGGTGGGGGTTTCATGAGCTCGTCTCATGTGCCAGGTTTACTCTTGAGTGGAGAGGGTGCAACATAGTGTAAAGTAACTTTCCCAAGGTTACAATGGTTTTGCAATGACTGGCAACGGTGAGATTTGAACCCAAAACCTATGGGTCTGTAGTCCGTAGTCCACCACGCTAACCACTACGCCACCAGCACTCATGAAATCATACTGTAAAAGTCTACCATATGCCACCTTTTAGAGTCACTTACTTTTCTTCCATCCACTTGTATTTGGCGTGTATACAGGCCCAGTTTTCTGACACTGTGACGTGTAGAGGTATGTACTGATTCCGAGCAGGTCCATCAACTCCGTGGTTTGTGACGAGGACAAGGGGTTGGGGAGAGTCACACCTTTTGTTGCCGCCCATGAATCCAGCGAAAAGTCTGTAAGAGTCAAAAACATACGTAGCATTGATACTGAAGTAATGTCTATGTTCCATTTATCATAACATATTTAACATTACAGCAAGGTAAGGGTAAGGGTGGCATAGCATGTCGGTTAAAGTTAAAGTTATAAATTAAATTCAAAAAATAAAATACCTATCTAAATTTTTTTTGACTTATTAAACCAGTTCTTCCCGTTACTGTAAGGGTAGAGTTTGGACATTACCAAATAGATATCACCATAACAGCTTCTGACGTCCTAATTGTTTTATATCGGATATTGTCTAAAATCAGAAATAATTCTGAATTACAAAAAGATTTGATACCTTTGATAAGATAATCTGTTCCCCACTGACAGAACATCTTGGGTAACCTGACATTGTTTAGTACGGTAAATGTTGTGTGACAAGATCCCGTAGTTTCAAAGCACACACTCATATCTAAGGTAACAGCATACTCCCTATTGACAGGGTCATCCTGGATGGTGTAGCTACAAGTCAAAATTATATCAAAGTTTATACTTGAGCTACTGATGTCCAAGTGACAACACAAATAAATTTGAGTCCTCCTTTTCAAACAGTTCCATATTTAGATCAATACCATTTAGGTTGCAGAAACTGGTTTTTTTTTCCTGAACATGTAAAATACAGCTTGAGAATTTGAAATATTTAAATTCTTGATTTCTTTTTTTTCAGCTTGACCGCACATTGCACCGAATCTTGCATTCTGATATTCTTTCGATCAGTATTTCAAAAATAAATCCTTTTTTACAAAATTTTCAGTTCTTGAAATCAGCTTTCAAATTTCTGTACATAAGTAAACAGGAATAAAAAGACCAAAAAGTTACTTACTCCAGTCTGATCACATTCATGACATATCTGCTCTCTGCAGTACCTGAAATACCAAGGTAAAAACTTTTTAAATAGAGCTTCCAACTTTTAAAAAATAAATAGCAAACTCCTTAAAATTAAAAATGTATCATAAATCAGGGTCAGGACTTAATACATGTATTATACTATACATGTACAATCAAAAATCTTCAAAATAATGAAAAAATAAAGTTTTTGCAGACAAACAGACAGACGGACGCACCAAAGACTATATGCCCCCGAATCTTCGATTATGGGGGCATAAAAAAATCCACTGAAGTTCAAACTCACCAAACTGATAATTATAGAAGTCTATGTTGATGACCAGCCTCTCTATGGTGACAATGATCATGTGATTACATGTATCTATGGTAACGTTAGCTTGGATGCTACGCTGTAGAAAGTCGATTTCCATGCAGCACGCAACACCACTACAGATCTCCTCCAGGTTACATCGCACGTTTGACGGAATACTCGTTAGTCCAGGGATCTCAATATCACAATCTGTAAGAGAAGTCCCACACTTGAAAGACTATGTTAGGTCAAAAAATTTATAAATTATATACTTTTTCACATATTATGAATTTAGATTCAACCCTCCTTTGAATACACAAATTAATTTGTAACTTTGATGGATAAGAATAAAATTGGAATTATAGGATGTTCCACACTAAAACCAATAGAAACAAAAATTGAACTCCTATGCAACAAACTTACAAATATACAAATATACAATACAAATACTTACAAAAAAGCTTCCATGTTAAAATATTCAGTGTTTATACATGTCAATATGACTCTTTTAAACAAAATGTTTGATACATGCACGTTTCATCCCTCACATGTAAATCCATATTAGCTGACTTCTTTCGAGACGCTAGCCCAAAGATAATTCTACTTGCCAATTGCTGTTTGCTAAACAATTTCTACTAGCCCAGCAAAATATTTCATGTATTTAGCAGCCTTGAGCATTGGACAGGTCAATTTTTGTGAAGATTGACTATGTAGGACTACCTAACTGCACTGTTTATATACAATGTATTTGTACAGACCTTTTTTCCAGTAATGAGTATCAGCTGGAGTATAATGACTTGAGGTTAGGCTACACTGGTCAGAATTCATGTACGAATAAATTCCCAGGTCCTTCAACAGCTGTTCAGCATCGGCTGTATTCAGGGTCGATCCAGGGGTCAAACTGTTTGTGGAGTACCATGTACTTAGGGAGAATCCTGAAGTAAAACGTAGACGTCAGCAATTATGTTATAATGATAAGCACTTTTTATAGCTATAGTTACATGTCTTTAATTTGATTCTTCCATAAATTACCGATTTGGAAGATAAATTTTAAAGAAACTATCTGTATTTCACAAAATTCCAAAAATAATTCTGTTTTAAATTTCTTTCCATTCTCTGTTTGCACTTCACAATTTCGACTAATTAAAAGAAATTCTTTGAAACAAAAGAGAGTCCCAGTCCTTGAAAATATTTTTTTTTTCATTTTCTCAGGAATATAGAAAATGGAATTCCTCACCCCTTTCCAATTTTACAGAAAATCACATGACAGAAACAAACTTCTTTAAAACAGACTCTAAATCTTTAAAAGTAATTTGACCCATGTTAAGAAAATAGAAAACACCATTTCTCAGTTAATTGTTAAGTCAATGAAAATCATATGATGGAAAAATCATAAATCTACGAATCAGATGGCAGATGTAAACTTTTCCTTAATCAACCAATCACAGATAGGTTTATAAACCATACCTGGTTGAGAGAAACCAGCCGTCCAATCACAGATCAGTTTAGGTAGTAGTGTGTCAGTAAGGATGTCCTGATTGTAGATACATAGATTATCATTGCTGGATTCGAAGCAGATCATAAGCTTCATACTGACTCTGTACTGTCTCTGTACCGGAAGGTCCTCCACTTTGTATCTATAAAATGTAACGTCTTAAAGTCACCAGCAGATCGTAAAATTTTCTTACCTCCTTACCACGAAGATTTCTATCCCAATCTTTATTCTGTTCAACCTGTTACTTATTTTTTTCCTTTGAAATTTTAAACATTCATACTTGTGAAAGCAAAGAAACATTTTCAACCTTATGAAAAACTTTGATTTTTTTTTCAAATTCTGTTAATATGTAATTACATCATATTCTTAATAAATGAACCTAATACATGTAGCTGATTTTCTAACAGATTCATTGAGCAGACAGACACCAGACATCACAAAATTTGGCGATATTTTCATTGTTACGTCAAAATAGAAAGCATGACAACACATCAAGGTGCTTCAAGACAGTGTGATCAGATGTGACGTCACAATGGAAAATTTTGCCAAATGATGCTGGTGTCTGTGTGTATAAAATAAAGGTTACGAACGGTCATATCTTTTATCTGGAAAATGGACTATTACATGTAGTAGCTTAAGTTTTATAATTTTTGATGTACTATACATGTGAAAAAAGATTGGTGTGTGAAATAGAAAAAACTTACCCAATTCTGACCACACCGTTCAGTTTAAACCATTCCATAGTGCCTATGACATAAAAATATTTCTTAATATCATGTACATATTATGTAAAACCTTCTCTAAGTGCTAGCAAAACTTTCAGCAGCGTATTTGTGTTTATCCATTTACATGTTCCTAATCACCAGAAATTGTTGCAAGATACTAATTTTTGCTATATTTGTGAGTAATTTGGAATCGCGAAAATATATTCCTGCAAATTATTTTTGATTGATAAGGTATACCATAATCTTGTATATCAGTTCTAATTGTACATGTATGTACATGCGCCATTCTTCACATTTTTCTGATAAATCGTTAAGAGAGTGAATTTAGTGTATTCTTATGATAGAACTTCCTAAAAATTCAATAATGAAAGGTACAAAACAGTAACTTCATGTGGTCATATTTGTTTGTAATTAAGGAATTGCAAAACATTGTACTCGCGATAATAAAGACACGTGACCCTATTTTACAATAAAATCGTGAAAATTTCTGGTTATACGGTACATGTATAAATATTAAAGGAAATGAAAATTGTTCAATTCCAATTGAAAAGTTAAAAGATTTTGAACTTAAATACCAATGAGGATTCCAATTTGCAAATTCAAAACAGCAGAACGAATTCAGCCATTTACAAACATTATACTAGGTGGTATACTAAAACGATCACTCACCAAATCCATGTTTAGCCAGGCTTACATTAAAGGAAAACCTCTCCACTCCCACTATGATATTCTCACTACAGGGATCTATCTCGACGTAGGCACGGAAAGCTTTACTGATAAAGTCTACGTCCACGCAGCAGTCCACAGCCGTACAGGAGTCCGGAATCAAGCACGTTCCAAGACCGGTTATATCAGCCAAGCTTACATCTAGGGGGCAGTCTGCAATCCAAATGGCATTATGAAATACATGTAGTGGCTAATAGGTAACTATTAGTATATATGGAAGTATTATTTGTCTGAAAACGAAAAACGAAAACAAATGTGAGTTTTTGCTCCATATTGTTAAAATGCAAATCTGTTCAATACATGTACAGGTAATATCAACTTCATCTTGTACATGTGCATTTCACTCAATTATCCATCAATCTAATCTTTAGACCTTACAACTCATTTGCATTGATCAATCAAGCTAGTACTGTAGGCTCAATATAAGTAATATTATTTTGAAATTTTCTCCAAAATTTGTATTGCTGCGATGTATGTTATTTTTTACCTGATTTCCATCCTTGTGATGAGGGGCTGTACTTGGGTCCTGACCTCTGACAGGTGTCTGGCTGTAGGAACTCTGCTATCTCTAGATCCTGCAATAGCTGAGAGGCTTGAAGGGGAGATAATTGTACCCCTGGGATCAGACCCTTGTTTGTGTACCACTGGTTTAGGGAAAATGCTGTAAGGTAAATTGTCAAAGAGTCATAAGTAGAACATTGATAACCCCTATCTCTACCCCTTGAAATTTTAAAAATCAAATTATCATATCCTAATCTATGTAAGAGTGATTACAAAGCAATAACATACAGGTAAATGTGTACATGTATTATGAGACAAAACGATATTAAAGAAACTAAGAGTCCCCTTCGGCATTGCTGGTAGGGGACTAATAAAATTTAAAGGATGAAACTTGTAAATCATGTACCTAGACACTGACAGTACAATGTATATGTAAAAATTTAGCTTTTAGTGAGAGCATTTACTGTAGTTTTATGTCTTCATGCTTCTGCAAGAAAAAAATGTCAAACTAAAGACATTTGAGAGACTTTGTATTTCAATAGCTGATTTTCCAGTAGATTCATTGGGCACACAGATACCAGACATCACAAAATTTAGCAATATTTTCATTGTGACATCAAAATAGAACATATGACAACGCATAAAGTCAGTACGATCAAATATGACGTCACAATGCAAAATTTTGCCAAATGATGTGTCTGTGCATATAAAAGCAAGGTTTAAAACGACAAATATTTTCTGGAAAATGGACTATTGCAGGAATTTGTGGCTCAAGGCATCACTAAAAATGACTAAAACTTGTTATAGTAACAGAAAATATACAATGTACAATAAGGTCTTTCTTCTTCAATTCAAACTATCATCAAATTGATTACGAACCCATATCCTCTCCATATATGTTTTCACTCTACATTTTTAAAATAAGTTGCATTTTTTATCACAAGTTTTAAATCTATACCAAAACATTACCTGGATCGACATAATCAAAGGCCCAGTTACATTCCAGTTTCGGAAGTAGGACGTTCTTAAACAATGGAATGGTGTACTGACAGTCCGCTACGTCAGGTTCATAACAAATACTCAGATTTAAATCCAGTCTGTGTCCCTCAATCGGCGAAGCCTCATGTACCATCAGAAAACTGAATGAAAAAATATTATATTAAATAAAATAAAAACAGGTGTTTGTGAAACACAAGTTCCCCCATTAGCATCTTTGATAGTAAAATAGCTGTAACGAAAAAAGCTTCATACTCCAAGGTCAAGGTCACAAGGTCAAAATTTTGGTATCCATGGAAAGGTCTTGTCACAAGGAATACGCATGTGAAATATGAAAGCCCCGTCACTTATCATTCAAAAAGTGATGGCCATTGTTTAAGTTTTTCAAAAGTAGGTCAATCTCCAAGGTCAAGGTCACAAGGTCAAAAATTTTGGTATCCATGGAAAGGTCTTGTCATAATGTATGGCAAATACCCTTCTTGTATCACTGCATTTCAGTAAAGCTCAAGTAAATTATAGTAATGTGATCACTTGACAATTTGGAAGTAAAGAAATATGAGTACCCATTTTCACAAAACTTATCATACAAAAACAGCACATGTTCATCTGGGATCATAATTTGAAATTAACTAACAGTTGCAAAGACAATTTTAAGACAAAATTCTAAATCAATTTAGAAGCCTGAATCTGATTCTAAATTCAAAGAGCTGTCTTTAGAAATCAAACTAAAGATTTTAAGACTTAGTATTAATAGGATTTTTTGACATCAGAATAGAAAACAAAGAGAAATCACTTACTCCAATACAAGTACATCCCTCAGTCTGAAATGATCAACTACTCCCATGTTGTAGTCCAAAAGCATTTCTTGAAATCGTAATTCCTCGACTCCTATTCGGAACTTCTGAGTACAGTCGCTAGCGTCCAAGTAAAAATAAACATTTTGTTGTATCGTGTCTGTAAGGTCAATACAGCATTCAAAGCCGCTACAGCCTTGGTTAATGAAGCAATTAATGGGTTCCGTCAAGTTCTTGAACTGTGAGAGGTCTAACTGAGAACAGCCTGTAACAGAACGCATATGTTTACAAAAGATGCTTTACTCAATAAACATCACTAGATTTTCACAAAGAAAGTCTTTACTCCTTATTTTGCCTTTTTTATGACATATTTTCCAAAAAAAATTCTATTTCTGATATTACGTTATTTATTACTTTCCTGCCTATTATGTACCAAATCACACAGAACTTCAACAACATATACAATTTTGATGAATTTTTTCATTACATGGATTACATAACAATTACATGTGAATCATTCGAATCATAACACACAAATCAAATTATAATGTATCCACTCTAAACTTTGTCAGTTTACTAGGTGTCCAAAGGCTGACATGCAAATTAGTCTTTTTTTCACATAACTGTGTGACAAGTATTTTTTGAATGGCAAGTACCGTCTCGTTACGTCACAAATAAAAACTGACTATCCTTGAAGTCATATTGTGGGAAAGGTACTTATTTTGCCGTCTTATGCAACTGGACCACAGGTACGGCCACAGTTACATGAAAAAGGCTTATAACAGGTTTGAAACTACCATGTCTGTTAACTTGAAAACTGATAAAGTAAAGAGAACAGAAATCTTACCAAACTTCCATCCATCAGCGTCCGTTGGTGTGTATTTAGCTGAGGTCCTGTCACATAGATCGGCTGCGTCACTAAGGTACGGCTTAATCCCAAGATCCTCCAGTAAAATGGACAGGTATTTATCGCTAAGTGACTGGGTGGAGCTTAAACCATGACTCGATTGCCAGGATGTTAGGGAAAAGGCTGTGAAAAGATAGACAGAAATTTCAACGATGATTGATATTACTCTTCCGATTATGGTATCAATACATTTTAACTTTCCATTCAACGTTAAGCTTCATTTAAGAGTGTTTATGAGAACTAATGTTATCGCTTGTACTGTTTGACCTTCAATATGTGCTATTGACCTTGAATGTGACTTTGACTTAGCTTGATATATGATTGACATTCAGTGATGGTTCAGTCCATTTACATGTATGTAATTACATTAACATTTAAATGGAAAGCTTCTATATGTATAGCAAAATGTAAATTATTATGCTATTGCAAACTTTCAAACAATGTGAACATATCATAGAAATAAAACACCCCTAAAGACGGTATGGCCGGATTGCAAAGTAAGTTTTTGTCACTAACTGGGTCAAGGTCACTAGGTCAAATATTACAGCATACATAGAGAGGTCAGAGGCAACCTACATGTATAACATAAAGTTTCTACTGCATGCAGTTCCTTAGATTTTGCTTAAACCAGGAACTTAAACCAAAGTCTTTAACTAGGTCAAAGTCCAAGGTCAAGGTCACTAGTTCAAATGTTACGGCATAAATTGAAAGGTCTCATCATGGGCAACCTAAATATATAATATAAAGTTTCTACTGCATACAGTTCCTTAGATTTTGCTAAACCAGAAACTTTAACCAAAATCTTTAACTAGGTCAAAGTCCAAGTTCAAGGTCACTAGGTCAAATGTTACGGCATAAATTGAAAGGTCTTGTCATGGGCAACCTTCATGTATAACATAAAGTTTCTACTGCATATAGTTCCTTAGATTTTGCCTCAACCAGAAACTTTAGCCAAAATGTTGACGGCAGACGGACGGACAGACAGACGGACATCGTCAATCCATAGACCGGAATTGCTTTGCAATCCGGCCAATTATAGACTTTCCTTGATTAAAATAGGATCTCCATTGTGTTGCATACATGTTTGTCTAAAAAGTTTCTCATAAGAAATTTTTTATTCAACCTCATGTTCGGCATAAAACATAACCTTTTCAGATTTGCTTCCCTTACCCGAGTATGGCGTATTGAATGTACAGTGTTGTTTAGGTAGATACATGTCTTGAGCTATGACCTGATCTATCTCACACGGCTGGCCAGATTCTAAACAAACTTGTAACCTCAGGTCTATGATGTATTTCTGTTCTGCTATCAAGTTGTCCACTCTATACCTATAAAAGAAATTTTCAAGTTTTTTTTCAATGAAATGGGCTTCTATTTGGCATTGAAATATGGTGCACGAAAAAATTAATGGAAAACTGTTATCATTATTCCACTATCTAGCTTCTTATTCAGCTCTTTAAAAATATACTGCTAAAAAAATTAAGAGAGCAAGGTGTCTACTTTCATTTATCATATATTTACAATTGCTTATTCTATGTAAAGAACAAAAATACATTAATACACAAGTTATGGTCGTTTCTTACTAACCTGTGTCTGTATCAAACAGGTGAACCATTACACATGATTAGACATGATTAGATAGTCTTGATGATACCAAATAATATTTCATTCTATGTACCATTATACACTGCTAAAAAAAATTGAGGGAGCAAGGTTTCTATTTTCATTTATCAGATGTCTGTAGTTTCAAATTCTATGTAATGAACAAAACTGCATTTAGACATATTCAATGGTCATTTCTGATTTATTTGTATTTGAATTGAATAAATGAACTCTTACACTTGATTAGACACGATTAGATAGCCTTGCCGATTCCAAATAATATTCCATTTAAGTAACATTTTATTACAATGAAAAAATTGCTCCTTTAAATTTTTTTAGCAGTGCATTACAACGTAAAAATTGCTCCTTTAATTATTTTTGCGGTGAACTTGCACTATATACTAAACTTAGCTAAAGAGTTTGATATTTTATTCATATCACATCTACATACATGTACATGTATATCAGACAAAATTTCTATTCTGTATTGTCATAAAAGCTTACGTTAGTTTGACCACATCCTTTAAAAAGAACTCTTTCTCAGCTCCTGAAGACAAAAAAAAAAATCAATTAATCTATTTTCCTGAAATACTTTTTTTTTTATAAAAAATCAAAAAACATAATTGAAAAACCCAATATCATATTCATGTGTACCGTAGGTAAAATTCTTCTCATTTATAATCTTGCTACATCTATATATCTATATGTAATTTTCACTTTCATTTTCCATAGAGAAAAAAAGAAGGAGAAATCTATCACTTACCAAAATTGTACGGCAGTTTAGTCTTGTAGTGATCAATTCCCACCGTGAATTCTTTGTCACAGAAGTCCAGATCGATTATAACGTTAAACGACTTTCCTAACGAAGCTACGTCCACACAACAGTCTAGTGCCGTACACGAGCTCTGCACGTGGCATGACACGTTACTCCCTACGATACTCATAGTAGATAGGGGTTCCACACACGCTACAAAAAATCGAAGAACAGAGATTGGAAAGAAGAAAATAAACTACGAAAAAGACAATTATGATTGAATTAACAGAATTTTGCTTTGTTTGGAGAGAACCTCAGAACATCAAAGCAATATTGCATGTACATGTACTATATGTTTACTCATGGAACAAATTTTGCTCAAAGGAAAGAATTTGACATGATAGCATATATCATACAGAAATACATAAACCTATGTTTGTACAATGAATTACAAAATTTGAAAACAGACCATAAATAAAATCCTAATAAGCTTCAGCTAATGAATCTAAAGCTTCTATACACGATTTGAATTGCTCATTTACAAATCAAATACACAAATGTATTGAATTAATTGTCGCACTCACTTTGACTCCAACCTTCATTTTCAAGGACGTATTTGGAGTCGTTTCTCATACACTGTTCTTTATACATATAACCAGCCATTCCGAGCTCGTTCAACACACGGTCAGGGTTATGGGAGGCCAGTGGCGAGGATATATTGTTTACGGACATCCAGTTTGTCAAGGAGAAATCTGGAAAGAAGTCAAAATTATCAAGATTTTACCATGAAATTCTGAGGTAAAAACTTAATACACAAAATTTCTCATGAGCATGATAGATAGATGAAATTTTCAATTACATGTATAATTTCAAAACTGATCTTTGATAGAATGTGCTCGTTAATCTGTGACAGTTTAAAATACATAAACTTCTTGCAACTTAAAAACAGGTGCCAAGAACCATATATACATGTAGTTTCTACATTCATAGACCCATTTCAATATAGAAATTTTGTCGACGTCACAGATAAGATTCTGAGAAAAGAAACGGAAATGATAACAACATAAATATAATAGTTTTCTTGACAGGATTGAAGCATTACATAATATTTTCCTTTGATTCTTGAATTTGTTAGACTATCTACACTTAATTTAATCTTTTAATATTCCAAAAATTCCAAAATCATCAATCTTTAAATTTTATGAATCTCAATTTTGAAGAGAAATACAAATAATGTAATCTTCTTGTAACTAAATTTTAAACGTGTGATTGTTTCTCCCAAAAACGACCATAAACTCACTTGGTAGAGTGACATCAGAGGTCCAGTTACATGCAGGCTTGGGCAGTCTCATATCAGTAAATATCGGCATGGTATGCTCACAGGAGTTCTGTTCAAAGCACACACTTAATGTCATACTGAATAAGAACTGGTTTTCCGCTGACAAGTCATAAATGGTGTAGCTGAAATAGCATAGAAAATAGCGTCATAAACAAATTTTGAAAACAAAAGAAATCACAATATGGAGATTTTTTCACTCAAACCTTGCTGATACAATGAAATAACATGTAAAGTGACAAACTAAAATACATGTTCCTGTGAATATGCATCATATGCAATATCCATGTACATGTATATGTTTAATGATATTTTCCCAATTACCAACATTCAAATGCCTTAAATTCAGTAAATAAAAGAAAAATATACTTTTAATGTTTCTATGCACTTCTTGCAGAGATTGCAACATGTAAACTTCTACATTTTTTAAAAAATAATTCCAAGGAATGCATGTGTCGCCTGCGTAACATAGCGATACTCAGAAATCACTTTTAAAGGGTGTGACATCCAAGTGTGACAGACAGACAGACAGACAGACAGACAGACAGACAGACAGACAGACAGACAGACAGACAGACAGACAGACAGACAGACAGATGGACAACGGACAAAGTGATCCCTAAGTGTCGCTACGCTTCGCAGGCAATACAGAAATGACTTACTCTATTCTGATCACATTGACGAGGCGGAAACTTGACGGTGTGCCGAATGTGTAGTCCTTGAAGAAGATATTATAGGTCAGCTGATCTATGCCAAGTTTGAGGACAAAATTACACGAGTCCACGATGACGTAGGCGTTAAACGCCCGGCTTAGCGTCCCAACATTTATACAGCAATCCACACCTGTACACGACTCCATAAGTTGACATCGTACAGGGCCCGTTAGAGCTGGCTTAACAAGGTTACTTGGGCATTCTACAATCAAAATGCATACATTGACAGACAGAAATGCAAACATAATGTTCCTTGAAATGTATATGTTCTTTTTTAGAAATATAAGCATTGAGTTTTGAAGACAAATACATGTTGCTTGTACAATATCTTACAGACACATAGTCTTATTATGAACCTAACAAAACCATTTTGATCATATTTGTGTAGAAAAAAAAAACAAGAAATAACTTTCCAGAAGCTAAATTTATTTTCATCAACCAAAGAACCTAAGGTGCAAAATTAATTTTTACAGAAAATATCAGTTAAATATTTGAGTAAATCATACATGTGTTTCTGTGATGCATTCCATGATGCAATCTTCCGAATTATTTAAGGTATCCGTTGCACAAAAAATATCAAGTGTATTATATACATGTAGTTAGAATCACTGCATCTTTATCTAAATAATACAACATAAAAGTTGGTTTCCATCATCAAAGGTCAACATGACAACCGTCATCTAAGCCATGGAAACTATACTATCGAAGATTACCGGGATGATGTTAACACTGTTTAAATGGAAAAGACGTCAGCGAGATCTCCATTTGTACATTGGATACGTTAAATCTGACATAAACTGATAGTCATTAATTTTATAGTCATTTCAACAACCCTAGGTAACTCTTGTCTATCCCAAATCAGAACCTTGATTTTCAAGTTCTGGATGTAAGGCAATATAATTTGAATTTTGGCTTTAAAAATCAAATTCAAGGAATTATGGTCCCCCACTTCTGGATGTTTGTCTTCAAAGAAATGCTTACATATACCCCCCCCCCCCCCATTCTTAAGTTTTCATAATATATCTCATATATTACCAAAATTCTAAATATGAAAGATTACACTCCAAAAAAAAAGGTCAAAGCGTCCAAACTTTTGTTTTGTTACCAAGGGACAGGGCTTATGAAAAGGTATGCACATGTGAAATTAAAGTCCTATCATTTAAATTACCATCCAAAACTTATGGTCGAGGTTGAAGTTTTTAAATGTGGGTCAACCTCCAAGGACGAGGTCACAAGATCAGAATGTTGTTACCAACTGAAAGGTCTTCTCACAAGAAATACACATGTCAAATGTGAAAGCCCTGAAGTTTTTGAAAAGTAGGTCAAGGTCACAAGGTCAAAAATTTTGGTATCCATGGAAAGGTTCTTGTCACAAGGAATACACATGAAAAATATCAAAGCCCTATCACTTACCAATCAAAAGTTATGCACAAGGTTAAAGTTTTTGTGACTGACAGTCTGATTTTGAAATTGAATTCAACATTCAGGTTTCAAATCAGTTTTTGATTCGCCGGAATTAACAAAATGGGTAAGCTGGTATTGTGATAACAACTGCACAATATACAATGTCATATAATATCATGACAACCTACCGTCTGTCCATCCGTTGGTAGCTGCCGCGTACTTAGATCCACTATGGCTGCACTGACTTGGCAATAGATATGACGACAAAGCTAGCTTGTCCAGTAACTTGTCTAAATCTAGCCCCGTTATAGCTCCACCTATGCCGTTCTGAGATTTCCAGGTTGCAAGAGAAAATGCTGAAAAATATGATAATCGTTATGTTTAAAACAGAAATTCATAGGGAACCATAATGTGTAAAATTTTTAACTCTAAAATATTATACAAGTATCTTTGATTAATAATCAGTAATTCAACATACAGAATTATCTTCGGTATTTAATCACTCCAAAACTACTGAATTTCAGCTATACATGTAGTAAAATGGAAATTCTTTAAAGTTGACATTGAATTTAATGCAAGTTAAATATTAAAAGATATTCAAATTCACGACTCTCAAATTCATGACTTGAAATGAATGAAACATCATATCTGAGCACATTTTCCCGACTTTTTACCCTGTTTTCAATAGAACATGATGTCATCACAATTAGTTTACATAAAGTACATACGGAAATTTCTTATATCTAACTTAAGTACATATATAGTATTAGAGTTGACAATACCTGGATCGGCAAACTGAGTATTGGTCCTGCAGGGCTGTTTGACAAGTTTGGTATTTTCAAATACTTTAAAAGCAATCATACAGTCCCCTTGGGCCTCCATACAAATACTGATGTTCATATTCACAAGGTACGCCCCCTCCGAGTCTAGGTTATATAGATTATAGCTGAAAATCAGAAACAGAATTCAATTTAGCCGACTGCCTCGATACTCTGTACTGTCTGAACTTCACCAAGTCTTTATTTTCACCCATGAGTCCAGGGCTCTCGATCGGCCTGATTTGGGGCCATTATTTGGCCCCATTCCCAATGCAAAAGAGTATCTTTTTTTCCCCAATTTATTGACCAATTTCTCCCAACTCCACACCTTATGGAAAGTTTGAAAAATACAAATTAAAAATGCTAAATTTGGAGTGAAAAGCCTACAAATTTACTTATATTTTTCCAATTTTTTTGAGAAAACACCGCTATTTTTCCCAATTTCAAAGGCCTGGCCTCAATCCCAAAAGTGGATGTGAGTCTGTATTCCCATATTTACCAGTTTCCTTGATTAATCTTAAACATGAAATTTCATCAGCAAAATGAACGAAAATAGAACAGCGATAGCAATTTTCTTTTGAACTGTTTACCATAGATTAACATATAAGCTACTGTACATGTTGTGAGACTAATCTACCACAATAAACGCTGAATTCTTTACAACAATTCGAGCTCTCAGATACCAAGAACCAAATAAGTTGAAAATACATCAAAAAGACTTTGATTTGTTTCCTCTTACTCCAATTGAACTGCTCCTTTCAGCTTGATATGTTTAGTTACTCCGTATGGATATCCTAACAGAGAGATATTCTGGGACAGCCTCTCGATGCCGACATTTATTCTGTAGGTACAAGCATCAAATAGGAGATAAACACGGAACGACCAGCCGAGCTTTCCGACTTCTGTACAGCAGTCCACTCCGGTACAGGAATCTGTTAGATGACATGTAGCCGGGCCTCGAAGCTTGTCCAATGTAACGTTTTCAGGACATGCTAGATGTGGGAAGAGATAAAGAAATCACAAGATTTTCATCAATAGAAATGAAAATAGGAGAAAATTTCACTCTAAGACTTTTTACTTTGTGGAAAAAAAACAAAATGCTCAAATTCATAACATCACAATGTTTTAAACTTTGAACCTCAGTCAGGCATAAGAAATGCATTCTGATGTCATAAATTTTCTAAAACATTTGTGCAGTAAGACATGTCATTCATGAAATAGCATACAACTTTTTTATCAGCCTCATATTTAACTAATATAAATTAATATTCCTTTTTTTCAGTTTTATTAAGTAACGTACATGTATGATTCTTTAAAAAAATCATGCAAAGAACCATGATTTTGATTGCGCAACATGAAGTATTAGGGAGCATATACTATCTGAAGTGCAAAAAAGTTTTCATTTGCATTCAAATTTTAAATTTCTAGAAGTTCAAAATTCCTACCACTCGTCCATCCATCCACAGCATTTTCCCACTGGTATGCTCTCCTATAGCAGGGGAAGTTATGGAGGAAAGGTGACACACCCATCTCCTCAAACAGCTTGATGGACAGGGAGGTAGTCAAAGAGTCCTCTACAGGAAGTCCCTTATTGGTTATCCAAGCATCCAATGAAAATGCTGAAAATTTGAAATTGACCAATGACGTGATACAACATTCCAAACAAATGCTTTGTTTTAGAAAGAATAGCTACAAGTACATGTATGGGCAATATTAAATTTTCACTGGACAAATGTTAGAATTTGGTAAATTATCCTATAAATGTAAAGAAAGTTCTCAATTGAGAAGAAAATTATATTATTTAAATAATATATTAATTATATGAAATTAAGTAAGTTTATTTGATTGTATTGTAAGTGAAAATGATAATGGCAATCATAGGTTTTCAAAGTAAATAAGAGGCTTCATTTCTATGCGCTTCAGACTTATCATCATAATTAATAGACGGATATACACAAAACATTCTACTCGTTTATATATAATTCTATGGACTCTCTCACTATCTGTCGTAATGATTTGAATTTTAGCGTAAATCACTTACATGAATCGACAAACGGCATGTCTATATCACATACAGTCTCTGGAAGAACTGTTTGTTGCATGGCTACGACCTCAGTCTGGCAGGTACCAATCTCAAGACAAACATGGAATGACAAGTCCACGATAAATTTACGGGCATCTGACAGCTTCAGAACATTGTATCTAAAAATAAGAGGATGAAGGATTAAAACCATGGCAGCCATGAAGTCAAAATATTCGGTATTTTCGAAAAGCAGAGTTACTTCCCATTTGGGACGTTATCTGACGAAGACTAATTGTGACGTCATCAGATTCTATGGAAACACTCCCTAAACTCTGGGAAATGATGGTACAAAATTGTTGTTACCATACCATTTTCACGACGTGATAATGGTTTTATGTCACATACCATCTCAAATGGGAAATAACTCTGTATTCCGCAAAGACTCAGTATATACCATTTGACCTACATGTATGTCAATAAATGCTATACATCGGAAGAAGATTTAGAATTGATGACCGATAAACAATTGGAATAGGTAAATCGATAAATCACAAACAATATTTCATACAAATTCAGCATAAAAAGCTAACTTGGCTTTACTTTTATTCAAGAAGTTGTGTCAGCGTGACATCGCCGAGTTTAACATTGAGCCTATGGAGAGCATCACAACGTCACGGATAAAACTAACATGGGAAATGGCCCATCTTAAACTTGTTTTGTCTATAAAGTTTTATGCTGTGCACTGACTATCCTACAACTTAAACCAAAAGGGGTAGGGCCACGAAGCTCCCAAAACGGCCCTGCAATTTTCCTTAAAATTAAACTTAATGAGAAATACTTTATACATTACAAAAAGATATAATGAATGTTTCCCGCTTTTAATGAAATGAACATATTACCTACCGAACCATCATAGGAAGTATTATGACGTCATCATGTGATGTCATTTTGGCATTATTGACAAAACATAGTCAAAAATGCTCGAAAATGCGTCTTAAGTGGCCACATGCTTTGAGAAACATAAAACTTTTATGACAAGATGATATACTAATTATCTTTCATTTATAAATTGTTCATGTATCTCGATGCATGTGGCCAATGCTATTTTAAAGAAAGATGTAGGTTTTGTATCATTTATTAACACTGCTAATCCATTGATTTGCTTGAACTGGAACAAGGGATGAATAAAAACTTAAAAATGCACTTAAACATAGGACATTTTGTGCCGACTTCCAGGTTTTGAGTCTGAATTTTCTCAGGTGATTTTTGCATAATTCCTTTTCGGGAATTTAAGAGTGACTTTTGGGGAATAATAGAGGAAATTTGGCATTGGGAAGGGGCCAAAATTCGGCCCCAAAACAACAGAAAAAAAACCCCTGTAAGCGAGACCTATTTGATGATATCAATTTCATTTACAATTTTGCATAATAAAGTCATCAAAGTCGTGTTTATCCAGTTTCCGAAGTGAGCCGCGTAGACAGTAAAATCAATAAAACAACATACCTCATTACTAGGACCTCATTTAACTTGAAATCAATGCTGGTTCCTACAATAGAAAAGGAAGGAAAGTGAGCATAGAGAAATTACATGAATGTTGTGACTTAATGTACTTAACAGAAATTTCTAATGACCTAAAGATAGACATTTAATGAAAAATATTATTAACAAGCATATTCTTCACTTTTATTCTTAATTTTCTAAAAAAAAAAAATTAGTGTCAGATTCATTACAAACAAAAACATACCAAATGCAAAATCCAGAATATTGAACTTAAAGGGATGGGTTTCTATGCTGCCCTTGATCTCATAATTACACGTGTCCAGTTGAAGGTTAAAGTTGATATACAGATCGAGGTCCTCACTATAAGCACAACATTGGATATAGTCGCAGTTTGCAGATAACGAACACGTCACGTTTCCGGTCACTGTCGGTAATTGTACGTACGATGTGGTACACGCTGGAAAAAAATGACGCATTCATAAACATATAAAGTTATAGTAGATTCAAATATCTCTTCCAGAGGGAAGGGATGATAACAAATAACAAAGTGATCCCTAAGTGTCGCTATGCTTTGCAGTCGACACAAAAACACAAACACTCAGATACACAAATTTTCGGCCCCTTGGCCTTTATCAAGTGTAAAAAACGACGATTTATAACAATTCTAAGTAAAATCCATCCTTGCTTCTCTGGCGTTCATTGCAAAAACGTTTTTTTGGTTTATGAAAGTTTGATCAAAGATCAAACTTGTACCAAACTTTCATACAAACGTCAAAAAAAAAAAAAAAAAAAAAAATTTTGCAATGAACGCCAGAGAAGCAAGGATGGATTTTACTTAGAATTGTTATAGATCGTCGTTTTTAACACTTGATAAAGGCCAAGGGGCCGAAAATTTGCGTATCTGAGTGTTTGTGTTTTTATTTGTTTATAAAGTTATAATTGTTTAAATTCCTCTAATGCATCCATACATGTACATGTATATGTGAATGTCACAGATCTGTGCCCAGTTTCACAAAAATTCTTACGAAAAAAATCAGAAATTTTCGTAACTTCTGTTGTTAAATAGAATGTTCAACAGGTTTTCAATGTAGATTTTATGTTGTTTTCTAGTATCTTTTCTACGTACTTAATATAAATTCAGAGACAAAATATCCCGATGTTTAGTTTACATTAAGAACTATGCTATCAAAAATTACGATAATTCCCAAAAATTTTCGTAAGTAATTTTGTGAAACTGACTGCAGTGTCCTGTTTCACAAAAATTCCTGTAAAAATTGAAAAAAATTTTGCAACTCTGTCATAACATACCTAGCGAGGTGAGTTAATGGCATCACCTATGAGGATACAATAACGTGTAAATATAACGGAAATCTGATAATGATCGGAGAAAAATCATTCCAAGGAATGCATGTGTCGCCTGCGAAACATAGCGACACTCACGAATCACTTTAATAGGGTATGACATCCAAGTGTGACAGACAGACGGACAACGGACAAAGTGATCCCTAAGTGTCGCTATGCATCGCAGGCGACACAAAACTGCCCACTTTAACTTACCACTATTCCAGCCCCCTACATTAGGGGAGTATACAGAACCACCCTGGTCACACCTGGCTGACTTCAGGTGCACGTCCAGTCTCAGCTGCTTCACCAGGAGCTCCTTCTGGTTTGACGTCATGGTCGCATTCTGGTCAAAACTCTTCTCTGCCTTCCACTCCGAAAGTGAGAAATCTACGAAATCGGAACATTTTTACGACACAATAGGCAAGGAAGTAGGTAAATAACTAATCAGTCTACTTTCCCTGCCTTAAATTGCGAAAGTGAGAAATTTGCGATAATTGTCAAAATTTTGCAATATATTGGGTATGAGAAAACTTTTAAATCCACTTTCTCTGCCTTCTACTCCAAACGAGAGAAATTTACAATAATCGTCAAATTCCGATCAAGTTTTTGACTATGAGGAATGAGGAAATGAAACTAAAGACCAATTTTATGCTGAACTATTTTAACCAGAAAATAAGGATTTCATGCATTGATTTAATAGATTTCATATAAATACCGCTAGAGAAAATAAAGCCTGTGTTTGTGAAACACGAATGCCCCCGGTGGCATCTTTGTTAGTATGAACACTATTTTCTGTTAAGTACATGTATGTGAGGTCACTGGGTTAAAAGGTCAAAGGTCAAGGTCACAAGGTCAAAAATTTTGGTATCAATGGAAAGGTCTTGTCACAAGGAATACGCATGCGAAATATGAAAGCCCTATCACTTACCATTCAAAAGTTATGCCCAATGTTAAAGTTTTTGAAAAGTAGGTCAAAGGTCAAGGTCAAGGTCACGAGGTCACAATTTTTGGTATCAATGGAAAGTCTTGTCACAAGGAATACACATGTGAAATATGAAAGCCCTATCACTTACCATTCAAAAGTTATGCCCAATGTTAAAGTTTTTGAAAAGTAGGTCAAAGGTCAAGGTCAAGGTCACGAGGTCAAAAATTTTGGTATCAATGGAATGGTCTTGTCACAAGGAATACACATGTGAAATATGAAAGCCCTATCACTTACCATTCAAAAGTTATGCCCAATGTTAAAGTTTTTGAAAAATAGGTCAAAGGTCAAGGTCAAGGTCACGAGGTCAAAAATTTTGGTATCAATGGAAAGGTCTTGTCACAAGGAATACACATGTGAAATATGAAAGCCCTATCACTTCCCATTCAAAAGTTATGCCCAATGTTAAAGTTTTTTGAAAAGTAGGTCAAAGGTCAAGGTCAAGGTCACAAGGTCAAAAATTTTGGTATCAATGGAAAGGTCTTGTCACAAGGAATACACATGTGAAATATGAAAGCCCTATCACTTACCATTCAAAAGTTATGCCCAATGTTAAAGTTTTTTGAAAAGTAGGTCAAAGGTCAAGGTCAAGGTCACGAGGTCAAAAATTTTGGTATCAATGGAAAGGTCTTGTCACAAGGAATACACATGTGAAATATGAAAGCCCTATCACTTACCATTCAAAAGTTATGCCCAATGTTAAAGTTTTTGAAAAGTAGGTCAAAGGTCAAGGTCAAGGTCACGAGGTCAAAAATTTTGGTATCAATGGAAAGGTCTTGTCACAAGGAATACACATGTGAATTATGAAAGCCCTATCACTTACCATTCAAAAGTTATGCCCAATGTTAAAGTTTTTTGAAAAGTAGGTCAAAGGTCAAGGTCAAGGTCACGAGGTCAAAAATTTTGGTATCAATGGAAAGGTCTTGTCACAAGGAATACACATGTGAAATATGAAAGCCCTATCATTTACCATTCAAAAGTAATGCCCAATGTTAAAGTTTTTGAAAAGTAGGTCAAAGGTCAAGGTCAAGGTCACGAGGTCAAAAATTTTGGTATCAATGGAAAGGTCTTGTCACAAGGAATACACATGTGAAATATGAAAGCCCTATCACTTCCCATTCAAAAGTTATGTCCAATGTTAAAGTTTTTCGGACAAACAGACAAACAGATAAACAGACAAACAGACGGACAGGCCAAAAACTATATGCCCCCGAATCTTTGATTCCGGGGGCATAAAAATTTGCTGTATGTATGGTCACTTACTCTTTGTATTCTCTGCGCTTACGTCGAGTGAACAATTCACTAACGGTATTTCCGTGTCCTTCAGGATCTTGAAGTTTAAGTTATAGACATGAGACGGATCGCAATTTCCGTACTCCTCAAAGCAGGTCACTAGATTCATGTCAAATTTGAACTTTCTGACGTTGTTTACTACAATCTCCTTGATAGTAAAACTAGAGACGAAAATAAAATTGTGTTTTAAGAATGTACAATGTACAAGTTTGAAGATATTAATTTCATCACAAGTATACATAAACATACATGAAGCACATGTATATGGAACAGGAAAGAATACGGTGGATAAATCTCGCGACGCAGAACATTTGTTTTTTTCAATAATTTTGTGTGATAAAGATTATTCATCACAAAAAGGGGAATGTGATGCAGTGTAATGATGCCATTGCTACGAGTTTTATCCAAAATAAGACAATGATATCTTTTTAAAAAGCTGAAAAAACAATCGGCGCAATTCAATATGTAGATGAAAGTGAAAGTAGAACGCCGATCATGTTTATGTGTTCTTAAAAGCTAATATTCACCTATTTTGGATACAACTCATAGCTAAGGCATTCTTACATTGCATCACATTCTCCTTTTTGTTATAAATGATCTATATTGCACAAAAATATCGTAAAACAGATTGTTCTGCGTTGCGAGATTACCCACCGTGAAGAAGTACTTTAAAGTTTAAACAAAGTTATTTCCTAACATAAAGCTGTCCTGAATCTGCCATGATTTGTGATAATAGATTTATATATGATTTTCCATAGAAATAAATTTGACAATGTCCTATTCAAGCGTCCTCCAATACTGATTATAAAACTTAAGGTACATAAAAAATATGGATTATGTTTTTTAAAGCCCTGGTCACAACCCGCCGTGTGTGCTTTTTAAGACGTGTGTGTTTTGGGAGGCTACGTGCGCTACATTTTTCTGAAGACATAAAGCCATGGTCACAACCCGCCATGCGAGTTTTTTTTTACGTGCGTGTTCTGAGATGTTTTTCTGAAGACGCAAGAAACAAAGTGGCAAGAGTACGAAAGGAGTGCGTCAACGCACGTCGCATGTACTGTTACATGGAGTGATTACATGCATCATATGCTGCGTACGTGGCAAGTACGTCGTACATACAGACAATGTGCGAAAACTTGCTTACAATGTATGATCTCCGTACGTCTTCCATGTTATCGTGTGGGTGTTGTACTTACATGTAATGCTAACGCATGGGTTCCTCACTCCCTTATGCAACAAGAGCATTGCACGTACTTACGTACTCACAACGTGTATGTGTCGTACTTCTTGATGAATTTGTATACTGAACTCAGCGAAAATTCTGCATGCACTAAAACTGCTACATCCTGTCTGCGTGCTCCCAAATCCGTACAGACGCCATATGGCACACGTACTGCCTATGCACCAACCACGGATCCCTAAAGTTTGCCCACTTTTGCATGTAGACAGCACATACTTGCATGTATGGCAGGTTGTGACCATTGCTTTACTTTTACATTAGTTTTATTCACTTTTAAAGGTAAAAGTTTAAAACAATTGCTTATTTAGGGGTTTTTTTTTTTAACTTTGTCATAATGACAGATTTATATTAAGTAATTCACGTCAAATGGGTACTTACTCGAGATAAATAAGGTCCTCAATCACCTGCACTCTGATGGGATCACCTACAAGAAATAAATATAACATGAACATTTAAAATAAAACACAAAATGGCAGCATTCTATTTCCAAAGATTAAATGTGTCACATGCAAAACATAGTAACATTTAAGGCATTAGGGGTATAATACTCTACTTTCAGTTGCTTTATGACAGGAAAATTAAATACCATGAAGTTGGGCAAAGATACACGACTTTAACAAAGTTTGGGACCATACATTTTCATGGCGAGTTGAATGAAACATTAAAAATTTCAAATGAATGAAAATGTGTATCATATACTAAGATAAGAAAGTACATAATTTCTAGCTTTCGATGATATTGTTTAACTACCCCTTATACCAGGGGTCTAGAATTCCCATTTCCCATTGTACGGGATAAGTGAAAAGTTAGGTCAAGAAAGTGCACAGCAGGTGTTCACTTGCCCGAGGGCAAGTTAATTAAGTAAATTTATTTCCCCCTTCATTCAGATTTCTTTCTTATCACATGATACACCCGTTATGCAGTTTCATAAAGCCATTTCATAAATATATGATATGATAACACGTTACATATCGCTCTGCTTGAATGCGATTGGTCAAGTTTGGAACCTAATCACATAAACATTGACAAATGTGACCTTTCAAATATCGGTCAACTGTTAAATTCAGACACGGAGTCAATATCAATGATTAGAATTGCTGTTGTTGAATTAATTCTTGCATTAAAATACTATTCAAAATTGAAAAACTTTTCTCTTACGCAAAGAATATCTATATGATAGGGACACTACTTCTCATGGCGCAGCAGACGACCTTTAGATCACGGCGTGATTCGCCTCTTTAGTTCTCGGAAACGTTGATTTCACGTTAGAAATACACATTTTTAGGCAATATCATGTGATAAAAAGAATCTCAAATGAATTTTCATTTCAAACGATGTATTATGAAACTTGTTGTGCGCTTTATATCCCCTCGCCAAGGCTCGGGGATATAAAACACACAACTTGTTTCATAATACATCGTATGAAATGAAAATTCATTCGAGATCCTATATTTCCCTCCTACATCTAAGACAGGATTATAATTTATTCTGAGGAATCATGCATTCGATTTATAGACAAGTATGCCACATTTTTGTATGGCCTTTAGAATAAGCTGCAGTATACCTATTCTTCTCTATATATAATTTTGCTGGGCACGCGAGTTTTTGGGTGGGGCAAGTAAAACTTATGTCATGAGTTGCCCGTGACAAGCTGGTTTAGAAAAAAAAATCTAGATCCCTGAATATCGTAAGGATCAATATTGAGCAAAATTCAATTCTCATGACACTGACCCAACTTGTAATTCAGTTATTTTGCACACTTTTATACCCCTAAGGGTGCTCCTTCAACAAAGGAGGGAACTCCACAAATACGAATATGGGGTGTGACACCTAAGTGTGACAGACAGAAAGGCAGATGGACAACAGACAGACACACAAATTGATCTCTAAAGGCTGTTACACTTTTTGCAGGTGACGACAGAATTTGTTGTCAACTTGTGACAAGGCTTATACTTTGTAGTGTACTACTTACCCCATTCCCAATTGTTGATAAGGGATCTGTTGAACACGAAGTTTTCAATTCCGTAGCTGATGTCAAATTTACATGTATCTATTATAATCCAGGAATGGAAATGTAGGTCAAGTACTGGAATATCGGCACAGCATTCTATCCCAGTACAGTAATCATGGATGTAGCATGTCATGGGTCCATCAATGACAGGCAGTTGGAACATTTTTTCTCTATATTTACAATCTATGAAAAAAAAGAGGAAGATTATTGATTCACAAATGTAGATATGGATCTAATTTACTTAAATCTTATTGACCCTTCAGATTGCGGGGAAAAAAATCAAAATTTTGTGATGTCACAATGCTTTTACCTTGACAAACAAGCTTCGAACCTCGGTCAAACATCAAAATTGCATTGTGACGTCATGGAATTTCTCAAATTTTTCCCGTGTTCAGAAGGGTCAATTGACTAAATCTATTCATTTATTTGTAAATGGAAACATTACATGTTCTATGCATATTCTAAATAAATTAAGGTAGAGCATCCCTCAGGTCTCAGATGCTCATATTTCCTAAATAACAACTTTTAAAATATTTTCATTTCCATATATTCAAAGCTTATGCTAAACCTGATATACAAACAAAATATAACTCTTGGTTTCATGATTATACCGAGAGTGTAGCCGTTTGAACTTTGACATTGGACCCTATGGGAAAAGTAAGAAAATCCCTTTTTAGAGGTGATAAAATGTAACTATAAAACTTTCTTTTCCCAAAACCATATTAGTTTGATAATCTGAACAATATTTTGAAGAGAAAAAATAAGGTATCCAGGCAAAAAATTACCAGCAATTCTGACCAGAGGGATACCCTACCTTAAGAATAAGAAAAGCTTTGAAACTTTCAGTAAATTATAAAAGTTTGAATTAAAATTCCCATGTTATTACTATGAAAATAAACGTAAATGTATTTTTGGCTTACGAAATAATCCACAAAAATGAACTGGAAATTATAACTGCCATAAAACCATACATATACAGATATCCATAATCAAAACAGTATTCATGAAAACCTTTTTTTCAACCACTAGCCCAAAGACAATTTCTACAAGATATTTATATAGTGTATTATCCAAATTCTACTAGCCCAGCAAATTTCAAATAGCCTCAGTCATTAGGTTTTCAGGGTCTTGATTGGCCTGATTTGGGGCCAATATTCGGCTCTATTAACAATGCATACTAGTATCCTTCTTCCCAATTTATGGACCAATTTTTCCAGATTTGACACTTCGTGTAAAATTCCGAAAATTAAAAAAAAGTTAAAGATACTACAAATCAAATCTATTTATACTTTTTTCCAAGTTTTGAGAAAACAACGGTATTTTCCCCTGATTTCAAAGGCCCTAACCCTAGTACATGTACCAAAATTGTTGCGACAGCTCTGGTTTATGTTAAGACCGGTTAGATTTTACCGTTTTTGAATCCATTGGTACTGGGGGTGTAAATGCCTCTGGTTCTGTCACATGCCGGGGATTTGAAGACTCCCGTCAGGTTAAGCAATCCTTTCACCATGTCTATGGCCCCCTGTTTCAGCGTCTCTTTTGCGTTCAGTTTCTGATCATTTAACCAATTGGATAAGGAGAAATCTATAACACAATTATTTCGAAAGTATGAAAATTATGCACTAGGAATAGTGAATCAATACAGACATAAAGCTAATCTTTAAATTTTAACATTCTAATGTAACAAAAACCAATAAATTTATAGCCCTAAGATCTAAAACTTTACTAAGAGTCCATGATATCAGAGAACAGAGGATTAAGTAGAAAATTGACATACTTCCCGGAGCAACATATTTGGTGGCATCACAGACCGGGAATTCTTCTTCATTCAATAACACCAGACCGTCTTTCAGCGGTAAACAGAATACTTCGTCATCCATTGGGAAACACGTCAGGAGCCTCAAGGTCACCTTGAAACCTAAGTTACCCTCCATTCTGTCTATCTTAAAACTGAAAAGATATTTACATGTTTATGCCATTTAATCATTTCAAAGTGTTCAGAATCACTCCACATTTGGACGCATATTTTTATGCAGAGTTGATGCAAAAAAAATATATCAAATAACAAGGAATTCCTTGTGCATGTTATTTCTTGATCAATAAAAGTACCGGTTTTGCACAATAATTTTCCGTATACATCTAACAACTTAAAACAATCATACATGTACATCACAGGGGTCTAGAATTCCCATTTCCTGTTGCGGAAAAGTGAAAGATTAGGTCAGGAAAGTGCAAAACAAGTGTTCGCAAGGGGCAAGGTGACTTATTGAACTTCTTTATCCTCTCCATTCAGATTTCTTTCTGATCTCCTTATTCTAAGACAAAGAATCAAGCACTCAATTTGCTAAATATGCATTACTTCAAGATAACCTTTCAAATAAGTTGCAGTATATTTGTATAAGAACTATCCTTCCCTACATAAATGTATAATTTCAAATGGACAAGTGATTTTTAGGGTCAGGCAAGTAAATTTTATGTCCTGATATGCCCGTGGCAGGTAGATTTTGAAAAAGAATTCTAGACCCCTGCATCGTATAAAATGGGGTTAAATACTGTATGATTGTGTACTTATTTTAGCACAACCAAATTTTAGCCAAAACGGGGTAAAGTAGGACAAATTGACCTATTAGCGTAATCATGAATTAGCGCACCTGACTACTTTTAACATTAATCTATAAAAGTTCAATAATTTAGTGTAGTTTTGAATTAGTGCAATCTTTATAGCGCTAACTCCGTTAAATTATGAATCCCCCTAAAATAAGTACACATGCAGTACATGAGTTATATGAATTTGTAAATATAACTTACAATATCTGTATGGGTTTGGGATCTCCACTGCCTATGGTCAGCACTTCTTCATTTCCTGTCACCAATAATACATTTTTTAAAAAGCATAGAAAAAATCATAAATTCATACAAAATAATTAAACAAAAACACTCAAATACACAAATTTTCGGCCCATTCACCTTTATCAAATGAAAACAATGACAATGTGAAAATACATCTACATCCCTTGCATTGCATTACAAGCATTCAATGCAATGTATACAAGTACTTATTTCACAGTTGTTTTTTTTTTTTTTGTTGCAATATTCCATTTTCCAGAAAATATTTATGACCATTTTAAACCTTGATATTTAATGAGCAGACACCAGACATCACATCACTTGGCAAAAGTTTGAATTGTGACGTCATATTTGATCGCACTGACTTTATGCATTGTAATGTTTTCTGTTTTGACATCACAATGAAAATATCGCCAAATTTTGTGATGTCTGGTGTCTGTCCGCCCAATGAATCTACTGGAAAATTAGCTATTGATAAAGGATAAAATTTGTGTAATTAAGTATTCAGGTTTTCATATACATAAATTCTTACTTTCTTGAACAATTTTAAATTCTGATAAAAAATTTGAGTAAAGCATCTGTGTGACTACAAAGGGTGCTAACAAATATAATGTACAAAGTACATTTTGCACATAGACATAGATGACTTATTCCTTTAAAATTAAATAGAAAGACATTGGAATAATAAATAGAACAATGATAAAAAAAAAAATTACAAAGCAAAAATACAAATGCTATATACTAAGAATAAACACTGTAAGACATACCCCAGTTATACTGTAAGAGGCGTTCTTGATGGGTAAAGGGTCCGAACTTTACGTTGAAGGAGAAGTCACATGGGTCTAACTTGAACCAGAATTCTATGCTGTAATCGACCCTCGATGTGCCGAACGGAAGGGTGAATCCAAGGTCAATGCAGCAGTGCATGCCAAAACAGTTGCTCGGCAATTCACACGTCAACATGTGCTTCACTGCCGTTGTGTATTGTCTGATGAAATCCAGATTCCAAGGGCAGTCTGAAATGCAATATAAAATATTACAGTATATACATTTTGAAACTTGCAAACAGCAAAAAAAAGGGTGTAAGTGACCATGACACTTGGGAATTAAATCTCAAATTCTCAAAGACTATACAGCTTCTTCCTTACTCCACCTTTGTGCATCTTGATATATGTACATGTATATGTTTTGGCATTTTCTAGTGTGTCTTTTACATGTGCACCATTTGCAGTGATTGGGAAGGACAGGGGCCATGCGCCATAGTCCCATTAATTTGTAAAATGAACGTTTTCATGGCCCATTGAAGTCTAAGTACTTTCTTAAGAAATGGCCCATTGAAATTTAAGAAAATCATGGAAAACGGCCCATTCACAAAATTTCCTTCCCAATCACTGCATTCGCACCTTTTACTAGCTCTAAAGCCCAAAATATGAAGAGTTTTAATACATGCGGGAACTCAATTTTGACAAACAAAAGACTGGATGATGGAAGATAAAACTTCTGCTCAACTTGACTCTTTTTTACACACGCTAATATTGACCAATGAAAGTGGCTATTTTGTTCTTTTTTATATTTGTTAATTTCTATGTGCATTTTTATTCATTCGATAAAAGTAGGAAAATATTTAATACTGCAATAATAATATTAGTTTAAGATGGTATTTATTTTTAAAATCAATGACATTGTACAAATTAAATATAAAGAAGTATATGATTAGTAAACAAGTAGGAATATCACTTAAACTAATCCCTATCCTACTGTCCTGTTCACTTAATCCAGGGTTTTGGTGATTTTTTCAGCCGTCTTAGGAATTTTCCAAATATTTATTGTCTCCGTAGATTGAACTGCTTCAATCGTGACAGGAAATGTGCATGAACTCACCTTTTCAACTGTATTTAACCTTCCATACGAAAATAAAATGTCTACAGGAAATTCAAATGATAATTTCAGCCCGCCGCCATATTGTTCTCCGTATCAACAATGGTAAACAGTGACGACATGGTGTCCGATGTCACACATTTTAGTCAATTTTACTATAGAAAATTCCCGTAGACATTTTATTTTTCCATCATATTTTTTAACTAAGCTACGCACAACCAAAAAGGGGGGAATTTTCCGTTACGACTAAGATACATGTAGTTCTACAGACTGGGTATCTATAAGATGACAACGGTATATTTCAGAGAAAATCGCAAAACAGGGTGCTCTGAATTTAGTGAACAGGATAGTAGACTAGCTAATCCCTCTCCTATCATAATATCAATATCATAATTTCTTACTTGTTGGACTGGCAGGTACACTGCATGCTCCTTTGGTGAAAATATGCTGAAAATGAAACATCCACAACAATATGATGACTTTCTATTGACTCGGATAACAGTCTACATTTTGTTGAGGACAAATTTAACATTGCATATTTATTTTCTGACAGATAGACTATGAAAAGGGTGTTGTATGAGAAAATAATTTTTTTCCGCAAGCAGTGACTATTTTCTCGTGTGCAAAAGTATATGAATTTACTTAAAAGGAGGCTTAACTCTAAAAAAAAGTATAACTTATAACAATACCATCAGGATTAATATAACGGAACTCTGATAAACATCTGAGAAAAATGACCACTGCTTTAGGGAGGAAATGAACTTTTTTAACAAACAATACTCACATCAATGCCCAGTTTTTTCAAGACAAGATCAAATGCACTCTCTGTCATTTGATCACCGATCTGCTTAAGCATCCCCTTCACTGTACCATCACCTGGAAAAAATAGGAAAAGTTGCATAGAATAAATTATTACTTAATTCTAAAATTTCTACATTTTACAGTACATGTAACTTTATGGTATATGTAGTTTTGCTTTGTAGAACGTAACTTTTTTTCGCTCAAAAACCTTTTTTTTTCCACTGCAACCTGCTTGTTTATTTATTCAATGAAGAAACAAAATTCATTTTGAATTAAATGGGGAAAAATCAATTACATTATTATCAGCTCATTTACATGTATAAATTTAAGTCTTTGCTAAATCAAACCTCACAATCAATTGGAATATATTTGCCTATTAATATAATCTTTTAAAATTTATACACATTACCTGGCAAAGTAAAGTTGTCAGTACACAGAGGGTCGGGGATTTCGAAATTCTCAAGCAAATAATCATCAAGGAAGCTACAATCTCCGTCAATACACATTTTCAATCCAAAACTCAGTGAGAGTACAGCTCGGCTAGTGTCCCTTCCAACCTTAAACCTATTAAAGAAATACATGTACATGTAAGACTCTATGCATTTGCTTACATAAGCTGTATCTTATATTCTAAATCATTATTTGCTATTTTAGAAAACCAGAGTTACGTCCCATTCGAGACGGTGTCTGATGTAGACTGATTATGACGTCATCAAATTCTATGGAAACAGTCATAACAGTCTGGAAATTACGGTATAAAATCGACGTTACCATACCATTTTCATGACATCACAATGGTTTTACGTCATATACCGTCTGTATGGGGAAAAAACTCTTTATTCCGCAAAGTCTCAATATGCACATTTTCCGCATGCCACTTATGCAAGCAGTATTCATTTTTTAGATTTATTCAAGACAAGATTATCACTTACATGCAATTTGAATAAAAGAGAAGAAAAGAAGAATAAAATGCACGGTTCACACAAAATTTCAGCCATCAAATGCCATGACTTATATTTATTTTCAGTTACTGAAACTAATATTTCATGATCTCAAATTAGGGGAATTTAGGGTCCTCCACAGAATTTTTTTTTAGTTCAGTGCTTAATTTTCTTAATATTCTACTATAAAACTATATTTCTGTGCCTCAAAATCATTCTATTGAAAGCTAAATGAAATGTCCATGAAATTTGTGTAGGCTACAGCCGTAAGTCTGCACTATGTACATTTTTCACATATGAATCTGAGGGAAAAGTGAAATTCCACAACTTTTCAAGACTTTTCCCTAAATTCCATGACATTTCAAGAAAATAAACTAAATTCCATGACTTTTCCCTAAATTCCATGACATTTCAAGACCACAAACTAAATTCCATGACTTTCCAAATCCAGGACCAATGTAATACAAGGGCTTTCATTGGTCAAAGTTCATGTATTCTAAGCGAGAGAGAGAAATCATAACAAATCTTACTTGATTCCTACACCACTTCCTATGGGAACATACTCCTCTTGACCTGTAGATAAAGAAATGTCAGATGTGTTTAGAAATTTTCATATCGTCACGATTCTTCTTATTTCATTTCACAAGGGGCATTGGAGCATGCACTTACAGTATTTTAGCAGTATGCCTATTGAAGCAAATTCAGAACGGAAATAAGAGTACTAATTTAAGGCTTTATTTGTACTGCGGCATAATGGAAATCTACCGTAAGTGTCAGCCTAATTCATGATTTCACTAATAATAAATTATTTTATTTCGCCACCTTTTACTTTTGTTCTGTAATAAGTACACATATAGTATACAATATATCTCATTTACTAAAGAGCAGGTACATTCTTAATTGAGAAAAAAATTGAGTAGAAAGACATCTTGAAGATTTAGAAATTTTGCAATATTTTAAGAAGGAAATGTCAAGATGTGTTCAGAAATTTTTATATTCTCACGACTCTTTTCATTTCATTTCATACAGAACATGTGCTTATTTGAGCAGTTTGCCTATTTTAACAAATCAAGAACAGCAAAAAATTAAAACAAACCCTCTTTCACTTACCCCAGTTGTAGCTAACAAGAACTTTACGATATTTCCACGTCTCAAAACCGACATCTAAAACGAGACTGCAAAGGTCCAGGTCGATGTAGGCTCGGAAAGCCTTGGTGTACTCAAACGCAGGTATTTTGAAATCTATACAAGCGTCTAAACGCATGCAATCGCTGGCTATGGAGTAGTACACCATGTCTCGGAGTTTAGAACCTTGTTGGAATGCCGGAAGCGTCAGAGTCGTATTAAAATGCGGAACTTTGCAATCTGAAATTGTAGAACATGAAAATTCACAACACACAGATTTAATACATGTAAAATGTTGTTTTTTTTCTTTTTAAAAAAACACCACAGACATATAAGCATTACACAGACAAGTAGATTTTTAGTATGTATAACATAGAACATAAAGGAGTTTATGTCAGCCGACCCGTGGTCCTAGTGAGGCTCGAACCAGCAGCCTTTTGGTCACCAGCCTGACGCCCTTACCAACAGACCATGGCGTTAATAGATTTAATAAAATGTTCATATATGTCTGATTTACAAAGAAGGAGACATAAGAAATCTACAGATGCTTGTACCTTGTTTGAAAGGTACATTTAAAATGTGGCCCATTCAATTTGTAAGTACAATTTAGAGTAGCCGTGAACAAGTTTCCACTTACATGTAAATGTTTAAATTGAAATTGAAAATGTGAAGTGGAAGTTTGACAACCAGACGAACAGATGGAAAGACGAGCACGGGATAAATTATATATAATGTAGATGTACATGCAGACTAAATCCAGGTTAATTTTTTTTTCTTTCAATAATATCAACCACACTCTGTCAAAATTAACATCTCTAGAGCTTTATATCTGCAGGTTAAATGTTAAAAGTCTTCAAATTGAATAGCATCATTTAAGAACAGATAAATTGACAGCATTTCAGTATAATTTTTGTGTACTCACTGAGGTCGTCCTCTCGTATGACTGAATTCTGCCAAGTTCTATTATTAGAAGGTGCTGTCAATCCTCGACTGGTTATCAGATTCGTTACTTGTTTTGGGGTCAGATCCTCCGGCCTAGGGCATGGTCCAGTATGGTCTAACAAGTCCTGCAAATATATTCATTTTCAATCATCCATAGAATGCATCTACATGTAATTTATTAAAAAGCGCCATCTTGTAATATTAACCAATTACAAAAATATGTGCAGTTTTAGACTGATAGATTTTTACTGAATGATTTATAACTGACAGCATCTTTGGAATAATAGGTTCAAATTCCTTTTCACAACCCGCACTCTAATACACAAATGAAACTTGATAAAGTATTAAGTGAACTGAATACAATGAGGTCTTGTGCGTAAGTACCAATAGTGTGGAATCTGGCAGGAACGGGTATTCGGTCTTTTCGAAATTCAGAGTTACTTCACATTTGTGCAGGTATCTGACGTCATTAAATTCCTTGAAAAACGTCATATTTGTAACACTGTTTCCCTGAATTTTACGCTTTTTTCCATAGAATTTAATGACCTCACAGTTACTTGACATCAGATACCTGCATAAATGGGAAGTAACTCTGTATTTCAAAAAGACCCAATTGTGCCTGGATAACTCGGACGATAAAGAGTGTCTGCCAAAATAGCAGAATGTCTCAAGTTCAGTTCAAGGTCTGGTCACACGTTTTCCTCTCAAAAGAAGCTACGTCTTACTATATTTACCTCGGGCAGTCCTAGTGCCTTTAACGCCTGTTCTGCAGCAAATGATGCGGTCTGTTTGATCAGTTCCTTTCCTGCTTCCTTCAACCTCTTTTTCATGGCATCTCGGCTAAAGTAGTCACTAAAACTTACTAAAAATAAGATGTAAATTGTAAAAATGTTAGAATCCTTTTATGAGAGATTTTTTTCTGAAATTCTTCATTTCTTTCTAAAAAGAACATCAATAGCTCTATATGTCATAAACACACAATAACATTAAGACCTCAAGAAAAAAAAATGCAATGATCGCTGTGCGATATAAGTCCCCTACCGGCGGCAGAAATTTATAACTTGCATCTCTGTTCATCAGTTCATCTTCTGCAACAACAGCCAGGAAAAGTCTGGGAAACTGAATTCACAAAATTTGCTAAGTCCAAGTTAAACTCAAATCTGCATCACACTATAATGTATTCACATACAAAAAATCAGCTCATTATCTGCAATAACAGGCATGAAAAAGTCTGGAAAACTGAAAATTTCATGAAATTTGCTAAGTCCAAGGGCCATAACTCTTGTAAAAATAGGTCAATGGAAATCAAACTCAAACTTGGTCTGATTCACACTGAGATGTATTCAATTACCAAAAATCAGTGCATTATTTGCAATAGAACCAAAGAAAAGTCCGTAAAACTGAAATTTTCATAAAATTTGCTAAGTCCAAGGGCCATAACTCTTGTAAAAATAGGTGAATCTAAAGCAAACTCAAACTTGATCTGTATCCCATTGAGATATATCCACATACCAAAAATGAGTTCAATATATGCAACAACAGCGGAAAAAAGTCCGGAAAACTGAAATTTTCATAAAATTTGCTAAGTCCAAGGGCCATAACTCTTGTAAAATTAGGTCAATCAAAAGCAAACTCAAACTCGATCTGTATCCCATTGAGATATATCCACATACCAAAAGTATGCTCAATATATGCAACAACAGCGGAAAAAAGTCCGGAAAACTGAAAATGGGACAGACGGACAGACAGACAGACCGAGAGGAAACTAAGAGTCCCCTTCGGCGTTGCCGGTAGGGGACTAATAATCTGAAAATTTTCATTAAACAAAGACATTTTACATTAATATTAAATATACATACATGTAAACTCTATTTTCAGTGAGAAGTTCACATGAAACATAAATCATAAGAGTATACCTAGAGTAAAATTTCAATTGGTCCAAAGTAATCTTCCTTAGGGAAGTGGTGTAACATCAATTATTCAATTGTTTGGTTTATACAATTACATTGTATCAATATCTTTTTTTTTACATTTTTTAAAAGATATATTAAACATATTAGCAGTAACATTACAATTACCATTGGGCCAAACCAAAGTTCCGTTTGACAAACAGTATGGAATAGGCAGTACTGACTCGTCCAGTAGATTTACGAACACAATACAGGAATCGTAGTCATCTTGGTTACAGAAACCAGCTCCAAACGTTGCTAGGATACCGTCCTCTGATTTCTGTATCTTATACCTGTTAAAAATGAAGAACACGGTTATCATCATCATAAGCATATTACAGAAATTACTGTCCGCGCAACTCACTTCGGAAACTGGATAAAAGCAATTTTTACAACTTTCTCATGCAAAAATTATGATAAAATTTATATCATTGAATAGATCTTGCTTAGTTGTAAATTTTAGTATATGTTACATGGTCGAGGGTTTATGCAATCAAATTATACAGACAATATAACATTTAGATGGGGCGTTTTCAATGTTAAATTTTGGCGTGACGTCATCAAGTTTAACATTGAGCCTATGGAGAGCGTCACGACATCACTGGAAAAATTAGCATAAGAAATGGCCCATCTAAACATTGCTTTGTCGATTAAATTTGATTGCGTGCACTGACTATTACATAACTTACACCAAAATTTACGACTAAGCGAGATCGATCTACTGAATGGTATCAATTTTATTTAAAGTTCTGCATGATAAAACAGTAAAAATCCAGTTTCCGAAGAGAGCCGCATGGACATTAGTGCATGTTTGGAATTAGAGGTGAAAGGGGGAGGGGGTGGTAGGTCAAGACAGGCCATTTTTTCACTGGGTGGGGATATAATGTCACAATCATCATAAAACGTTTTGTTCACTTACTTGACAACAATCTCAATGCCTCCCAAGATGTCCAGTTTGATTCCCGTAGCCAAGTCATCCTCAAGACCTTGAATAGTTAGAATTATCTTAAACGATTTGCATGCGGCACGAAAAGTCAGGTACATGTATCAAAATTATTCCAATATTAAATTTCATAATTGTCATACATGTAATTTCAAAATCTCAAGTATACATGTACATATATATACATGTATGCATATGGACTGTAGTATACATTTACATCTATAGCACCACAATATGTTTCTCCAAATTTTGAATTATGTAAAATAATAATTGTCAAACAAGATTCAATCAAATGAAAGGAAATTTAAACATCTGAATATCTACCTTCAAATTAATGCTGATTTTTTTTTTTTTTTTTTTTTTTTTTTTTTTGGTGGAATAAAGATTTGCACAAGAAAATTCTAGAGAATTTTATTCTAACTTTTATTCATATACATGTAACACTATTTAACTTCTAACCTTTGACAAAATGTTTATTCAAAATTTCATATCTGTTACATATATCTTTACCTCCTTTCCCAAATGTAGGGGAAAATTCCTTTATTATCAAGTTGACCAACAGGATATAATCTAAGGGGAAAAGTTTACCTTCAAATGGATCTTGGAATACATATTCGAACTTGTAGGATTCAAACGACAAGGTAAACTTGAAGTCGCAAGGGTCGAATCTCGCATATCCTCGGAAAACCTTTAGGAAAATGGAAAGCTTAACATTCATACAGCACTCTACTCCCAAGCAATAGCTGTCAAAGGTACAGTACACCTTCTTAGGCAGTTTGAAGGATAGCAAGGGACATTCTGGAAAAGAGGAGGCACTCATGATAAATGAGACTTACAGTGAATATCACTCAATTCAAGAAAGACATAATTCTTTAACAAATTATAATTCTTTAATAAATCATGAGAAAGAAATATTTTGAAAGGGAAAAACAAAATCAGACGTTTCTTTTTATCAAAGATACTTTGAGAATAATGTTGAAGCCAAGTCGTCCGGAAAAATAGCCTTATTTTTGTCTCCGTTTACAAGATAAAATACTATCAAAATAAGAAACATTCATTTCCCAACACATTGAGAATTCATGTTGAAGTGCAGTATGTGTATCTGACAAAAAAACATACACGTACAAGTCTTAAGCATAAAATTTCATATCTTCAATATAATTCAAACTTACGATTATCTGCCTCTGTAATTCTGGTGATCATTTCTTGACGAGTTCCACTTGAGTTTTTCCCTCTTTCTGTCAGTTCTGTTCTCAGCTGTTCTTCTGTCATCTCATTTGGATTGAAGCAAGGCTTGTTGTCTATGATTTTCTGTTGAAGAAGATTTTATCATTTTATCAAACATCATATTTTTTGTTGATATTTTTGTTGATAAATAGACAAGAAATTTACACATAAATGTACCTGAGCAGATTGACATGGTTTGAATAACTTCGTAAATTACGGTATGCATATATTTCATTCCCTTTTTTACTTCCTTATCTTATGGTTCCTTTTTTTTTTTCTTATCTTCAATTTAGAATAGTCTGAAAAGTTTTGTCTCTAACAAAACTCAAAAAAAGTGAGAACACCAATTTAAACTCCAATTCTTACATATAATGTATATACACACAAGTGAATCATACATCATTCATGTATGTAAATAAACGATCATTTTTCAATTCTGATAACAACATGTATGACGATTTTCATCTTCATCGTTTTCTTCCTACCTTTATGGTTTTGATGACATCTGCCATTTTCTGTTTACTGTCGGTCATTCCAAGGATGTCCAGGAATTCTATAATCGTACCCATCTTTAATCGTTGTAGCGAGAATTTCTTCATGAAGCTATCTGCCTTCTTGATGAGGGTAGAGAATGGACCTGTTGAAAATCATGAAATTTAAGTATTTTGTATTCAAATACATTTGTGAAAATACAAATGCCATCAACGGCATTAATTCTAAATAGGACAGAATTCACTGTCAAGTTCAAAGGTAAGGCCAATCAAAATCTATAAGGAATAAAAATCTAACACAATTATCAATTTTGAATTACCAATAAAAACCAACATGCATTGTCATGCTTAATTTAGAATAAATTATATTTTCAATGAACTTCCATTAGACAAGCTTGGAATTAACTTCGCTATCACATACAATGTAACTGTATTTAAATCATAGGTGATCAATACATCCTGTTGTGTAGAAATCAGGTGCATATCTTACTGCACGTCCACAATAGTTGCGTAAATTATGATACAAATGTGCCCTGATAATAAACTGAACAACATACATGCACAAGTAAATTTTTATTAATAAAATTAAAACGGTAGCGTCAAGATAAGGTACCACAAATAAGTGTTCCGTGAGGAGAAAGCCAATAAAAATACATACCAGGCTGAGAGTCTCCGGTTGATGTGTTCCTTTCATCAAGCTTATCAGGAATGTTGGCACTTTTGGTCTTTGCAAACATTCCATTCTGATCACCTGATGAAAAATAAGATTATGTACATGTATTGATGCTTTTAGCAAAATTTACATTTAAAAACATAATTAATGCATGAGCTGATTTCCAAATTCTTTATTAATCTCAGCACCTCAGTTGTACAAAGGTATAATGAGATACATATATATAAGCAGAAAGAACAAATACGAATAATAATATAGCAAGCTGTGGTTTTTTGGTTTTTTTTTCCTGAAATTGTCTTTTCCTTTCAAAGCAATATTTTGCACAAATTTTTGAAAATTTAGAATTTTTTTTTTAAGTACAATCCATATCTAATCATTTATTTAGATTTATACTGAATTAGATTCAAACGAACAAATGATGAAGAAAAGCATTAAAGATACTGTGGAAATAAAGAAACTTTGGGCTAGTATGGCCTTCTGAATTTAGAGTCACATCTTTATCACATGTGATTTTTTTCCAGTTTCTATCTCCGAATTTTACAATGATTCTTAAGGGAAAAACAGAGGTATCTTGGCATTGGGAAAGGGCTATAATTCAGCTCTAAATCAAAGGAAATAAAAACACTGTAAAGAATTGTTATTCTTCAGCACTCTATGACAAATAGATTGATATGGTAGTAGGCACATGTAAACGATATTGACAATGTTGTAAACACACAGTTAAACACACATTGATCTAAATCGCTCTCAAATATGTAAGTCCACCAACAATGCCGCAATTAAAGGGGGAGACATTGTACATGTAAGAATTTACACAGGAGGCCTTATTTGTTTTTTTCATATAAATTAAAAAAATTTAAAGAGTTACTGTCGATTTGGGACAGTATTTGACCTAAACTTATTGTGACATCATCAAATTCTACGAAAAAAAGCCAAAATTCAGGTAAAACATACATGTAAGATACCATTTATACATGTAACTTATTCTTAATGCTTGATGGTATCGACATCTTGTGATGCGTCTACAAGGTTTAGGTCAGCAAGCAGAGCTACGTTAGCATTGTCAAGTTGTGGCAACATATCGTTACATAAATGTATATGTATGCACAGATAATATCAATACATGTAACTTACTCTTGATGGTATCAACATCGTGAGACGGAGCGTCAATCGGGTTTAGATCTGAGAGTGGAGCTTCTGTACGTTAGCAATGTCAAGTTGTGGTGACATATCCTTTATATATACATGTATATGCACAGAAATTATCTATACATGTAACTTACTCTTGATGGTATTGACATCTTGAGACGGAGCGTCATTCGGGTTTAGATCGGCCAGCAGAGCTACTATACCTTAGCAATGTCAAGTTGTGGTGATATATCCTTTTATATACACATGAACTGTATATGCACAGAAAATATCAATAAATGTAACTTACTCTTGATGGTATCGACATCTTGAGACGGAGCGTCAATCGGGTTTAAATCGGCCAGTGGAGCTACGTTAGCATTATCCAGTTGTGGTGATGTATCGTTTGGCTGATTTCCTGCCATCCCCACAATAACACCTGCTGCTATAGTCTCAAACTGAAAATAGGAAAAGTAAACAAAGGCATAAATTCATTTTTAAGTTTGTATTTGGAAACTGCCATGTACTAGTATGAAAAATATTTTGTAACTTCTTACAATAATGAAACTTGACTATTATAGTGAACTTTTCATCAAAAGTATGGATGCTTGTTCTTGTTTCTCAGTTTCATTTATACTTCTACTGGTGAGCTTTCATAAATTTGTCGGTCCATTTGTTGGACATTAATGTAAGTCGTGTAAAGTATCAATATCTAGTAAAGATACACATACATGTATGTACATCCTCAAAATTCAAGAAACCGTACAGATAACAAATCTTGTGTAAAGTATAGCTCAGCCTTTCCATTAGGATTTCAAACTAAGAATTTCTCCAAACCCCGATTGAAAACAATCAATGGCTTTACCTTATAGACAAGTTTGTAGTCATCGCAGACTTGCGCCCAGATAGGTAGAACTGGGAAGATGGGTGATAGGAAACGAGTGGGGTCAACGTATCCACCTTTCTTAATAACGGACATGTGGATATGGTTAAAGGCCGTACATGGCGTCTTGATGGCCTTGCCGATGACCTGACCGGACATGACCTACAATGAACGATGTTTTATGTTATACATAATATATGTACGATTCATTGAAAAGGTACAATAATACATCCCATCTTACGGGGGTATAAAACTATCAGACATTCTAAATTCACATGGATTTAGAGAACTACATGTACTACATGAACATGTAGTAAAATTAGATAGACATATTAAAACAAATCTAATTGACCCTTCCTACCGTGGGAAATATTTGAGAAATTCCCTGACGTCACAATGCAATTTCGATGTTTGACCGAGGTTTGAAGCTTGTTTGTCTGAGGTAAAAGCATTGTGATGTCATGAAATTTTTCATTTTTTTCCCGCAATCAGATGGGTCAATTATGCATATAGATCTATATCTATATACTGTAAACATGGAAATTTTCACGTGGGGGCAATTTTCATGTTTTCGCTAATAGAGAGATTTCGCGAAAATTTCCTCAACGCAAAAAATATCCCCGTTGCATTCTTATAATGGGGAAGACATTTTTATTGTGAATATTTACCCCAAAAATTTTTGAAATGATAAAAAATATAAATCATATACATGTTAATGTTAACGTTAATCTCATTCATCTTCTAACTTAATAATTATTTTTTTCAGGAAAATCATAAAAAACAGTAGCTATAAAACCATGCCCATACCTGTTTGTCGATATAATTAGTGTCGTTGGTAGCCAGGATTGTAGAGTTTGGCTTTATGTTGGTGATGACGATCTGCAGGTTTTTCAGGGATCCACCACTGGTTTTGATAACCACCTGATTTGATAGGTTACCTAACATGATGGATCCAGGGAACGGTGCAACCACCTACGAACAGAAATTAATGTCAATATAAAAATCTCTGAGCATAGACCACAAAATTTCATTTTTATGTCACATCTAGGGCGGTCATTATTATTTTTATAAATCAACATTATTCCTCCTCATTATATATTATTGATTTTTTTTCATGTCACCAATGCAATATTTCTTTTCCTCTATCAGGATTATAATCTTTACATAAGGGACTTATTGTTAGATAGATTTTTGCTCTCTATTAATTGAAAGCCTATTAAAATAAAATCTGTATTTGTGAAACATGAATGCCCGTGTCAGCATCTCTGTCATTATCAACATCATTTTCTGTTAATTTTATCAAAGGTCAAGGTCACGGAGTCAAAAAGTTTGGTATCAATGGAAAGGTCTTGTCACAAGGAATGCACATGTGAAATATAAAAGCCATAAACTTAACATTAAAAAGTTATGCCCAATGTTAAAAGTTTTTAAAAAGTAATTATTAAAGGTCAAAGTCAATGTCGCGAGATCAAAACTTTTGGTGTCAATGGATATGTCTTGTCATAAAGAATTCATACATGTACATGTATGTTGCCCAGAATCTTTGATTCAACAGGTCATCAAACTCAACTTCCTTTTTTTACCCTTCATAATAACTTACATAGTCATCCTCTTCCACTTGTACGTCTGTACCGTCGTCTGGATATTCGTCGTAATCTTCATGTTTGAGGGATGCTGGGTAGAAGCCATTACCTTTACATCCCCCTCCCTTTGTACGTGTCATTCTGGGGAAATCTTTGTGAGCTTTAGGTCCAAATATAGCATCAATAATGGCTCGCGCATTGTCATACCTGTAAATATTGTACAGCTTATTATAACTAAACTATACAAGTACATTACATTAGGTCACAATCAGAATATGTGTATTTATTCATGAGTATTGTTCAAAATTGTCTTTCATGATATCATGTAACTTTTGATTAAAAATCAATCAATAGTAATTATAAGAAAGGGCCTATACATGTATATACATGTATATGGTATTAAGCAAATTTACCAAATATTCACAATAAACTCTAGAAATTCAAAATTTTAGATTGCAAAACAAGTAAAGAAGAAATACTTAATAGTACATGTATTTCATTATGGTACCTACCTTGTACGTAACTTGCTAAATATGCAAATAGACCTAACAAACAAACAGAAGCAGATATACATGTATAAAGGTGCTTCATTGTTATTGGCGGTTACCATGTGCATGTTTTACAAAAAGTGACACGGTATCGGCGAATCCCGTCAAAAATTGTCAGTTTTAAAACAATATTTCTGACAGGGATTCGCCAATACCCTGTCAATTTTTGTAAAACATCAGTATGGTAACCCTATTCTAAAGCTCTATTAATAATATAGAAAACGTCTGCTTTTAACCATGTCACCATGGGAACACATAATGTCATAGCAATATCTGCAATGAAACCTGAATCCTCTTGCAGTATTTTAATCGCTCAACCAATCAGAATGCACGACTTACAAACATAGTGCTTTAGATTTTAGTTTAAATGCTTTTTAGACAATACAATAGGCTATTACCCCTCCTTCAGTGCAGTGTATGCATCCTTCACGTTTTTAATCAAGGAAAAGAATGATGAGTACTGTTTGATGAACCTATCCGCCATCCCTCGAAGGTCGTCAAATGGCTCCAAGATCTCCGTCATCAAGGCTGTTATATTAGCGATGACATCTTGCTTTAATTGGCTCTACAACAAAATACCATACATGTAAATGTATAAGAATGTTAGTGAAGAATGATTGATACACTATAAAGTAACAACACTTAGGCATTATGTATACTAGAGTCATAGTGTTTTGTGTACTTATTGTCAAGAAACTGTAATTTAACAAAAATAGACAAAAACATAAAAGAGAGTATATGTTTTTTGACAAACAAGAATAGGTAGGGTTATCATTGATTCACTTATGTCATATACAGTCGTACCATTTTTACTTTTCCTTTGGAGAGTTTTTCTACGGGATCATTGCCGATGACTTGTTGGGCGATCCACGCTGGACCTCCATCAGCTATCGCAGAGCTGGCATTGGCCGCTAGCCCGCTAACGATGTTAAACTGGGTCTCTATATCCCACCAATACGGCTTCTCATCTGTATGTGAACATTGACAATTTGGGTACCAAAATATACATAAAACTTGACATCAATTGGACAAATCTGCACATCACATATGATTGTAAATGAATTCAATCAACAGTAAATCGTCAAAACTTTTTGCCCAAAGATGTACATGGATACGAGAATGTACCAACAATTCTATTGAGAAAAGCTAGAATATTAAGAAATTTTGTTGGTATTTCTATCTTAACGACAATGTCATTATACAGGTAAAGCAAAAAAAATGCACGTACATGTAAGAGTACGAATTGTAAGATTTCATACACATACGATTCATATTCGTAAGAATTGCATTGGTTACATTTACCTTTGAGGAAGAAGCAAGCTTCCTGGGTTTTATTCTTTGCTTCCAGAAGTGCCATTATGGAAAAGTATATCCTGGTAAATAAAAAAATATTACATGTGCATCAGGTTTTTTTTCCATTAATAATGATATAAAATCATTAAATCTACTTTTTCTTGACAACTACATGTAAATTTACCCATTGACTCAAAGGCATAATTTATTTCTCAACTGAGTATAGATAAATGCATATTTTTTTCTCGACATCTTAAATATCCTTTAATTCAAAAGCTTAGTGAGATTTGCTTGCTGAATTTACGGCACTTACTTGATGGATCCCCTGCCTATAGCTTTGATGGCGGTTTTCGGGTCCTTGGTAATACTTTTGAATCCTTCGATGATATCTTTGATTGACTCGTAGATGATCTTAGCATTTTGGGGAATCACCACTGTAACAGTCTCTACCAAAGTCTGAAATCACATGTAAAATCTATAGAACACAGAGCATTTTGAAATAACATGTAAATTTATAAAATGTAGAGCATTTTGAGATTACATGTAAATTTACACAGTGTAGAGCATTTTGAAATTACGATGCCATGTAAATTTACAGAGTGTAGAGCATTTTGAAATTACATGTAATTTTACAGAGTGTAGAGCATTTTGAAATTACATGTAATTTTACAGAGTGTAGAGCATTTTGAAATTACATGTAAATTTACAGAGTGTAGAGCATAATGTAAACATCATTAACATACATTATAGAAGTTCATGACGTCTGTCTTCACGTCCTCGAAAAGCGTGGAGACTTTGACGACGAGTTTCTTGGCAGGTCTTATAAAAGGAGGTAACTCTTCTTCATCCAGTTGACCGATCATCTTCATCACCTTCAGTGCTTTAAAGCGTAAGCTCCAAACCTACATGTGTAAGATAAACATTTCAGATACAATTTTTCTTTTCACCATAACCATTTTTATATCATTATACTGTATAACCAGAAATTTTCATAAGATTCTAATTTTTGCTATATTCCCGAGTTATTTGGAATTGCGAAAAATTATTCTCGCTAAAAATTGTATTTGGTGAGGTATAACATAAATCGGTATATCAGTGACATTTAATTCTTATAGTACATGTGTCATTCTTCACATATCCTGATTAAACATAAAGAGAAGTAAATCGAGTGTATTCTTACGATAGAAATAACTTAAACTGCAATAATGAAAAGCAAAAAACAGTGAAATGATATATACATATTTGTTTGTAATTTAGGAATAGCGAAAAATTGTACTTGCGAAAATAAAGACACCCTATTTTACCATAAAATCGCAAAATTAATATACACATGTAAGCACTGCCTTTGTTTAAACTGACAGAAATTTTGATCAAGAATAGATTATTCCATGGCTACTTAGGGGGGTACAAACAAACAAACTTTTGTCCTATGGTGGTGAAAGCAATCTAGAAAAGTGCTCAGCGAGGCTGAAAGTCGAGGGTAACAAATTCTTAGGTCTCCTCCATTATCAAGTTAAAATAGAAGGCTGTACCCTAAAGTAGATGTACTTTATATGGAATTAACGTTTATTACCAATATGTATACATCCCTAGAGAGCTGTGACATTACAGAGGGATACTCTGTAGTATAAACTGTAACTGTCTTGTGCACTGAATAGCGGGAAATAATTGTTAAACTGTCATAAATATGTAATACATGTAGTTATTCATACAGTAAATTTGATAATAATGATACTTTTGGGGTTGACAAAAGAAATTTTTTTATGGTTATTACATGTAATAGACCATACAGTATGGGTTGGTTCAGGAAAATACAGGATAATTTTACCTTGCCGGGCAACTCCTGTAGAGCATCCGTAAACTCCTGTACAATATCCTTGATAGAGAATTTGCCGTTTATAATATCCTTCATTAATTGTACACCCTGCTTTATACCATTGACAATTTCTTTTACTTTCTTGTCGAATTCTTTGGCCAACTTGATGATTTTCTTCATCTCATTTCCCTACGTCAGAAATACAACATTTAGATATAACCAGTCAGAAAATGACGATGTGGATTTTGACTTAACTTTGAGAAATTTATACATGTGCATGTATTCCTTTTTGTGATATACTTGGGAGTTGATTGCAATAAAGAATTTGAATTTGTAAAATAAATTTCATTTAAACAGTTTTCACTTGTTTTTGTCTTTTGTTCCTCCTTTATATTTTAATACAGGCTGCTGATTAAACTCTATATTGATATGGCAAAGCAAAATATACAGTCTACTCTCGATAAGTCGAACTTCAAGGGACCATCAGAAAAAGTTCGACTTATCAGGAGTTCGACTAACTGATTACATGACAAGCAATCGATTTTTAATAAGACCAATGTCCCTTTCTCTATCACCGTTCAAAAACGTTTGTATTGTCTTCTTCTAATGATCGAGTTACCTTAAATGTACGTAATGCAACTCCATAACAAGAAAGTATCACTTATCTGTCAAGTGATCTCCTTACTATTAATTGATTTTTGTTTCAGAATTAAAATCAAATTGTGGTTCGACTTATCCAGGTGAATTGTCAATGTAAAATGAGTGAAGGGACCTTAAAATTAGTTCGACTTAACGAAAAGTTCAAGTTATCGGAATTCGAGTTATCAGGAGTAAAAATGCATAGAAACCAATGGAAGAGAAACGGGACTTTTAAAAGCAGTTCGTGTTAAGCAGAAATTCGAGTTATCTGAGTTTGAGTAAACGAGAGTAAACTGTACTTCAATTCTTTTAATCTTACTGTTCCTTTTTTTCCATTGCACCTTTTCTTTATTTTTCTTTTCTTATCTATGTTTTGTGTTTTTTGGTTTCTGCATTTATTTTTTTATTCTTTTTTTTTTTTTGGGGGGGGGGGGGGGGTTAAATAATTCTCATATAACTTGTCCACATACCTGCAGAATGTTGATGTTATACTCAGTACCTCCCTTGAAGCACACTCTTGCCACAAAGAAATCTAAGTTCACCCCTAATATACCCAAATGTATCCTGGCATAGGCCTCGTCATGGATAATGATCTTCATATGACCACGTAAGGGTACTGGGGAAAAGAAAATATAGAAATTTGTAATTAAGGATTACTACATGTAAATGTGTACTTATTTCAGCCATTTTAAGACGGCGCAACTACATGACTATACTAAATCATTAAACTCTTATAGATAGAAAATCAGTCAATAATATTGTTAAATGTTAATACATGTACATGTATATGATGATGCTAATAGAAGTATCTTAATTAATTCTCCATTTTTTGTCCAGATTCTGTTAATATTTGATTTCACTAAAATTAACGTACAGTACTACTCATCAGGTCATCTTGACTTACTATTCCATGTTGCTCAAATTTTTAATGGCCCATTTGACAACCTTGAAATTTTTGTGAATTTCAAACTCTGCGCTGATAATATACTCAAGAATTGGGTGCAATTTTAATTCCGAGTGTTCTGTTACAATGGACTCATTTCTTGACCTCTGCTAAATGTAGGCTACATCTCACATACAAAATAACTTACAGATTTCCAAGTCAAGTAAATTGACCATAATGACTCCAAAGGAAGCTCCGATTTTCTCCGAGCCTAGCAATTTCCTCCAGTCCACGCTAGGTGCCTCCAAGTAAAATGACAAACCCTCCCAGTTCTTTGCAAACCTTCTATGTCGATGATGTATGCCTACATCCTCTATTCCCGACTCATACGGATCGGCTACGAAGGTCTTATTTCCTGATCTATACCTATAATACACGAACATATAAGATGAAACAAATTCTGTATATGAGTGTTACCAAATTTTTCAGAAGGGGGGGAAAGGGGACTTTTATCTCATTTTTTAACATCTAAATGTGTTCTTCATCTATTTTGAGGTTAAAGAGCGGGTTCTACAAAAACTGGCAGGGTATCAGCTAATCACTCCTATTCTATAAAAGTACCCTTCAATTTTAAGTCAACCTAATTTACATTGATATTACATATTGAAAATATATGATCCACAATTCTTCTTGTGTAGTTTATACACTTGATCCATATTGAAATAACATAATACTTTGAGAATACTCACTGATTATTAAGCGGAGCGATGATTCTAGATTTTGGATGAGCTTGGTACATTAGGAGAGCCTCATAACGGACATTCTCATCATCGTCATATAATGCCGACATCAGGAGAGCATGGGCAGCCTGAAAGGTTAGAATTGTAAATGAGTTCCTTCTTCACAGTGGGTCATCTCGCAACGCAGAACAATCAGATTTTATATATACTGTGTGATATATTATTTATCACAAAAAAGGGAATGTGTTAGGATGCCATATCTACAAGTTTTATTCAAAATATGATAATAATATCTCTTAATGAAGCGAAAAAAAAAAATCGGCATGATTCATGTAGATGAAAGTGAAAGTAGAACACAATATGCCCATTGCAAACAGAGTGCATTAGAATTATGAAATTACAATAATAAGAACAAATATAAATTGTACAGTAACAACACAAACCCGATCGTGATTGTACTTTCTGAGTGCGTGACAACCAGCCCTCTTGATCCACTGAGCGTTTGTCGTATTTATGTGAGACATAATGTACGGAAACGAAGAATCCATTCCGGCATTTCCGAGGGTTTCCAGCAAGATGACTTTCTTTGTGTCATAGACTTCGATTTCTTCCTGCGTCATTGTCTCGCGTTTCTTACGGAACTCATATGGATCTATAAATAAAATGCACATGTACAATACTATACAATACAATATTAATGAAGGTTTATATTCAAGTAATATGAATATTGCCAAAGAAAGATGGATGGACAGACAGACATTAGGTCCATAAGGCTTGAACTTCATTAAAAACAGGCAAACACACAGACAGACATAAGGTCCACTAGGCAGTAGATAGTATTAGTTTTGCTAGAATTCTCATCATGCATGCCAAGCATGCTGTACTAAGTCATTGAGTTTATATTCATGAAATTTGAGCTTCACCAAAGACAGGCAAACATACAGACAGACATAAAGTCCATTGGGCAGTAGAGAGTTTTTTTTTTGGCTAGAATTCTCATCATGCGTGCAAAGTATGCTGTACTAGAACATTAAGTTTATATTCATGAAATTTGAGCTTCACCAAAGATAGGCAAACATACAGACAGACATAATGTCTATTAAAGCAGTAGAAAGCATTTTTCTCACTAGAATTCACCATGAATGACAGCCATGTTGTACAAGGACATGGAGTTTATATTCATGAAATTTGAGCTTCATCGAAGACAGGCAAACATACAGACAGACATAATGTCCATTAGGCAGTAGAGAGTATTATTTTTGCTTGAATTCTAAACATAAATGTCAACCATGCTGTACTAGGTCATTGAGTTTATATTCATGAAATTTGAGCTTCACCAAAGACAGGCAAACATACAGACAAACATCAGTGATTTTTTTACCTTTTTTAAAAGCCACCTGTACCTTTTCATTTGGGAAAATATGCGACATTTTGGACAAATTGGGAAAATCTAGAAACAAAATTTTGTTAAAGAAATGCACAAATTATTGGTTCAAAACAGAAATTTTCATTTAATAACCATGTTACAGATCAAAGATCCCCCCCCCACCCCCTCCTCTTTAACTGTTGAGAAGTAAAGCCATTTGTATGATGCTTCATACTTTTGGGGTACGAATTTATGATTGTCAGGAACTGGGACAAGACTGCCATCAGAATCAGATGTGTAACTGTTGTCCTCATTTGAGATGTCCTTGACTTCTCTATTGGAAATAGAGGCCTGTTCAGGTCGAGAACTGACGCTGTCGGTGACTTCATTTTCAATGGATATTACGGGAATGTTACCAGTAACTTTATTATCGCAATCCTTTTTTTAAAACAATGAATGGATTTTTGGTAGATCTCTAGTATCTTTTTTTATTTAGTTTTTTGACATAGTACTTAGACCGTAGCATCCATTCAACAAGAAATCAACATGAAACCATCGTATGCTTAAGAGATTTTGATTACCTTTGTGCGCTTTTCATGTCAAATTCAATTCAATCTTGAAAACAATTTTGATCTCCGTGTATTGGGAAAATATGAGCCGATTTTTGGGAAAATAAAGCTATTTTTTACGAGGGGAAGCCACCGATATTCGGCAGTAAATCGGGCCAAAAAAAATCACTGAACATAAAGTACATTAGGCAGAAGAAAGTATCATTTTTGCTAGAATTCCCATCATGCATGCCAAGCATGTTGTTCTAAGACATTGAGTTTATATTCATGAAATGAAATTTTGCTAAAGACATGCAAACATACAGACAGACAGATGTACTTAAAGTCAATAAGACATTAGACACAATTATTTTTGCTAGAATTCTCACCATGCATGCCGAGCATATTGTGGATACTCTCCGTTATTTCTAAAGCCTCGCTTTTCCGTCCAACTTTATTCAGTTTATGTGCCACAGATCCTAGCGCTAGCAGAACTCTGTGGTAGGTGTCATTATTGAAGGTGGTACTGGGAAAATGGGTCGGGTTGTAAGCCATCTCTTTAAGGGTACTCAAAATACACTGTAAAGGTGAAAGAATGAAATTAAGTATCATCAAATTATGATTCAGGTTTTGCAGTAAAAATATATCGGATAAGTTTTTGATTCGTCTGGTCATATTTTTGCCCTAGGTTTTACAATAAAGAATACATGTTACTGTATGTACATGTAGCTTTTTGCCCCAAGTACAGTTCAAACTACTAACAGGTTATTTCTTTATTTCTGTTTGCCAATAGTCTTGCCATCTGGCCATGAATATAGAGGTAAAATTAAGAGTTGGCAGATTTTAAGAGTAAAAGAAAATATTCAAAATATATAATACATGCATTAAATCCTCAAGAGCATTTATCATTTCTGCTTTCCAACAAATATACATGTGACCTAACTTTTCAGTCCCCTGACACTATCAAATACATTTTTTGTAATAATAATTTTCAATACTTTTCTGATATAACATTCTGTTCCATTGTATAGAATTACATATATTATGTTGCCAACAAACATACAAGTGTACTTATTCTACAGTAACAATATTTTACGTACTTCATGAGGAGGTTTCTCCATGGACACTATCTGGACTAGGACACGCTGTATAAGGGCGTAGTTAGGGCTTGAGGTACGTAGTATATGTGTCGTTAGTAACTTCTGGGCTTGTTCTGTCTGTAGTACACCAAAGGCGTCTAACATGGACTCTGTCGCTGCTCTGTTACTCCAGGTGCTACGTTATAAATACACGTTAACATATCATAAAAACACGTCTTATTCATTCTGCCTTTAAGTTTTTTTTTCAAATATACTGAGGTACTCTCCATTTGGGACGGTATTTGATGTAAACGCATTATGATGTAATGAAATTCCTATCAAAGCTTTGTAATTGAAGCATACTTTTCTCGAATTTTACACTCAGTCTGCTTTCCATAGAATTTAATGAAGTCACATTAAGTTTCTAGGAGAGGTGTTTGACTAAGTTCTCTAACTTATTCACCGATCCATTGCTAATAATGAACAATATATACATGTATGTTTAAACTAAGTTTACATTAGACATTGTCCAAAGTTTATGTGCATTATTACAGGACCTCCAGATACTCTACGAAGTATTTTGACTACTGCGTCCTATATATACATGTACTGTACAATTTAATGACTTTTGCATGTAAATAATAGTCTAACGACAATATTGTGTTTAGGTACAGGTAAAATATTAGAAGCTTATTCTTTATATGTAAATTGACATTATAATATAGTTAAGAAACTGACAGAGAAAGAATTGGTCCAACTTACGTTAAACAAATACATGTATAACACATGATTAAATGACTTACTCTTTTTTCTTTATGCCCAAGTAAAAAATGGCAATATTGTTGATTTCCTTCTCCGGTAGAATTCTCAGAGTTTCCACAATGTTGTTAAAACAGGTATTCTGAATTGGAGACCCTAAAATACAATTATTTACAAAATAATGTAATGTCACAATACAAATGTATTATACACAGATAGACAGTCATCTCCAAGCAGCTTGAAACTGTATATGATGACGGCACCTTACATTCATATAACTATGTATGCACAGAACTCAAAATTCATGTCAAATCTAGGATGCCCTTTGAGTAACCATGATGGTACAAATAGAAGTTGTCAAAACAGAAATCTGATGAATAAAATGTTTCTTGAGACTAAATTATGGCAACAGAGATGACAGGAAAACCATGGATTCTGAACCCTGTATGTACAGGCTATTAAGTACAGGTCCACATTAGGATCAGGCAGTTGAAAAACCTTAAAATTTTTGCAGAACTTTTTTCTCTTGAAATGAATTTAGATTTTCCTCCATATGATTGATCTAAAGGAATTGTCCTCCTACTATGATGGTGAAGAATTAGTTATAGGGGTAGCAAATTTGGTTGAATTATATATAGAAAATTTTCACGCCATTTTTTTCCTTCATAATCCTTTATCACTAACTTGAGAAATGAATATCATATGTTTGATTTGTACCACATATACCGGTATGTATCAATTCAAAACAGAAATAAAAAGTTTTGCAAAAAATTTTGATGTATCACCCCTGCCTGTTTCTTACATGGACCTATACTTAAGCATTTGCTTCTTTAATTGTAATGACATGCATTTAAAGTTTGCTACATGAGTTTATTGGATAATACATGTACATTGTATTATAAATTCAAATTAAAACTTACATCATTTCTATTGCAGAATTGAATCGACAGACTAATCAATAGCAAATCTTTATCATATTTTCTAAGAAGCATAATCTTTATCAGATTTCAAAGAATGTATTGACTTAAAAATATAATTTTCATCGTATTTCTAAGAAAGAAATCTTTTTCATACACATACATGTATTTTCTTAAAAACATACTCTTAACTATACGGTACATGTATTTATTACTACATTGTATTTGTAAGTTTTACGATGACAAACCTTCATCTGGCTGGTTTTCCATACACGTTAGATTACTGGCGATATTAATACGGGCCTCGGTGATGTTCACATTTTTAGGCTTTCTTCCTCGTACCTGCAATGTTAATCATATCAAATTTTAAATATATTTCATTTAGTTTTGTGCACTTCAGCACATAAAATACATTCCTTGAGTTTATTCTGTTCTAAGGAGCTGTTAAAATAAGGGCTTCATTAATCCATGAAATTTGATTATTCCTCTTATGCTTTACTGTAAACGTGATTATTTTTTGTGGGGGAAAATTTCGCGATTATAACATCAAAACGTAATGCGTGGGGAAAATTTTTGCGATAAAAATGTCTTTCCCATTGTAAGAATGCAGTGGGGGTATTTTCACATGGGGGAAATTTTCACAAAGTCCCTAAATTTGCGAAAAAAACGCAAAAATTACCCCCAAGCGAAAATTTCCTCCTTTACAGTACTTTCCTTCAGCATAGCTGGACTTAACAAATTGTATTAGAGGCATGAAAAGCACGTAACGTTTTACAAATTTGTTTTTCATTTATTTAATGATTTTCCTTACCTTGTCCACGTGTATGGAGGCTGTCAGAATATCATCATCTGGCTTTATATCGGAGATTTTTTTGGCGGCATGTCGAGTCAGAAAGTGTAGTTCTCCGTTACTGACGGCCGACATATCTGGATACTCTGTGTAGAAAATTAAAAGAGATTTATTTTACACGAAAATGGACTTGAAAGATTAAATAATCAATAGTGCGAGTACATAGATATGAAACTGGAAACAACTCCCCAATATTTCATAGTCATCAACATTTCATATCAATTTTGATATTTTCATTAATGTTAATATATAAAGTATATATGACAAATAAATTATTCTATGTTCTATTTTCAATTTATATACATGTACATGTACATTCTTAATAGAAATCAAGATATTTTTACCCATGGTGCTGAATTCATTGACTGCCTTGACCTTCCGCATCCCATAGTGAGGGTCAAAGCTTTTGGAGAAAAAAAGGCACACAACTCATTTTAAAAAATTTGAAGCATGACAAATTTCTCGTATTATTCGGATTACTAGATTTTTTTCTCTTGTGCATCTACATCAGGTACAGCTATGAAACACTAATTTCTAAAGATAAATGTTTAAAAATTTTCTCTTTGGCAAATTAAACTACCAGTATATGATCATGTAAGATAAGTTTTATATAAAGTTGGCATGTCATATAACATGTAAACATAAGATTTTCAGAGCTTTTTACCAACAAGATCATTATTTGTCTTCAAGATGAAAAAAAGTAACACAAATTACACATTCATATCATTACTTTGAATTCAGACTCTTTTACTTTGCAAATATGATTTTCTCAAGTGACAGAAAAATAATGATTTTCTCAGCTAGATTACTAAAAAAGTTTTTTTGACCCTTGCATAATAACTGTTACTTAAGTCGTTATCTACAATGTACGGTAATATATCCTGACACAAACAAATAACATGATATTTACCCTGGGGCGCCTCTCGGAGCTATAAAATCTTCCTCTATCAATACTTTGTGTATAGTTCCCAGGTAATCATGATAATGCATTGTCTGAAATACATTGATTACAAACATTACTTTAGGCAATATGAAAAGGTATACTCCTGCACTTTTATCCTTGAAACTTGCCGAATTCAATAATGGACGACAAAACTGACCCAAAAAAAATGTTCAAAATAGGAACTTTTTGCACTATTTTTCAAAGTTACGGTCACATAAATTTGTGTCCAGTGATATTGTCATAAAAAGAGCAGCACCAAAAGATCTCACCTTGAACTTAAAAATGTCCTTAATACAAAATTGGAATATGGACCAATGTCTTATATTCTCTGTACATAATTTATTTCCTTCTCAGAATTGAAATCAAAAACAATATATACTTTTAAAGTTCATAAAAAAACTGGCGATCATACCTTTTTATAATTACTTTTGGCATATTTGACAGGGTGTCCGTGTCGAACTTTGATAAATGCTTTTCCCTCTTCTGTTTTCTGGACAGTATATGTAGCATTGTGGGGACCTGAATTGTAAGAGAAGATTCTGTCAATATTTCTTCTAATCTCACTTAAATTTTAGGTCTAACAATTATGATTTTCACATACATGTATATTGTTATAAATCTATTAGCAGCATAAAAAGGTACAAGTGACTACGATGCTAAACTTGTTTAAACCCAGCGGAAGGGACAGTACATCCCTTAATCTGTTTGGATACATGAATATGTACTTGTGTCCAGATGGAACAGGGGACAGAACATCCCTCATTCAATCCGGACACAAGTACATGTATAAATTTATTAGTGTATATTTTTTACCTTCATGACCTAATTCTTCTATATGATATCGTAGGCCATCTGGACTCTGCTCACCTTCCACCTGTGGACATAATAAAGAAATACTGGAAAATCTATATGGCTTGTAATATCTAATTTTATATTTTACATAAAAAATTTACTGATTCACAGAAAAAGTACAGATTATATACTGCAATATTACCGATAAACATGTAGCTGTATTGACTGTATTATGTTTTAGGGATACAAATAATGCATTCCCTACAGTAGTTAATTTTGCAAAACACTCAGATGATTTCCTTTTGGTGTCTAGTAAAAGCATTAATGCACCTACTCCCCTAAGCTCTCAGTTTCTAATAAGTACATGTACATGTAAAATATGTACCACAGGTACAAGTATCTAATAGTACATTTTGTACATGTTTAACCTTCAGATGTCTGGTGACCTTGACTCCATTTAACAAAGTGACCTTAAATGTATATTAAGCCCAGGGCTCTAACACCCATTTTTGGGACTTGGGTCGGGGCCTTTGAAATTGGGAAAAATAGCAAAGTTTTCTGAAAAATTGGGAAAAACATAAACAGATTTGGATGCCTTTCACTTGAAGTCTAGCATTTTTAATTTGTTGATATGATTTTTCTATGAGGTTTCTAATTGGGAAAAATTTGTTGACAAATTGGAGAAAAAAAATACTATTTTGCATTGGCAGACCTGCCTACCCGTTTCTTACGAAAAATGTTAAATGTTGCTAAAGAAAGTGTAATTTAGGGATTTTAAGCGTAATATAAACAATATATCGGTAAATTGATCGTTACAATTTTGAGGGAAAAAAAGCATCTTCTTTTCCCTACTTTGACATTTATACAAATCTTAATCATTTACACAATTGCTTATACATGTACGATATCAAACCCTCAACTTTCATTGAATTTATATAGTCAAGTCTATCCGTTTGTTTTAAATATTTTAAAAGGTAATTCTGTTGAAAATATATTTTAGGTGTAAAATTGAGCAGTACCGTAAAAGCATAGAGCGTATTTGATGATTAAAAATCATAAAAATTACGCCAAAATCCTAAAAGTAGGCGGGTCTGCATTGGGAATGGGACAGAAAATTGACCCCAAAATTCAGGCAGATCGAGAGCCCTGGAATCTTTTGACATTTACGACACTGGATTAATATAAGTTCAAGGGTCTTATCCCAAATGCACGTGTGTCTTCAAATAAAAATGGCTGACCCCATTATCCAATTGTCTACAACAAATCATGATGGTAAAAATCATATTTTTTTCAATAACTTTCATTTTAAATAATTGTGCAAAAAAATCATATTCTTAATTAAACTTTCTGTATCCGGTACATGTACATCATACCAATGCAGTCCGATAAATCAATTTATTACCTCTCCCTCTTCGTAAAGTTTAGCTGCAAAGAGGGCAGAGAATCCTTTTTTAATGGCCAATACATGGTCATCTTCTTCTTTGGGATGGAAAACATTAAGGATTTCCCCTCTGCTTGTTATGATGAAGGAAAACCTAAATAGAAGAAGAATAAAGTTATAGCAAATAATGTATATAAAAGAATTGAGTAACTTAATCTGACAAACATGCAATAAATGAGTGCATGTATTTCATGTATTTACTAAGTTATTAAAAGAAATAGTTAAAGAATAAAGCCTGTGTTTGTGAAACACGAATGCCCCCGGTGGCATCTTTGTTAGTATGAACACTATTTTCTGTTAAGTACATGTATGTGAGGTCACTGGGTTAAAAGGTCAAAGGTCAAGGTCACGAGGTCAAAAATTTTGGTATCAATGGAAAGGTCATGTGAAATATGAAAGCCCTATCACTTACCATTCAAAAGTTATGCCAAATGTTGAAGTTTTTGAAAAGTAGGTTGAAGGTCAAGGTCATGAGGTCAAACATTTTGGTATCAATGGAAAGGTCTTGTCACAAGGAATACACATGTGAAATATGAAAGCCCTATCACTTCCCATTCAAAAGTTATGCCCAATGTTAAAGTTTTTGAAAAGTAGGTCAAAGGTCAAGGTCAAGGTCATGAGGTCAAAAATTTTGGTATCAATGGAAAGGTCTTGTCACAAGGAATACACATGTGAAATATGAAAGCCCTATCACTTCCCATTCAAAAGTTATGCCCAATGTTAAAGTTTTTGAAAAGTAGGTCAAAGGTCAAGGTCAAGGTCATGAGGTCAAAAATTTTGGTATCAATGGAAAGGTCTTGTCACAAGGAATACACATGTGAAATATGAAAGCCCTATCACTTCCCATTCAAAAGTTATGCCCAATGTTAAAGTTTTTGAAAAGTAGGTCAAAGGTCAAGGTCAAGGTCACGAGGTCAAAAATTTTGGTATCAATGGAAAGGTCTTGTCACAAGGAATACACATGTGAAATATGAAAGCCCTATCACTTCCCATTCAAAAGTTATGCCCAATGTTAAAGTTTTTGAAAAGTAGGTCAAAGGTCAAGGTCAAGGTCATGAGGTCAAAAATGTTGGTATCAATGGAAAGGTCTTGTGACAAGGAATACACATGTGAAATATGAAAGCCCTATTACTTCCCATTCAAAAGTTATGCCCAATGTTAAAGTTTTTGAAAAGTAGGTCAAAGGTCAAAGTCAAGGTCACGAGGTAAAAAATGTTGGTATCAATGGAAAGGTCTTGTCACAAGGAATACACATGTGAAATATGAAAGCCCTATCACTTCCCATTCAAAAGTTATGCCCAATGTTAAAGTTTTTGAAAAGTAGGTCAAAGGTCAAGGTCAAGGTCACGAGGTCAAAAATTTGGTATCAATGGAAAGGTCTTGTCACAAGGAATACACATGTGAAATATGAAAGCCCTATCACTTCCCATTCAAAAGTTATGTCCAATGTTAAAGTTTTTCGGACAAACAGACAAACAGACAAACAGACAAACAGACAAACAGATAAACAGACAAACAGACGGACAGGCCAAAAACTATATGCCCCCGAATCTTTGATTCCGGGAAAGTTATGCCCAATGTTAAAGTTTTTGAAAAGTAGGTCAAAGGTCAAAGTCAAGGTCACGAGGTAAAAAATGTTGGTATCAATGGAAAGGTCTTGTCACAAGGAATACACATGTGAAATATGAAAGCCCTATCACTTCCCATTCAAAAGTTATGCCCAATGTAAAAGTTTTTGAAAAGTAGGTCAAAGGTCAAGGTCAAGGTCACGAGGTCTAAAATTTGGTATCAATGGAAAGGTCTTGTCACAAGGAATACACATGTGAAATATGAAAGCCCTATCACTTCCCATTCAAAAGTTATGTCCAATGTTAAAGTTTTTCGGACAAACAGACAAACAGACAAACAGACAAACAGATAAACAGACAAACAGACGGACAGGCCAAAAACTATATGCCCCCGAATCTTTGATTCCGGGGGCATAAAAAGTTGTACATTAAAGGATTATTCATGTAAAAGCACAATAACAGAATGTTATACACTTTCAATGTGCTGTTACAGATACATGTAGTTGTAATGTAATACAGAATGTTGTATGCTTTAGATGTACTGGTACGAATTGTTGTAAAACAGAATGTTGTATGCTTTAGATGAAGATGTACTGGTACGAATTGTTGTAATAAAGAATGTTGTATGCTTTAGATGTACTGGTAAGAACTGTTGTAATACAGAATGCTGTATGCTTTAGATGTACTAGCAAGAATTGTTGTAATACAGAATGTTGTATGCTTTAGATGTACTACGTACGAATTGTTGTAATACGGAATATTGTATGCTTTAGATGTACGGGTACAAATTGTAGATGTACTGGATCGAATTGTTGTAATACAGAATGTTGTATGCTTTAGATGTACTGGTACGAATTGTTGTAAAACAGTACAAATTGAAAAGACATTCAAAATCCAAATAATTGAGTATAATATTGAATTGAAACCTCACCAATTTGAAAAATCCCAATCGTCTCCCCTGACAGCTGAAAAATAAATATATATGATCCATAAAATATTTATCTCATTAGTATTACATCATCAGACAAAGATCAATAATTATTCACTATATTAACAAAGGTTCCATCAGCTACATGTATATTGATAACTCTGTTTAATTTGTATTGCATCTATACCATTAATTGATGTTGTGTTACATGTACTCACAAACTGTCAGACAAAGTACTTGACTCTGTATCACAATATGATCAGAAATAACCTTTGTACTGCAAAGAAGTTTATAAGTTACAGGTTTCTAAAGCAAGTTGCACAGACACTGAGACAGGTGGCAAATGCATGCAAGCGGTGAGAATCCCTTTCACCAGCATACTTCACAGAAATCCGATGATATGTTGCAGGGATAAATTTTGGGCTGCAAAATTGAGAGAATCTCTCATAATTTTTATTATTCTAATTTCTATCATAGCAGTTCTTGATTTTGACAAATTCTCTCTAAATACTAGGAATTCTGAGGAAAGACAAAATTCTGGAGGGTGGATCTATAAATATAAAGGGTTGTAACCTCAGACTCTGTGAATAACCCCCCCCCCCCCCCCCTCCACCCCCCCCCCCCCCCCCCCCCCCCCCCCAATAATTTATAAAAAAAAAAAAATGCTTTTAAGTATCTGTATCGGTACAGACAATAGGACAGTTTTGATCATTTTGGGGGGGGGGGGAGTGGGGGGCGGTGGTTACAAGATCCGAGTTTATTTCCTAAACACAGGAGTCTGACACATGTACACACTGTCAAACACCCCATAAACAGATAAAAGGCCCTACATAGCTTTACTGTTATAGGTATCCCATCCACCCCTTCCTCCAAAAAAGTTCCTGGATACGCCCAAGGTATTTATGTTCATTTTACATGTAAAAATCTCAACCTAATATTCAGCTCAATAAAGCACAGGACATCTTTCAAAGCAACGCGCCGTCGATTTACCGGATGCTGATGCAGGGAAATGCAGCTCAATCGAGCAATGTCTAGTTCGCACTTCAAATAAGTCTAATACTTCTCTTTATAACATACTCAAACATAATCCTTTTCACAATTTCCCTAACTAAGAAAAGGCATCTGATATCTATATCGTGCAAAAATTATAATCAAGGTCACAGGCGTAACATTAAAATTGTTAGAATTACACCATTGTGTACTATTCAGTTCAGTTCAGACAGTAGTTTCTTCCCTTGACTGAGGAGCACCCCCTAAGGGTTAGATAAGAATGTTTTCTGAAGCTAAAATTACGGACAATATCTAAAAATTCCAATTGCTACAATAACATCGTACTGGGAAATATTTTATGACTTAATTTTTTTTTTTTTTTTTTTTTTTTTTTTTTTTGCGTTACTGTACCGTCAGTTTGAAATTTGGATAAAGTACAGTATATCCATTTAGAATTACACCATTGGGAATCAGAGGTATATCCATCTATTTTTGTATCAAAGATACGGTTAGTTTAGTTTAAACATATTTTATTTCCAATAGAAAATGAAATTGGATTGGGCGTAAGTTATTCCAACATTATTAATGCCCTCTCCATACAATATTGGGTTGTAATACAAAATATCACAAGTGACTGAAATGACAATATTTTTCCTTAAAATGAGAATCTATCTAAGGGAGAAATACATATATAAAATACCAGAGAGAGGGAGAGAGACCTTGAAACACTCTATAACCTTTTGGTTGCTTTGACAAAGTTTTGCAGATGTAACTGAATTTCTATATTTTGAGAATTTGTAAGGGCATCACATCCATATATTATGTCTTCGTGGCTTATATGATTGTAGTTCGTTAAATTACGAAAAAAACAAAACAAGATACGGTTAGAAACCCCGGCAGTGACGGATTTAGGGGAGAGTGGCCAAGGAGGCGCTTGTTAAAAAGTCCCCATCTCCCAGCAACGACCCAATCTCCTCCTACCCTTTTTTGGACAACTTTCGGTCAAAATCGGCTTTCTTCCCTCTATCTATCTAGCAAAGTGGACATAGGACCCGCCACTGATATGAGATTTTACAAACACCAAATTATGCCTATTTGAATCCTCGTCACGACATGGCTTGTACAAACCTGCATCGTTAGCTGGAGAGAAGCGGAAGGTGTAGACTTTCAGCAGAAGTTCTTGTCTGTCTCCATTATCGTCTATGTTCGTATAACTAATCTGTGGAAAGAAAGATAAACATTTTATTCCAATACTCTAGTATACATTAAATCTTCCCACACTTCATTTACATAGTAAATCGAAATCTACTTTATATGAATTTTGTACCTGTCCGTGCACCATATCATAACATGTGGCAATCATTGAAAAATTTCTGTGTAAGTGTTCTGCGAATACACGTCTATTCTTGACCAGAATACCATCATTTAATTGATAATAATGACCATATGATAGGCCTAAAATAAATTCATATAAAGTAGACTTAGACAGTATTAACTTGGTTCAATCAAAGGGGATTCCCGCGGAACATATCATTTGTGTATCACGTGATATCCCACGGTGGATTTGGAAATGAAGTGTGGGAAGATACCGGTATTATAATGAGCAAATACCTGAGCCAATACCATTGGCTGGCAAAGTTGAAAGTGCTCAGAAATCATGTGAATATGATATGGTTCCACTCCAAAGTCAAAATTTTGACTCGTCTTTGACGTCTTTTCGAACTTTGTGAGAAATGCCCATTTTTGTGCTGTTTCTTTGAACAACTCTACCAGTTCGTTGTTTTGTCCACTCATTTTCTGCATATTGGTCATAATTAAGTCATTCAATGGTTTTACATGTATAATGATTTTGTTAAAAAATACTTAAAAATAATTTTTCATTAATATTTCTTCTTTTTTCAGAGTTGGCACCACCAAGGTGAAGGGGTACCCTTCTATTAGTGGTGTTATTCTAATAGAACTTTATGAAAGAAAGCTTCTTTGTATGTCTTGATATTATGTTATATAATTATATAATATATATATATTCATATATAATATAATATATATAATATATATAGTCTGGGATGTATCACTGGCTTGGGTGCACCCCCCCCCCCCCCTTGATCCTCCAAAACCGGCCTAACTTTGTAGCATTTTTTGCGCTCTTTCAGATAAAAATTTGTCTCATGGAAATTTCCATTGCAAAAGTGGTGTTTTTTGGGAAAAACATGTTTTTTTTAGTCAAAAATCACTGAAAATAGGAAAAAAATTATAACTTTTATATGGTTGATGATTTTAAAAATTGAAAAGTGTGAATATATAGTATTTTTGATGCTCTTTCAGATGAAATAAGTTGCAAGTTCCAATTCCTATTTTTACTGTGTGTTTTTGGGTAAAAAAGTCGAATTTTTGCCAAAATTCACAGAAATTTGAGGAAATTTTAATTTATTCCTGCTTCTCAGCTCCTCAATATTGCATATGATCGTTCAATGATAATTTAAAAAACATCTTTAAAGTCTCCTCTTTCAAATGACATATATTTTATATTCTTATTTTTTTGCAAAATCCTCGAAATTAATTATTTTATACAGAAACCTGTATTTTCAATCAGAAATCTCAGATTTCTGTATATTTATTTAAAGAACCCTTATTTGTTATGAAAGCAATGATTGAAAGCTATTTTCTAGTGTAACTTTTCCCACTCTATCAGATTATATATGTTTTACTAACATTTCATCCAAAATCAAAGTGTTTTTTGGGAGAAAACGTATTTTTTCATTTAAAAATAGCTGATTTCTGGAGAATATTTTTTGAATCTATAGAAGTTCTTGAAATGATAGCAGGAATGTATTTTGAACTGTAATTATTTAGGTTCACTCATAAATTACATGTATGAAACATAAAAGGTATATTTTCTACTTAATTTTGGGGCAAAATGCCTGTTTTTTGTCTAAAAATTACAGATTTCTGGAAAAATTTTATTAATTCATTTTCTTTGTTAAAACTATACATTTAAAGCTATTATCATTATAGAAAGTAATCATCTTGTCAGATGATTGTGAAATTAAATGTAATAATTACTTTAAACCATCATTTTGGGGTAAAATATGCATTTTTTATGCAAAAACCACTTATTTTGAGAAAATAAGTACTAGCTCTTTTAATTTGACTAAATTGATATGTTTTAGCTTTGATATTATGCTGTTTCTTATTATAAATGGATAGAAATGTTATTTGATAACTGAAATTTAATTTATATCATATTTTGGGGCAAAAAACCTTATTTATGTGAAAAATTCACTTATTTATGTTAATATTTTATTAAATTTATATTTTTTATTTAATCAACACTGGAGAGGTTTCATATAATTGGATGGCATAAATGTGATCAAGTTTAATGAGTTTGAAGAGATTTCTTTGATTATCTTGCTATTTTGGGTGGAAAATCTCGATTTTTATTTAAAAATCGCTAATTTCTGGAAAATCCTTATTACTATGAAATCAGACGTTATTATTTATATTCAAAAGAGTTCCTTGGTATATCATAGTTTGTCCTTGTAAGTCATATGCATTTGAAATATCCTTTGTTAATTCAATTGATATTTTGGGGCAAAAAAACCTAATTTATGTGAAAAATTCACTTATTTCTGTGAAAATTGTTTTAAATCTATATTTTTTATTCAATCAAAGCTGGAGAGGTTTCATATCATTGGATGGCATAAAAGTGATCAAGTTTAATGAGTTAGAAGAGATTTCTTTGATAATCTTACGTTTTTGGGTGGAAAATCTCAATTTTTATTTAAAAACCGCTGATTTCTGGAAAATCCTTATTACTATGAAATGTGTCGTTATTATTTATATTCTAAAGTTTTCCTGGGTATATCATAGTTTGTCCTTGTACGTCATATGTTTTTGAAGTATCCTCTGTTAATTTAATTGGTGTTTTGGGGCAAAAAATATGTTTTATATGAATATATAGCCTATATCAAGAAACTTACTATTGAAAGTCTTATAGTTCAGTTAAATAGGAAATACAGAGGATAATAATCATAATTTGAAGTATGAGACTTTCTATAGTAAGTTTCTTGATATAGGCTATATATAATTCATAAAAAAGCATACTTTTTGCCCCAAATACCAATTAAATTAACAGAGGATACTTCAAAAACATATGACGTACAAGGACAAACTATGATATACCCAGGAACACTTTAGAATATAAATAATAACGACACATTTCATAGTAATAAGGATTTTCCAGAAATCAGCGGTTTTTAAATAAAAATTGAGATTTTCCACCCAAAAAAGCAAGATTATCAAAGAAATCTCTTCTAACTCATTAAACTTAATCACTTTTATGCCATCCAATGATATGAAACCTCTCCAGCTTTGATTGAATAAAAAATATAGATTTAAAACAATTTTCACAGAAATAAGTGAATTTTTCACATAAATTAGGTTTTTTGCCCCAAAATATCAATTGAATTAACAAAGGATATTTCAAATGCATATGACTTACAAGGACAAACTATGATATACCAAGGAACTCTTTTGAATATAAATAATAACGTCTGATTTCATAGTAATAAGGATTTTCCAGAAATTAGCGATTTTTAAATAAAAATCGAGATTTTCCACCCAAAATAGCAAGATAATCAAAGAAATCTCTTCAAACTCATTAAACTTGATCACATTTATGCCATCCAATTATATGAAACCTCTCCAGTGTTGATTAAATAAAAAATATAAATTTAATAAAATATTAACATAAATAAGTGAATTTTTCACATAAATAAGGTTTTTTGCCCCAAAATATGATATAAATTAAATTTCAGTTATCAAATAACATTTCTATCCATTTATAATAAGAAACAGCATAATATCAAAGCTAAAACATATCAATTTAGTCAAATTAAAAGAGCTAGTACTTATTTTCTCAAAATAAGTGGTTTTTGCATAAAAAATGCATATTTTACCCCAAAATGATGGTTTAAAGTAATTATTACATTTAATTTCACAATCATCTGACAAGATGATTACTTTCTATAATGATAATAGCTTTAAATGTATAGTTTTAACAAAGAAAATGAATTAATAAAATTTTTCCAGAAATCTGTAATTTTTAGACAAAAAACAGGCATTTTGCCCCAAAATTAAGTAGAAAATATACCTTTTATGTTTCATACATGTAATTTATGAGTGAACCTAAATAATTACAGTTCAAAATACATTCCTGCTATCATTTCAAGAACTTCTATAGATTCAAAAAATATTCTCCAGAAATCAGCTATTTTTAAATGAAAAAATACGTTTTCTCCCAAAAAACACTTTGATTTTGGATGAAATGTTAGTAAAACATATATAATCTGATAGAGTGGGAAAAGTTACACTAGAAAATAGCTTTCAATCATTGCTTTCATAACAAATAAGGGTTCTTTAAATAAATATACAGAAATCTGAGATTTCTGATTGAAAATACAGGTTTCTGTATAAAATAATTAATTTCGAGGATTTTGCAAAAAAATAAGAATATAAAATATATGTCATTTGAAAGAGGAGACTTTAAAGATGTTTTTTAAATTATCATTGAACGATCATATGCAATATTGAGGAGCTGAGAAGCAGGAATAAATTAAAATTTCCTCAAATTTCTGTGAATTTTGGCAAAAATTCGACTTTTTTACCCAAAAACACACAGTAAAAATAGGAATTGGAACTTGCAACTTATTTCATCTGAAAGAGCATCAAAAATACTATATATTCACACTTTTCAATTTTTAAAATCATCAACCATATAAAAGTTATAATTTTTTTCCTATTTTCAGTGATTTTTGACTAAAAAAAACATGTTTTTCCCAAAAAACACCACTTTTGCAATGGAAATTTCCATGAGACAAATTTTTATCTGAAAGAGCGCAAAAAATGCTACAAAGTTAGGCCGGTTTTGGAGGATCAAGGGGGGGGGGTGCACCCAACCCAGTGATACATCCCAGACTAATAATTCTCATTCACTCTATCAAAATGGCTTCATGTACTTATTGATTATTGCATAAAGCTTAGCTAATGATTATATATACAAGTAGGATAAGATGTCTAATGTTCTCAGGCGAGCGATGTGGCCCCTGGGCTTCTTGTTTTCAGATAGTTTTAGGTAGTCGGTGAGGGGACCTTCACAAGTATTGATTCTTTTTATAAGCGAGCCGAAAAAAATTACCACCGCGACGATTCCTTGATTCAAGATAATGTTTAGCAGTTTCTTAATAGTTAGACAGTTTAACAGTTAGACAGTTTAACATTTTAACAATTAGATAGTTTAACAGTTAGACAGTTTAACAGTTTCTTAACAGTTTCTTAACATTTTGTTGGATTAACATTTTCTTAAACTGTTAATCCAACAAAACGTGAACAAAGGAATTCGAAGCTATCACTGAGATTGGAAACTGCACATTTCTTCCAAATTGAGTATAGTTCCGTATCATATACTTTACTATTCTAACATACATTGTATATATATATAGGGATTTTTGTGTATTTCGCGACTTATTACCGGCAGTCATGACTGCCGGTATACTGTAATCAATCGTGACATACTTGCACGGATAAAATAACTCTTGGCAATATGATTGGTGGACAACTACAAAATATGCAAATATTCGTCAAGGTTACTACAACAAATCACAGATCCTCGGAAATTTCCGTAGCTTGAATCGGAAATAAAAACGGAAAAGCCCGGAAATGTGCGATTGGTCTAACAAGAATAAAAATCGTTTATTCCATTTTTTCTTACTAGAATTTTACAACATTTAATGTCAGCTAACTGCCGGCAAGCTTTTTGTAAAAGCTAATACTTGTAATTACAGACATCGAAACTGACCATTCTACTTTACAATTCCAGGGAACGAAGCGCCCGGACGCTTTTGAACATTTTTACCTTACAGGAGATCTTTCTGTATAAAAATTCTTCATTTTATAGAAGATAAGGCATGTTAGTAATAAATGTAAGTTTTGATGATGGCGTTTGACGGTTTTTATATGAAAATGCCAGATCTACCAATAATATTACGTATATGTCTATGGAGGGGGATTAGGGTCACAATGCTATTTGACTTGCTTACATGCTTCATGCTATGTTGCTTCATTCAATGTTTGATTATTCCATGTTCATTTGTCTTGCTTTCATTTCAAATTGACTTTATCTTTCATCTTTGTGTAATTTTGCTTCCCTGCATTTTACATTTGTCCTTCGTCAATGCATAACTGTCATTATACCATGCGTTATGACATCCTTCTTTCTGCCATTATCCTTTCGTCTTAATGCTATTATTGCTTCGTCAATGCTAACTTCAATTTTGATACCAGATGGCGCTTCGCGCGACCGCATGTGCCCGTTCCTTGAAATGAACTTTGAAACATCCCCTCTCGTTAGAAATTTCTTTTAAATTCTACTACAGTATCGTTCGAAAAGTAATTATATTATTGCACGAGAGGACAGTAGTAGATTGGCTGTATGAATGTTTGAAAAATATTTTGAAGTAATTAGTAAATATTTGATTTTGTATGCATAAGATTTTTGTAAGTTTTAATCATGACTATAAACCACACCCACTTAGGAAGAATCTCTGTAGAGTAGTGGTTATCACGTTTGCCTCTCTGAATTATTTTACAACTTTCCGAGTGGGTTCGAATCCCGGACGAGGATACATTTTTTTCCTTTGGTCAATTCTAAGTATAATGTAACTTGTCCATGTTGTCCATCTGCCCAGAAGAGGATGTAGAAAATAATTGGGGGTACTTATAAAAATAAAATGTTTTTATGCAATTTTGTTTTCAGTTTTTATAGGGGGGGGGGGGGCATTGTTTTGGAAAAAAAATATGGCGGGCAACTGTACATTATCATTATTCAGTTGAAATAAAAAATCATTTTTATTACAAAACTTTGCAAACGCTTCGTTGGCTCACTATCGTCGCTTGCAAGTCTTCTATGAAAAGTCATAATTTTAATTATTTGCCTTTTATGCCCGTCAATGTCGTTTCTGTACCATAAGTCGGTTGATTCTTGCATAAAAAGATAAAACTTCTATAATAATTGACTTTGAAGTATGGACTTATGAAGGTCAATGTTCAAGGTCAATCCTTGCAAGCATCAAACGCTTGCATTTCAATTTTAACCTTGATCTTGGGTCGAACAACAGTGGCGGATTTAGTTGATGCTCCTGCACAGACCCAATATTTTCCCGACAAAAACAGGTACATCAGTAAAATCAGTAAAATCGGCAAAATTCGCCCCTTGACCCCCGGCAAAGGGGGCGCTGGATCCGCCACTGAACAAGAATCTGACAAGTTTGCCATGGTGCAATCTAATTAAAATTACAACTTCCTTGCGCTCCTAACACGGAGTATAGGAACACAATAAAGGTCTAAATTTTGGCCATTGTTGAAAAAGGCTGTGAATGACACTGAACTGTTTTTGTGCCACGTTCCTGAGCAGGCGTAGTCCTGGACCAACGGCGTAGATCTGCCTGAAAAAGTGGAGGGGCACAACATCCCAAAATTTCTAACAAGCAAAAAAAAAAAATAAATAGAAAAATAAATGAAAAAAAATAAATAAATAAAAATAAAATGTAATGATCGCTTTGCGATATAAGTCCCCTACCGGTGGCATAAATCTATGTCCTGCATCTCTGTTCATCAATTCATTATCTGCAACAACAGCCAAGAGAAGTCTGAGAAACTGAATTCACGAAATTTGCTAAGTCCAAGGGACATAACTCTAGTGAAAATTAGTCAATCTACATTAAACTTGAATTTGATCTGCATCACACTATAATGTATTTACATACAAAAAATCAGTTCATTATCTGCAATAAAAGGCATGAAGAAGATCAGAAAACTGAAAATTTCATGAAATTTGCTACATGTAAGTCCAAGGGCCATAACTTTTGTAAAAATAGGCCAATGGAAAACAAACTCAAACTGTATACCAAAAATCAGTGCATTATTTGCAATGGAACCAAAGAAAAGTCCAGAAACTGAAATTTTCATAAAATTTACTAAGTTCAAGGGCCATAGCTCTTGTAAAATTAGGTCAATCAAAATCAAACACAATCTTGATCTGTATCACATTGAGATATATCCACATACCAAAAATGAGTTTAATATATGCAACAACAGCGAAAAAAAGTCCGGAAAACTGAAATTTTCATAAAATTTGCTAAGTCCAAGGGCCATAACTCTTGTAAAATGAGGTCAATAAAAACCAAACTCAAACTTGATCTGTATCACATCGAGATATATCCACATACCAAAAATGAGTTCAATATATGCAACAACAGTGAAAAAAAGTCTGGAAAACTGAAATTTTCATCAAATTTGCTAAGTCCAAGGGCCATAACTCTTGTAAAATTAGGTCAATCAAGACCAAACTCAAACTTGATCTGTATCACATTGAGATATATCCACATACCAAAAATCAGTTCAATATATGCAATAACAGCGAAAAAAAGTCCGGAAAACTGAAAATGGGACAGACGGACAGACGGACAGACGGACAGACGGACAGACGGACGGACGGACGGACAGACAGACAGACCGAGAGGAAACTAAGAGTCCCCTTCGGCGTTGCCGGTAGGGGACTAAAAAAAGGGGGGGGGGGATTTAAAAAAAAAAAATAAGGGGTTTCATGTTCTGTGAGCACAAATTTTAACATTTCTGGTGCAATACTAAATTTTAAGTACATTAATAAATGTCTGGCGAGCGGTAGCGAGCCAGGAATTATTTTTAGAAAAATATTGACTTATCATAAAATACTTTCTATACCCTCTATCATTACATGTAATACTATTCTATATAGATTGAGTTGAATGTCTTCAGGTACATTGATAAAGTAAAATGTATAAAGGATGGATCAGAACAGCTAAATTATTCAGAAAGTTCATAAAGAACTGGCGAGCGGTAGCGCTGCCCCCCGCTGCCCCCCCCCCCCCCCCCCCTTCTCATACGCCCCTCTTGTCCTGGACAACAGCTTGGAGTAATTTTGGCATACAGAGATGTCAAAAGGTAAATTTCCAAGGTCAAAATTATGAAAGGAGACTAGAAACTGCATTATTGACTGAATCAATGGGGCCGGGGGTGTTGATCTCTAGGTTCGATCAGTGTAGGACGCGCGGCAGTTTCAATTTATCTAGAGTTTTTCGATATGAAATACCGCCTTTCCCACGATATCTCAGAAAAAACTGACTTTTCCCACTCACAATTCAGAAAAAAATATTCAGCCGATTGGATTCGAACCCACAAGGGGAAAAAAAAGCAACATAGTTCCGACTCGCTACCCGTTGAGCCACGAAGTCATTACAATAAAATGGGAAAGTTGGAGAATGGCTATTACTGTGTAAAGAAAAAAAAACCAAACAAACAAGCAAACAGAAAAGGCCCAAATATTTATCCTCTAATGATTTCTTTTTTTTTGTTCAAATATTTCAATCGGCTTTTTTTTTTTTTTTTTCGCTATTTATACATTTGTAACTCATTTTCCAAGTACTGCAACAGGGGACGTCTCAAAGTTCATTTCAAGGAACGTTCACAAACGGAGCGCCACCTGGTATCAAAATTGAGGTTGGCATTGACGAAGCAATAATGGCATTAGGACGAAAGAATGATGGCACAAGGAAAGATATCATAACGCATGGTAGAACGACAATTATGCATTTACGAAGGACAAATGTAAAATACACAGAAGCAACATTGCATAAAGAAGAAAGACAAATGCAATAAAGTCAATTTGAAATGAAAGCAAGACAAATGAACATGGAATAATCAAACATTGAATGAAGCAACATAGCATGAAGCATGTAAGCAAGTCAAATAGCATTGTGACCCTAATCCCCCTCCATATATGTCCGACATGTGTTCCAGTCTATCTTAAAAAAAATTATACGTGTACAAATTTTTAAAGATTAAAATCAGGATTTCTTTTCTCAAATTCTAAGGGGTCCTGAAGCCTGTTTTACTCAAGTACTTACGAAAATTTTAGTAATTTTCGTAACTTTCATCATGAAATAAAAGCTCACTATATATTTTCACTTTAGATTTGTTGTCCTTTCTAATAGCATTTCTTTTTAGTAAGTTTAATCCTATTTTATTTCAAACAACAGAAAAAAGATTTAGGCAAATATTTTCACAGCATTTCTACATACTAAATACAAATCCAGAAACAAAACGGTTGCAAAAGACTGACTTACAGGAGTTGTAGAATCTTCGACACGTAACCTCTATGGCGGATTCAGGGGTGTGCGAAGGGGGCGTCCGCCCCCCCCCCCCCCCTCCCCGGCACTGACCCAAAATTTTCCAAAAACAGGTATATTTTGGCCCATTTTCAGTAAAAATCGGCAAAATTCGCCCCTTGACCCCCCGGCAAAGGGGGCGCTGGATCCGCCACTGAACCTAGTCTATGTTGAGACCCATTAACTTGGGTGTAATATGTAAATATAAATAAAAATCTAGATGACATGTAAGGTCGACGAAGAAACTCAGAAAGTAAAGACTTCCAGTATCAAAATTGCTGAAAATTGACTTCCGGTATCAAAATTGACGTGTCAGGGGAGCATCCATCAGTTTTACAGATTTTGTCTTTATCAATTTCAGTTTTCGCAACTCGTGGTACCCCATGTATATAATACCCACCAGACCATGCATTGCTTTACTTTCGATATATCGACTACTACATATCCGGCATGCAAGTGAATTAAGTATGAGAAAAAAAAAAAGATTATTAAAACAACCAGATTTATTTTTAAGGTATCTGCGCCTACGACAGTTTTATTTACATGTTTATGCCTTAACCCAATAAGCAAACGTGACTTAAAATACGTGAAGTTATCGACGAAAGACACTCCTGGAATTAAAATAAATCTCATTAAATTGTACTTTAAAGAGTTTTCGTTACTAAAACGGATTATTTTGGTCGCGTTTCAACTTATTTATGTATTTTATAATATGTTCGTTATATGCGTATTTCGTAGAGATTTTTGTGGTGTTAACTTAGTGGAGTTACTTGCAGGTTTTTTTCCCAGAGGGAGTCAGTGGCGGATTCAGGGGATGCGGAGGGGGCGCCCGCCCGCTCGCCCCCCCCCCTTTGGTACTGACCCAAAATTTTCCAAAAATAGGTCTATTTTGGCCCATTTTCAGTCAAAATCGTCAAAATCCACCCCTTGACCCCCCGGGCACTGGATCCGCCACTGGGAGTAATCATGCAGTGGCGCATCTACCACGTATGATTGTACGCTAAAGCATCCAAATTTTTTCCCGAAATTTCTTTTTCACAAGTTCTCACAAAACCCTGATATATATGAGCAAAGCCCTCTTGTCCCAAAACAGCACAATATCGTTTGACCTGGGCGTGACCTCTAAGCGATTTAGGGTATTGTTTTAGGACATTTTTTTAGAAAAAAAAGTATCATTATCATTTTCTAAAATAATTAAGATATCAGAGACAATATTAGGAGGTCACCGTCCAAAATTTTTGAGAATTTGGAAGCGATCGGATTTTGCAGCCATCCATTAATGTAGGTAGAAACAAAGTTATAATGCAAAGAAATACTGCAATTTACTTCAGACTCGAATCACGGTCCTCTTGCATGCTAGTTGAGAGCTCTACCTCGAAACCACTGGATCCACAGACACTATAGATTCTAAAAAAAAAAAAAATCAAAACCCCATCTTTAACGCCCTCTCTTCGATCTTCGAAGAGGGTATTAAAGATGGGGTTTTCATTTTTTTAGGAATCTGGTGCCTGGGCGTAGACATAGTTCTTGCCTCGTTGAGAGCATCAATTTAATTTGCCCCAGCAACGTCAATGGTAATGATTCTGAGCTAGGTGCGCAAAAACAGGAACACTCCTCCCCTGACCGAACTGCACTCCCTTTTATCTCGACCAAAAACTAATTTAGATCTTTTAAGAATAGCTAATGCGTGCCTTTATGCAGTTAAAATCATCCATTCTTCTCGCAAATGCATGTAGGTCAAATAAGATATGTTAGAACATGTCAAGTTCTTGACAAAACTAGCGCACGTTCCCTTTTGCAAAATGGTGCACCTGCACTTATAGACATACATTGCTCAATTTTGAATTCTTCCTTCAATTGATCTTTTTAAAATAAAAAAAAATAACACTTTAAAAACAAAGTTATACCCCTTACTTCCATGCACTTGCACATCTCGACCCGCCACCAAAATTTGCAAAGTTAATTTCTTTAAATCCTCACCGCTTCCATTCAAGTACGAATTTACTACCTAAGGTCTTTCTTCCTAAATTGGGTGAGTATTCAATATTCATAATACACACAATAGAAAAACTCGAATAATTTGTCAAATATGTAGATAGATTTGAAGGCAATAATAGTTTTATTTTTATCTGTGGCTTTTATTTACTTTTTATCAGAAATGTTCGTGATTTTTTCCCAAATTATAGGGGGGTTGGAATTTCTGTCAATTATCTTTTGATAAAATCTGGATTCTTTTTTTATTCAAGTTAGAAAAAAATTAAAACTTGATTTATTATTGACATTCAATCGTCATTTGTACAATTATATATTTTCTATATCGTCATTTTCCTTCTTCACGTGTCGAAGCAGGAGACCACGCAGCGTCTAATTTCATTGTATGTAACAAGTAAACTTTATAAAAAAAGAAAAACAACATCCAATGCAAGGTAAAACAGCATACCGTTTTTGTTTTTTTTTTTTCTCTCTCTCAATTTCAGTACAAAAATTTCAAATTCGAATTCGACAGACCATGAGCCGAACTTGAGTTAACCAGGAACCCGGCCCGTATCCACCCCAGTTATAAGACTTTTGACTGAACTTTGCAATTAACCTGATTTCCGGTGTATTTAAAGTCGAATACCCATATAAATTTATTATCATCATAGTCGAGGAGAAACATGAGAAAGCAGTGTTGTATTTGTTTTTGAAAGAAATTAAGATATAACAACAGAACCTTTTCAACTTTTTAAAGTCTTTATTCCTAAGTAGTACGTGAAAACATTTACATGTACTAAGTAAGCCGAAATATAAATAGAAATAGGAGCAAAGATTTGATTTTACATAGAACAATAATAAATTTCATTCATGCATCATTTGTTGATTCTTTACGCAACAATTTCCTCATTAGACCAGAACGACTTAGTATTTATTCGATCTGACTTTTCTCGGCACACCTAAGATGGTTTTAAAGAATGAAGTAGTGTCCTCCGTAGAGAAGTTTAATATACAAATGTAATAAATAACAATGAACACTCTATATCGACAAATTTTCGGCCACTCGGCCTTTATCAAATGGAAAAGCACGAATATATTAAAAAAGGAATTCTCTTATATAATTTATATTCTTGCTTTTCCACTTGATAGAGGCCGAGAGGCCGAACGTTTGTGGACATAGAGTGTTCATTGTTACTTATTTAGATGGTTTTGTTTGTTAGCTTGTTTGCATGTTTCTTTATTTGTTAGTCTATTATAAAGACGAAATAAAAATACTGTAAGTACACCTATAATAAGTCAAGCATCTGAAGTACAAAAGTGGCGACACTTATATAAGTTCCAGCAGCTGAGATACAAAAATAGAGGAGCGACATCTTCAAGTACAAAGTGGTGACGCTTATTATTCTAGCAGCTGAGGTCAAAACAAAGTGGCGACACCTCTAACAGCTGAGCTACAAAAATTAAGTGGCGACACCTATAAGTCTAGCAGTCAAAGTACAAAATTAAAATGGCTACACCTACATGTATAAGTCTAGCAGTCGAAGAACAAACATAAAGTGCCGACACCTACAATAAAATGGCGACATCTTTAGGATTAGCATAAAATAAGCAAGTCTAGTGATACTGTCATTCTTCGTCTAGTATTAAGAAATCCTCAACGCCCGTCACCGTCACTATTACAATTGTATACATCTGTTGAGTTCCAATAGATTCATAAAGCGGACAGACACCAGACATCACAAACTTTCGCGATATTTTCATTGTGACGTCAAAATGGGAAGCATGACAACACATCAAGGTGCTTCAAGACAGTGCGATAAGATGTGACGTCACAATTGAAAATTTTGCCAAATGATGTAATGTCTGGTGTCTGTACATATAAAATCATCCGGAAAATGGACTATTTAATAAGAACATATGTAACGAGAGACACACAATCGGAACCGTACTTTCTTCAATGTCGTTTTCTTATTTACACTTTAAAAAGACATATAAAAATGGTTGAAATAGGTGAACATTTTGACAAGACACGTGATGTCTTATATGACACCTAATATGTCTCCTATTATTTTCAATATTTTTCCTTCCCATTGTAGTGTATTGGTACTAAAATTGCCACAGAATTATGTTCTGAACTTTGCATCAAATGGAGAATTTGATTTGGGTGAGCACCCCCCCCCCCCCCCCCCCCCCCCCCCCCCCCCCCCCCCACACACACACACTTTGAGCCCGGAAAAATTGAAACTATTGAGTTCAGTGCAATAAGAATTATTGATATATTTCATACCAAGAAATCATATCCGTTTAGACGTTCAAGAAGCAATTTTTCAGAATTGCAAATAAATGGAATCCGACATAAACGCGATTCTATACTACGGTATCACGCTGTGAAGAAAATTACATGCATGTAGCATTAGTGCAAGTTTCATCAACGGCCTTATTCAAAATCGAGAAAAAGTGGTTTTAGTAAATGTACCTATGGCGCGAATATATGCATTGTTCATTCTTAGTGCATTCAAAGCATGTTTAAACGCGTGACAACAGTCGCTGAATGAAAAACCTCTCACGTGCAATTGTATCTTAATTTTTGATTACGAGGGCTGTTCCGAAAGTTCGTGGACACGTGCCTTAAGTACCACATCTCTAGGCGAATGTGAATTTTCCTTGAAGGGATATATCAAGAAAGGATGAAAACAAAATATCAGGCTGATTATAAAAGGGTGTTTTACTGTTGTATTTGAAAAATAAAATAAAATTCCGTATGTGTATTCAAAATATTTTATAGAATTAGGAAATCAATTTTGTTTTTATCCAGTTGTCTAGATCTTTCCTTAAATTGAGCTGTCCATGAACGATCGGAACGACCCTCGTAATTGTCAGATTTTTTCTGCATCTGAAAATTATACATTTACATCTTTTTACCAAGATCTGACTTAAGGTGGACAAGGGATGAATTCGCTAAAGGGTCAGGGTGATAACTTTCAAAGAGAAATATTCTTTTTTTTTATTCTGGGGTCATGTAAATAAAGCTTCAAGGTTACCGCTTATTTGGTCGGAAGCCATAAAAATTAATATACTAGTATAACATAAAAATCACTGCGTGTTCATACTTTTGGATGCCATGGATTAATTTATTACTTTTTTTATTCATTTATTTCATTTTGATTTAATTCATTTCATTTTATTCTATTTAATTCTATTCAATCAAGTTTTCTTTTATTTCAAACTAGAAATGTGGTCTCTTTTTTCCTTTCTTTCATGAGACCGCGACTTGTCTGCATGGGTGCCGTTGGCCAAGCTTAGTACAGCGATACTGAGCTTTCAATTTTGAATGGTTCTAAAATACAATGCAAATATAACATGATTATACGCAGTTAAAGGGCTTAAAGGGAAATCATTATTTTCACAAGAAAATTGATATACAGTCAAAGTATTACATTCTCTTGTTTGAGGGAGGAAATTAGATTTTAGTTAAAAGGAGTTGATAGTATTGGGATAATGGACTATACGAACTAGTATTCGATATACTTAATGTTGAAATAATAGATAAAAAGAAATCGTATTTTGCTGCAAGAAAATTGTTGTTAAGAATTCATTTCAACTACATGTATGTATTTTTGATAACTAAATATGAGAAATTATAAAACTGAAAAGATCAAATGTGATTTATTTAATTCAAGTTAAGAAAAAAAAAATGAAAGCCATTTATACATTTTGAAAAATAAAAAAAAACAAACAATGGAGAACGAAGAGGTAATAATATAATTTTATGTAAAAGTATTATTTAGGAAGGGGGGACTGTTTTACAGATTTTGCCATGACTCTTTCAGGACCTTAAATTCAACTATCAACAATAATTAACATGTATAGCCTCCCGACAGATAAAAGTATCATTTTCAGGCGCAGGTCCAGATGGGGTATATGGGATCAATCAGGACCCTCCCCTGTAATTTTCAAACAAGAGTGTTTAAAAAAAAAAGACTGACACAAATTAGACCCTCTCCTCCCCTTCTTGAATCATAAATGGATGGACCAGTCCCTATCGCCACATTTGAAAAATCTGGACTAGCGCACTATAATTACTGCTTTCAAATCAAAATACACAGAAAAATAAACGGCTTGATAAAATAAAATGCAACATAATTGTATACATACAATCGACGCTCTATGGACAGGAAGTAAGAAAGATTCAATCTAGATCTACTTTCACTTTTAATATTATTAAAATGAGAGCAATAGGTTTGGGACCATGGGCGGATACGGGATTTGAGTGGGGTAGGGGGTAAAAAAATAATAAATAGGGAAAGGGTCCGCTTAGCTCTTTCTCTCCCCCCCCCCTTTCGACGGTTATAATCGAATATATTGAAGCTACATACCTGACGAGCGACGCGAACTAGCGAAAATTCATTAAGGGGGAGTTTACACTTCCAAAATTCCATCAGTAATTATATCAGAAAAACCACAGGTAAAAATTGTATAAAGTGAAGTTAAGGTGTGGGAAAGGTTATAAAACACTTCATATTACTAGCTATTTAGCATGAATTACTACAAAAATGATATGTAAACCAAGTTGGTCGCGAGCGGTAGCGAGCCAGCCAAAATTTTCTGCAATTCGACTGAAAAGTTCCTGAAATTGAATCTACACATAGACGTTTGAGCCCCCAGAATACCTTGCTTTGACGATTTAGAGATGCGACCCACGCCCCCTCTAAATCCGCCGATGGGGACCAACTCGACCCTTTTATTGATTCACAGCAAGCGGTTAGCTGACATCTTTAATAGGTTGTTCCGATTACCTGAAGATCGAACAAAGTTTGTTAAATTCCATCGCCCTTTATCAAATTTTAATTTGGGCAAATTGAAGAATTATGATGTAAATAACAATTATAAGTTTATTGCCATCCTTCTCTACGGGAATATACAAGAATTAAAAGCATCTTGTCAAAAATATAGTGCCCATATCAAAATTAATAATAGTAATTCGAAAACTTGATCATGAGGTCTTCACTAGAAAAAAAGAGGTCTGAATTCAATAGGAAAAAAAACGAGAATAGAGGTTTAAAATTGCTAGATGTGATTTAAGATCGACTTTATAAAATATGAACCTATTTTATCACAAGGTAAGGTTTATTCTGAGGAAACTTACACAATACAGTAAACGTGGTTATTTTCGCGGGAAAATTTTTCGCGAAATGACTATTGCAACAGTACGAGTGGGGTAATTATTAGTGCATCACGTGAACAATCCTTAGAATTCCATTGGTTGAACACGCGGGGACTATGAAATATTGATTTTTGCTTTACAGAGTTACGTCGCTTGGAGCGTAACGCGCTATAGGTGTCACCACTTCCCTGTAAAGCACTAAACGCTAACGCTCGGACACCATGCCAAGAAATCCTTAGCGGTTTAGTTTCTACAGAGTAAACCGTTACAAATTATCATCTATTATGATACCAGCTGCTGTAATAATCTGCCGTATCGGGACGACCGGCAGATTTGGACAGAATTTCTTGGCATGGCTATTTCTAAGCACTTAATACCTAGCAAAATTCATTGCATTTTCAAAACTTTCCTGTTCTCGTCCAAATAAAGATATTTACATAAAATAAATTGTGTTGTCTTCTTTCAACTTTGATCTAGCGATATTTTACATGCAAAAACTTCATGCTGTATTTTTAGAATTTATATGATTTTTTTTCCGTGAGGTCCTAGAGGGATAAAACAATCTGTAAGAATTGCGCTGGTTCCAGCATTTCGACATATAAGCTATACATGCAATGTAAGTCTACAATCAGTACTTTTCTTTCATATCTGGATTAATGAATATTATCCAATCACAGAAGCGCTATCTTTTACTCCATGTCAAACTGGGTGGCCTCAGAAGGGAAGCGACTCGTTCGAAATAATTACTACCTGTAGTATACCTTCGGGTACGCGGCAAAATTAACATGGTCGCTATTGAAATCTTGTTCCCGACATGCCAAGAAATCCTTAGCGGTTTAGTTTCTACCAAGGACTAAGTCCTTGGTTTCTACAGAGTAAACCGTTACAAATTATCATCTATTATGATACCAGCTGCTGTAATAATCTGCCGTATCGGGACGACCGGCAGATTTGGACAGAATTTCTTGGCATGATTCCTTCCAAAAGCAACACTATGAGAGAATAGTACCTTAAATTCCCTAAAGTTTTTAATACGTGTTGTAATTTCTACGCGGATAATGATACAATAGCCAAAAGCGCGAAAATTACAACCATGCGAATTTTTCAACGTTTATAGTTTGTCCTGCAACAAATTACATTTACACGTACGACGTCATTCCGGAGGTGGAGGAAAGGTAAGGGAAGTCCGAACTTGTGGTTGTCTAGGATAACACCCCCTTCCTATTCCAGTCTGCACACAGCGTATTTGCGTACAAACTGCACTTTATCCCTCCTCCCCACAGACATCCAACAAACACTGATTTTGTCGTTTAGGGAGGGCATGTAATCACAATTTTGTATATTATAATTTGATTTGTTTGCATTTTTGTTTTGTTTTATTATTTATTTGTATAGTTTTTGTTTTTGTTTTTGTTTTATTTTTTTGTGCAGGTTTTTTTTTTTTTTTTCGCTGTTGTTAAATTTTTTTTGGGGTGGGGGTGGGTTTTTTAAAATCACATGCGCAATTTTTTTTATTTCAATTGACCGCTTTAAGAAAAAAGGAAAGATCACAAGGGAAAATCTTGAAGGGTTCTCTATCTCAAAGAGGTATACAAATAACGATAAATTTCAGTTGGTCTAATATGACACATGCGGCAAATAAATTCTACTTTTATCGATATTTAATATAGAATAGTAAATCATATAGATATACTTGATACCCATACCAGGATATACCGATATGACAAAGTTGACGGCCATAAGATATTGAAATATTGGAATGTCCGTGTTTAACATCATGAAAAGCTTGGGAATTATATTTACTTTATATATGTGGTAAATTTATAGTATACAATTAAAGGCCTAAATGCACCAATAAATAAATCTTATTCAATATAAAAAATAAATCCATAAAAGAAACGTTTATATTCCTATGTTCATTCCACACGGGAATACATGTATATTTTGCCAATTTTTACATTTCTATCGACTTATTTTTAAGTTTCTCGCAGCCTTGCTTCTTGCTCTTTTTTTTTTCTCGTAAATTCATCTCTTTTACTTTCATTTCCTTTACAATCAACATACATATTCATTATGTAAAACCGTTTCATTTAAGCACTGTGTGTCTAATATAAACCATTTTTAGAATTTACCGTAGACGTGATTAAAAACCCCGTCTTTTCCTTCATCGAAATGCTTTATTGTTCAATTTATTGTCTGTCATTTATTCCGTCCGTCCGTCCGTCCGTCTACATTTCAGCTCCTTCCTGAGAGTCAAATCGTACCGCCACGCTATTACTTGCATCGCATATCAACTGACTGTGAAGAGTGGACTATTTATAAGGATTAAGGTCTCTCCACAAACGTTAGTGTTTTTATTTAGCTACATGTATAAGCATCGGTTATTAGTCATTAGGTTGATTTAATTCGTTCCTTCATTCATTTATTTCTATCTTTTACGTCATGATATTAAAAAAAAAAAAATTATAATTAAACTTTATTTATTTTACAACGTTTAACAAACAAGTTACACAACTTATAGAAATGTCTCAAGTTGGCTCAGATGTTGGCGTGAGGGGTCCAAGGAGCAGGAGGAAACCGGAGTACCCGGAGAAAACCCCCTGCAGAGGCCTGGGTAGGGGACCACCTACCCTCCCACATAAGACCCTTTGCCGAATCTGAGATTCGATCCCGGGACCTTAGAGGTGAGAAGCGAGCGCGCTATCACTGCGCTAACCCGACCTTAAATGATATTACTTTTTGAACTGGCTAAAAAAGAAATTTTCATGCTAAAGTTTACTTTAAGACAGTTTTTGAAAATTATCCTTTTCAAGACGATTGCATTGTAATTAAATGACTACTGGAATTTTATTCATTATGGAAAACGATTTATGACTTTTTATATTAATCCGTGTAGACCAAGAGGACTTAATTTTGGTACCAGGGTGTTTGTATTTTCTGTCTGTTATCATTCATTATATTAAAAAAAAGCCCTCATTTTCAAGAAGTGAATCAAAATAATTATTTTTGATAAACTTAGGCCGCCTTCCGATCTACGATTTTTATATAACTGATAGAGCTTCGCTCGAATTTTTGAAAATACATACCATTTTTTTCATAGAAAAGAACAGAATTTTCAAAAAAGTCACTTTCTTAATCATCGTGATCACTGCATCCAATATGAGATCTTAAGATATATCGCTTCGTTTTTCTGTTTTTTTTTTTTTTTCTTTGAAAAAAAGTTTTTGGTTCAAATCTACAGTTACATAATATTGAATTGCACAACAGTAATAAGAAATGATGTAAGTAAAGATATTTTTATAGTGCTTGGGTGTTACTTCATCACGCGAAAACTGACTAATATTTAGAAGTGATTTTTTTTTTGGGGGGGGGGGGGGGGGGGAGCGCATTCACATTCACATATTTTCTGTTTTTACTCATAACCATAAGATATCTTTTAGATAAATTGATTATTTGCTATCTAATAATGTAAGAATTAAATTTATCAAATTATTCGCTCATTTAGCTGATATCAAATATATGAAACTATAGCTAATATATAATTTTTCTTCAATATATTTCGCTTTTATACTATCGTCAATTATATCTTTAAGATCATCATCATCATCATCATCTTTTTTCTTCTACATCTTCTTCTTCACTTTTCCGATAATTCCGAATATTTGTCTATATTAACGCTTGTTTTGTAATGTTTGTATTTAACGACAAATTAAAATTGTGAAACATTTGAATAAGTAAAAACAATTCAATATAAATACATGTACATAAAATGTATTGAAATATAAGCATGAAAATTCAAGGAAAAAAGTTTTTTTGACACATCAAAAGTTCAATAAAAACGTGCACTGTCTTGAAAAAGAATTAATGCTTAAAACATGTCTACTTTCTCATTTAAAAAGAATGTGAAAGAACATAAAATTTACCTTTGCGTTTATCATAAACTTCCCTACATCCTTGATAGTTGCAGACGATGAAAATTTGTAAATATATTCATATTCTGGTCGGAAGTTAATGAACTTTGGTGTAACGGGTAATGCTGCTGTGAAGATTATAAACAATGTCCAGACAACTCGGTCAAATGACCAATTCATCCTTAGTAATTTTAAAGTTCGAACAGGCCCTACCTCATCATATTACAAACTAAAGGTGAAAACAACGGTAGTAGGTATCAGTTTAAAGTACCTCTATAGCGGCCAATCATTTAAAGTAATATTGTTCCTCAATGAACCGTAGAGGTGAAAAGTGCCATTATAAGATAACATTGGCATCTTTAAAGTTGGGTATGACGAAAGTACATGTAAAAGTTTTACTTTCATTTCTTAGTTACAAAATTGAAAGGTGTAAATAATAACAAGTAAAGGTTTGAGCACGACTACGCTGTAGGTGTCAAGTAAATGAAAGAAGATAAGATTTATCTAACCTTAATTTTTAATAGCAGTTCTCTGTAAGCATTAATTTACACTTTTATTAGAGGGTTTGGCACGCATGATCTAAGATTTCAATGAAATTTGGCACAAATGTTTATATATTGAAACATAATTCAAGAAAAAAAAAACATCCGTTTCTAAATAACCAACTCGGTTGCCATGGAGACGCGGCAGCCATATTGAATGGATATCCTACTCAATTTGTAAGCGAAAAATAGCCTATTTTGCTATTAAAAATGTATATCTTGTGCTTAGAATTTCTATGATTATAACTTTTCTTGATTTTATGAATAATGGACTTATAAGAAAGAGTTATAAGAAAATAGAATTTTTATGTATTGTTTAGATTTTTGACTAGAAATACATTTACCTTAAAGGTTGGGGGTCAGAGGGGTCCCAGAATTACCGAATTTTGGCCTTTTCTGGTTGACAATACCAATTTCATGCAACATGAGGAAAATGTAAAATATATTTGTTGTGAATGCAAGGCATAAACTTATTATGGTGAAATAATAAAGTCAATGGGTTTCCGTACAATTTCTCCGTAACCATGGTAAGTAACAAAGTGGGTCATTTTCACCGTCATTGTTTAAATTAGATTTTAGATAAAGTAGTAACGATTTTATGCCAAAATCTATCTACACTGTCATATAATATGATTATTATCACAGCCATAAAATTGAAGAAAAATAATGGCAGTGAAAAACGAGTGAATTGTCTCTACTTTGCCGTTGCTATGGCAACAAAATGAGAAAAATGAAAATATTACAACTCTATTTAAGAATGTGTCTGTTTCTTGCTTTAATTCATGTAAACTGATTTTTAAAAACTTAGACATCTAGATGGAGAAAGAAATTTGAATTCTTGAAATTCATTTTCCAATTAAATTGTGGTTGCCATGGCAACATATTGAAAAAATGTATGAATATATGTATAACATATCTTGCGAAAAATTCTTTGTTGACATTTTGTTTGCTATGAACGAAATGTCTTAAATTGCTATGATTTTTATGAAAGTATCATTTTCATTGGGCATATTATGGTTACCAAGGCTACTTATAAAGATATTTCATTAAAACTCCAATTATGATGTGCTGAGCTTTATAGGTATTATCAAAATACGTGTTTCCATCAATGAATTTTAGTCTTGACTTTTGGTATGATGCATCATTTGGCATACACAGCCAATTGTGCCTCATATGAAAATCATGTGAAATTTACATGAACTTTACATGAAAGTTCACATGAAATTTATGTGAAACGAGCATGAACATTAAATTTACATGAATTTTTTTCACATGAAAATCATGTGAAGATTTTTACATGGATGTTATGTGAATTCAGTTTCCTGTGAAGTCACTTAGAAAAATTCATGTGAAATTCATGTGAAGGAAATTTATTTGAAATTCATGTGAAATATTTTTCACATAAACCTTATGTGAAATCTATATGAATTTTACATGAACTTTCATGTGAAATTTACATGATGCTCATTTCATATGAATTTCATGTGAGGCACAATTGGCTGTGTAACATTTCACAACCAAACATTGATTGAATATTAGAAAACATAACGTTCAAGGTCACATGGTCAAATTATATGTACGTACATGTAGCACACCTGCTGCGATGATTGTATAGATACAGTGCTACTTTGTCATGTTTTTACAGGCGTATCCCTTAGGCAGCAAGAGAAATCTACTTTATTACTACAACAATGCATTATAAAATTACTGACATTCTAGAAGCCATTAGAATTGAGTGTAAATTACTATGTAAAAGACCATGCTTTATATGACATAAAGGACAATACATGGAAAAAACGAGGGGGGGGCAAACATGTCAAATTGCAGATAAGGCTCTGATTGGAGTGATTTGTTTATAAACAAGTCATGTGAAATATTAATTTCATTTACACCACCCTGGCTAGATAAGCCTGTTAACTCAAAAAAAAAAGAGTAATTACATGAAAAACAAGAACTTTTTGGAGATTTCGCTAAAATACATTTGTAGATCAAATTGAAAAGCGCATTGCATCAGTAATGTATGAATTTCTTTTTTTTTCATTTGGTTTATAAGATACAGTATAGAAGTGAAAACAATAAGAAAATATTAAATTCCCACCACACATCTCTGCTACCTCGTAAAATTAGCACAATGTAGAGGTAATTTTCAACTTGCTCTTATTTGTAACCATGGTTACATATAGAAAATACGATTTAAAGCAAAATAAATTGCCCTCATTGAAAAGTAGAAGATTCAAACTTTTAGATATTACCAAACTCGTGTTTCAAATAATCGCTAGTATTGGTGTAAATATACGTCGAAAAATGCTTATAACCATATTTTGTCAAAGAGATTAAGCCGTTACCATGACAACCAATACCGATATCAACTTACAAAGTTTATAAAATTGGTATTTCATTAAACCTCAATAGGTATGCAAATTTTCAAGAAAATCGGTGACCATGCGTGCCAAAAATTTTCAAGTGCTTACAGAGAATGGCTTTTTATCAATTCTTTATAATAAAATTACCAAGGAATACACTAGGTGCATGCGCTTAGAATACAAGATAACCCAGTGGAGGATTCAGGGCGTGCGCAAGGGGCGTACCCCCGGTACTGACCCAAAATGTTCAACAACAGGTATATTTTGGCCCATTTTCAGTAAAAATCGGTAAAATTCGCTCCCAATCGGAACGCCTCGAAAATGAAAAAGTTTCTCTTCATTGGTTAAAACAAAAATTCTGAATTTTCTATCTCAAGTTCAAAGGTCAAGGTCAAAACTTGTTGCTGCGTCTAATTTGTCTCATCGATGTCAGCCTATTACATTGTAACTTGTAAAGTTTTAAGTTGCTGCTCCAAACAATTGTCTGAAAAAAGCCCGAAGTGTTGATGCGTTGACGCATGGACGCCTTGGACGGACTGACGGACTTCGCCATTTCATAGACCGGGTTTTGCTTCACAAACCGGCTAAAAGTCAACTCAGCATTTGCGATATCGGCAAAAATAAAGATAGCGAAGAGATACAATTTCTAAAGACTTTTTTAGCGAAAGAACCATTAAAGCTTGAGCCAAAGATACACTAGCATTCCAAAATAACAAGATGAGCCTAATGAAAACATAGTGGGTAATCAAAGATTACATATAGCTCGCTATATGTTGTATCAGGGCTTTAATGAAATGTCGGTCAACCACGGTTCAAAATATCCGGTACGATTCCAAATTTTCCAGCTAAAAAGAGTAAATCTAAAAATTCGATTTTAGATGAAAATTCATACGCATAAGTATTGATTTATATAAAGTTGTAATAGAATACCACCAAACGTATTTCAATATTATCTTAGGGGGAAAAGTATGGGAAAAAGCTAACTCAAATAACATGTTGAAATGCAAAAACATGTATCAAAAATTTAATTAAAATTATTAAGATAATTTTAAAATGCATAAGTAGCTCAGAAAATGGATTAAAAAACTGAAAAAGGAAAAAACCCACTGCAATGATTCAAAGAAAATTAAATACATGTATATAACATTCAAGTGCGGATCTAGATGAGGAATGGGGGGGGGGGGGGGTCAGGACTCCCCCTCCCCCCATTAGATTGCCAAACGCTTTGATTCTCCCCTGCATCACGTTCTCTTTAGAAATATTATTGATATACTTCATATTTCATTATTATCTTTTCCCTCACTTCATTACTATGTACTAAAAAACTACTGTTGTGTTTAAAATTTGCATTATCGTTCCAAAGTTTTGTCAATGACAAATTTATTTTTTCTCATCATATGACGTAAATGTGTTACATTTGAAATGCGTGTTCACCCAAACCAAATCGGTTTCGATAGCAACCGAACATTTCGCCTTTACATTTTTGTCTATACCTTAATTACTACTTTTTTTTTTACTTATTCATTCCTTTTTCGCATTGATTAGTTGTAATGACTCACTTAATTATTGCCAAATTTAAATAAGCTTTTTTCAGATCCCTACATTGTTCGAACTTCAGTATTTACATGTAACATGCATTGGAATGAATAAATATGTTTAAAAACTAAATTGCCAAAGAATAAAGTGGTGTCCTCCGTAGGGAAGTTTAATATAATAGATAACAATGAACACTCTATATCCACAAATTTTCGGCCACTCGGCCACCCGAGTGGCCGAAAATTTGTGGATATAGAGTGTTCATTGTTATTTATTAAATTCCCGCATTATATACAGCAAAGATTGATTTTATTCGGCAATTTATCCAACATCATTACTTCTATTTCTCTTGACAAACTCCTTCTTGGTGACCCGACCTTGACAGATAACGATAACATAAAAATAATTACTGAAGCACAGACATGTATTAAGGATACGAGAAGATTCGATTAAACTCTCTCTCTCTCTCTCTCTCTCTCTCTCTCTCTCTCTCTCTCTCTCTCTCTCTCTCTCTCTCTCTCATTGTTATTGAAGTAATTTCATTTATTTTAGTAAAATAAGATTATATATATTGCCATGCATGACGTAACTTTGTATTGATATCTAGAAATGTAGGGAAAGGGCTTAAATAATGTTTTTATAACTTGTGCCCAATTCCCATTTCATGTTTAATGGAAATAAAATATGTTTAAACTAAATTTATTAAATTGCCAAAAATTCCCAATTTTCCCCGTTTCTACGTAACTATATATTTTTTTTTTTCAAAATAATATTATAGGATGGATTTTCCTATAGGGTTGCCCCCGCCTCCCCACCCTTCCTGGAAAAAAATCTAAACCCACCCACGCACCTTTAATTAGGTCAGGGAAGTTCGATATCATGTTTATTGGCACCACAAGCTACCATGACTCATATAACATTCAAGTGCGGATCAAGTTGAGGGATGGGGAAGTCAGGACTCCCCCACCCCTGAGGTTGCCAAACATTCCTAATTTCCCCCGAAATTCGTATATATTTTTTCAAAATAATATTATAGGCTGGACCTCCCTGTAGGGTTGCCCCCCCCCCCCACCCCTTCCTGAAAAAAATCTAGATCCGCCCACGCACCTTTAATTAGGTCAGGGAAGATCGATATCACGTTTATTGGCACCACTACAATGATTCTATGTCAAATAGCACATAATAATAAAGTTCACAGAACATTAGCTATATATGATGTAAACTATAGAATGATGTAGGACCTTTCTAATACCTATATACCTTTTTAACAAAATGAAAAAGAGCCCTAAATAACCTTTGTTGGTTCCTTATTTACTTCATTACTCTGATTCTAGGTCAAATAGCACATAATGACCGAGTTTACAAAGAATCTTTTTTATTCAGCACAATTATGCATCGGTTTGGTTGATTTACTGTACATTTTATGTTCAAAAATTGGAATATGTATTCACGTTATCATCTCCACTCAAAACGGGAGGAGAAAATTGTCCTTAATTATCATAAAACAGGACAGGACTTGAAGAGTATACGTCAATAATTTTGTATTTAACTGAAACGTAGCGTGAATTTTGTAAATTTCCCCACGATGAAGAAAAATAATAGAAAATGTTCACAAATTATTTGAATTTTCCTATGGGTTGCAGAATGCCCACTGACGGGTAACGAACATTGCATGATTGAATTTTAGGTACAAAACGATTTAAATTCTTTTAAACTGTTACGTCCTTGACTTTAAAGTCGGTCAAAATACCTATATATCTCATAGTGTAACTTACTTCATGTGTTTCGTTTCGTTACGAGTTGTTTCGTTTCGTTTCGTTTCGCACTTTACTAGTACCCGAGATTGGGTCTCTCGCTTTGCGATTTGCGGAAATTGCATTCGGAAAACCGAAGTGTATTAGGATTTAGTGCATCACATGATAAATCCTTTGAATTCCATTGGTTGAGCACGCGGGGATTGTAAGAGAATAGTGCCCGGCGACCGGTCACTATTGCTTTTTGCTTTACAATTACAGAGTTACGTCGCTCGGAAAGTAATGCGCTATAGGTATCGCCAGTTCCTTGTCAAAATCTGAATGGCCAAATGTGTCCTTTTAAAATTGCTATCGAGGTCATGTAGTTCACTAAACATCTTAATGTCCGTTTGTGTGGGACTATCCTTTCATAATGGGGAGGAGGTCAAGGGGTACCTCTCTCCCCTCCCACCCCTTACCTCCCTCTCCCACCCCTTTATCCCCTTACCTCCCTCCTCCCTCCCCCTCCTCCCTCCCCCTCATCCTGCCCCCTTCCTCCCCTCCCTTTCACCCTGTCCATCCCCTGGAAAGAATATAAATGAAAAAGATATCCAACAAGACCATCCGGCGTTGCCCGCAGCGGAACACACCCGCATGATGTAACAAACAACGAACATCAGATACAACAACTTCAACAAACAACAGGGAACAACAAAACATCCAGTAACACAGCGGAACACACCCACAGGACGTAACTAACAACGGGCAACAGGCAAAACAACACCAGCAAACAACAAGGGATAACAAAACATCTAGTAACATAGCGGAACACACCCACAGGACGTAGCAAACAACGGGCAACAGGCAAAACAGCACCAGCAAACAACAAGGGAACAACAAAACATCCAGTAACACAGCGGAACACACCCACATGACGTAACAAACAACGGGCAACAGGCAAAACAACAACAACAAACAACAGGGAACAACAGCGGAGAACAACCTCTTGATGTAACAAACAACAACAACAGACAAAACAACAAGGAAGTTCCGAACAATGGGACACAAAATACACAAGCCGAACGGCCCAAACGCAATCAATGCAGACATACATAAACTTAAACATTTAAAATTTGTCATAAAGCGATGAAAACCAATGTGCACCGGGTGCCGACAGTCATATAGTGTATTTATCCGGATTACGTGCGAATGACCCTCCCACTTATCCGGATACAAAGAGGTGTCTTCTGAGACGCATAGCTGTTCTATTATATTAATAATAAAGCCTGTGTTTGTGAAACACGAATGCCCCCGGTGGCATCTTTGTTAGTATAAACTTCATTTTCTGTTAAGTATGTGAAAGGTCAAGGTCAACAATTTTAGTATCAATGGAAAGGTCTTGTCACAAGGAACACACATGTGAAATATGAAAGCCCTATCACTTACCATTCAAAAGTTATGCCCAATGTTAAAGTTTTTTTCGGACAAACAGACAGACAAACAGACGGACAGGCCAAAAACTATATGCCCCCGAATCTGTGATTCCGGGGGCATAAAACTTGTTGGGCTCAAGTGCAGCACAAAACGATGTAAATGGATATCAGAGGTGTATATGAAAAACAGTCCGCGTGCTGTGCTGGCTGAAACTAACTCATGATAAATCACCAAGAGGTCCGACCTACATGTATTCTCAGACTGGATAAGGGAATCAGGGCCCAGGATTCTCTGACGAGATTTGGACAGGGAACGTCATGGAGTCCCGTCGTCACAGTTGGTTAGAGTGCAATACTGCGAAAGATGCTGGTACAAAACTGTAAATGGTCCAAGTCATGAGTCAAAGGGTTGCATGTTTTTATTTTAATAAAATGACAAATAATATTTCAATGTTTCAAATTCAAATTTGATGTAAATGTTAGTACACTTTCAAATCAGAAGAGATTTTAATTTCACAATATGATTAAAAAAAACTGTGGTAGCAAAAACCCTTTGATTTCAAACGGCAGCGATTTCATATTTTGGGGAAGTTTTTTTTTTCATTAGTTGGAAGTTCAAAGGCATGTTCAAAAGATAACCACAGATCTGATCTACTTTTGTAAAGCTAAGCATTGGTTAAACGAGTTACAGCAGAGCCCTACATTTTCGTCAGTGATCCTCATTACCAAGCCTATTTTGTTGATACCAAAGTATCTTGACCTTCAAATTAAGCATCCCCCAAATGTATTTATTTCACCCCCCCTCCCCCCCCCCCAAAATCAATAGTTTCCTATTTTTACTATATAGTAGTTTTCAACTGATCGAGGACTTACAGCTAAACCTCACTAAACTCATTAGCGTGACCGACTGTGGGTTCCGACGATGAACCTCACCCGGCACTCTTGAGTGTTTACATCATGTTTAGTGGTGCATTGAGATGTCGAACATGAAATTTGAATTTAAAAAACTTGATTATTTCATTACATGATGGCATATACATTTTATTGACAACCGTGAATTGCAAAATTTATAGTTCTAAGTTCGTGTATTTTTAATTATTTAAATAGAAAAAGGTGGAGTGCTCCAGACCAATGAATTTCGTATAAACGGGAACCTTTTCGCACTACCCATAATTATATCACGTGTCAGAAAATTTAAAGCTGGTTTAAATTCCAATAATTCTTTTATTCCCAAACGTACTCCACTCCACTTCACTCCAACCCCCCCCCCCCCCCCCCCCCCAAAGGAATTTGATGAAGGTTGGATCAAGGGGCAAGAGAATTCAATTTCATGTATATAAAAATTAGAAGATGTCCATCACAAATTGACTTATCTTTCTGTGAAAAAAGATTGATTATATGAAAATAAAGATGGATACATAATGCTCGAAAAAGGGGTGGTGTGTGTGGTGAACTCAGTCCCATACTTTTCAAAGTGAGAGGATTGGAGCGCGTCCCATGTCCCTCCCCTCCATCCCCCATTTCATTCTCCTCTTCTACGCCCTTAAAAAGTTTTTCTTATTTAAATTTTCATAATAAAAAAGGTTTCGAATAAAATTAATGAAATTGATTTTTTTGTGTAATTTGTACTAATGGGTACACGTAACGGGACCCTCTTATTCTACGCATATAGTTAAATGATGCAGAACTTGCAAATTTTTGACTTAATATTCTATTTTATATGTTTAATGGCGCATAGATTGTTTTCGAATTCTATTACATTAAATGGAATTGATCTAAGGAGTGTTGTTTGAACATAATATTTTATCATTGAAGCACAAAATTTTTAAGATTTTGCATCTCCTAAAATCAGATTAAGGGCAACACAATATGCAAGTTTTTATAATGTCTTACATTTGACGGATTCATGGTGCTCTTGTTAAAGGTTTGCTTTATTTTCGCGAGTGAAAAATTTGGCATATTTATTTTTGCGATTTTTTCTATTTATTTTTGCGATTTATTCGATTTATTTTTGCGATTTATTCGATTTACTTTTTGCGATTAAATGTATATAACATAGATTTGAAAATATCCGTGAGAGTATCAAACTATAGATTTATTTTGCAGAAACCTATAAAATCTAACCCTAGTACTGATTATAAGATTTTGTGACAAAGCAAAATGTAGAACCCCTTTTCTTTAAGTCAAATTTCAGAAATATAACACAATTCATTCTAAAGAAAACTTCATCAGGAAAGTTATCAGTCAACCCCTCGGAATTTGTCGCCTCTTCTTAGGAAGAATCCGATTTTTCAAACTGGCTGTCTGACTGTCATTAATTTTGAAGTGTTTGAATGCACTTTCATGGCACATTTTAGTGAAAACCTTTATATTTAAGTAATATTCCGTAAGTCGTTCAGAAAGTAAAATGCCTTATTTAACTATAAAGTCCGACATGTCCGAGTACGAATTTTCCATTGTGACCCACAGGGACTTGAAACCGTAGGTTAATTTACAACATATCGAATATTTTCTTCTATTTTATAGGAGAATATGACGGTAAAGTGAGCAATATTGAGACTTTACAATCGGAACGCCTCACCCCTTCTTCCAATGTCAGAAGAAAATAAAGTCTAGGCGTTCCGATTGTGTGACGTAATGCTGTCATTACGTAAATGTCAAACCGAGAACGGTTGTCAAAAAACCCCACTCTAATTGGATTTTTTTTTTTTTTTTTTTTTTTTTTTTTTTGACAAAGGAAATAAAACTTGAAGAAGCATCTTCACAAATCAGACAACACAACTGACACTTGTGTCACGAAGAAAGTTAAATTTTTTGTTGCCTTTTCTTTATTCCGTTGAAAATCATATAAGATCTTAATATTTCAAATATTACTTTATTATTTGTAAATTTTCTAGATTTTTGGAGTTAAATCAAGATTTAATCACAATGTTTTGTAAAAAAATGTCTTTTTCTGACTTTAAATTTTGAGAAAATTTCAAGTGCTGAGATTTTCTCAAAATTTAAAGTCGGAAAAAGACACTTGATATTTCAATAAGTAAATAAATGTTAAAACGCAAAATTTCATTGGCTTTCGTGTTCGTGTACCGACTTTCTTTATATCAGTCACAATGTCTTTTTCTACTGCGGGTGAAATGTTCTAAAATGCTTCGAGTGCGTATGTTTTTAACTGAATGATTTATTGTCTTTTCACCTAAGTAAATACAGTGGCATATGCAATTTAAAATTCTTTGTCAACGTTTTTGAAAAATGACCCCATTTTGGACCAATACAATTTGCAATTTCTTATGCTATTGTAAATTTAATATTTGGGTTAGTGTTTCACAAGCATCGGCGATTTCCAGTTACTTAAAATCTGGCAGCTAGTCGACAATTACTTTCATAAAATATCGAAATCACTCAATTTAAACTATTCTATATCAACACAATGTCAATATGGGTTTATCATTGTGAAATTTTTGTTATGAAAAATGTTGTTTTTTCGTATAAGAGGTCTTTGAAAAGGATTAAAACCTGGATTATGAGACAATCTTTTTTAGTTTGCCGAATTGAATGAAAATTTTTCAATATCAAAATGATTTTAATCCCGATAAAATGCTTATAAGAAAACCAATGAAGAGAAATTTACACGCCATGTACATTCATTTTTAATGATTTGCCATTAGTGATTAAACGTCATACATGACCCAGCATTTTGAATAGATTTTTAAAAACTATTTCTTGTTTTTATTTTCTTGAAGTTTAAGTAAACAGCCTGAAGTTCTGCACTTAATGAAAATTACTGGTCGCCTACGGATCCATTTATTCAATCCCATTGGTTCACATCGACAGGAGTTCTAAATGAATATAGATTATATAATTTCATATCTTATTAAAATTCTAATCGAATACCGCCGTCTTCTCACTGTGTTTTTATTTAAATTATTTCTTGTTTTCTTTTTTTTTTACATCCCCATCAAAAATTAAACTCAAATTAACTTTCAGAAAATAATGAATCTATATGAAAAAAAAAATAATGTCAAACAAACTTTCAGAAAATGAAAAAAAAAAAAATAAAATAAAACCCAAAGCATTCTTTAAAATTTAAACTTTATTTCTTTTACAACGTTTAACACTTATATTAATGTCTCACGTTGGCTCAGATGTTGACGTGAGGGGTCCAAGGAGCAGGAGCAAACCGGAGTAACCGAGAAAAAAAAACCCCTGCCGAGGCCCGGGTGGGGGCCACCTACCCTCCCACATCCCATTGGTTCACATCGACAGGAGTTCTTAATGAGTATAGATTGTATAATTTCATATCTTATTAAAATTCTAATCGAATACTGCCGTCTTCTCACTGTGTTTTTATTTAAATTATTTCTTGTTTACTGTATTTTTTACATTCCCATCAAAAATTAAACTCAAATTAACTTTCAGAAAATAATGAATTTATATGAAAAAAAAATGTCAAACACACTTTCAGAAAATGAATGAATCTTCAAAAAAAAAAAAAAGATATGAAAAAAAAAACCAAAGCATTCTTTAAAATTTAAACTTTATTTCTTTTACAACGTTTAACACTTATATTAATGTCTCACGTTGGCTCAGATGTTGGCGTGAGGGGGTCCACGGAGCAGGAGCAAACCGGAGTAACCGGAAAAAAAAAATCCTGCCGAGGCCCGGATGGGGGACCACCTACCCTCCCACATCCCAGTGGTTCTCATCGACAGGAGTTCTAAATGAAAATAGATTGTATAATTTCATATCTTATTAAAATTTTAATTGAATGCTACCGTCTTCTCACTGTGTTTTTATTTAAATTTTTTTCTTGTTTACTGTATTTTTTTTACATCCCCACCAATAAATGAAACACTAACAAACTTTCAGAAAATAAATGAATCTATATGAAAAAAAAATAGTGTCAAACAAAATTTCTGAAAAAGGAATGAATATATGAAAAAAAATTATATGAAAAAAAAAAAAACCCAAAGCATTCATTACGCGCGTTAAGATACATATTATTCCTGGATCCGCCCATGCGTATTTCTATGAGTTAAAGAAGATCTTGATAACAATCTCAACAACTCTCACAAAAGTGCACCAGATTGAGCATCTACGGAGCCCTAGCAAGCTAGAGGTGGGACCAGGTGTCCGGGAGGAGTAAGCATCCCCTGTTTGACTAGCCGCACCCACTGTCGATGTTCACGCACGAAGATGAAAACAATATCTACAAAACATGGACTGTCTGAGGTTATGTCTAAATATAAAAAGAGCTATGGCGACCATGTCAGGGGGAAAAAATAAACACTTACTGTGAAACCCCTCGCGGGGAATTTTTTTACGAGTTCCACACGACAAAGGGCAAAAGTGTGACACAAATGAGATAAGGAAGATCATGACGACAATCTCAACAGCACTCACAATATAGCACCAAAATGAGCATCGACGGAGGTAGGACCAGGTGCCCTGGAGGAGTAAGCATCCCCTGTTTGGCTAGCCGCACCCGCCGTCGATGTTCGAGTTACGCGCAAATCTAGAGGGTGGGGAAGGGGAAATAGGGGAGTATAGTATGGACACTAAGTTGTCGATAAAGATTGTCTTCAAATTTTGCATGCAAGTTTCTATATATTATAATTGTGGCTTTAATTTGATTGAACATCCGCCTTATTCACCTAATCTTGCTTCATCAGACTTTTATCTATTCCGAAAACTGAAAGCAGCTATTTCTGGCACCCTCTTTCAGACCACTGATGACGTCATACTTGCAGTGGATAACTTTCTGACCAGTAAGAAAAAGTGGTATTGAGGCCCTTAAATACCGGTGGCAAAAGTGTATAGATAGTGAGGGGGATTATATATTGAAAAATAATGCAAAATGTCTGATAAAATTCAAATCCCTAAATACGAGGCTTACAACATATCAATCAGCCCTCGTAATTTTCTGACACTCCTCATCAATCTTCCATAAAAATGATAAATTACGTGACTATATATACACAAGTTTATTAACGATCATCGATATACGTATAGTTATCTATGTCCTCTTGAAGATTCGGTAACTCTTACTTATTTGAACTACGAATGCACTATACCGTGTCTTTTTTCTATAATTAGGAGAACGGCACTACTATATGTAATTTTCTCCCACAAGGGGTAAATAACGTTTTAAGTCCTTTGTTGATCTTGAATATGACTTGTAATTATAGCTATAATAGAGTATATTAGTAAGATATAGATAAAAGTTAAACAGGCATTGATTGATTCACTTCACGTCAAGAAGGCCGTGTTGGTCTCACCTTGTTAGCCCTGACACGTAAAGCCCGGTCACACTGCACTCCACGTCCAAATCGAGTTCAAAAATCGACTGGACGTGGTTGTAAGAGGCCATTTTTGTCCTGTATGTGATATGACCGTCGGAGGCTGTTCCACTACAGAAACAATTAAAGATACTTAACAAATTTTCAAGTTTGGCAAGAAAAACGCAAACGTAGTAGAGGATGTTCGTTCGAATGCTTTCGTTGACAAGCACATAAAGTATCATGTATTGACTACATATAGATATTAAATCTGAAAGTGCTCTCATTTTCTGATTTTGTAATACATTCCAGGACAATTCTAAAGTTATGAGAGAAAGGAGGGGGTCTCCTACAAGATCCAACTGCAACCACAGCAAAACACAGAAACATCACTATGCGAAAACACAGAGTAAACACGCACATCGAGCGACGCAAGTAGAAAACGACGCACATCGAGCGACGCAAGTCAAATACGACGCCATCGAGCGACGCAAGTCAAATACGACACTAAAACACATAACACTACACATAAACCCAAGAGAACAATGGACAATCGGTGCTGACTTAGGACGATCATCTGCTAGTTTAGTAGCAAATGGTGTGGTTACCCGTATTACGTGCGCACATCCCTCCCATTTGTCCGGTTACCTGGCTGTTGGTTTTGAAGCACGTACAATTTTTGTGTATTAACAATCGCTGAAAGATGACCACACAAACAAGATCTAAGAGATAGGAGCTTTGTGGACATAACGTGGGTTTCCGACAACGCTGCAACGTAGTTATAATTTTTTTTATAGCCCCTACTATTTTAAACGTTTATCCACGTAAAACGAATAACTAGTAATCCTCATGAAGGAGAAAAGACAAATTGATGCAATCACACGGACAGGAACACGTTATGTCGCCTTACAGTACCGTTGTCAGAAGCATTTAAAGTTCTGCACTTAAAACCGTCCGTTGACATTATGCCACGGGTGAGGATATGAAGGAAACCATCCGCATCCGTTGTCGTGACATTGAGCATGTGTGGAAAGTAAGATTTTCTTATAAACGTTGACATTTTGGAAGTAATACATCCGAAAATTCAATGGGGGGTAGTCATGCCACTAAGCTATTGGTTTATATAATCAAGGAAAAGAAGCATGCGCCGCGAGCTCATAAAAGCGGAATTCATTGTAGATGGCGCAACCGAAATACAGCAATAAAACATTAAACTACGTGGAAACAAAATACACGAAAATCCCTCTGGAAGAAATACCGGTATTGCAATACACGACATGGAAACAGATTAAGAAACAGATATCTTAGAAAATAGAACTTCCAAATATGCCATTAACTTTACATATTCCCTGCGATGGCGGTTTGGCGAAACTATGATCAAACGAAAATGTCCGTCCTAAGTCGGCATTGATTGCCCATTGGTCTCGTTGGTTTATGTGCAGTGTTTAATGTTTCTATGTCGTAAGTCTCTTTTACGTCTTTTGCTGTGCTTGTCTACTCTTTGCTTTCTCATCAGGTGTTTTGGTGCTTTGCTGTGGGTACTGAAACCGAGTCTGGTTGGAGATCCCCTCCTTTATTTCTCAAGCGAAAAGAAATATCGGACAAACAGACGGAGACAATGACAGAGTTCCGTAGAAGCACAAAGGAAAACTTTATCTATGAACAATCTGCAGAACCAAGCGCAAGTACAGATTGCGCTGCGCACACAAGTCAAAATCCAAACACAACCAGATATCACACGAACGCAAGCACAGTGTCCAAGAAAGCAGGACCAAACAGGAAGTTAAAAACGTATTTAAATGTCTATCTTCGTATCATTAAAAACAAAGGGGAGTTCCGCTCATTGACCAAGGTATGAAAACCTAGAACAAGAAAATTACCAAAAATCACTGTAAGCAGCAAGACCATGTATAAATTCGATGAAGAAATTAGATATGTACTATAATTGAAAAATGCATGCAGTTCCATTGATTCCAAAGCATGTCAAACATAATGATTTCTTGTGGAATCTTCTATTACAAATTATTATTAGAAAATATTTCAACGACAAATAATGCAATCAACTTAAACGTTCTATTTGTTTGCATATATTGAAAGTAAATACACAATTTCAGACAATAAGATATGCCTTAGTTGCATATCTAATCAAGCCGTTAACATGTTCAAGTCGGCAACATGAGGCAAATTCAAACAACTTTTCTGTAGACAGTGTCAACAAATGTTTATTTATGGTTCTAAAAGGAAGACAGGTATAAGGCATTGCATATACCCCATAGCTTACATATTTCACCCTTCCAAAATTTTGTTTCAATAAATTGTTTATATGTATGGGAGGGCATCTATTCCTTCCTCCAACAAGACCATTGTCGTATCATAATTACATGTTGTTGTATCATGACAAAGAATATCTATACATGTACCTTACTATCGACAGTCCTGTTTTTGTAAAGTATAAAAATGTTATTTATCCACAAGAATTGATTCTAAACATGGCAAATGCTACAAACACAGAAGCACCATTTTGAACCTAAATATTAAAATTGTTAATGGGGAGATTCATACAAGTGTGTATTACAAAAGATATGATTTTGGATTCAACATAGTAAATTTCTCCTTCCTTGACGGTGATGTTCCTAGATTACCGTCCTATGGTATCTAAATTTCACAACTCATCCTGTATGCTAGAGCATGTGCTGATGTTTTGGATTTTCACAGTAGAAATTTACAAATTACTATTACCAAGAAACTTTTAAGACAAGGTTTTCGCTTTCACAAACTTATACAGATTTTCTGGAAGTTTTACAAAAAATATTGTCAACTTCTTTTGAAATTCGGATCAATACAGGCAACAGAGTATTATTACTTTGGGTATTTCACAACCTGCATTTAATGGATACATAATTAATTAATTAAAGACAAGAAGGATCAAGGATAGACAACATAACTATTGAAAATGCTTCAGAATCATCAAACGCCTTTTATACAGTGGATATGATCCTAATGTCACCAGACGCACAATAGGCTTGGTACTTGACCAATCTACAGTCTTTTACTAGCGCATTCTTAAAACTTGCACTCTCATTGACTGTGACGACGGGACTCAATGACGGGCCCCATGCAAACATCTTTTGAAAAGACAGGGCCCTGACCACCTCTCCTCTCAAAATGTCAGTCGGACTCCTCGGGAGATAACACACATGAGCTCACGGCGGCAGAGCACGGATTGCATTACGTACGCCCTCTTTTGATATCCATTTACATATTCATTTGTGTTGCTTGGGCACCTGCGTTTTGCGGTCTTGTTTGTGAGTGGCCAGTCTGACAGTGAGGAGGTTGTTTTACACCACAAATGTACGTTCTTCGAGACCTCTGGGTAATCGGAAAAGTGGGAGGGCTGTGCGCACGTAATCCAGGATAACCACACCTTCTGTTATGTCCGTTGCAGATGGCCGTCCTAAGTCGGCACCGGTTGCCCACTGGTCTCGTTGGTTTATGCGTAGTCCTTTGTGTTTGATGTTTCTGTGTTGTGCGTTGACGTTCCTTGTCCCTTTTGCGTCTCTTCCTGTGCTTGTCTGCTCTGTGTTTTTGCATTGGGTGTTTTGGGGTTATCCTGTTCGTGCTGCAACCTGGTGTTGTTGGAGATCCCCTCCTTTGATCTTAATTACAACTAAGAAATTTCATGTTTCATCTTGGTAATGATGTCCGAAGTATACGCTTTTAATCTTTCCGAACGGCATTTTCCTGCAATACTTTCAAAGTTATATCTTAAAAAATACTGACAGGCTTAGAAAAGTTATTTGACCGTTCTGAATGTAGAATTTTTGACAAAAAGGTAAATTTGTCACAGTAGATCAGAGATGTGGTTTTGATGACATATTTACTATTATCTCATCATCATGCGGTTACATGTAATCTAAATAACACAATCGGTTTGCACCACATCAGCCTGTGGAGATAATTAAAACTCTCCCACACACATAAAGTTTACATAAAAGTTTCCGAGCTAATTGTAATGCATGTACCTCTAATTATTTTCTTTTATGTATCATAAGTGTGGGTGTATTTTTAAACCAAAGATCCATTGCTTGCCACAAGGATAGTTTCGAAACTTGTTTTTCCACCGAGTCAGCAATGCAGCGACATGGTTAATTGAAATTAAAAGAATATGTGCTTTGGGAAGTAAAGATTCTATCGATGGATTACAATGTCATTCTTAATTTCTCATCCATAAAGGGACTTTTTGTCATAACCATATAGACTACAACTTGTTGATTAATACGCCAATCAAGAGGGTTGGGAAGGGAAGGCGTGTCAATGTATCTCTTTAACTGTCAAAAACATCGTAGGAACAATTCACCTGGACGGGTTGCCCCCCCTCCCCATCCTTAAGAAAAAAATCTGGAGACGCGCGTGAGACATCCCTTTAAACGCATGGAAAATGATTGAATCTGATGCATTCATGACAAACTTATATCACGGATTGACAGAGCGAGACTTTATCTTTGTGAACAGATTATGATGATAATGATTTTGAGTTTTATAAAGTTAATTCACGTACATTCATTGGGAAAGTTCACAACCTTAAAAGTAACTTTGATCTTTTACACATTACTCTGCCTAAAAATCTAAATTGCGAACGATATGTGTCCTTGATTTTCTAATATTGCACTATCATTGCGGCTAAACTGATTTTGTCTCAGTAGCTGCAATTACGCAATGTATGCATGTACATTCACATAAAATTAGCACACAAAGGGCCTCAGAGGAGGGAAGAGAAAAGTAGACAAATTCAGACAGTACTGCACACAACTGACAAATTTGGCAATGTCTGTATCCTGTTACATGTAAAGCGTTGCGCAGAACGACCGCATCTTTAAGCCTTGTTTGACTACATACACAGAGACACGGTTTTTGATTTAGACAAGGTTGTCAAGCATTTTGAAGAAATAATTTGTTTCGAAAATTAAGGTGAAATATATGATTTACTACTTATATTGGCGGAAAGATCAGACATGACGCATGATGAACTCAGTTGCGCTACATATGTTGCCAAAACGGACATATGTCCTATTTCTCTAGTTGGTATATTTTATTCACATTCTGGCTTCGTGTCTGGAATTTCATATAACTGGCATTTAAGATAAGAAAAACATTCACAAATATATTCAATACACAAAATGAATAAAGGAAAGAGTATACAATTAAGTGTTCCAAATGATGCCAAAAGTCTCTCTCTCTCTCTCTCTCTCTCTCTCTCTCTCTCTCTCTCTCTCTTAACTTTATTTGTTATTGAAATATTAATCTATTATCAGTTTAATGACAGGCAACTCTTTTATATGATGTTTTTTCCTGACGTAATCGGAACGCCTACTAGTATGACTTCATTTCGAATTTCTTTCTCATTATCTCAAAATCATTTAATTTCCATTGTAATTCTTAACAAACGACGATTCTGATTGGCAGAAAAATTTTGTTGATACCTGTATCAACACAAAACGGAAGTACGCGCTTAGCAACGTCATAAGCAACGTCGTTAGCAACACGATTTCAAAGCTGCAAATAAACGTTCAAAAGCGACGTAATGAAATGATAAGTAATCAATGTAATATTTTTTTGGTTGATCGAGGTATCAACACCAAAAATTGAGGGAAAACTTCTGCATCTTGCGCTACGCGCACGATGCAGTTTTCCCTCAATTTTTGATGTTGATACCTCGATCAACCAAAAAAATATTACAATGATTCCTTAAATCGCTCCCTTGTCCTTTTTAAACAAATTCAGTTGTTCTGACAAGTATTACTACAGTGATATACTTTATATTTAGATTTTCACGTATAATTGATATCTTAAAAGAACCAGTCGATGGATGAGTTGTTTCTTGATTTGTTATACAAGCATTGACCTTTTTATGTTACTTGAATTGTCATTGTGGTCTGTATACTGAGAACTTTACAAGCTTTGATGGAAGATCCTTTCAGAATTGTATTGTGTTGAGGTCGTTTCGCAAGGAATCATGAAAACTACATAGTTTCTTTATTTTAAAAGTAAATTACTTCTCAATCGATTCAGGCGCACGGTTTCGTCCTTTTTATGAAATATATGACATACACACCTTCAAAATTCGTTTATTTTATTGCTCATTTAATAGTAAATACAAATGTGGTCAGAAACATGTATTTCCATAGTCCATTCGTTGTTCGTAATGTCTCTTGACCACTTGATACAAAAATCCCCCTATATAACGGATTTCATGACAAATATGGACAATGGCCATATCCCAATACACAGTACAAAATCGATAATTCAGAAAATCACAAACCGAAGGCGTAAAATAAAAAAAACCCCAGGATAAAACAGGAACCAAAGCAAAGAAACAAAACATCCACCACATGAAAAGAAGCGAACTCCCAATATGGGATTGAGACAATTTGCCCAGGAAGAGTCAGTATCTCCTGCTTGCAATGTCACCATGTTGGGATCTACTCTGTATCTTTTACTTCATATTCAGAGTTTAAGATACATCTCATCCTACTAAGCAGGGAATGCATACTCTTCTACTTCATCTCTTTATCATTTAGGTTTTCACTTTAAGTGCGCAATCTGTTCAGTTAAAATATTCTTGATGAGAGATGCCTGTCGGATAAATAGAAGAATGCAACATGAGACTGTTTGAAATTCCAAATAAACAAATATCAAAAGAACCATTAAAATGACAAATATGGATAATGACCATATCCCTGTATACAGCACAAAATCGATAATTCAGAAAATCAGAAACCGAAGGCATACAAAATCAGGACAAAACAGGAACCAAAGCAAACAAACAAAAACCCCCACCATATGAAAAGAAGCGAACTCCCGATATGGAAGTGAGACCAGGTGCCCAGGAAGAGTAAGCATCTCCTGCTTGCATGCAACACCCGCCGCTTCCATTCGGTAGAACTGACACATCCGGTAACTTCCATTTCGGAAGACATAGAGTACAATCTTGGGTTGGATGGTTCAAATGGTCTATGACAGAATATCACCCAGCATTCTGGAGAGTGGGACATCATAGTGTATGACGAGTCCCCCGTATCGACCGTAGAACTTCCTCAGTGACGATGTTTTCGAGGGACTGTCTGTATTGAAATATGTTTTATGTTATATACCATATGCTCATTTCATTTAATAATGTATCATCAGTGATGATCGTGTTAGAAAGGGAGGGAATATTAATACTGAATACATGATGAACCAGGTATGACTTTCATCTTTTGAGTAATTGACGAAATAGTGTCAATGTGTCAATGATTTAAGAAAAAACATTTAAAACAAAAAGTCTGATAATTTTTTTTTTAATATCGAGATATAAATTCAGTACAAAAGCACCAGTGCAAAGGACAAGAACTTCGCTAGAGTAAAGGGACGACCATGCATTTTATCCTAAGGGGGGATGTTGGCATTTTTTTTTTTCGGGTCAGATTATTCATTTTCAACGCAGAACCGTCCGGGTTATTTATTTTCCAGCAACTCAAGGTCAGAATATTTATTTTCAACCTTTATCAATCATGAGAAGTAAAAAATGTTATATACTAATATTAATTTAATTAATTACTTACAGATTGTACGACTTTCTGGCCACTACAATTAATCTTTATACATATGATATGTTCATGTATTTCCTGCATATTCTTAATTGAATTTTCACAGCACATATTGAAGCTTATCATATCTGTTTTAATAAATAAAAATGATATTTTTGTCTATGCTTGCAATTGTAATGATATAGAATAAAATATATGTCTAAATTCACTTGATACGAAATCTTGGGAGGACGAGCGGAGTGTAAGGCGAGCGAAGCGAGGCTATAAATGTTTCGAATTTGAATAAATGTGGGCCAAAATATTTATTTTGTTTAACCAAGAGGGTAAGATTAATTATTTTCAACATTTTCTGGGTCAGAATATTTATTTCCAAAAAGTGCAGGCCCCCGATCATAAAATGAAAATTTAATAAGGTATAAAATATTCTCAAAACAATACACATTTACGGAAAAAATGTTCGTGTAATTTTACAGTTTATCATCTTGTTTTCACTTTGGAATAGTTCATGTTTTCAGTGTAATCCTAAAAATTTAACGTTTCATAATTTGCAATTTGCAATTTACATCTCTGATTATATCCTATACAAAAAAACCTTCTTTACTTTTGACGAAAAACTACATGTATATGAAAATATAAATAATTACAGGGCCATATCATTACTTTGTTTTGTTTTTATGGTTTTGGCTTGAAGTACTATCATTTAATGAGGATTCATGATTTGAAATATACATACAGAAATGTGAAAGAAGAATTATTTGACAAAAGTTCTGCTCGTATCGCAATGACGTATGTTGTCAATTAGCTTGACATCATGTCATCATGCGATACACAATCGGCTTGAACCACAGCGGTCCATTGGAAAGAATTGAAACTCTCCCACACAAAGTTTACATGTTCTTTTTGGGTTAATTTGTGCCAGTAATTTTCTTTTCAATTTTCTAAGTATCATCAAAGTGGGTGTATTCTAACTAATGATCCATCGCAACAAGGATAATTTCGAAACTTGATTTTCCACCGAAATTGAAAGAATCTGCATTTCTTTTCAAATTATTAAATAGTCCATATAGGAGACTATTTGTCATTAATTTACAGACCTTAGCTTGTTTATCGATACGCAGATCAAGGCGATAGGAAGGGATTGGGTGTTAGTTCATTACAATGGAGTATCACTAATTTCCAATTTCTAGGTATAAATTTTTTCTTCAAAATCGCAGGAATAATCTAAGTGGACGGAATTTTACTATTGAAAAGGGCGAAATAAATTACCTGAAATAAAAATTCTGGATACGCGCACGAAACATCCCTTTACTCGTATGAAAAATAAATAAATGTTGTTTTGAGGATTGATTTCATTTAAAATTTTGCATTCATAGCGAACTTATATCACGGACTGGCGAAGCGAGACTTTATCTTTGTGAACTGATTATGAAAATAATGATTTTAAGTTCCATAAGGTTAATTCTCATTCACAACCTTGAAAATAACAAAGTTAACGTTTTCATTCCTTATCATTTCCCTAAAAATCTAAATTACGGACGACATTTGTCCTTGATTTTCTAATATTGCACTGTCATTGCGGATAAACTGATTTTGTCTCAGTAGCTGCCGTAACAAAACTTGGCGTACTGAGAATCAACCAACTGCCCCATGCACCCCTCGAATGGCAAAAACGGAGCATCTGATATCTCATATTAATTGGATTTAAGATAAAAATATCTTTAATGAATGAATAAAGAAAAGAGTATTGCAATTACGTGCACTAAATAATGACAAATGTGTGTCTTTCTCTCTTTCTTGATTCTTGTAATTGAAATATTTACCTGTCATCAGATACACTACTGACTACACTACGTTTAACACACTACTGGCAACACTTGTATATGATGTTTATTTCATGACGTAATCGAAAGCGCCATTAAATGACCATATCCCTGAATACAGCACAAAATCGATAATTCAGAAAATCAGAAACCAAAGGCATACAAAATCAGGATAAAACAGGAACCAAAGCAAACAAACAAAAACCTTCATCACATGAAAAGAAGCGAACTCCCGATATGGGAGTGAGACCATGTATATGTTCGGTTTTTAAAAGAAGCTGAGAGAAGTTTTTGTAAATTTTCATTAAGTCTTATTTAGTTTATGAAATTGGAAACCTTGACCTAAAAGAGGATAAAGGAACATATTGTCAACATGAAATATTTGTAATGGATATATTTTCTTTTATTTCATATCAATTTTGAATATTTTTTCTGTTGACAGTATTCATCATATATTTCAGCGTACCATGTGAAAGAAAGGAGGGGATCTCCAACAACACTCGGTTGTAACACCCACAGCAAAACACCCAAGGCAAATCCACAGAAAGAGATGCAAGAGGGACAAGGAACACCAACTCACACCATAGAAACATGAAACACAAAAGACCACACATAAACCAACCAGACCAACTCACACCATAGAAACATGAAACACAAAAGACCATACATAAACCAACCAGACCAACTCACACCATAGAAACATGAAACACAAAAGACCACACATAAACCAACCAGACCAACTCAAACCATAGAAACATGAAACACAAAAGACCACACATAGACCAACCAGACCAACTCACACCATAGAAACATGAAACACAAAAGACCACACATAAACCAACGAGACCAAAGGGCAACCGGTGCCGACTTAGGACGGCCATCTGCCACGCAAGTAGCAGACGGTGTGGTTATACGGATTTCGTGCGCACAACTCTCCCTCTTTTCCGATTACCCAGATGTCTCGAAGAACGCACAATTGTGGTGAAAATAATCTCCTCACGTTAAGACGAACATACTGTGGCATCATACCCCAGTTATCTTGCTACGTCTTTCGGTATATTTAGGATATCATTTTCACAGATTGTGGCCATATTACATTGTTCAGATTGAGGATGACTGACGAAGGTTAAATACTCGAAACGTGCATGTCTGGTCCATGCTGTAAATTCATCTGCTCTAAAAAGATGCTAATGAATTTGAAGACGTTAAACATTTGTATCACTTGGTGAGTGTCACTGCTGGTGAACCAGGAGTCCCCGAGGGCACATGTAGCAAAGTTCGATCAATTTCGGTTGGTCGTTTCTTCAAACGCATTTGAAAATCTCTGTTTACAAATTTTCTCAAATTTCTAAAACCTGGGTCCTGAGGCACCATATCCAGGCCATCTTGCTACGTCTTTCGGTATATTTAGGACATCATTTTCACAGATTGTGGCCATATTTCATTGTTCAGACTGAGGATCACTGACGAGGGATAAATACCCGAAACGTGCATGTCTGGTCCATAATATAAATTCATCTGCTCTAAAAAGATGCTAATGAATCGATGAAAACGTTAAACATACAAACAGACAGCATGACGCAGAGCCCCAAGAAACACACAGATGAATATGTAAATTGATACCAAGCCAAGTGTCCGTCTGGTGACAAAAGGATCACATCCACTGAATAAAAGGCGTTTGGTGATTCTAACACAGTTCGATGGTTGTTTTGTCTACCTTTGATCCTTCATATTTTGTTAATTATGTCACCATAAAATGCAGGTCGTGAAATAATAAAATGAACATATATGTATTTCAGCACTAGAAAAGATGTCTTTTCTTTAACGCTCTATTCAAGGAACTAAAAGATTGAATACATCTAAATACGTGTCACACAGATTTTTTCATAAGGGGTAACGATTAATTAAGAGATATGCATAGGATTCAGTCACATTAGAAATTTCTCGAGAGAAAATGTGATACAAATTACAACTTTCAATAACTTCATTCCTTTTCTCATACATGTATCTATTAATTACATGAATGTATTTGAATAAAATGAACATTTCAAACGTCAATATGGGGAACTGGTCTTACACTTTGATGTCCCATTGTCCAGAATAGCGGACGATATTCTTTCTTAGACCATTTGAACCATCCAACCACGGAATATGCTTATATCTTCCAAAATTGAAGTAACCGGATGTGACAATTCCATCGAATTGAAGCGACGGGTGTTGCATGCAAGCAGGAGATGCTTACTCTTCCTGGGCACCTGGTCTCTTTCCCATATTGGGATTACACTTCTTTTCATGGGGTGGAGGATTTTGTTTGCTTTGGTTTCTGTTTTATCTTGATTTTGTATTCCTTCGGTTTCTGTTTTATCCTGTTTATGTATGCCTTTGGTTTATGATTTTCTGAATTGTCGATTTTGTACTTTGTATGGAGATATGGTAATTATCCTGATTTGTCATTAATGCAGCATTTTATGAAATACTCCCGTTGTCAGATTGACATATATAATACAAATCTGAAAACAAAATAAAATGAATAAGAAAAAGCAACTAAGCTCTATTTCATATTTCCTTTTATCTTATGCCTAGCTGTATATCCTGAAACATTGAATAAATGTGTTCTGTAATAATGCTATGACATAGGTTTTGTTTCATATTACAACATTTAGATTCATTATATACTAGTAGTCATTTAGACATTCTGAAGGTTTGAATTCATGCAAATTGGCATTATTTTACTAGAGTTACTGGCCATGCATCAAGCAATTCTCGTGATATTTTGGAATATTACTTATGAGCATATATTTTTGCTTTTAGACTTATATGTATTATATTATTCTAATATTATCGAATGCATGATGTGAAACATAGAGATTTTTTTTCAGAAATCAGCTTCCTGAATCATTTGCAGATTAACGAGGCTGAGTACAATTAGAAAAATTTGATGACGGTGAAATTTCAATTTCTTTTTCTTAAAATGACATTTGAAGTGCAACAAATAAATACCATGAATTTAATTAAAATCTCTTGCGCAGAAATATTAAAAATTTGAGAAAAATCATTATTTTGTAGTAAAACCTTATAACGTCTCATTGCAAGATGTCATTATCTTTGAGATGACCCCTACATAATACTGAACGGTCAACTCCTATTTTCTTTCCCATAAAATGAATTTTATAATACTGCAATTATATGATCCGAATTTCGTCAAAATACCTTGGGTAGAAGTTCATCATTTTTTAATTAGACACAGCCTCGTTAAGAGGGGATTGGGTGTCAGTGTATCTTCATGAACTTTGTCAAAATGTACATTTACCAATACTTGAGTCAAATTTCTTTTAATTCTAAAAATCTCACATGATTGATCCCTCCTTGATACGCGCATGGAGCCCCTCCTTTCTCCAATGGACAACAATTTTGTTTTGATATGCATTTTGAAATTGCATTTAAACTTATGTTTGTCACATATTGATGAAGCGAGACTTTATTTTTGAGATTAGATTATAAAAATTATAATCTGAGTTTCATAAGCTAAATTCACAACCACTTGAGATTTTGAATGGATTTTAACCGACCTTGAATCTTTAACCCAATACTCTCTCCCAAACTTAAATTCCGGACGACATTCGTCCTTGATTTCCTAATATCAAAGCTTTATTTCAGATGAATGATTTTTGCCTAAGTCTTTAAAGTAAATAAATAAAAAAAAAACTAAGACCCATTAGAGTTTTTCGTGGCTTTTGTGTGAAATTATTATATGAATATGTATACTATTATGATTTACAGCTCAAAATCCGCATTTCAACGACTATTGATTGAGGAAACTGCACCTCTCTCTCTCTCTCTCTCTCTCTCTCTCTCTCTCTTTTGCTCTCTCTCTCTCTCTCTCTCTCTCTCTCTCTCTCTTACATGTGAATGTTACTTTTGGCGTAATTGAACTATCCATCTGTCATCAAACTTGAACGAGGCAATTATTTCCCTGACGTAATCGAAAGCGCCCATTATTTTTTTTTTGTGACGATCAAAGGGTTATTGAAATGACTTCATTTCAGTTTTTTATCTCAAAATTACCCCCCTGTGACCGCAAAGTTTCAATACTTCTAACTTTTTCATTCTTTATTCTCGGCGGCTTCTTGGTTGTGCTCTGTACTAGTATTTCCACTATAATTCAATTCATTTTATGTGAAACTTAAAAGAATAAAAAATACGGTAAAGCCACACTGTTATTTCTCTGTAACTTTCCGCTCACAAGAATTAAACTTCAAAAGTAGAGATTTTAAAAAAAACTCCTTTCTTGTAGATATTAAATGCTTTCCGGAATAACAACTGTTTAACAAATATGTGACAGATTCAATTAGGAATGCACGTGTTTTTCCTACTTGAATAAATGAGTTTGGTTCTAAATAGATAACTTATCGCGTATATGTATTGAAAAGGAAGCAAATTGGCTAGATATTATGGGAATATATCGCTATGATTCTAAATTCTTTGAGCAGTATATGTTGTTTGAAGCGGTATTTGCGTACTAGCAAAGTGTAAAGAAAACTATCTAGAGGAAGCCTTCCAATAATAACCGCTACTTTTGCTCGAAATAGACATACTAGCACATAATAGTACGCCAAATGCACATTTGGACGAATAACTTTATTGAGGGATGCTATGTCGCAACCTAAAATGTAATAACAACCTAAAATGTAATAAACTTGATTTATTACATTTTAGGTTATTACATTTTAGGCTGAACCATCCAAACCTAAAATGTAATAACGACCTAAAATGTAATAAGTTTTAAGACAACCATAGCCATTAAACATCAGTTTGTTTGTTTATTTTTCTATCCGTAGGTAACTATGTGTACATATCCTTTCTGGATTATGTTTGTGAACAAATCTTGATATTCCTTACATTTGACGGTGAGGCTCAGGATTTATTTCTTTTAATTTGAATCATAGTTACATCTTTGAAAGTCTTTGACAGATTAATGAAGCGAATTTTCAAATCAAAACTTAGTCTTTAGAATTTATTACATTATAGGTTATTACATTTTAGGTTGACCATCCAAACCTAAAATGTAATAACAACACAAAATGTAATAAATTTAGAAGACAACCAAAGATATTAAACGTGAGATCTGTTTGTTTGTTTGTATATCCGTAGGTAGCTATGTATATTATACAATTATGGACTTTTTACGAGGTGAATATGGTGTGATATTTTCTGAATTTAAAAATATTGACCGAGGCGACAGCCGAGGTCAATATTTTCAAATTCAGAAAATATCACACCATATTCACCGAGTGAAAAGTCCATAATTGTTTTATTATATAGTGAACTTAATCAGTATTTATAAAGGTACCTTTTCGAAATGGCTGACATCGAATTTTCTTTGAAAATTTTTCAAGACGTGTTTTCTGTCGCTAAATTATCCTGAACGTAATGGAATTCATTCAATGAGTCAAATGATGAATATTTCAGAGTCAAAATCCGTAGATAGGCTCAAAATTCAAGAATTTGAGCTCAGCTTCATGGTCCTTGCTGCTGTTTACGAAATGACGTTAATGACGTCACAGATATAAATTTCGCGCGTTTTCGATATTTCATGGTAAACCGGAAGCAAGAGTTTTCGCGGTAGTGATATTTAATGAAATCGCCCCTCACAGGTCAATATGATGAGACAATGACTCGCCACGTGACAGTTTTCAGCCAATGAGAGTGGGAATATAAACAGACTATATAATAAAAGTCTATGTCACGCTCTATTTCTTCCTATTTGGGCGATGTTAGTTGAAATATTTTGACATTCCGTACACTTTACGGTGACGATTAGGGTTGATTTTAAGCTGGTTATTACATTTTAGGTTGCGACAATGCTATCGACAGTATAGAATAGAAGTAGAAGAAAAATGAATATTTGGATTTCTAAATCGAAACAATATGATATGAAGTAGGGAACACAAGCACTGATGGAAACGGTTTCTATCGGTACTGAAAACACCATAATCCTCAAATACATGTATGTCTATATTGACACTAGAGGCTGAGTTTGAAGAACAATAAAATAAAATGAGATCAAATGCACACAAATAAAAGAACAACACAGATGACATGGGCGAATCTAATAAACATCAAAGAAGTACCTATCGGCTATCAGTTGTTCAGTCTCAAAGTCGAGAATGCAAGGCAAAATCATTTGAGTTATCATCGGAACAGTTGCGAACAAATTTCTTGGAGAAAGCGGAATTCAAGTAATTTGAATCCTTTCAGTATGTTTATGTAGTTTTGTATGATTTTGCATTTTCTCTGGTTTGCATTCCCATTATTTGTAGAATTTTAAAATTCTTATTTCAATTTTTGTGAGATGTTCGCTTACGCATGACCCCTTCTCACAGTTAATGAGTGCATGAAAGTCAAACACAAAAAGCCCAAATCAGATTAAAAAAAAAACAATCGAAAGGCTCGCGAATTTTGGGGAAAAAATACAAAACAGAACTTCTCACGCGAAAAGAAAATAGGACGAACAGACGGAGACAATGACACAAGCTCCACAGAAACACGAAGGGCAACTTATCTCATAAATCTCCAGGCTTTGTAGAATGCATTGAAATTTGTGCTTTTAATACGACTAATAATGTTCATATTTCACATGAATCATGTTACATATTAAATACAAGTATAGTAAGCAAGTAGTTAGGACCAAAAAGGGAGCCTGTCCGAATTTCTGTGTTAGCATTACCAACACTTTCGCTCGTTCGTCACGGAATGACCAAAATAATTGCTATAGTGCCATCCTGGATACATTCTATAAAGAAATAGACGATACAAGTGATAAATGTTATTCCATTGATCCTATAAAGCCTGCCAAACACGATAATATCTAATTAAGTGAAATCGTTGTCTCTTTTTTCAGAATGAATTTAATTTCCTAAGTGATTGATATTTTTAAGGAAAACGCATAATATTCCAACTTTCGAGACCTCTGAAATATATGCACACTGAAATTGATAAATGCAATTTCATTGACCCTAAAACCTTCCAAACATCTAATTCAGCTAATTTTTTTTTAATTTTCAGAAAAAAATATTATTTCGGAACGGATTGATATTTCTAATGACAAAATATAATATTCCAAGTTTCGTTACCTCTATAATAATCTTATTTTCCGTTTGTCATACATTAATCAAAGCAAAAGAAAATTCCCAAGTAAATAGATCTTTAAAAAAAAAAACAAAAAAATCTACTTCATTTCTTTGTATTCTCTTATTATGATTCCCAGATGCAATAACTCACGTATCGTCATATTTCAATAAACGTGTTCTGTACACGTGTTGTTAATGTCAAAATTACGATAATTTGAAAGGTACTAACTAGAAAGTGATTGCGATATTGCATAACCGTGCCTGTAATTACTTTGAAGTGCGTCAATTACTGCATTCTATCAGATCTAAAGATTGCGCTTAATATATCAAGTGAACCTGTTTACAGACAACTTTGTTAGAGAATCATGCACCAAAAAAACCCAGCAAACAGTCACGGTGGTGCTTTAAGTTCACTAAGACTAAGGAAAACAAAGTGTACAATGTTAAACGCCTTCAATCTCAATATAATCATATCAGAACATATAAATTTGCTGCATGGACCAGACATGCATGTTTCGGGTACTTAAACCTCGTCAGTGATCCTCATTCTAAACAATGTAATATTGCCAAAGGGTATGAAAGTTATGTAAAAAAAAATGCACCGAAAGACGAAGCAGGATGGGTGGGATATGATGCTAAAGGACAAGTTTACTGTCATAGAGGAGCTCTTTAGACAGAAATGTCTAAATGCCTTGTACTACACACATTTGTTGCGGAAAACGAATCCTCATCAGTGGTACTTTAAGCCAAGATGATGAAGAAATGAAAAAAAAAAAGAAATAGCGCCTCAACGCCTTTAAACTTCTAATGAGTTAAAGATGATCCTGACGACAATCTCAACAGCACTCACAATAGAGTACAAAATTGAACACCGACGGACCCCTAACAAGCTAGAGGTGGGATCAAGTGCCCGGGAGGAGTAAGCATCCCCTGTTTGGCTAGCCGCACCCGCCGTCGATGTTCTCGCACGAAACTGAAAACAATATTCACAAAATATGCACTGCCTGAGTTTATGTCTATATAGAAAGTGCTATGGCGACCATGTCTGGGAAGGACATTCAAAGTTCCAGGTATCTATTGTTTGTCCTGTTTTCTTTAAAAGAGAAAGTTCTGTTTTGAATGTTTTCGATTGTGGTTTTTGGAAAATAATTCGGATTTTGTGCTTGACTTTCATTCGCTGATCGTTAAATGTGAGCGGCTCAAAATTTCGAGTTGGGTATTTTCTGAAACAGAATTCAGAAAAAAGACCAAAAATCAATGGAAGGGTTTAACTGATGATTATCTGGATATCCTAATTAAACCAATATGATATGACTAAATATGCCTACCACTAGAATCACCAAAAGCCAGGAATCGACTTGAATAAGATGTTCTCTTCCTTAGTTACAGAATAATTTGCACTAGTTAAAGTTTATATTTAAATAAGTACACAAGCACTTATAAAACAGAATACAGAGAAACACTAATATCAAAGCACTTAAAATCTCATAACCATTAAAGATATATGTCTGACACTGACGCTAGAGGCTTAGGTGCATGCAAGAACAATAAATAAGATGAGATTAAATTCACACAAATAAAAGAACAAAAGATTGACCTTTTTTGTTTTGTGTGCAACACAGAAGGCATGGGCGGTTCTAACAATTTTCCTTGGGGAAAGTGGCTGAGGAACTGGTTGGTTATGAACCTATGAGTTAGGAAACAAAAGAGCAAAGGAAAACATCAGCATTTTTGACTTATCGTTCAGAAATACGGAAGCGCTAAGGTTACAAAAAGACTTCGTCATTTCTTTCCTTTCTATTATTTTGATATTAGATATTTTTTGAATTATAACATAACCGTATAACTTTCAAGTGCATCAATTATTGCATTCTAAAGATCTAAAGATTTTATTTGAAATAAAACATATTGACAGACAACTTTGTTCAAATGCCTATCTTATAGTTACATTTTACCTTTTAAATTGTCGCATTAAGTATGAATATAGTCTGTCATTTTAAAATGAAAATTAATTAACATCATGTTCACAGAACACAATTACTGCAATTTGGTAATAAACGTTTTATGTGATTTATTGCTAGAGTTTTGCACTTGGAATCAAAATAAAAGAAAGCAAAGATATGACGAAATAGAGTTACTTAGTTTATTTTTCTTATCATCTATTCACTTTTTGATTTGTTTGTTGTTTTTATTTTTTTGTTCGCAGATGTAAAACAATCAACACATAAACATCGAACATAAAAGACCACACATAAACCAATAAGACCAATAGACAACCGGTGCCAACTTAGGACGGCCATCCGCTACGCAAGCAGCAAATGGTGTGGTTATCCGGATAACGAGCGCACAATCCTCCACTTATCCGGTTGCCAAGAGGTCTCGAAGAACACACAAAAGTTGTGTAAATTAACCTCCTCACTGTAAAATGACCATACAAACAAGACAGCAGGACGAAATGGCCCGAGCAACACACAGATGGATAGCTAAATGGATATAAAAATAATGGGCATACGAAATACATTCGGTGCTCTGACGGCTGTAGCTAGTTCAAGCATGTTTTCACCGGAGGAGTCCGACATGCATTCAGAGAGGACAGGTGGTCGGGGCCCTGTCTTCTCTACAAAACGTTTCGACTGGACCAGCGTGGAGTCCTGTCGTCACAGTCAGTCAGAGTGCAATTCTTTAGAATGCGTTGATACGAGACTGTAGATTGGTTAAGTACCAAACCAAGTATCCCTATGGACAGAAATTTCAAATTGCAGTACACCAGACATGCATTCAACGTTCAGACAATGAATCCATATCAGGGGAGCTTTTCCAATATGATTAAAAACAAAAGAATTGATGTTGCATCTCCTCCACGATTTTATATGTCTAAATTCCAGGTATATATTTTGTTAAAGTTGAGTAGGGTATTTAGAACTATGGAGGATTTTGATGGACGCGAATTTGGATAAACTAATCAAACAACTAAATATGCCCACCAAAGAATCAGCCGAAGCCAAGAACCGGCTTGAATGCTTGAATGTTCTTTACCAGTAAAATAATTTGCACAACTTAAAGTTTATATATCAAGTGAGTAACAAGCACTAATGAAACAGAGTATATCGAGGCACTGAAAATATCTTATCATAAACCTCATATACATTTACCTGATATGTCTATCATTGACGCTTGAGGCCAAGTTTGATATAACAAAATGAGTTCAAATGTACCGACTCAAAGGAAAAAAGATTGAGCGGATTTTTGTACGTTGAATACAGTACAGAATGCATGGGGCGAATTAAACCAATTTTTTTTTCAGTCTGTAACATTGGAAACAAAAAAGGGAAAAGGCATGCAGTACAGAATTTAACATTTTTTTCCGTGGAGAGTCCGATATTGGAGTGATTGTAACATTGGAAACAAAATGGAAAAAAAGGAAAGACTTAGTATGTATTTCTGGATATACCAGCAGGTTCTGTACCCCCTACTCTCCCCTCATTCAAGATATGTCCAGTTATACAAGAGCGCTAAGGGTATGAGAAGACCATACAAATAAATATACCGTATCAATTTCAGTGCATCATATGCACATTTCAACAAGTTATCAATTAATCAAATTTCATAACTATCTGATGTCTCATCAGTTGATACTCGTAGTCCAAAATAGAAGATTATGAATATATAAGGGCGAAATACAAATATTGACTTTATATTTAAGTCAGAGAACAAGCTATGGACAGAGTAAAGACATGTACCCCTAGTTTTAGATATTTTAACATTCTCATTCCTATATTCGGAGTTCGCTTCTTTTCATGTGAAGGAAGTTTTTATCCTGATTTTGTATGCTTCGATTTGTGATTTCCTAAATTATCGATTTTGTACTGTGTATTGGGGTATGGTTATTGTCCATATTTGTCATTGAAACAACCGACTGAAATTACTTCAAAACTCGTCTTCATGTAAAAGAAAAACTTTGCTCTGAGGACAAGACGAGTACTGAAAAACTCAACAAGTGTTTTAGTGGGTGTCTGTTTTTATCAAATCAGAATAATTTATGGCGATATAATGAAAACATAAAAAAGTATAAAATCACATTTCTTTGTCGACAATGTTGGAAGTTGTTAGAATAATATTCATAAAACATACAAAACATTTAACAAATTCACTGTTCACATTTTCTACACAGGTATGTCCATGGGTGTAGCTAGCAGGAAGAGTTTTCCCTCCTGGACCACTTGGTTGCATCTCCATTTGGAATTTGAAGACGTTTAATATTTGTACCACTTGGTGAGTGTCACTAATGGTGCACCAGGAGTCCCCGAGGGCACATGTACCCGAGTTCGATCAACTTCGGTTGATCGTTTTTTCAACACATTCAAAAATTCTGTTATCAAAGTTTATTAAAATTTCTAAAACGTGGGTCCTGTAGCATCATATCTTACCCATCCTGCTACGTCTTTCGGTTCATTTTTTTACATAAACTTTCACACTCTTTGGCCATATTTTATTGTTTAGATTGAGGATCACTGACGAGGGTTAAGTACCCGAAAACGTACATGTATGGTCCATGCTGCAAATTTATCTGTTCTTAAATGATGCTATTGAATTTGAAGATGTTTAACATTTATTAATTTGTTACCGTCTCAGAATGTTTATGTTGTTTTGTTTTTTCTCGATTTGTATGTCCATTGATAATAAAACTGAATTCTTATTTGAGTTTTTGTAAGACTTTTGCCTATGTAACTGATTTTATTTTTCTGTATGGCAAATTGAAAAAGAGAGTCTTGTTGATGCTAAGATAAAAATGAAGGTATCAATCCGTTCGGAAATTCAATCTTGAAAAGTAGTATTGCATAAATGTGAGAAGGGATCATACATAGTATGTATGATCCCTTCTCACATTTATTGAAATAAGTAAAGAAAAGGGATCTCCAACAACACTTGGTTGCAGCACCCACGGCAAAACACCAAAGCAACCCATACAAAGACACAGATATGACATGCACAACAAGAAACACAAAGGGACAAGGAACACCAAACACAACTTAGAAACATGAAACACAAAACACATAAACCAACGAGACCAACGGACAACAGGAATTCCACCTAGGAATTTCTTTACTTCCTCATATTTTGATACCAGGTGTAAGACTAAATAGCAGTAAATCATGTAGCTTGAAACGATTATTATCATATTTCAATAAACGCGTTCTGTAAAAGTGGTGTTAATTAATTTTCAATTTAAAATAACTGTAACAATATCCAAGCTAATTGCGACAATTTGAAAGTTACTAATTAGAAAGTTATCTAAATATTGCATAAGTGTAATTACTTTGATTGAAGTGCGTAAAACATTGCATTCTATTCAGATCAAAAGATTGCGCTAAGAATATCAGCCTGTTGGCAGATTTCGTTGTTCGACTGAAAACCAAAAGCAAAAAAGTCTACGTCAACAAACAGCGGCACTTCAAGTTCACTTAGACTGAGAAACATATTAACTGATTTTTCATTTTATGAGACATATATTATGAATTTGAGTCATCAATAGATACAAAATATTATTTATTCCAACCAGTGCACTTACAGATTCTGAAAATAGCATGTTTTTGCAAAGTAAGCACCAATTAAGTTGCAAGAAATGACCTATTATAGGTGTTCAAGAATGCTTTTTGTCACACACAAAAAAGTAATTATGACTGGCATAAAATTTCATCATACTATAAAAACAATGTGCTCAATAGTAATCAAACTAAATTATTTTATCAGTATATCATCTAAGCTTATCATTAAACCAAGAACATGAACCTCTAGCGGTATTTGTATTAAATATATACTGTTAGAGAGTGTCCCTATCCCCTTTAATCCCCTCCCCCTGAAATACCCAAATACATGAATAAAGAGCTATGTCAAAAAAGAATGTGTTCAAAGTTCTTTTAAACATGTTTTATTATAATAAAGACATATCCTTTGATGTTCAAAAGAGAGAAACATGTAAATACCCATTACGAAACTCATTATATATATCAGAAACTGGATGGTTGCCATAGTCACATATGACATGGCTTCCAAGCTGTGATAAATTATTATCGTAAGTCATGACTGACGGTATACTGTAATCATTCGTAACCTTCTTGCGTGGATAGAATACCTCTTCGCAATATGATTGGTTAAATGCAAATAATCGTCTAGGTTATTCCGAATTTGTGCGTATTAAAGATTCTCTCACCAGGTCGGCTTAAGAGTCTAGATGACCAGACAAATGAAACAAAGGAGGGGATCTCCAACAACACTAGGTTACAGCACCCACAGCAAAACTCCAAAACACCCAATGCAAAAACAGAGCAGACACACACAGAAAGAGACGCAAAACAAGGACAAGGAACACCAACTCACACCATAGAAACATCAAACACAAAGGACCACACATAAACCAACAAGACCAAGGGCAATCGGTGACGACTTTGGACGGTCATCTGCCACGCAAGTAGCAGAAGGTATGGTTATCCGGGTTACGTGCGCACAACCCTCCTACTTTTCCGATTACCCAGAGGTCTCGAAGAACGCACAATTATGGTGTAAAATAATCTCCTCACTGTAAGATGAACATACAAACCTCTTTAGAGAAGACAGGGCCCCGACCACCTGTCCTCTCTGAATGTCAGTCGGACTCCTCGGGTGATTACATACATGAGCTCGCTACAGCCGTAGCCATTTACATATTCATCTGTGTCTCTGGGGCCTCTGCGTTTCGCCGTCTTGTTTGTGTGATGTCATCTTACAGTGAGGAGGTTGTTTTACACCACAATTGTACGTTCTTCGAGACCTCTGGGTAAATTGGAGAAGTGAGAGGGTTGTGCGCACGTAATCCAGTAAGCTACTTGCGTGACAAATGACCGTCCAAAGTCGGCACCGGTTGCCCATTGGTCTCGTCGGTTTATGTGTAGTCTTTTGTGTTTGATGTTTACATGTCGTGTGTCTCTTTTCCGTCTCGTGCTGTACTCGTCTTTTGTTTTTTTACATCGGGGTGTTCTGATGTTTTGCTGTTGATGCTGCAACGGGATCTTGTTGGAGATCTCCTCCCTTCTTCTTATACAAACAGACTGCATGACGCAAGGGTCCAAGAAACACACAGATGGATTTGTAAATGTATGTAAAAACAGAAGGCATACGAAATACAGTCTGTGATCTGCCGGCTGTAGATAGCTCATGCATGTGATCATCCAAGGAGTCTGACTGAAATTCAGAGAGGACAGGTGGTCGGGGCCCTGTCTTCTCTAAAGAGGTTTGGAAAGGTCCCGTCATGGAGTCCTATCGTCATAGTCAGTCAGAGTGCAATTCTTAAGAATGCCCTGGTTCAAGGCTGTATATTCGTCCATTACTAAGCCAAGTGTCCGTCTGGTGACAGAAAGATCATATCCATGATATAAAATGTAATTCTGTCTACATTTGATCCTTCTTATTTTGTTAATTATGTCACCATAAAATGCAGGTTGTGATATAACCAATGTAATGTACTTTGTTGCTTGTATGGGTCCAAATTTGAAAAGAAATTGACAATAATTTTTGTAAAATTTCCAGAAAGTTTTTACTAGTTTGTGAAAGCGAAAACCTTGACTTGAAAATTTCTTTGTAATTTGTAAATTTCTACTATGAAATCAAAAACATCAGTTCATGCTCTAGCATACCGGATGAGCTGTGAAATGTAAATACCGTATAACGGTAATCTCGGAACATCGCCGTCAATCCAGGGAAATTTACTATGTTGAATCAAAATCATCTCGTTTGTCATACACACTTGTATGAATCTCTCCATTAACAATTTTTATATTTAGGTCCAAAAATGGTGTTTCTGTGTTTGAAACGTTTGCCTTGTTTAGAGTCAATTCATGTGGATAAATAACATTTTTACACTTTTCAAAACAGGATTGTCGATAGTAAGAATATCATCCAGGTACCTAGAAGTACCAATGAAACGTTTCATGAAAGTCATATCGCATCAGTGTATTTTCTACCCAAATATGCATCGAGAAGTCTTTTTACCGATACTTCTTAAAATAAGCGCAGATTTTCGGAAATTTCCGTGACTTGAATCGGAAAAAAACGGAAAAGCCCGGAAAAGTGCGATTGGTAAATGCATTTTATTCCGTTTTTTCTAACTAGAATTTCACAACATTGAAAGTCAGTTAACTGACGACATAATTTTTGTAAAAGCTAATTCTTGTTGCTTATGAAATTAGTACCCGAATATATACAACAATGTTCATTCATGCGACAGGCTGATTGCGGAAGCTTGCTTCCTCTGACAATTTCTACATACTGTTTATGCAAATAACAATTTCCGAATTTTGCCGAAATGTTGTGTATCCGAGAATATCTATATTATATTATAGTTAAATTAAAACGTCTATAAAACACTGATTTCAGAGTTAATGCAAGTAATATACAGATGTTCAAATGGTCTTATTTGAAACCTTTTTACGGTAAAACTTCGTTATTGACGGTTGAATCCCTGCGAAATGATATATGACTTTAAAAAATACTAATTGAAGACACGTGGGCAAAGAAGGATAAATCCAGCGTTAAAAAATAAAGACTTTGATATAAGCCTCCCTACATAGAAAATAAACGATTGGCGCACAAATGTCATTTTTGCTAGATGTACCAATGATGAAGAAAATGTATTCATAGCTGGATCTTCTTTTTTTCAGCAAATTGTAGGAATCGAATGCGCTTCAGTTCTTATCGATATTTTTCTTCAAACTTTTCCATCGAATATGCGTCAGAATCTTCAATAGTATTTTTATACCGTGGATATGACCCTTGTGCCACCAAAAGGAGACTCTATATGGTACTTGACCCGTCTTGAATCCTTTTTCAGCGCATTCTTAATAGTTGCACACTGACTTTGACGACGGGACTCCATGAAAGGGCCCTGTCCAAACCTCGTCAGAGGAGGCAGGACCCTGACCACCTGTCCCTTATGAAAGATTGCCGGGCTTTTCGGGGTATTTCATACATGAGCTCCCTCCAGCAAGCAGAGCAAGAGCTAATTTCCGAATGCCCTCATGTTCTTGATATCAAGCCATATATTCCCTTGGGTCCCGGCGTTTAGCTGTCTTGTTGATGTCGTCATCAAACAATGAGGAGGCTATCACACACCACAGCTTAAGGTAATAGGACAAGTAGGAGGGTTGTGCGCACGTAATCCGGAAAACCACAAAATTTACTACTTCCACGGGAGATTACCGTCCTAAATATGCACAGATTGCCTGTTGGTCTCGTTGGTTTATGTGTAGTCTTTTATGTTGAATGTTTTGATGTTATCATCAATATTTGCTCTTACTCGTACTTTGGTCTCTCTGCTGCGCTGTTCACTCTATGCCATGGCATTTGAGCCTTTCGCTTTTTTACATGTTGTTGCTGCAACTGAGTTCTTCCTGAGAACACCTCCTTTCTCTCATGAATTATTATTTTATGATAATTGAAATGACAAAGGTCCAATAAAAAGTTGCTATATGAAAAGTAAAAGAGGAAAAAATATCGTTTTTTCGTACTTTACACCAAAGCGTTTACAATTAGGGAAAAATATCAGTAAAATAAATTGACAGGGAACCCTTTATACACCATATCAACATAAAATGACAGTTAGTGTTATGAATGTCTTTCCCTGACATGGTCGCCATAGCACTTTCTATATAGACATAACCTCAACAAGTGCATGTTTTGTAGATATCATTTTCAGTGTCGTGCATGAACATCGACAGCGGGTGCAGCTAGCCAAACAGGGGATGCTTACTCCTCCCGGGCTCCTGATCCCACCTCTAGCTTGCAAGGGGTCCGTCGATGCTCAATTTTGTGATCTATTGTTAGTGCTGTTAAGATTGTCCTCAGGATATTCTTTAACTTATATAAGGAACGCATATAACATGTATTAATGTTTAGGTCAAATCAAAGAACAGTCAAAGTCGGAATAAACAAGGATAGAGAACGCATCTAACGATAACTTTATTTGATCATGCGATGTACTTTAGAGAACAGTACTACAGATATGAATTGTATAAATATATCATTAACAGATTAATTCAGAGAAAACAAATATTTCATTGACGTAAAGCTTCACCTTAAATGCTCCTGTTATCAAGAAAATATCTGATGATATGTGAATATAGATCCACTCTTGTCTGTCTTTCCAAATGTTATCATATAGGATGAAATATGCATATCTACTGAATATCTATTTATAGATTTTATCATTTTACCTCGATTGACTGCATCGTTCGGGTAAAGAGTGCACTTGCATCAAGAAAGAGAGTAAGTAAGTAATTTGCTTCAATTCGATTTCACGTTTTTACCGATAAAAGATATGAAAAATCACCATCGGTGCGCCTTATGTTCAATTTCAGATCAATAGACAAGATTTTTTGGGTAGATTTTGTATTTTTGTAAAAGCAACAAAGTTTTGGTCAGTCCGACTTACTCATCAATATGCCTATTCTACACATATAACGTATAACTGCATCTTTCTATTAATTATAAAACAGTCGAATTGTCCTAACACTTTTGAATCATATTACTAGGACTGATTGTTCATGTAAAATTCATAAAAATTTCACATGAATAAAGATGTGATCTATGTGAAAAATATTTCACATGAATTTCACATAAATTAACTTAACATCAATTTCACATGGATTTTTCTATGTGACCTCCATGCGAAATTGAATTCACAAAAAATCATGTCAGAAACTTCATTTGAATTTCATGTCAAAAATTGCATGTAAATTTCATGTTCGTGCTCGTTTCACATAAATTTCATGTGAACTTTTATGTAAAGTTCATGTAAATTTCGCATGAATTCCATATGAATAATGCGGAAGGGTTCCAACACTATACCTTCTTGAAGAAAATCTCAAACCAATTTATTATGTTTCGAATATTAAATTATCATCAGTGATGCTTCCAGCCTAAGTGCTTTTCATTAGCCGCAAGAATTCATTTCACTAGCGCCCTTATCTTTAGATTTTAAATGTGTGTATATACTTTACAGAGAGTACGCGGTATCAAATTTCATGTAGAGTCGATTCAGTAGTATATCCAAATAAAATCTATGTTCAAACTAGCATTGGAGGGATGGTGCTAAGATGTTAACCTCATCTAATTTCGATAATATTTTTGGATAAAATGACAAGTTTCCAAAATAGCCAAATAAAATGTTATGATGTCAAATTGATCAAGTGCCAAAACAAAGCTTCTTTCAGGCGGCAGAGTTGGAAAGAAGTAATTGATACAAATAAAACATCCAAAGTCACGGTGAACGAGTTTAACTTCTCCACACTGCAACAGGAAATAAGTATTTATATTAATAATGCGGAAGAGAGGCACAATAGGTTGTGTATAGTTCACTGGATCAATTCAACGCTGTCGGAATATATTTTAGAAGTTTTCTTTTACAGTTTCGACAATTGTTGGTGATTTTCTCCTTATATTTGTTATATGTAGCATTTTTCAAGGTTTTGCCTTTTGCTTGTGATTTTTGGATTCCGATTACAAAAGGTTCAATGTTTTCAATTAACAAATTAAGGAGAAACTTTTAGGTCAAGGTTTTCGCTTTCACAAAATAGTAAAGACGTTCTGGAAAAGCAACAGAGAATATCGCTTTGGGTATTTCACAACCTGCATTTTATGTTGACATAATTAACAAGATAAGAAGGGTCAAAGGTAGACAGCATAACCATCGAAAATGCGTCAGAAAATCAAACGTTTTTATACCGTGGATATGATCCTAATGTCACCAGACGGACTTTAGGCTTGGTACTAGACCAATCTACAGTCTTGTGCCAGCGCATTCTTAAGACTTGCACTCTGACTGACTGTGGCGACGGGACTCTTTGACGGGCCCTGTCCAAACCTCTTTAGAGAAGACAGGACCCCAACCACCTGTCCTCTAAAAATGTCAGTCGGACTCCTTGGGTGATAACATACATGAGCTCGCTACAGCCGGCACAGCACGGACTGTATTACGTACACCCTCTTTTTATATCCATTTACATTATTCATTTGTGTTGCTTGGGCCCGTGCGTTTTGCGGTCTTGTTTGTGTGTGGTTATCTCACAGTGAGGAGGTTGTTTTTCACCACAATTGTACGTTCTTCGAGACCTCTGGGTAATCGGAAAAGTGGGAGGGTTGTGCACACGTAATCCAGGATAACCACACCGTCTGCTACATGTACTTGCGTAGCAGATGACCGTCCTAAGTCGGCGTCGGTTGCACATTGGTCTCGTTGGTTTATGTGTGGTGTTTTTTTTTTTTGTGTGTGAGTTGTTGTTCCTTGTCCCTTTTGCGTCTCTTTCTGTGGATATCTGCTCTGTGTTTTTTTATTTGGGTGTTTTGCTGTGGGTTCTGCAACCGAGTTTTGTTGGAGATCCCCTCCTTTCTTTAATAGCAAAAAGTGGCAATCAGAAATACACGACGTACATCAAAACTTTGTTCTTGGATACAATAAAATCTTATTTTGTGTGGGAAAATTAAATTTCTTATTATAAATACACAGAAGAATGGGTAATCAAAATGTTGAACCGTTTGATAGATAGCACAATTGAAGTTTTTGGAGGAATGTTCTTACAGAAAATTGTTGGAATTCCAATGAGAACAGATTGTGCTCCACTTCATGCTAATATTTTCCTACAATGTGTACTCATATGAAGCTGATTTTGTTCCTACCAGTCTCTGTTGGGAAGAAGCACCTACATGTAGCACTCCAATTAATATTTATATCTGATACATGTATATATCTTAGATTAGAACCATCCAAAAGCACCGAATTTGACACATTTACAGGGTTTGATTTTTTCTGCACGACCTAAGTGACGGGTGTTGCTAGCAAACAGGAGATGCTTACTCTCCCCGGGTTCCTGATCTCATCTCCATTGGTGATTCACTCTAGCATCTTTGCAGAACGCTTGAGTTTATTTTATTCTTTACACAGCCAATTGTGCCTCATATGACATTTATGTGAAATTTACATGAACTTTACATAAAAGTTCATATGAAATATATGTGAAACGAGCAAGAACATGAAATTTACATGATTTTTTTTCATGAAATTCGTGTGAAGTTTCTGACATGAGTTTTATGTGAATTCAATTTCGCATGGAGCCCATAAAGAAAAATTCATGTGAAATTCATGTGAAGTAAAGGAGCTGTATTTAGCCCTGAATCTCATCAAGTATTTCTTCTACACAATGATCTACACGCAAGAAAAACTTGATCATTGCTAAAATGTAATGTATTTGGAGATTCATCATACAACTTTTATTTTGGTAAACTTTAGATACTTAAATTACAGGCCAAAGAGTAGGGGGTAGCCATGTTGAAAAGAAGCTAATATCGATAAAAAAAACAACTATGAAAATGAAGAAGTATCTGGTTATAGTCTAAACAAGATACTAGAAATCAAATTTAAGGTATTCAATGGGTAATGAGAGGTAATTGGAGCACCCATTCATTGAATCCTGAGACCTAAAATCACAGCATTGTTATGATGTAAAAATTAATTAAAAATTTTTGACCAATTTAGAAAAAATCGGTTACTTTGAGAGTTACGGGCCCTTACAGTTTACATGGGACTCTATTGGAAAAAGTTTTTTTCCCAAAAATTTTGAATATAACGATGGGGCATCATATATTGATTGGTCAAAAATTTCTAAAAAATATATTTCATCAAATTTCGCTGAAAAATCAAAAGTTCACCTATTATTTCCTGCAGTTGATTTTTTTCCCTATATTTTTCAACAAGGGGAGATAACTCCTAAAAGGACCCTTTTCAAAGTATTTCTTATTTCGATATCTACTAGGGTAGTACAAAAGTTGTTAAAATACCATATGACACAGATAGATATTTAGTGATGAATATATGAATTTCAATGTTTTTTGCATAATTTCTTTCATTACCCATTGAATACCTTAAAAGACTGGTCTCAACTTTATCCATAAATATTAAAATCTTGAATCTGAAATACGGCTGTATTGTGTTCACTGGCTACAAAGTAGGCATTTTACCGCGAAATACACCTTGCATAGATCATCCCAAAATCTTGTGCATTTCATGTGAACATGTTTAGAATAAATGAATTAATGGCTTTAAAAGGGGGAAAATGAAACTTTGCTTATATTATGGACTAAAACACAGATTCGTAGAAAGCTCCCCATCCCCCTTTTCAGTTTTTGTCAAGTTTTATATGTTAATTATAGACTAAAGTGACTATTTTGTAGAGTCGATATGAAAACTCGTTTTACGAGTTATACGTTTGTACCACTTGGTGAGTGTCACTGCTGGTGGACCAGGAGTCCCCGAGGGCACATGAAGCCAAGTTCGATCAACTTCGGTTGATCTATTCTTCAACGCATTTTAAAATTTTTGTTATTAAAATTACTTGAAATTTCTAAAACATGGGTCCTGTAGCACCATATCCCACCCATCCTGCTACGTCTTTCGGAACATTTTGGACATTTGGCCATATTACATTTTTAGATTGAGGATCACTGACGAGGATTAAGTACCCAAAACGTCCATGTCTGGTCAACGCTGCAAATTTTATCTGTTCTTAATTTGAAGACGTTTAACATTTGTACCATATGCAATGACAAAAATAATACACTGCTATATACATGTAGCAGACGCCGGCGGCTTTTCCCGCCTGTTTGATCTATACAGATGTCTACAAAAGCATCATCTTGTATCTACTAGAAGGTTGTCATGGAAACATCAGAACATTTTTGGCAATTCAAGAAATGGATATAATGTTCAGTTTATCTAATAATAAATCGTCACTATCACTGAAGACTCTCTTACCCACATCGTTTGCGTAACAGGCGATTCTGATTATAAATAGTATGTACAAACATTGACACATTGTCATTTGCTCTTTGCGCGCGCTATTGCTTGGAACATCTTGAAAGCAGACGACACAGTGATATTTTTTTCGTCAGCAATATCATTTTCACGTGAATTTTGCCGCGGTAAGTCCAGAATTCGTTGTGTCCCTCTGTCTTTTCACGTTGCCTCCCTCCATCCTTTCATCCAAGATATGATATCCCAACCACCCTTTTTTGTTCAAAAATCCCCTTTCTCCGATTATTTTATTGTCTAGAAAATGTCTTTTTCCTTATCATTTCCCTTTTTTTTAAATTCTCCCTCAAAACAATAGGATATAAATCTTTCATTTGATGATGATATAGAATGGGTAGACCTCGCTAAATCGATTTTTGTACCGGGGTTTAATTTTTCAAAGCAGATAAGACAATTTGCATATAATCGGTTCAAACATAAAGGAGGAAATAATTGTCAAAGATGTTTCTTTCAATCGTATGAATTTAGGATCAATATAACGTTCGTGAAGATATGAGCAACTATTGATCCAGTGTATTCTGAAGTTATATGTAAGTAGCTCTCTAGCATAGAATGGGCTTCAAAGATATACCAAGGGCATTGTTTTGTTTCAAGTATTTCGAATTGATCTATGTCTTTATCACTTAACCATTTATAACCTTTCCCATTGGCCAAAACGCGGTCACGTGCATTGCTATTAATGCTTCCGGTCATATTGACGCGTTTACGGTTTTGTGTAGAGTGTTGCTGACATTGCTGGGTGTGATATTTGGCATTTTTTAAACGAAAAAAAAAGATAAAAAAAGATTTAAAGAAAAGGGAGAAAAGAGTTTTACTATAATACAGATGTTTATCAAAAAAAAAAATTTGAAATTGTGCAGTGCTAGAAAAGCAAACGCTTAGTTACCATTTTCTTTTCCAGTCTTTATGTATGTGATAAAACAGTTATAGCACAGATGATTCGGTCGATATGATGATTTATGGAGTGATAAAACCAATATCAAACTCGGCCTCGGTTGATATTCGTTTTATCACTCCATAAATCATCACTGTGCAATACTGTAACTGTATAACATTTCCCTTATGTCGTCTGATGTATTTTGTTTAAAAAAAATATGCCACGGTTGATAGTACCTGTATAAAATCCTTTCGAGGTCGAGTGGTTTAATCAAATCACTGATCGACAAATTATATTCAAACTGATTATTACTCACTCGAGCATTTCGATCAAAATTCGAGTCTCAGGTGAGCCATCGTCGGAAACCCACATATCTTACGTAGTAAAACGGAGAAAAAATGGGTAAAAACAGATTTTAATTTGAATATGCCGCATTTGATCACGTGATTCGTCACGATCGATCGAATTCCTTAGATTCCGTAGTTGTTTCGTATCGATGTGAGGATGCGTATCAAAATCTTAAGTTGACATTTTGTTTACTTATGGGGGCGTACCTCTCTCCCCCTCTCAACCCCTTACCTCCCCCCTTCCGCTCCTTCTACCCTCTCCCTCCTTTTCATCCTTCCCTTACATCCCCCTCCCGCCCCCTTCCTTCCCTCCCTCCCATTTCTCCCCTTTCCCTCCCTCCTCTCTCTCCCCTTTCTCCCTCCTTCCTCCTCCCCCTCCCTTTCCAACCTCACTTATGCCACATCTTTTAAACACTGTTGTGTTGTCCTTTTTGACTAGAATGGTTTTGTTCTCTTAAATTATGTTTGTCAGTCTTTTTGTCCGTCTCTCACCCACAAAACGTTTGAGGTTTTTAGAAATAGGACGTCCAAGAACTACATGTTTACTGAAAATTCTCTACTCTTCATTTAGATTTAATACAGATTCATTTTTAAAACAAATATTAACATGTATCTTTAATTCAACCTACATTCCTTTGTCCGATCTCGGCTTATCTTGATAGGAACATTAAAAAAAAAAAAGAATGAGAGAGATAGAAAAAAGACGGATCGTCATTTTGTTATGCTATTTGCTCGCAACCTAAGCATTTGCAAACACACAAGATGAATAGTTTTTCCTTATTGTCTATCTTTATTAGATCCTACTTGCTTTCTTTTGTAAAAAAAATAATTCTCTCAGTAGTAATAGAAAGGCAGCTATATTAAGTATCAAGTCCTTAGTCTTAAAATCGATAAGTAAGACGTCCTTGGCCCCCGATCAGCTTGCTATTTTTTCTTCGCCGGTTCTATAAAGTATATGTCTATTTCTGGAATTAGTATCTACTTTTTGCCATGTTTTCGCCTTTTTACATATTTTACAAAAGTACGTCTGGCGTTCAAGAAATGTTAATTAAAGGTTATATGACAGATCTCTCACCTATAGTAAATATAATCGTAAACAAAATTCTCGTTGCAATCATCATCATCATCATCATCATAAGCTTTGGGCGTTGGTACCTTAAAAAAAATACCAGGCATAAAAAAATGCCCAATAGAACATAGTGTGAATCGCAAATTTCTCGGGTTTGATGGTCATATTTCTTGACTACCGTCATACCGTATTGACATATCACAGCATTTCTAAGATTGGACTTAGATTTTTAAAATTCTATGTTAAAAGAGAACTAATAATTACCACAATATCAATGATATTCTCTAAGATTTTGTTTTCATTTCACGTATGTCTTATTTCTGAAACAACATATATGAAGTAGGAATTATTAAAGAATAAGGATTTTTTTCAAACAAGCACTGGAATGAGCCCTGCTTTTGCTTTTTTAGATCCACAAATGCTCATATGTTATTCGTACTGCGTATTCTTGTTGAAAGAAAATGTGCAAAAACTGGACGACGTCGATGACATGACAACATCAGTTATGTAACAGCTAATATGCTGAGTATACTTTTCCAAAAATATCAGACAGCATTTTTGTTATAAGAATTCAATTATACAAAGACTATGTATACATATGCCAACTGTTTGTGCAACAGGCAACGTTATTGCGGGGGATAAGAGTGTCCTATTCCCCCACATTACTTAGTATAAACATATGGTTTTAATACAATAAATAGCTGTAACTGTTATTTTGCAACGTGTTACTGAGTTATACGTAATGTTTAATTAAATCAATCTCAGCATTGGCAGTAAACATCTACAGTGCAAGACAATTATCTATCATTTTGTCCTTGTCAGCACCCTTAGTTGTTTTATGAACCAGCCCTTTCATTTCGATTGCTCGTCTTGTTACCTTGAAAATGGTTTCAGTTTTTTTTTTTTGTCTTAGTGATGTATGTATTTTATTCTATTTTACATATATTTCCTTTATTTTGGAATTGTTTACCAAAGATTTTGAGTTCTCATGTTATCAGGACTGGGACGATACTGCACCCAGCCGATCCGATATGTATCACGATACCTGATACCCGATACGATACGTATCGCGATACTAAGTTGATTAATTAAACCTTCTCAAAAATTATTTGATAGTATTTATATTCATCATATAAGTAGCTTTTTTATTCAACATATTATATTTATTCAACATCAGATTTCTGTCTAGAATAAAGATGAAAAAACAAAAATAAATGGTTTGTTATTTGATGAGAAGAAATGAAAAACAAAATCATTTAAAATAACAATAAGAAATCATGGAAAATTCGTCTTAAAAATTAATGGTTCTTATCATTTTGTCATGTTTATATCTATATGTACACTGAAGAAAGTTGGATTTAAACTTGAGTACTTGAAAATACGGAAAATTCTAATACATTTTTTTTTTGTAAATCTTAACTTAGGTATTGGCGCGGTGTATCGATACTTGGTTCGCAAAAAATATTGCGATGCATCGATTAATTGGAGTATCGTCCCAGCCCTACATATTATCAATTAGAGTTGTAAAGTTTTTGAGCTTGAATTGTTAGCTAGTTACGTGAGGTTTGTCCATGTATTATCACCCAAACTCTGTCGTGGATATAGATTTCTAGCCTCGGGTTTTACATGATTTTGAGACCCCTCGGGTGGAACCGATGTATCTTTCATTGAATTCCATGAAAGAATGTATCTTTCATTGAATTCCATGAAAGAGTCTTATAAGATCACGTCATGGAGTCCGGATTCATAGACGTTCAACGTGCAACGTTCTAACATATGCCGAGGCAAGACGGTAGATGGCTTATACACCATACACAATGACTTTTGGTGAATGCAGATCAATGACAAAGAAGATGAAAAATGGCTTCTCGTATCTGAAGTTCAAAACTGACATTCATTTTGACCTTTTTAATCACAGGAGCTCGACGCAAACGACCCTCACTAAAATCAGCCTCTTCCCTACTTCCCCTTTAATAAAGTAGAGGATGATACTAATGTCTATCCGTGGCGTCAAGCTCCTCTGCACTTGTTCTATGAGTTTTATTGATTCGGCTGTCATATACCAAAGTTCTTCAGGAAGGATCCAAGCACATAAGTGTACCCCTACTTGAAATATTTAATCTACCGCTTATTTCAAATTTTCCGACATAAAGGAACATTTCGAATATCGTACCCATTTTTAAAAAGATACCCCCCCAAGTAAACAACTATAGACCTATTTCTCTACTTTGTGTAATCAGTAAGGTACATTGTATTTGAAAATGTATGTACAATATATATTTCTAACTTTATCAGTAAAAGCAACCTACTGACGGACCATCAGTCAGGATTTAGAAAAGGGGACTCAACGGTCAACCAACCTCTATACATTTCTCATGAATTTTCTTACGATAAGGAACTTAAAGTTATTTTTTCGACATAAGTACAGCTTTTGATACGGTATGGTACGCGGGGTTGTTATACAAAATTGAACAAAAAAATAATAATTTGGGGAAAGCTTCTTCTTTGGATAAAAAATTACTGGGCTAATCGAAAACAGATACATGCACAAAAAATGTAGTAATCATAAACGGTTAAGAGTTTTCGAATTCAGTACTTGAAATTAACGCAGGTGTTCCCCAAGGATCCATTTTCGACCCTATTTTCTTCCTGATTTTCATCTATGATACTGTCTTGGGTATTGGATGTAAACAGTCAAACTTTCAATTATGTCCTGAATAATCGATAATCCGCGCCGAAAACCGGTACTCAATAACTCAACGAAGATTCGCTAAAAGTCAAATCCTGGTCGAATAAAACAGAAGCTATATTAATAACGAGGAAAACGAATAATTTACAACTCTCTTAAATGTACCTATACTTGATAATACTGTTATAAATGAAGTTTCTAGTCATAAACTCCTAGGATAAACTTTTACTTCTAATTGTAATAAGAGAGAATATATTGATCTTATAATTCAAAAAGCATATCAAAAGTGCAACACACTGCGTAGGCTAAATTCGAACACAGGAGCTCGATGCCAACGATCAACAAAATTAGAACTTTGACTAGAGAGAAATGGGAAGGAGCGGGTGTCATTGAGGGTTGTTGGTATCGAGCTCCTGTGAATTCGACCTACAGACGCTGCACTTTCATCAGACCAGTCCTAGAGTATGGTGACATCATATTTCATATTGAAGCAGCGCGTACTATGACTGGTGCTACAACCTTAGTGAATCGTGATTTACCATAGAAAGTGGATGGCAAAGGTTAGAGAAAAGACGAGGGGAACACAAATTAGTACAACATAAGATGAATAATGACCTCACCACAGATATTTGACAGAACAGTTGCAACACTCGCGGGTCTAATAACTTCGCAATACTCGCGGGTCTAATAACGAAGAAACTTGTAAATGCAGAACTACTCACCGCTATCAGTTTTTCGTCTTTGGAACAACATCTCCCAAGAAATCAAAGGACTCCAGCACATTTGAAATACAACTTTTCTCTCTATATCCAATCACTAAACCTCCTAAAAACACGCCTTAAGCCACCGTTTCACTGCAATCCCGCTGTACCTACGACCATTCGCGACCGCAATTTTCACAAGAGCGGGTAAAACTTTCCCGACCTTTTCATTTTTTTCTTGACATCACGCTCTATTCCCGAACGATTCCCGATCAATTCATGACCGATTCACGTTTCATCGCCGACTTATTCACGCTTTACCCGCTCTACTCACGATCATATTGTCGACCAAGTCCCGTTCTATCCGATCAAACTCCGATCTATTCCCGACTAAAACCGGATCTATTCTCGATGCAATTCCGATCTATTACCGACTGACCCCGACGCATTCCCGCTCAAAACACAATTCTAACTTAAACTGATCTCATTTGTCATCCAATGATCCTATCTTCCAAGAAGAAGCCTATATTTCTCGTATTTACCAAGCCTTACCCAAAAGTGTCGCGATCAAAATTTAAAAAAAATTCCTTACTTCAAAAGTAGCATTGGATAGCCAAGAATCGTCGCCGCGACAGTTTGATAATAAGTATTTTGAACAAATCAATATCAGTGCGAGAAAATAAATGAAATATGCACAGATCCTATTTGAAGCGTCGTTTGGTCGGAACTTGATCATACAGAGCGTGAATAGGTCGCAAGATGGTCATGAAAAGGTCTTGCTTAGATCAGCAAACATTGAATCTGTTGTGGATAGATCGTGGTAAGAGCGTAGAATAGACGGGTAAAGATCGGGAACAGGGCGTAATTAAAGCGTATCTTATGCGTGAAGAAAGCGGGGTGAAGTTAAATGCCGATCAGACCACGCTCAAGCCACGCTCTTTCCCGACCTGGACACGATTAACCTAGGCTGTACCCCCGACTATCCCGACTAAGCGCCGACTATTTCACGACCACAAAGAGAGCGGGAAAGTTTCCCGTATTTTTTCAACCGGTTGAAAGAATACGGGAAACTTTTCCCGACCTCTAAAGCGTGCCCGCTCTAATACCGATCGATTTTGGACCAACATCCGCTCTACCAGACCAAGATACGACTAAGAGCCGTTCTCTCCCGACATGAAAATTTTCGAGGTCGGGAATGAACGTAGGTACAGCGGGATTGCAGTGGAACGGGGGCTTTACCTGTGTTTTGAAAGTGACCCGTTTTGTTAGTACGGCGCGGAGGAAACATCCGAACACTTCCCACTTGTATGCAAAGAAATATGTCTTTCTCCCTACTTCAGCTAAAATTATTTTGTTTGGTGACAGTACAAAATCATTAGATTATTTTTATTAATAAACAACTTTTTATTCATGTTCAAAATTGATCAAATTATGAAATAAATATATTTTAACTGTGAATTTCAAGATTATGCATAAGTTACTACAGGAAATTCAATTTGAAACTACATGTAATCTAGTGTAATTAGCCCCCTTCACACTTTCACGGATCGAGCCACAGATAGCTACGGATCGAGAAAAAGTTTACATCCGTTGCTATCCGTAGCAATTCATAGCTCGACCCGGTACTAGTCATGACAAGTCGTAGCTATCCTTGACAATCCGTAGCTATCCGGGATGAGACAGAAATTTTTTGAACATGTTCAAAATTTTCTACGACTCCATTACGGATAAATCTGTCGTAGCGGAGTCGTAGGGAGTCTTAGCAACCCGTAGTGGAGTTATAGTTATCCGTGGTGGTATCGTAGCAACCCGTAGCGCATCCGTAGCCATCCGGGACCATTTTTGTGATAAGAATAACCATGCAACTCTCCTACAGATTGCTACGACTCTCCTACGGATTGCTAATACTTTCCTACGGATTGCTACGGATTGTGTCTTATATATTAACTTCAAATTTATCGGTATTCTGTGCGTTTTTCGGTCAATATGAGTTAATATTTCAACTATTCAATTTCAGGTAATGATGTAAAGGCATGTATAAAACATCAATGCTGTTATAAAACAAGCGAGACCATCTCAACTTGAAAATATTCGGTGTTTAGTAAATAATTATGGTTTAAAAATACATAGGAAATTCGGCCAGTCCTGACAATCCGTCCTGAAGTCGTAGCTATCATTGCGCGAATCTTGGCTATCCGTACTCGAGTCGTGGTAATCCTTAGCAATCCGCACCTATCCGTATCTATCCGTACGCGTGTCGTAGCAATCCGTATCTATCCGTAAGCGTGTTGTAGCAATCCGTAGCAATGTCGGGACGATATCCGTAGCAATCCGTAGTTATCCGTTCTCGATTCGTATCAACCCGTAGCAATCCGTACTGGAGTCGTAGGTTCATGGTTCATCGAACATTTTGCGTCCCGACTCGCCACGGGATCTTTTTTGGAGTCGTAGTGGAGACGTGGCTCGATCCGCGGAAGTGTGAAGGGGGCTTAAGAGTTTCAAAAACGTTTTCGGAATGCGAAAAACATGCACCTACGTATCTGATAAGTTGGAAAACATTAATACTGTTACCATATGATGGCACTAAACAAGCCAGTGAATATTAACTACAATGATGAAATCCGAATTATCTAATGTTTGTGTGTTTGTTACCCTAATGTCAAACTGTAAGAAGTGTATCGTCGCAACCGGGTTTAGATCTATTTTGGCTGTTGGAAACGCGAAACTTTTAGCTTCTTTAGATACACACTATATGAGATTGATATTTCAATACTCATAGTCTGTAAGTTACATGTATGTAGTTTTTATTTGACTCGCCTTCTTTGGGCTTGATCAACCCGACAACTCTCTGTAGGTGGTCAGTAACAAACCATAATTAATGATAATATTAGGATATCTGTATTGCTAAAGGCATGAACAATGACGATCCAAAGTATTATACAATTTTCAAAACTTCAACAATGGTTGTTGCGAGAACGCAGGAGAAGTCTACGCCCTCCAGTGTCTTAATTCACATATGCGCACTTGTTATTGAAAAATGGATAAGACATGATAGAAAAAAATCAGATTGCATTTTCACAGGAAAATTGATTCGATATCATAGAAAATGATATATTGACTAACTGTGGTGTTATAAACTTGGAACTATTTTGTAGCCACTTGCTGAAATTAACAACATGGACTACTTGACCGGAAAATGGAAGTTATGGTATAAAATGCTGGACGTCAACCATGACGGGAAAATCTCCATCGAAGACGTGGAAGAATCCAGGAACAAATTTACAAACCTCCACGAACTCCTAGAAGAAAAGGTATTTATGATTGTTTCCCCTTCAATCAGGAAAGTTTGAAACATGAGAGCAAGATCTACAGTAGCGTGTTTGCTCATCGGGACCACTGGGTAACCGAATAAGTGGGAGGGTTGTGAGCTAGTAATCCGAATAACTGCATCATACATTTTGTACCATTTACTACTGCAGTAACGTAACGTTAAAGAAAAGTGATGTAATTCCGTTAATCAAAAATAATTAGACAACAAACAACCTTTCATATTTCAAGCAAATTTTGGAATTTTTAGTATGAGAATGTAAAAATATGTTTTAAGTCTTTAGTAAAAAAAAAAAAAAATACGCACAAGCACTTTCATACACAAATCTTTGGCCCTATGCCTTTATCAAGTGCAAAATCAACAATGCTATCGTTTAAAAGACTGCACCTAATTAGATGTAAACTTGATTATTTGTGCGCTTTTATTTGTATCCTTCTCCTTCCTCTGGAGGAAATATTTCCTGGTACTAAAAAAAGTTCTTTGTTTTCATTTATTTGAATGGAAGTGATCATGGACGTATTTCGAAGTTTATATGTGAATTCGTCACCTCATATGAATCATTTGAATTCTTGCTACATTCTCCCGTGACTTTTTTTTCAGGCAAAGGGCGTAAAAGTGGACATGGAAAATTGGTGGACTGAATACATATTTGGACAGAACGGACCAAAGGAGATTTCAGAGGCTGATTTTGTCAAGAGATTGCAGACGGCCTACGAAACCGACAAGGCGGCCTTTGTAAAAAAGATGGAGAATTGCTTTAACACGATTTTTGATGTGATTGACACCAACAAAGATCGCCAAATTGAGCTGGATGAATTCGTCCTCGTATTTAAGGCTTTCGGCCACGAGAACGAACCGGCCGTAACCAAGTTTTTCGGCCTCTATAACGCACCTGCAGGAATCCCTATAAAAGACATTGTGGCCGCTTACGTCAAATTCACAACCAGTGACAACTCCAACGACACGGATTATGTCAACCAGTCGCTCAAATTAGTGCTGTAACTTTCATTTTCACTACTTTCATTTTGCATTCTACCCTTGGAGGATTAGCATGTGAAATGAATTTCAGTTACATAATTAATGACGAAAACTAGTGAAATAAACTACATCAGAAGAAAAAAAAAACAAATAGGGAAAACAGAAATAAAAAAGAAATAAATTTATAGACAAATTAGAAAAATATTATAGGAAAAAAGTCCTGGTCCCCTGCTTTCCCATTTTATCAATTTTTGCAATTGAATTAAGTTGATCTAGTAGTAGAGTCGAATTATTGAAATTTGACAAAATGAAAGTGATGTCTAAAAATTCGCCAATCGAATCAAAGACAGGTATTCAGCACATATTAATTGAATATCAATTATTCCAATTTCTTCTTACCATATTTTTACCTACCTTAAGAAGTGATCGATCCTTTTTTTTTTCTTCTAATTTAATGTTGTTATTTTTTTACCCAAATTCATCAAAATTTTGATTCATATGTTTGTACATGTATCTAGTCATTGAACGTCACGAAAAGCCAAATCTTGTATACACATTTCTTTATATATTATACTTCCTACCAATTTATATTTTTATCCAATGTGGTCCAATAAACTTCTTTATCCTTAATGCACTTTATACTTTTTTTTATAAATTCTCGAAGAGTAAAAAAGCTTATCTGATATCGCACGTTTCAGTGGGCTTATACGTTATGACGTCATAATAAATTTGAGTTGTCGCCGAATGTCCGACATCGCACCTGTTGTCGTATTTAGCATTATAACGTTCTAATCAATGGTCCATCAAACAATGCTTAGACGGATCATTCAACCAACAGGCGCAGTGTCAAATATCTGGAGATCCTTCTATAGAACATTTTCCCATCTTTTCTTAGCTAAAAGAATGGCGATGACAGGTGATTACAATGTCGATGACACAATATTACGATGGCGATGACACGATATTACGATGGCGATGAAACGATATTACGATGGTGATGACACGATATTACGATGGCGAAGACACGATAATACGATGGCGATGACACGATGTTACGATGGCGATGACACGATATTACGACGGCGATGACACGATGTTACGATGGCGATGACACGATGTTACGATGGCGATGACACGATGGCGATGACAAGATATAACAATGGCGATGACACGATGCTACGACGGCGATGACACGATGATACGATGGCGATGACACGATATTACGATGGCGACGACACGATATAACGACGGTGATGACACGATGTTACGATGGCGATGACACGATTTTACGATGGCGATGACACGATGGCGATGACACGATATTACAATGGCGATGACACGATATTACGATGGCGATGACACGATGTTACGATGGCGATGACACGATGTTACGATGGCGCTGACACGATGTTACGATGGCGATGACACGATATGACGATGGCAATGACACGATATTACGATGGCGATGACACGATGTTACGATGGCGCTGACACGATGGCGCTGACACGATATTACAATGGCGATGACAAAATATTACGATGGCGATGACACGATTTTACGATGGCGATGACACGATGTTACGATGTTACGATGGCGATGATACGATGTTACGATGGCGATAACACGATATTACAATGGCGATGACACAATATTACGATGGCGATGACACGATGTTACGATGGCGATGACACGATATTACGATGGTGATGACACGATGTTACGATGGCGATGACACGATATTACGATGGCGATGACACGATGTTACGATGGCGATGACACGATGTTAAGATGGCGATGACACGATATTACGATGGCAATGACACGATATTACGATGGCGATGACACGATGTTACGATGGCGCTGACACGATGGCGCTGACACGATATTACAATGGCGATGACAAGATATTACGATGGCGATGACACGATTTTACGATGGCGATGACACGATGTTACGATGGCGATGATACGATGTTACGATGGCGATAACACGATATTACAATGGCGATGACACAATATTACGATGGCGATGACACGATGTTACGATGGCGATGACACGATATTACGATGGCGATGACACGATGTTACGATGGCGATGACACGATGTTAAGATGGCGATGACACGATATTACAATGGCAATGACACGATATTACGATGGCGATGACACGATGTTACGATTGCGATGACACGATGGCGCTGACACGATATTACAATGGCGATGACACGATATTACGATGGCGATGACACGATTTTACGATTGCGATGACACGATGTTACGATGACGATGACACGATGTTACGATGGCGATGACACGATATTACAATGGCGATGACACGATATTACGATGGCGATGACACGATGTTACGATGGCGATGACACGATGTTATGATGGCGATGACACGATGTTACGATGCGTTGACACGATGTAACGATGGCTATGACACGATGTTTGAGTTCTTTATTTAGAATGACGTCACTTATAAAATTGCAATATTCCATTGTTACGTAACAATGAATAAGTGCGCAAAAACTTAATTTTCGTCATTTCTGTCATTCCTTATATCGGAAAGTGGTCTATGCGACTGTTGTTACAATTTGACAATTTGAAACAAATGAGAGGGTACGGTCACAAAATGTCTCAGAGATTATTTTTCCATCATCTGAACTAGAATTAGAGGATTTTACAGACGACATGCTCGCGTTAAATTCGCAAACAGGATAACTTTTGTACAAGTTAATGAAAACATTGACTAAGTCCAAAATTTTGCATACAAAAAATAGACATACATGGGCTTGCAGAGGTAAATGAAGGAAACTCTTAGACCTCGTACCTCTTTTCAACTGAGCTTGAAATGACAAAATAATGTCAATTTACACGTGTCGCCATCTAGACCTTTATGGTCAGCAATCATCACCAAAGAGTATAAACATGTAATTTAATCCGATGTCAACAATATGAAAATATTTATTCCCCTGTTATGTAAAGTATGGATGTTTTCTCTCCATCAACTGTGAAGACGAGACTTCATGACGGGCCCTGTCCAGAAATCGCTAGAGAAGACGGTATTGACCTCCAATCTCTTGTGAAAGCCACTCGGACTTTTGCTGCATACACATAACCCGGGTTCCATTCAGCCAGTAGATCAATGATTACTGGTATTTCTGAATGCCCATCTTATATCTGTTTATATACAAATGTATCACTGTATATTTGGCACCTATTAGTCTCGCAAATACACAATTTCATATTGAAGAAACTTCTGTATACATTGTCTAGTGTGTGTGTAGAAATCTCACGTTACCTTCTCAAATGAGTGGGTTTTGGGGATGTAATCCTGATAACCACACCATCTACTTTTCAATGGGTGTTGTCTTTAAATCGACTGTCGTTGCTAATTGCATCAATATTTGGACATTTTGCTAGAATTGTGACAAAGTTACAGTCGATACAATATGCTCGAAGCCTAGTCGTTACACTTGCTATAGTCTTTACAATGAACTGAAACCATGACTTCTTTAAAAAAAAATGTAGTCGAAACCATGTGCACAATCACCGCGTGGGATCGAAACGTTTGATGTTGCGATCCCTTACGGCGATTTTTGAGATTTTGTCATCAATTAAGTGATACTGCACAAATTTGATGAGATTTTGCAGTAGGGCAATGCCTAATAAGTAAGTCCATATCGTTTATATATCTGAGAAGTCGATAGTTTCTGCAAACACTTCAAGAGTTCGTCTAAAGGAAAGATTTTCTGTTGTCGACAAACTATTGAAGTGTTTGCAAAAATTATGAACTTTTCATAAACCTGGACGATGTGGATTGATTCAGTAGGCATTGCCCTACTGCAACGGCCCATCAGTTTTGTAAAATTTGATTTAGAAATGAGAAAATACCAAAAAATTATGTTAGGAATCACAACACCATACGTTCCGATCCCAATGCAGCAATATAGTCTTCACAATGAACTTACTGAAAACCTTGACCTCTTTTAAAGCTGTTAAAATGTAGTCGAAACCAATGTGCACAATGCAGCAACAATATGCTGTGAAGATATTCAACACTGAATGTCTGGTGTATTAGATTATATTGACGATATTCTCAATCCTCGATTTTCTCTGATCAGAATAAATGTCCAATCATGCATGTCTGGTGCCCAAAGAATATAATAACGACATTACTGATTCTAATATAATGTCCAGTTATGTTCAACATATGTACATGCATACAAGCAAGCTTAGCACATATGATTCTCATATGTGAACTCACATATGCTATTCAGCAAAAAGGGGATCATGTGATTCTCACCCGTAAAATTGTCTATATACTAGATAAACACTGGTGGTACATGTGTCTATCCTCCACAGGAATCAAATTACACATTTTGACCAAACTGTCAAAGAAAAGGTATGTTAGATATTTGACACTAAATATGTGACCTCGACATTCAAAGTGACCTTGACCCTTATCTGGCATCGAGTCTCATCATGCTTGACCTTCCTTGAAAGTTTGATTGAAGTATGATGTACAGGCCTGCCTACTTGTTTATCACCACAAGTGTAGTATTTTGTTCACAAGAGTTTAATTTTGGGAATAAAGCGTAATGCAACTTTGAGAAAAAACACCATCTTTTGTCCGCTTTGACAATTGTTACAAATCTTAAGATTTATGTGCTATCCTCTACGATATGGAAAACAATTATTTAATCAAGCGCTCAAAAAATCGAAAACATAGGCTTAAATGGAATAGCAAAAGCATAGGGCATAATTAAATGTCGAAAATCGTAAAAAAAAAAAAAAAAAAAAATACGCCAAAATCTTAAAAGTAGGCAGGTCTGGATGTATATTGTTTCATTTATATCTATACATGAGAAAGTGAAACTTTAAGATAGATGGAACAACAGAAAGACTGACAGACAAACAGGCAGACATATGACAGAAATAGTCATCAAGACCCGTCACTTTTGCAATGCTATCAACGTAGTACAACCAAACACAAATTTACGATTAATTTATCATTTATTATCATAACATGACATCATTAATTTAAGATCTATGTTAGAATAATCCAAAGTACAACAAAATGAAATACTGGAGTATCACATTAAACATCAGATCTGCAAAAAAACATACATCGTAAGTATAACAAGAACATTAACTCTTGCATGGTATTTAATGTAAATACGTCAAATGATTAAGTCAATCTCTGATATGTATATTTATTTGATCACAGTATAGCGGGTGTAGAGTTATCTCCCCCTACTTCATCTGAGACATTTTTATTATAGATTCTATATATTATATCATATGTATAACATACAATGTTATAGTTACAAGATTGTACACAGAACTGTCAACCTAATTATTAATTTATTACAGAAGAATTCAACATTAATGTAACAAGTAACTTCGTGGCAGTAACTTGAAAAGATCTGAAGCATAATTTTGTACCAAAAAACGACAATAAGCTAGAGAGAACTTTTAAAATCTGTACCACAAAAATCATTGTCTGCAAGGTTATTATGTAAATTCCGCATGAAGAATTTGGATGACATCAACCTACCGGTATTTCATATATTGGCTTTTACACTGTGAATTTTACATGATCATATGATGCATTTGTGCTTGAGTTTCCTGAATTTAAAGCAACTCTAAACGCTGATAATTGCAAACTAAAAATTTTTTTTTACTCAGAACCTTACAGCATCTTGGCCTAGAAAGAACTTAGGAAAACTCTAAAAGATAATGAAATTCTAGCAGATTATAGGGCAGGTAGATCTTTGTAAATGCAATATAAGTAGAAATATCCAGAAAATGATAATGATATTTAATCATTTGGTAAAATTAATACTATTTCATTCAGATGAAGTTCAAAAAAATAATTTCATAAACATAAATTAATGGTGGCAACGTAAAGTACATCACTAACGGCAGTGTGCTCAGATAAAATTTATACATAATAAATGTAAGAAAAAGTCCATAAATGTTCCGAAAAAGGAAGATCTATTTTGAGATTAAGTACGAAATTTGAAGAATGTTAAATGCCCAAAGACGATCATGATGATTCTATCGACGATTCATTATACGATGATGTCACGAACAAACGGCCTGTAACATCATTGAGTTACATTCCCTGGGAATGGCTCGATAAACAACACCATCCATTAAGATATCAATTCATACTAAAATAATTTTTGTTAGACTGGTTGGTCTTCGGAAGTATAACTTCAGATTTCTTAAAAAATTATATACTGTACCTATAATGCAGTTCATGATTAATTTTGGGGCGTCAAATTAACAATTTTGAAATAAACAGGATTTAAAAAAATTATTTTGAAAAAGGTCAAAATCATCTTTAATGAGACAATATATTGTGAATACTTAAATTGATTGCAGAAGTCATCAAAAACAAAATTTCTATGATATTTTTTCATAAATTTGTTCAAAAACATCACTTTTAAGGGCAATATTTATATGTCATGACTCTTCAGTATTTTGCCATTCATAAAATTGAACAATGTAAAGATCAATGATTAAGAGATGTAACTCTTTCAAAAAAAAAAAAAAAAAAAAAAAAACAATGAGAGATTTGCCTCTCTTTGAGATAGCATATTATATATTTCATATAATATATTAGTTATAAATATCATTATCATTGAAATGTAATCACAGTTGCTCTACAACATCATATACTGGGTAATATATACATATATTGTAGAAAAAAAATAAACCATTGCACTTTGCGAACTTTTAATTACAAAAGTCCTTAGATCATGAACATTGCCAGAACTTCACAAAAACATTTTGCATAAGTGTATAAAACAATACTTCCATAGATATTACACATTGTTAATTTTTTAGTATATTATTACTGGAAAAAATTGCACTTTTTGTCTTATATATTCAGTACTGCTTCAAATATTGTAATTCAAACTTTTTGAAATGTTTTCATTGTAATTATCATGGACAATCTATGGAATTCTTTTTACAGCACTATTATGATAAGATTAGGGCTTGGGTTTGTCTGCGGACTGATCTCCGATTGAAAGTCGTTTTAAATCCTTGAGCAATCAAGTTGGAATGAGGCATTCATTGTGGATTTCCTCCCTTTGAAGTCATGATACAAAAGAATTGAGAGTTATCTTTCTTTAAAAACGTTCTAACGATCTCCCTCTTCTCGTCACTTCTATCTCTCTTGATACAGAAATTCTCTCCCTTTGTTCTAAAGCACTACACCTCACTGAAAAAAAATAATGAGAAGTTCATGAAATTCTACATAATTAATAATCATGCTAAATCTTATGTGTTGATAGAATAAATTTATTAATAAACCATTTTCATTTTACCACAGTAGATTTGAATTTTACACACCCAGACCCAAAATCATAAGATTTGACGTTATTTCTTACATTGGCGTTGAAGCACATCTCAGATGTCCACTTAGAAATAACATCAAAAGTTGTCATGTCGGGTCTTAGTGTGTCTATAGAGCAGGTCTAAAGAATATATCTATGAAAATGATCTATTACTGAATGTTTCTGTCTTTGTTTCTGTTAGATATTGAATTGATCTTGTCAAGTTGAATTTGATTTTAAATTCAAAATACAGACAGGTCACAAGAAATAATGAATTTCCTACTGATTATTGAAATATAAAATGCTCCTATAAAAAGGTTGCTGCTAACTGATATAACTCGTGGAATTTTTTTTTACAAATTTTGAATAAATCTCTATTTACCTCGCTTCTACGTTAGAGCTCAATAATAGTTGTTTCTTCATCCTCATAATTTGTGCGTGCGTGTATTTTTTCTTGTCAAATTCCGTAGGAATATCAACAGATGAAATTCCGTCCTTCACTTCACTTGTAGAAAGGTCCTGAAACAACTTTGAAATATCCGTTGTAGACTTGGATTTTATGTGTTTGTCTTGTTCACTAATTCCGAAATTATCGTTAGAATCCAAGAATTGAGTATTTTGAAGCGAACTGGAATCTAGGTCATTATTGTTCGACTCATATTCCATTTCTTCACAAATATCGCCGTCCGGACTTAAATGTAACGACCCTGTAGAACTGACACCGCTAGAACTATGAATGCTTCGTATAGAATCTGTACTTTGAACTTTGTTCCGAAGCAAGTTTTCACGTTCATCCGGATGATCCTTTGTTCCGAAATTCCATGAAAGACGTTTATATATACTGGCATCCTTTTCATCAGGTTTTGCGAGTTCTTGTATTGCATCTGCCGTGTAATAACGTTTTTCCGATCTCGAAGATCGTCTTTGGTTCAACTTTTGTTTTAAATTATCGTCTAAAATATCGGGTAACGATGAGTCACTATTTGCTGATGATGCATTCGAAGAGTGAATTTTATTTTTCTCCTCATCGGAATGCTCATGGAAAGACGGCACTGAGTAAGAAGATTGCACAATACGATGTGAACTAGGAGAAGATGAATCTCCCGATTTTGTAGAATCACAGCGATGATTATCTCCCTGTTGAGAGTCCATAACTTCATCAGACGGTGATTTTTGGAGGCGACTTGGCGAGACAGGGCTAGGAATGGGGCTGCGACTGAAGTCTGGAACGATTTCCTGACTAGACGGGGACAGAAGGGTGTCTGAGGTGTGCTCTGAGAGGGTGTGGAGGGGTGTGGTCCTTATCACCTCTTCCTCCACAACCTCGCCCATATTGAGGAAGCTGTATGTGTTAGGATGGGAGCTGGTGGAGTCCTTCACCTCACGATACAGCATCTGTAATATGATATGAAATATTGTTCCTCATTTACATTTTATATTCATAAATGGTAGTATGATATTGAATATTGTTAATAATTTAGCCAGATTTCCTCTACATATGATACTGCATTATATGCACGAGACAAAATTTAATTCCTCATGAGAGAGTGAAGAATCAAAGAATAATTCTGAATTACTTTTTTAAAATTTTGGGTGCAGATTGGAAATGCCCTAACACAATAAATTCTGTCTTTAGAATGACAAAAATGTCAAAATTGAAAATTGAAGAAATCACTGAATAAGAGGCAAAAAATAAGAAATATGATAAATTTAATTCCACTTTAAGGTACTAGACCATTCAACATTAAGAAATGTAACTCTAATCCTGCCAGAGAGCATTAGAATTAACACAACCGATAACATACCTGAGCTTTCTTGATGTGATCAATCCATATTTTAACAGAGGATTGATCGGCATGGAATGTAAAGGCTGATACAGGCACATGATACTCGTTAAGGTAGATCAACAAGAAGGATCCTGAAAATAGAAAATTAAAAGTTAGATTTAGGTGAAATTTCCTAGGACATTTGAAAAAGCAAAGCCGCAGTACTTCTAGCATTCAAATATGAATCCCATTTACATGTATATGCATGTCTATATGGTATATTTTTCTGTCTTTTTGATATAAAAGTATAGAATCACTCCTTGTTCCGGCAGTATCTAATATTAATTCATTGTTAAGTTATGAAATTCCTATATATAAAGAGACATCATATTTGCGGCATGTTTTCCATGAATTTTATACGTGTTTCTAAAGAATTTGATAGCATCATTATCAGTATATGTCTGATACTGTCCATGAAGGGCAGTAACTCTGTTTATCAAGAAAATAAAATTATGAAAGAAAAAAAATCTTTATCTTGGGTATTTTAAAAAATCAGAGTTACTTCCCCCTTGAGTCGGTATCTGTTGTAGACTTATTGTGATATTACAGTTTATCAAGTTCTTCAGAAAAGATCGTATAAAATGGATATTACCATACTATTTTCATGACGTCATTATGGTTTAACATAAGATACCGTCTCAAATTTGAAATCGATTTGAAATATACATGTATCTATTCTGCAAAGACACAGAACAAAATGCTAATCACCTTTGTCCTTCAGTTCCTGTACAATAATTCTGTCCACTCTCATGGGAGGTTTGATAATTTTGTATTTTTCCATTCTTTTACTGGACTTGCATATCAACAACAGGTCAGTAAACAGTAAACATTCTACATCAATCTGTAAATAAATAAAACATACTTAGCAATTAAAGATAGTTATAAAATAGCATCTTCAAACAATGATTAATGAGACCTTCCAACATTCATTTCTTACATTACAAATGCTGAAATTTGCTTTTTTCATTGCAATATTCTATCCAGCTTTGAATTCTTCAATTCTTAGTTTCAATATATGGAAGCACGAAACAAGTTAAGGAATTTGGGTACTTCAAACAATTTTGTTGAAAAAATGTTTGTTTATTATCATTTTGTTTGCCCAATTCTTAATTCACACTCAAATTGAACAATAATGAGGTGTAAAATTTCTCTTTTCATAGTAGGAAGACTGAAAAATAAAATTTCTACTTATACTGAGAACATTTTTTATAAATTGAGCCTCACAGCAATAGAAAATTTCTATACTTAGTAACAACTTACCCTTGATGCCGAGTCTTTTAATTTGAGTACAGATTGCATTATAAGAGATCTAGTCTGGTCTGGACCACATCCAGGCATTGGTAATAACAGATCAAAGTTGGAGTTAAACTCCTGTAAATACTGAAATAAAACACACAAAATTATAAACCAAATACAAATGTACATTGAACTATTCATGTATAAAACAGAGTTATCTTTCTTTGTCTGCAAACTTTTCTCCATAATGTTACAAAAGTTATAATTAGATTGCAATGTTTTTAAGTTTATGAAATGAACATGACACAAATGAGACAGAGTTATACAATTTATTTTTTTTAAATTCTAAATTCTAAAATTTATGATAAGAATTTGACAAAATATTTAAAGTTGAACATAACTAACTCTGTGAAGAACATTACATCCCAAACAGTATGTGTAATCTTCAAATCAACTTTGTTAAGATATAATTCATCAATACAAGTAAACATTGTATATGCATATTTACCAACATCAACTAGAATATTTGGTCATTCAGAGTTTTATTTAAAACAAGTAAAATATCTAATTTCAATTTCATAGGTGAAACATTAAACAGAGTTGTCTTTCTTTGCCCTTATTGATAAGACAGTAATCTACCAACCTTTACACTTTCATCGTTTGGTGATTCTACAGCTTCGTATGATTCTATTTTTCCCATAATCTGTGTCAGTCGTTCCTGATCGTGTTTGTGACGGAGGGTTGCGTTGACATGCGACACAAATCTGTCCACTCCCCCAATCTGTAAATAACCAAGTAAGCGTGTGATATGATTTCTTATTCAGCAATGAAAACTAAAGTTATCAAAGATGTATTTGGTATCTAAGAATATGAAAATGAGAGATTTACGCGTTTATAACGTAGGTGATAAAATTCTATATCATAAACATATCATCATACCATTTCGAGTAGATCTCTACGTTGTCTTTCACATTCGGTTTTCCTGAGTATAGCTTGGAGTAATAGAGAGTATTTGGTCAGTCTCTGCATGGGTTTGACCAGTAGATCGGTCAGCTTTAATCTGTTACACTGCTTCTGTGTCTCAGCCCACTAAAAAACGTAAAGTTACATTACAAGCAAATTCTAACATCGCAAAAGACACCCAAGACAAAGTTACTTCTGTGTCTCAGCCCACTAAAAAACGTAAAGTTACATTACAAGCAAATTCTAACATCGCAAAAGACACCCAAGACAAAGTTACATTACAAGCAATTTCTAACACAGCAAAAGATGCCAAAGACAAAAATACTGAAATCTTATGGATTCCCTGTACATCTTTATGAGCTTGGATATACAGCTTAAATATCTTGTGAAGCAAAGCCATCCTACCACATACTGCAAATGGGGAAATTTTGGCATGAAGTAATTTTCGCACTTTTGTGATTGTATTATTATCGCGAAAATAATTCCCGCGTGAAAATTACAAACAGTATAGAGGAATAAAGGAAATACTCATGATTTTGCCCAAATTTTCCCCACGTGGACCATTGCAATGGTCATCTCGCGGAAATTTCCCCCATCGAAAATATTACCATGTTTATTTACTACTAATATTTTACTGTTGTTTTCAATTTTCTTCAATTCATACTTCTTCAATTGTATCATTTGTATAATCTAGATTATGCAGTGGCAAAATTTGGATTTTTTGAAATTTATAAGCAATATTTGACCAGTTTCAACTGTTTTTGTCATTTGTGTATTGGATGGGAGTTAATGGACTCGTAAACTTACCACTACAAAAGTTTTGAACAAATCGTTGTCCGAGTATCTGGCTTTCATATACTCTGTACAGGGTTTCTGCTCTATACAATACTTGGTGTACGGAGAAAAGAGCTCAGGAAACTGAAAGTAAGACTCGCTTAATTAATATTTGTTATATGAATTAAAACATAGATGTATTAATTAAGATATACATTTCTGATTAAAATAGCACTAAAATTTGACATCTTGGATTGCTTTGATGTTTATACAGACAGAATGACTAACTATTTTTGCTGCATTTCTGAATGAACATGCCTTAAATTAGCATTTCACATTCTCCGTTTTTTGTGCATTTTGACAGAAATAAATCACTTAATATTCTAATTAATTCCTTACAAAGATCTATATTTAGACGCCTGAAGTGAATCATCTTATTGAAGTTTCTAAAGAAGTGCAAAATGTTACAGAAAATTCCCTCTAAATTAAAATAAATTACATGCGTTTGGCCATTTTTTACAGGAGAATTTTCCATTCTTTTCATGATAATAGTAGGTCACGTGACTTGAAATCAATAAAATCCAACATTCAATTACAAGAACATTTTACCTCTTAATTCAACCCGATTATTACACATTTAGCATAGTTAGTATTTGCAGATTCATATTAAATGAAACAATGACTTAAAATTATACGCTTTTTTACCTTTTTAAACCCGTCCTTCATGTCGGAGGGGTTAAGTGGCTCCCTCATTTCCCGTGCGTCCTTTAAAACTTTCAGGAGATGATTTTCCCAGAAATCACAGTTGACGCGAACGATGTCGTTGATATTACTGAACAACTGTTCAGTGTCAATCTGTAATTATAATTATTAATATAAAGCTTTTTCAATTATTATACATGACAATTACATTATTGCACATCCTTATTTTCAGACTTATGGTGTTTGTTCATTATGTGTCTTGAAATAGATTACATTTAATTTCTAATATACCGTTAATATAAGAAATCTTCCTTTTTATCAAATTTTTACTATAAGAATTTATATTATTTCAAGGTATGAAAAAATCACATAAGGGAGACAACTCTTGTTGACTTACCTCATTGAGGAGACTTTCACTTTGTAAGTTGATCAGACAGCACATAAATAACTGTAGAAAACGATACAAAATATTATAATACAATATAAGATATAATATACTTGTTTTATTTACAATTCGAAGACATACTTATTAATGAATAAGCTCAAAATGCATCGAAGATGCAAAATGCCGAGTTGCAAAACTGGAATGTAAGTATGAATATGCAGACTAACATGAAATGTGTATGGTTTGTAACAACATTTTGTGGTCTTAAATGAAAATTTCTGGATCAAGAAATGGTCTTCTCTTTATTCTATATCAGCGTGTAATATATTTTCAAGGATACAGATTTTCCTGTGACCTTGATCTTTGACCTTTTGACCCAAAAATTAATGGCAAGTTTCATGATTATAGGTGCAATACAGGCTCAAAAATGGTCTGGAAACCATTTTCAATTACCTAAGTCCTGTGACCTTGATCTTTGACCCTTTGATCCCTAAATCAAAAGTGGTCATTTTCTATTCACTGGAAACATTTCTGGCAAGTTACATGATTATAGGTGCAATACAGGCTCAAATTCAGTCGGGAAACCATTTTTAATCATCTTAGTCCTGTGACCTTGACCTTTGACCTTTTAACCCCAAAATTGATAGTGGTCATCCTTGATCCATGGGAAACATTTCTGGCAAGCTTCATGATTATAATTGCAATACAGGCTGAAATATGGTCCGAAACCACTTTCAATCATCAGAGTCCTGTGACCTTGACCTTTGACCTTTTGACCCCAAAATCAATAGGGGTCATTCTTGATTCATGGGAATCATTATTGGCAAGTTTCATGACTTTAGGTGCAATACAGGCTAAAATATGGCCAGGAAACCATTTTCAATCATCAGAGTCCTGTGACCTTGACCTTTGACCTTTTGACCCCAAAATCAAAAGTGGTCATTTTCTATTCACAGGAAACATTTCTGGCAAGTTACATGATTATAGGTGCAATACAGGCTGAAATATGGTCCGAAAACCAATTTCAATCAACAGAGTCCTGTGACCTTGACCTTTGACCTTTTGACCCCAAAATCAATAGGCCTCATCCTTGATTCAAGGGAAACATTTCTGGCAAGTTTCATGATTATAGGTGCAATACAGGCTGAAATATGGTCCAGAAACCATTTTCAATCATCTGAGTCCTGTGACCTTGACCTTTGACTTTTTGACCCCAAAATCAATAGGCCTCATCCTTGATTCAAAGGAAACATTTCTGGCAAGTTTCATGATTATAGGTGCAATACAGGCTGAAATATGGTCCGGAAACCATTTTCAATCATCTGAGTCCTGTGACCTTGACCTTTGACCTTTTGACCCCAAAATCAATAGGCCTCATCCTTGATTCAAGGGAAACATTTCTGGCAAGTTTCATGATTATAGGTGCAATACAGGCTGAAATATGGTCCGGAAACCATTTTCAATCATCTGAGTCCTGTGACCTTGACCTTTGACCTTTTGACCCCAAAATCAATAGGGCTCATCCTTGACTAATGGTGAGTAAGTGTATGAAGTTTCATTGTTATAGCCTCTTTCGTAGTTGACTTATAGTCCGGAAACCAATTGTTGACGCCTTCCCGCCCGCCCAACTGCCCGCCCAGACGCCCGCCCAGACGCCCGCCCAACCGCCCGCCCGCCCGCCCGCCCGTCTCACATCAAATTAAGAGCCGAGTTTTGCAACTCGGCTAAAAACATAGATTTTGATACTTGCTTTCCTTAATCATTGAAAATGTTAATCTATTGTTTCATTTACAATGTACATGTAAAAGCAACAGTTCATTTATAGTATTTCTTCACATCAGTTCAAATGCGATTTCAAATACTTGATGGTGAGCTTCTAAGGTTCAATTCTGACTCTGCAGTGCAGTGAAGATGTTAAAATAAAATGCAGTTTTTATGAAGAATCTTACATCAGTTATGACTCTAAGAGATTTAAGGTACTGGACTTCTGTGTTAAGTAGTTCCCATATAGCCTCCTGTTGGTCATGCTGACGTTTTGTGAGGGTCTGAAAGAAAAAAAACAGTGTAATGTTATATAAAACAATATTTACACGACTTGTATGTAACGAAAACGGGGAAAGTTACAGGAGGCACCAAAAGAATTACTAGTACACAGTACTAGATAGAGGACAAGGTACTAAATACACAAAAGAACATGTGCTATGCTGAAACTGTATCTTATATCAAATGTTCTCGGAATGTTAAAATTTTGTAATTCAAGGCAAGTTCTTTTCTTTACTTTTTTCTCACTAGTATCAGAAACAAAACTAGAATTACACATCTTCAAATTGTAGGTGGGGATCGTCATGATTTATACAGGATAAACAGGACAAAAGGGTATCGTCTGTCACTATCATCCATTTTGCAATACTGGGAAACCCACATATAGCATTAAAACGTACGTTCTACTTTTGCGATGACATTACATTTTTTGTAAGATATATTTGATAAATTCGCTAGAGTACGAACTCAAAAGCCCGTGTCCTCCTTCATTTCTACATTTATCGTTTTTATGCGGTTTTCATGTTGAGAGTCCATAATCTATCGTGACTGACAATTGCATTTTCTTCACTTTTCCTTATTGGTTATATCAAATGATGACGGGTTTTGACCAAACTTCGTAACGAGGACTCCGCCCTTATAGGTTTACCAAGTAACGCGCGCAAAAGCACTTGCGGTTTTAGAAATAATATTATGGGAACCATACCCCGGTTGTTTCGCAAGTCTCAGAAATTTATAGTCTGCGGTGATGGTAATACCGTATATTAAGTTACATAATCCAACAAAGTGTTCTAGTTTCTAACGCACCCGACATTTGATATTAAATGCCAAACTGTGCAACTGAATCACCTTTCATTTTAATCTTACGATATCATGCACTCTTATCATACATAGTTCTTGGGTACATCCCCCCCCCACTTTCCAACTCAAATACTTTTACAATGTACATGTTACGTCCTTGCGGGCCCTGTTTTGTTACAAAGCCTATCTTATCTTAATCTATTAAACTTAATCTGGACAAACAGGATCCTTTTTCGAGGGAAAAATACAAATTGCTTCCTTGACTATTAAAAAACGTGCCCTTTAACAAAGAAATTTTAAATAATTACCGTCAGTCATGACTGACGGTATACTGTAATCATTCGTATTCTACTTGCACGGATAGAATACCTCTTGGCAATGTGATTGGTTGATAATTGCATAAAATGCAAATATTCGTCAAAGTTATTCAGAATCCATGAATGAGATTCTCTCATTACGTCGGCTTAAGAGTCTAGATGACCTGACAAATCAAAGTCATATCGCATCAGTGTATTTTCTTCCAAAATATGTATCGAAAAGTCTTTGTATCGATACGTTCTATAACATTCGCAGATCTTCGGAATTTTCCGTCACTTGAATCGGAAATAAACAGAAAAGCCCGGAAATGTGCGATTGGCAAATGCATTTTATTCCGAGTTTATCTAACTAGAATTTTACAACATTTAACGTCAGCGAACTGACGGCAAGCTTTTTGTAAAAGCTAATACTTGTTATCTTTGTATGAACGTAACAAGTCACTCCCTTTCTTTTTAGACTTCTCTTCTACGATTGGTAAATCACCTTCTGAATTCATCCTAAAGATATGTGCAAAAATGTCATGATATAAAACGAGGACCAAGTTTATCAAGGCGTTAACATTAACACCGTGCTTAGTACCTCCGTTAGAAAATCACTTGTCTTGATGCCAAACTGACTATATTCGACTTGTCTTCCTTATTTACTGCCTGGGAGACGTAATCATTCCGCTCATTTTAAACGTTCATCGCGGGCAAATTCATTATCACAAACAAATACTGTACTGATGAGGCACCTCCTTAAGTTTTAATACAAATGTGCCTAATTAATGTCACGGACAAAAAAAATATTTATTTCAATTTTTAAATATATGATACACAATTTTCTATGTGCTGAAATAACGTCAACATTCACGTATTCGGAAGCAAAGCGAGGACATACTCGGTTTTTTTTTATTCGACAGAATCACATTTCTATATTTGAATTTTGGAAAAGTTCACATGATCATCAGTAAAACAGAAGACAGAGTCAAATTCAAGTCTAAATAGGGACTATGAAGAAAATCCGACTATGTAGATCAAAAGCATCCTCTTCATCAAAATAAAATAAATTCAGGTCACTAGACAAACATGCTATCAAGAATCTTTGATTCTACCTTTGATTACATTACATGTAATAGAGGGATTTAATTATAGCATAAAATATATCATTATTCGCTATAAAACTTACAGAGGCATTATCAACGATGGAGCTCCAATGAGGTTCAATGTTGAACAAGGCCTCGTCCACCTGGTGGCGACCTATATTCAGGAGGTCCGGCATGGGAGGTAACCCGTTACTGCTGTAGGAATTTAGGAGTTCACTCAGCTGCTCGTGCTTCTCCTTATCCTGGAAAACAAAGAAATTTGTTAGAAGTTTAGATGGTAAAGCATGCGCATTTTTTTGGTCCTATTCATAAAGCAAGATGGCCATCTTGGGCTCTAATTGGTCAATATATTTTCGAATTCTCTTCCGCAGCTTCTGTGAAAAGATTTCAATGTCACAGTAAATGAACATAAAGAAAGACAAAGGCGGAAGGACTGACAGCATACATCCTTATTAGTCCCTAATTGTCCTTTGTGTGTCAAAAACATTTATTCATTACACTTACATGAATAGAAGGGGGGGGGGGCAACTTTTGGCTTTCTGAAGAGAATATACGACATTTCATTGTTCAAACAAAGACTAAATTTTTCCAATTTTATATACGTAGGCAATCATCACGTCTAGCAACCTACGGTGAATAAACTGACAAAAAGTACTGACTGCCAATTAAGGTGAAATTTCGATTTTCAGCATATTGACTTTCCTTTAGATGTCAACATGCAATCAGAATGACGTGTATACTATATGTATTACATATATATAAAGTCAATGCCTGATAATAAATAGCTCCTTTCTTTTCAGATTTATTGGTTTTCTCGTGTAAATTAGATTTCTCAGAGCATGGTTGTGCCCAGGTATGCTGACAATGTAGAAAGTGGAAATTCTTGACAGGCAACGTCGCTAATATCAAAATTTGAGACATGTACATACTAAGTATATGTATAGGACCCGATGACCTTGTTCATGATTCGTGGGGGACATTTTGTACATTCCTTGTATGCAACCCCTCTTTCCTACTGGTCATCTCTTAACCCCCCCCCTCCCTCTCTTTCCTCCATAACTTGTTATGAGGATTGCATATCAAGTTCAAGAAGCTTAATTAAGTTCAAGAGGCGATGAAATTTACGCACATCTCTCTTTTTCGTCTCAAAGTCATAGAAAAGACATCAGGAAAAGAGAAATTTACGCACATCTCTTTTTCGTCTCAAAATTGCATACATCCCCCAGACAGTTGTCAACGCAGACATCAGGAAAAAAGAAATTTACGCACATTTCTCTTTTTCGTCTCAAAATTGCATACATGTACATCCTCTAAAAGGTTGTCAACGCAAAGACATCGGCCTCTTTCCCAATGATCATATTCAAGCTTATTTGCTCAACTAGCTGAAAATCATCTCAAAACCCCCTCGTCCAAAGATTGGACAAAACACTAAGTTTCTGAACCAATATTGTTCAATAGCTGTATCTAAGAACCTAAATGGGTTCTGATATTGAATAAGTACAATATTGCCTATTCGGACAGAAAAGAAAGATAAAATATGTTTGTCAACAAACCACCTTTCATCGCAAGAAACCGGTTTACGAAATAAGAGACAAGTAAACACACCAGTTTTTTCATTCAGGTACATACGATTTCTATTAACTCGCAATATTCCAGAAAAAAATCAAACTAGCAAGTACATATCATTTTTTCTGTGTTCATTTTTAAATAATTTTAATCTTTTGAGAAATAGATGTTCACAAAGTGACAACAATAAATTACCACTAAGCTTCAAGTTTAAAAGACAAAATGTGAAAAATTCTTCCTTCTGCAATTTAACTTCAATTCTTTCATTCAACAAGTACTTTTTGTTTGTAGTTTTTTTCATGAACGAATAAAGCATGTATATAATTATAATTTAGTTAATCACGTTTCTGATTCAAGAAGTCTGTCCAAAATTTAGAGCATGTAAAGCATTTTCTTTATAACTATATTATTTTCTTATCAAATCTATCATTTACCTGTAAGGATCTTGACCATAGTTCCACATCGCGATGACTGTGATGATGATGATTATTGTGATGACTATTATGATGATGGTGATGACTATGTTTATGTTTCATCTTCTCGTCTTTTAAAGGATGGATTTCATGACGATTTTTCCGATAAATCATCTTCTATCATACTCCTCTAAAAGTTTCCTCAATCACAAGTCAAACAAATTGCAATGTTTTCCACTTCTTTTTTTTAAAGTTCAAGCAATGTTGCGTTACTATTCACAACATAAAATATCCAGACAAAAAAATAAATTCACAAACTTCTGTAAAAACAAAATTCCTCTTTAAAATGTTCAAAAGCACAGATTTTTTTTAAAAATAATTTCGCTTGCAGTATAAAACACAGGTTCACAAGATTCCCACTTCTCATAAGCGTATGGCCACTCGTACGTTTATAAGGTTAAATGAAAGAACTGCACCACAAAACACCTATTATAGTTCTCAATAACAAAGATGCTATGACGAGGCGCTTAAAAACTATGTCAATCTTAAACACCACTTGCCGATCCGTGGAGCGACTGCCAAAATGTTTAAACTTCGTCAAGGTACCGGGTACAGGCGATTAAAGAAATGAACTCCCTCCTATTGTGTACACATATAAATCGTTTGTACTCGTATCAAAATATTGTGCTTTATTTCGAAAACAATTTGAACATGACTCGTTGATGCCCTAATCTTTATCAACATAATTTTTCGGCTTAAAAGTTATTTTAATTCCATATTCAAAATTTCACACATCCTACGGAAACTGTAAAGTCTACACTTTTAATACAGCATAATACGTAGATTTGATATAAATTTCTGATTGATAACTCACGAAATTTTATAGTTTCCAATATTTCGGAGAAATATATTCGAACAACGCAACGTCGACAATTTGACGCTTTTTGGACCTACAACAGAAATATAGGTTTTCACAAAAACTGTCCCACTGAGTCTATATATGAAGAATACATATTATTTTATCACCCACGATATGTATACAGTGTATGACGTCCCGACCGCCATGTACAAACTGTAGATTTGATAAGAAAACACCTGACTTTATTTCTAGATACAAGCAACAATTCCCTTAATACCGTAATCAACTCCTACATAATTTTCCTTTCAATATTCGCATATCGCAAATTCTATTTCACTATTTGCTACGAATTTTCTAACAGTTTGATTTCCGATTGAGATTTATTGGTATTCGTAATGTCAAATAGAGGCGGGTGGATATAGCGCTAATCGATTCTACCTGTTCATGACGTCATGTATGCTGTAATATAGGTAGATCATGTAGGAGTGCGCATGCGTCCGCATTAAGGCAATTCATTATTAAATTATCCATTGATTATCGATCCTTTTAGGTTCAGAAATAGAAACCATATGATGTATTCTCAGAGTTTAATACTGCCTTCATTTCCGCTCTGCTTATAAAATATGGATTCTCTAGACGATTTTAAAACACGACGACCTGAAAAATTGACGGTCATGATGACGTGGTCGGATGGTGAAACTACATCATAGCTGGACAGTTTAATGGTGACGTCACACCGAGACTTATACCTGGTCATTGTTGAAAATGCGGGAATACATGTATCAATTAAGTGACCAAAAATGAGCTATGCGCGGTTAGCAAAATTACACGTATTCAAATTCAAAATTGCATTGACGTTCAATGACAAAATATGTAACTGATCACTTTTTATACCGACGATCCGATTCTAGGTAATACATGACAGGACATTACAGCTATAGTCCGAAAAACTTGACCTAAACCAAGTCTTTGACGGTTATTTGGACGGGGGGGGGGAGCTGTGTTTTGGTCAGAAATACATTTGTGTACCTGACAGGGCCCCCACCGTCCAAATAATCGCCAAATGCTGTGTTTAGAATGACCGTCGGGTTTTTCGGAATATGCGGCTACTGATTAACTTTGATCACGGCCGTGATCCGACCAAAAACAGATGGCAATATTATACAGGATTGAGGATGCTAAAAGATACTTGAGAATGATTGAAGTATTATCCTTTTTTGGTACTGTAAATAGGCATAAAAAGAGGGGGAGCTGATCTGCATTTTCAGTATTTTCTACAAGAACCATTGGAGGGATTTGGATGAAACTTGGTAGCTACATGAAAAGTACTAATGGTCTTCTACGACCCTTGCTGTTTTGTCCAGATCCCTTACTAGATGACGCCATAATATACATTATATACTACAGGGTGTCCTTAATTTGACTTTGAAATCTAGCGTCATTACGTTCCAAAATCTTCGACTTAATTGGGTTGCAAACATCCTGCATTTCCAAAATTAGAGTGAAGAGTTTGCATTTAGAACTTAATATTTTGGGAATATTTGCTGACGTTTGACAATATATTTGTTGAGATTTTGTCAATTCTATTGAACTCTCCATTCAGATCATTTTAGCTCAATATTTGCTCGAACTAAAGAGTGACCTTTGACGAGTGTTCGCGCAAAATAAGATTCCGCGAATTATTTTGAGGATTTTGTAATTGAATTCAATCACAAACCCTAAAAGTTGTAAATATTTTCGATTCATTACTCATGGAATTAAAAAACAAGTTTTTACTAAAGTTAGAATGGCTTGTTCCTATAAAGGGAATCAGAGGCAACGCGCGGAAATATTTAAAGAAATACAAGAGCTTATTATTTAAAATTACGAGTTTTGATTCCAATGTCAATATTGGTTCTTCATCTAAGAAAGGAAAGGCATTCCAAAGAAAACTTGTTTGTGCAAAAATACAAAAACGTTTCTGTCAATGCCTATCAAAGTATAAGGACATACCCCAATTGTAATTTGGTTTAAGGGGGTATAACTCATTATAAGTTGGGTTCTGTTTACAAACAACGCTGTGAACATTACGTTCTGGAGTATTTTCCGCCGATTTTATTTTTCATTTGAATGTAAAAACTGATTTACGCGGGCCGTGATGACTAAGGCTTTATTACTGTGAAATCAACAAGCAAAGGTGTAAAATTATTACCTTCATTTGCATTTGTAAAGGTATGATGAACATAAATTATAAAACAGGTAAAACGGGCTCTCCTCTGCTACACAACCAAAATATTGCATGCACTCGAATGAAAAAGGAAATCAAAGGTTTTCTCACAAGAATCAGAGCAAAAAAATATTTAGAAGAAACGATGAAAATTATATACAAGGAGATTTTTCCAAACTTGGCCGAGTTTGGCGGGCAAATAGTCACTTAGGCCAAATTTTGTCGTTCGTATTTATCAAGGTTTGTCTTGGGCGAGTTATAAACTCTTGAGATATATTGAATAAACTGCACAAACAGAGTGCCATAGTACTACAAACATCCGCTTGTATGACCCAACCCTTCCTTCCTGTACAGTATTTAGTATGACCTTTTTTTTTATTATTTTATATATACATGTACATCTTGACCTCTACTACCAAGACGTCGATATAGAAATTCTGGTGGTGGTCGGGGAGGGGGATGACAATGAGTTAGATTAGTCCAGGAAAGGTCTGCACTACTGCATAAAGATTTTACGTATTTTTCTTCAAATGAAATTGAAAACGAATACATTTATTTGCCCAGAACCAATATATTCAGAGACGGTGAAAAAGGGGAAGGGGGAGGGTTCCTGGTCGATGAAACCACTTCTTTATCATTGGAATAAAGAAAAAAACTTGGTATTCATTGACTTTTGCAAATGTTTTTGAAAGGAATGAACAAAAAAGTCTGAAAGATTATCAGAAAATATATGAGAGATGGAAAGACTCATTGAACATGAACTTTGAGTCCATTATACGTCTACATTTGGCTGGTCGCTTAGTACATGTTGAGTTGAAAATGAGGATTTTTTCGTTCTATATTCCAAAAGTGACAAAACTCTTTAATTTTCTAATCCGCATTAAAAAGGACAGAAAATCTTGATAAATGCATTTTTAAATCTCAAATCAATCAAAGAAATCGACGTAAACTTCCTCCCAAACGTGTAAAGTACATAAACTTATCAGCCTGCATAGTATTGTCAGGAACGATAAGCGTTGACGTTAACATGGCTTATCTCCCCTACAACTTGATAGTAAACGTCCAATATTCAAAGTTCATCTCATTAAAAAGTCATTAATTTTTTCCCTCTTGACTCATTGCAATTTTTTTTATACTTAGAATAACCAAACATTGGAAACCCAGGTATCCGACTCCACGCATATCACATTATTGGGAATAATTCTCTGAAAGGGAACTTTATACCAGACAATAGAGGACATTCTCTGAGGGTAAGATAGGTAAACCCACTGACGTATGTAAGATCTATATCTATGTTTAAAGATTATCCCATCCTCATTTATCTACATTTTACTATTCCGAATACGTCATTTTTACTTATATTACATGCTATTCAGTAGCGAAATGAGCTCATATAAGAATTTTGTTGGGCGAATTTAAATCCATCAAGAATCCTTTTGGTTGAAGTTGAAAATCTTCCCAAACACAACCTCGATTTGTCCTCTTAATACCCAAAACGTAAACAAAGTAATAAAAGAACTTTATTGTATGTCTTTCAGCTATTATTTTGTGGTAATTATTTTCTCCCCTCACCTGTAATTTAACATGTATGCTCAGGTTGTTTTGAAATAAACATCAGAAATGAGCATCTTTGTGATCAGAGGTGCTGCTGGTTTTTACTAGAAATTCGATTATTTTCTTCTGGGTGGGCAATTTTTATTATTGTAGCCATTTAAAGCTTGTCTTGTTTCTAACCATGTTACACACAGGTGTGATTATAGAGTACTACCCTAAATCACTGATTTTAAAATACAGATCAAAGTGTGTATACATGTAATTGGCGGTTAAAAGATCAACTTAGGGTTAAAAGTACCCACTTCTCTATTACAATCATACTGCACATCGAACCGATAAAAGTACAATGTAACTCGATCTAGTGTTTGTGATGTAGACAGGATTTTGTGCACGTGCAGCTAGTTTGTTCATAACACCCCCCCCCTTTCAATTCTAAAATGGACATTTTCTAAAACTACTTCGAGTATTTTTTTTTTTAGATTTTGCAGACTGCATACAACTTCAAAATGACTATCCACCTCCCTCTTTTTTTGGTTTTGTTTTGTTTTGTTTTTGTTTGTTTGGTGTTGTTTTAAAGAATTTTCATTCTTTTTTATTATCTTTTGATATAAGATTTCTTCTAATATATAAAATATTCAACAGTTTCCTTCGTTTTTATTTTCAATATCTGGAAGAAAAAAAATCGTCTGTCTGTGTTTGGGTATCACTCTCTGGTATAGAGTGCATGCCCCCAGTGTCCTGGGAAAAATACGCAATTTTTGAATATAAAACATCGAGTTCAAACCGGCCGAGAAAATCCGATTTTGACACACAAAGAAAAGAACTTCCCACATCCTAATACAATAATATTGTGATCACAGAGCGCGCAGTCTGTTTTATGTAAACTCATAAAGGATTACAAAGTTCGTCAGGGTTATATATTTTAAAATATAAGGGTACATGAGCTTTGCACTAAGGGGCATAATCAAGTAGTCTGCAGCTTGAACTCTGAAACATCAGTTCGAAAAAAAATCATCTTTGATCTACAAGACTTTCAAGTTGTATATGGAACAAATATTTAGTTTGGAAAACGAAATCAGCAGATACAAAAAATAGAAGGTTCTTTGCAACTTTTTCCTGTTTTTTTTTTGGGGGGGGGGGGGGAGGGGAGGATTGGGGGTTAACAGGCGGGGGTGACATGTTTTGAACGAAATCAGCAGATACAAAAAATTGAACGAAATCAGCAGATACAAAAAATAGAAGGTTGTTTGCAACTTTTCTTCTTTTTCTTATCTTTTTTTTGTGGAGGGGGGGGGGGGGGGGTTTAACAGGTGTGGTGATGTTTTGAGCCTAAACCATTTATTTCTTCTAAGTAAAGTGTTCTACATGCATACAGAAGCAGTACAAAGGTTGCTATTGATAGAGAAAGCAGAACGAAAATTCGTTTTAAACTGTTACATGTATAATACCGGTGACCTTTAATTAACCAGAAATTAATAAGATGAAGTAAGCAAAATATTAAAGTTAATATGATTACGACTTGATCTGCTTTTAGGATTATTGTTATTTGTCTTGTAAAGGTTCATTCCATTGTTCTACAGTTGTTATTTTTAAAGCCACACGATGAACTCTGGGTGACTGATAATAATAATTAACAAAGTTGATTAACCAACGATAATTTTAATTTTTTGGGGGTTTTCCTATTTTTATTTAGAATCTGACGTCGGATCATAAAGTCATAATTCACTGTATTTGTAACATGATATGTTTTATTTTCGATGCCAAGCTCATCTTTTATTTCGAAGACATGCATTCTAACAGTATATAAATATATTTCGCAGGTTTTATGAAAAGATGGGAGGGGTGTTCTAGAAGGGGGGGGGGGGGGGGGGTTGCGGGGGTGGTGGTGGTTGAAAGGAAATCGCCAAAATACACTATATAAATTTGATTCCCTCAAATGCATTTAGCGTACATACAATTAGTTTCTGATACTTCTAATATTTTCTACGTCACGTATTCATGTCAACCAAAATGCAATATACAAATATAAGCATTACACAACATTTCTTTAGTTAAGTGTAAAGAGAGCCACATTTCCAACTTCGTCATACACAAAACTCGACTTTTGTTCATAAAAACCTACTTTTCAGTTACATTTTTTCAGTCAAAATAAAATTCTACACATGGACCGAAAACAAGCTATAGCTGAATAACTGGGGAAAAATCAACGTCAATGACGCACAAAAAAGTCAATGCATCAAATTTCTTACAGTGCCTTACACCATCTGTGCAAATACAGCCGTCAAAAGTGCATGTTTGTATTTCATTACATATAAAACCTGATATTTTGACGAATTATATTATACGTAAAACCGAAGACTGATCAAATTCTGATTACATGTACCATAACAATATTGATGTATTTGTTTATTTCATGATCGCGGGAAAAAGAGGGGGTGGGGGTGGGGGATGGGCTGGGGTTTAAAATGTACAAGAAAGACATTAGCAAGATATCATATATCAAAAAGTGGTATATTAAATAAAGTTTCACATGCAATAACATTACATAATGGGTGATCCTTCCTCTTAAAGTCATAAATTATAAAAGACTCTCGAACACTTACAATGATTTTAAAGTGTCCTTAAACAAACTTCCCTCTTGGGGTAAAAAAGAAGGAATAAAGACTTTTATAGATCTTTCAAGACGCAAAATAAAGTAATTATGAATATTCATACAGCTTGTTCTATTCTTTATAAATCATCAAAATTCGAACCGATGCATTAATGTCCTGGTGATTTCTTTGCATGCTTAGATTTTAATTTTACTTTGATGTGGCGAACTTCAAAAAGAAATCCTCAGCACATAAAATTCTTGCATTAAGGGGTGTAGTGAAAGGTTAGGTCTTACTGTGTCTCCAGAGTGATAAACTTCACTACATTTGAATATACCCACTTGAATCTATTAATGTTCAATTTTTTTTACATTTCATTTCTTATTCTATCATGATACATGTATAAAACAACATAAGACTTGATGGACCTTAACTGTAATGACAGTGACCTTGACTTAATCATGAAGGGTAAAGTTGACTTGACCTTGACATACTGACCTTTCATTGTCTTTATTAAGAAAAGGAGTATAGGGGATTCTCTTGATATAAGTTCTAAAGTCCTGTCCAACTTTAGCGTAGAGTGGGAGGGGGGGGGGGGGGGGTAATTTCAATGGAAACTGTGGAGCTTCTTTGATTTTTGTCTAGCGCTAGATAAAAATTAAAGAAGCTCCTCAGTTTCCATTGAAATTAGGGGGGGTGGGTGTTAAAATTCATTTTCAGGGATAACCGTGGTTGGGGCCATTGTGAAATAATGCGAAAACTATGCAAGATAGGAGAAATCTTACTTCAAATATGAAAGGGCACCCTATATAATCTATCCAAATATGCATTTAGTTTTGGTCTAGGACCTCCATTTTGCTAAATGGCCCTTCTTTTTTATCAAGTTTACACACATTTAATAAAGAGAGGGGCCATTGGCCCAATTTTATGGCCCATGCCTTTAAAAATTCAAGGTACTCCCTGCATTTTTGTTATATAATTGCATGCAACTATATCAAAGATACTTGTAGTAGGTAAAGGTATGGTTCTGGGACCTTTCGATATTTTTTGACATGATGTTTTTGCAATCTTGTTTTCAAATTGTTTACAAAAATATTGTCCCAAAACAACAAGTATCAACCATTTTTCTCTTTGAAAGACTGAACTCGGCCTTCGAGATTTCAGAAAGCTTTGTACAAAGCGTGACAGCCATGTAATGGGAACTTATTGACAAAAGACGAGATAAAAGACAACTAAATGGAAGTTAAAGTCCCAGTCAAGATGTTTTGACATTCTGTTTTGTATTGGAGGTGGTTGGGTGATATAAGATACGCCCCCCTTTTGTGTAAATTTGACACCACCCGTAACTGACGCGACCTATAGGCATATCATATGCTCCCATAATGAACCCATTTTGTACTATTAATTGATGATGTCGAGACCAGAACAGGGGGGGGGGGGGTTCCCGGATAAAGAAAAGTGGATGCCACGGTACAGTCAGTGGAGAAGGTCCTATCCTGTTCAACTGGTGGTAAGGGCAAGAGGGGGGGGGGGGTTGGGGGGGCTATTTGATGAGATTTAAGAAAGTTTTTACATTGACAATTCTTGAGAGTTTCAGATCCCTACTGCTCCATCCTTACTCGTCCAGTTCCGCGCACTAAAAATTCATTCCTTTGTGCAATTTCGCTACTGTTGCAAATTGAGGTTTCTCTCTCCTTTCGTGCCTTGTGCCACTTTTAGATTCTGGAATTTTAATTACAGGGTCATGTATAGGAAAATAACCCTAAATTTGTCCTATAAAGCCTGCCCTATCAAAGGCAAGGAATCTAAACAGTCGGATAACTTAAAGAAATCGATCGAGACGCCAAAGAATTCCAAACGATGAAATATTGATTGATCGTCTGCAGAAGGGAGATGCACACCTGTGCACATTCAATTATATTTCAAGTTGCATTCTGCACTTAATTCTCTATAATTAATTACATCAGACGTCTTAATGAAGCAAATCAATTAGAGGATCTACCTACACAGAAACTGGTGATTATATATTATTCTGGGAAGTCAGAAGGGGGTGGGGCCTCTATTCTTGCAAATTGCGTACATGGGGATGGGGACTATATGTAACTTGTGTTGAAGAAAGGCTCTCTTTTTCAGATAAAACCTTTTTTTTCTTCATTTTCAACAGATTCAGAGTTGAACATTTCCCACTGTGGTATATGTTTTTTCATACATTTTTGATATACCGGTATCATCTCTGAAGTTGACATAATTAAGCCTTTTTACTACAGTTCTTGTGTACTAAGAAGGGGAAAGAGGGCAAAATACGAAAGAAAAGAACATTACTAGAATCATTATCGAGTTTGCAAGAGGGACATGTTGATAGAGCGTTGATACAAGTCTTTGCTGACCAGAGCAATTCAAACCGATCTCATTTACACTAAAATGAGGAAAAGAAAACACAATGGAAAACGAATAAAAATATCATTATCGAGTTGGTCTTTCTAAGTCACAATTCACAGAGTAGAACGGTGTTGATAGTACGTCGACCTTTTACGACGTGTGTAGGGAAGATCGTATTAGGAGGAACGTTCTTACAAGTGCTTCCATGTTTGTTAAAAAGAACAATAACAAGGCCTTTGGTGTTTCACACGTTTACGAACACAAAATGACATATAACTCCCTGTTGTTGACCAGCTATGGCCGAGAAAGAAGGGATTTTATGAGAAAAACTGGTCAATTTTACATTATCAACCTGCGGCGAGCGATAAACCCACTAAATGCCTTTGTACGACGGTTTGTAATGAACATTCTAACGATGAAATTGGAAATTCAAACAGTAGAGACAAAATGGAGATAAAATTCAACTTTATCACACCCTTAGCTTACTCCTGTCAGTTCTACCCTCCCTCCTTTCAGATCCAACATTATGAAAACAGTTCCGTTTTCTTTCAATATCAATGTTCCTGGTCATAACATACACGGGTGAGTTTATGAAAAAGCTTCTTTTTATAAAAGCTTCATTTTCTACTTAGAAATTACCTTTAGTTTGCAAGTAACGACGTCCTTCCCAAGTTGCTCGGTTCTAAAATGTCAAATGACCTTGACCTAATCGCAAATTACAACATGTAACCAAGGTTACAAATGTACAAAATCCCCTTGTTTTACATATATTTCCCCTACTTAACTGGTATATATATATATATATATACACTTATTACTTGTAACCTTGATTACGCAATCTATAATTATAAAATATCTATAGTTTGTACGTAAAACAATGGTATGATGTATATATCACGTGACGTGTAACCTAGGCAACAGAATGTTTCCTTGGTACTGTTCTGTAGTAAGTGAGGACTGAATGGCCATGACCTTCTGTGTGTCGGCTTGACATGTAAATATGGCAACGGAATCTTACCTTAATACTTTTCTGTAGTAAATGAGGATTGAGTGGCCATGACCTTCTGTATGTCGGATTGACAACAGATCGGTGAGCTCGCCTCTTCACCTCGGCACTTCCTGGCAATATTTTATCCATCGTTTCAAATCCCATCGATTTCACAGAAAATGTACTTTTTTTCAAAATTTTTTTTCAGCTACTTTCGTCTAATTTCAATCCCATCCATTTCACAGAAAATGTACTTTTTTTCAAATATATTTCATCTAATACATAGATAATCCAAATGCTATCTTTCAATTTTCGTCACACCTTTTTCTATGTGCAGATTTCGTCAAAATGCCTGCTCTTATCCACTACATGTGACCTACTTCTTCCTTTTTTGAAATTAAAATCGATATAACAATCAGGCGTCCTTCAAATCTGCACTGTTGATAAATAGTCCAGACAAGGCTTACATTAATGTCGCATAAAAGTTACAAATGTCTCTAGTATTCTCCTTGTTAAGTACAGTTAAAACCCTCCATTCTCATGTTAAGTTCCAAGTGAAACAATAAATCTTTACATCTAAGTCCATAAAATACACTATCATGGTAATTCATAGGACCCTCTCCGAATAATACGTAACAAAAACACACCTTTTCAAAGGTAATGCTACCGTCGCCGGCGGTATTGTATTTAGAAATTTTTAAGGCTGCATCACACTCTGTATTCATAGGTGTGATGGCTTCGGCAAATTTCGTTCAAATCGACCATAGAACATGGCTGCTTCAGAAATATGATTGATATAGGGAAACAAAAGAATTATCGATCACGAGGTAACACTAAACCATCTGAATGTAAACTCCCATACGGCCAATAGTACGCTCTCACCTTCGTACAGTCGTTTGTTAGAACAGTATTAAACAAGAGAGCAAAAAATTCCCAAGGTCACTCGCTCAATAAACATGAGAATATGCTGTAGAACCAATTACGAATGCGATCTTATTCTCTCGTACTTAGCGAACAATCTTACAAGACACATTAATATGCTTTCGGCGCGATAAAATAATCATAAACGTCAAAGAGTTCCACGAGATTTGTCTCCCTACGAGGACGGTTATGACCTTAAGTCGCAGTCCTACATTTATACGTACTACTTTCTATGCATTTTGCTGAAACAGTGAGAACTTTTGTTAATATATTATCCAATGTTTTTTGAAACGACCTTGAGCTTCAATGTAGATTTCCTTTATCACATCGTTCCTTCGTACCAAACTTTATGAAAATCCCACCAATCGTTACTAGTACTGCATCCTCGAAATCTAGCTGTGTCAATCAAACAGGACAAACGGACATGACCCTCTGTACGTATGTCGGTCATGTGACAGACAGACAGACGGACACTGCATACGTCACGAAGCCATGAACATCCAATCATCACGCAGTACATGTAACGGAAGCATAAGTTTCAATTCGTACATAAACTCCGTTTTACGTTCGACTTTGTGAACAACTGTGAGAAAGATAATGATTTCGCAAAATAATCCCGACTGAAAAAAATGTATCCCATGTGTTACTTCCTCATGAATATGCAACTCATCTATAGAAACGTGCATTCTGGTGGAATTTTAACTCATAATAAAACCTATGCATGCGTTACAGTATGATACAAACTGTGCATTTTCACATAATCACGGGAATTTCTCGTGAGATTACGACAGGTGTGAATTTGTGATTTTAAAGTAAAGTTAATTAAAATAAACTCAGGTGAGACGATGACCTAAATTAACATTAATTCTCGAGAAGAGAGAATGGTTTAATGCACATACCTTTCAGTTTCGCGTCGTATAAATGTAATAAATAATTCACTTTTGAAAATGTTTATGAGAGAAACATTGAGCTATTCATATCTTTATGAATGTAGAAAAATCAATTAAAGCAAATTCCCGAGAGCAATAGAACAATATGATACAGAAATGACGTCATCACGCAATGTGTACAATCATAAAATCTGAATCTTAGGGGACTTTCTGCTTTTTCCTTCTTTTTCAAATTTGTATTGCATCAAAAATGAATGAAAAAGGTCGAGGTTTGTCCGCAAAGGCAAGAGCCGAAACAAGTAGGAACTCCTCGGGTTCCTAGTACTTTATAAGTGTGCAAAACACTGAAAAGTTCCGATTGGAATAATTCTAGTAACACAAGTAATTCGCCGAGACCTGCGCGAGATTTTGATTCTAACGTAGACCCTCCTTAAGCATTTATAGAGTGTATATAATTTATACCTACATAAGAATGTTTCATATGATCCAGGCTTTCCATAAGATTCTGGAGTTCACGGAAGGTGTTTTTAGTTATCCCCGCCATCATACAATGGCTATAGGTACATGTACGGAATTTACCCTAATTTCTATACAGGTACACTAAAAAGTCATTTACCCGCCTGACCTGATAGCAAATTTACTGAAGCTTTGAGGGACTAGTGTCGTCTTACCAAAGTCAAATGTAATCAGTCCCCCGAATTTCTCACCTCATAAAAAGATATGTAAGAACTACTGAAGTTTAAGTACTGATGCATCTATTTTCCCCGATTTATTTTTCACTTTGATGCAATAGGGATTTTTTGAATATTTACTTTCAATTTATGCGTAGATCCAAAGGGTGTATCGTGGTTACCTCCCAGATCCCACCCCCTCCGATATTTTAAAACACATGTATGTTTTTTTTTTTTTTTTGCAAAGTTCCGTGTTGTTTTCTTTTCACATGCTTCCATACTTTTCGAGAGAAGAACATGTACGTCGCCCGTTTGACCCTCAAGACTTTTCACCGCATCGATTTTGCCTAAAATCCCTGCAAGTTTGATGAAGTAGAATGTACAAAGTATAGCCATTTATGTGTAAATGTGTCAACAAGACGCACGGATGGACAGACATGCACGCTGAGCAAGGTAGCAACTACGTACATATCACCGATGTGTTTCAAAATCACGACACAAAAGCGAGTGCACACAAAGAAAGATAACTCTATTATACTTCACGCAACTACTGTCGTCTAAAATGAAATACAAAATGAATTAGACCGTTGGGGAAGATTTTAGTGCAAAATAAGCAGAATAAAGGAGATATGAACTCGAGTCAAAAGAAGACTTGTCATATATTAAGCATAAGGTGATTCAGAAATTTCATATACAGGTACAATGTAAGGAAAAAGATTCCAAACTACATGTACTCGAAAGTTTCCTTTTTTTGATTTGTTTTTTACGAGAAAGGGGGCAACCTCAAAGATGACATTTTATTCACCACTTTTGGTAAAACTATCGGACAAAATGGGAATGATTCTCTGACCCCTAGAATTCTCCCTGGATCCACTAATGCATATATCTCCCTTTCTTAACGAACGTAAAATTAAGCGACAGGCTGATCAGTTTATTTTTCATTTTATTTTTTTCATCAGAATCTTGCATTTCATTTCCTTACCGTTTTATTAGCCTCCGATTTACAATACTCCAAAAGTAGTTCATCTGTCTGTCTGATTGAATCCCTAGAGCCCCTCCTAGAATCCTTATTTTCTAAGGGAGGTAACTCATTCCTGGGGGCAGCGGGGACTAAATTCCCGATCAAAAGTTTTGAAATCGTTGAGTAATTGTTACTGAGGGATCTCTGCATCATGTTAATAATTCTACAATAAATCTCCTCATTTTCTTTTTAAATGTCCACAGATTGACGAGTACTGACCACTTGTATAATGGTATTTCTTTTGAATAGAGATGATTATAAAGAAATCCAGAGCAGATTTTAATCACACCGTCGGTCGGCAACTCTCACAATAGTTTAGTGACACGCGAATTTATATCAATTTGAAGATCTGTATTTTATACAGCATTTGCGTTTCATCAGTAACATTTCCACCCTTAGGCCTAAGCATTGTGTGTATGACAAGACAGTCGAGTTGAATTAGCCACTTTTTTTGTTTAACAATCATCTGTTCTTTGTCCGAGAGTAAAGGAAGCACATTTTCCTGTGTTCAATATTATACTTGTACTGAGTCCGGGTCTAGAAACAGTTAGAATTGTTCGATTTGACGCAAAATTAGGCCAAATATGAAATACGAAAATATACATAAACCCCTAAATCATACACGAACAATGCATCCCGTGTCAATAATATCACCAGTAGATACTGGTATAATGCAAGCTATGCACATCTTGTCTACTTAATCGTTTGATGAATTTGTTTTGATGCGAAACGTCTACAAAAATATCCATAAAACACTTCACGGTGAAAGAAAACAGGGAATCACAATCTTAAAATATACATGTACGCCTCTTTTTTGCATTTAAAATGCAGATTTTTACACGAATCATGTTAATCCTTCGTTTCCTTCCAACAGAAGAGATCAAAAACTCATTTTTCTTCCATCCAGCACGCACAAAAACACTCGATGTCTTCGGAATTTTTTGTTAACTTCTTGTCTCTTGTAAAAACTGAATTTCACCCCTACGTTCTGTAACTGTACATTTGTATTTCCTTTCTCTCAGGTAAAAAAAAAAACCAAAGTCTTTTCTTTTTCTATAAGCAGTGTTGCCTTTGATGAATAATGTGAATAAGCTATATATATATACATGTAAGCTCCACACTTGAAATATCCACCAAAAATTCTAAGAACGTTCTCCAAAAAAATTTCGTCCTCAAAACACTATGAAATGTTAAGTGAGGGTTATGACACGCACATTTGAGTAAATTCCCCGAAATTCATCGTCACTTGACAAGTGTAAAGAAACCACAGGGACATTGTTCTGACTCCACGATCTATAAATACGCTGACTTTGTTACCTGCCGAGTTAATTACAGGTGTAACATCTTGTTAATAATGCAGTATACATATATAACTCTATTCTCTCCCAAGCCGTATATTTGATACTTCATTGTTATGTTCCATGTCGATTTTCTTCACACGTTTTACAGTTTGTGTAAAATACTCTCGAGAAAGTATAAAGGCGAAAATCATACGCGTATTTTATAATATAATCCGCATGAACTCTAACCCTAGGCAACGGAACGTTACAAAGGCTACAAATAATACATTTTACAAAATCCTTGTCTTTTTCTTTTCTGACATGATTTAATTTCTCGATCGTCACCAATTTCACAGGTGAGCGACGACGAGAAATCTGAGTTATGTCCCCTTTATTGAAGTGTCCACATCCGGATTGCGTTGCGGAAATGCAGTTAAGTCCGTTTGAATTTATAAATTATAGTGATTTGATCTTTGACCTCCTAAGTCTCTATGTTCCTGCCAAACTCCCCCATACTACATTTAAGTATTTGTACACAAAACATTTTGATACATGAGCGTATCAAAAACATTTTCAAAGGGAGTGGATTAGCTTTTCATATTGATACATGCGCATATCTTAAAACATTTTTCATGGCGGTGGGGTGCGTTCATTCCGTAGTCAAGAGGTCGAGCCTCGAACTTTGACAATATTATACGTAAACTTAGAATTCTCGAAGATAGTGAGGGCGTTCCAGGCCTCCCCGGTTACCCCTACATCCGCTCATGAGGTTTAATGTTCTATAACATACTGATCACATGGGATACGGGACATCAACTTTTCAATTTCACATCAATTTGAAAATCACCTACCAGAAAAAAAAATCCTGATAAAATTTTACAAATACTGATGTGTTCGATAAGAATGATTTAAAATCGGCTTCACTTGAATTTTCATGAAGCTTTATTCATATTTCAAAGCCTTTCAAAGCCTTAAAATTTTACGTAATTTTTTTTTTCATACATATAATAGTGTGTCCGTACTACATGTAGAACTAAACGTGCGATTGGGGAATCTAGCTTCAATCTATTTCCGAAAAGTGGAATCTTGAATTTTGTAATTTTTTTTTTTTTGCATGATATGATGGATTGTGGCATTTTGGCAAATATGAGGCCCTTTGACCATCGATCTGCATTTCTGAATCAGATTACGATGTTCACTCTCATTGATACATGGAACATATACAGCATTTTTAATAAAAAATTACTTGTTGAAATTCAACCATTTTCAACATTATGACACGCATCTACGAAGCATGTACAAGAGTTTAGGCAGTACAGTAGTTCTGTATGTCACATGGACGGAGGGAATGATATCACTAAGACAGACTGACATGCTAACCAGTTTTCTACATTCAAATTCACCAATAGAACATTTTGTTATTTCGGATTTTTTTTCAGAAGGAATATCGTCGTTTAAAATCAGAAGTAGGGATTCGGTAGGTTCACAACTTCACATTCTGATAAAAGCAGACGAACAGACGATTCTCTACTCTACTAATTCACCATCAAACACGGACGAACTGACAATGTGTCAGTATTTTCTACGCACCATTATCTCCTACTTACGCATAAAATATTAAGGTAACTAACCTTTGATCCCATAGGACTGAAAAGATTGGTGAGTTTGCTGCGATCCTTGACCCTCCTCCCCTCCGTGTACCCCGTGAGGGTTCCCTGGGGACTGATGGAGGCAAGCACCGCGGGAATGGGCGTGGTGTCATCGATGGATAGGTTTATCCCACGCCTACTTCTCAAGCTCCCCACCTGAAAATCGGGGATTTGAAACAGTCAAAGAAAGATAACTCGTACCGTCTTGAGCTAATGAAAGAAAAAAGACGAACTCGGTCGATAATTGAGATGATATGAAGGGAAATAAAAGCTAAACAATGCATAGCGCTGATTAATAGAAAGCTTCTATGTACATCTGAGTATGAATAGCACTAAAGCAAAATAATATTGTAAACACTGCATCAGTTAAAATGGATTTTTTTTTTCAATTTACTTTTTATTCGAAAGGTAGATAGATAGGTGGGGAATCTTTTTTATAAGGAATGGCAATAGCCTTGGACCGACCTATAAAATCCGTAAATTTTTATGACACATTTTATTATTACTTCACTGCATGAAAGATGCAAAAATTGAAAAAAGAGCAATTGAAAAGAAACTTCAAAATTCATCTCCTATACCCCTTCTATCAACCTTATCCACATGTATACATATCGTTAACACATTTTTTTTCTCTAGTAGAATTTTTATAATAGATAAGTTTTAACCCTAATAAAATATATTTTTTTTTAATTTTGGGGTTTTTTTTCACAATAAAATGTACTATCTACATAAATTGATAATCAATAGTTGAATCATTGACAGAGAACAGCTGGTATCCCATCAATAAAGCCCGGGGAATGAGGCGTGAAAGTTCCCGTATTTTTTTTTTTGATACAATGTAGAATAAAGGGGGAAATCGATAGAAAATCTTCAGGACTCAGTGGTTAAGTGATGAGAAAATTATCTACTTTTTACCATATGTTTTGAGAAAGAAAATGAAGCACTGTGGCATTGCTAATAGAGAGCAACCATTTAATGGGAGAATTCGTATTTCTCTGCAAAATCTAATTGTTTTCCGTATGATTAAGCCCCCGCCCCCAAAATGTAGATGCAATACAAAATACTTTCAGGGCCCCATGCAACCTCCTGACTTTACGTACAAAATAGCCTACCCTTTCCAACCGGTATAGGCAAAGTACATCAAACATTTGTAACATCTTACTATTTACCGGTATTTAACACAGCATAGTCGATTTAAATTAATATTTTAATTTTCAACATTCAAGATTTTAAGTTAAAAGCATGACGACGTCGACAGACAGACGAACTGACATACAGTTACCTTCCTCTGTAAAGAAAATCAATTGCATGTAGGAGGGAACTTTCATTTCCTTTTACCAACGATTTTTAGGTTTACACGTAAATAATCCGAATAATCTTTTAAATTATTAGAATTTTAAAAATTACGAGATAATTTCGGACAAAAAGGGACCCCCTCCCAATCTTAAAAAAAAAACAAGCCAAATTCCTCTGAAAATAAGATCCTAACAAAATATGCAGGTATTTTCTAGTCATAAGAAATACTTGTTCTTCGACTTCTTCAAGTCACAGAAATGTAGAAAAGGGTCAGGCCGATAATACACAAAAATTGCATCTCTTTTAATTGTTCGGACTGACAAAATTACTAAAATGTCTGTAAGAGTGTTCAAAACATATTTCTACATTTCTCAAGTCGTTGTACAGGATTAGTAGAAGGTTACTCGTGTGGGGAGTGAAAAATATAAGTACTAGCTCTACATGGGTCATAAATTCAATTTGGAAGATTACATGGGTCGATTATACTGTAAATACTTTAATAAATTCTTATGCAGTGGATACAAGATAAATTGTTTACAGTCGCCATGGTAACATGCGTTGTCATGGCGATCCAACTTACAGGCTGGTTATCATCAAGGGGTCGTGAGCCGTCACCCGATTTGGGTGCATTGGTAAAGAATGGTATAGATAAGGAATTTCTACGCTGTTTTACCGTCGGAACCTCTAGAGAGGATGGTGCTCGTCCGAAAAACGACTCCCTTCTCCCCATCTGCATTGTAACCAAAGATTAGCTGATCACGTGACATGAAGACATGCACACGAGAGTTGAGAACAAGATAGAATGTGAACGGTGAGGCGATAATAACTTTTACGATAAATCGAACGCCTTTGAATGAATTCGATAATGAATTCAACCTATACTAAATATTGCATTCTCAATCGAATTTTTTTGGGTTTCAGTTCATAAATTGTTTATGTCATTTATGTAAATTCGATCTTGTTCTCAGAGTGATTAATAAATTGTTTGCGACATGAAACAGAAATTTAAAGACCCTGCACAGAAATAGCTGTATTACTGTCAAAATACAGAAAATGTGAACGATAGAAGCTAAGTTAGAAGTCCATTAACCATTGTAATAGAGACATTAGATTATTTAGATGTAGTTACAAAAATGTATCAGAAAAGTTGATATTTTCCTATTATAAAGAATTTTTAAGTCTCTATAAGGAAGAAAGAAAACTGGAGAAATTTGTGTGTAAATGACATATTCATACGAACTCTAGGGGTAATTTATAATCTAAGAGTAAGGGGGAAACGGACAACAATTTTTCAATTCAAAAGATATGAAAAACAAAATGGAGATGCTTTACAACAGTGGGATTGGTTTTCAAGACAGTATAAAGAAAATACACGTAAAAAAATAATACAAAGTTGATCTTTTACTTGATGTATTGTTTGGGTAACATTGACCTTGATCATAATCTGACCTTGACCTCTATCGTCTGACTTTGACCTATTGATTTATGAAATTCAAATAAATAAAATACCAAATTTCATTTATTATTGTATCAACATGTGCAATTTAATTCCTTGCAGATCGCAGGTATACAAGTTACAAGATTTTACAGAAACTGCTCACATTAAGAACACGAAAAAGAGAAAGGCGTTGGCGGATTAGAGGGCAGGGTGTAGTGTGGGACAGAATGTAATGTGGGGGCAGGGTTGAAAGAACAAAAATATATAGATCAACACGTGCTTTTGAAATCACAGCACTGTTTTTGTCATTTTGGGGGAAACTGTTTCATGTCATTAATGACACAACAAACAACTCGCATGCATGATGATTCCACAAACAAGACAGAAAGTACATCAAATGCACAACACCCATAGGCTGATTAGAAAGCTATTGTCTCTATATTAACACGTGTACCCCGTTCAGTTGGCAAAAAATCCCAAAGAAATCTAATGTGCATTTAAATGCATGCATTTTGCATTCAATCTAAGGTATACCGCAAGGCCCAGTACTTACCCCGCTTCCTTTTGAGTTTTTATTTGCAGAGTTTTTACCGCCACTGTTTGGTCTACTGTTATTCTTGGAGAAACCCAGGTCAGAATCTTTCTCTGAAACGAATAAAACAGGAATTAGGTTTACATTATTCGACAAATTCGAAACTAGTAGATGTTTGTCCTCGGTAAATTTCATAACAAGGCATAATGTTGTTTTCAGTCCCACAAATATTGAAATGGTACCAACAATGTAACAACGATAAACTGATATTTTTTATCAAATGTTCAATACACAGTGTACAATACTTCATGGGTGACATGTTGCGTACACTTGGTAGATAAAGTCTGATTGAAATCATCGTCGGAAACCCACAGCCTATTGCCCTATTATAGGTAGGTTCTTACGTAGTAGAACGGAGAAGATGCCATGGGTTTCCGACGATGGATTGAAATAGACCTTCATATATTCTTCGATATGTCTTGTCACGGTGTAGTAACTTGCGCTTCTTTTTCTCAATATGAGATAGGTAACTAAAGAGGTGAGATGAAGGGGAGAAGAAGCGATGTACACTTATCTTTTCTTTAATTCGTAAACTGGCAATAAAGATTGAAAAAATAAAGAGAGAGCTAGGTTTTGGTCTGATTGCAGATGCAGTTACATTCTAAACAGCGATTTTTTCTTTCTTCTTTTCTTTTTTTTTTCTTTTTCTTTCTTCTTTTTCCGTGTACATGTATTATATATGTTTGAATCACTATGAAGGAAGTCGTAGGTACAACTTCTTATTAAATACCAGAAAACTAAAATGCTAGGTTTTGGTCTGATTGCAGATGCATATACATTCTAAACAGCGATTTTTTTCCTTTCTTTTCTTTTCTTTTTTTTTCTTTCTTCTTTTTTTTTTGTGTACATGTATTATATATGTTTGAATCAATATGAAGGAAGTCGTAGGCGAAACTTCTTATTAAATACCAGAAAACTAGAGTGCTTTCTCTGCGAGGACAATTAACTTTGACTTTTTGACATATACCTCGGCATTGTATGTATGATTCAACAGTACACGAAATTAGAATAGAACCATACATAACGCACAGGTGATAAAAGTATGACGTCAGACTTGATGAAATGACCAATTCTATAGATTTTTTTATTCATTTAAAGTGCATTAACGCGTTCTTTTCACCACGACTTACCATGCTTATTGTGTTCGTTTACTGTAGGAAGGTTAATCGATTTAGCTTCGTTGACACGTCTATTTCTGACCGTTTGGACAGTCAAGTGGATTTGTACTTTAATGTATAATCCATTTACTATGAATAGATATTGTGTCACCCTATAATCCCGTTATAGTGCCATCATACTTCAATACACCGTGGAGTGCTCTATAATAAGCTTATAGAACACTAAGCTAAAACCTTTCTCTAAACTTTGACGGGCTTAAAACAACTACAAGGATCGGATAAAACACGATTTGCAAAGTTACCCCCCCCCCCCTCCAAACCTCTTTATTTTTGTCAAGCTCTTTTAATACAGTCCCCATCTTCATGTTGTTTTATTCCCTCCCTGTCTCGAAATACACTTGAAAGTTTTTTTCCCTTTTCTCTCCTTGTGCAATTCTCAGCTATATTGTCATTAACCTAACAACATGAATTCCTTTTTTCCATAATCAACGGCAAATTGATTTTAGTATTTGCTTTTAAGCAGGAAGTATTGGTCCTTTTCTTTTCTTTTTTTATGAAAGAATAAGGTGCAATATTGACTAAGATATGTATAATGCACAGAAAATTCAAAATGCAGTTCTTATACATTTAGCCCAATAGAGTCTAAAATCACAATTCTTTATATTATTTCTGTATCGAATCAGATCTATTCTTTTAATACATGTATCATCTTCATCTGTTTTTTTTTCAGTTTTGCAAGATTCGGATATTGTTCATAAAGTAAAACTGTGCCATCTTTTTAACGATTAGACGCTTTGAAATTGACAAAATGTAAATAAAAACAAATTTAAAAAAAAAAAAACAAAACCAAATTTCAATCAATGAAAACTTTGAAAGAAGATAAAGTTCAACAAATATCTACACAAACACGACATACCGGTAATACTACAATGTGGATATACATGAAATACCCCTCCCTCACCATCATTTTTATAAACTTACCTGAAAGGTGTAAAGCATTTGGCATTGAGCGCCTCCTTAGACTGAATGCCATGGTAACAATAATTTCACAAAATGTCTCGTGAGACGGACCACCACTTGTCTACGGTCTACAAAGTTTGTCCAATTGTGTATGGTCAGTTTTTACAAGCATATCGTATCAGTATTGCAATATTGAAATATACAATGTACTGTAACAAGCAGGAAGATCGGCTCGCTCTGACGTAGCTATAGAATGGATGCCTATTTCTCCAGGTAATAACAATGCACCAATAAAAATCCTGCTAATAAAATGTAATGAAGCACCCACTTTTGGCGGTCAAAGGTGATAATAACCATAAAACATATCGACGAAAACTTCCTATATTAAATGTTTTCTTTGAATACACGGGTCAATTCACGTATAGCATATTTATGTACGATTTTTATTTTTCCATGAACATTTGTACCGCAGGAATCGATTCTGCGCAGGTACGTTGTATAAGAAATTCCGGAAAAGCGAGGGACTATTAAAACAAGCTATCACGGTTTAGCGTTTAAGACCGATAGAAAAAACTTCATGAAATTCAAAGCAAACCTGGCACGGTCCTTTCCTTACTTGGTCTGCACTGAGACCGTTGAGAGAACAGAACTTTATAAAAGTCAAACCAAACCTGGCACCAGTCCTTCCCGGCTCTGCACTACGAAAGGAAGCAATTTCTCCATTCATCGAAATTTTGATATTTCTCCATTTCCTAACTCCATAACTTATTTATTCTCAGACAGAACCGATATGGAAAGTCCCCTACAAGGCGCTGGCTTGTATGATTAGATAGGATAGGATATGGAAGTCCCGACAATATTACGACACATTGACACTTTGTAACATTAATCACAGTCTTCCCCCAGCACCCTTCTATAAATTCTGATTTCTTCACGGTCCGGCAAACGTCTAAGAATTCTCAAACCTTCTGGCTACTGCTTGTACAGTTACACTGATCAAATCATCTTCTAACAGACCTCCGTGTATAGATGATCGATTACGGTGATTACAGAGTACGGGACAATTCATCACATGACTAATTAAAACACCTCCAATTAACACTGTAATTAGACAATAGGTAAAAAGGCTAAAACGAATCAAGTACCGAAATTTATCTTCTATTTGCAGATGCAGGGCATCCAAGTACTCGGGAAATTGTCTTCAAGCCAAAAAACTACGTCCATAAAATCAAAAATGCTTATTCAGATAACGGGACAATTGAATAAGAGCACTTGAATAAATAAAATATCCTTTTAGAATGTGAATAAAAATCGAAGAGGTAATTTCTTTATAATATCTTTTTCATCGGACGAACTCTGTTAGAGTGTGAAGAAATCGCAGTGCCTTTAAAAGGCGCTGCTTTCATATAAGACCCACGTTACAAACATAAAACACTTTCGATGTCACAGTCAAATAATGCAGGGGTTTTCAAAATCTTTAATCCGTTTTTATCAGGGGAGGTGTATGCCCCCTGATCTAATCCGTTTTCATTTATTTTCATATTGTCGATTTTAACCTTGGGATCAAAGAGTTTATCATTTAATTATGAACGTGTTTATCGCCTAGTTGATCCTTACTCTGGGGAGATAGGGTACAAACAGTCCAAACTTGGTCCCGGATAGGAAAGTATAGAATCGGATGATAACGGAAGCGATTAGAGGAAACACTGGAATGGCGACTGAACAAAAATGCTGAATATTGGAAGATTATAGAAAATACCTTAATCTGACACTTAATCCCTGTATAAACTCTGAATCCAAATTTATTAAATTCTTCACTTGTGAACTCTTAAGTGACCTTCAGAATTTTGCTATAAGCGACCTTGCATCTACTTTCACCATAGTCCGTCAAAACCTGACCTAAACCCAGCCTTTGACAGTAATTTGGACGATGGGGGCTGTTTTTTTTTTTTACCAAAAACCAGCCCTACCCGGTCCAAATAACCGTCAAAGGCTGGGTTTAGGCAAGGTTTTTCGGACTATTTTCACCATAGGTCAAATCAATACGAGACTACTTTTTTCCAAACGTCTGATGACTGGGAATCCATAAGAGACTTCAATAGAACAAGACGGACAGGAATGTTAAGGGAATTGTCCTAATGGTGAAATAGGGAGGGATGTCCGTATGACGGGAGACTATATTGAGGGAGTGTCTACGAAGAGGGAGATTTATGGGAGGGAGCACTACGGGAGAAGCGGGATAATTTTTATGTGAGGGGTGGGGAGGGAGTCTTATGAGAGGCTACAGAGGAGAGACATATTTTGTTTGGATGATGGGGAGGGAATCTAACGGGAGACTATGAAGAGAAAGAGATTTGTAAGGAAACAGGATGAGATGAGGAGGGGTATTTACAAGAAAAGGAATACGGAGATTTGCTGAAAATTGGAAAGAAAACTAACGAAAAACTAGGAAGATGGAGTCTCAGAGATTCGTAGAGAAACTGGATGAGATCGAAAGGGATTTTCATGGGAGAATAGGAAGAGCGCGAGATTGTTGGAGTGTTTGGGAGGGAATCTAACGGGAGAGTACAGAAATAGGAAAACTGGATGAGATATAGAGGGACAAGAACGGGAGACCAGAAAGAGGGAGCGATATTGTGAGTGCTGGGAGAGAGTCTAAGAGTAGAACATGCAGAAGCACTGTGCTACTGTTCGTATTATTTTTGGAATATGTCGAAAGGGTAAGACGGGAAGGGGACCTTTCTGAAGACTTCGAAAAGGGAGATCGAGGGACTAAAACCTTACTACTCAATAAGATGCAACTGTTAGGTAGTCTATCGGGAGATTACACAGACGGATCAGGAGTTTTGTCAATCTCCTGAAATTCTATACTTTTAGAAATGCTGATCAGATTGAAGTTCTGAAAGAAACAGGAAGTAGATTTGAACCAATACATTCACTTTGTAGGTATATACAAGCTACTTAAAACATTTTCACAATGCAAACATTATGGGCCTACAAATGTACGTACAAGGACAATGCAGGAATGAACAAGAGGCACGTCTACATGTAGGTCGGTCTTAGGTAGGGTTATTCAGGTTAAGTAAAGGAATGCAACCCTCTCCCAGCTTATTCTTTTTTTTTTCTATTCCGATTGATATTTCTTTGATGCATTATGGAACTCTAAATAAAATATAATTAATTCTTTTTTATTAAGCTTTTTTTTTTGTTTTATCGATAAGCAAACGCATCGGAAAAATTGAACAAGACGGTGACAATCATTAAGGACCCTCTGGAGGACTTGACAACACCTTCAAGTTTTAAACGAATGTGCAAGTAGGCGAAGTTAAATATATTAGAATCGAGCGTTTCATTCAATTTGAATAATCCCAATAAAATGTGCATACAGCGGTTATGTTCTACAATATCTATAATGTCACGTCAACTCTGCAAATAAATAAAAGTTGCACACCGAGTGATATAAAAATCTGTACAGACAGTCTGTGTACCTTAAATCTCTTTTTAAGTACATTTCACACCCACTCAAAAAGACATTTCATCGCAGCTTGCCAAAGACTAGAGTGTCTACAAATTGACAAGAGCAGATAACTGTGAAATTAAAGATATTTTCGATCGGATCAAATAAATCTGAATGGACTTGATACACAGTGATATGTTTGAACTGTTTTATAGTTTTTCAGATCTGGAAACAAACAAACCATACATCAGAATCTTTTGAAGTTACATTCGAAATATACGCTTAGATCGAAATCCATCCAAATAAATAGTTCATGTATTTCCTCAAAGGCCCAATAATCATATAAGAACAAATATCTATATATCCTTCGGACACCTAGAATGTCTTTAATGTATTTTAGTCTTCCTTAGTAAGCAGATAAAGAGCGGACGGTTCCGATTTTCAAACGCATGTCATAGATATACATGTACATGCAAGCCAGTCTTCAGGGCTGGTACCATGGTCTTGTCTGTCCGTCTGTCTGTCGGTCTGTTGGTCTCCATATCCACAAGGGCGGGATGCAGACAAAACATTTAGAATGATACAGATAATCAAGGTCAGATTTCAAAGTCATGTATAGTCATCAGAAATGGGAACGACAGTGGTGAGAATGGCAACATAACCTGTCATCCTTGGACCTTCAAAATGGCAAGAAAGAACCATATTGGCAACAGGAAGGTCATGGTCAAAGAAAGGTCATGGTCAAAGAAAGGTCAAGGTCAAAGTATACACTTCTAAAGATTCCATGGCAAGCGAACATGTATATTGTGCCGTTTGTACATGCAGTACTTGCTATCTACAGAAAAACAAAGGACTGACTACAGACTCCAACCTCCAAGGACTGAATTCAATCTCCTTACTGACTGAATCCCCTGGAATTTTTTTTATCAGATCCGTCTACTGCTTCACAAAGTGTACATTCCCTCTTGAATGAAAGGAAATGTTGGGTCGGTCAATAAATCATTGAAAACAGTTTTACACGTACCCATGTATACCCTGAGCAAAGTTTGATAGTATTCCATATAAAGGTCACAAGTGCATATGTTCCTGTGTGCTTGTAGTAAATGGACGAGAGAGAGAGAGAGAGAGAGCTCATTCCTTTTGTCAACAAAATATCTCTCCAATCATCCAATTTCAAGATCAACTTGAATTCTAAAACATTATTATTTCATTGGAATCACACAAGAAATTTTTAAGATGCAAGTGCAAGATGATGTTGGCAACAATAACACAACAAAAACTGAAGAATTGTGCATATTTTCATACAATTACAGAAAGAAATGGAAGGGGGGGGGGGAGCGGAATGGAGGTCGAATAAATAAGAGAGGGTGAGATTTCTTCAAACTGTGTCAAATTATCCCCCCCCCCCCACCTCCAAAAAGTCTTTACTGTCATATATTTGTCAAAAATTCCGCCAAGATTGATAAAAATAAATTTATCAGTGGGACATGCTCTATCAAGATAAATGTCAATACCAACCGATTCAAATATATTATACAACTTCGTTAAATTATTTTCGTTCCAATGAACTTTGGATAGGAGCCTACCAAGTTGACATGTATTGGCTTTTTTATGAGGCATATTTCAAATGAAGAAATTTATTAAATATGTATCGGGAAACACCCTCATATATAAAGCTAGAGAACGAATGCACTGGATCAAAGGCAGTATTTGGTGATTGAATTTCTGAAATGAAAGGTGTCCAAAAGTTTCTCAACTATACATATGTATATAATGTGTTTAAAGTTACATTAAAATTTTTCCCTTACCGCAATGTGTTTAACGCAATAAAATCTTTTTGTATTGAACATTTCAACCCCCCCCCTTTTTTTTCTTAAAATACCTTTAATTCCGAAGAATTCCTCTGCGACACTTGCGAAGTATGTTGGCCGGAACAAGTCCGACTCTGACTTCCGGTTGGCACGGATTTTACTCCTGCTACCCCGACGTTGTTTTACGGACCCTCCTTCACTCATATTAGTCTCAAACCACGAAATCAAAGTTCAAACTGAAGAAATTCATCGGAAACTTTTATATCCTTAAAATCCTCGGAAAATTCAAATTTAGTTGAATTATTCACATGCTGCTGTGGGAATTAAGGAATAAGCGAAAAGTCAAAGTGCAATCAAATAATAAAACTCCATCGTAAACAGCGAAATCCTTGCATCTCTTCATAAAAGTTCTTGAAAAATTCCAATAAAATCTTGTTACACTGACAATGGAATCGTACGTTAACTTCATCCAAGTCCAATAATAATTATATCCGATATTTTAAATCCAACTCCGCAAAACCACATAATCTTCATATCCAGGTTTATCGTATTATATTGATCTAGTTATAACGACATTATACACGATGTCCTTTTATAATTTTTTTCGCACGCCAACAAGCTCGCGGCCTAAAAATCGGACGACTGACCCGTGAAACGACTTTAAACATAACTTCTTTTGGTCGTAAGTTTGGTCTTTGTTTCTAAATCTGGTCGCGAGCATACAAATCTCAGCGCCCCTGTATTTCTGTTTGTTTTGAGGTGTTGACAATTCGCCTTATCAATAACGTTAACCCAATATCGCACTCCAGTAAAGGTACGAATTTGTAGTGTAATTTTCAGACTGAGATATTTTGCGGTCCTCAAAATTAGATAATCCGGGAATACACTACAAGTATCTCAATTCAGGCGTAAAGTACAGTTTTATTTTCGAAAAATTCTCCAAAAATACAGCTTATATAGATTTTTTAAGCGAAATATTCAGTCATTTTTTTCTTCTCTGGCCTGCATGGCCTCTGAATATGATACGTATCGCCATAAATTTCAAACTTACTCTTGAAAAATCCTCTACACAAAACCACTAAAATTGATTTTTAAGCGCAAGTTCAATCTCAATTTTTCTCATCTGACCCTCTGAATACGATACCTACGTATCCTATATAGGGTTAAATACATACATATCAGGGACTGATCGGAGAGACCGGGACCAGCTGATCGTAAGCTTAAGTAGCCTTGTATCAGCTGTTTTTGTAGAAGCTCTATCATACGTGCATTATGCTAGCTAGATAACCAAAGTATTTTGATATTTGCATTATCATAAAGGCATATTGATCTGAAATCGATAATCACGAAGATCAAGGCTTGTTATAACAGTGAAAGCCAACGTAATCTATTAGAGAGAAACCAGACCGGCAACTACATATATGGCGGATCATTTGGCGGATCCAAAACGTCCTACCTGGAGGATAAAAAAAGAGGGGGTGGGGTGTTGCTTAATTTGACTGCTAGCGAAATTTAATACATATACAATGTACTTGTTTTCTTCAGTCAGTATCCATATCCAGAGGTTATGTTAGCTTTTATATTGGCGGATCAAGAGAGCCTCTCTAGAAAAAAAAGGGGGGGGGGGCCTCAATTTGATATGTGATATTTTACAATTTTAAATTATCCAGTCCTCACAAAATCATGGGTTTAGCTCTCCTCCCCTGGATATGCGTTTGGCGCCTGGATCACACAATGTTCATTTAAGGAAAAAAGTTTCTCTTGCACGCAATTTGTGGATACATTTTCTTGTTTTGCAATTCTAAAAAACGCCCCCGCTGCAAGATAACAACATTTTATAAGGTTATTGTTGGCAAACAGCTCTTTCTATAAAGATGACAGTAAAACTGAGAGTTTATGTCACGACATTATTGAGCAGGGAAAGTACGCAATATGAACAGTTAGGACAGAGGTCGTACTTTTAGACTTAAATTTATGACCTTGAGCTTTTAACCTTTGACATTAAAAGACATCGAACTTCAGAAACAGAAGAGTTGGTCACCCATGAGCTAAAATTGTAGAGGAATGGTTGAAATGACGGAAGACATGCATGAAAATTTCTAACTTGGCTATCGAAACTTCAAATCTGATCTGAAATCTTTTAAAATTTGAAAATTAAAGAAAGCTTTTGATTAGATTTCTTTACAGATTACGACGCAAAAGGCTCCAAATTTCAGACAGCTTCTGCGCAACATTTGGAAATATTTTCCCTTCCCAGGGAAAGATAAAGAGTCAGTTACAGACGCTTGGCAACGGACATGAGCCATATCCGGTGACTGACGAGACACATCGGCGTTCATCAGTTCGTAATTTAGACAAGTCGGAGTAACTGGGACACTGACAGATCCCGCCTACACTGTTCTCTTGAAACCAGGCAGAAAATTAGTTTGTGATGAAGATGCCCAACTAGGGAACATTGCCAAAAGCCCTTTCAAGGTACGGCATATGTATGTAATGAAATTGATATTCGGTAGTACTGAGTCGATAGCTTTTAGATTTCTCTGTTAGAATCATGATATTTAAAATATATACCTCTTTTGAATGCATGAATTTTCTCTGTTAATTAAAAGCAATTTGTTAAAATCATTCAATGACAGAATTTGAAACCATAGCAATTTGGCTATCAACCGAAAAAAGATTCTGTTAAGGAAGCTGCCTGGCTCTCTAATACAGGAGGGGATATCCAACATAACTCGGTTGCTGCACCCACGACAAAGGAGGGGATCTCCAACAGGGCTCGGTTGCTGCACCCACGACAAAGAAGGGGATCTCCAACAGGGCTCGGTTGCTGCACCAACGACAAAGGAGGGGATCTCCAACAGGACTCGGTTGCTGCACCCACGACAAAGGAGGGGATCTCCAACAGGACTCGGTTGCTGCACCCACGACAAAGGAGGGGATCTCCAACAGGGCTCGGTTGCTGCACCCACGACAAAGGAGGGGATCTCCAACAGGACTCGGTTGCTGCACCCACGACAAAGGAGGGGATCTCCAAAAGGGCTCGGTTGCTGCACCCACGACAAACAAGGGGATCTCCAACAGGGCTCGGTTGTTGCACCCACGACAAAGGAGGGGATCTCCAACAGGACTCGGTTGCTGCACCCACGACAAAGGAGGGGATCTCCAACAGGACTCGGTTGTTGCACCCACGACAAAGGAGGGGATCTCCAACAGGCTTCGGTTGTTGCACCCACGACAAAGAAGGGGATCTCCAACAGGACTCGGTTGCTGCACCAATGACAAAGGAGGGGATCTCCAACAGGGCTCGGTTGTTGCACCCACGACAAAAGATGGGATCTTCAATAGGACTCGGTTGCTGTACCAACGACAAAGGAGGGGGTCTCCAACAGTACTTGGTTGCTGTACCAACGGCAATGGAGGGGGTCTCCAACATGACTCGGTTGCTGCATCCACGGCAAACACTCTAGTGTGAAAGCACAGAGTGACCAAGTACATAAGGAGACACAAAAGGGACAAGAAATACCAAACACGACATCTAAATACTTTTAAACACAAAAGAACCATCTATTAAAAAAATCAGCGGAATGTGAAAATCTGGGCGGGGATAGATCCAAACCTAATAATGCATACAAAGCTCAAACAGACAGACAGACAGACAGACAAACAGACAATGGCAGAGAAGCAAACAAAAAGAAACGAAGAAATGTATACATGTTGCATAAATATGGTTCTGTTGACCGACATTCCGAAGAAAACTCACGGAAGCATTTCCAATTCTGAATTCTAAAATAGAACGCGGACAAAATCATTAGGTAATGAGTCCTAAAATTAGAAGACCATAATAAGTCTGTGGTCTTTCTAGATTTCCCAGATTTACTATTTCTCTCCTAGGGATATTTAGTCTATTAAGGTAATTGGAAGACCAGGGATTGTAGTGTAGGTCACAGTGTCTCATGAATACAATAGCACAAAGACTTCCTGGGTGATTTTTTCGGTTAATAATTCCACTTTAATCCATCGAATTTCCATTCGGAAACCTCATCAATATTACATTCCCAGTCAAAATACTTTTGACCGCAAAACCGAAATTGTGAAAATTCTAGGAAATGTTTACAGGAACAGAAAATAACAATAATTATATTTGGGTTCCTGAATGAGAGCACAGATCGACAGTCGGGTCAAAGAATCTATTAACTTTATTTTCATGAAAGAATACATAGAAATCAAATTATTCGTTTTGAAATAAAAAGAATATCGTTGATGTTGAACTGCAGAGCAGTGCTCGACAGGTTAGATGCTCTAATTATTTGCTAATCAAATAATTGGTGCAATGACCAGTGATTCATAATTCACATCGATTCCAAATTTGTCTGATTCATACTTTCTCCTACATCCCCTTTCATGCAATCCGTATCAGCAATGGGGAATTTTCTTTGTCCCCCCCCCACTCGTTTGTTTTTGAATCTGTCTGTCTGTCTGTCTGTTTGTTTTTTGGAAATTGTAATCTTGGTAACGATAATCAAGTCATGTAAGAAAACGATGGCAGATGATGCTTTGTGAAAAGACCATTAGTTTCATATTGACCTTTGATCTAGTAAATGAATTGTATGAAGAGGGAATAAAGTCAATCTGTTATTACTGTCAGTATCTATATCGTTTTTACTTGCTCTAGATATCTGATCATACCACTCCAGAATCACAGACGGACAAGTAGACAATCACAGACGGACAAATTGACAATCTCTCCCTTTAACATTTTGGTTTGCTAAAAAGGCATCTGCACAGATAACACTTTCTATATAGACATAACCTCAGACATTGCATGTTTTGTAGATATTGTTTTCAGTTTCGTGCGCGTACATCGACGGCGGGTGCGGTTTGCCAAACAGGGGATGCTTACTCCTCCCGGGCACCTGGTCCCACCTCTAGCTTGCAAGTAGGAGTCCGACGATGCTCAATTTGGTGTTCTATTGTGAGTGCTGTTGAGATTTTCGTAAGGATCTTGAAGTCTTTGTCGTATTTATGTTCAAATACGTCATGGCAGACGTCCAAAAGTGCATAATCAACAACATGACTGACAGAGACAGACGGGCCTACAGACAGACGTTACATTTAAGTACGAGATGATCCCTATTCATCATACGAAGATAAAAGCCTGTGAGCTTTCAGTTCTCCAAGTAGAGTGATATTGATTGGATTTCAGAGTCTGACATCCATCATTACACTGGTCCCATTAAACACGACAAAGACAAAGGGGTTTTGTAAGGAACAATTAGTCCTTACGTAATGACACCCACACAAAAAACCATGGTGAAATTACTTCCCAGAGTATAACGTTTTACTTAAATAGTCAATACACCGGCAATTCAGAGAGACCATCAAGCGCGGACCCAGATATCAGTACCCAGTGGTAGAAAAGTGTGTGAGTGGAAAGGAGGGAGGGGGATCCAACCCTAATGGAAGCGCAATGCCAAAGGATTGAAAATGTTTCAAATCTTAGCAAAAGTCAGGGCTCGGCACCATAAACTAAGAATTGACTTAAGTCAAATTTTCAAAATACAATATATGACAAATCAGTGAAATTTGAAATATTAAGTTCATTCATTCAATTTTACTCAGCAAAAAGAATTTTTTTTAATAAATCGAAGTCATCACTGATAGTATAACAAGACAAACGAATATTGAAATTTGACTTAAGTTAATTCTTAGTTTATGGTGCCAGGCCCTGATTTCAAAGAGTATCTTTCTTTTTTTTTTGGGGGGGGGGGGGGTTATAATTTGACTCACAACGTAACATGTCATGAAACACTTCTAGAGTCACACAGAAACCATGTTATACACGTGGATTGCTCCCTTATATCATATCACTACTTTTTCTTATTCATATTTGAAGACTGTATTTGAAGAGTGACGAACTTGGGGTTTGGACAGGATCGTAAAGCAAAATGCGTAAAATCATTAGGCTTAACATCGAGAACAGTGGCGCCATCTACAAAATGTTAGAGTTTTGTGTTTCATTCTGGGTTATTGCGTCAGTGCGTATCGGCATTATTTCCGAACATTACGGAAGATATCTTTCCTTGTCTTTACACAGAGTCCTTGGTGTGCCAATTCATAATCGGGAGATGTTTTATGTTTATCGATACCTGGTGGCGCTAGCAGCCAAGCAGTCTTGTTGGTGATCACAGTCCCAACTTCATAAAATCTTGACCCGGTCGTTCTGACCTCGACAAAAAAACTCCACATCAGCATAACTTCGGGAGCAGTATTACATAATTTAACATTTGTACAGGACGTGAAAATCTATTGGAACTTTCTACTGACCTTTTCATGCAGTATTTGTTCACGGGCTAAGATATTTACCAAGTTAAACAAAGTCAAACAATTAAAACGGTCCTTCAAAAGAAGACTCCCGCCTTGACCCAACCAGGTCTGTATATCACAGTCTACATGCGCCGATCTAGAAAAATAAGTCAAGACAGGGGGGTTCTATCCTGACCATAAAAAAGGAAGGGGTTCTAACCTATAATTTTCATTCAGAAAAGTAAATGTATAATTGAGAAAAAAATGTATTTTTGGAAATTTCTGATAGGATGGGGGTGGGGGTAGTATTCCTTACGACTTACACCCCCCCCCCCCCCCCTCTACAGGCCCGCACATGGTCAATTTCCGAATACATGTCATCCATGGGCAGATTCATGATTCCCATGGGAATGAAAGGTTGACACGTAGCTATGGTTCTTATTTTACTGGATGATGATGGTTTTTTCATGAAGTCAAAAAAGGGGTTAATTTAAATGATGTTTTTTTTTTCATGAAGTCAAAAAAGGGGTTAATTTAAATCAGATTATCTAAATACATGTAGTAGGAAGATGGTACGTGTATGAATTCGAACTTTCAGATTTTCTTTTTCTTTGCAGAAACAATAAATCTCTTTTAAAATCCACTCCTTCTACGTACCAACAAATCTTAATTCACAAATCAAGACATAATTTAGTTTAAATAAATGTCTTATCAGCGAAATGTTCATATTAAAGTATATCTATGTAACATCAGGAACCTGACCCGGGGTAGGTTAGTCCGGGACAACATAATTATGCCGTATCTTATACAACCAAACCATCATGATATAGTTAGGCTTCTTTAAACCGTTTTTAACAAAACATTCCAATTGTGGCATAATTGAAAAGATATTTCAAATGTTGACTTTTAAAGATAAAGCGTACTCAGTTGTTGGCCCTTTAAGACTTTAGATTGGTATGCGACCCTTGCGACAAACCCCCTTGGGAAATCTATACCCTTGAAAATAAGATATCAATATAAATATTGAATAAAGACGTCTCAAATCTTTTGAGTTAGATCTGTTAAAGAATTTTGCACTGTATAAAGAATGTACAGATAATTCGATCCTCTTTGGGAAACGTTGGCAGAGATTGACAAGCGAAGGAAGACAACTCTTACTGGGAAAATAAATCAGGTTGAACTTAACTAGCGAGGTGATCCGTATTTACCTTTGCAGTGAATGTAACCTTGACCTTCATAATCAAAGGTTGCGAATGTAACCTTGACCTTCATAATCGAAGGTTTATAATTAATTATCTATGAGTGTGACATATATGACAATTGCCATCAGTTTTGCGAGACCTAAATGAGAAGTACGGACGGACAGGCTAACTAATCCCCCCCTCCCAACCATCAAATTCACACATATTCCTAATCGAATAAAATTGAATGACATATACATACGTGCACAGTTTCATAAAAGACGAGTTTGTTAAGAAATAGCTTATGATAGAGGATTCAAGAGCTTATAAGGTCTTCGAGATTCGAATTAATGACCTTGAGATTGACCTATAGCTTTGAAAACCAAAAATGTATCATCTCTATGACCTTGACCTTATACTCGTTACCCATGTCAAGTCAATCCAAATTAAAGCTATACAAGTCAAAATTGATCTCTAAAAATAACACTGGTTTTGCATAGACAAACAAACAGACAGACAGACAGACAGACAGACAGACATAATGATGATATCAACTTATAACAACATTCTGGACTTACCTGGACAGGAACGCTGCCTGAAGTGGGTGTACTTTTTATGGTGATATTTTAATGACATGGTGACCTTTCCCACAGGATGTCTTGACCGTCAATGTTACAAAGTTATACTCTCGGAAACTACATGTACAGTAGTAAATTCACATCACAAACAATCTCTCAATAGTTCCTCGGCAAAAAAGTTCACAGCGTTTCGTTATTTTCCTTTCCCCCACAAGTTCAACTGCGGTCCGAACGTGGGTTCAAAGCTAAAATAATGTGCATTTCTTATAAAAAGTGCAGACGAAAAAATCGTCGTTTAAAACTACTGCACGATAGTCCCACAAGCACTTCCTGAGTTCTTGTGGTCAATACGTATAATATTTAAACTTAAAACACACGGTATATTATAAGTCAGTTCAAAAACGAAAATATTTAGTTAAGTCTACATTAGTTTAGCTATACTGGAAGAACTTAAAAGGACCCTTGGCCTCTTTTCTATTCAAAATTTAAATCGTAAAGCCAAGATTTTTTGCATTCCGTGATTTGTTAGATGTCTATCGTTCATGTTTTCAAAATACCATTCACAATGTGACCGAAAAAAAAAATAGTTACATTGAATAAAGTTCCGTTAAATTGCAGCACTGGATTCCAAAATTCATAAGTTCAGAGTCCTTTGGTGGATTTCCTTTTGGAATTGAAATCTTATGGTCTACGTGCGTCATAAAACCGCGGAGTCAAATGGCAAATTATCCCCAGACAACATTTGTTTCAATACTCGAAATGTGAACACGATATTACAACAATTGTAGAATCAATGAGACCATTCCCAAAGATTCCCATTTCTTTTTTGTTTCCTGCAATATAACGACAGTTTATTGTTGAAGCATCTTCTTTTGTCACGAAATCTGATGTCCGAACAATTTTTTTTGTTTTCGCAATGAAATTCACATTAAGTTCATGGCGAAAAAAAAGCGGTACAATACAGCAGCTACTTTTCAGGTAGATGAGAAATTCGATGTTTTTCCCTTGAACGTTTTCGTCAAATAGCAGAAATCATCGATATTCTTAAATCATGAGACTGAGCGTTTTTCCCTTTTCAACAACAGATATAACTGATGGTGCAAGTCAAGGGGCATAACTCCTCATCCAATTGATGAGACGATCGTATTGGATAAGTCTTGTCAATCATACAGGTACATGTAATCACTGGGTTGTCGCCCCTTAATAGTGTGGGAAAAAGTCAAACATTCCTTGTAAAACTCCAACTTGAATGCGACGAAAGGTGGCCCTTCATTCACTTACATCACAGGGAAAAAGTCATTATATTATACAGCAATGTACATTAATTTTAATGAAAGTCGCCAATTCCTGTGTACATTATGGTCGTATATATCTAATATGATAATATATTCCCGTTTTTGTTGTATTGTATCTTTTGTTTTACTGGATACACATCAATTTGCAATACATCAGAAAACGACACTGACTCAGCTTTTAAATTCTCTTCATGCAATGCGATAGATCGTGATCGTTCGACAACAATCAATGGTATAACGTCAATTTAAAACAAATTTTCTGAATCTGGAATCAATTATATCATAAAAATCCATTTTTGTCCAAAAAATTCACATATTTTCCCACAGGTAATCTTCGATTTGCACGTCACAAATATCCAGTATTTTGAACGAAGTCGATATGTCTAATATATAACGCATGACATACCTTAAAAGTTAGCTAATCAGCAAATACACACAACACTCGCGTAATCTATGAAATGAAACTTTCTCTTTGTTTGTCAATTTAAAGTTTTAAATTCCACTTTAAAAAGATTTTGCCGACATGCATGACAATCCGGTCCGTCTAACAGACGAAGTCAGCCGGTCTTTTTTCCACATGAACGAGCGCAATGTTAACCTTAGTTGTCCAAACACAGACGGGGTTAAATCACCTATGATGTCTGATAGTCATCTTTTTGTAAAAACTTTCACTTTCCAATAATGGTCTGTCCACAGTTATAAGCCAGACGTAAAGAAAATACTGTCCTATAAATATACTCCCCCTCCGGCCAAACGAGAATTATTACGTCACGCGACGATCTGTTTAAAACTTCCAAAAAATACACCAAAATTTCAAAATACGAAAAATCAACAATAAGTCCAAATCGTTTAAAAAATCTGCCGAGTAATGACTTTTCTTAATTTGATCCTACACAAATTTGTATTAGAGTCTATAATAATTCATTAATTGACCCGTTTATGGTGACGTTTCAGTCGCGCTACGTTGACAGATCAGCCAAAATTGACACCTTTGATTTATTTATTTCCATCGTATTTTTGTGTCTTCTCTCATTTCTACTTTCTGACCCCGCTGACCTACATAGCTTGACATAGAAATGATGCTATAAATGACGGTAATTACCATCAAAGGACTGCTTCATATCTGTATGCTAATCTACTACAGTGTCGGACCCAAAAAGTCAAAGAAGAAGAAAGGACAGAGAGACTTTTTAAAAGACGCAAAATAAATGAGAGAGAGAGTACCTGTTAGATTACCCCCCCCCCCCTCCTCCTAGAATGTCTATCTTGTAGGAAACGAGATAATTCATATAAGTATTTGGTAATCAAAAGATTTTCGCCAAAAAATAAGGTAAAATAAGCCTTTAAGATTTCCAAGATGTGGGTTTTCTTGCACTAAGTTCCTTTTCAATTTTCCCTTTTAAAATGCCGACTCGATAAAAAAAAAAAAGAAATTGTAAATTTTTTCGCCCCCCCCCCTTCCCGTCAGTTACCCATGTTCACGCCTGAACTTCCTTATTGGAGAAATTTATAAGAAAATTATGATTATTAAGGCTACTCTCCACTCAGATGACGTCAGTATGTAAATAAGACGGACAATGTACAGATTCACATACAAATCACGTCCCCTTCTTTCATAGGCCACGGAATACATACTTTAATTAAACTTTAACTTAATTACACCTAATTTAACTAGTAAACGTGTCTTAGAGGAAAGTAATGATATCCCTCCCTCCCCCATGATTAATTCCTGATATTTGTCAAATCTATGCTCGGTGCTGGCATTTTTGGGTTTTATTTTTTAGTTGTTTTTTTTTTCATTTCTAAAAGGGGGGGGGGGGGGTCTTTTTGGTTCATTCGTCTATTTTGTTTCTAGTTTTATTTCTTTGTTTTCTAATCCTCTTTTACGTTCATAGCCTACCTGCATTTTAAAATATAAAAAAATCCGTTTTATTGAACATTTTCACACAAAATACCAGAATTTTTTTTTAGCCAAAGGCCATTGTGAAGGTAATTATATGTTTACAAGTGTAAAGCATGTTAACATGGGAAAAGGTGTCGGAACACAATACAAAATGTCAGAGGCGATCTGGTACATAACACATATAGAATTTACCTACATACCAGGGGAATCTCCGGAATTTTGTCTGACAGACGGATTAAGTCTAATACACAAATATCCAATCCGGAAAGAACTAAACTGACTGTCTGACATTGTCTACATATTTGAAGGGGGTTTTAAGATATGAATCATTTATCTGCAATTCCTAATTTGGTAAAAAAAATCCTTTCTCCGGCAAGTTTTCTTTTAAAATATCGAAAAACGGGAGGAAAAAGTTCGCGCAGAACCAAAGTACGCAATTCATTGACAAAATGTAACCTTTTTTTCAAAATACAAATTAGTCTTTACAGGCTTAGGAAGAATATGTCTTCCAGGCACATGTTAAAACAATCTTACCCACATCAGGAATATCCCGTGTATCTGTTCATTACGACGTTTTTAACAGCAAATTTTCTTTACGGATTCAGATTCAGATCCTTGATTTCTTCTTTGTCCATATTGGAAAGGGTGGACACGGTGAAACGGAAGGGGGGGGGGGGGGGGGGGGGGGAGAGAGTGAAGGAGGTAAGGGAAAGGATGGGGAGAGAGGTACCCCCTGTTCGCCCCCCCCCCCCCCCCAAATCAGCACATAAGAATTCAGTGTTCCGAATTCTACATTTAAACTTTCACATAGGAGATACTTCAAATGTCTGATCTACATCCGAAAGGCTACGTGTATGGCGTCACGAGAGCCCATGGACGGACAAATACATGTATGACTGGGACGGACTTTTTGGCGTAAAGCTCCTTGGTTTTCTTTCTTTCGAAGAAAAGAGGAGATCTCAAACAACATCCGATTGCAGCACCCATAGCAAAACACCAAAATGTACGAAAAATGCAGAGATTTAGATCCAAAGCCGAAATTCTTTTGGGGGGGGGAGGGTGGAGATGCCAAGTTTAAACTTCTTCCAGTGATATGTGGGATTTGGGTGAAGCTATTCTTAGGACGGATCGATGGACGGACAGACAAAACCATGATTGTAAGCATGAAGCTTTTTTTCTCTCTCTCTCTCACGATCGGGAGCATGAAAAGGGAAGTTCATTATGTGTTGGTACGCACAGTACAGTAGATTACATAACAACAATCGCGTCCCTCCACCCTCGGGTATTTTCTTGAGATACAAACATATTTCTTACGTCTTTCTTTGCCGAAAACCCCATTTTGCTCAATGGACTGTGTCAAACAATAGTTTTCACGTCTCTTCTCTTCGTAACTTTGTGTAAGAATGACGTGACGTGACGGCACGGAACTTTGATCATCCAGACGTAGTAATATTTGTATCACCGAAGCATGGGGTTGCAAGGTGTTAAATGAGACACAATGAACATTATATGCAACAAAATCTTATGTTTTTGAGACTAAAGAAAACATATCTTGGAAAAAATTAAGATTCCGGGGTGAGAGGAGGTTTCCCTAATACCTTTCGTTGATTTTACAAAAATCTTCTGTTTTTGTGACTAAAGAAAACATATCTTGGAAAAAAATTAAGATTCCGGGGAAGGAGGAGGTTTCGCTAATACCTTTAGTTGATTTTACAAAATCTTCTGTTTTTGTGACTAAAGAAAAGATATCTTGGAAAAAATTAAGATTCCGGGTGAGAGGAGGTTTTGCTTATAACTTTAGTTGATTTTACAAAATCTTTTATTCTTGTGACTAAAGAAAACATATCTTGGGAAAAAAAAATAAGATTTCGGGGTGAGAGGAGGTTTCGCTAATACCTTTAGTTGATTTTACATAATTTTAAGCTATTTGACTAAATCATTCTTTGACTTATTGGACGGATCCATCTTTTTGCAACGTAATAGTAAAAGCATACGCTGTATAACGAGACATTTACCTACATTTGTAATGCACACGCATCTTTATTGTTACATCTTTTTTAACTCAATTGAATGTCCTTCGTACAAGTACAAGTGAAATTTCGAAATCCAGTTATCAAAACTTGAGCTTAAAGGTAATACATTTTGTAGCAGGTGTTACAATTTGAAAAATCTATTCATAGTACATGACAACACGAAGAAGTCACAGCATAGTTCGATTTCAGCTGAAATTCGTATGATTACCCGCGCATTATTTTTCTGGTTGGTTTGTCTGAGACATTGTCACATTCATTACATGTTCTATTTACAATCGTTTTCCATGCAGAATTTCAAAAGGCTTGAATTCCCCCTCCCTCTCCCATCAAGGTCAACAAAGGTAACAAAATTTAACGCTCATCAAAGTTTTCATACGAGCTGCAGCCTTGACCTTTGACCTAACCTTGACAAAAAATTATCGGTGGCTAATCAATCTATAAGATTTTGCCCGTGGAAGGAAAAGCTGGATTAATTTGTGGACGGTTCGTCCTGTAACCTTGTCTCTGCAACCCATTTGGGATGACAGAGTTCTATACATGTACAGGGTACCTGCAGCGATTAAACTGAACATCGGACCTCAGTATATTTCCGAAATTACACAATTCTCCCCCTAACCCACACATCTCATACGTTCTGACTCTCTTATTTTATGAGTTGATAAAGAATATTAAAGAATATAACTCACCCAGTAAGGTCATCTTCATGGTCAGTTCCACCAGCTGACCAGTGGTCAATTTCATGGTCAGTCTCCACAAAAGACCAGCAATGGTCTATTGTCTTACCTACCGGTCATTACGGCCATAATTGGGCTCTCACACTTGACCAGTGTCCTAATTACCGTTATGATCATCGTAAGAGCCCGGCCCCTCGGGGTATTATTATAACCAATCACAAGGCGATACTCGGCAAGATAAAGGGCAAGACCGCTACTTGTACATGAGAAGGTCCAATATCATAAAATCTCAAGGACTTCAGGCGCGCATGCAATGGGAGGACTGGGATTTGAAAAATTCATCCTTTCCCTCCTTCAACACGAAACCCTTCAGAAGTTGGTCAAAATACAGATTGTCTTTCATGATCTGAAGCTATCGGTCAAGAAGAAAGAAATTGACCATCGCCTCCGGTGGTTCTCGATCACCATCGAAATTGAAACATCGAAATTGCTGGATCCGCGCCTGTTACCGACAGCCCTTTTTATTAATTCATTGATTTATTATCAAAACAACGCCATATTATTTTACCATTGTGAGAAGATTTTCATCAATTTAGGGGACCTACGAGGATTCTATAACCTATGATATGCAAGAGAACCCTCGCAAGTCTCCTAAAGTGAAAGTGCATGTATTAAAGAGACCTTATTACATAACATATATTTTTTACATCATCAGTTTTTATGAGAATTTCACTTACTTTGAAGAAAATGGACATTTAGGATACTTGTATAATAATAGATTTAGAAATTTTGTTGTTGAAATTTGCCCATTGAGGATAGAAAGTAGACCTCAAAGTTAAAATCTCTGCATTTTTTTTTTCATTTTATATCATATCCTTAATTCTAAAATTCATGTGTCAAGGACAACAAGCCTTAAGGTCAAGGACAATGTTAATGCACAAATTCACAACACTGATTTGACTTCTAGTATATAATCAATGTCAGCTCTTTTTTTTCATAATATTCAATTTGAAGATTTCAAACAGCTCAGGATCTATGTAATTTGAAGTTGCCCAAATAAGACAGACACCAAATTCTGGACTAAAGGTGACACACCAAATTCTGGACTAAAGGTGACAAATAATCAGCTAGAATTTCAAGACGCTTTTACATTGCGTCTAAATTTTCCTATATTTTCTTTGAAGAATTATTTCCTTTTAGGTATCTCCCGAAAATCATTTCTTTACATACACAGCATCAACTTTCAATAATTACTAGTACCCTCTAATGTACAATTTTGTACACTATGGCGAAGAATATGTGTCAAAATTATTTCATGAATTATTTTTGTGTATACAAAAATCGAATTAAGCCTTGGCAGAAAGGTGTTAATTTTATCTATTTTTTTTTCCCCTATACTTTCACCATCAAGATAGCCTTTAAATTGTAATGATTAAATCTGTTGTTTGGAATTTGGTAAAATTGAGTAAATGAAGTATTGTACATTGTATTAATTACATTTGATACCACTCCAAACTCCAAACTTTTAAAATCTCATGATTTCTACACCTAACATAGCTTGAAAATTAAATGTGTTGCTCTGTATTCCAGAAGAAATGAAGTATTGTACATTGTGTTTGTTATATACATGTATATAGCATTTGACTTTTGATGAAAACTGGACCGTTGATCACATGGTACATACAATATATTGTAACAAGTACCCACTCCACTTACCTTTGATGTGTAATGTATTTCCACCTAGTAAGAAGGATTCACACTCTAGAGGCAGGGGGGTGTTAGAGGCTTCCACAAATACATTGATACGTGATATGTCCAGTCCTCGCCTCTCTATTAGGGGTACCAAAGCAGCCCTAAAAGAAGAAATACATTTTTTTTATGAAAGTAAACTCGTTACATGTAATTGTCATTGACAGCACTTGAGCTATAAAGATCCAAAGACCATAGTAAAATCAGTGAAAGGCGATAAATGCAAATTGTTTCATTTCTGACAAATGGCAGTCAATATTGGATAAAACAAAGCGCAAAATTCTATAAAATATGTTAATATTCACTTGAAACAGAAATATTAGATTGAGTTTATAATCTTAATTAAACAAATTCATTTATCTTATAACAGTTAAATCTATATCAACTAATTAATCATGCCTATTTCTTAAATATCATAAATTCTTGATATTGCCCCTTAAAAATGCATATGTATATAGATACTCTACACTTTTAAAATAGCTGAAAGTAAGGGGGAGATAACTCACCTTAAACTGACACCACGAATGGCCGCGACAATTTCCATGTCATTATCACCTATTTCTGGGAATCGTATGGTGAAACACTCATCGCTGATTACACTCTGTAATATACAAAGATGAAATTACATTAGACATCATTTTCTTGCACGTATCTTGAATTAAAAATATCGTGTTGAATTGTGTCACTCCAGAGAAGATTTGGTGCAAGATTATGTCAATCTATTAGCACGAAATATTTTTAATTCCTGATTCAAATAAGTTAGTGAAAAACCAGATATTTCTTTTTTCCTCTAACGAAAGAGGATCTATTAAGTGATGCATGGAAAAATGAATAAGGAAACGTTCTAAAATTAAGAAAATGAAGACATATTAATAACACTTTTTTCATGGCATATTTTCTTGGGAGTTCTGCAAAAGTTAGTTTTCTACTATTCTCTCATTTTCAAAAAATTAATGCAGACTTGTAGGATCTACTTCATGTAAATAATAACTTCGGATTTCACATTATGCAAAGTTTATGAAGTAAGTATTACATGCCTTTGTAGCAAAACACTGGCAGGATGAAATACTCGTAATATTGTACCAATTTCTAAGTATTTGCAATAATATAGAAGCAAATCATACACCGCGCAATGAAAGTTCACATGCTGTTATAATGTGATGATAGATATAAATTCAACCAGATTGTAAAGTACATGTTGCAAGAACTTTTTTTTCCCTCTGTTTCTAACTGCGTGCTTAATATGAAAATCTATTCATACAGCAAACACAGGGATAATTTAGGGTTGCGAAATTGACAGAATCTCTCATAATTTTTTCAATTCTCTCGAAGAAATTCTTGATTCTCTCATGAACACAATGAATAGAAAAACATAAAATCTCCCATCAAAGGAAACAGCCAGAATTATCCCTGCATACATGTAATATTGATGCTCTTAGAACTATATTATACATAAATCTATAATAATGTACTAGTATATATTGATATATTGCTATACTGGCATGCAAGAACATGACGAGAAAAACACATATATTTTTTTAAAATTGTGGAATATGACTTTTTTTAAAGGGCGACATTATTACCAGTAAAATTACAGTCACAGCTTCTGTATAGGATTTTCTCTATGCCCATATTTAAGGTTTTCTTTATTTTTATTTTTTTTGGGGGGTTTATCATTTCCCTTTAAATACAGACACGTTGAGCAAAATTAATATCTTACAAATGCGAGAAAACTCACATAACACAAAATTATCATCCTCCTTTTGTAATCCTCGAATCTTTATCGATATATATATAACAAGAAATTTACGGAAATATTAAAATCTTTTTCAGAAAAGTCACACTTTTGTATGAAAAGTCAAACTTCTTTGCAAGGGAACCCTATAGTACATGCAGTCACATAGCGAGAGAAAAACTTCATCATCTGCAAAACTTCGAAATCTTTTGGATTTATTCATTCTCACTTTTAATTTTTAGCTCTTTGGAGCAATAGTTTTTTTTAAAACTTTCCATATCACATATAAATTCATGCAAAATTAAATTGTTATGTTTTGTGCTAGATTCAATGTTGAATTTTAATCTTGTAATCTAAACAATGCAACACGGCCATCTTTTGCCAATACAATTTGGACTTCAACTTGCAACACGGCCATATTTTGCCTACACAATTTGGACTTCAACTTTCTTTCTCTATAAGTCATAACATGGTTATATTTGTATATGTATCAATATTTAACGTTAGATTGAAGAGGGGTCAAAACACGTAAGGATCTAATCACGTCACCATCTGCCTCTGATGTACCAGTAAATATACATGTATTAAGTTTGTATGCAACATGCAATCTACTCCCTTCATTTAAACTACTTTTACTTAAAACACATCTTGCTGATATCTGCTATTTTCCAAATATTCTAATAAAATGGCAAATTTCTATCTGACATTTTTGGTGCCAATTCTCATAATTATGTCATAAGAAAAGGAAATCTTCATGAAAAACTTTTGACACCATTTGATGATGCCATCATGCTATTAACTAGGGTATTAAGAAATTCTACGTAAAAACCAAAAAATGTTCAATCTTTCTCTACCATTTATATCCCTTATATACAAATTATGTTTTCTTTTCAACTAGAAACAAAAAAGAAAAAAATAATTTATCAAATGTATACTGTATTTTAGAAATTTGATGGAAAAATATTTTGATATGAGGCAACTGTAATAACTTAATAATTACATAATTTTTTGAAAATTTGGCCTGAGAGATAAAATATAACAGGCAAAGAAAATTAAATTGAAGACACTAAATGCATGGAACCTTTTCAAGTTTATAAGCAAGCTATCTCAGACATAAGCTAAAGATTCGGAATCCTGGCACCAGAGAGCAGATTTTAAAGCTTCTTTACAACAAGGATCGTCTACAGGTTACTATGGCAACTAGTGATCATGTGGCACCTTAGAATGTCTGCGTATCAGACGCTGTGAGGGTGACCCCGAATGTAGGTCGTCAGATTTACGTCTGACGATATTTGGTTCATTATCGTCAGAATCTTCCGAGTTAAAATCGTTACCACTTTGACTTCCCTAGAAATGTTTGAAAATAACGAAATCAAGAAAATTTTATTAGCATGACATTGTTAGTAGGTAAGCAAATTAAGGTTTATGATTTATGAAATCGACAGAATGGGAAATTTTTTTGCATGAATTCCGATTTTTTACCCACTTTTTCTAATTTTCATAATAGTTGTTTAAATCTATTTTCTATGCACAAAATCATTCTGCTCTGATTTAAAGCAGCATTTTTTATGTATCTAAATCAACTGATATTATATTGAAATGTGATGATAATGGCTATGAAATTTCCGTATTTGTATAATATACAATATTACATGAAATGAATAACGAAAAAGATTCCATATATATGAAGATAATGCTTGTTACACTTACATGCTATAATGAAAATAAGAAAACGATATATGTATTAGGATACATATTACTTACGTCTGTATGTCGACGTTTAAGTTTGAGAACTTTTTTCCTCTTTAGTTTAAGTTCAGCAGCTGAAGGGGTGGGTGGGGGTCTGAAGCTGAAATAGTGTAATCATTGAAATTGTACAATTATGTCAGTTTCAGTTAATATGCTAAACAATTTTATTGCATCATTATCCATTATTTCATCACATCATTAAATATTATCCTCAATGTATCAAAAAGTAATAATTTCTATATGGGGCAATATAAATTTTATGAAACTGCTAACTTTCTATTTGGTATTGCCATTTGGATCTGACTTATACCCAATTTGACATGATCAATTTCTATGGAAACCAACAAATTTTGGGGGGAAAACTACATTTCTATAACAATTCATCATGTCATTATGCATTTATGTCAGATGCCATATCAAATGGAAGAAACCCTGTAAATTGATTTATTAAATGATCACTACAGGAATTATTTCAAATTTTGCTTATTTCTGATTGTTGGAGATGCTGTTTGATAGAGTGTACCTCAGAGTGAGTTGACCGCTAACACTCCAAAGCGGTCTATTCGGGATTAGCGCGTGCGTGACCAGCGTGTGCATGATTTTTGTAGTGTTAGATCTTTGACTTCGCGTATCATTACAATGCAAATGTTAATAAAATCCTGATAATTCAATAAAGCAGTTATTGACTTTTGATTTTGCTCTACTCGTGACTATATATACAGACCTGGTCAGGCATTGGTTAACCTCGGTCAACCAATACCTGACCATGTCTGTATATTCACGAGTAGACCTCATCAAAAGTCAATAATTGTATATAGACAACTGAACATAGCCCCTATCAAGCTCAGCAAGAACCTGTAAGATAATTCACAAATTTCTGGAAAATTAAATGTAATTAATCACATGCAAGAACTTGAATAAGAAAAACACTAAGTCTTCCAGAATCGCTAAAATGTAGCATATCGAAAAGACGAAATTTTATTTAGGTAGGAGGTTTCATGTTGCCCGGCCTGGAAAGAGGGAGGAAGATGAAACATTAGAATATCACAGATGACAGAAGGCGTCTGTATCCCTGTCATGTGTTATTTTCGAGCTGTGACATAATATTGACTTGGACAATCAATATCATTTTCCCCTTCATATCGTGATCCTCTGAGAATATTGATGACCCTACAGCTAGAGGCAGACTTATAAAATTTGGTAGTCTTCCCCTCCACTAACAAGTTTTGGGTACCCCACAGCCATTCTTTTTAAAGGACCTATAAAATAATTACTAGTATGTCTTTGAATATTTTCTTTCTATTTTTAAAACTTTAAAATATTATCATACATACGACAAATGACCCTGTATATGTGACCTTGACCTTGAAAAATGACCTTGACCCTTATTGGGTGTTGAGTCCAATCATGCTTGACCAACCCTGCATGTTTGATGAAAGAATGCATATAAATCCAGTTCAGCCATTTACGTGAAAGTGTGACTACCAAACAGACAGACAGACAGACAGACAGACAGACAGACAGACAGACAGACAGACAGACAGACATAAGGTCAGATGTCGGACAAACTGATCCCAATATGTCGCCTTTATGTCAAAGGAGACATAACAACTTGTCTTTGATTTCTTACTCTACTACGTCTGGTTTCTTCATATAGATCCCATCCACCATGTCCTCTCCGTTTGTACTCTGATTATCGTCACCTTGACCTCCGACCTCGGATTCATTGACCTCTGCTTGACCTTTTAGGTTGGGCGTAGAATCTCCTCGACCAATCAGGCTCACAGCTGTTAAAGGAGGTAAAATACTTAAGAATGTGATTTTCAAAAGTCATAATGTGATTTTTAAAAAGTCATAATGTGATCTATAAAGGTCATAACATTAAATATTTTGATTCTTTATATATTCTTTCGTTTTATGTCATTTTGTACATTCTATCCTAAAACTTATAAAATCTGCTTAAAAGAAACGATCCTTTAAATTTAGTTGATAGATGAAGTTGACATATTTTATGTTTTGAATCATTTACATCACTACGCTCACATCCCTTATACATTTCTCTCACAATATTTACCAGTTCTCCTTTTGGAAGCGTCGAGAACAAGATGGCTGCTGAATTCCGGGTTTCCATGGATACCTCGGTCACATTCTCGGCACATAAGCAGAGGGTGTCCATTGTTGGTCTCGGTACAGTCGGGGTGGTGGCATACCTATAATATAAACATCTATGACTTTAGTACATGAGCACTTTATAAGAAGATCAAGATTCTTGAGATTTTTATAAATCCTTTTAATAACATGTGACTTCGCCTGTTTTTTTTTATTATCCATTTATTATTTATTTGAAATAATTTTTTATTGATGTTGAACACTAGCAACAAAGATTTGGCAAAATTACAGATATCGTTTTCTAACTTCGTTTTGTTCGAGTCTTTCATCCCTTTCTGATACAAAATGTTTGAGAAAACGTGAATCTATTCGAAGATTTAGTTTCTACACATTGTGAAGGAACGATTTCGATATTACACGTGAGTCAAGGCGGATCTTGATACGGGGGGGGGGGGGGGGGGGGGGTGGAGGGTGGAGGGGGTGAGGTCCAGGGCAGCCAGGAGAAAGTGTCCAAAAGTGCTGATTATTTTTCTGTTTATAAACGGTTATTTTTTAAATCATAGACTGACCCTCTCCCTCTTCCCTCTTTGGCGGAATTGGTGCCCCTTGGAACAAAAATACGCCCATGGTGAGACACATTTAGAGCTAGGAGTACCCGAAAAAAAATACTGACAAGTATTTATTTTTAATCCGATTTTCCAACATGCATCTAGTATTCTCATTACAGATACATGTACTTTGCAGCCTAGCCTGTGTATTGTACTTTAAAAATCGTCTGTAAAGGTTAATTACTTTCAACACGTAATTGATCCTACTAGTAGGGCTGATTCATCAACAAATTCACCAACCGTAATGACCTGACGAATTCCTCGACAATGATCAAGGAATAAAATGGAAAAGATAGTCCATAAATGAAACTCTGGATTGGTTTTAAGTGACCTTGACCTTGACTTTGTTTTGGATTTATCTTTTTGAATTTCACAAATTGCTGGTCTTCCCTTCATATTTCGCAAGTATTAACAAGCTTTATACACTTTTTACGCAAAAGAGGACTTTTAGATGGATGGACCGACCGAAAATTCATAATCCCTTTAACAACATTTATCCAATACCACGTTATTTGTAGAATTGACGTACCAAAGCCTGGAAATTCTCGATCTCTTTACATATATAATTTCCATCCGCCGTCATATCTTGTGTCACTTCGATCATTTTGACAGACACCGCAAACATACAAGGTTCTGCAAGTGTCCGGTAAATTTCACAACTTTTTGATTTTCTCAGGCTCCTATTTTCCAGACTGAACCGGACTCGCTTTGAGACAGACGATTTTCCATCTTTTATCATAATTCCGTTCAGATTCTCTCGAAAACTTTCCTCGTTTTGTATGTTCTGTTCATTTATTGCACTTACTTCGCTATCGTCAGAGGAACCGGAAGTCTTATCACATGACCTACTTTCATTTTCATCATCGAAATCAATGGCGTCATCCAATGCGTTCATGACAGCGTCAACCTCGCTGGATGACGTCAGTCCTTTCTCTTCAAGAGAGGACTGTGAGCCATGCTCTAACACAACCGAAAGAGGAGACGGATTTTTCTCCCGGAACATAGCTATCGGAGACATCGTTCTCGGTCTGAAGTTAATACACAACTCACTGTCGTCCTTGGAGGGAGAACCAAGAACGTCATCACAGACGGGAGAATTTGGATGTCCGCTGTCGGGAGACGACAAAATAGGACTTCTGATGTTTTTGCTCTCCCCGGATGATTTGAACGGACTCTTCCTTCTCGGCCAAGAGAAACCATATTCCAGGATTGGAAGGAAGAAATTAAGCGGTGACGTCGGTCGGCTGTTTTGTAATGGCGGAGTCGGCGTGTTGTCGTCGTCTGCGCTGCTCTGATTCTGAAGCTGGTATATCTCAGATGCCGAGTGAGTCGATCTTTTCAGGTCTTGTTTATTTTTCTTCTTCCTGTCTTCATCGGGCATCGATAGGTGACGGGCCAAAATCTTCTTCCCTTTCTCTTTCGGTTTCTTCGTTAGTTTGTTCTTCTTCGGCATTTTGTTTTGCGTAGTTATCCAAATAAAACTGCAAATCTCAGGAACGTACTCCTAGTATTAGAATTCACAATACCAATGGTTTTTTAAGCAGCAAAATCTCCAATCGAAAAGAAATGCATGTATATAAATGTATATTATTCATATATTATTGACTGATTGAAAATTATCAATCAAATTCCCATTGTATTGACTCAGAGCCTTTTGATAGATGATTTCATCGCTGGTGCGTTTCCTAACCCAAACGGCTGACTCACAAATCTGAAGATACCGATTGAGTCTTCGTTATAATTTGACCATAGTATGAGGTCGCTACCTTGAAGCCCAGAATTTGTGTTTTTGATGAGCATTTAAAACGCCCATTACAAATAAGCCGTAAACATTGATGAGCCTATAAATTCTAAATCGAACTTAAATCCTCTTCCCGATAGGCGCGATTGCAATATCCAGCGAAGACGCCAAAACAATGAAAGCATTTATAAAAACACCGTCACATTGCAAAAGACTGGTGCACCTCTCCTTTTGTACCATAAGGCAATAATATTCGTGAAAAATCCTGATGAAACCTTCGATCACTTGAGCGTGGAATTCCAAATAGAATCAGCAGGTAATACAAAATCCATAAAAGCACTGATTAAATCCCACTTCCTGCAATTTCGTGCAATTTTCCGAAGATTTGCGCAAAAATTGTCGTCCACGATAGTAAATCGAAGAATGAAAGTTATATTTTCTTTAGAAATATGTTTTTCTGTCTAGCAGGTGCCCGGTTACCCAATGTCCTTGATGCGCTACCCTACGTCTTCCAGACTGCACAGGTACACGGCTCTTCACACCCTCCTCTACGTCATGTTACATCCTGCACTGACCTCAGTTACTAACATGTCCCCAATAACCAGTCCACTCTAACCTTTACAAACTTAGGACCATTTTAAACCATGAATGACAGGTGTAATATTTGGTGAAAAGATTCTGTGTTTTCATGTCAAATTTAAATGGTCATACGGTAAATGTACACAAAACGGCAATTAGATCACTAATGTTAAGGTCGCCCTCTCCGAAAATCAATTAGTGCTGCGAAAATGTTGAAAAATAGGTGGCAGGACCTTAATACACACTATACAGGAAGCTTTGCAGAAATCTTATTTCCTTATTGATTGAGGCCGGTCTAGTTGGGGAGGGGACTGCATTGTGCACAGAGACAAATAATTGATATGTACAAATGATTAGCAGGTAAACGATCCGACTATTTTCCGGGTTGTTTTGTAATGATAATTTCCTCCTTTGTTTTGGAGCACCGACAATCAATAGGCTGTCTGTCTCATTTGATATACATCCTGCATATCTGTATTCACCAGCAAACAAAGATACTATTAGGGAGTGGGACACCGTGTCAGATTTCTTAGTTGAATCCTTCGTCCGAAATCCTTTCAACACGTTGCAACAAAAGATTTTCTTCTATAGGGAATACACATCGTTTGTAGAAGATAAATGTTTGTTTCCCCTGGCCTTTGGGCTATTTAGATTTCGTCCCAGTAAAATACAAATCCTTGTTTATAGAGATGCTGACCAGCTAGCTAAATCCTTTATTGTAGATTTATTTGTCTTTCCAGAACAATTTCTCACGTACTCCATGCTCAGTAGATATAGAGTTCAGCTATACTAGGTCGTAAATGCACAAATTCGAAAGTTAATGCTTCACTCCTTGATTCACAGCATTCAAATCAATGAATTCCAATATAAAATAATTCAATCATAATTCAGGTGCAACATCGATTAGCACTTCTGTTCGTTTTGTAATTTTTGTGCAAATAAATTGAAATCTGCGCAAAACTTCACGTGCAAAAGTTTCACATTTTGGAGAGAGAAAATCTGCATCACATGTCGAAATATTTTTTCCATGTGCCGAGTGAAAAATAATAATTACACCCGATTCTTTATGGTATAATGGTAGAATAAAAACTGTTCTAAACGCTTCTACACATGGCTTAATTCTATCAATGAGGGGTAGTCTTTGTTACCTACTCAAGTATAAAACTGAAAATAAGCTGAAAGTTCATCTAATTTGCAAGAAAGGTCCAAACGCCGTCTCCGGGACCGGCTCCCTCTTTTTATTATAAACAAGTCCATTGAAGAGTGTTAAATCCCCGGGGATTATAATGAGAGGGGAGCCATGACCGCGGTCTATGTGTAAATGGCGGAGAGCCGCACCCGGTCTTTGTCCCTCTATGTGTATTACAACATAAGAGGGGTATAATGAGAGAGATTTGTCTTATTCTATGTAAATCTTTTTCATACAGGGGGATAAAGACCATGTATGAGTAACAGGTTATGATTCTTCTATGATTGTATAGGGCTGTATTACTCACTGGAATAAATACATAGTAAGATTGGTATGACTGGGTTACTGAGCTTGTACGTACCAGATGTTCATATAATTATTCTTTCTTATGCAGTTTATATTACACAGTAGTTTCATTCACTTTTATATTATCGATTGTACAAAAAATAATACATAAGGGTAAATGATACCAGGGAAAGAAAATTCAACATGATCAAACCAAAGATTTTCAGCGATCAAACGAAATATTGACACATGGGAAGGGTAAGAATATCCTGCTTGATTAAATCTACGTAATCAATGATGCATATGAGCGATTTTTTAGATGACGCAATAAGTGATCCCTTTGCTTCGTACTTGACAAACACATAACCATGCAATTATATAGGATACATGTGGGCGAATACACACGAAGTACATGCAAGAAAAGTGAAAAGACAAACACTCGAATTTTCTGTCCTTTGTCGGACGAATTTTTTTATCTGTAACCAGTTAAGATTGCAGAAGACACTGAATAAGCTTAAAAAATAGACGCCAAGTCACTTGGTATTTGGGTAGTTATCGGGATTATGCAATCGCACCCCTCGCTTGCCTAAGCCATAAGGACATTACAAGACGGTACATGGCTCCCCTCCGACAGACAGTGTACTTATAGGGAGGCCACAGATTTTCATAAATGAAATTCCCTGAAAATTCCATGATTTTTCCCTGGCTCGTTCAAGATTTCCCCTGACAAAATGCACACAACAAGATTTTCCCTGACAAAATGCACACAAATACTAGTCTATTTGACACTGTTCATGTTGAAATATGTAATCAAAATTGCTCATTTCTACAACTTTGCATTGTCTTATTTCTTTGTTCGAATGTATATTGTCAATTTCATCAGGTAATAGTTATTGTTTTGAACATTCACTGAATAAAATTTCCTGATTTTCCCTGATTTTCATGAAATTTTCAAATTCCCTGATATTTCCCTGCAGGGATTTGTTATTCAGTATTTTCCCAGTTTTCCCGAGTCCGTGGCCACCCTGACTCAGAAAATGGCGTAGATATTTCTAAAAGTATTCTATTATAAATTTGGTTGCAACTCTTGAATCACCATACCAAAATTTCAGTTTTAGCAGCATTTCTGTTCAACTTGACAATGCAAATGGAAAGACGGACGTATGGACAATGACCAATGTACTTCCAAACTTTACAAACTTATGTGTTTCCACGGTAACGTTATGACTCACAATCTATTCATAAATCTGATCTAATTTACATCTGTTTGGGTCTTAAAAGTTCATTACCTTTATATTTTTCAATTTGCCCAAGCCACCGCCGTTTACAAAAGTGTTAACAAAATAAATAAAACTGTCTTTTTATTGCTCTCAGATTAACATCTAGTAGCCCGATCCGAATGATAAAAGGGTATATCATATCCCCTATATTAGCATATGACAAGCCCGGGTAAGCCAAAAACACCTCCCATTTACATCTTAATATATTATATAGTTTACATCACACTTGGTGATAAAACCTGTTTTACCATGTGCGGATCTAGGATGAGCTTTGGGGACTCCTGGCCCCCTAAAACTTTCTTTGATTCTGTGATTATGCCCCCCCCCCCAAATCGTATTTTCCATTTTTTTTCATATCATCTATCTTTGCGATGTTAAAACGAAATGAAAATTAGGATCGGTTCCTCGCATTCTCTATGACTATCCTGAACCCCCCCCCCCCCCCCCTTTCAAATTATAAAATCTGGATCTGCGCATGTACCAATTTCTTTATTATATACAACACGGTTAACTACAATATAGTTACACTTTGAGACATTGAATTACAAGTTTTCAAAGGATTTTAACACGCCCTTTCAATTACATCCCAGGTCATTTCTACTTATGTTACTATACTCTGTAGAAACCATACTGCTTTCTGACCTTACGTTTTGAACAACAAATATTTCATCGGAGCCTTGCTCAGTCCAAAAGCCATTACAGAGTAATGAAATAATGCTGAACAACACCTTCATTTCTCGTTTACAGAAAAATATGTACATTCGATATTATTTCTGTAGAGCCTAATTGAAAACTCTATACGTATTTCTCGATTACAAAGTGCCTACCTTCTCAACTGATACCTTGAAATAATAGAAATAAACAGGTGCATTTTTCAAAGTTTGTACAAAAACATCTCAAAGTTTGTACAAAAACATCAAATAAAGATGCACTAAACGTAAAATATCTGCAGATCTAGCAGCTAGTTATAAGGACCATTATATTTCGTAAAAACTTGCTAAAATGAATCTACAAATCAATTTGAAAGCGAATAGCCCACAAAGGTATACTCGAAATTATGCAAGATATTTCACAGCACAAAGGGACGAGAGTGCAATATAATTCAAGAACATTATAAATATAAAACACTTTATCAAAATGAAATGCTCTTTTTCACATTTTACGAACTTTATGTTTTTTATACAAGTTCACGAAGTACTACACTGAAACATGTAACGTTCGCTCATCTATAAAGCGAATGTAAATCTCTCCATGAAGTGTAAATGTTTTAGGGTGATTTTCCTTTGTGTGAAGCTTTGACCTAGATCAGTAAAGTTAAGGGTTAAACCCACCTTTCAGTAATCCATTTGCCATAAAGTAAGGAATAATCCAGTTTGTAGATTATAAAAGTCAAACCAATGCCGGTGCCTTATTTGTAAGTATTATGGAATGGGACAGGTTCTTTTATTTCCTTAATCCCTCACAAAATACCGACAAACAGGCTTTTATTGTGTCATGTAAACCATTCATATATGTACATGTATGGAGGTAAATTGGTTTTAGAACGTATCTTGACTAGAATTATTGCTATAGGAAAGAGCACATGTGTCTTTTTCTGACTTTAAATTTTGAGAAAATTTCAAGTGAGTCTCACTTTAAATTTTCTCAAAATTTCAAGTCAGAAAAAGACAAATGTATAAGCTGCATGATATATTCTCTTATTAAAGTGTTTGCAAGTTACCTCTTTCTTTTACTTTTTACAAAACTCTACTAGTATCATTGGAGCATTTAAAAGTACTGTCAAGTCTTATTTGAGAGTTGCCCTTATTAAATTGTGTCTGATCTAGTGATTTTATAACGTAGACTTTTGGAATACATTTGTACATCGTCGGATACCCCCGGCCTTTCACTCTCCTTAAAAATACGACGACATTTGTACAAATCTCTTTCTTTCTCTCATTCTCGATCTCTCCAAACACACATGGTGGGAGCATACTTAATCTTTCCTATAAATATTTATTATATTAAATCTGAACATTCACTTTTACAAAATCTAAAATTTATAGACTTCGGTCCTGAATTCGGTGTAAAGAAAAACATTAAAACAAACTGCGCTCCATAAATTAAATGCTAATTTTGGGTTCACTTACGGGCTACGGGGTCTTGTATTTGTCTAATATATAAGTAAAGGCGCTTAGTGTATATAAATTTATCAAAGTGTGTATGAATTCATCTTAAACTTTAGATTGATAAGTACAAACTCAGAGGGTTAATGGCCTATGAAGTTGACAGCAGAAACGCTTCGTAGATTTGACAAAAAAAATCTTTGTTCGGAGGAGAAAAAAAGTTAATCGCTCGAATGGACGCAGAACAAGAAGGATAACTCTAATTTACCTAACAGATACTGAATTTCTTTTTTTCGATGTCTACACTGGTAGATATTTAAGGAGATTTTTCCCCAAGAAATCAACACTCGATATGATTTCTTGTTTAAAAAAAGAGCATTTGGATATAAAAACATTTTGAATTCGTTGAAACATGTAAAAAATTACAATCTTTTATCAAAGATCCATATTATTGATTTATCGTAAATTAAAGATACCTTTCATATTTGATAGACGCGAAACCTCACTTAAATTCTCTTTGTCGATGAAGGGACATATCGCTAACCTTATTTTATCAGTTATAGGGTTTGTTCCTGTTCCTGTCCTACTTCTACTCAACTTAGGAGTGTATAAATGGGGAGGGGGGGGGGGGCTGAGGCCAACCCCCTAAATATTTATACACCTACTTTGAGAAGGAAGTATGACAGGGACAAACCCTATAATGAATTCATCATGCCGAGAACCATTTTGTAACGTTTTCTTTGTAATCTTATCGTTTGAAAATTTAGTGACCTACTTCAGCGTCAAGGTAGGACACCACGTTACCATAATACTGCGACGGACTGGAATATGGTCACAGACGACCATTACCATTTGAAGTAAAATATTTCTATACGCCCAAACTTACCCTAAGTGCAGTTGCACCTGTATGGCAGGATTTCCTCTGACACGCCTGCATGTCGTCCGGATCCCCGTTATACAGGTTTGGTTCTGAAATAAAGAAAACCCAATGATAACTGTAGAAAACAACTATAACTTCAAAGCAAATTAAACATTTCTATTTGACCTACCGCCAATATCGGTAGGTCAAAGTCTGAGGTCAATGTCATGTCAACAACTAAATCAATCGAAATAATACAATTACGAAATATGAGAGCCATATCGCAAACCATTCGAAAATTATGGCCAAGGTCAAAGTTTTCAAAAGTCTGAAGGTCAACTTAAAGGCCAAAGTCACTAAGTCTCAAAGCTTGATATGAAATTGAAACGTCGTGGCGAGCTAGATACTTTCAATTTTATCAAACTTTCTGACTAGCCATGAAAGCCCTTTTACTCAACATTCAAACTTCAAATCTGTAAGGTCAAGTTCACGAGGTCAAAAATTTTGTGTCAATGGAAAGATTTTATCATATGCAAGCCAATACATATGTGAAATACGAAAGACTATATTATCACTGATATTCAAAAGAAATGGCCAATGAAAAAGTGCTTTGCATACAAAGTTACAAAGAAACCCTTCTGATGGACATGCATGTCGTCTGACGCATTGTGTGACCTTGACCATATAAGTGATATTGACTCATGGGATGTTAATTCTCATTTCACTTGACCATCCCTCTTTGTATGATTGGAGTACAATGGATATCAAATATGTTTGAAAGAGTGACTATACAAGACAGACGGAAAGACAGACCGACGCCGATTCACGTGATCTCTATTAATACATTTTGTATGTCACCCTTGCAGCAAAATATGAAATACGAACATAAATGACGAATGGTACCAAGTCGTATCTCATTCATGCCAATATAACAATATGACATACATGTACCAAATCGCCGATATGAAGGACATTTCTTCTCAATACACCTAATAATATCATTTTATACGAGGCAAGTACGAATTGTGATGTGTATATAGAAGAATAGGACCTTCCAATCCCTGAATTCAACATAATTAAGTCATACACTCCATCCGCCCCCCCCCCCCCCCTTCTTTTTATCTCTTTAATATAGTTCTACTTGATTGCGTTGTGTCAATGCTATCTCATCAAACAAAAATAATCCTTGAAAACTGAGTCGATGGTACATGTATGTTGAAAAGAGTAGCTAGAAGTGCATATGGCCAGGACTTTGGTATCTCGGGGTTCTAAACTGAGGAAATTAATGACATTAGCCCCCCCCCCCCCCTTGTAGACTTAAACTCGTAATGAATGTTTTCATTTGTTCGTAGAATACGTGTGGGTTCTTATCCTTGCAATTTAATAATGAAAATCAATGAAATTTTATTTCCACGAATCCCTCCCCCAAACACACACATACGAATGACACGTTATGGTTCAAACGCTACCCAATCCCACCGCTCCTCCGAATTTTACATGTCTATGCTAAAAGTATAATATTCACTTCAATCCAAAAATGTTCTCGTTGCAAACATAACTACGTTACGTCGTGCGTAAAATATGACCGTCGCGAAATCATTTCATAAGCTGTTAACTTTTAATTTTTTTTAACCCATTCAAGGTCACGCTTTTCTGCAACTTTGCAAAATACAAGCTGTAAATTTCACCAAAAAAATTACATACCCTTAGATAAATCCTTAATCAATGATTAACGTAATGATTAAAGCTTTTCCTTGAGCATGAAAATGTGAGAATTCCAAGTCAATTTGCAATGCACACCTTTAAAACACTTTAAAATTTCCTTCTTTTCTAGTGTGTGAAATTTTATATCTCAGGTTAATTTTTCTCATAAAAGGCTGCACAAACAAGATAAATTCAGTTGCCATGATATGAACTATTCCCTCGCCACAAATCAATCATAACTTCGATTAATAATCGATAACTGATCACTCTGCTGTCCATTACACGTCCCCGATCTGGCGTTTGTGGGGATTTCACGAGGGACCTCACAATGGGAAGATCCGTACCTTTAGAAAATACACAATCCAAACAGACAGTCAAAAGCTAAAAATAGATCTTATACGCGATTCAAAACAATGATTCAGGAATTTAATACTTTTTGGGGTAAAAAATCAGTTTTAAGAACGATACGGTTTCTTGGGCACTAGTTATTGAATGGCGACATATGAAGATGGTCGATGGTCAAGAGGATGGTAATATCATTCCACTTTAAGCTCATCTTACTTAATGTTAATTAATTATGAATAATTAGCGGGAAATCTCACGTAATTAACTTTCTAGAAGTCATTAAACAGGAAATGTGCAGCAGCCCACGTCCACGTGCGCACACGGCCACGAAAATCACAATTAAGGATGTAAATATTAGCAAGATGAGAGATCCGTATAATGATGTCCAGTTCAATCCGCTATTGGTTCTAATTTAGACTTGACTTCTTAAAGATTCACCGCAAACAAACGTTATCAAATCTCTATCAAACATAAATTATGACGAGATATAATACACTCATTGTAATATTTGAAGGTCGTATAAAGCACGAGTTGCCGGACAATAGTTTAAACTTACCGTTTAACACAAAGACAATAGCATTATAAAACTAAAGGAAGATTTTATGACGCAGGCATTTTGCCTATAGACATAAATAGTGATATTATAATAACTACCTTTTATGAGTTTAGAATTTTCCGTCCCTCAGGTAGAAATAATTTTCAACATTTCAATACACAAATCAGCAGTTCTGCTCGGCGGAGTGTGAAGCTAGAGGATTATGACGGATGGATTTGGCCTTCTTTACCTATATTTTTGTAATTACAGGTAAATTAGTATTTTCAGGTGTGATGTAGCGTTGCGAGTCAAGTGACCGGAAATATTGTTCTTTTCAGTCCTGAATCATTGAAGTGGACATGTCCCAATACTGACCATGGCAAAGTGACCACTCCATATCGGATATATTTAATTCAAGTTTTCATTACGAGAATTTCCTATTCGCTTCATCATGGAGTACGTAAGACACCATATATATCATTTGACAGATTCTACATGCAGATGATCTATTTCAAAATCAGGGAGCTTATAATAATTCGAGATCTTCTAAAACATTCATATAAGATATCAATAAGCGAATTACGGAATAAATGGGCAACATCATACATTTAAGAAATCAAAGATACTGTAAATATATTTCTAGTATGTCGTGGGATAAAGGGGAAATTTGTCAGGAAGACGACATAGATCCCCAGTGGGTGTTGGTTTCTTGTAAATCTTCGGTATCCAAGGTCACAGTCACAAGGTTTAAAGTCAAAACACAGAGCAGACGCGCACCGCAAGAGACAGCAAAGGATCAAGGAAGACGAAAAATCAATGGCAATACCAAAATACTATAAACACAAAAAATACATAGGAACCAACGAGACCAATAGTTAACCGATGTCGACATAGGACGGTCATCTGCCACGTTGGCAGCAACTGGTGTAGGTTATCCTGATTACGTGCGCACAACCCTCCTACTTGACCGGTTACCAAACGCTCTAGAAGAACCAGGGATTTTTCAAGTCCGTTTTTGGGTCCGATTATCGGACCCATTCCCAACGCCAAAATGGCCTGTATTTTCCCAATTTATGGTTGAAATTTCCCAATTTGAACCTCATAATTTTTCTGAAGTGTTCTTCAATAAAGAGCAAAATAATGACGACTGAAATACATGGCAGAAGTACGACATTGACGATCTATGTGTAAACTGGTCAGTAATCTTATATCCGGTATAGGTTTACGTTTTAAGAGACAAAGTCAGCAAACATTAAGCTTCACATGGAAAGTCAAAATTTTTTTTTATGAATTTATTGTTAATAAATGATGAATCATATACCACAAAACACAAATGTAACAAAGAAAAAGTTTTTACTTGAACCAATCGGTTTCCATAGCAACGAAATGCATACCCATGGCAGCATGCCATATTTCAAGTGATTTTCAGAAGAAATTTGCCATCTTTAGACATGTTACAACCATGTATACATTGTGTGTAATAAAATTTCTAGTTTAAATCCTTCATATTAATGTCTGACTCTACAGAAATAAAAGACCAAAAAATAAAAAAAAATATTTTGGGCTGTTGCTATGGCAACTCAATATTGTGACCATTTCCATATTTCGAAAAATGCTAAATTTTCCTAAGTTTCAAGTCATTATTCTAAAAAATCCATACAGCAGCCTATCATCTGTGACTTACATTTTGAACAAGTCTAATATGAAAAGTTACTTTATGGAATAAAAATGGGTAAGCTTTGATTTATTCTCTGCTGCAGACAATATAGAAATGGGCCAGCATTACATTTCCCGAAAAATTCTGATGAAACCTGTAATGGGTTTTTTTAAACTTTCTCCTATAGTTTAAGACATACAAACAATGTCAAATAGTTTTATTATCTCTTCTTATATTATTACCCATGACTTACCACAACTTTGGAAATAAAACATCATGATTTTATGTATTTCAAAGAATAATGTAGTTAAAAAGTTCAGAAAATTCCTTGAAAATTTCCTATGAATTTTTAGACTAAGTTTACAAACATCATATCACTAAATTCTTCCCTCACAGTGATTTATCTAAATGTAGACTCAGAACTGGAGAAAATATATTTTGCATACATAAGACATGTAAGAAGCCTTTAAGATATAACAATACAGTTTAAATAGCATTTTATAATCATCACCCACCCCCCTTTTCACATATACATGTTATGCGAAAACTTGTTATATCAAAATAAAGAAGTACCGGTAATGCAATCAGTTGATAGAAAGATACTTCCTAGCTTCTGACAGTTTATCTAATCTTTAGATTATCAATAAAACCAAATCCTTTTCTTACTTACAATGAGAAATGAAATAAATAATAATATAAAGCATGTGTTTGTGAAACACGAATGCCCCCAGTGGCATCTTTGTTAGTATAATCTTCATATTCTGTTAAGTATGTGAAATGTCAAGGTCAAAAATTTTGGTATCAATGGAAAGGTCTTGTCACAAGGAATACACATGTGAAATATGAAAGCCCTATCACTAACCATTCAAAAGTTATGCCTAAATTAAAGTTTTTGAAAAGTAGGTCAAAGGTCAAAGTCAAAGGTCACGAAGTCAAAAATTTTGGTATCAATCGAAAGGTGTTGTCACAAGGAATACACATGTGAAATATGAAAGCCCTGTCACTTACCATTCAATAGTTATGCTCAATGTTAAAGTTTTTGAAAAGTAGGTCAAAAGTCAAGGTCAAAGGTCACAAGGTCAAAAATATTGGTATCAATAGATATGCCCAATGTTAAAGTTTTTTTCGGACAAACAGACAGACAGACAGACAAACAGACGGACAGGCCAATCTGTGATTCTGGGGGCATAATGTGATTCCGGGGGCATAAAAAATATTTCTGAGTATAATTGAATTGTTATGCATTGCCCACAAACGGAAGTGAAACTTGGGGATCACTCTGTATTTCCATCTGTCACACTTTTCTTGTGCTAATAACTTTGCCATCTATGAAAAGTATAATGATAGAGCGTTCATCTGTATGAAAAGACCATTCAAAAGATATGACAAAAAGCACTTCATGTATTATTACTGCTTTGCCAAAGAATTAAGATCCTGAAAATTGTTTTCAAATTCAGCAGCTTCAAAATCCTCTTCTTCCAATACTTCAAGCGAACGTTTTCTCTTAAGTAAGCACAATCTGCTGAAATAGCTAGCTATTTGGGAGGCTGACAAAAAGTCATCAATAGAGAATATTCTAGTTCCATCTTTGTTTCGTACAGCTCTCATCTCATTTGATACATCTTCTGGGTCACACTTTAGTCCACTCCTTTCACCCATGTCAAATTTTGACTGCAGAAACTGCTTTTGATTCTCAGAAAATCTCTTGATTTCTCTTTTGTTTTTCAATGCCCAGCCTTTTGTCAATGATGTTGAATTTGGTACCAATGAACTAGATTCCATCTGAGGTTTGGAGGCAACTTTTGACTCAATTTTTGTAGCATAATTGATGATTGATCTATCTGATAAGGAAAGTCCTTTTTTCATGAAGGAGTGATTTCCAACATCCAAATGATGCATCAAATTGCCATACTTGGAAAAAGATCGTATACAATTTGGTTCTGGACATGAGAACAAACCATTATCTGTATCACCATCAACATTTGGAGCAGGCTGGTCATCACTTACATTTGTGTCGTCATTTGTAGATGGTCCCTCTGGTCTTTGAGTGATAGTTTTATTCCTAATAGGTGAATTAAAGTTCTCGAGCATTTTCAACTCTGCTATTTGCGAATTGCCTTCATCAAAGCATAAGAGGTATGGTATAAACTGACCACATCCAATGCCATACTGCTTCCAAACCTTCATTCCTTCTTCTTCAAAGGAAAAATTATATAGGCTGGTGATGTTTTTGAGAGGACACTGCTTCAAAACTTTCGGACCTTGAACTTTACTAGGTGGTGGGATCGCAACAACAATCGAGGTATTTACAGTGTTACTTTTCTTCACAGCACAAAGAAAGTCTGCTGCAGATCTGACATCATTACCTTCGTTGACAAATTTTCTGATAGTTGACTTCAAATGAGCTGCCCTACGGTCACAGATTGATTTACCTCCTTGAGGATCTGCAAAATCAACTCTTTCTACTTTGATTGGACTTTCTCCATTGATGCTCTTGATTCCAAATATTGAAGAGTAGCTATGGAAACATCCAGCATTATCAGATCGTAGATAAGCCCTTACTAAGTTAGGCTTGATTTCATGCAGCTTCCTAAGAGTGTCAAGCAGAATAGCATTTGAAGTTACAGCATCCTGTGTTGCATTGTCGAAGAGATGCACAATTGTATGGCTGGACATTTCTCCGTCTAAGAAAAAGGTTCCAACACTTATGTGCCAGTTGATCCCTCTTTTGGCAAACCATTTTGACTGGGATTCTCTGAAAAAGATTAAAATCATACATCACAACAATGACTCAGCCTGGTAAGTTTGGAAGCTGTAGTTGTAAAATTGAAGTAGTAATAAATGAACTACACACATGTATTTGAAGTGGCAGCAGTTACAGTATAAGTTCAATGTTCAGAAATTGAGATCTTTTTTACAATTTTTGAAAAAAGGGAAGAAGGGGGGGGGGGGTTAATTCATTTCATAATTCATACTTTCAAAGGTCGGAAACTCAATTGAAAATAGGATAATAAGCGTAAAATGCATCAAAGATGCAAAGTGCCGAGTTGCAAAACTTGAATGGTCTCAACAGATGGGAAACGTCACAGGCACGTTTCAGGTTGATACACATTCATATATAATTCAGAAACCATTTTCAATTACCTGAGTCCTATGAATTTGACCTTTGATCTTTTGATCCCAAAATCAATAGGGGTCATCCTTGATTCATGGAAAACATTTCTGACAAGTTTGCAATACATGCTAAAATATGGTCCCGAAACCGTTAGTAATTATCAGAGTCCTATGACCTTGACCTTTGATGCCAAAATCACTAGGGGTCATCCTTGATTCATGGGAATCATTTCTGAAACATTTCATGATCATAGGTGCAATACAGGCTCAAATATTATCTGGAAACCATTTTAAATCATCAGTGATATGAGCTTGACCTATGACCTTTTGACCTCAAAATCAATAGGGGTCATCCTTGATTCATAGAAAGCATTTCTGGCAAGTTTCGTGATCATAGATGCAATACAGGCTCTTATATGGTCCAGAAACCATTTTCAATCATCTGAGTCCTATGACCTTGACCTTTTGACCTCAAAATCAATAGGGGTCATCCTTGATTCAAGGGAAACATTTCTGGCAAGTTTCGTGATCATAGGTGCAATACACCCTCTTGTTTCATTTGGAAACCATTTTCAAACAACGGAGTACTATGACCTTGACCTTTGGACCCCAAAATCAATAGGGGTCATCCTTGACTCATGGTGAGTACTGTATGAAGTTTCATTGCACTGGCTTGTATCATACTTGACTTATAGTCCGGAAACCAATCGTTGACGCCCATCAGCCCAACCACCAAGACGCCCGTCGCACATCAAATTAAGAGCCGAGTTTTGCAATTTGGATAATAATAAAGCCTGTGTTTGTGAAACACGAATGCCCCCGGTGGCATCTTTGTTAATATGAACACTATTTTCTGTTAAGTACATGTATGTGAGGTCACTGGGTTAAAAGGTCAAAGGTCAAGGTCATGAGGTCAAAAATTTTGGTATCAATGGAAAGGTCTTGTCACAAGGAATACACATGTGAAATATGAAAGCCCTATCACTTACCATTCAAAAGTTATGCCCAATGTTAAAGTTTTTGAAAAGTAGGTCAAAGGTCAAAGGTCAGGAGGTCAACAATTTTGGTATCAATGGAAAGGTCTTGTCACAAGGAATACACATGTGAAATATGAAAGCCCTATCACTTACCATTCAAAAGTTATGCCCAATGTTAAAGTTTTTGAAAAGTAGGTCAAAGGTCAAGGTCAAGAGGTCAAAAATTTTGGTATCAATGGAAAGGTCTTGTCACAAGGAATACACATGTGAAATATGAAAGCCCTATCACTTCCCATTCAAAAGTTATGTCCAATGTTAAAGTTTTGTGGACAAACAAACAGACGGACAGGCCAAAAACTATATGCCCCCGAATCTTTGATTCCGGGGGCATAAAAAGGATATGCAATTCCTATCTCCTAGGGGCATAGCTAGGTGTAAAATAATGTGTATGCTTTAAAGCCTCAGAGACATTGACACCAAAGGTGTGATTTCGATGAGGATAAGGAGGGGCACATGCGTAATGTAAACATGTTTCCTACAAACAAAAAATATAAGAAATTTGGACGGTTTCAGACTGAAGCTACTTTTTGGTTTTTAGAATCTGGTACTTATGGCAACTGACATGAAACGTGTATTTGTAAAAGAAACAAATATGATCGATGAGAGCTATTTTCATAATATGTACATACATGTATAAAAGAATGTGCTGTACCTGTACACCATTGGTAGAAACTTCATGGCCCAATCACGTTCTACATATACCTCCTCTTCTCCTAACTTTGCTAATGTGTCTGATCGGGCACAATCTTGATTAACAGACCTCAATATATGTTTTTTCCACTCAACAATTCCTTTATGACCCTGAAATTTTCAAAATGCAGCAATTCATACCGGTGTATGTCAGCCATCCTCTTAACCAATTCATCAATTTTCTTTTCTTTTTCCTTGGATGCAGTAAAGGCTCACAAAGAAAAAGGACAGGAAAGTGTAAAATTGCATACATTGTGCAAGATATACAAGTTTGAAGTCTTTTTTCTTTTCTCGTGGTATACTGCATTCAACAAAAAAAAGAATAAATAAATAAATAAATTTATTTCTTTTCAACAGTTCAAGAAGTAAAATGAAGTTTTCTAACTCTAATTCCAGACAGAAACGTTCTTCGCCCTTAAAAGAAATTAACTTTGAATTTCAATTGTAAATGAAATAAATAATACATATTACATCAGCAACAAAACATTGTTAAAGACAGTATGAAAGGATTGCAAATCATATACATGTATTTTGTCAAGGGTCTTCTTTATCAATGTCCTACTTTTGACCTTTTGTGTCCTAACTTATGACCTTCAACCTTACTGATTAGAATAAAACATGCAATCTAAATAGTAGTAGCCTTTTTATATATAAAATTTCATTAAGCAAGAGGTGAAACAGACAGATTGGTAAAAAATTAGACTACCCAAAATCAAGATTATGTTGGCAAAATAATCAATTTTGTCAAAGTACCTGATTCAATGTATATTGAATGTTGTCTCTCTGATCATCTGACTCAAACTTGACTCTATCTGACTTGACTGCAGCTTCTACAGAATCCAATGCTTTGACAAGGCTATTACAGTCACAACAAGTTTTACTGTGCTGGTGTACACAAGGAATGAAGAAATCTCCTGATCCAACGCTCAAAGCAAAATGACAGCAATGGTCTGCAACTTCACACTGCTTTGTCACATGCATCTGAATATATCAAGTACAAAACTATTATGCTACAAAATATGCAAATCATCGAAAAAACGAAACGAAACAAATAGAAACAAAACAAATCAAACTGAAATGTAACCAATCGAAACAAAACAAAACAGATCGTAACTAAACAAAACATATATCTTAAAGAACTTAGAGAAAAAGCCATATAGAAGGGGGAATCCCACAGAGACAGATTAGGTAAAGTCAAGATCCACTTCTTATTGCCTATTGTTATTTCAGTTGTAGACGGTGACTTGAGGATTTCTTGAAAGAGTAAAGTTGACATTTAAAATATTAATGTCAAGGTAAATGCCATAATCATTTATGCATTTTATAGGGGATTCATTGAGGATTAATTGGAGAGAGGAAAGATGACCTCATCATAGGCGGAAGAAAAAAATTATCTAGCAGGGAGGAGTCTCATACAGTGGAGACAGGACAGTTCAAATATGTACCGTATTTTTAAAATCTTTATCAAGAAAAATGCGGGAGAAGGGGGTTGACATATTTTGCTTGGAAAGGGATAAGATTTTTTCCTGAAATGTGAAACAGATGTTGTTTGAACTTTAAAATATAATAGCTCATGTTTAGATCTTGTACTTTTTTTTGTTCTTTGCAAAGCATAGCAACACTTAGTGGTTACTTATAGTGTCAGTAGGCCAAGATGAGTCAGCTGTAGGTGATGTTGTGACCCTGACCTTGATTTATTGACCCTCTTGAAAGCTATGTATGAAATGAACTGTGAGGGGATAAAATTTGCCATCATCAAAAGTTTTTTCTCCTTTTAGGAGATGGGACAGACATTCATTTTAATTTATGTGTGTAAAAATGTTTACCATTTACAATTGCAAAATGATTTGACTTATATGTCATCACAAAATGGTCATATTAAATTAAAGAGGTACATACTTTATACTCCATTTTGAGATACTGTTTTGCTGCTGCCAATGCTACTTGTGTTTGTTCTGCCCAGTCTGACCCCATCCCAAGCCTTCCTAAAATTTGTACGGTTTTCTTCAGATCCTCAAAAGATTGTGCACCTTCAGCAGCATAGTTGTCAAGGCCTTTCAGGCATTTTCGAATACTTGGACCTACTGCATGGAGTATTCGCATGTAAGAACTCTGACTTGCACATTGAGCAAAATTCAACTCCATACAATAATTTACGTATTGTTCCACTACTCTTGTTCTGACACTATTCAGAATAATCTTTGGAACATCTACTTTCTGACCTGATGAGAGCTTTAAATGATTCTCTCCAAATGGTATATCAGTCATAACAGCTGGAGACATTATGAAATCCAAGAAGTGGTCAATTTGCAAGTTGGACAGATGTTCTCTACTTCCACTATTACTGACTTGTTGCTGCCCAGGTCCAACACTCAGTGAATGTTTCCTTGCCATTGTATATTTAAATTTTGACAATTGAGGTATGTGTTGATTTATTTCCTTCAAAGAGAAATCGGTTGCAATTAGAGAGAGTATTTGACGTTGTGTACCCCAGTCTATGGTTTGTTTATATGCAGCACATATCACCTCAAGCATATCAACAGAATCTTCTGGTTTTTGTCCAAAAATAGCTTCTGACACAACTTCATCTTGACCAGGTGTAAGCACCTTTAAAACTTCAGTTAGTATCTGTTTAGACTTCCTTATGTAATCTGACTGTGTTCTATGAGACGACTCTTGCCAAACAGTCCTTAGTGTTTTCTTGATCGGACTAACACCACATTGTTCTAAAAACATGTCAAGTGCATTCCGTCTTTCTGTAAGTGAACATTTTTCCAATTCACAAGAATCTTCAGAATCTTGAGGAATCCATTCACTTCCTTGTGAATTTGTATATGTGCAAGTAGACCATGTGTCCTGTGTGTTCTGGGTATAAATCTGAAAAATAAAGATGTGTTAACCAAACTTGTGTCCTCCTGTGGCAACCATAAAAAAAAAGAACAAAACCAGAAGTCTCTGATGAGACTGAAGCTCTCCTAGTTATTTGCTTAAATTAATCTAAGTGCCACACTCATTTTCCAAGACCCTGAGATCAGGGGCTCAAACAAAATACCAGACAAGAGAATGATTTATATAATGGAACAAGAAATAAATCTCTATCAATTTTACTTTCTGAGAATTGGTGTTCAAAAGATTACATGATAGAATTATACATGCATAGACGAAAATTACCACACCCATTTTCCATGAACCTGGGAGTCAGGGGCCAAAACAAAATATCAGATGCACATCTAGACCACTGACTGAGAATAATGCAAAAACAATTATCTTTCTATCAATTATACTATCTGAGACTTGGTGCTCACATGATTACATAGAGTTATATAGGAGAAAATGACCACACCCATTTTCTAAGACCCTGGGGGTCAGGGGCTAAAACAAAATATCAGGTGCACAACTAGACCACAGACCCATTATAATGCAAAAAGAATTTATTCTGTACTCTTCACAGATTCAGGGGATTCGCGCTCACAAGAAAAATTTAACGGACGGACGGACAGACAGACAGTTAAAGGGCGATCGCATAAGCTTGACTGGTCTCTGACAAGTAGAGCTAATAAAAACTATGTTTGTGAAACATAAATGCCCGGATGACAGCACTGCGAATATTGCAATGAAAATAAATGCCAAGGCCACTAAGTCAAAAGTCACCTAGTTTAAAAGTAGGTCAAAAAGTCAACGTCAAGGTCACTAGGCCAATAATGTACATATGAGCTAAAAATGGCATAAATTTGTTATTTTTTCAAAAATTAAGGTTAAAGTTCAAGTATATAGCCCAGGTGTGATGCTGATATATAGGATACAAAAGAGCTCTGCTGACTCATGCAGTAGCTAGCTACAAACCGATGTCTACTCTTGTAACGAGAAATAAACATGTGAAATATTCTTTTGAAAGCCTTCAAAACTTTGGGCAAAGATTAGATTTGGCAACAGACACAAAAATGTATTGACATCCTGCATTATTAAGTTGTACGACTTGACATGGCAGAAACAAACTTACTGAATAGTCCATGCCAGTATCCTTCTCTATAGTATTTACCACTTCATTGCTTGTAGCACAACTGCAATCCTCTACCTGAAAGAAACCAGAATATCAGTCAAATTGATGGATGCCCCACAAACTACAGTTCACAACCAATCCCATTCCCATATCAAATTTTGGTCCTAAATCATAGATGCACTTTAAACCCCCCCTCCTTCTCTTTTCAAAACCTGTTTATATATAGTTATAGCCTTGTGAACTTCACATATTTTACTAGTTTTGACACAAATATGAGTATGTAAGATATGTGTGTCCAATCGGAATGTACCAGATGATCCCTTCCACTGGTTAAAAATACATTCAGTGTTGTTGTCACTTGTATCTTTTTTTGTGTTTTTTTTATCTATTTTCTCTTTCTTCAATGGGTGTGCATTAGCCCATAATTGGGTCAATCAAACCTTTTTATAATTGTAAACATTGTTGTTTTTTCCCTTTTGTGCTTTAAATATATATACTTGTAACTTTATATTAACATTTCAACATGACACATACATGTATTTTAAATGACTTTTCAAAAAAAAAATTACCAAAAAATGAAATTTTAGCCTATTTTCAATTTCTGAGATTTTGTTTAAACCAAAAACTTTACCCAAGATGTGGACAACGAACAGTTGGATGGACAGATGAACAGACAGACCGACATACATAAAGATGTAATCAATTCATAGACTGAAAACTTCTTTGCAATCTGGCCAAATACATGCATATTTTTCCAACAAAGATACTGTTAGGGTAGGGTACCAGCTATACTTACATTATCCAAACTGTCCATGTCATTATCCTTTTCTAGAGCTTGAACAACTTTATTGCTTGTGTCATCACTGCAATCCTCTACCTAAATCAAACAAGAATGTAAGTAAAACTGATGGATGCTACACAAACTACAGTTTCACACAATAAACTCACCCTTTTCCCAAATTAAATTTTGGAGAATGTGACCAACATACTGAGAATCTGTAAAGCCCCTGTCACACCTACACGTTCTGGCATGGCGTTCGCACTACGACCGCCAAAATTGTACGAAACGTGACGTGAACGTAATAAGGATGCGGGGAACGTAGTAAGAACTCGCTGATACGTATTGAGGTCGTAGTAAGGACGCTTGCGAACGTGCCGGTACGCTGAGTCACCACGACAATTTTGAACTGTTCAAAACAGTGGTAGTGAGGACGCACTGATGACAGAACGTGTTAAGGACTACTTGTGAATGTATTGAGAACTTCGTGGACATATTAGAAACGTGTTGCTATGTTCATGAAAAATTTCAAGGACTTCAAGGACGTAGTAAAAATTTCTCCAGAGAATGTGTAGGTCACTAGGTGTGACAAGGGCTTAACATGCATTGTAATTTTAAACATGCATATTTTCTTCCATGAAAAACTTTTGGGGAGTATATGATCATTTACTTGACAAGACAAAGCTACACTTACATTACCCAAACTGTCCATCTCAGTATCCCTCTCTTTAGTATGTATGACTTCATTGCTTGTGTCATCAATGCAATCCTCTACCTGAAATAAAAGCATAGGAATAATCTTTTCTGTGTGTCTTTCTGTCCATAAATCAGTTGTAACATGATTTCTCCATCAATTTTACAAATACACTTTTGATATTTCATAAATGTATGTAGAAGTAGTTTTACCTACATTTGTATACTTTTTGGGGTCAGAAGGTCAAAGGTCTAGGTCATAGAGGTCAAATCTTTGATGATACAGAGATTAATCTACAATTTGATCTAAATGGGTCCTTTAGACCTGATGAAATTTGACCAATGGGTCCCGAGCCAAAACAATGGGTCCAAGCTGAATTTTATGGGTCCCAAGTACTATAAACCATCTATTCTTCGCTACGTCTTAAGCTCGCGAACAGAAGTGATATGAATGGCTTGCTGCGTTTTATGTTCACGAGATCATTATGTTCCAGAAAAAAAAAATTAGAGATAAAACATGTATCTCACAAAGTTCAATCTAACAGTAAAATTTGCCAATTAAGTAATTGTTGCTTATTTAGCTGCTTTATTTACGCATGTGAGGCTTCGTGCATGTGTATAGTACAAACCAAATATATATGGTGTATGAAGACGGTACTTACTACAATTTGGTGTGAATTAAACGATTTGAATTTCTTGATTCATATTATCCTGCAAAATTTACCATGGCATGGAAGAATTTTTGAGTTACATGTACATGTATCTGAATCCGAATGATAAAAAGTTAGACTCGAATCGGATCGCATATAACTTTTATATCCAAACATTTTGATGCGCAACAATATTAGTTACACGGTTAGTAAGTGACCTGATATGGAAAAATACATGGTGTGAAAAGAAAACCCGTATCGGGCAAGGCGTGTAACGAATTTATCACGTCGAAGACCTCTAACTGTATGTGTGGGGGTCTCTGTATCATACAATTCACAACGTCATAATAAACTACTCGCCCGATACGGATTTACAAGCCTGATACGGCTTTTTTCACGGCGTCATGTGACCATGATCTGACCAATCAGATTCCAACATTTTTGTCTGAGGCGTGATAATGTCTCATACAATACCACGGACATGATCAACCTTCTGTAAGGTTTAAAAGACCGGACAAAATATAAACGCGAGACAGTAATTTCACATAAAAATTTCAAAGTCGAGAAAGATGAACTTAAGGGGACACATTGTATGAAAATGAATAATGCGTACGATGGGACGCAGCGATCTGGAATCAATGGGTTCTGGATGATTTTCATGCGTCAGAGACGCAGGACGCAGAGGTAAATTAATCCCTGATGATAGCTCTTTTAAAATGGAAAAGATAAATAAATAAAAATTTGAGAATTCTATCACATTTAAAGAATATATGGAAATGATAATATGATAAAGCCACCTCCCCCAAGGGTGTTGTCTCTGGACCCCATAACCAAGCCTTTTGCCATAGACACCAAATTCTAAGCAAATACCTGTCATATACAAACTTGACAGAGTAAATACCCCAAAACCAAAGTTGGAAGAATGAAATGATGAGAGAATGGAATGACAGATAGTGTCAGAAAGATGCCAGGATGCGACCCTACAAGTATATGCCCACCAGCCTTAATTATGGAAGCATAAATATGGTACTAAATAAACTTGACAGGTCTTTGACCAGTATGTCTTTCAAAAGTTTTATAATAATTTGTTTATGCAAACAATATTTTTTTAATTATCATATTGAAATGCTTTAAAAAGAGAAAATTTAAACATACCCGAATTCTTTCAAGCAAGCAGATGTTAGAGTTTGTGCCTAACTCAGAAACTTGTTCCATTTCATTCACTAGTGATGTTCTGCATTTCACACAGACACCTGAAACATAAACATGATAAAGGCATGCAAAACAATGTAGTTCTGTTATAGATTTTAAACATCATCAAACATGTACAATTTATTTTCCAAATCTTAATTTCTACATGTTCTAAGGGGCAAATATCTCATTTTTAAAAGCTGAGATTATATAATGAGCAGTTTTATAACAATCTAAATTAGATTAATCATTTGATAAAAATATCATCATGAAAAAGACAAAATATTTGAAAATCAAAAACAATAAACACTCAATATCCACAAATTTTCGGCCACTCAGCCTACTTAGTGTTTATTGTTTATTGCTATTTATTACATTATATAAACTTCTGTAGGGTCAAAATGTCTATAAGGCTAAAAAATTGTTTGTTTCCACAGCAATCATCTGTTTCTGAGAAAATGTCTGGATAAATGAAATTCCAAATTATCCATTAATGGATTAATGAGACATCACTGCATTCAAATGTCTTACCTGATCCAATACCAACATATCTATCCTTGGTCATAAAAAGGTACTTGGATTGATCTTTAGTAATTGTTCCTTTGGGCATACTTTTTTTACTGCTGCATAATGAGCAAGTTTTTCCACAGCTCCATCCATTGCCCAGTTTGTGCCTATGATTTGGACAGACTGTCAAGCTACTGATGTCACTTGAATAAAGTCCACCTCGTACCAAAAGTAATTCTGCCTCCGAGGCAATTGTCTCGTGATTAATGTGACAATAAGACAGGTGTGTTGATACTGACTTGGTACACTCAGAGAGTGGAATGGTAACCAATGAAGAAATTTTTATGTTGGTACCACATATTATGCTTCCTCCTCCTATGGACTCGCCAAACGAACAAGATGACATTGTTCTAGTTCTGTAAAATGACAATAATAGTCCTTTATAATAGGTGGAAATACAAATATATCACATATAGCACAAAGGGGAGGGGGTGCCATAAACCCCTCTCACACACTATCAGCGATCACAAATAATTTCTGAAGTATCTGTCCAACATGTCCAATTGTATTGAAACACTTAGATGTTTCTACAATGTACATGTACTACATGTATTAGTAATTAGAATTAATTTGTTACTGACTGTCATCAGAGATTTGTCAGGTTGATCAAGCCCATAGAAGGCAATAAATCTATGTGGACTGTCAGTTACAAACCTAATAGTAGTTTTGTTTTGCCAAAATCTCCAGTTTTTTTTTCTTTCGCTGCAGAAATTTGACGTTGCAACACAACTCCTTTTACATGCGAATTCATTTATACGGCAATGTTGGAATTGCGGTCTATAGAAATTTAGACAAAGTTTATGTGACACAATTTACTCTCTCTGATTGGTTCAAACTAGTCTGTGTCAAAATAAAGATACATATACAGATACTGAGAAAGTGTGTTGGGAGTGAAACAGGAACGAAAGTAATTCTAACATTAACTCCCGCCACCTTCCAAGGAACAAAAGTAATTCTGGGATTAACCCCCTCCCCTCCACTTTTTGACATTCAATAATTCTGATTAAAACTTTATACTTTTTTTTCTGCCCATTTAAGAGGGGCCGAAACTCATCCCTATTTCATAATGATATATCATATATATCTGTCCCCCTTCATGGACAAATCGTGAAATATGAATTTAATAAACAACCCAGTTTACCTGTAACTGCAGGTGTTAATTGAAAAAGTGACCAGCTGATCACAGCTGGATATTTAAAGTCCAATGTAATACACAGAACCAAATCGGTATCGGGTGATTCCCGCGTCAGCAATGAAAATGTTACACCTTCTAAAATTAAGCGACAAAGAGAAAAGTCTTCTCGTTAGAAAGAATACATAAAGTGTACTACTGCATTTAGGTGCGAATACAATTTACGACTGCATATTTTTTCTGATTGGTTGGAATGAAAATAGGTTCCGATTAATTACAAACTGTATACCTAGTACAAGTTTCATTAGTACGTGTACATTAGGGCTGTCATGGTTCAGCCTTTATTCGGTTAGGTTTGATTCAGGAAAATGAACCTCAGTTTTTTTTTCGTTTTGGTTTGAGTTTGTGTTGTTTTATTCCATAAAAGAGTGAAATTTTGTAAGAATAACAAAGGAACAAATTATTTCTGTTTATTTTTCTGCTTTGAAAGCATTTTTCTGTGAGACCTTATCAACATTCAACAAAATAACCAAACTAGAACACTTAGAAGACTTCTTGGACAACATCTGTCAAACAAATTGGTGCCCATTTACAATCAAGAAGTGAAACATCCCAATTCATCGGTTGAAATACAACAAAGTAGCCAACAAAAAAACGTAGAAAGAACCGTAATGAAATCCGTTAAGTGTGATCCAAATCAAACAGACCAAACTTGGACCGCGGGTAACCAAATTTTTGGTTAATCAAGACAGCCCTTCTATACATGTACATCACGACGTGTGTACTGTCATCAACATAATAACTGACAGGAATGTCCCCCTGGGTCAAAGATGTTCCTATTGATATTGGGGTGAAAAGGTCAATGGTCAAGGTCCTAAGACTTTGATTATTGAAAAAAAAGATTTAAAGTCATTGCCGAGTGTGTATTGCACCTATTGATATGAAACTTGAAAGGAATATTTACAATGAAAACAGAAGGGCTTCTATCGATTTCGTGGTCATAGGACCCTCACGGAGTCACCAAATTTTTAGTGTGTACGTGTCTATACCTAGGCATGATCATTATGTATACAAATGTTAATCCAATTATCTAATTAGCTATGAAAACAAGAAGCGTTGGTGGATAGGCCATGCCGTGTACATGGCATAATGCACTTTGAATAAAGTTAAATACTTTATCAGTGATTGGGATAAGCATGCGCCCTGCGCCATAGTCACATTCAATTCTAAAATGTCACATTAAAATTTGACTTAGTGCGCCAATGTGGCGCATTAAATTTTTAAACAACTTATGGAAATCTTCTGTTCTTTTACTCAACGTGGTGATGACTTAACGATACCGACTTAACCATATCCACTTATCTAATGTTCTGCATGCGATTAAATTTGTTTACTTTTCGTATCAATTGATATACCAGACAGTAATTTGAAAGTGTCATTTATTCAAAACACCATCGTTTCCTATTGCAACAATCCCAATTTCAAAACTTTATACATGTATGTACGTACAAATGGACTTCATTAGTTATTATAAGACGAATCATGGACTTAATTTGTTCACAAAACGCTTTCATATAAAGTTTTGTCATTAGATTTGGATGATTTCGTAGTTTACAACAGAGTGCATTTTTGGGGAGGGGGTGGGGGTTCAGGCAAATTTTGAATTATAAATTCAGGTATAAAGCATGCAACAAATCTTTAAGATGATCTTTTGAGACTGCTTTGGTCAAATGCGTCCCCCTATTTCCCATGTTTAAGTACAGAAAATGTCGTATAGACATTTGGAGCGGCGGGTGATGCAGATCTATATATGTTCTTGGTTGTTTGTTTGTTTTGGATTTTTTTGCAAATTGCTCATGGCACATTCATTTTCAACAATGGCGCATTCATTTTGTAAATGGCACATTGATGTTCCAGGATATGGGGCCATAGTCACATTCACCTGATTGCCTATCCCGATCACTGCTTTATCTGTAAATTTTCTTGTTGAAATTTGATGTTACATCTTAAAATTTTAGCGCATAACTTAATTTAGCCCAACCATACCTTTGCGCTAATGGCGCTCAAATAAATTGAGTGCTAAATATTTTTGTCTTACAGTATGAAGTAAAATAACTACTAAAGTTACATGTATCAGTGAATTTTGATTAGGCACGGTCCATTTGATATTCGGGGGGGGGGGGGGGGGGGGGGGGGGGGGGGGGGGGGGGGGGGGGGGGGGGCCTTGGGTTTTTTGTCGGAGCAAGATTATTTTTTTTGCCCCAGACCGGGGCAAAATTATTTTTTTCTCGCAAAGTTGAAGCAAGGAAATTTTTTTTTATAACAATTGATGTGAATATTAAGAATGTTTGTGTTTTTCAATAGAAATTCTTTATTTTTACTTTTAAAAATACTCCAAACATTATTTTTATATAAAACTTGTATTCACATCTATACTGAGAGAGGTGAAAGATTTTTACAATATGCGATATATAATGTTTAGTTATCAAAATGTATAAAAGGTCATGTAACATGTAAAAGGGGCCTGATGCAAGTTTTTACATGTAAAAATGATAACTTGTGAAAAACTTATTTAAATTCTCCTTCCAAGCTTGTATATAAAATCATACACTATGGTGATACATGTATCTATTGTAGTAATGAATTATATTGATAATGTATATAAGCATTTTAATTGTTTCAGTAACATGCATTCTTTAGATATTTTAAAATATGAACTTGCCATTACAGAAGAAAACTATGGCGAGTGAAGCGAGGCAAAAATTTTTCATAGAAAGTAAAAACTGTGGCGAGCGAAGCGAGCCGAAAAAATTTCAAGAATTTTAAGCGAATTTTATGGTTATTCTTCAAATTCAGATTACTTGTAAGAGCAAGATTATTTTTTTCTGTCACACCATAAGCAAATTAATTTTTTTCATCAAAATTCAGAGCAAAATTATTTTTTTCGAAAAAAACCCAAGCCCCCCCCCCCCCCCCAGAATATCAAATGGACCGTGCCTTACTTAGTACCAATAACAGGTCATTTTGCAAATTTGGATATCCTACAATTTGCTTCAGATTCCAAATTCTGAGCAAAATGCTGCGATATTAGAGAGGTTTAGTTACAAGTTCTTTCTAGGTGTACGAAACTCGGCCCCCAAAACAAGGAAAAAAACACCTGGGGGGGGGGGGGGGGGGGGGGGGTTCCATCATCTACCAGCAAAGACAAGTAAGATAAGTTGGCATGTCAATAACAGATAAACTTAAGCTCTATATTTAGAACTCTTAATAAAGAAAAATATATTTCATATGTGAAAGGGGTGAGCAACGTCGGTCAACAGTAAACACTCTGCCACTGGTAATTTTTTTTTTATCAGTTCACATGCTGTATACACTATCTGGATAATAACGTTGCATGTAAAGCTAGAATTTCTAACTTACCGATATGATAATAAGGCAGACAATGTCATCTGTCACCAAACTGCAGCAAAAATTGTTGTTTTCCATCACTGATCATTCCAGTTTCCCTCTTCTGTACAAATTTTCTTGTTTCCACACAGGAGAGTCCAAGCAAGGGAAGTAATCCCAAGTGTAATGAGCGCGAAATTGTACCTTTTTTAACTTGTGCATATCTGCACAAGGGTAATATGCTTACCCAAATTTATTTGTTTAATGTAACAACAGATGTGTAGTGGTCTTGCAATAAATCGGACATTTTCATAAAGCTGTCTGGATTTTTCAATAAATAGCTTAAACTTTTATGCATGTTTATACTATGAAAAGGAGTCTATATAACTCTTGCTTGTAAAGGAGAATAGAAATCTACATGTATTTTATGTAAGAGGTGACTATAATATAGTTCCTGATAAAAGAAAGGAAATTAACATGCTAAAAAAATGAAATAGATAGTTTATAAACTCTACAGGAACATAAAGGACATTCTTCAACACATTTAACCTGTCTGGTGGTTGCTATGGAAACAGGGTTCAACTCGCCACTTAAATATCAATACAAATTATTTTTAGATCATTTACTACATGATATAAAAAAATTAGCAACATTTCTTTTTTCACACATTCAACTGTTATATAGCGTAAAGCTAAATGCTTACTGACTCAGCCTCTTTAAAATCATCAAATCGTATCTCCAGTATTGGGAACCCATGACCATGTCGTCTGTATTACAACAGCAAATTTGATACCAAAAAATGATGAAAGGGAGTACATCTTCTTTGTAGAGGAGAGATACATTCTTCAAAATAAAATTTTGGATAGTGACTATAAAAGAAACAACAGAAAGTAGAACTGTTCAGTAACAGAATAGGGCGACTCGGACAGTGGGAATGTCCCCAGTCAAACACTGACTTTGAATCTGAATCCTGATTGATCATGATGAGCCCCTCTGACTCTGAACAGATGCCTGTTCCTGATCCTAGAAGATTATCATTATGTCCTTTGAAGTACAATCTAAAGTATAGATTGTTTTACTAGTACATATGTACTTTGTTTATTTTATTGAAGACACTTTGAATAAGAAGGAGTTATATCTCTGTTTAAGGATTTATTCCATTAAGAACCAAATTAACTGTTGGAAATTCCCAATTTCATTAAAACGCCGCGGTTTTTCCCAATTTTACCGGACCCTGGACCCAAAGTAAAATACCCTGAAAAATCCCTGAGAACGCACAAGTGTTATGTATGACAATAGCATAATTCAAGATGTATTTTATAATCAATCTCCATCATTAGTTTTTTTCAATATTTGAAAGAATTTAATATTACTGCACGAACCATGCAATTTCTGTCCAAACCTATATACTAGTAGTTCAAGGACAGTGTAAAATTAGGGCATTTCTGATTAAAGAGGGGATATGAGTTTTAGAAACTTTGGCACAAAACCACACCCTCCCTTATTTTCCTGTCAACACAGATGAGGATGCATTCAGGTGTTGACAGTCTCAACACTGAGGTCCTATGAACACGTATAGCCCAAACATCAACACCTCAGACATTTCACATTATGCACTTACTATAATGTTCTATTGCACATTATGCATGGTTTTATTGTTATTTCAAGCTCCCGGTGAGACTATTCACAATTTACATAAAGATAGCATATTAATTTTTAAGTCGTGAAGCTCTGAAATTTGCAGAAGCCTTTTACTAGTAGTCTAATTATAATTTTACCCAAAGCTTTAAAAAGGAGCAGAGGACATTGGATTTCTAAAAACTTTTAAAGACATTTCGCTATCTCGAAAAGGATAAAAGTTCCCATGGGGTAAATGTACGATAACAAGGAAAGTAATGAATAAATTTCGTCCGTATATAAGCATGGAAGAATACAAAGCACAAAAACTCGAAGTCCGTAAAACAAAATCGCAAAACAAGTCAAGATACACCAAATTATCACAGGGAAAGTACCGTGATTAGAATTTGACCACTATATTTAAGAATAAAATATTTGTTGTCTAGATTTGACAAATTTCACGTCTATAAGAAGATAAATCGATTCGGGATTTTCAGCTTATCAATTTATACATGCAGGGAAATGAAGTGAATCGGAATAGTAAGCCCCCCCCTTACGAATTGTGCCGATGTTTCCTTCTTGTTTTTTTTTTTATTCAAATATATTCAGCTCTGAGCAACCCTCCACTGCTCGAGACATTTTTCTAGATAGGTTACGCACCATTCTCTGGCATTCAGTTTTTTGCTAAAATAAGCATGATAAGCTTCGCTTTTCACGTTACAAGTTGTTCTTTTACTGGTTTTATACCATGTAACTACAAGATGTAAAGTTGTAAAATTCACCTATTTCTAATAATATAAGAAGAAGCTATAGCGTTTAACAGGTAACATGGCGCTATGGTGATGCATAGTTTGATATCTTAACATAGGTGACGCTATGGTGATGCATAGTTTGATATCTTAACATAGGTGGCGCTGTGGTCATGCATAGTTTGATATAACATAGGTGGCGCTATGGTCATGCATAGTTTGAAAGCTTAACATAGGTGGCGCTATGGTCATGCATAGTTTGATATCATAACATACAATGTAGATGGCGCTATGGTCATGCATAGTTTGAAATCTTAACATAGGAAGCACTTTTGTCATGCATAGTTTGATATCATAACATAGGTGGCGCTATGGTCAATGAGAATGCATAGTTTGAAATCAGAACATAGGTGGCGCTATGGTCATGCATAGTTTGAAATCTTTACATAGGTGGCGCTATGGTCATGCATAGTTTGATATCATAACAAAGATGGCACTATGGTCATGCATACAATGTAGTTTGAAATTTTAACATAGGTGGATCTATTGTCATGCATAGTTTGATATCATAACATACAATGTAGATGGCGGTATGGTCATGCATAGTTTGAAATCTTAACATAGGAAGCACTTTTGTCATGCATAGTTTGATATCATAACATAGGTGGCGCTATGGTCATGCATAGTTTGAAATCTTAACATAGGTGGCGCTATGGTCATGCATAGTTTGAAATCTTTACATAGGTTGCGCTATGGTCATGCATAGTTTGATATCATAACAAAGATGGCACTATGGTCATGCATAGTTTGAAATTTTAACATAGGTGGCGCTATTGTCATGCATAGTTTGATATCATAACATAGGTGGGGCCATGGTCATGCATAGTTTGAAATCTTAACATAGGTGGCGCTATGGTCATGCAGTTTGAAATTTTTCCACCGTAACAGTTATTTTCTTTTGATGTCCTTGGTGGTCATATTGGGTGACATTCATGATACAATTGATAGGAAACTCTGAGGACACCATCCTTTTCTATTTCTTTTGATTTCGTAGAAATGTCAAAACAGATGTTTTAAACATACAAAATGTATGCAAAACAAAAAGGAAAGGAATTTGATATCAAAAGGTATGGAGCGCATATTTCATAATATTTCCATGGGTGTAAAATAGAAGAAACCGAATCTGTATCTCTAGAGGATAGGATAACTTTGTTTCTTAAAGACGGTGTAGAAAACTACATACAAATAAAATCTGTGTTTGTAAAACAAATGCCCCCGTCAGCATTTTTGTCAGTATCAACACAATTTTCTGTTAAGTAGATCAAATTCGATGGGCTAGCGTTAGTATGAATGTTTTTCAAAGGTCAAAGCTCTTGTCACAAGGAATACTCATGTGGAGTATGAAAGCTTTAACGCCTATACCACTCAAAAGTTGTGCCCAGTGTTTAAGTTTTTGCCATAGACAAACAGACGGACAGACCAAAAATTGCATGACTTTTGTACATATGCCCCCGAATCTTTGATTCCGGGGACATAAAGAATAAGTATCGTTCGTGTAGAACTTTCTTCAATAGAGGCAGTACAGAAAACTACATGTATGAACTATAAGTATCTTTCAATCTACGCTTAACATGATATAGGTACACTAAAATTAATTTATTTTACCTGAGAGGATAAATTTGAGCTCCTGAGCGATGTCATGCCATAAACTTTGGTCCATGGCGGGTTACGTACGATTATACACAGCCAATACCGCGATACAATGGTAATTAATTTGGCGCCTCTTTATAAAACGTGCAAGTAACCGCAATTATCAACCTCTAACTGCAATTACCAAGCCAACACTAACTGCAATTATCACTCAATATCCAAAAGTCCGAGTTGTCAACGTTTAAGTACTTAGTGTAAAGTCAAGGATCCAGCTTAAGTCCATAATGGTTGATAGGACAATACCAAGTACCCAGTAGTATTAATGTTTTTATTTTGAATTAAAATAAAGCACTTTTAAACATGATAAGCACGCGATGTTTGTTCTGCTCATTACTGGATTGGTGAGGTAATTCCATTGTAGATTGGTGGATTTTTAAGAAAATAACGTTGTAATGCATTCAGGCCGATAAACTAAGGTTATAGACTCGGCATAGTCAAGTGTTAATACACATGGCCTCGGGTATATTTTTTCTTGTCAGGGTGTCATAGAAACCGTACTTTTCACACAAACTGACATATAGTATAAATCATACAGTAACTTGATACTTCTCACTCATAATATTCAATTCTGTTCAAAACTCATTTAATACTTTCTCTGGGTTCAAAGTTCTGGCTACAATACTTCATGGTACAAATTCGAGCTATAATGTTACATGGTTCAAAGCTCTCTTGAAACATCGCCTTTTTCCACTTTTTATCGATGCAACTTCAATGTTTCAGATCTCATTAAAATTCCACAACGGAAGTAATGAAACGAAAGAAACGTTACGTTTGTTGAAAACTCGTATGGATTTAGAAACCAGTGGTCAATTGGTTATGAATGCAGCCATTCATCAGATTGCAAGAGCAGGTCAGCAAAAAGAAAATTATTCCAAAATGATGTTGCTTCAAAACCAGAGGCATCAAGAGCAAGAACAGTTTTGGATAATGGCGATCTAGTCCACCTGAAGATGGTCTATTGGTCAACCACTTTATAAATATCAATTTGGATAAAAAAGAAATATTTCATTTCACGGACACACACACAAAAACAAATTCATCCAGAAACATTAAGCAATGTCACGCACTCATCTTTAGAGATTGTTTATTATGCTTCCTATCTACTTATATAAACTTATTCCAACTTGCGAAATATCAAATCCTGCACCACAGTACTACATTTGGAAACTAAGTTGCTTTCCTCGCCTATCATTCATTAGATTTTTCCAGCTCTGCATCAAGTTACACTAAATTGCTTTGAACATATGATCTTCCAATGAAGTGAATCCAATCAACGCATTAAATAATGCAATGGTGCCAAGATACTTCATTTATCATTTACTTTGATGATCTCAATTTGGCACTCAGACCCTAAATGAAAAATCCTCATCTTCATCTATCCTCGTTTTCAATGATAGAAGCTACACCTTGATTAAGTTTCCGTCCTTAAAGCTTGAATGAAGACGATGATGACGCTGATGACGATGATGATTTTGACCGTTTCTCTGTCCGTCCGATATTTTCCCTTTGGTAATATTGACAGGTTGACGAGTCCGTGAACGGCTCAGGTATAACAATGATAGGTAAAACACAGGTACGAACTATCTACCTGTCAATATGTACCATACCTTGTGATCATTCATACATCATCAAGATTTGAGGTTTGGCCGTAAATCTAATCCTTACGTTGAAAATTACACCAGGTACATAGGGACATGGGACGAGGAACATTATAAAAACATACCTTATCAAAGCGCGGCTCCCGAAGGGAGTGGGGGAAAGGGGGGGGGGAGAGGACGCTGCTTCCCGGCCATGCTTTTATTTGTTACAGGACATCTTCGAAAAAAAACTACAACTTTCATTGTCCTAAAAGAAGATTAGTTCATGAAATAATATATGCCCTGACTGCATAAATATTTTGGAATGTGTAGGGCAAGTCCAAGCAAGCTCAAGGTCAAAGGTAAAACCTTGGTATCAAAAGAAAAGTATCGTCACCAAGAAATGCATGTTAGATATCACAGGCTTATCACTTAGTAAATCATTCAAAAGTTACATGTACATGTGCACAACAAAAAGTTTGGACAGACAAACGGGACAAAAAAAAAAAAACAATTTGCCCCTTTGAACTTCGACAAAGGGCTTAAAAGATTCAACGGAGAAGCCCCCTGTTTATATGTTCATGTATGGACAATGAATAAAAATTCGGATCTACTTTTTCAGTTCAGCAGTTATGACCCCTCCATCAACAATTTCCTTGGATCCACACCTGAAAAACTTCATAAACATTTACATATACCCTTGTAGAGAGTTCAGTCCACCGTACAGGGTATTTACCCGTCAGCAGTAAGGACATAGGTTTACCACAGTATATGTAACCCTCATCCTGTTTTATGTTTTCTAAATTGTCATTGTAGTCTACTGTAAATATATCTGTTTCAATACTACATATTGCTATAAGAATGACCAATAAACAGTCGGACAGACGAACAAACGTACATAATAAGAAATATCCTGACCTTTTATACATTTGTATAACCTTCATTCTGTTTTATGACCCCTAAATTGCCATATATATAAAACACAATCTACTAGTCTGTTATTAACCACAATTTGCTATAAGGAGGACAGATGTGCAGTCGGACAGACGAACTGACATATACATGTACTGTATGAATGAGAGATACCCTGAGCTTTATGAGATTTAGTAAACAAACTCTCTGTTCCTGCAGCAGTATTGTAATCGTAATTGCTGGACTTTACGACATAATGGAATGAAAATGACCAACCCTATTCATGTTCTTGATTTCGAGTTTATAGTTTTATGTTCGTCATTTAGCAAATGACGTCAAACTATGAAAATTTGCATACATGTGAAAATATTCAAGCGACATATTCTCAACTGAAAGTGAAATTTCGGCCCTTACCCTGACAAGAAAACAAACTGAAATACAATTCACGGGTTTTTGACTAATGCTTCCGCTTAGAATAACCGCTAAAAAGTATTGTTAGATGTAAAAGACGGAATAACAAGCTATCTCAGAAAATAGTGGTTTCCCGCTTTGGGAAGTAGTCAAGGTCACAAGGTCAAATATTTGTTATAAAGAGAAGTAATTTTTTTACAATAATATTTTACAAACACAAGTAATTACTGGTATTCAAGAGTTTCACCAAAGGTTATAGTTTTTCAAAAGTGGGTAAAACTCCAAGGTCAAAGATGATCACAAGGTCATACATTTTGATTTCAACAGAAGGGTCTCGTAGCAAGAAATACATTTAAAAAAAAAAGATTAAACATATTTATTGCAATCAAATATAACATTGCATCGGATTGGGCACAAGTTGTCCAACTTAGATTTGCCCTCTCCGTTTAACATTGACAAAACAAAATTGCGCATGCAAGATATCAATAATTATCTAAGTTATATACACAAAATATTTAGCTGAGATAAATAGAAATATATAATATGAACTTTTACATAATTATTTGTGTGTGTGTGTGTGTGTGTGTGTGAGAGAGAGAGAGAGAGAGAGAGAGAGAGAGAGAGAGAGAGAGAGAGAGAGAGAGAGAGAGAGATGCTACTTAACTTATATATGTTTAACATGTAAATCTTTTACTCTTGCTGATAAACGTCTGAACTGATTTTGCTAGGTAAAGATTTTGATCATTTGTGAGGTTCAGGTTACCATAGAGAATATCGTTTATATTAGGTTGAATGTGAAATCGTATGAATACATTATTTAGGTCAATTCTTAAATTGGTAACATTGTAAGAAAAAGTGTTCGGCATTCTCACGTCCATTCCCACAATTACAATTGCGTACACTGCTTAAATTAACTCTATATAAATCATCATTTAATCTGCTACAATTATGTCTCAACTGCGTATGAATTATGTTAAGACTTCGTTTGCCAACACTTAAATAAGAAGAGGGAGGACTTGTTCTCGGATTTATACTTGTTTTAAACTGATCAATATCCTTGATTTTATTTGGAAGATTATTCCATGCAGTTATTGAGGAGGGGAAAAAAGAATTTTTATAAACATTTAGACGACATCGAGGAATTGATACATTATTGGCATTTCTTAATGGATATTGAGTAGTTTCGCCTACCATAGGTGGCATTAGACTGTTTAGATATACTGGTGCTAAGTTGTTTTGTATTTTATATACCATACATAATTTTCTGTTTGTACGTCGTGCCTGAAGAGTTTGGAAGCCAGTTTCAAAATACAGTGCATCAGTAGAACAGAATACAGGTAGACCAGTTATAATCCTCAGAGCCTCCTTTTGAGTCTTCTCAAGTCTGTCAATATCAAATTTACTTAAACCATCCCATACTTCACAGGCGTATTCGAAATGTGGTCGAATGAAAGATATATATATTTTACTCAATGTATCTCTGTTTAAACTATATTTCAACTTTTTCAACACAGAAATACATGTACCAAAGTGAAATAAGAAAGCACAATGCCTAAGGTTTACTTTTCTTCCAAAGCAGGTAAAATCCATCTGAGGTCACTGTCACAAGTTCAAAATCTTGATACTAACAGTAATGTCTCGCTACATGTACAAGGAATGTGAAATTTGATCCCCCTTTCACTTACCATTCAGAAGTTATAATCAAGTTTAGAGTTTTGTGGCAGACAGACAGACAGACAGACAGACAGACCATCATAAAAACAAGAATAGAAAGATGATTGGTGAAAGGATGATGAAAGGAAACGGCAAATATAGGGAAGGGGGGGGGGGGGGGGGGGCAGGCAGAAAAATTCAATTTGATCATTTCCTGTCGCACGTACGTACGGAATACGTTTTCTTTTTCAATTTTTCACAAAATCCCTTCAGTGTTTCGAGAGGAGCTAGAAACCCGACGGACATACGGACGGAAAGTAAGATGGATGCCACGCTTTCGTATTTACTAACATATGTTTTAGCCTTTTAAAATGTTATAATTAAAAAGATAATTGTGTGAGGGAAGGTTTCTTTGTATATCTCATATTACAAGCTATCGACTTTACACCCACAATTATGTCCCTTTAAGGAGGCTCCATTGACATCTAATATAGACACCTGCAGCTGTGATTATAACAATACAACTTCCTTAATCAACATGAAATCGATCCCCCACAGAAAGTGAAAATCAACTGACTTCCATCATGGGTGTCTTAAAATTAACAATTAGGTTAAAATTATTTCAGTACAAAGACATTAACTTTGACTTTAAGTCTTTTTCACATTAGTAAAGTCACTTTCACATTAGTCAAGTACGAGGGTTGTCCCAGAAAAACGTAGACATCGCTCACAATTTCTTTATTTAGCATTAAATGTGAACAAGATTTTCCAAGATGTAAATTTAATTATCTAGGTAGCATCAAATGTTAATGGTGTTGAAATCTGCTGTTAATTTTAAAAATCAATAAAATATTTAAAAGAGCGGTTGGACAGCTCCGGAGCAGTCCGAAATTGTCACGCGCCAAAAAATGAGTCGATATTTAAACCAGTTGAATACTTATCAATGTATGTATAAATAGTATAAAGGTGTAATCAACAGAAAGTACTGATTTTTGCGAGTACATACATGCTATATTTTCATCAATAACGTAATAAACAATTTAATTTAGAAGCAATTTATAAAGCAATCCCCTCATCAATCCTTCAAAAGACGGCGACGTCAATACTATGAGCGGAGCAGGAAATCGTACTAAGATATTGCGTTAATCGTGGACTGACCCCTTTTAAGACAAAGTAAGAAATGAAAACATCAGAAAAGTCTATGAAAAGCTCGCAGAGTATAAGTGTATGTAAAAGAGATTTGCGACGAATTGACAGCTAAAACTAAACAAGGACACAAGAAGATTGTTGATATTATGACAGTAAACTTGGCCAGAGACCTCATTGATGAAATCTGGCGTCAAAAGAAATAGAAGAGAGGGTCCAGATAAGTAAAATTTACTGTGCAGAGAATCTTGTCGAGAGGATAAGATATGAGTCGCGTGTCTGCTCGATGAGTACCAAGTCTTTTATCAATGTATGAGATGAATTTATGAATTGCTACCGTTAGGCATATTCTAAACCGCAGTCGCCGGAATCCATTACGTTAAATATCATGCGCCGGTGGACGTCACCCTATGTCTTTATTTCTTCCATAAAAACTTTACTATGAAAGATAAATTATTGATTTTACATATACAGAAGCCGATTTGTATGTCAAATATATCAATGCAAAGTTTATAAAAATGCAGCCCTCTACAACTTTCTTATTGCCGATGTCTACGATTTTCTGGGACAACCCTCGTAGATACGCGATTTTCTTACGTACGATAGTGTTACTAGTAAACGTTGGAACTCTCGCATTCGAATGGATCAACATCATAAAAATCGTACTTCACTTTTCCATCGTTCAAATCAGACTGATGACAGTCGTCCGACTTCCTATTCGGTAAAAGAGATAAGGACATTATAGTACCATACTCCAATGATTCTTTCCACAGTCGCAAGACAAAAGCAAGAAAGCATTGACAACAGTCACTTAGCCTGTGATCTATTGCCGTACGAACTCCTACGATTTAACCAGAGCAAAAGCTTTGAGAAAGATACATGTTCTCAATCTAAAAGGTCAGTCTAAACAAGAAATGCAAATGAATACTTCTTGAGCTAATTCTTCATTCTGACATAATCCAAATGAGGTATAAGTAAGCAATTGGCACAAAGACTCGTAATCCGCCCAATGTTTCTCAAATAAGTGTTGTTGGCAGACAAGAAAACTTTAAGCTCGCCACAAATTTGCTTGTCTTAAAATAGAGGAATTGAAGATCTGAAGCACATTCAATATACTTCAGTTTTCTGCTTTAGTATGTATAAATACGGCTAAGATTGAAGTTTTCGAAAGTTGGTCAAAGTCTAAGATCATATATGTTACTAGGTCAAATGCCATGGTATCAAATGAAAGCCACTGGATAAAGTGTTTAAAAGGTTAAAGTTCAATGTCAACAGAAGGTTTATCATCAGAATATCAAATGGCAGGTTTTTGCCACACAGAATCATCAAATCACTATTAAATATTCCCCCTAGGTTCTGCAGATAAAGTCCAAAATAAACGTGACAATTACTAGCAACCTGTTGTTGTTATTGTTGTTGTTGATGTTGTTGATGTTGATGATGTTGATGTTGTTGTTGTTTTCTTCGTGAACAGGAAAATGTACTAGTCTACAACATGAATTCGTATACACAAAACAACAGTCAAACCAAAACAATTCTATCAAAAATGTTCCAACTTGATCGATGCATGTCACCATTACGTCACGTTATAATGCTTATTGACGATTTTCTGATCAGATTTGTTAGTTCTGTCAGAGCACCTGTCTTGTACAGATCTTCTTTGTGACAAAGGTACTTTATTCCCAGACTACGGTGTTCATTAGGGGATATCGCTTCTTCAAATCTTCGCCCTACTATATATCACCAGGCGAAGAATTAAAGAATTGAAGTAATGGTGCGAAGAATTGAAGTAATGATGCGAAGAATTGAAGTAATGATGCGAAGAATTGAGGTAATGAAGCGAAGATTTGAAGAAATGATGCGATGAAACGATTATTTCTTCAAATCTTCGCATAATTTCTTCAAATATTCGCATCATTACTTCAATTCTTCGCATCATTTCTTCAATTCTTTGCATCATTTCTTAAAATCTTCGCATCATTACTTCAAATTTTCGAATCATTACTGCAAATCTTCGCATCATTACTTCAGATCTTCGCATCATTACTTCAAATCTTCACTTCAAACCTTTGCATCATTACTTCAAATATTCAAACATTTGAAGTAATGATACGAAGATTTGAAGAATTGAAGAAATGATGCAAAGAATTAAATAATTGAAGAAATGATGCGAAGAACTGAAGTAATTATGCGAAGATTTGAAGAAATGATGCGAAGACTTAAAGAAATAATCGTTTCTTCGCATCATTTCTTCAAATCTTTGCATCATTACTTCAGTTCTTCGCATCATTACTTCAATTCCTCGCATCATTACTTCAATTCTTCGCATCATTTCTTCAATTCTTCGCACCATTACTTCAATTCTTCAATTCTTCGACTGGTGATAAGTAGGGCGAATATTTGAAGAAGCGATGTCCCCTAATGAACACCGTACCAGACACGTTATATAATCAATGTAACGAGACAACCCTAAACCCTCTGATCATGCTCATTATGGCTTCTGTTGGATTTAGTCTTGTAATGTTTTAGGCATTACAAAGGCTTGTCCGATTATTATTAATAAGATACAGATTTTACTCAATAGAGGGAAGCGCCTGCGCAATCTCAGAGAGAACCAGCTAGCACCAAATGTCCGAGATCGCACCTGTCAGCGGATTTATTCATTATGACGTCATAATCAAATGACCCGTCGGACCACTGATTGTGACGTCACAATATTAAAGTCCACTAGCAGGTAAAATGTCGGACATTTGCTGAAACAAGAAACTGAACGAGACGATGTAAACCATGGTTTGGACATAACATGGAAATGACCATTCAATAAAACAAAGCAAAGCAAATAGCACGGAGGTGACCAATGAAACACAGAAAAATTACGTGACAAATGAAATACAGTAAAACTACGTGACCAATAGAAGCATGGACGTGAACAATACAACAGCAAAACAAATATCATGAAAATGAGCATGCAATGAAACAAGCAAAGCAAATATCACGGAAGTGACCAATGAAACACAGCTAAACTAAGTGACCAATGAAATACAGCAAATCTACGTGACCAATAAAACACAAAGCAAACAGCATGGAAATGACCTAGTAAGACGTCAATTTATTCTACATGTATCTATCTTCATTATCTGAAGCGTGGGTATATTTACTTAAAGTTAATCAATAAAGCCTCAATTGATATTCATTTCATCGCACATATTTTCATTACTTTCATATTGAATATTGAAATAATGAATTCTGACGTGATAGCTAACTGACAATATTGTACGTACCAAAATCGAAAGTAAACACATTTCCTCCGTCACATCGGCCTTTTCGTTCTGACTTCGTTTTTCGTAAGCCAAAGGAGCCGCCCAATGGGCTTTTCGACTTTCGTTTACTGTCGCCCCTTGAACTCTTCGGGGAGGGTGTTTTAGGTGTAGATGGCGGGGTTTCAGTTTTGGGCACATCGTCGTCATTTTGTGTGTCCTGGACAGTTATCATTCTGGGAACACCCGGACTGCCCAGTGGGCTTCTATTGAACCACAAAACTAACGGCTCCGAAAAGAACATGTCTTTAGGGTGCTTTCAAAACAACGAATTGGTGTAAACTTTCAAATCCTTTCTTTTCCAGTGTAAAGTTTACATAATATCAAAGAGTGAAAAAGCGGAATGGTAGATATACATCACAAATCAGCTTAAAAATACTCATAAATCCAATATAGGCCATTCATCGTCTGGCAGTGTCCTTTTATCCTCAATATCAAAATATTAATTGTATTTTTTCACGTAAATCAAAATTAATCCAATCTAATATCAACAAAATCAATGAACATCTACACCCAAAATAGCCGATTAATCGAAAAGGTATAAAATTTTACATCTCATCTTGCACTGTAAAGCTGGAAGCACCTAAACTGTCGTCTGTAACCACACTTTGATCTTTAATCTGTGATTACCATACGACTCCCGTCTGATCTTTGCTAATTAGAAGCTTAAAACCTTTAACTCTACGACTTATATTCGTTGACCTTTATGGTTTTACACAGAAACATGCTCTTACAAACAGCTACCTTATATTGAATAACCAAAGCCTCAGAAGTTACGTCCGATAATCCGAAAATGCCATCATCACATCGCGAGACATTCAGCGCTGGTAGTGACGTCATCAATCCTGTCTTTTATTCCCTCTCTATACATGCGCTAATCAATGTCCATTCCGTAATGCTAAATGCAGGTAGATTCTATATTCTATTATCTACTTCCACGGGGAAATTACTAGAAAATAGAAATGATACTTTAAGGTCGTTGGTAATTGCACACAGATAATTGCTCGCAGTTATTTTAATAGAGCCAATCTCTGGCAATAACAGGAAAGTTCTATAGAAAATGCTCTTACAGGATCTTCGTTTGGCTTAATTTTCATATCACAAGGCACGACTGAATAACATGTCACTAAAGCAATTTTTTTAAGATGTCTCTAATTTTTTTTGTTACATGGTCCAAATTTTGATCAGCTTCTAGTTAGAACACTTGTCAAAACAAGACACAAGACAATGGCAGCGGCGTAAATCGCTCTCTCCAAATTGGCAATATCCATGCAATGTCTTACAACAATTGTCACGTAAATAACCGGAATGTAAGAATTATGCAAGAATTCCACATGGGTTCCTTTTAGAAAAATTTGGAATACACAGCGAAGACGTACAGCAGAATGGTCAGTGATAGAAATCTGAATCCAAAATTTCCGTACAAGTGCTTAATTTCTCACGGTCAACTGTGAAGCAATCCAAAACAAAGTTATGGACCTTATAAAGTGAATGTGTTACCCCTTATTAAGGACCATCTACAATCCGGTATCGAAACACATAAACATAAAAATCCGGTGCCAAAATAATGTAATTAAAGTCCCACGTAGAAATTAACTATTGACTGTCCTGGTATTCGGAGCAAAAAGCACGCATTGAAAATATTTTCCTTTTCGTAAACAAAGCTATAAGTCACTTGCTTTAAAATTCTCGTCACACTTGAATTAAAGCTGATTTTGTACTTCCAAACTCCGCAGATCTCTGATGTTTTTACACTACCATGATTCATCACATATTGTGACCTTAAAAACTAGATATAGACTGCAATTTATGGCTCTTTAAAAACAAATTCATTCTCGAGTTATGCGACGCATTTATTTTCCGGTTGCTATTACTTTACGATCAATTCTGGTCAAATTCTTGTTTAATAAGGCGTGCAACGTACAGGTTGACGAGCACGCTCATAATTTCACAGAAAATGAAGCACATAATTGATAAAAAGCTCCATTATTATAGATCTATCTGTGAGAGTAAAGTAAACCGTGTCACGGCACGAAGTCAATTTTTCATAAATTAGTTTTACGTGCGACCGTTTTCAAAATAAGAATGAAGAATTTTTTTTTCATTTTCACGATCAGAATATACTATACAAAAACAAAAAAAAAATCAAAACAAAACAAATAGTCAAAGGTCAAGGTCAATGTCCGAGTCGTTGAAAATTTTTTATACTGATGTTTTACTAACCAACTCGTCCAACTAAAATTCTCAAGAATGATGAAGAACACTATCTGAAAGGAAAAGCTTGGTCATGGGTAAAAGGTCAAGGTCAATGTCTTCGTCGTCTGATTATTCTCCTTACTGGGTCTAGAGTAAGGTTAATTTTCCTTTAACATTCTAAAGAACAATGACATGAGAACTTTATTATGGGTCAAATTCCAAGGTCACATTTGCTATGATAGAGCAATTTAAAAGTATAGTGAAAAAGTACGATTTGGCACTTTTTAGACATGAAGTAAACAATGAAAATTTGGCAAATGGTGAAGTTTACATAAAAACTCTTTTCTGTTTTAATTTCTTCGAAAAATTGAATTATAATTATTATGAATCCAGCTTTTTCGTCCTTTGCCGTACAAATCATGAAACGGGAGGAGGTTATTTCCTCTTCCTGGAATTTGCATAAAGTACTAATTTTAATCGTTGTCACATTTCTCTTATCAAAATTATATACTGGAAACCCCTTCCCTCTGATGGACTGGACATACCCCCCCCCCCCCCCCTGAAAAACAAAAACATTTAGAATGTTATAGAATCCTACGTGGATTTATAACGCACTATTTCAGTTGAATAGTACATGTACTTGGTAGGTCAAAGCGAGATAACTGTGGAAAGTGCTAATAGTATGACGCTATAAACATTAAAGGCTGATTTTTCGAATGCTTATGAATGAATATTTCAAAATCTTTTACACCGAAATTACCAACCTCCCCCTTTCCCTGGTACACGTACAGTAAGACTGAAACATCCCCTCCCTGATGAATCAGAACTGAACGTGGAAATAAATTTAAGAACTTGCTTGAAAGAGCAGCCAACTTTTCTAACTTGCAAACCGTTGGATTTCGCTTTTTTTTCTTTCTTCAATTTCTGTCTTATTTGATCACCACGGACGAAAATTGAAATTCATAAGTGTCGAAACTGATGGTAGATTGGTTTATGACAAGGATCTATGATGTTTATTAAAATCGTCTTGTCTGGTATACTCTTTTACCAGTATTCTTCTCAAATTTGGCAAACTGCGATATAGAAGAACAACTGGGTTGATTCTTTTAAAGAAGGTCCAAGATCAAGAGGTCAACGGTCATGCTTAGCAGTTACTAAATTAAAGCTAAATCAAGGAACAAACATACAAATTATCAAAGCATTACCCCCTTTAGTTGGAGAGAGATATCCCAATGTACTTCTCAGAAAGTAGGTTAAAGTCCCAGGTCAAGGTCACTAGGTTTAATATAAAGATCTTGGCTTGGTCAATCTAACCGTTTAGTAGCATGTTTCTATTGCATATAATTTCAAAGACCTTGCTTAAACCAGAACTTTACCAACACGGTAGGTCAAAGTCCAAGGTCAAAATTCTTGACGACAGACGGACGGACAAATTGAAATCGTCAATCTATAGACTGGAATTGCTTGTAATCCGACCAATAAAATGGACCACAGGGAAGATTTTAAAATCTTCCAGGAGATAATTATATAAAGACATGAGAGTCGATATGTTCAAAAAGATAGATCAAGGAGTCGTAATGTTACAAGTTTGACAAAAAAGTATTTTTCTCCAACAAGACTGTTATCTTCAAAAAGTTGGACCACAGCGTCGTTGTCTTCGACAAGACCGAGTTATCTTCAACAAGACAGGTTTATCGCCATCAAAACGGACCACAGAATCATACAACATTATACAGTTGCAGCATCTTACCTGACTGATTGATCGTCTGGAAGTTTGGATGTGACCTATTGACCCTGCGTAGTTTGTGTCTCTGTGTCAACGCCCCGGCCCTTAGCAACGGTGTCGGTTGCGCGATTCCCGCCAAAATCTGCTTCTTCGTGATGCTCATTGTTATTATCCGTTTGAATTTTTGAAGATTTTGATAATCGTGGAAATTCACTTTTAATAATTACCGTTATGTGACAATTCACAAGTAAAATACACGTAAAAGTTCACTGGTCTCTATGCTTATGTAGAATGTAGTCCAAAACTGATTTATCAGTACTCGTATAACACAAATATATATTAATCATACTTGAACACATCAAATTCATCTCCAATCAAATTGTACAGAATCGATCTACTTTCTCACTAGGTTGAAAACGACATCTTTGTGACGAGTAAAATGTCAACATAGCACGCTGATTTCACAGGAATCGTTCTAGGCTGTAGTCGTACAAATGATCAAATCCCCAAAGATAACTCTGTATCGATTACCTCACAAAATGCTATGAAATCATTCAAAATGAAATTAAACACACATTTCCCGTCCGGTCTCCCAGATTTACAGTAATAATACGCCGTTTTCCCGTTATAATCACGTCATCCTCGGCGACCCGCGTTGTAAAATATTCAAAGTTTCAATTTCCATGTCTCTTCGGAATTTTCCCATGGAAATGAAATGTACAGTATCTTCTAAAGGACAATTTTTTTAACGATCCGATCCGTCTTAACATGGCATAAAATCCATAAGTGACTAACGTCCTGACAGCATCAACTCTAGAACACTTTCATCTTACGTTATTTAGTTTTCCTTCATCAGAAGTTACGTTAACGAGCGGCTTATAAGGCCGAATCCAGTCACTTGACCATCGGTCAATCGGTTAATATAGTTCGACACTTGCTTGTCACTTGAAACTTCTGTATTGGTCATAAAACCACCAATATCTCTGCGCAAATACCAGGTACAGTGCGACTATGCATACAGCGATCCAGTAAAACCGATCGGTCCTCGCGTTCAAACAGGGAAATAAAACGGTTACAATATCCTATTTATTCCATGTATTTTCAATCTCCATATAATGTTACAGTGCTATCTTTTCAAACTTTAAAAAGTCACAGAATCTACGAATTTTTATTAGTATATCGTAAAATTACATTTCCCTCTTGGTTGCACAAAAATCTTCTTTTTTTTCAAATTTCGCAATTTTTCGGTTTTTAAAAATTTCGAATAGATGCCATAACACTCTTTTTTTTTAAACTTCACTCTTGCTTAAATACCAATGCGATTATTTGTCCAAACTTCTCAATTTTAAATGTTTGAAGCAAAAAAAAAAGGCACAAAGAACAAAAACATAAACACTGCACAATCCAGAATAAAAGTACTCTACTATAATAAGTTTGTACCCAAAATACCCACTTTACGCAAACAGTCCATCGTACTATACAAAAAGTCCTATGTATAAAACGTCCCTAGTGACTACACTTTGAGCTCAGCAGGTACCCGCTAATTATCGTATTACATCAGTCTTACTCACTTATCTCCCCTTGATCCACTTATACTACTGTGTGACCTGTCAACAAATGTTATTTTCCTCCTTTGTACCGAAAATTTCCCTTATGTCCAAAATCTTAAGGTCTATATGGACTCAAGGGCAAAATCAATCCAAGCGGCGAAATCTGACGGAATATGATGACGTCAGTAACGTATTTAACTTTGTTTTCCGGAAGATTCATGGAATCTAGTACAAGAAGCGTGAAGTTAATAAACTACATGCACGTCATATGTTTCACACCTCATCTACAATTCTAACAAAATCCACCTGCCGATACTCGTGTTGGAAGCGACAATGTCGCAAACGACGTAACGGCAATTCTCGCGTGATCGGTGCGGTAAATCGTTAGCGGCTATGCTGTAAAAATTTGGACGCACACCGTATATACACTTCGTACCTTCATATTGCGGAATGCGCTAACCAGGGCAATCGGTCGTAAAAATGCAGTTTATTTCTCTCTTATGATGTTATCACACATAAATCATAGGCTAATAAGTTACATACAAGTCATAAAAACAGCGGTCAAACAGTAGGTGAAACGGAGTATTGTGTACTACATTTTTGTAACTTACGTTGGTCAACGTGTAAAGAAGTACTGTACATGAAATCGTGGAAAATAAGTCACTTTCACTTCAATCATTGCCGTGGTCACTAATACTTCCTTTCAAATCCATCACTTGTCAGTGATATAACCCAATTTCCGTCTTTTCGATCACTTGAAATTTTAAGGAAAATCGGCGGGTTCTATCCCGATCCAGCTAGGCTGTTTCCATAGACTATCCTTCGAGACAAAAATGACAAAATAATATTTTGTGACGTCTCATCGGACCGTATTTGAATTGTATCCTTTAGAATGCTAAAGCTATATCCAGATTTTCACTTTTCAAAGTTTGCTGATAGTAAAATTGTATGTAGTCGGCACTTTGGAAAATCACCATTCAAAATAAAACTAAAATTTCATTCAGACGAACGAAAAACACAGACAGATTCTAAAAGATACAATGAAATAAGTCTTACACCTTTTTAGTGTAAGGTAAAATTCTCACAATACTTTCCGGTCAGTTTTTAAGTTTTGCTAAATCAACCATTAACACGCACACTTGCCCTTATACTTAATACGGAGGGCGCTTTTCAAGTTGCCGCATATTGAGTCATGTTATTATTCCAAAGTAGCTAAAAAAAAATCTGTCACGTTTTAAGAACAATAAAAGTACGGCGGTACCCATGTCCGCATAGTTAACTAGGAGGGGGGGGGGTAAATTTATTTATAAACAAAAACAATCTGATATAAACATCTTATAAACATCTGAGTGACCTTGAAATATTTCTTAAAACCGATAATTTACCTATAAATATTCATCAATTAAAAATATCAGAGTTAAAAAGAGAAAATACATGGAAAATCGTATTTCAATTCTCACGATTTTGCCTTGCCTTCTCGACTTTGAGACTGAATAACGGTTAGGTACTTCTTTGATGTTTATTCAAGAATCTTCCATGAAATTGTGCCTACGCCATGAGAGTATATCTGTATCTGTCTATGCTAAGATATTTTCTTTTCATTTTCTTGGTGGTTTTTTTTTTTTTTTTTTTTGGTTTTTGGGTTTTTTTTTCGCAATATATATCATCAAATACAACCCCAGATCTGAATACAAGTCAGGAGTGGAACAATTCCAACATCTTGAAATTTTATCCAACCAACTTTTTTAAGGTTGCAGTGTAATTGTGTGCGTGAATGTGGAACCCCCCCCCCCCCCTAAAAAAAATCACTTCTACAAAATAGTAATCATACTTTGCATAACAGTACTATATTCCTAAATATTACTAATATATTAATATATATTATTTTCTATTACATATTACTAGTATACTATTTCTTTATTACTGTTGTATCTGTAGATGTGAAAAAAAAAATAAGAAAAAAAAAAAAAAACTCTTTTAAGGTTGTGACGGACGTAACAGGAAAGTAGGACGAGTCTGACCCTCGGTCTCTCACCTAGTATATCACACGCTTGACAAGTATAATGCATGTTCTTAGTCAGTCATTAGTAAGTCATTAACGCCAATGAGTGACATAAGAGGACAACGTCAGTGATTGGACTTATAGCAAAACATAATCAATATTTCGTTAAAAGATAAAAGAAGGGGGGTTACAAGCCCCTCCCCTGATATTCAAATATCCGTGTATAATATCCATGTTATGATGGACAAACCTGTGTACCTGGTATTCAGACACAAGACTTAAAGACTTACCTAAAAATCTTAACATCAGTTCCAGATTTGGACCTACCTGACAAACTTGGCCTTAACTTGAACATCTTCACCTTGTAAATACTTACCTGACAATATTGACATTAGTTTTCCAATGTCAGCTTCACAGAAACTTTAAAAGATAACTTTGATCTAGGTTTAAAGAACCTTGGTTTCAGTTTTCGGAACTCTGCTTTACAAAGACCTGACATTCTTGACCTTGGTTTTCTTATCTTAGCTATATAGAGACAACCTGATAATCTTGATTTCAGTTTTTGGATCTTAAGCTTTACAGAACCTTACCTGATATAAACTTCACTTTCTTTATCTAAGCTTGACAAAGACCTGACAACCTTGACCTTGGTTTTCTTATTTTATTTTTATATATAGGGACCTGATAACCTTAGCCTTAGTTTTCTCATCTAAGCTTTACAGGAACTTACCTGATAACCAAGACTTTGGTTTTCTGATCTTAGATTTATAGAGACTTGCCTGGTGACCTTGACCTTGGTTTACAGAAACTTACCTGAAAACCTTGACCTCAGTTTTCAGATGTCAAAAGTAACAGAGACTTACCTATGCCCTTGATCTCTCTTTTATTAACTCAACACAGACTTACAATGTACCTGATAACCTTGACCTCGGTTTTCTGATCTTAACTTTATAGAGACTTACCTGATAACCTTGACCTCAGTTTTCGGATCTTGGCTTTGGGGATGCTTCTCCTAAATAAATCCCACTCTGCGAAATAAATAAAAAAACAACATTCACTCTATAAACTAATCTGTCTGTTACTACAAATTATGTATCTGAACTTATGAGACAACATTTTAATTAATTCTTTAAAAGAATAGGAAAGCATGAAACAAATTTTTGTTTCTCTTACTTGAAGTTTTCCTTTTTCGTCCACTATTCATAGTAGGAAAATGTCAAGTTGTGAATCTGACATATAATTTTTTAAACCTACATTCAGCTGGTATTCGACACTCCTTTTATTCATTTTTTTTTAATTCATCAGACATAACCTGTTTCATTTTACCTCGTAACCATGTAAATATGATAGGAGTCGGCCAACCTTTAAATTCCAACTGTTACATCAAAATTAACAGATGTAGGGGTTGAGAGGATACTGCAGAGAATTTAAAGGGTCAATCCTTTTATGTCTTATTCTTTAATAAAATTTATCTTTACTCTTTTCTCTAAATGAAACAATGTAATGTAACCCTTCTATAGCTATCACGTTCCCTCTATCATGTCTATCCTGAGCTTTTCACTGTACCTTTTCTTGCCTGACTTCATATCTGGTACACCAAATTAATTTTCTACTTATTTCCAACATTCATATCTGATTCAGTACTAGTATATGATTACATATCCTGTAATATTATTCGAAATAAGGAAAACAAAATATATAATATATATAGAAATTAAAGAAAATAGGACCTGCAATACTGAACACATAGATAATTATTGAAAGTGAAACTGATTTGAGTGACATTGCACAGCCAATTGTGCCTAACATGAAATTCATATGAAATGAGCATCACGTAAATTTCACATGAAAGTTCATGCGAAATGTATATAAATTTCACATACATTTTATGTGAAAAAAATTTCACATGAATTTCAGATGAATTTACTTCACATGAATTTTACATGAAATTTTCGTTGTTCCCACGTTACCTTCAAGCAAAATGGAGTTTACATGCAATTTGTTTCAAAAACTTCACATGAATTTCATGTGAAAAATTTCATGTAAATTTCATGTTTGTGCTCGATTCACATAAATTTCATGTGAACTTTTATGTAAAGTTCATGTAAATTTCACATGAATTTCATGTGAGGCACAATTGGCTGTGTAGTATTTTTCTAATGTTGACTGATGGATACATGCATGCATTTATTTTACTACCTGTAGATCAACCACTATTTTATAAATTGTACTACAAATATAGTTTACATATTATGCATATATGTTATATGGTATTTCTTTATCTTTCATCTATGCCCTTCAACATGTTCAAGCCCATCACCCAATAAAATGTACAAAATTTTAGTGTAATAGGAACCTCTTGATAACACCCTATGATTTCTGCCGAATTCAAAAAGCCCATAGATGATCACAGTAAGGGACATAGGTGTCATACGCGATTTATCTCCCCCTCTTTTTTCACGGGTCATTATGACACTGCAGGTCTTGCTCAAGATGAAAGATGACACCAACAACAAATTCAAGTTTTACATCTTTTTTTAATTCCACATTTTTCTTAAACAGCATGCCAATTTTTACATTAATTTTACAATTTTAGCTCACCTGAGCAAAACTCAAGAGAGCTACATGTATTGTCATAAACGTAACATGTTGTCCTTCGTAGCATGTTGTCATTGTTTTTTTCACAATTTTTACTTTTCTTTCTGAACTATGCATAGAATTTCATAATAGATAAACTTTACAGGTTATACCAATTTCTGGTTTGTCAAAATTGCACTTGCTAATCAGAATGACATGTGGTTCAGGTGAGCTCATAGGCCCACTAGGGCCTTTGGTAGCACAAGTTACCTATATCTTTGTTTAGTGCTATACCTATATCTTTGTTTAGTGCTATTGGTTTAGAAAAAAATGGCAAATTTCCCTCTATTGTGATATGTACATTTGTAACCTTTATACCATCAGTATGTATATTATAAATTGTAACCATCACTCTACATAAGGAATGAAAAGTAAAGTTCAGTTAATTTTGATGAAAAAAATGCCCTATAGAGCATATATATATGCACTTGGATTTTGATTAATTCCCCACCTGTGACCGTCATCAAAGACCTTAACAATCAATAGTACATGCATGTATTCTTTTTTACACCATAACTAATAAGCATAACGACAAAGTGTAACTAGAACTGCCTTATATCATCCGCGGGACTTTTCTTATAAACGGGACCATTTATTATACAACGTTCGATTGTTAAAATTGACACTCTCTTTCAGGATTAAATGTTTTGGTATAAAAATTTAGTACTTATAGTATACTGCTTTCAGAACTTCATAACCAAAATACTACTATTCTGGTTATAAAATTAATTACTTCTTACAAAAGCCTAAAGTTAAGGTCAAGGTCACAAGGTCAAAAGTCACGATATAAAAATGTAGCGCTCCTTGTGGTGAATGTGTGCATTAAATATGAAAGGCTTTCCCTTTATAGTATGATAGAAATGTGCTTTCCAGTCTTCTTACCTTAAATTGAAACATAAGCCCAAAGTCAAGGTCAAAAGTCAAAGTCATGATACCAAATTTGTATGAGATATGAAAGGGATACCATTTATAGCATGCAAGAAATCTGCTTTCAAGTCTTCTTAACCTAAATTGAAACATAAGCCCAAAGTCAAGGTCAAGGTCAAAAGGTCAAAAGTCATGATAATATCAAACTGTAGTCATCTTTGTGGTGAATGTGTGTATGAAATATGAAAGGCCTACATGTACCATTTTGTTTATAGTATAAAAAAGATCTATCAAATCTTCTTAACCTAAAATGTTGTATAGGGTGAAGGTCAAAGTCATAGGGTCAAAAGTCAAGGTACCAAAATGTAGTACTCTGTATGGTTAATGTGTGTATCAAATATGAAAGGCCTACCATTAATAGTGTAAAAGAAACCTGCTTTCAAGTCTTCTTAACCTAAAATGTTGTACAGGGTGAAAGTCAAGGTCACAGGGCCAAAAGTCATGGTACCAAAATGTAGTACTCTTTATGGTGAATGTGTGAATGAAATATGAAAAGCCTACCGTTTATAGTATAAAAGAAATCTGCTTTAAAAACTTCTTAAGGAATCTGCACCCTAATAGAGTACTTCCGGTCAAAATTTATGCACATTTTCATACTTTTCCGTCAAATGCCGATGATTACATAATTGGGAATCTTCGGGATGACGGAGTAGGTCATTGTATGGGAAGTGTAATCCCTAAATTTAGCTAGAAAAGTATATGTAGCATTCTTTTTGAAGATCTGGTATTTATTATTGAAAATGCGTTAGGGGTTGAATACCAGACAGACAAGGTGATATATACCCCCCTAAACTTTGCAGAAGGTATAATGAAATTCTTTAGAATCAAATGTGCCCTACAGTGTATGCAATGATTCTGACTACCATAACTCCCATCTATTACCTTGACCTTTAACCTATGACCTATCCCATCAACGAGATTCTTCTTAGGGAAAAAACCAATCAGTCTGACAAACTTAATGTAGAAAATAGACCCTTCACGCCATTTATAAAGTGTGACACACAATCCTACTTATTCAAAGAAAGCAGGATGTGTTCATCTCTGCACCTATGATGTAAAATTGTAAATGGTAGTCATGATTAGCATACCAGGTTAGGAAAAAGAAAGCCAAAATAAAATTATACAAGCATAATTACTAGACCCAATCTGTAACCTTGACCTTTGACCTTTAATTCTAAAATCAATGGGGTTCTTCAGTAGGTCAATAGACTAACAAAGTTCAGATTAAACAGGAGAATGAATAACTCTTTAAAGGGAAAGTGCAGCGTTTTTCTTTCCCAAAAAATTCCTCTCTCATGTCTCTGGAGTATATATTTTTCCCCTCCTGTCGGAGAAATCCCCCCCCCCCCCCAATATAAAAGATTTTTTTCTTCAACAAAAAATTGTTTTAAAATAATGTGTAAAAACTAAAATTCAACAAAATCAGAATCCAAATAGTGGAATATGGTTCCTTTAATGTACCTGTTTGTATTTAAATTAATTCCAGTTATATTGATGCTATCTACATGTAATACAGTTTTCGCAAAAATTTCAATCTATCAAAACTTCCCCTTTTGAGTAGTTCAAACACATATTTCCCCCAACGCATCGGCCTTGACCCCTTCCCCCTTCCCCAAAAAGTGAGAAAAAACACTGAAGTGTGTTGTGTGTGTGTGTGTGTAGGTATGTTTGACACACTGAAGTGTGTCAAACATACCTACACACTCACACTGAAATTATTTGTTGTGAGGAGCTTATAAAATTAGAGACACATTCAATTACCTCTACTCATCTTGTGTGAGGCACTAAACATAATGGACTCGGCAAACAGTGAAATCTGAATGACAGCTGTGGCACCGAATGAGGTACATACGGGTACTAGTACACATACTGAATCTACTGAGTATATTCTGCCATCAACATCCTGAAATTAAAGCAGAGAAAACTATGAGTAATAACAGATTTTTAGGTTAAACTGTATAACATGTTATTCAAAAACATTTGGACATTGTGACAATATAAATATTACAATATTGAGTAAACAATTCTGGATTTGGCAACAAGAAAGAAAAATTCTCTTCGGTTAGAGGAAAAAAATCCTAGCAAGTCTGATGTTGTATTCATATGCTATTTGGCAAATTTATGTACGCAAAAACTTGTGTTGCTCTCCATCTAAACAAGAGGCCCAATCACTCAGTTGCAGTTAAAGGAATTGCTTCTATCGATCAGACCCCTTGAAAATGTAACGTTTTGTGTAATTCTGTGCAGCGGTTGCAGAGGAGAAGTAAAAAATGTATCAACCAATCAGAGCCCTAAGTGGTTATATCTATTGACTGATTGGCATGAAAAAACACAGACTTGGTACAGGACATTGAGTTCTTGCTTCCTGTAAGGCTTCATGAAATTCTGTGCAGAGGAGATGTCGAAAAAGTTAACGAAGGACGGACAGACAACGGACGAAGCACTATTACAATAACTCACTAGAGCTTCGCTCAGGTGGGCTAAAAAGCATGCATTACATATCAACAGAAAAAGAAAACCAAACAAGACACTGCTAATGGCCGGGTTGCTGGCAGCAGATTGTGTTTTGAAACACCATATGACAAATGAAAGCAATAGAGTTCAAAGTTTCATTGAGAGATTTCATATAGAGAATAAGTCTCTTAATTTGTGTTTTATTACCAGTATGCGACACATTTATCACACTTGTAATGCGTGTTAGTGCATTTCATGCAATAAATGCACTTGCTGTGTGTTGCATAACAGTAACAAAACACAAATTATGACATTTATTCTAGATTCATTCTTGATTTCTTCTAGTTGATGCTAAAATTCAGGTCACCACAGGTTACCCGGTAAGCTTGCAGGTTAGAACAGCTGTGGCGGCATGTTTCTCTATCATGTTTAGATCTTATGCATTGTGACATCACAAGAGTTTACATCCCAAATGCAACACGTTTCTCACAATAGTTTCATCTCAGGAAATTGGCTGTGCATATATATAGTATTGTCACAATGAAGTATAATTCAAAATCATATCTTCAAGGTCAAGGTCAATCCTCAATTTGAGCATCAGTACCAGAATCCAGTTACACTAATCATGTTCTACCTGTACCTCTATGACAAGTTTTAAAGAGATACTTCACAGAGTATTGGTGTACCGGTATGTCCAGTTCATAATAAGACGGTCAAGGTCAAGGACATACCTGAATTCAATTCCAGTCATCCTCATGCTCTACATGTACCTCCATGTAAAATTTTAATGTATTATTTAATATATTGTACAATAAGGTCTTAGTCACAGTTTCATATAATATTGGTAAAACATAGTCTTTGTCAGACTCTTATTTTCAAGGTCGAGGTAAAATCTCAAGGTCAAGATCTGAAATTATGTCCACTTGTATAGATCTACCTCTATGTCAGGTTTTGATGTGATACATGTATGTTATGTATTATTGGTACAGGGATTAATCTACCTCTGCGTCCTGCGTCTCTGACGCATAAAAATCGCCCAGGACCCATTGATTTCCGATCGCTGCGTCCCGCCGTGCGCATTATTCACTTTCGTATTATGCGTCCGCTTAAGTTCATGTTTACATAAAACTTTCAAAGTTGAGAAAGTGTATTAGAGCAGTTGCATTTAGTTTACTTAACCACTACTTTTACCTCACCTCCACTGCGGTTAGGGGTTACATAATCTTGGTCTCGAGTATTGACGACTACAGTTAACTTTTAAAGCTGACCTACCCTGACGTTTTGCGGGTACATTTCATATCTTAGACATAAAACTTACGGGTACATTTTATGTAAATTTCCCCTTTTCGGACGAAGAAACATTAAGCATTGTAATTTTTGCTACATAAATAAATGATCTTTCCGTCTGCATGTCCGTCCGTCTGATGATTATACTTTCACATTTAAATGGTAAAAAAGTGACAGGTCAGCTTTAAAAGGTAACTGTAGTTGGATCGCCTCAGGACAGGTGTGTATTGAACAATGTAAAGCCATGGCTGTGAAATATTCTGTTTAACGTGTGCGGACTGGTACTTTTCGAGACAAAATACCAGATAAAAAGCATAGAGCAAGTGACCATATTTCGCCGTATTTTTCGTACATTTCTTTGAAAATCTCGAAACTTGGAGGTCAATTCAATAATTACTTCTGCTAGAATTTAATTTAACTCCATTCTCGATTGAAAAACTACAAAAAGAATTTATTTTACGCAGTGCATTGTTTCCTTATAAAACGTCAAAATATTTCGTTTCCATGATTTCGGGGGGTGACCATATTTCGCCGTTTTTGTTGATATGCATCATATTTACACACAAACGGACAAAATTGTTATTTCATTTTCAGGAAATGTTTCGTCACCACTACCTTTATGAAATCATGCCAAATAAATGTTTTCTTTTTTTGGTTTTTATAAAAATTTCGGATGTTTACGTCTAAAATTTGGTGTTTTCGTTAAATTTTCCCCATTTTGTGGTATTTTTTTTCAAAATTGAGTGCAGGATATAACACAATCTATCAAAACATGACTTCTACGGTCATATTTGAAAGGATATAGAAAAATTAACTTGACGAACATTTCCGATAACCAGTGAGAAGCAATAAACTATGAAACGGCGAAATATGATCACCGGCGAAATATGGTTCCTTGCTCTACACTCACAATTAATTCGAGATTGCCAAAGGTATCCTGTCATACTGAAAAAAAGTTCCACTACGGCTTTATTACTCGAAATGAAAAACGGCTCAAATGGATCTATTTAAACCAAGACTTAGCTATAAATAATAGCTCACATTCCCGTCTCCCCTGACTCGTGCAGTGGATATGTGCCTTAAATAAAATTTCAGAATAATACATGTCATTGACAACAATACAAAAATTGTATGTTTGTGTGTTTTCGCCTAACTGGAGGGTGTCTTTTTTTAAAACACCATGATGGAAAACGAATTTTAAATACCACGGCCTAATCCCTAACCACAGTGACCACTGAAGCGTAGAGGTGAGGTAAAAGTAGAAGTAAAGTAAGAAGAAAAATAAATGCAACTGCTCTATTGGCTGTTTTAACGCGTAAATGCCTCGTTTTTATAATTGATCCAGACATATTTTGGCCGCTCTTTTAAATCCAACAATCGGTTGATAATGTCCGTGATATGGTATAAATGAGAAATCGTTGCGGAAACATTTTTCGATAAAAGTTATAATATATATTCAGTCTCGATGCGAGTCTAACTTCTTATCATTGGCATTCAGATGTAATATATACATGTACAATATATTTAGGAAAAATTCTTCCATGATAAACCTTGTAGGACATTATGAATCAATCAATTGAAATTGTTTAAATCTATTCTCGGTTTGTTACAAATACATGTACGAAGCATCGCTTGCGTAAATAAAGCAAGTAAATAAACAATCAATTACTTATTTCGGCAAAATATATATTTGACTATTAGATTGAAGTTTTTGGAGATAGACGGTTTTATTTCTAATAATTTTTCCTGAAACATAACGTTCTCGCGGACATAAAACGTTGTGAACCAGTCATCTCAATTTTATTCGCGAATTTAAGACGCTGCGAAAAAAGACTGTTTACAATACTTGGGACGCATTGATTTTTGCTGGGACCCATTGTTTTGGCTCAGGACCCATTGGCCAAATATTATCGGGTCCAAAGGACCCATTTGGATCAAATTGTAGATTAATCTCTGTTGGTACCTTACTACAATAGAGTCAAATTAAAAACTGTATTTTCAAGGTCATGGTCAAATGGCCAGGTCAAGGTCAATACCTGTCACCTGAACATGCTAAAATAAAGTCAACTCATCATTTCCTATCTCCATACAAAGTTAGAATGCAAAATTCCACAGTACATGTATATGTATTAGTACTGGTACAATAGAATTCATAGAGCTTAACAAATGACAATTCTTAACTGGAAAAATTGACCCTTCCGATTGCGGGAAAAAAATGCAAAATTTCGTGACGTCACAATGCTTTTACCATGTGTTTACCTCGGACAAACAAGCTCCGAACCTCGGTCAAACATCGAAATTGCATTGTGACGTCATGGAATTTCTCAAATTTTTCCCGCGTTCGGAAGGGTCAATTAACTTGTCATTATTCTAACATTTTGATACCCATAAACATGGGACATCACCTTATTGGAGAAACTTAATTTTCTCTGTGACATCATTTTTTATAGTGATGTTATGGTGCATCAAGATGTGTTATCAATGATATGTTTCTTAATGTCACAATGTAAATCTTGCCACTTGATGTTTTTGATGTCACAAGTCTCTGTCTGACCCGATTACCGACTGGCATACATGTAAGCTAATTGTCTTTAAGTTTAATATCCATCAATACTTGTCTTCTGTAAATCGTTATACCTCTTGTTTTGGGAACAACTGTACTTTACCAACATGGACATGAAGTAAATTCCACTTCTTATTGACATTTGAGTACATTTTGAACAATTAACTTTTTCATCCCCGATATTTTTTCTGAATGAATAATGTTTCAACTGTTCCCAAATGTTCAATAAATGAAAGAATGATGAATAAAGGAGTTCTCCTTCATTCAGCGAAAAAATTCCGTTGAAAACTTCGTTAGAAAAGTAGGGATTTTCTGCAATATAGTGCCAGTCCCCTAAACTGAACAAAGGCCAATCCAAGTACAAAAGTTGCTAGGTAAATGAAGACAATCACACGATATATCAATTTTCCTTTTCATCTAAAACCTATACTTTGAGTTATTTAGTCTTTCTACACGGACAGATCTAGAATTTTGTTCTCCCGGGGGGTGGGGGGTCCAAGATACTGTAACCATCCCTCCCTTCTTGCAAGAGTTTACTTAATATAACAATGTACAGTAATTTTTAACAGATAAATCATGATTTTCAGAACGCTCTTTCAGAACAATTTACTTTTTTTGACTTTTGTATTTTCGTTTTCGTCCCGCCGCGACTGAAGAGCTACAAAGACGAATCGAGCGAGAAACTATTCATTCATAATCTCATCCTAATCTAATCCTTCTGTCAACAGACGGACACTTGGTTTGGTTCAAGACCAATCTACCGCCTTCTTAAGAATTGCACGCTGACTGACCGTGGCAACAGGAATCCATGACTGGCCCCCTTCTAAACCTCTTCAGAGAAGACAGGACCCCGACCACCTGTCCTTTCTGAATGTCAGTCGGACTCCTTGGCTTGGGTGATAACATACATGAGCTCGCTAGAGGCAACAGGGCACGGACTATATTTCTTATGCCTTCTGTTAGGGATCGATTTACAAATCCATTTGTGCGTTTCTTTGGCCCCTGCGTCATGCTGTCTGTTTGTATGTTCATCTTACAGTGAGGAGGTTATATTTACACCACTTCGAGACCTTTGGGTATTCATAAAAGTGGGAGGGTTGTGCGTACATAATACAAATAACCACACCGTCTGCTACTTGCGTGATTTATGTGTGGTCCTTTGTGGTTGTGCGTTGGTGTTCCTTGTCCCTAATAATAAATTGCGTTTCTTTCTGCGCATGTCTGCTCTGTGTTTTTGCATTTGGTGTTTTGGAGTGTTGTTGGGGATCCCCCCTTTGTTTCATCAATATTCGAAACTAGATCAAGAATTTTTTAAAATTAGATTGGGGGAAACATATTGCCGGATTTGGCAACTTTACAGCAAAAAATACAGATGTAGTTGAGTTGAGTGAGTGAGTGAGTGAGTGAGTGAGTGAGTGAGTGAGTGAGTGAGTGAGTGAGTGAGTGAGTGAGTGAGTGAGTGAGTGAGTGAGTGAGTGAGTGAGTGAGTGAGTGCGTGCGTGCGTGCGTGCGTGCGTGCGTGCGTGCGTGCGTGCGTGCGTGCGTGAGCGAGCGAGCGAGCGAGCGAGCGAGCGAGTTTTAAGAAAAGAAATACTTGTCAATAAACAAATAAAATTACTGATATTAACGCAACTGCCACTACTACACTTTAAACACCCCCCCCCCCCCAAAGTATGAAAATTGCGCTTCGTAACAGGGAACTAACAAGAAACGATTTGATTCTTTCTTTCTTTGTGTATATCCCTCCTCTAGGTAAGGAGCACCCAGTAAAAGTAACTGGTAAAAATTGACTTGAATTTAAATTAAGGGTTCAGATTCATATGTATGGACATTAGATTAAAATATGTACAACACTGTATAAGATGCAGTTTTGTTAAAAACAACAGATCAGTATACTGTTATTTAATAAAATGATGTTGGACATGGTAAAAACCCTTAAGACTTTATATTTTACATTTATTAAAACATTAAAATTGTTGTTATTTGAGAGGAATGGTCATTTGAGATATTTATGCTAAAAGTTCTGTCAAATTTTTTTAAAAATACCTTAAGACTTATATTTTCAATTATTCAAAAATTTCAAAAATTTTCTAAAAAGTATGACAAAAAGAATTATGTCAAAAAATGGTGATGCTGTTAATAAAGAACGAAATAAGCTTTTTTCGACATGACTGGTAAGACTTCTCGAATGACGTCATTCTCTGGGAAATCTACTTTCATTTTCTCCCGGCAATACATTTTCTGACAAAATCACGCTATTTCTGACCATGGCGTACGGATTTCAACCATCATCATTCGTTCCTCCACGTGTAGAGGTGCCATTTGAAGAACAGTTAGCTAGAAAAACGATAGAAATTTTGTGTAGGGCGAAAAAAGCACTCAGTCTCCGGGATTTGGTGATCGAGCTTGGCAGGGAATCCCACCTAAGATTGAGCGAAAAACAGCTTCATGACATTATTACAAAGTTTCCAAATAATTTTAACTTTGTGTACAAGGACAGAGAAATAGAAAATGTTTATGTATCAGCAGTGACAAAGCTGAGTTTATGCAGAGAGCATTGCTCAAAGCAGGGACAGTGTGGGGGGTACCCTGCATGTGATGGCCTGCATATCTGTAAATTCTACTTGTTGTCGAATAATTGTCGTGTCTCAAAACAGGGAAAGACTTGTCTATTCGGACATGATCTTACATCGCAGCACAATATTCAACTGCTGAAAAGGCATCTTCTTGATCAGTTACCCGTCTCGAACATCAAAATTTTGTTCCGAACTACTGAAAGCCGATCAAGAACTACCCTACCAAGTATATGCAAATTTTACAACATCAATGCTGGTTGTAGAGCAGAGAAAGAAGGCAAACCATGCCCATATCTCCACATGTGCAAGTTTTATGTAATTGGTCAGTGTAGATTTGGGAAGTGCTGCAAAAGAAACCATGACATCTTTAACCAACAAGTGAGAGGTAAAGGACTGATCATACTACATGTATATTAACACGTATCTGGACAAGATATGAAAATATGTGTGTCCCTTTATCTATTATAAGTTTAGAAATTTTACTTATCAATAATAATTGTAATGTTTACCTTGTACATGTTGTACTTGCATGTATTGTTTTTAGGCCAAACAAAAAAAGTTGTTTGTTTCCTGTAACCCGACCGACCGTCAAAAAATCGTGCCGACTCTGATTTTTTTTCACCATTTTCCCTACACTGCCTAAAAAGAACCAAAAATCCTTAAAATTAATGCAAGTCGTGCAACCCAGACTCGTCTTTGGAAGCCTCCCGTTCCCTTTATATTTTCTTTCAGACAATACGTACATAGCGCCTCTTGTTGTAAATCACTACAGTGAGTACATGTAGTTCACACCTGACCACCAGGTAGATTTAATCCGTTTCACATGAGTGACCAAGTGTTGAGAATTCGAAAGGATTAAAGTGATTATCTTCTCACGTTACTTGTATAGTGTATTGTAACCTGGACATAACCGATGAAGAGCAGACGATTTTTTAAAAGTTTATAAAGACGATTTTTTTTTAGAAAGAAGGAAAATTGGATGTCATGCAATTTGTTCCGGGATTGGGAAGGCAAACTTGCTTAATGGGACTGGCCCCTTCATCAATAGGCCATTCTCATAAACAATGGGTAATCTTTTTTCACGAAAGGGCCATTCCAAAAATGATCAATTTTCGAAAAGCTTTGCATATACGATGTATGTAAATCAGACGTTAGCAAGTTTTTTAAGTCGTGAAAATTCCATATTTACCATTTCCAATGAATAATTTACAGTACATCTTTTTTTTTGCATATATCGCAGAACAACCAAGACCAAACTTCAGCCACCGATCCTGTATTTTTCGTGTCCACGTATGGGCAGCTTTTTTGATACTAGGGAAGAAGGGGGGGGGGGGGGGTTGACTGCAATCATTGACATTTCTGTACAAACTCAAAATGACCACGTAAAATTAATGAGTCAGTGACATGATAATTTTACGGACGAACGCATACACAAGAAGTTAGTACCTTTACGTAGATAAGTTGGAGATTTAAACCAGGATAAAAAAGAACGTCGGAGAAAAATCAATATTGTATCATAATAGCAAAGAACCTTTCGGGTGAGCGGAACAAAAGAATTTGTGCTTCTGACTGGCCATATACAGTAAGCAGCTAACTGAGATCCACACGCTACTGCTACATTGCAACATAAATACGAGTGGTCAGAACTTTTCTATAGATTAAAAAACCGAAAATGGACGTCGTACGATTCGTAGAATAATGCGCACCAGGGCCCAGCGAGTTGCCGATTTTATAGACCATTTTTTATGTCGCATGGTGAATGGCCTTCCCAATGATACTGCAATTTGCAGGAAAATTAGCGTTTTTTTTTTAATCGCACATAATTTCCACAACCAAGACAAGTGTGGACTTCCGGGGGGGGGGGGGGTTCTTCTTTTCTTGCTTTATGTAACGCAACCCCCCCCCCCTGTAAAAAATATATGATTATTCAAATTTCCAAAACCTGTCATGAATTTCTCAATCATAAAAGATGACTGATAACTTAATATTTGGATTAACTAAAGACTCAATTGCAGTCCATTACAAATGTACTTGCAGTGATCAAGAAACTATTCATGGAATGGGGTTACTGTATGTTCAGATAACAATAATTATAATATTGTTTTGGAATGCAGAGGGAGGGGTTTACTATGTGCATTATACAATTATGGACTTTTCACTAAGTATATATGATGTGATATTGACTCACTATGAACATGATGAAAATATTGACCGAGACAAAGCCAAGGTCAATATTTTCATAGTGAGTCAATATGACATCATATATACTGAGTTAAAAGTCCATAACTGTTTTATTCTATAATTTCATATATGATTCACTATAAATAACGACCCCATTTGCAGAACTAAGTGAGGGTAATACCAGTCTATTTTTAAACCGTGGTATACGGTGATTTATTTAGGAGCGTTGATGACCTTATCAGCCAATCATGCAAAGAGAGTCGCTATTTATAGTTTATAGAATAATACATATTAGCTCAAAAAGAAAGGTGATAGTCACCAGAGACCCCTACCAACCTCATCTATCCTCCTCCACCCCAAAGAGTATGTATGTATAATAGTCATTTTAAAATTTAATCATGCTGCTCAAGCTTCAGCTTATGTACATTATACCCACAATAATGGCTGCAGCTATGTACACCACCCACGCAATCTCTAATAACAAACATCTTAAATAGCAGTAAGTTGAGTTCCAGAATCATCAATAAATGAAATTATAAATGATGGGACTCAACAAAATGTCACCAAAAAATCCTCGACTTATCATTTTCAGTTCCCTCCCTCTTGTAGGTGAAGACTTAGAGTGCCTCCATATACAATAAAAACTTAACAAAGTTTCTAAATTGCATCTGCCCTCTGACCAAAAAAAAAAAAAAAAAAAAAAAAAGGATTTTCCTACCTACCGACCCTCTCAATTTTTGGCATGTTACAGGAAACAAACATATTTTTTTGTTTGGCCTTATTAATTACCCTCGCTGTTATGTGCATAATCTGCCTGAGGATACGTCCATTTGAAGTTTTGTTTTTAATCTTTCTTAGGAGCCTATACAATATGTTTATGTGTTGATTTACAAAATGTACATTACACACTTGATCCTCTATCCTTAGGTTTAAGAAGTATTCAAACATATCAAATCAATTCAGTCTTCAAGTAATCATGGTAATGGTCTTTTTTGTTTATTTTATGTAAACTTGCATGTATAAATATTGAATTTTATTAATGAATTTATTACAAATTACAATATATACAAATGTATAGTATGGACACATGTATATCTTTGTTGGCTTGGTAATCATACCAACTTTCTTGATTGTGTTTTAGACATACTAACAAAATATGGGATTGATGTGAACAGAAGTCCTAAGGAGATACTAGCAGAGATTCGAAGTGCAGATTTTGACTTTGGAGATGACACCAGCAGCCAGGCCTCTGGAAGTACTGTAGATCATTTTAGGTAAAGCTTGTCTTCTACATGTATGCAAAACAGATCTTCATTACGTTGAAAATCAATTACATGTACAAAGTTCACTCAAATCAATGTAGTTTTTGATTGAATCAGATTGCTTTTGTTATTCATTATTTTGAATACTGTATACAGGGAGATTTTAGCCCATGTTTCACCCTTTTCATCTACTGTCATGAGGCAAATGTAAGACAGGGCTAGTAAAATTTAGCTTTAAGGATTTCTTCACAAAATGTGTATTAAAGTGCATGGAAGCAAATTCAATAATTGGTGAATCAGTCTCCTACATGTATCTAAATTAGGCAAAAATAAGACTGGGGGGAGAGGGGGGGGACAAAAGCTGTTTACTGTAAAGCTGCAGCTGTGGTTAATACTGCAGTATTGAAAAAAAAAAAACGCACCCTAAATAAATAAAAAAAAAAATTTTTTAAATGTATTTTGTACGTTAATGATATTGAACGTGAAAAGAACTGGATATTTAAGAATACCTTTCAGGCGTGTCTCAGAGCTTGATCAAGATCTGTCAGATGATGATGACGAGTCTACAACGATGAACGCCAATGTCGACCCTACCGTAACTGAAATTTGCATCTTCCATCTACGTGGACGCTGCGCATTTGGCAAAAGCTGCCGCAAACTTCACTACAATACAACATACGTTTGGCAATACAGGAAGAAAGATCTGATGGAGTGGGTGAATTTCTCCGATGATCACAACAGAGAGATTGAAATGACGTATAGTGATGTGAATAACACCGAGTGCTATCTAGATGCAGGGTATTAGAATATGTCATTTTACTTAAATCAATTATATTAAGGTGATAAGGCAACAAAAATAGCAATCAAAGAAACGCTTGTGTTGCCTGCGAAGTGGCTTATTCTTGAAAGTGGATCAAATATGTAGGTCAAGGTCACTAGATCAAAAGTATTGGTATCAATAGAAAAGTCTTGTCAAATGAAATTCACATGTGAAATATCAGACCTATTGCTAACCACTCAAGATATGGTCAATCTCAAATTTGCAGAGAAGAAAGTTAATAATCTAGGTCAAGGTCACTAGGTCAAAAATTTTGATAACAGAAGAAAAGTCTCATCACAAGCAATACAATCACTTACCAATGAAAAGATAAAGCAATCTTCTTCTTTTTTTTTTAAAGTAGGCTAGATATCTAGGTCAAGGTCACTAGATCAAAGACTATGGTATGTGTAGAAAAGTCTTGTCACAAGGAATGCATATGTGAAAAATATAGCCAATCTTATTTTTTTCTGAAAAGTAGGTCATATATCTAGGTCAAGGTCACTAGATAGAAAAATTATGGTATGTGTAGAAAGATCTTCTTACAAGAAATACACATGTGAATTATCAAAGTTTTGGGTGTGACACCCAAAGTGTGACAGACAGACGGACGAACAAAGTGATCCCTAAGTGTTATAATTATGCTTCACAAGGGACACAAAAATGTGCTTTGCAGGCTTGAATTTACATATGCCTTTAATATCAACAGAATACAACTTTTAAAAATACTTTCAGCACTTCTTGCCAATGATTTGTTTTTTTATCAAATAAATATTTATACTGTAAAGCACGAATACTATGAACATGCATACAGGGAATTTATGCTTTTAGCGAACTAATTTGAAATCCCCGGCAAATTCCCTTAATAAAGATAGCAATATTTGAGGCTTTATACGAACATGGATATTGCGAATTCACGGCTATTGCGAACAAATTTTGCGTAAAATTACTATATAAACACCACCTCCATAGTGAAGTCGCTTTGGCTAATCTCTTTGTTGACGATGATGAAAGTGACGACTCATCGTTTGCTCAATTGATTGCAAAGTAACACAATAAAACTGGTACAGAAGCGGAAATGCCATGTGTGCGGGACTTCGTTACCGTAGATGATGATGTCATTGCTACATCTGAGATGACAGATGATGACATTGTGGTTTCCGTTAGCGATACAGATTTTAGCGACGAGGACGATGATTTGTACAACCCTGACCCTCTTCCAAGAGTGAATGAAATTGACTCAAAATTACGTGATATTGAACGTTTTATTGAAGCTCAAGACTCCATGTCAGATAAATTATTTCACTCCCTTGCTACAATTAAAGTCTTTGTTCAAAATGTAAAGGGACAAAGTCCAGGGATAAATCTACCTCTGCGTCCTGCGTCTCTGACGCATAAAAATTGCCCAGAACCCATAGATTCCTGAACGCTGCGTCCCACCGTGCGCATTATTCACTTTCGTATAATGTGTCCCCTTTAGTTCATGGTTTACATAAAACTTACAAAGTCGAGAAACTGGAAGTGTATATTAGCTGTAACTCGTAAACATGTCTCGTGTTTATATTTTGTCCGCTCTTTTAAACCTACAGAACGTTGATTATGTCCATAGTATTGTATGAGAAATTGTTGCGCATCAATTTTTAGATATAAAAGTTATATGCGGTCTGATGCGAGTCTTAGTCTTTGTAATTCGGATTTAGATGTGCATGTAATATATACAATATATTTATGAAAAATTCTTCCATGGTAAACTTTGCAGAATAATATGAGTCAATAAATTCATATTGTTTAATTCAGACCTAAGTGTAGTAAGTTACCAGCGTCTTCGTATACAATATACATGTATAAATTATTGGTTTGTTTGGATAACGTTTCACTATACACATGTACGAAGCCTCACTTGCGTAAACAAAGCAACTAAATAAACAATAAATTACTTAATTCGGCAAATTTGAATATGAAATTGAAGTTTGGGAGCTAGATGTTTTATTTCTATTGATTTCTTCTGGATTATAACGATCTCGCCGCAGGCCATTCATATCACTTGCGACGCCGTGAGAATTCTGCTGGGACCCATTGTTTTGGCGAGGGACCCATTGGTTAAATTTCATGGGGTCCAAAGGACCCATTTAGATCAAATTGTAGATTAATCTCTGAAAGTCAGTGCCAAAAGAAAATTACCGACTTTTTTCTGTTTAAACTCTTATCATTGTATTTCAACAGTATGGAAAATAAAGTGTAAATATGTTTGAAGTATTAAAATTATTCTTTTTTATTTTTTTTGTTATATCTTTGCACGCGTTGTTTCTTAAATAACATGGATAATACAAAGTTTTTACATGTATATTAATTCAGTAAGATTTGTTATATGCATTGTACGAACTATGCTTATAGCAAACTGAAACGTGAGGTCCCTAGGACTTGGTAGTAAGCGTGTTTTACTGTAGTCTTGTCCATCTTTCACAAAATAACTAAGATAATCACTAACTTGCTCATTCAATTCATTACGTGTTATTTTGACTGAGGACTACCTCTACAGTAAACAAGTTAAAAGTCATGTTTGTAAAACATTAATGCCCCCCTACCCCTTCTGTGATTAAAGTCTGTCACAACTTTATACTTGCATTGATACAACCTATGGGGGTATAAAGTAACAGTTTCATTTCAATACGCAACTCCACTCAAGAGATATTGAACAGAAACCCTGAAGTTTTGGTATTTTTCAAAGTGCAAAGGGGCATAACTCTGTCCAAATTTTTTTGATCGGACCTAAATATGAACTTGACCTAGATTTTCATTTGATGTGTCTGTATACAAAATTTCATTTTTATATGTAACTCCACTCAAGAGATATTGAACGGAAACCCTGAAATTTTGGTATTTTTCGAGTGCAAGGGGCATTACTCTGTCAAAATTTTGTTGATTGGACCCAAATAAGAACTTGACCTAGATTGTCATTTGATGTATCCATATACAAAATTTCATTTCAATATGTAACTCCACTAAGAGATATTGAACGGAAACCCTGAAATTTTGGTTTTTTTCGAAGTGCAAGGGGCATAACTCTGTGAAAATTTTGTTGATTGGACCCAAATAAGAACTTGACCTAGATTGTCATTTGATGTATCCGTATACAATATTTCATTTCAATATGTAACTCCACTCAAGAGATATTGAACGGAAACCCTGAAATTTTGGTTTTTTTCGAAGTGCAAGGGGCATAACTCTGTCAAATTTTTTCCGATCGGACCTTAATACGAACTTTACCTAGATTTTCATTTGATGTGTCTGTATACAAAATTTCATATCAATATGTAACTCCATTCAAGAGATATTGAACGGAAACCCTGAAATTTTGGTATTTTTCGAAATGCAAGGGGCATAACTCTGTCAAAATTTTTTTGATCGGACCCAAATATGAACTTGACCTAGATTTTTGTTTGATGTGTCTGTATACAAAATTTCATTTCAATATGTGAATCCGCTCAAAAGATATTGAACGGAAACCCTGAAATTTTGGTATTTTTCGAAGTGCAAGGGGCATAACTCTGTCAAATTTTTTCCGATCAGACCTTAATACGAACTTGACCTAGATTTTCATTTGATGTGTCTGTATACAAAATTTCATATCAATATGTAACTCCATTCAAGAGATATTGAACGGAAACCCTGAAATTTTGGTATTTTTCGAAATGCAAGGGGCATAACTCTGTCAAAATTTTTTTGATCGGACCCAAATATGAACTTGACCTAGATTTTTGTTTGATGTGTCTGTATACAAAATTTCATTTCAATATATGAATCCGCTCAAAAGATATTGAACGGAAACCCTGAAATTTTGGTATTTTTCGAAGTGCAAGGGGCATAACTCTGTCAAAATTTTTTCGATCGGACCTTAATACGAACTTGACCTGGATTTTCATTTGATGTGTCTGTATACAAAATTTCATTTCAATATGTAACTCCATTCAAGAGATATTGAACGGAAACCCTGAAATTTTGGTATTTTTCGAAATGCAAGGGGCATAACTCTGTCAAAATTTTGTTGATCGGACCCAAATATGAACTTGACCTAGATTTTCATTTGATGTGTCTGTATACAAAATTTCATTTCAATATGTGCATCCACTCAAGAGATATTGAACGGAAACCCTGAAATTTTGGTATTTTTTGAAATGCAAGGGGCATAACTCTGTCAAAATTTTTTTGATCGGACCCAAATATGAACTTGACCTAGATTTTTGTTTGATGTGTCTGTATACAAAATTTCATTTCAATATGTGAATCCATTCCAGAGATATTGAACGGAAACTGATGTTGTGGACCGACCGACAGACCGACCGACAGACCGACAGACCGACCGACAGCGGCAAACCTATATGTCCCCTCTTCTTCGAAGGGGGGCATAATAAGAAGTTCCTCGAAGGTATTATCATTTCTCTATGTTTCCCTTGAGATCCCCATAGAAATGAAGATTTGCTGATAATTTTGTAGATGAATATAAGAGTACATGTACTTACAATTCTGTATATTTTCAGAAACGACTTGCTTCTGAGGATGAATTTTGATACGATGCGCGGACAAGGTTTACAGGGAGGCCAGATTGCTTTACAGGTGGACGTTAGACGACTGTCCACAGCATCGTCTGAGAGGGAGAAATTCCAGCCACTGGCCACTACATGGACATGGTACTGGCAGGACCAAACTGGACAATGGGTGGAGTACGGTCAAGGGGTCAGTTCTTACTTTTCATAATCATTGCCCTCTTAGCCTTTAATAGAATTCTTTTTCACCATAAGCTTTTTTAGCTCACCTGAGCCAAAGGCTCTAGTGAGCTATTGTCATAGCGATCCGTCCGGCGTCCGTCGTCCGTCGTCCGTCGTCTGTCGTCTGTCTGTCGTAAACTTTTCACATTTTCAACTTCTTCTCAAGAATGGCTTAAGGGATTTTGATGAAACTTGGTAGGTATAAAGTACTAATGATCCCCTACAAGTGTTGTTGTTTTTCGTCCGGATCCCTCAACAGGTGGCGCCACCACAGGCAAAAGTATGTCACGGGGGTACCTTCCCTTGACAAACTTCTTCTTCAGAACGGAAGCACATATCGACAAACTGAAAGCATCAGGATGATCTACAGAGATGTCTTAAGAAGTGTTGTTATTTTTGGTTCCACTCCGAAGTCAAATTTTTGACGCTTTTTTGACGTCTCTTCGGACTTAGCCAGAAATGCAAATTTTTGCACTATTTCTTTAAATAACTCAATAAGTGTATGATTTTACACACTCATTTACTGCATATTTATCATATATAACTTACTTAATGCTTTGATATGTATTTTATGCTTAAATTTTATTTTTTCATTTTTTTTATGAATTTTTTTCTTATGTAAAAAGGAAGGGGGGGGGGGGGGTGATTTTCATACATTTTCTGCTTCTTTTCTATAACCACTCTTCAGATTGTCATGACATTTTGTAGGTATGAGGTACTCATGCATGGTACCCTTCAAGTGAAAGAATTTTGTCAAGATATCCACTTTTGGATTTTTAAGGAATATTTTTTAAGATTGTACATAGGTATAATGTATGTTTTCCATGCCCAATGGACCAATGGGAAGTGGCTCCAAACCCCGGCAGGACCCCAACAATTTTTTTTCTCTTATTAGCTCACCTGAGCCAAAGGCTCTAGTGAGCTATTGTCATAGCGATACGTCCGGCGTCCGTCGTCCGTCGTCTGTCGTCTGTCGTCTGTCTGTCGTAAACTTTTCACATTTTCAACTTCTTCTCAAGAATGGCTTAAGGGATTTTGATGAAACTTGGTAGGTATAAAGTACTAATGATCCCCTACAAGTGTTGTTGTTTTTCGTCCGGATCCCTCAACAGGTGGCGCCACCACAGGCAAAAGTAGGTCACGGGGGGTACCCTCCCTTGACAAACTTCTTCTTCAGAACGGAAGCACATATCGACAAACTGAAAGCATCAGGATGATCTACAGAGATGTCTTAAGAAGTGTTGTTATTTTTGGTTCCACTCCGAAGTCAAATTTTTGACGCTTTTTTGACGTCTCTTCGTCTCTTCGGACTTAGCCAGAAATGCAAATTTTTGCACTATTTCTTTAAATAACTCAATAAGTGTATGATTTTACACACTCATTTACTGCATATTTATCATATATAACTTACTTAATGCTTTGATATGTATTTTATGCTTAAATTTTATTTTTTTATTTTTTTTATGAATTTTTTTCTTATGTAAAAAGGAAGGGGGGGGGGGGTGATTTTCATACATTTTCTGCTTCTTTTCTATAACCACTCTTCAGATTGTCATGACATTTTGTAGGTATGAGGTACTCATGCATGGTACCCTTCAAGTGAAAGAATTTTGTCAAGATATCCACTTTTGGATTTTTAAGGAATATTTTTTAAGATTGTACATAGGTATAATGTATGTTTTCCATGCCCAATGGACCAATGGGAAGTGGCTCCAAACCCCGGCAGGACCCCAACAAATTTTTTTCTCTTATTAGCTCACCTGAGCCAAAGGCTCTAGTGAGCTATTGTCATAGCGATCCGTCCGTCGTCCGTCGTCTGTCGTGTGTCGTCTGTCGTCTGTCTGTCGTAAACTTTTCACATTTTCAACTTCTTCTCAAGAATGGCTTAAGGGATTTTGATGAAACTTGGTAGGTATAAAGTACTAATGATCCCCTACAAGTGTTGTTGTTTTTCGTCCGGATCCCTCAACAGGTGGCGCCACCACAGGCAAAAGTAGGTCACGGGGGGTACCCTCCCTTGACAAACTTCTTCTTCAGAACGGAAGCACATATCGACAAACTGAAAGCATCAGGATGATCTACAGAGATGTCTTAAGAAGTGTTGTTATTTTTGGTTCCACTCCGAAGTCAAATTTTTGACGCTTTTTTGACGTCTCTTCGGACTTAGCCAGAAATGCAAATTTTTGCACTATTTCTTTAAATAACTCAATAAGTGTATGATTTTACACACTCATTTACTGCATATTTATCATATATAACTTACTTAATGCTTTGATATGTATTTTATGCTTAAATTTTATTTTTTTATTTTTTTTTATGAATTTTTTTCTTATGTAAAAAGGAAGGGGGGGGGGGGTGATTTTCATACATTTTCTGCTTCTTTTCTATAACCACTCTTCAGATTGTCATGACATTTTGTAGGTATGAGGTACTCATGCATGGTACCCTTCAAGTGAAAGAATTTTGTCAAGATATCCACTTTTGGATTTTTAAGGAATATTTTTTAAGATTGTACATAGGTATAATGTATGTTTTCTTACCAAAAATAGGAGAAAAATTCTCAAATCGCACCGGGTTAAACACATTGATACTACTTTTGAATAAAGAAATTTTATTTGAATCACAAAAAAAAAAAAAAAAAAAATGCCGTAAAGATTAAAAGTACACAACTTTTTAAATATTTTTTCAAAGCCATGCACCTGGTTCCGGACCGGAATTATTCGAATTTTATGATCTGAGGACCCATTTTCACACGCATTCTTGCACACATGTAGATGTCTCACACACTTTAAACTATATTCAAAATTTTATTTCATCTATCTAGTAAACAATCACGGGAAGACAATTCAAGATAAACATTGTGTGTATTTTCCACCAATTGTTGAAAATAATAAGAAAATAATCGGAACTATTTGACAGGACAATGACCTAGATATGCATTAATTCATCTTCGTCCCCAAGACGCATCGTATTCCGCTAGGCGCTTCATTGCAATACAAACCGCAAAGTAGTACTGCGATACATTTCAGGAGATACAGTGCAAACGGAATAGATTTTTATACTTGGAACACTTTCATAATGGTTATCATTCATGTACTTGGAACACTTGCATATACTTGTTATCATGTATAAAGTTTGCTCGAATTTCCTCTGTCTTAGACTCCGTTAGATGAAGTAATTTACGGACTGATTTCTTGAAGAAACGTCTAATGAGTAATCTCTTCCTCTGGATTTTGAGAATGCATAGGACATTTAATATCTGAAATTCTTGAAAATAAATAATTCTGTTCAGAGTTCCTGAAATCTTCCAATGAAATGTTGGACCACAGAAGCTGTTGTTTTAATAGAGAAAATAAATTATTATTCACAACTTTAAGCCACTGTGTTCGTCATCTTGTATGTATAATATTTCTAAGAGGAACACAGAGGCCTGAGGTTGTGAATAATAAAACATTTTCTCTCATAAAACGACAGGATCCTGTGTTAAGACATTTGGGAATTTTTATCTGATCAAATAATAGATACATGATGAGTTTTATATCGGACCAAATAACTTCTTGTCGGCAAATCCAATGCAACCGATACATTTCATGAACTCTCTCCGCTAACAACTTGTCCGTGTACAATTAGTTAACAGTAAATAACGATGTCGTAGGTCTGCTAGTTGGACAAGCTTAACAATTTCATGGGCCTTTTAATTTGTTTCAAACTGCGAAACCTAGAGAAACCACTTGAGTTGTTGAACAGCGTATGCTGAAATGCGACGCTCCTTCTCGCCTGTTGAATTATGCATAGGCAAGAAGCGTCGCATTTCAGCATATTTACTGAAAATTATTTGTTCAAATGGCTTCACTGGGTCATGAGGTATGATACAACATACACTGCTTTTTTGGAAAACAAACTGGCACAATTTCTGCACAACTCACTTGAATTGATGAATATTGGATTAAAACGATTTTAACTGTACGTTTCATGTATTTGAGATGAAATCAATACTATTCAAAAGCATAATTCATAGATTTCAGTGAATAAAGGCAAAACTGAAAAATCTTTGTTTTTTATGCCCCTGGAATAAAAGATTTGGGAGCATATAGTTTTTGGCCTGTCCGTCTGTCTGTTTGTCTGTCTGTTTTCCGAAAAACTTTAACATTGGGCATAACTTTTGAATGAAAGCTGGTGATAGAGGTTTCATATTTCACATGTGTATTTACCAAAATTTTTGACCTCATGACCATAACCTTGACCTTTCACGTACTTCTCAAAAACTTTAACATTGGGCATAACTTTTGAATGGTTAGTGATAGGGCTTTCATATTGTACATGTGTATTCCTTGTGACAAGATCTTTCCATTGATACCAATATTACGCTGACCCTGACCTCTCACATACTTAACAGAAAATGGCGTTTATACTAACAAAGATGCCGCCGGGGGCATTCTCGTTTCACAAACACAGGCTTTATAATTTCTGGCATGCTAGCTACATGTATCAATAATGAAAGGTTTTGTGTTCAATTTTAAATAAACTTAATTTGTGAAATCATTTCATTGTTTTATTCTTTTTCTGCTGCACATTAATGTGGAATTTTACAATATGATTTTATTTTTGATGTTGCATAATTGAACTATACTAGCTTGGCATATGACGTTGGACCACTTTATCCGTTTTTTAGCTCACCTGAGCCAAAGGCTCAAGTGGGCTATTGTCATAGTGTGGCGTCCGGTGTCCGTCGTCCGTCCGTCCGTCGTAAACTTTTAACATTTTCAACTTCTTCTCAAGAACGGCTGAAGGGATTTTGATGAAACTTGGTATGCATGAAGTACTAAAGGTCCTCTACCAAGTTTCTTCATTTCCGCTTGATCCCTTCAGGGGTGGATCCAGGGCGGGGTCAAATAGGCCCCAGAGGGTACCCCTCTTCAAAAATCTTCTTCTCCAGTTCCACTGAATGGATTGAAAAACTAATTGTATCTAAGTGATCTAGAAGGATGTACGATTCAAGTTTGTTCATTTCGTTAAAATCCAATAACTAATTTTTGACGCGTTTTTGACGTCTTTTTCGACATTGCATTTTTAATGCAAAAATTGATATTTCTCTTAATATTTTCTTTCTTATTGAAAAATTCTGCTCCAGTTTAGTTTAATTTAGCCATTTTTAAGCAAAGGAATGCTTTAGTGAAAGAATTTTGCTGAAAGGTTTATTTTTGAATTTTTAATGATTTTTTTAATACTGTAAAAAAGGAAGGGAGGATGGTCATTTTCATCATTTTTGGCATTTTATGGTTCTTCCCATGAATGATTGTTTTAACATTTATCATATTTATTGTAAGGAATGTAACAGTGAAAGACTTTCCTCAATATCTTGACTTTTAGATTTTTAATGATTTCTTTAATACTGTAAATAGGCATGTTTTCTTTGTCAATGAGTCCCAAGGTAGCGAGTTCAAATCCCGGCTGGGCCTTAAAAAATTTTTTTCTTTATTTTTCATTTTTCATCCATATTTTAAGCTTTGAATGCTATTTTTAACTTACCTGAATAATTTTAATGCCATTTTTGCCACTTTTTGAACTTTGGAATTTTTTATGAAGTTTGGCATTTTCTCCATATTAATTTCCCTTGAGTTCATATTGATATTTTGAAACCTATATCCTAGGTAAAATTAAATTAATGAATGCTTGTGTGATAGCATTTTTGATTTACAACATGTACAATTTGAATTTATAATAATTCTTGTATTCTATAGCGTATAAAAAGGGGGGGGGTCAAAATTTCTGTAACAACATCTGCTGACAGATTTTTTTTTCTATTAGATGATATAATAAGAACTGGACAAAATAATATTTTTTTTCTAATTGGCTTGTATATTAATGAACTAATCAGAGTAAATACTAATCTTTCTTTCATTTACTCCATCTAACAGTGGTTTTCTGCACTTAATATTTCTTAAGGATGACATCCTATCTGATGCCTCTTTAGGTTGTCCATCCTTTCCCCGAAAGAGAGAGATGTTAGGGTGCTCTTATTATTTTTCTTTAACTATTTCTTTTAATAACTTAGTAAATATATGATCTTCTGCACTCATTTATTGCATGTTTGTCAGATTAAGTTCCTCAATTCTTTTATATACATTATTTGCTATACCTTTATTTTTTGAATTTTTTTTTTTTTTATATTTTAATCTAGATATGCTGTGCGTCCACATAGACCCAAGGATTGTGGGTTCAAATTCAGGCACTGGCATCCCAATTTTTTTTTTCATTTTTTGCATTTTGCAAGCTTTTTAAGCACTTTTAAATCATCTGAATACAAAAAAACCTTCTTTTTTCTTTTTCCATTTTCATTTTCTCCATTTTGCACACTCATTTATTGCATTTTACTTTTTTGGAATTTTTATGATATTTTTTTTAATTATTTATGGCATATGGACCAAAAAATTCTGACTATGGCTCTGGCTCTAACATTATTCAATCTCAGTATGTTCAGAGTGTGCATGGATATCAGGTGAGCGTTGTGCCCCCCTGGGGCTCTTGTTTTCCTTTTTCTACAGGTTTTGCCAGGGGCAATGACTTTGAAAGTAGATTTTTGGAAATACTTAGAATGGTGTCTGCAATTTTCTGAAAACTTAAGTCGTACTGAGGTCAAGGTTGAATTTAGGTCAAGGTCATATTGATGTTGAACACTAGGTCATAGACTCATACATGTACATGTTGTAGATAAGACATACATGTAGTAAAATTAAATTATGAGAAATCTATTTATATCAAAAAGTAATATTTTAAGGCAGGTTAATGTCAGATAAATTGAATTACTGAATTTGGGTGGCACCCTTTGAATCAGTCCTCAACAAATACACAATGCCTCTACAGTACATGCAGGTTTGTAAGTGACGGTCAGAGAAAATTAGACATGCATCATCTTGCGCAATACAAATTTGATCAAGTCCATGTATGTGTATGTATATCTTTAGGGACTGTAACTTTCAAATAAATCAATAACTTGATAAATAGAAGTGCTAATCTTTAACATTTTTAGGCCACATCCGGTTATAGAAGCAGTGTTGATAGTTCAAGCATGGAGCAGAAATATTTGGAGAACCCCAGCGGCCAAATGCGGTTTGCCACTATGGGCCATGAGTATGCCATGGATTTTGCCGCAATGTGTCAACAGAATATGGAGTACGAGACGAAACGGAAAGTTCGTAGGAGACCAGTTTTTGTTGACAATAGGGAAATGGAGGCCAAGAAGAAACAGTAAGGCTAAAGAAAATAGTAGAATTTTAAGTGTGGCTTACTAAAACGGCAGCATCTAGGGGACAGCAGATTCTACGAAAATGTGGTCCGCAGAGAGAAACTGGATATACTATAGGGGTTGCTTTGTTTGTTTTTAATTAGGGCTGTAACGGTTCAGAAATCTTTCGGTTCGGTTCGGTTTGAATTATGAACCTCGGTTTTTCGGTTTTCGATTCGGTTTAAAGCAGAGCAAGTTTCTTAGTATTATTACCAGTTTGTTAGGTATTTTTCTCGATTGTGTTGATGTGTTATAATCCAGTTAATGTGTCAATGTAATCTTGATATCAAAATGATACAAAATCATACTCTAACTGAATTAGAATTTTCATAATCCAAAAAGTGCACTGGAATTGCTTTTAGATTATATTACTTGCTCTATAAATTTCACAAATACACTCAAAATATGAGACAAGTTTAAAACTGTCCTAGAGATGTACATGTACTGGAAAGATTCCACGAATCATATACTAATATAACCAAATTTTCAATCATGTACCTGTTCTGTAATCTGAGCCGCCCGCTGGCTAACTTGTTAAATTTTGCAGAGTTTCTGAATGCAAGTAGATCAGGTCATACTCGGCCTGCTTATCTTCAGGACGATGTCACGCACATGTTTTCAGTTAATATTTGTGCTGACATTGCCGAAGTAGAACAAGTCGAATACTTAAATCCAATTTTGCAAATTCTGCAAACAGTAATCGTCTTATCGACCACCCTCCGACTTTCAAACAATCAAAATGATCGCCTGGGACCTCTGTTTTGACGTCTGGGTCGCCATTACTAAACCTAAAAAGTTTATCGAAGAAGGCGGCCTACGATTGGTCGTTTCGTCAGAGGTGACCAATCGAAACGTTCGTTATTTGAGAGAAAATCAAGTGATAAAAAAAAAGAAAAAAACCGAATCGAAATCTGGAAATTCCGAACCGAATCGAACCGTGAGATTTTTAACCGCGGTTAACCGACTTTTCGGTTAATCGTTACAGCCCTATTTTTAATATTTTATACACCGCCAAAAACGTAAACAGTCACAGTGTGAGGTTTTTCTGTCTCACTCTCATACTATGATGACATCAATCAGTTCAAATTTTGCCATTACACCACATTAGGCCTTACATTGCAAACAAAAAAAGTCATGTAATACGTCAAAACTCACGATAAAAAGAATCTGTTGCTACGTGTATGTACGAGACCAATATAGAGGACTCTCAGTCCCGGGTGATATTCAGTAACTGTCTCAGTCTTGGCTAATGCATCAGTTTTGATTAGTTTCTGCAAATCACCCTCCACTGAGATTTCACGATATCCGTTTCATACAATTACCAGATACTATTAGTTGGTCCTCTTGTCTCAAGGAAAAGGAAAAGCATGCTTTTTGGGCAATTTAGAAGACATAGAAAGATTCAATTGCCAACTAATAGTAGAATGAATTCTCTTAGCTTTTTTTCAAGTGATAAAGTGTCTCTTTAACTTATTTTATCCAGGTCACCAAGCACTGGCACAACTGGAGGAAAACCAGTTTCCATGGTTACCGGTCCAGCTTTGACCAAGCCGATGATGTCGTACATTCCAGACAGTTGGCAGCTAGACGCAAGGCACCGTGGACATCACATCACCGACCATTTTCAACGAACAGTGGTGAGGAAATGTCAACACATTAAAACATACGCATAAGGCTTGCAAATCTTTAATACAAGGGTAGGATACATGTACATGTATGTCCTGACTATTTTTTGTCTAGGGTTGGATTTCCCTGTCCTGGTACAATGGGGTGATAAATGATATTATTCATGAGATTACGGGACACCAATCCTGTTACACAGTATGTATACCATTCTGCCAGACCACTGTGTACAAGGAATCCTTTTTTTCCATCTTCAATAAGGATCTGGAACCAGCTGCCAGAAAACACAGTCTCAGAAAACTCCTTTGAAGCCTTCAAGATCAGGATCCAAGGACTGATACCACCACCATAGACAAAACCAGCACACGTTTTTATTCGCTTTTTAAATAATAAATACCGTACAGTGCTCCCCCGCTCATCCGCTTTTAGCTCACAGTGAAATAATGCCGCAGTAATGGTTCTTCACTTTACTGGGAAGAAGAAGAAGAACTAACATCTTCACAGCCAATTGTGCCTCACATGAAATTTACCTAAAAGTTCACATGAAATTTATGTGAAATGAGCACGAACATTAAATTTACATGAAATTTTTCACATGAAATTCATGTGAAGTTTCTGACATGAATTGCATGTAAAGTCAATTTTGCATGAAGGTCACAAAGAAAAATTCATGCAAAATTCATGTGAAGTAAATTTGTGTGAAATTCATGACTGTGAAATTTTTTTTCACATGAATTTTATGTAAAATTTATATGAAATTCACATGAACTTTCATGTGAAATTTACATGATGCTCATTTCATATGAATTTCACGTGAGGCACAATTGGCTGTATACATGTACATGTATGTTTAGCTGGCAGACTTTTAAGTGCCATTACGATATAATTTCTTGTTCTTTATTTTGGATAACTAGTGTTTGAAGCATTGCTGATTATTGTGATTTATATGCCCTTTGATAATAATTTCAGATTACTGGTGTTTCGTCGTGTGTAGATGAAGTGAAGAAAATAAAAGATCAGTTCTTTATGACAATGCCTAGCACAGCTTACATTACATGTGTGGAGAGAGTTGAAAACGGAGAACTCTGGATGAACTTCGCAAGGTGGGGTCATTTATATAGATAATAAGTGTCTTAATTTGTGTTTTGTTACGGGTGAGCAACACACAGCAAGTGCATTTATTGTACATGTAATGCATGTTCTAAGCGCATTTTATGTGATAAATGCACTTGCTGTGTGTTGCATACCAGTAACAAAACAAATTATGACATTTATTCTATATACATGTATATGCACCACAATTGTCGTTCATTTTTGTTTCCTGAAATCACGTTTTTCCAGGTAAAGAGATACGTTAAAATTTAGGTCAACGCGGGTTCAGTTTGCAGGTTATAACAAACGTCACAGCATGTTTCTGTAGGGCTTATGCATTGTGACGTCACGAGCGTTTACATGCGAGAATGCAACACGTTCCTGTCAATAGTTGCTTGTAAGGGAATTAAATAGGCTGTGCATATATAGTGGATTGGCACATTGTACATTGGAGAGAAACTTTTTTAATGTTAACTTATATATTTGTCAAATTTAAATACTATAACTTGTTTGTAGTAAGATAGAATATATTAACTTTTTCCTTCATCTAGGAATGTATATCGTGTCTTTTGATTTTTCTCCATACAATGGCATTAGTGCTGTAAAAACACATGATGTTACTTTAGAGAGTTTGAGATTTTCTGCGTGTAACTTGTAGGTGTACTTTTATTATGATCTGCTATTGTGATGTCATCATTAATCGTGTTTGACGTCATTTGCTTTACACGTTACACGTCGCTAGTGAACGTGTAAAGTGCGAGATACACGTAGGTCTTTACTTCAAGACAATTCATCCCCTCTATTCTATAAAACAGTATAAAAAGTATGGCATTCAATTCAGAATGATTTCAAGTTTCTATTACAATATAGATTTAACCAAACTTGTTGTTCCTTTTGAATTCAACCTGTCGAAAAGTCAACTAAAGTTCACTAAGATTTTACAAGTACACGTAGTGGTCTTTGAAAAGAAATCTCAACAACAGTAACATGGAGTTCAACTTGTACACTAGACGTACCCGTACAAGCTACACGAAGGAAAGCTCAACCTCTCTATTACATTTTGTGTACAGTATTGCATTGGTCACCTTATTCTCTCCTACATTGCAGCAAAATGGAGAAAATGAAGAGAAAAAGCAGGAACAGTACCGTTGATCAACGCACATTATTTCACGGTACGACAAGCAAATATGTGGATGCCATATGCAGACAAGGTTTTGACTTCCGATTTAGCGGAAAAACTACTGGTACTAAATTTGGCAAGGGAAGCTACTTTGCCAAGAGTGCACGTTATGCGGACAGTTACACTGACCATGGGGCAGATAAAGAGATGTTTCTGGTTAAAGTTCTAGTCGGGGATTTCGCAAAGGGAGATAAATCCATGGTTCGTCCGCCGCCCAAAAATCCAGCAGACCCGTTTGAATTGTTCGATTCTTGTGTAGACGATGTTTCCAAACCAAACATTTTTGTGATTTTTACGTTTGATCAGGTTTACCCGGAATATGTTATTAGGTATCGTAACAGAAACGTTACCGATGTTTAATATTGACTGTTTGCTGTATTTTATTTGTTAAGCATAGTAGAACACAGAGATAACTTTGTCTGGTGCCACAATCTCTCTTCATATTTTAATGCACTGGTATTTAATAAGGCTGTCACGGTTCAGCCTTTAATTGGTTTGGTTCGGTTCAGGAAAATGAACTGCGGTTCTCCGTTTTTTCGTTTCGGTATGAGTTTGTGTTGTTTAATTCCATAAAAGAGTGAAATAATGGTAAGAATTATCAACAAATAATTATTTTTCATTTTTCTGCTTTGAAAGCATTTTTCTTCGAAATTTTATAAACATTCAACAAAATAACCAAACTAGAACACTTTGAAGACTTAATTCTTAGACTCCACCTGTCAAACAAGCAGGTGCAAATTTACAATCAAGAAGTGAAACAACCTATTTCATTGGGTGAAATACGACAAAGTACCCCATTACAGTCTGTGTATCATACAAATTGATAACTATACTGATTACCAGATATAACCAAAAATAAAAAAGAACCGAAACAAAATCCATAAAGTACGATCCGAATTGAACCGACCAAGCTTGAACCGTGGTTAACCGAATTTTCGGTTAACCGTGACAGCCCTAGTATCAAAGAACTTTTTGTTTCATTCCTCAATTTTTTACCTTGACCTTGGGTCATGACCTTTGTGTACTATATGGAAAGTAAAATTACTGCCATGTCTTTTATCTTTCAAGTGTTCATCTGATGTAATAGTGACAAGACCTTTCTTTTGATACCTTGACCTTTGACCTGGCGACCTTGATCTCATAGTAACACCAGCATGTCCTAAAAGTAATCTTGTTTTACATGCAATGCTACTAAAAAATAAGCACAGAGAAACTCTGAAATGATGTTTAACATGTATATCATGATATTGATACAGCATTCAGAAATGATTTTGAAATGAGTTACATGTTTATTGGTACCATATGAATAGGAAGCATCAGATGAAATTGTTTAATGTTTGAAAGTTCATGATGTACACCATGCAAGGTAAATAGAACACCCTATTTGGCAATTTGTTTTGTGCCAATGATGTGAAAGCATTTCTGTTTTATTACTGATGTTTTTGAAATTTCACTTTAGTTTCAATGTAGAATGCTGTTTAAAAGTGTTCAGACAAAGATATGTGACATGAAAACATAAGTTTTTTAGCTCTACTGGTCATAGACCAGTCGAGCTTATGCGATACCCCGTTGTCTGGTGTCTGTCCGTCTGTCTGTCCGTCCGTCCGTAAACAATTCTTGTGCTCGCAACTCCTCTGAAACTATAAGAGATAGAAATGTAACTCTTTTTGCAATATGATGGGTCTGTGGTCTAGTTGTGCACCTGACATTTTGTTTGAGCCCCTGACCCCCAGGGTCCTAGAAAATGGGCGTGGTCATTTTCTACTATATAACTCTATGTAATCTTGTTCTCGCAACTCCTCTGACACTATAAATGATGGAGACTTAATTCTTTTTGCAATATGATTGGTCTATGGTCTAGTTGTGCACCTGATATTTTGTTTGAGCCCCTGACCCCCAGGGTCTTAGAAAATGGGTGTGGTCATTTTCTCCTATATAACCCTATGTTATCTTGTGCTCACAACTCCTCTGACACTATAAGTGATGTAGACTCAATTCTTTTTGCAATATGATGGGTCTGTGGTCTAGTTGTGCACCTGATATTTTGTTTGAGCCCCTGACCCCCAGGGTCTCAGAAAAAAGGTGTGGTCATTTTCTCCTATATAACTCTTTGTAATATTGTGCTCACAACTCCTCTGACACTGTAAATGATGGAGACTTAATTCTTTTTGCAATATGATGGGTCTGTGGTCTAGTTGTGCACCTGATATTTTGTTTGAGCCCTTGACCCCCAGGGTCCTAGAAAATGGGCGTGGTCATTTTCTCCTATATAACTCTATGTAATCTTGTGCTCGCAACTCCTCTGACACTATAAATGATGGAGACTTAATTCTTTTTGCAATATAAGGGATCTTTGGTCTAGTTGTGCACCTGATATTTTGTTTGAGCCCTGACCCCCAGGGTCTTAGAAAATGGGTGTGGTCATTTTCTCCTATGTAACTCTATGTAATCTTGTGCTCGCAACTCCTTTGACACTATAAATGATGGAGACTTAATTCTTTTTGCAGTATGATGGATGTGTGGTTTAGTTGTGCACCTGATATTTTGTATGAGCCCCTGACCCCCAGGGTTTTAGAAAATGGGCGTGGTCATTTTCTCGTATATAGTGCTCTCAACTCTTGTTGTTTATGCAATATAATGGATCTGTAGTCTTATTATGTCATTGATAGTTCATTTGAGCTAGCAGCCCCTGACCACTAGGATCTTGGAAAATGGGTATGGCATTATTTTTTGAAATCCTTTATCTCGGATATTAAAAATTATATGAGTGATATTCTAGTTGCAGTCTAATGGATTTCTTATTTCGTTGTGCTACTTATAATTTGTTAGAGGGCCTGCTCGCTATGGTCTTTTGTTTAGAATAAAATGGAAATTGTTATATATGTGTATGTATATTATTCACTTGTCAATGAGTGAATTAAACAAAACAACCAGGAGAGCTATAGTCTCGTCAGAGACTTCTGGTTACTGTTTTATAGTAATGAAAACGAGAATAATTTGAATATTATGCCTGTCAGTGAATTGAAATATATCCTCCACATTTTCATAAGAAGATAATCAAATTTTACGTATATTTTTAGCTTACCACATTTTTTTATATTTATTGTAAACATTTACTGTCTTCTTTTTTTAATTTTGTACATAGCTCATCATTCACTTGATTTTAAGCCTTTCATTGTTACTTGGACCATAGACTGTTTCATGATAAGGTTCGCTTGGGTCACCTTTGTCTCTTCGTATGGTACTTTTCCACTCAAAACAATGGAGTTACGTCATACCACACTAAATCTTGACATACACTGCTGCGCCATGACGTCATTCATTGTCACATTTGAGACAAAAGTTCTCCGAACGAACCTTATCGTGAAAGGGTCTGTTATCATATTGCAGCAGTAAACTTGCATTTTTTACACACCTAGACCCGAGATCTCAATATTTGACGCAACTTTTTACTGTGACGTTGTATCAGATCAGTGATGTCACAGAAAAGAGTAATGTCAAAAGTTGTAATGGCAAGGTCTTGGTGTGTCTAAAATGCAAGTTAGATGGCACATTCTCCCACTTGAGACTGAGAACACCAGGGGTGAGATTGTAAGACTCTTTCATGGTCTCCTATGAAAGATACATCGTTTCCACCAAAGGGGTATCAAAATCATGTAAAACTTGAGGTTTGCTGAGGGTTTTGCAAAATTCTGAGACATGGAGGGTGGAAACGATGTATCTTTCTTAAAAGAATATGAAAGAGTATTTTTCTCTCTTATTTATGGGCAAAAGTCAAAACAAAATGAAAAGAGACGAAATATGAAAAATATCAAGTTGATCAAAATGCAAAGTTTTGCAATATTGGAGTTCAGCCTCCCCAAAAATGGTTTATTCTATAATAAACTATGAATAATAGGCTTTTCAAAATATAATGCAAGAATACATTGAAAAACAATCCTAATATCAATTTTTATTCTCACATCGCCGCTAGCTTGTTTGTTTTGTGGGCCGAAATCATGACATCACAATAACGTTAACAATAGAAACAATGGCGTCACGTGATATGTGATACAGCTGTCACGTGATATGTGATACAGGTGTCGCTTACATAGCTGCATCTCATGGGCCTACTCTGTAACACATACGCGGGTATGAGATAAAAATTTATCTCACCCTCTGACGTCATCGATCTCACCCTGTGACATCATCGCTAGCAAATTGATGTTATGCAAGTAAGGAAACAAACAGGTGATTATGACAGACGCTCTAGTCGACGACGTAGGCGAAAAACAATCCAACACATCCATGAGGGAGAGATGGCTAATTTTCTACCCTCGTGTAAAAGCCTCGTCATGGACCTGCAAAATTTGTATACTCGGGTTGAGAAAATCGCCATCCCTCCCTTATTGTGGTGTAAGATTATATTGTTCAGATTATTGTTCATGTACTCTGATAAACATGTACCTTAAAGACGTGATTGTAGTAAAATTTCTATGCACCCATAAATTAACAACATGATTGTGTCGTGATACATGTATTTGTGGGTAAAATATCAATACTTATAAAGAAACTAGGAATAAGTAAGGGAAAAGTGTGTGCTCCAAAATTTAATTTTAAATTTAAACATATTTTATTTTCAAAGAATCAAAATTGGATCGGGCAAAAGTTATTCCAACATTATGAACACCCTTTCCCGGAGTTCTCTGTTCATCTTGCATTTTTTCCATCCCTGTTTATTTTCCCTTTTTACATCCATCAACCAAAACTTATATAATACTCAAAGACGGAATATTACTGTATAGCTATACTGAAAGAGTTTGTACATTTAGAACATATATATTCATTTCATGTATTAATAATTGATTTAGTTCAGGACAACCTTATAAAATACATATACATGTACTTTATGTATTCTGAAAATGTAAGTTTTGCCATGCAACAGGATTTTCCCCTTAAATCATTGTTTGCCAATACAAACAACTTAAATATGTCAAAAAAATAAGAAAAACAAAAATACTTGATGTTACATTTTTAATAGGAATATAAACTAAATCTAGGCTTCGAATTCATTGTTTCAGTTGTTTTAATTCCATCAATATGGAGTAGGATTTAAACTAGTCGTTCTCACATCTTGTCTTTCGAAGAGAAAAAAGGTAGATTTGGTAATGTATAGTACAAAGGAAGAGTTGTCATTTGCTGAAAAAGTTTTGAATAATTCAGGGATTCAAAGCTTTTACATTCTTTCTACTGAAAAAAAAAATGCCTACAGCAAGAGATGCATATTTTGGAAAAAAGTCTTTCTTACATCTCATCAAAAAGAGAAAAAAGCAATGTATAATTAAAAAAAAAGAGTTGTCATTTTCTTGACAAAGGTTATTTTGAAATTGCATGAATTCTAAGCTTTTATGATTTTTCTGCCAAAAAAAAATGCCTACAGCAAGAGATATATACAAAATCTATTTGAAGAAAAAAAATTGAAATAAAGAAATAAAATAAGTATGAAAATAATCACAATCTAAAGCAATTGTTTAAAAATGTCACATTCCATTTGCTAATTGTGCTGATGTGGAAGTTGCTATCTTTATATTTTGCATTAAAAGAAATGAAATAGCATGGCAATTATTATAATTATTAGAGAATATCCCTCTCTTCCCTCCCCCTCCCACCGCTTCCTTCCTCCTCCCTCACCTCCCTTTCACCCTGTCAAACCCCTCCATTATATCAGCATTGACTGGCAGTATAAATATTCGAAAGTAATTATTTTCGAATCTCTGAGTGAGTTACAAACATTCATATCTTGATGATGCTAAAAGGATAGACAGACTTGCCCCTACAATTAGTTAATTTTATTTTTAGTATCTATATATATGCATAATCCAAGTAGTCATCAAACTTGTGCATGAAATTTGACATCACCTTTTTACATCATCTTGACTTTTTTCATAATTTTACCATTATTATATGTGTTTAAAATTGCATATTTCAGTGACTTGTTGTAAAATTGAAATTTTGCTTTGATAATTTAAAGAGCCGTAATGATTATACAATTTCTTTTATTACAAAATATGATTTACATGTAATGCTGAGAGCGATTCTAAAAATCTGTCGGATTCATTCTCCAGGTATTTAACCAAATCTGCTCATTTAGAAACGATGCGTAACAAAAGTAATCATTACTTATTTTTCATTTACTGCAAACATGGTTATTTTCGCTTTGGGAAAATTTAGCGATTATACAGTAAAACGTGTCTAAACCGATAACAACTCGGACAAAGAAAAAATATCGGTATAGACAGGTTATCGGATAACACTGGTTTAACAGAATTAAGGAATCCTGATAATTTCTTCAAATTATCTTAATATTCCTAGTGGAAAACTGTGAAACAGTAATGCTTTCATGTTTACCATGAACTTATTTCTTAATTTGCATAAAAATTATCCTCTCTTTGATAACAAGTTACATTAAACTCCATGAAAAAGATTTCAAGTCAAGGCTTTAAAATTTTCTTATTTGTACTTGGTGATAAGAAATTAATCTCATCATAATACAAACAATTAAGACACTGCCCATGGCTTGGGCTGGTTACTAATAAGAGAAATGGAGTCCATTGAGCTAAAGTTTTAATTGATCAGCTTGTGGTGATAATCAATCAAAACATGGGTTGGTTAAGGTAGTTATTATTTTAGCATATCGGTTTAGACAGTGTAAAAAATACATGTATAAAATGTCACTGGGACCGAAAATGAATATGGTATTCAAAGTAGGCAGTGTTCAGTTTACACAGGTTATCATGGTTATTTTATATAGGAAAAGATAGAAAATTCTCTGGGACCAAAAAATTCTATCGGAATAGACAGGTTATCGGATTAGACAGGTATCGGTTTAAACAGGTTTCACTGTAACATCAAGACACTAACGCTTGGGGGAAACTTTCTCGATGAAAATGCATATTTCACATTGTAAGAATGCAGCAGGGATATTTTCGTGTGCGGAAATATTGGCGATGTTCATAGATTCGTGAAAAATGCCAAAATTACCCCAACGCAAAAATATTCACGTTTACAGTATCTTGTTGTTGAATTTTATTGTTTTATTTATATCCATTGTCTTTCCATTACAAAACCATTTATTTTACCGTTGATCTTATAGCTATATCTCCAACCAGTGAAGTTTAGGGGTAGAATATTTTTATTATTGTTGTCTGTCTGTACGATGTTTGTCATCAAACATCCTTCATGTTTTATTATGCAATGAAAAATAATTGTTGATGAAATTTCATTGAGTGACTTTTTCATGAGATGTTATTATTACAAGTGCCATAACAAAAATAATAGGCAAGATTTGCAAACTGTTTTTGATTATTTAAGCGCATGTTTTTGTTTCTGTTCAAATAATCTCATAGAAAATATTTCATATTGTGACAGTTTGGGTGCCAGGTTACTTAAGGGGGTAAGAGCATAGTACTGAGCATTTACAAATATTTCATAGAAAATATTTCTTACTGTGACGATTTGGGTATCAAGTGCCACGTTATCTAAGGGGGTAAGAGCATTTATGAATATTTCATAGAAAATATTTCTTGCTCTGACGATTTGGGTAATCAAGTGCAAGGTTATCTAGTATAAAGGGGGTAAGAGCATTTACAAATATTTCATAGAAAATTTTTTTTACCGTGACAATTTGGGTATCAAGTGCAAGGTTATCTAAGGGGGTAAGAGCATTTATGAATATTTCATAGAAAATTATTCATATTTGGGAATCCAGTGCCAGAGTAGAAGAGTGGGTAAAAGCATCTACCAATATAGTAGAAGGTCTTGGGTTTTTATTTTCATCTCCACCTGTCAAAATATATTTCTGAAAAGAATGTATCTTTTGTACACACTGTACATACTGTAGTATTTAAATTTGTCGTCAAGCTTTTCATTTATTGAAGCCTTGACATTAATTTGAATAGCAATAGACCTTTCAAATTATGCACATATGCTCTTACCCCAAAAGAAAGAGAGCAAAATTTAGTACTTTGATCTGCTATGAATATTTAATCCTGGAGCATTAGTGTTTTACATATACAAAAACTTCTTGCCAACTTAGATTTATTTGTTTTAACTTGTTTCATTCATAATTGAGCCTTTGCGGATTACAGAGTTTTTTACCCTTACAGACGGTATCAGACGTAATACCATTGTGACGTCATGAAAATGGTATGGTAACGTTGATTTCATACGTTATTTCCCAGACTTTTAGAACTGTTTCCATAGAATTTGATGACCTCATAATCAGTCTACATCAGACACCGTCTCAAATGGGAAGTAACTCTAGTTTTCGAAAATAGCACATACTACTGTAGAGGCTTTATTCTGGTGTTTATGAAAATCATAAGTTTAGTTATGAACATTGTTAATTTTCTGCTTCATATAATTATAAGTAATTAGCCATTCATAGTTAAGATCTGTCATTATTATTTAGAAAATTAGTGTTGATTTGTTCTTTTTTTTTTTTAACCTACCAGTAATTTGTGAAGATCATGCTTTTCATTTCATTAAAATAACTTTTTATCATTTTCATAGATTATTATTAATACTTAAAACCATGTTTTTTTTTGTGATTTGCAGACTCTGAAAATGAAATAAACCAGTACAGGTTAATAGCCTTTTCTTTTTATGATTCACTTGCATTTACATAATTGAAGGGGCATTTATGAATTTTTAGTGCGATCATTTTTATTTCTCAACTTGGACTCGGACTATCACTCGGTTTATAGCTGATAACGTCAAAGATAAGCAAATATTTCAAAATCAAATAATATACATCGATTTGTATCTACAGCAATTACATAGACATTTCCCGAAAATTATATCGAAAATTAGTTTTTTTCTCCGTTGCTTAGAAATCTGAAATTAAAGTCTCATCTCGGCTTTTTGTCTTTGACTCGGACTCGGCTTTGCTTATTATAGTTCTAAAACAAAATACTGTCCGTAAATCTGTGATATGAGGATTTCTGAATATTCTAATATCCATTTCTAAGCTTTTCTAAACGTTTGGACTAAATTCATTCATCCATTCGTGAATTATTTGCGTTCTTTGACTTTTCAACTCGGACTGCCACTTTTGGTGTGGTAAAAATATATCTATAGCTTATCACTTCCAAGATAAACAATATTTCATAATCTAATAATATGCATCGATTTGTATGTATGTAACGAATATTTCCTGAAAATTTCACCAAAATCTATTCACCCGTTGCAGAGATATCTGAATTTGAAATCTCAACTTGGCTTTTCCCCGACTCGGACTACCGCTTTTAGTGTATCTTACAGGTAGGTCCCCTGGAAAACTTGCAGATTCGCCCTGGCCATATCCTGAATTTGGGTCCCGGATTTGTTACATTTGGATTCCTTAGGCCAACACACCGGTCATCCCAATAAACTGTCAAAATTGAACAGTTAATTCTTAAGTAAACGTGGTTTGTTGGTTTGTTTTGATTTTTTTTTTCATTTAAGAAAGGAAAGAATCTTCAGCAAGGAAAGTATATCCTCGTTGCTTTTTATTCTAACAACAACTGGCTTAGGGATTAAATACTGAAATAGAGAAATACACATTCTCACGCGAGGAAGAGCCTGGTAAACAGAAAAACAATTATTTTTATCAATTGTGTATCGCGCAACGAATAGGAAAGGGACAATTCAATAGAAAAACTACAAGAAATAACCATAAGATGCAAGTTACGTACATTGAACAGACTAAGCGCCTCTAGGCCTATTTTTTTCAATACCTTGATTATCATCAAGCAATATTTTAGCATTCTTTTTATTTGGGAACCTCAATAAAGGGCAGATAAAGAATGTTTCTCCAAAGCGGGGGTCCAAGCCGTCAGGAAGGGGTCAAGCCTTTGGGGGGGGGGGGGGGTCGGAGAATCGGCGATCCCAACCCCCTCCTATTCCAAGTCCGCGCTTTCCACATCTAAAAGTGGTAGTCTGAGTATGAATATAAAAATAAGTCCGCAAGCAGTGGGGCACAATGGGTACCCATGGGAATGCCAATTATCTGCTGGAATACGGTTCCTACAAACACCACAAAAAAAAAAAAATGAAGCATCTGGATGATTTCGTCTTCGGTATACTTTTTGTCTGTATCAGAGTGTTCCTTCACGAAATAAGTATCCTCCCGCCCCATGACAAGGTAGTTGTATCTCCTATTCCCATACTTTGAAAGAAAGGTGTTGCGAATAATATTGGCAGTCTGTTTTTGAGCTTTTGATGTGGAATGATTGTGTAGAGCGTGGAGGAGTCGAAAGACTTTATGCTTGTAATATTATTGAAATTGGTGGCTTTTAGATCTTTCAAAAGTTCTTGTGGAGCACCTAGACGAACCGGCGATGAACTGGTCTTTGTAAGGATTTTAGTGCATTTTGGGAATTCAGTAGATAAGAGATAGTTCAAGATCAGAGTCATCAGTATGAATACCGAAGGACTGAAGAACAGATTATACTCTGTTCCTTTGCGGAAATTACACGAAATCTACGAATATACTTAGGACCTCACATTTACCGATGTTAAACGTTTTCAAATTCAAGGTGCGTCATTGGTCACGATTTTGGACTATTCTTGCACATCTCCTGTTTTAGCACTCATTGAGCTTGACTTTTATAGATATTTCAATTTATTATGGCCAATGTATCATTTCTTACCCTTTTTAAGACTTTAATTCATTAGACACATTCAAGCGGCCAAGTTTGAAAATTTGATCTAAAATGAATGAAGTATGCGAAAGAAAATCCTTAGGTACATGTACCAAATTCACCGATCATTTAAAATTTTCTAGATTTTACACAAAAATAACGAAAATCATCCAAGTTAAGGTCAAAATTTCAGAGATACTTAAATTCAACGATTTTCAAACACGAAGTAACATGTGCTCCTAGAGAAGACTTTGCAAAATATTGAAGAAAAAGTATAATTTTGTCCGTGTTCAAATAAGAGACAACAGGTGCTCACAAAGAGTGTCATTCTGTGGGTTTTTTAAAAAGGTGTAAGAGCTAAAAAAAAATGCCCTATTTTGGGTTGAATTTAAGCAATTTATAATTTTTCGGTATCCATAAGCTTTACCTTATAAAACAGTTTCAATAAATAATATTCCATACGCAAAACCAAATTTATGGGTAATTACTAGCGTCAGAGAAATTCGCACAGTGAAAAATTACATTCACCTCATTTTTTACAGAAATTACCGCGAAGTATACTTATTCTTACGCATACTTCATTCAGCTTAGATCAAATTTTTAAACTTAGCCACTTTAATGTTTCTAATGAATTAAGTCTTAAATAGAGTAAGAAATGATACTTTGGCCATGATAAATTGAAATATCTATAAAAGTCAAGCTCAGTGAGTTCTAAAAGAATGGTCTAAAATCGTGACCAATGACGCACCTTAATAGGTTCCATCACGATCTACTGAGCGAGACAAAAAGGGGTATGGCCACGAAGCCCCTAAATCGGCACTGTTTCTTTGAATTTAAATAATTTTTTTGTGATTTGATACTTTGTTGAGTTCTTTACTAAATTATGTGTTGTGATTTTGTAAATAATGCATTTATCAGTAGCTTTGAGTCCTTTGAAAACCCATAAATCTGCAATTTTCCGTGAAATTGCTGCAAAACATACATGTTTCTTTAAAATTAGCATTGGCCACATGCAACAAGAAACACAAAAAATTATCAAATGAAGGACAAGCAATATAAACAGATCGATGGCGAAAAAACTGCCCTTGACATCGCCCGATTTATTTCAAAATGCCACAAAATTTACCTGATTAAGGTGGTAGTCTTACCATACCCCCATTTCTTACCTACATTCAATTTTCTTCATAATTGCAATATTAATTAACTATGATGTCACGCGTCTTTTGCTAAAGTTTGAAAGAAATCGAACCAATCACTTTGCGTGGGTCGCAATTCAAAATCTCCAAATTTTGTCCCCCTCTCAATGCAGAAAACGGCGACTTTGTCACGAAATTTGTTCGCAGATATTCAATGAGCCTGCAAATTTATTAATTATCAGCTTTGCATTTCAAAGATAATTCATACATCATTCTTTTTTAGTAAAATTTTGATGTTTTAATATCACCAGGCTTATTTTAGAAGCGATTTTTATTGAAAATAAGGATAATCATGTACCTGTCTGAAGTTTCGAAAATTGTCACACTTACACAGCTCACGAAAAAACGTATCATTTAATTTCGATTAAAAAACTAATGGAAAAGAGATTAATTATCTGTCTTAAATCTGTGCAAATTACAGGGAAATCAAACCTATTTTTACCAAGTTAGCGCCATTTGGGTAACCCCTACCCCTTCTTTTTTTTTTAACGTCGCGATACGTTACGTCGAGGTTAAGCATAGCGTTGTATTTCTTGTCGGCAATTTTTTTTTTATCAACATGCATATGTGATATTGTAAAATTAGTTTGAATAAATAACAATTATCATTTTTCATAATTTAGTCGTAAGTCGTGCATGTGACTCAGTTGATATGCCGATTAAACTCGGGTTGCAACCGAACAAAAAAAAATTTTAAAAATAAGAAGAAAATTTGAAAAAAAAAGGAAAAATAGGATGGACTGTCCAATGCGCGGGTATAGATGGAGTCGAGTTGTTTAGAACCGACCCCCCCCCCTTATCCTGGACCTCTCATTTTGAAACTCGTACAACTTAAAATATGATTTGCCTGGTTTTTTTTAAATAAAAAGTAATCGTCCCAGATTGCGAACCGGACAACTTACCCCCTTTCTACTTCGATACATTTTTTTCTTATCAAACGAAGCTATGTTTTAAAGCTAATGAACTCTGTTTACACTAATCACGCTCAAATAAAATCAAAGTAATCATGGTCATAATTATCAAAACGTTTCGGAACTTTACCCTCGTCAGTGATACTCAATCTAAACAATGTTATATGGCCAAAGAGTGTGAAGGTTATTGTGTCTAAAATGTACCGAAAGACGTAGCAGGATGGGTGGGATATGATGCTACAGGACTCATACACTCTTCCGTTACACTATATGCTGACGATACCACACAAGATGTCACTGACAAATCATTAGATGTTATAGAATGTAAGTTAAAAGAAGATTTATTAAACAGTGTGAAATGGATGAGGGATAACAAACTTACAATGAATCTAAAGAAAACACAATGTCTTTTAATTGGAACATCACAGAAATTGTTAAAATGTAGAGAGTTATGTGTTAAAGTTGGAGAAACTGTGATAGAAAATGTGAAATGTGCAAAACTTTTAGGTGTTTATATTGATGAATGTCTTACTTGGTCCTATCATACAGATGTTTTATGCAAGAAATTAAGTCAAAAATAGGTGTTTTAAAGAGGCTAAGTACCTTTATGTCCAAAACGGCATTACTCAAAATTTATAATTCTATAGTTTTTCCACATTTTAATTATTGTTGTACTGTGTGGCATAATGCAAAGAACAAGACACACATAGCTTTTTAGACTGCAGAAGAGGGCAGCAAGAATCATTTTAGATATAAAAATACCTAGGTCTGTGTCAACATCTAGTTTGTTTGAACATCTTAAATGGATGCCTCTGTCTGATTATTTTATTTATAGAGAGTCTATTCTTGTTTTTAAAGTTTTACATGGGCGCACACCTGAATATTTGAATGTTTTTAGCTTTGTAAATGAAATACATACAAGAAACACAAGACAGAGAGCAGTAAATCTTATTAATGTCAAGAGAGCAAGAACAGAATATTTAAGAAGATCTTTTACCATTTCGGGTGCATCTTTATGGAACTCTTTACCTGATTTTATTAGAAATTCTACAACATTGTCATCTTTTAAAAACGGGTATCTGAAGCATTACTTTGACTCTTAAATTACTACATGTATATTGATGTTGTTTAACAGGTATGTATTTTTGTAAATGAACTGTGATATTTAGGTTTTATTTCATAAAGGTGATATAATGGACTTAATTTACTTCATATATACGTATTTTTAAGACAGGACCACATTGTAAACTAGTTCATTTTGTAGCTAAATGTGCTATCCTGTATAAATAAAGGAAATAAATAAATAAATAAATAAATAAATAAATAAAAAGGACCCATGTTTTAGAAATTTCAAGATATTTTGATTACAGAAATTGTCGAGTGTGTTGAAGAAACGATCAACCGAAGTTTATCGATCTTGGCTACTGAATACGCATGTGAAAAATCAAAACACCATAATTATCACTTACTATTTATAAGTTATGCCAAATGTTAAAGTTTTTGAAAAGTAGGCCAAAGGTTGACGTCAAGGTCACGAGGTCAAATATTTGGTATCAATGGAAAGGTTGTAAATGTCTTGTCACATAAAATATAGATGTGAAATATCAAAGCCCTATCACCCTTCAAAAGTTATGCCCAATATTAGTTGTTGTCACGGACAGACAAACAGACGGACTGGCAAACAACTATATGCCACCGAATCTTTGAATCCGGGGGCATAAAAAGGGTTCCAATTCCTTTACATATAATCAATATTTTTAAATTATCATGGACTCGTGTGAGCAATATGCAAGACTTTGGGCCAAGAAAGAGGGTGTACAACTCGACACCTTTTCCGAATGAATAAACTCCATCAGAGGGTTACTTTTATCTAAACTTAACCACTTATAATCATCTGTGAATTCCAGATTCGAGTCCATCTTTAAAGACCCTGAAGTTATCACAGAGCTTACCTACCTCCAAGAACATTATGTCGTCACACCAGCAGACAAAGCCTTAAATGATTACACATTTACTTGCAAAAAGTACTATTTCGACAGCCTTGTTAAAGAGTTAGATTTAAATTCAACTTTCCTTTTCTGAGTAGCAACATCCCATTGTCGCCTGCTGATACGTTATGCCAGAGCAATAATACGAAAATATTCCAACTCTATACCTTCTTGAAGAAAATTTCGAACCAATTTTCATGCACCAGACACGTGTTTCGAATACTGAATTCTCATCAGTGATGCCTCCAGCCAAAGTGCTTTTTATACGCCATCATTTCACTATCGCCCTCTGGTTTTAATTTTAGAATTTAAATTTCTACATTTACTTTACAGAGACTGAGAGAGTGCGCGGCTCCAAATTTCCTGTAGGTCGATTCAGAAGCATATCCAAATAAGATCTATGTTCAAAATAGCATTGATGAAATGACAAGTTTCCGAAATAGCAAGAAAATATATATGATGTCAAATCGATAAGTACCAAATATACAGATTTTGTTACGAGAGCTAGGCGTCATTCAGATAAGCGTCTCAGTCAAGGATACATTTGTATTCAACAAACATCGTCACTGGGGAAGTTCTACAGTCGATACGGTCTGGGAACCCATCATACACTATGATGCCCCATGGTCTAGAATGGTGGATGGAATTCTGTTTTAGACAATTTGCGCCATCACGCCACAGAATATGATTGTCTTCCCAAATGGAAGTAACCGGATGTGATATTTCTGCCGAATCGAAGCGACGGGCGTTGCATGCAAGCAGATGCTGACTCTTCCTGGGCACCTGGTCTCACTCCCATTTTTGGAGTTCGGTTTTTTTTTTCTTGTGGTGGAGGTCCTTGTTTGTTGTCCCCCGCTTTCGCGAAAGCGCGGGGACATTAAAACCGGTTCGTCCGTCTGTCCGTCTGTCCGTCCGTCTGTCCGTCTGTCTGTCCTCAGTCACAAAAACTTTAACCTTGTGCATAACTTTTGAATGGTAAGTGATAAGGCTTTGATATTTCACATGTGTATTCCTTGTGACAAGACCTTTCCATGGATACCAAAATTTTTGACCTTGTGACCTTGACCTTGGACTTTGACCTACTTTTCAAAAACTTTAACCTTGACCATAACTTTTGAATGGAAAGTGATAGGGCTTTGATATTTCACATGTGTATTCCTTGTGACAAGACCTTTCCATGGATTCCATAATTTTTGACCTTGTGACCTTGACCTTGGACTTTGACCTACTTTTCAAAAAACTATAACCTTGACCATAACTTTTGAATGGAAAGTGATAGGGCTTTGATATTTCACATGTGTATTCCTTGTGACAAGACCTTTCTTGATACCAAAATTTTTGACCTTGTGACCTTGACCTTGGACTTTGACCTACTTATTAAAAACTTTAACCTTGACCATAACTTTTGAATGGAAAGTGATAGGGCTTTGATATTTCACATGTGTATTTCTTGTGACAAGACCTTTCTTGATACCAAAATTTTTGACCTTGTGACCTTGACTTTGGACTTTGACCTACTTATTAAAAAACTATAACCTTGACCATAACTTTTGAATGGAAAGTGATAGGGCTTTGATATTTCACATGTGTATTCCTTGTGACAAGACCTTTCTTGATACCAAAATTTTTGACCTTGTGACCTTGACCTTGGACTTTGACCTACTTATTAAAAACTTTAACCTTGACCATAACTTTTGAATGGAAAGTGATAGGGCTTTGATATTTCACATGTGTATTTCTTGTGACAAGACCTTTCCATGGATACCAAAATTTTTTACCTTGTGACCTTGACCTTTGAGTTCGACCTACTTTTCAAAAAACTATAACCTTGTCCATAACTTTTTAATGGAAAATGATAGGGCTTTCACATTTCACATGTGTATTCCTTGTGATGAGACCTTTCTGTTGGTAACAACAACCTGACCTTGTGACCTTGTCCATGGAGGTTGACCCACATTTAAAAACTTCAACCTCGACCATAAGTTTTTGATTTTAATTTAAATCATAGGTCTTAAATATTTCACATGTGCATACCTTTTTATAAGCCCTGTCCCTTGGAAACAAAACTAAAGTTTGTACCTTTTGACCTTTTCTTGGAGTTAATCTTTCATATTTAGAATGTTGATAATATATGAGATATATTATTAAAACTTAAGAATGGGGGGGGGGGGTGTCTGTAAGCATTTCTTTAAAGACAAACACCCAAAAGCGGGGGACCACAATTCCTTGAATTTTTTTGCTTTGGTTCCTGTTTTATCCTGATTTTGTATGCCTTCGGTTTATCATTTTCTGATTTATCGATTTTTTACAGTGTATTGGGATATGGTCATTGTCCATGTTTGTCATTTCATAGGTTTTTGAAAGACATTTAGCATTCAAATATTGAAGTTGTTTAAATTGAAAATGGTGAACTGAATGATGAAATGCTTGATTCTGGATGAATAGATATTGCAACTAGAAAGGTTTCTTGTTGCGGTTGCAACAAGAGTGTCTTCCTCCTATACAATTTTTGGTTTGGAAATATGAAGGACGTCACATTACATGTATTTATATTATATATTTAAGTTTTCAAATAGCAGTAACATTAAATTTTCAAACCGATAATTGTTGGTGAGCAACCATTTTATTTTTTTTTTTGGGGGGGGGGGGGGGGGTTAGGAATTCTATTGCCAGCCGGTAAAATTTTTTCAGCAATTTTCTGAGCAGGCCATTTTTTCAGCCATTACCAGAGTCGGAGAAAAATTTTCGCCGGTTCTTCGGGCCGGATTTAAACAAATTGTCAAATGTTGTGAATGTCTGTGTAAGTTAAACTCCCCGCTGTTACAGAGTATGAGTTAATAACCGTTCCTTCAGATGTCTCTTTGCAATTAGCGAATTTCAGACAGATTGTATGATGTTTAAATAGAACCTTTTCTAGATTTTTGTGCCTATGCGTATTAGGTCTCTGGTAGATACAGCTATGTCAACAGTTTGTATTTATATTAATTAATTTTTTGACTTTAAATTGTCTGGCACAAAGGGCCAGCAAAAATTTCCATATCATGCAATGTATCCTTACTTTTGCATGGTCCGGGAAAAAAAATTGCGGCCCTTTGGGCCGGAATATTTTTTTCAGCATTTTTCAGAGCCGGGATCTTTTTTTTTGCAAATTCTTCCTGCCCCCTTCCCCCATAGAAAAGGTGAGCTCGTAGCTGTAGAACCAATTTTCTTGAGAAGAGAAATGGTAATAACAAGTTACGTTCAATATATATATATATAAATACCATGAGGTTCTCGCTGTGCAGGTTCAAATTTGGACCCCCCTTCCCTTTTTTCAAAGTTTATTTTGAATTTCCATCATGGCGACATCGTTCAATATAAACAGAACTGTTTTCGAAAAACGAGGAGAGGGAAGAATGTTGGAGAAATTGTCCATCAATTTGTAAATAAACCAACCGAAAATTATGTTCGAACGTTTGCTAGAATTAGAAATTAAACTTGATGTTCAAAATATAGTTATTGAAGTATAGAAACAGGTTTGTAGGTTAGAAATCGGAATCAAACTACCACTTTTTGTGTGTAAATTCTGGTTTGTAGCTGATCTCTTCTAAATTAATCAACTGTTTTAAAATCAAATTGTGTATATCGAAATGTATTTATGAAATGCATATTCATCATTGCCGTGAAATCGGAATTTGAAAATCTCAACACTGCTTTTCTCGAGTCGGACTCGGACTACCAATTTTAGTGTGCGCCCGATCTGTTGGCGTGAAGGTGTATCGAAATACCCAACTCAAAATTTCGATGCTCATATCTTTTCAACAATAAGAGATAGGAAAAATCAGAAAGACTAAATAAGACAGATATATGGATAAAAAATAATAATATTGAAATTTTTAGGAAACTTCATAAGCTTAATTTTTGTTTACTATTATAAGCAAAAAAGTGTCTTCCTCCTATGAACTTCTGAATTTGGAAATATGAAGGACGGTGAAGGACGTCATCGTAATAAATCGTTACAGTGTGCATCTAGCATTTCATATCTTGCATGGCTGTCGACTTTCAAAAAGAATGGAAATTGTAGATAGCAAAATACGAGATATTTAAGCTTACAAATAGCAAAACATGAAATTTTCGGTCCTTTTGAGTAATTCGACGCTCCCGTCAAATATTTGAATTTACTAAAAAACATGATAAAAAAATAACAGAGACCAAAAATAAAAAAGACCAATCTAGCTTTTACTCCAAACGTAACGTTGGAGAACTTTCATTGTCCTAGCTTACAGGGTTCTTGAGAAATCGCTGATCCAATTTTCCACGGTTGCGAAAACAATAGGTCTTCCGACGGAAGTCGGAAGACCTAATAAGAAACATTTTGAATGGTGTCATGTTAAGGAGTTATCTCCCCTATATGAAAAATATCGAAAAAAAAGTTAATTGCAGAAAAAAAATAATTGGTCAACTTTTAATTTTTCGGCGAAATTTGAAAATATATTTTTTTATATAATTTCTTGACCAATCGATATTTGATGCAATCTAATTAAAATCAGATCTACTTCTTCTCTCTTGGAGAAACGTTTCTCCAAGAGGGAAGAAGTAGATCTGATTTTAATTAGATTGTATTTGATGCACCATCATTCTGTTGAAAAGTTATAGAATATTTAACTTTTTTTCATAGAGTTTAATTAAAAATCTAGGGGCACATAACTCTTTATGTAACCTTTTTTTCAATATCTACATTGGTAAAAAAAATTCAATAAATATTTACATTATAACTATGCTGTGATTTTGGGTGTCAGGATTTCATGAATGAGTGGCCGGATTTCTTCTCATTTCCCTTTGAATACCTTAAGCCTAATAATTCTTATGTTTTATTTGAGGCCTTGGGTTATTATATTATCATTATATTATCATTTTAGTAAAGTTCATTCGATCAAAGCCTTTGATTTTTCGACACTTTACACTACAATTCCACATTCTAAATTGAAAGAAAGACTCGCAAAAATTATAAGTAATGCGTTTACAAGTAAGAACGGTAATCGCAAATACAAATTTATTGTTGTGAACTATGACAAAACCTACTTTGTAAAAGAAAAGTCCGATTCTGTACACTGAAAAAGATATTATTCAGATGTTAAACTTTTTGATCGACAACATTTTTGTGGTGTTTGGAGGAAAGGTATTCCAGCAAATTGTCGGTATTCCAATGGGGACCAATTGTGCCCCACTCCTTGCCGACATTTTCCTTTACTCGTACGATTCATTCAACCTTTGGTCTCTGAAGGGAAAAGATACTCAGCTGCTGACTTCAACTTCACTTACAGAATTATAGACGATGTGTTGTCCATCAATAATCCAAAATTCGCGGATTACCTGAGCAGTATATATCCTTCAGAGCTTGAAGTCAAAGAAACTACTTAGACAAATAATTCAGCATCCTATTTGGACATAATGCTGTCCTACGACACTGATGGTCACATGAACACCTCACTCTATGACAAACGTGCCGACTTCAATTTCAGCATTACAATCTTTCCTTTTCTGAGTAGCAACATCCCTTCATCTCCAGCTTATGGCGTATTCATATCTCAATTAATACGCTATGCCAGAGCAAGTACCAAATATACGGATTTTGTTCTGAGAGCTAGGCGTCTTGCAGATAAGCTTCTCAGTCAGGGATATGTTTGTGACCGACTAACATCGTCACTGAGGAAGTTTTACGGTCGATATGGGGAACTCGTCATACACTATGATGTCCCACTGTCCAGAATGGTGGATGATATTCTGTCATAGACCATTGGAACCATCCAAGCAAAGATTGTACTCTATGTCTTCCGAAATGGAAGTAACCGGATGTGACAGTTCTACCGAATTGAAGCGGCGGGTGTTGCATGCAAGCAGGAGATGCTTACTCTTCCTGGGCACCTGGTCTCACTCTCATATCGGGAGTTCGCTTCTTTTCATGTGGTGATGGTTTTTGTTTGCTTTGGTTCCTATTTTGTCCTGATTTTGTATGCCTTCGGTTTCTGATTTTCTGAATTAACGATTTTGTGCTGTATACAGGGATATGGTCATTATCCATATTTGTCATACATGCAAAGTAAAACAAGGAAGGAAACCATGAACGAGATGAAAATTTGAGATTTCTCGTGAAAAAAAATATTTCACTTCAACCCACAGCATCTGATACATGTTGATTAATAACTCTTTAAACTTTCCGAGGAAAACATGGAGGTAAAATTATTAATATATTATTTCTCTTACAATCTATGTAGAACTATTAAGGGCGTATCTTATCTGAATAAATTGTTAGTTAATAGAATTTAATTACTTTCTTTTTCCTTTTCATACAAAGTTATTTCACGGTTACTTTTAAACTTTTTTTTCAGATGGATGTAGATATCACAAACCATTCCGAGACCGTGTATAGCGCTCTGTGTGAAATCATTGGAAATGAATATGTTGTCGAACTTCATAGACTGTATAATACATTTGAATCACTAATGCATAGCTCGTCAAGTGATAAAAGAAAATATGTTAAACTTATGACATTAATGGCGAGCCGACACCTCGGAGTTGTTCTCCCCGATGAATCTCTATGTATAAATTTGGTGGGGGATTATTTTATGAATTTCAGGAGAGTGCTAAGCGGAAGTAAGGCAGAGGGATTTGACTTTCAATCATCAGACGTTGACATGATGAGAGTAGTGAAAAACGTAAAGGTGATACACAGTCTTACTGAGGAGTATCCATCTCAATCCTGCATGTTACTTTATGCAGAAAAAGATCATACAAGACCCGGATTTGTGATGATGAGATTACTTCATATTCCCCCATCATTATCATTATCATTATCATGGATATGGATGAAGAGTTTAACAAAGCTAGGTCAGAGTTTCTACATATCTAGTAGCAAACTGTTACAAGAATCAATTCCATCTGCTTTATTTAGCAACACAGCTGGAATTGATCTTAATGCTCATGGTCCTTGCATGAATATAACCCAAAATGGAAAAGAATTTGATTTTGCAATAACATTTTCATCAGACACTTGGCCAGTGGAGGCAGCTGGATGCATACATCGTCTATATAAGCGTAGATGGCCTCCAGATGATGTGATAAAGGACATTGTCAGTGATGGTTGTCTCTTTGTACCTATTGGATGTAAGACATCGCCTTATGCAGATATGGAATGGAGGATGTCATTCTCACTGGCAGAAAAACGATTGGTGCATTCTATGAATCACTCACAATTTCTGACTTATGGACTTCTAAAATTGTTCTTAAAGGAAGTTGTTGAGGCACAGTGTGCTACCAAAGGTCTTCTTTGCTCTTATTTCATGAAAACGTTGGTTTTCTGGGAGATCATGGATACCAACATCCCATGGACGCCATGTTGCTTTCTTCAAAATGTCTGGAACTGTTATCGAAGGCTTCTCAATTGGGTAAGCAGCGAGTATTGCCCAAACTTCTTCATACCGGAAAACAATATGTTTTTTGGAAAGATCCATGGGTGTACCAGACGTATATTATTAGACTCTTTATCTATGCATTACAGAGCAGGGCACTCGATGTTCGTTGAGATACCTTCAATCAGAAATGAAATAGATAGACGGGAAACATTACAAAGACAAAATTTGAGTCATGTGGTAGGGAGGTTAAAAGTTATGAAATTATCATATTGCATAACAATTATGGCCGCTGAACATAGGGCTGAACTCTACGAAGCGCTCCAGAAGTCAAAACTCACCGCAGGGGTCAAAGATTTCATTCGACTTTCTGAATTGAACTTTTCCTATTTAAAGACATTGTGCTGCGTTATCAGCAAAGTTCGTCACAATAAAAGAAGATATATGAATGAGAAATCTTTCTTTCGCCTCATAAAATTATCATCACCAGATTGTGTTCGAAGTAAAGTCTTCTTGGCACTTTATCTCTACAGAAGTAAAAGATATGATGGTTGTGTGAGCGTTCTTCATGGAGCGATAAGGAAAATGGAAGACGCAAGAACAATCAGCATGTGGAAATTTGACCCCGACAAATACTTTTTTCTTGGAGGCGGTGATGACTTGTCAATACCAGAGGAAATATTCAAATGTACTGCTTTTAATGTCCCCCTTGATTCTGAGACATGTTTCCCCGAAATCTTGGATGAATGCAACGCTCCTCCTGGTTTTGACAGTTTACAAACCATATCACCATGGGTGCTGTCATATTTTCTTTTAAGTCTATGCCACTTTTGGACCGGAGATATAACACAGGCTCGGGTACATCATGAGGACATTCGGGATTGTTTACAAAACAGAAGACATCATATCTTCGATGAAACAATTCACTTGTCATGGCAAATGCTAGGAATAGGACAAGAAATTTTAGGTGACTTTCAAGATGCACTGATATCGTATGAAAAATGTAATAGATCTATCGATATTTCCAACATACCATTTTTCATCGATCTTCTAGATGTGAACAAGGAAAGGAGTTCTCGATTAAAGTCACTGTTAAGCTATAAAGCGAGAGCTCAAATGTCACAACCATCGCATTGGCGTCCATGTCGGCGTCCACGTACACCAAGGCATTGAATCAACACATTGAGAGTAAATATAACAACCGTCGCATTGGCGTTCGGAGTCCAGGTACAAAAAGGCATTGAAACAATAAATGGAGAGCAAATATCACATCCGTCGCATTGGTGAACGCTTCGGAGTCCAGGTACAAAAGGGCATTGAATCAACACATGGAGAGCAAATATCACAACCTTCGCATTGGCGTTCGCTTCGGAGTCCAGGTACACAGAGGTATTGAATCAACACATGGGGAGCAAATATCACAGCCGTGGCATTGGCGTTCGCTTCGGAGTCCAGGTACACAGAGGTATTGTATCAACACATGGAGAGCAAATATCACGACCGTCGCATTGGCGTTCGCTTCGGAGTCCAGGTACAAAAAGGCACTGAATCAACACACGGAGAGCAAATATCACAACCTTCGCATTGGCTTTCGCTTCGGAGTCCCAGTACACAGAAGATTTGAATCAACGCATGAATAACAAATATCACAACCAACGCATTTGCGTTCGCCTCGGTGTCCAGAGACATTGTATTGCTCTTGGGCAGTTAATATCACAACCGCAATGTCGGTGTTTGCGGCGGAATCCAAGTACTCACGGGGACTTAATCTAAAGGTCACCTGTATCTTTCTGATATGTCAAATAAGGAAAATATATATTTCAGTTTTCTTAACATTTTCAGTGATCGTTTCCGAAGAATATTCTGACTAGTGAGTAGAATTAAAACAAATCGAGCGGATAACTCGATCGTGGTATAACATTTCAAAAATTCAAACCTTACTAATAAAATTTGAATATCTTTGTCAATGATTTTTGGGGAGAAAATAGTATAGATATCTGAAAGAAATTAAATGAGCAAACGTCATTCGTAAAGATGCGCTATGACCATACTAATCTTATATTTTGTTTAACGCTCTGATCATTTCTTAAAAGTACACTCCCGTCCGGCTTGAAAACCCACACATGTATTGTAATTTTAGAAATATCCAATGAGAAATTGAAAGAGGAGAAAAAAATGGAAAGAAAAAGTCCTTGTGACTACCGGGTATCAATGATGAAATATATGACTTTTTGTTCATTTGTATATAAAAAAAAATCAGTGCATAGTAAGTATGATATAACAAGAGGCCCAAGGGGGCCACATCGCTCACATGAGGAGACTGTATGTATGTTTTCAATCAAAGTCAAGACCTGAAGGAAATCGCTTTTAGTGAAGCTTTGAGAAGGACAAGGTGTACAAGTTACTTCCTGTAAAGTTCAGTGACATTCTGTGCAGTAGTTTAAGAGGATAAGTCAAAAATGTGTCATTCAAATAGAGCCTATAGAGGACATCTTGGATTTCCAATCGGCTCGAAAAACACAAACTAAGTAGAGGGCAATTAGTACTTGCGTCCTGTGAAGTTTCAAGAAATTCTGTGAAGCAGTTTTAGAGGAGAAGTTGAAAATGTGTCAGCCAATCAGAGCCTGTGGCGGCCATCTTGAATTTCCGATAGGCTCCAAAAACGCAAACTTGATAGAGGGTATGAGTACTTGCATTCTGTGAAGTTTCATGAAATTCTGCGCAGCAGTTTCAGAGGAGAAGTCGAAAATTTGTCAGCCAATCAGAGCCTGTGGCGGCCATCTTGGATTTCTGATCAGCTCGAAAAACACAAACTTGGTAGAGAGCAATCAGTACTTGCTTCCTGTGAAGGTTTGTGAAATTCTATGCAGCCGTTTGAGAGGAGAAGTCGAAAATGTGTCAGTCAATCAGAGTCTGTGGCAGCCATCTTGGATTTCCGATTGGCTCGAAAAACACAAATTTAGTAGAGGGCATTGAGTACTTGCTTCCTGTGAAGTTGCATGATATTCTGTGCAGTGGTTATAGAAGAGAAGTTGAAAATGTGTCAGCCAATCAGAGCCTGTGGCAGCCATCTTGGATTTCCGATTGGCTTGAAAAACACAATTTGGTAGAGGGCATTGAGTAGTTGCTTCCCGTGAAGTTTCATGAAATTCTGTGCAGCGGTTTCAGAGGAGAAGTCGAGAATGTGTCAGCCAATTAGAGCCTGTGGCGGCCATCTTGGATTTCCAATCGGCTCCAAAAACACAAACTTGGTAGAAGGCATTGAGTACTTGCTTCCTGTGAAGTTTCATGAAATTCTGTGCAGCAGTTTCGGAGGAGAAGTCAAAAATGTGTCAGCCAATCAGAGCCTGTGGCGGCCATCTTGGATTTCCGATCGGCTCAAAAAACAAAAACTTGGTAGAGGGCATTGAGTACTTGCTTCCTGTGAAGTTTCATGAAATTCTGTGACGCAGTTTCAGAAGAGAAGTCAAAAATGTGTCAGCCAATCAGAGCCTGTGGCGGCCATCTTGGATTTCGGATCGGCTTGAAAAACAAAAATTTGATAGAGGGTATTGAGTACTTGCTTCCTGTGAAATTTCGTGAAATTCTGTGCAGCGGTTGCCGAAAAGATATCGAAAATGTTAAAAGTTTACGTCGGACGGACGGACGATGGACGGACGACGCGCAATGACAATAGCTCACTTGAGCTTCGCTCAGGTGAGCTAAAAACAACAATACTTGTAGGGGACCATGATTTCTTCTTTCCTACCAAGTTTAACGAAAATCTGTTCAGTGGTTCTGGAGAAGAAGTTGAATATGTATGAAAATCATCCCCCCTTCTTCTTGAGTAATCTAAGTAACCCGAGAGAGATAGTTATACAGAAGCTAAAGCAAAATAACAGACCCCCTCCCCATCCTTTCACTGTGTCATTGATAACATTGATCTGTTCTTACATTAATATTTTGAGCTGCTCTCAATATTGTAATTTCATAGTTGTATATCTAAGTCTTCACAAGATAAATTTGAAAATACTTATTCATCTTTTTAAAATAATTTAGTTTCCTTTTCCATACCTATTTAATAATTCAAAATATATAACATTCAAATGAATCGATAATCAAAAAATTTAAACCTCAAAAACATAAATCTATATTAAAGAAAGACAACTCTTGCATACATGAACATGTACCAACTTATACGAAACTAAAGTTACCAGGGTACCAGAACTTGAACTTACAAGCCTTGGGTCCATGTTCACAGTAAACATATCTATTCATGATTGAAAAAATACTCATAAAAATCTGTTCAGCAGTTCTGGAGAAGAAGTTGAATATGTATGAAAATCACCCCCCCCCTTTCCTTTTCACATAAGAAAATAATTCATAAAAAATCAAAAAATTAAAATTTCAGTATGAAATACATATCAAAGCATTAAGTAGCTTAAATGTGATGAATTTGTAGTAAATGAATGTGTAAAACCATACACATATTGAGTTATTTAAAGAAATAGTGCAAAAATGTGCATTTCTGACAGAGTCCGAAAAGACGTCAAAAACGCGTCAAAAATTTGACTTCCGAGTGGAACCAAAAACAACAACACTTCTTAAGACATCTCTCTAGATCATTCTGATGCTTTCAGTTTGTCGATACGTGCTTTCGTTCTGAAGAAGAAGTTTGTCAAAGGAGGGTACCCCCTGTGACCTACTTTTGCCTCTGGTGGCGCCACCTGTTGATGGATCTGGACGAAAAACAACATCACTTGTAGGGGACCATGAGTACTTCATTCCTATCAAGTTTCATGAAAATCTTTTCAGTGGTTCTGGAGAAGAAGTTGAATATGTATGAAAATCACCCCCCCCCCTTCCTTTTCACATAAGAAAAAAATTAATAAAAAATCAAAAAATCTAAATTTTAGAATAAAATACTTATCAAAGCATTTAGTAACTTAAATATGATAAATATGCAGTAAATGAATGTGTAAAATCATACACTTATTGAGTTATTTAAAGAAATAGTGCAAAAATGAGCATTTCTGACGAAGTCCGAAAAGACGTCAAAAACGCGTCAAAAATTTGACTTCCGAGTGGAACCAAAAATAACAACACTTCTTAAGACATCTCTCTAGTTCATCCTGATGCTTTCGGTTTGTCGATACGTGCCTCCGTTCTGAAGAAGAAGTTTGTCAAAGGAGGGTACCCCCTGTGACCTACTTTTGCCTCTGGTGGCGCCACCTGTTGATGGATCCGGACGAAAAACAACAACACTTGTAGGGGACCATGAGTACTTCATTCCTACCAAGTTTCATGAAAATCTTTTCAGTGGTTCTGGAGAAGAAGTCGAAAATGTTGAAAAGTTTACGACGGACGACGACGGACGACAGACGCCACGCTATGACAATAGCTCACTTTGAGCCTATGGCTCAGGTGAGCTAATAAAGGGAAGAAATTTTTTTTTAAGTAAAAAATGGAATTTAAGGTATTCAGATTATCTAAAAGTGCATAATAAGCTGACAAAATGGGAAAAAATGAAGAAAAAAATTTGAGGAGTGCTCGTGCCGGGACTTGAACCCACAAGCCTTGGGTCCATGTTCACAGTAAACATATCTATTCATGATTGAAAAAATACTCATAAAAATCTGTTCAGCAGTTCTGGAGAAGAAGTTGAATATGTATGAAAATCACCCCCCCCCCTTTCCTTTTCACATAAGAAAATAATTCATAAAAAATCAAAAAATTAAAATTTCAGTATGAAATACATATCAAAGCATTAAGTAGCTTAAATGTGATGAATTTGTAGTAAATGAATGTGTAAAACCATACACATATTGAGTTATTTAAAGAAATAGTGCAAAAATGTGCATTTCTGACAGAGTCCGAAAAGACGTCAAAAACGCGTCAAAAATTTGACTTCCGAGTGGAACCAAAAACAACAACACTTCTTAAGACATCTCTCTAGACCATTCTGATGCTTTCAGTTTGTCGATACGTGCTTTCGTTCTGAAGAAGAAGTTTGTCAAAGGAGGGTACCCCCTGTGACCTACTTTTGCCTCTGGTGGCGCCACCTGTTGATGGATCTGGACGAAAAACAACATCACTTGTAGGGGACCATGAGTACTTCATTCCTACCAAGTTTCATGAAAATCTTTTCAGTGGTTCTGGAGAAGAAGTTGAATATGTATGAAAATCACCCCCCCCCTTCCTTTTCACATAAGAAAAAAATTAATAAAAAATCAAAAAATCTAAATTTTAGAATAAAATACTTATCAAAGCATTTAGTAACTTAAATATCATAAATATGCAGTAAATGAATGTGTAAAATCATACACTTATTGAGTTATTTAAAGAAATAGTGCAAAAATGAGCATTTCTGACGAAGTCCGAAAAGACGTCAAAAACGCGTCAAAAATTTGACTTCCGAGTGGAACCAAAAATAACAACACTTCTTAAGACATCTCTCTAGTTCATCCTGATGCTTTCGGTTTGTCGATACGTGCCTCCGTTCTGAAGAAGAAGTTTGTCAAAGGAGGGTACCCCCTGTGACCTACTTTTGCCTCTGGTGGCGCCACCTGTTGATGGATCTGGACGAAAAACAACATCACTTGTAGGGGACCATGAGTACTTCATTCCTACCAAGTTTCATGAAAATCTTTTCAGTGGTTCTGGAGAAGAAGTTGAATATGTATGAAAATCACCCCCCCCTTCCTTTTCACATAAGAAAAAAATTAATAAAAAATCAAAAAATCTAAATTTTAGAATAAAATACTTATCAAAGCATTTAGTAACTTAAATATGATAAATATGCAGTAAATGAATGTGTAAAATCATACACTTATTGAGTTATTTAAAGAAATAGTGCAAAAATGAGCATTTCTGACGAAGTCCGAAAAGACGTCAAAAACGCGTCAAAAATTTGACTTCCGAGTGGAACCAAAAACAACAACACTTCTTAAGACATCTCTCTAGATCATTCTGATGCTTTCAGTTTGTCGATACGTGCTTTCGTTCTGAAGAAGAAGTTTGTCAAAGGAGGGTACCCCCTGTGACCTACTTTTGCCTCTGGTGGCGCCACCTGTTGATGGATCTGGACGAAAAACAACATCACTTGTAGGGGACCATGAGTACTTCATTCCTACCAAGTTTCATGAAAATCTTTTCAGTGGTTCTGGAGAAGAAGTTGAATATGTATGAAAATCACCCCCCCCCCCCCCCTTCCTTTTCACATAAGAAAAAAATTAATAAAAAATCAAAAAATCTAAATTTAAGAATAAAATACTTATCAAAGCATTTAGTAACTTAAATATGATAAATATGCAGTAAATGAATGTGTAAAATCATACACTTATTGAGTTATTTAAAGAAATAGTGCAAAAATGAGCATTTCTGACGAAGTCCGAAAAGACGTCAAAAATTTGACTTCCGAGTGGAACCAAAAATAACAACACTTCTTAAGACATCTCTCTAGTTCATCCTGATGCTTTCGGTTTGTCGATACGTGCCTCCGTTCTGAAGAAGAAGTTTGTCAAAGGAGGGTACCCCCTGTGACCTACTTTTGCCTCTGGTGGCGCCACCTGTTGATGGATCCGGACGAAAAACAACAACACTTGTAGGGGACCATGAGTACTTCATTCCTACCAAGTTTCATGAAAATCTTTTCAGTGGTTCTGGAGAAGAAGTCGAAAATGTTGAAAAGTTTACGACGGACGACGACGGACGACAGACGCCACGCTATGACAATAGCTCACTTTGAGCCTATGGCTCAGGTGAGCTAATAAAGGGAAGAAATTTTTTTTTAAGTAAAAAATGGAATTTAAGGTATTCAGATTATCTAAAAGTGCATAATAAGCTGACAAAATGGGAAAAAATGAAGAAAAAAATTTGAGGAGTGCTCGTGCCGGGACTTGAACCCACAAGCCTTGGGTCCATGTTCACAGTAAACATATCTATTCATGATTGAAAAAATACTCATAAAAATCTGTTCAGCAGTTCTGGAGAAGAAGTTGAATATGTATGAAAATCACCCCCCCCCCCCCCTTTCCTTTTCACATAAGAAAATAATTCATAAAAAATCAAAAAATTAAAATTTCAGTATGAAATACATATCAAAGCATTAAGTAGCTTAAATGTGATGAATTTGTAGTAAATGAATGTGTAAAACCATACACATATTGAGTTATTTAAAGAAATAGTGCAAAAATGTGCATTTCTGACAGAGTCCGAAAAGACGTCAAAAACGCGTCAAAAATTTGACTTCCGAGTGGAACCAAAAACAACAACACTTCTTAAGACATCTCTCTAGATCATTCTGATGCTTTCAGTTTGTCGATACGTGCTTTCGTTCTGAAGAAGAAGTTTGTCAAAGGAGGGTACCCCCTGTGACCTACTTTTGCCTCTGGTGGCGCCACCTGTTGATGGATCTGGACGAAAAACAACATCACTTGTAGGGGACCATGAGTACTTCATTCCTACCAAGTTTCATGAAAATCTTTTCAGTGGTTCTGGAGAAGAAGTTGAATATGTATGAAAATCACCCCCCCCCCCCTTCCTTTTCACATAAGAAAAAAATTAATAAAAAATCAAAAAATCTAAATTTTAGAATAAAATACTTATCAAAGCATTTAGTAACTTAAATATGATAAATATGCAGTAAATGAATGTGTAAAATCATACACTTATTGAGTTATTTAAAGAAATAGTGCAAAAATGAGCATTTCTGACGAAGTCCGAAAAGACGTCAAAAACGCGTCAAAAATTTGACTTCCGAGTGGAACCAAAAATAACAACACTTCTTAAGACATCTCTCTAGTTCATCCTGATGCTTTCGGTTTGTCGATACGTGCCTCCGTTCTGAAGAAGAAGTTTGTCAAAGGAGGGTACCCCCTGTGACCTACTTTTGCCTCTGGTGGCGCCACCTGTTGATGGATCCGGACGAAAAACAACAACACTTGTAGGGGACCATGAGTACTTCATTCCTACCAAGTTTCATGAAAATCTTTTCAGTGGTTCTGGAGAAGAAGTCGAAAATGTTGAAAAGTTTACGACGGACGACGACGGACGACGACGGACGACGACGGACGACAGTCGCCACGCTATGACAATAGCTCACTTTGAGCCTATGGCTCAGGTGAGCTAATAAAGGGAAGAAATTTTTTTTAAGTAAAAAATGGAATTTAAGGTATTCAGATTATCTAAAAGTGCATAATAAGCTGACAAAATGGGAAAAAATGAAGAAAAAAATTTGAGGAGTGCTCGTGCCGGGACTTGAACCCACAAGCCTTGGGTCCATGTTCACAGTAAACATATCTATTCATGATTGAAAAAATACTCATAAAAATCTGTTCAGCAGTTCAGGAGAAGAAGTTGAATATGTATGAAAATCACCCCCCCTTTCCTTTTCACATAAGAAAATAATTCATAAAAAATCAAAAAATTAAAATTTCAGTATGAAATACATATCAAAGCATTAAGTAGCTTAAATGTGATGAATTTGTAGTAAATGAATGTGTAAAACCATACACATATTGAGTTATTTAAAGAAATAGTGCAAAAATGTGCATTTCTGACAGAGTCCGAAAAGACGTCAAAAACGCGTCAAAAATTTGACTTCCGAGTGGAACCAAAAACAACAACACTTCTTAAGACATCTCTCTAGATCATTCTGATGCTTTCAGTTTGTCGATACGTGCTTTCGTTCTGAAGAAGAAGTTTGTCAAAGGAGGGTACCCCCTGTGACCTACTTTTGCCTCTGGTGGCGCCACCTGTTGATGGATCTGGACGAAAAACAACATCACTTGTAGGGGACCATGAGTACTTCATTCCTACCAAGTTTCATGAAAATCTTTTCAGTGGTTCTGGAGAAGAAGTTGAATATGTATGAAAATCACCCCCCCCCCCCTTCCTTTTCACATAAGAAAAAAATTAATAATAAATCAAAAAATCTAAATTTTAGAATAAAATACTTATCAAAGCATTTAGTAACTTAAATATGATAAATATGCAGTAAATGAATGTGTAAAATCATACACTTATTGAGTTATTTAAAGAAATAGTGCAAAAATGAGCATTTCTGACGAAGTCCGAAAAGACGTCAAAAACGCGTCAAAAATTTGACTTCCGAGTGGAACCAAAAATAACAACACTTCTTAAGACATCTCTCTAGTTCATCCTGATGCTTTCGGTTTGTCGATACGTGCCTCCGTTCTGAAGAAGAAGTTTGTCAAAGGAGGGTACCCCCTGTGACCTACTTTTGCCTCTGGTGGCGCCACCTGTTGATGGATCCGGACGAAAAACAACAACACTTGTAGGGGACCATGAGTACTTCATTCCTACCAAGTTTCATGAAAATCTTTTCAGTGGTTCTGGAGAAGAAGTCGAAAATGTTGAAAAGTTTACGACGGACGACGACGGACGACAGACGCCACGCTATGACAATAGCTCACTTTGAGCCTATGGCTCAGGTGAGCTAATAAAGGGAAGAAATTTTTTTTTAAGTAAAAAATGGAATTTAAGGTATTCAGATTATCTAAAAGTGCATAATAAGCTGACAAAATGGGAAAAAATGAAGAAAAAAATTTGAGGAGTGCTCGTGCCGGGACTTGAACCCACAAGCCTTGGGTCCATGTTCACAGTAAACATATCTATTCATGATTGAAAAAATACTCATAAAAATCTGTTCAGCAGTTCTGGAGAAGAAGTTGAATATGTATGAAAATCACCCCCCCCCCCCTTTCCTTTTCACATAAGAAAATAATTCATAAAAAATCAAAAAATTAAAATTTCAGTATGAAATACATATCAAAGCATTAAGTAGCTTAAATGTGATGAATTTGTAGTAAATGAATGTGTAAAACCATACACATATTGAGTTATTTAAAGAAATAGTGCAAAAATGTGCATTTCTGACAGAGTCCGAAAAGACGTCAAAAACGCGTCAAAAATTTGACTTCCGAGTGGAACCAAAAACAACAACACTTCTTAAGACATCTCTCTAGACCATTCTGATGCTTTCAGTTTGTCGATACGTGCTTTCGTTCTGAAGAAGAAGTTTGTCAAAGGAGGGTACCCCCTGTGACCTACTTTTGCCTCTGGTGGCGCCACCTGTTGATGGATCTGGACGAAAAACAACATCACTTGTAGGGGACCATGAGTACTTCATTCCTACCAAGTTTCATGAAAATCTTTTCAGTGGTTCTGGAGAAGAAGTTGAATATGTATGAAAATCACCCCCCCCCCCTTCCTTTTCACATAAGAAAAAAATTAATAAAAAATCAAAAAATCTAAATTTTAGAATAAAATACTTATCAAAGCATTTAGTAACTTAAATATCATAAATATGCAGTAAATGAATGTGTAAAATCATACACTTATTGAGTTATTTAAAGAAATAGTGCAAAAATGAGCATTTCTGACGAAGTCCGAAAAGACGTCAAAAACGCGTCAAAAATTTGACTTCCGAGTGGAACCAAAAATAACAACACTTCTTAAGACATCTCTCTAGTTCATCCTGATGCTTTCGGTTTGTCGATACGTGCCTCCGTTCTGAAGAAGAAGTTTGTCAAAGGAGGGTACCCCCTGTGACCTACTTTTGCCTCTGGTGGCGCCACCTGTTGATGGATCCGGACGAAAAACAACAACACTTGTAGGGGACCATGAGTACTTCATTCCTACCAAGTTTCATGAAAATCTTTTCAGTGGTTCTGGAGAAGAAGTCGAAAATGTTGAAAAGTTTACGACGGACGACGACGGACGACGACGGACGACGACGGACGACGACGGACGACAGTCGCCACGCTATGACAATAGCTCACTTTGAGCCTATGGCTCAGGTGAGCTAATAAAGGGAAGAAATTTTTTTTAAGTAAAAAATGGAATTTAAGGTATTCAGATTATCTAAAAGTGCATAATAAGCTGACAAAATGGGAAAAAATGAAGAAAAAAATTTGAGGAGTGCTCGTGCCGGGACTTGAACCCACAAGCCTTGGGTCCATGTTCACAGTAAACATATCTATTCATGATTGAAAAAATACTCATAAAAATCTGTTCAGCAGTTCAGGAGAAGAAGTTGAATATGTATGAAAATCACCCCCCCCCCTTTCCTTTTCACATAAGAAAATAATTCATAAAAAATCAAAAAATTAAAATTTCAGTATGAAATACATATCAAAGCATTAAGTAACTTAAATGTGATGAATTTGTAGTAAATGAATGTGTAAAACCATACACATATTGAGTTATTTAAAGAAATAGTGCAAAAATGTGCATTTCTGACAGAGTCCGAAAAGACGTCAAAAACGCGTCAAAAATTTGACTTCCGAGTGGAACCAAAAACAACAACACTTCTTAAGACATCTCTCTAGATCATTCTGATGCTTTCAGTTTGTCGATACGTGCTTTCGTTCTGAAGAAGAAGTTTGTCAAAGGAGGGTACCCCCTGTGACCTACTTTTGCCTCTGGTGGCGCCACCTGTTGATGGATCTGGACGAAAAACAACATCACTTGTAGGGGACCATGAGTACTTCATTCCTACCAAGTTTCATGAAAATCTTTTCAGTGGTTCTGGAGAAGAAGTTGAATATGTATGAAAATCACCCCCCCCCCTTCCTTTTCACATAAGAAAAAAATTAATAAAAAATCAAAAAATCTAAATTTTAGAATAAAATACTTATCAAAGCATTTAGTAACTTAAATATGATAAATATGCAGTAAATGAATGTGTAAAATCATACACTTATTGAGTTATTTAAAGAAATAGTGCAAAAATGAGCATTTCTGACGAAGTCCGAAAAGACGTCAAAAACGCGTCAAAAATTTGACTTCCGAGTGGAACCAAAAATAACAACACTTCTTAAGACATCTCTCTAGTTCATCCTGATGCTTTCGGTTTGTCGATACGTGCCTCCGTTCTGAAGAAGAAGTTTGTCAAAGGAGGGTACCCCCTGTGACCTACTTTTGCCTCTGGTGGCGCCACCTGTTGATGGATCCGGACGAAAAACAACAACACTTGTAGGGGACCATGAGTACTTCATTCCTACCAAGTTTCATGAAAATCTTTTCAGTGGTTCTGGAGAAGAAGTCGAAAATGTTGAAAAGTTTACGACGGACGACGACGGACGACGACGGACGACAGACGCCACGCTATGACAATAGCTCACTTTGAGCCTATGGCTCAGGTGAGCTAATAAAGGGAAGAAATTTTTTTTTAAGTAAAAAATGGAATTTAAGGTATTCAGATTATCTAAAAGTGCATAATAAGCTGACAAAATGGGAAAAAATGAAGAAAAAAATTTGAGGAGTGCTCGTGCCGGGACTTGAACCCACAAGCCTTGGGTCCATGTTCACAGTAAACATATCTATTCATGATTGAAAAAATACTCATAAAAATCTGTTCAGCAGTTCTGGAGAAGAAGTTGAATATGTATGAAAATCACCCCCCCCCCTTTCCTTTTCACATATGAAAATAATTCATAAAAAATCAAAAAATTAAAATTTCAGTATGAAATACATATCAAAGCATTAAGAGAGAAAATCACTGACCATCGAGCATTGCATGGAAACTTCAAAATTTTGATTTTCCTTTTTTCACCTTTTTTGTAATCATTTTGATGCTCATTGACCATTTATAGCAATAAAAAGGTTTTTAAACTTTTTAAAAGAATATTTGCCCGTGTTTTAGTTGTTACCATGGAAACCTGCCAGTGAGACAAAAAAAATCTGTAAATTTGTAAGATCTCCAACGTATTTTTTTCATGTTTCCCACTGCTCAATTAAATTCAATTAAGTATCAAACAAATGCCTCATGTAAAGTTTTAAAAAAAATTTGAATGACAGGCATTAAATTGAAGTGACTCCGTTGCTATGGTAACCTGAAGTAGGCCTATTTTTTAAATTTTGAAAAATTGAAATTATGTCTCTAAAACATAATTCAATATCTCAAATCTGCAACAGTCAGGACATATAATACAGATTACGTATGATTAACCTATCATAGCTTTATTATAATCATGAAAAAAATCGGGAAGCCTTTTTGAGGAAACTCGGAAAAAATTGTTTAAAAAAGTCCTTTTTTCAGTAAAATTCAAAATTTATCATTTTAAATATCAAATAATTTTAAATTAATTTTCTTATTTACAAATGAATTTTCGCTCTTATTTTGTATAAATAGACTAAGGGAGATATATCTATATGTAATATGGGGAAAATCCTCCATAGCAACCGATTTTACTCCATAGCAACCATTTTCAATAATTAAATTTGATTATTTATGACAAGTTTTTTACTTGTTATGTATATGATTTTTTGTTTGGCTCATATGAGGATATTTTCTTATGTTGCAAATATTTCATCTTTTTCCAAAATTTCACAGAAATTGCCCATTTTACCTAGCAATGAGATATTCACCTTAGTTACCATACCTTTCAGCTCCGTAGATGCGTAATATCAGTTTATCTTATATTAGCAAGTATGGATATTTATTCCATAATAATGTATTGAAAGTCTTACAATAATACGCAAATTACAAAACATGAGAAATTCTATACATAAGATGTGATAAATCCTTCATAGCAACCAATTTTATTCCATAGCAACCATTTTCATTAATTAAATTTATCATTTTATTACGGGCTTCTATCTAGTTACGTATGCAATTTTTTATTTGGCTCATAAAAGGATATTTTCTGTTGTTGCAAATAATGTATCTATTATCATAAAGGTCATTAAAATTGCCCATTTTACCTAGCAACGAGATGTACACCTTTGTACACCGTAGTTAGCATACCTCTCAGTTCAGTAGATGCATGATACCGTTTTTTTATATATGCCCTCGTATGGATATCTATTGTATACTCATTTATGGAAAGAATTACAGTGATGTGCAGTAACATGAGAAATTATATATATAAGATGTGAAAAATCCTCCATAGCAACCAAATGTATTCCATAGTAACCATTTCAAAAAAGAATTTATGACAGGCCTTTATCTAATTTTATTTGCGATTTTTTTTTGCCCATTTTACCTAGCAACGAGATATACACCTTAGTTACCACTCCACAGATGCATAATACCGATTTATTACGTTTTACCAAATATGGATTTTTATTCCATATTTATATATGGAAAGACTTACAATAATTGGCAGATTACAAAATTCTCCATTGCAACTAACTTTTTACCTTAGCAACCATTTTTCATTTTTCTGATAAGCACCGTCAGATGGAATTTTCAAATGCAAAGTGTTTCCTTTTGTAAAATTATGTGTACTATTGTATGATGAATGGAATAAAGAGATACCATTGTATGGTAATAATTAATCTACCTTTATGATTAATAGGAAATGACGGTTCTGCGCCACAAGCCCCACACATGTAAATGGGAAATATAGGCCTCCCTCACCTGAAGGTGAGGGACCGATCGATATCTTTTATAGAAATAGTGTCAGATATAATGTTGAATGTATATGCAATTATGTCTCCCCCCCCCAAAGGGGAGGAGACATATTGGTTTTGCCTTCGTCGTCCGTCTGTCTGTCTGTCTGTCTGTCCGTCTGTCACACATCGTGTCCGGGCTATATCTCCTGAACCGTTTGCCCGATCACTTTCATATTTTAGTATGTTGTTGCTTATGACCCGAAGGTTTCACATCACCTTGACCCAAGGTCATGTGACCAAGGTCAAGGTCACTTAGTGCATTTTTAATGAAATTATGCATACATTCCTGTCCGGGCTATATGTCCTGAACCATTTGCCCGATCACTTTCATATTTTAGTATGTTGTTGCTTATGACCCGAAGGTTTCACATCACTTTGACCCAAGGTCATGTGACCAAGGTCAAGGTCACTTAGTGCATTTTTAATGAAATTAAGCAAACATTCCTGTCCGGGCTATATCTCTTGAACCGTTTGCCCGATCACTTTCATATTTTAGTATGTTGTTGCTTATGACCCGAAGGTTTCACATCACCTTGACCCAAGGTCATGTGACCAAGGTCAAGGTCACTTAGTGCATTTTTAATGAAATTATGCATACATTCCTGTCCGGGCTATATGTCCTGAACCATTTGCCCGATCACTTTCATATTTTAGTATGTTGTTGCTTATGACCCGAAGGTTTCACATCACTTTGACCCAAGGTCATGTGACCAAGGTCAAGGTCACTTAGTGCATTTTTAATGAAATTAAGCAAACATTCCTGTCCGGGCTATATCTCTTGAACCGTTTGCCGGATCACTTTCATATTTTAGTATGTTGTTGCTTATGACCCGTAGGTTTCACATCACCTTGACCCAAGGTCATGTGACCAAGGTCAAGGTCACTTAGTGCATTTTTAATGAAATTGTACATACATTCCAGTCCGTGCTATATCCCTTGAACCTTTTGCCGGATAACTTTCATATTTTAGTATGTTGTTGCTTATGACCCAAAGGTTTCGCATCACCATGACCCAAGGTCATGTGACCAAGGTCAATGTCACTTAGTGCATTTTTAATAAAATTATGCATACATTCCTGTACGAGCTACATACGGAGAAATAATGCCACTCTGACGTCACGTCATGGCTCGCAGCCAGATTTGAAATTACTATTGTCGTATATGGGCATCACTGTAACTAAGACTGTTAAACGGCTTCCGGGCATTGGATATGATACTCGGCTATTTTCTGAAGAAGTTGATGTAAAAAACTTTATTTTCTGTGTTAAATTCGCGGTTCCCACATGGGTTGAAAATCAGTAAGATTCTGTCCATAGGCTATACAGTAATTTCATAGGAAGACAGCATGATTTTGCGAGTTTTGGCAACTTCAATGTCCGTTTTATTAGGTTTCTAGTTTAATAATTCGTGTTCCGGGCATCGCGACTGAAAGTTTATAACAAGTAGTTGAAGTCAGATATCGTCGTTTTTTCGGATAACCGGTTTTGGCGGTTCCCACATATTTTAAAAATTCCTTCTTTCTACGAAATTTCCTAATTTTCTAGTATCAAATCATTATGTTTTCTTATAGAATTGAAAATAGGTCATGAATCATCGTTACATAACAAATTGAAAATAATATGAATAACAGAAATTAAATAAAGAGAAGATTTTACGGAGAAAAGCTACTAACTGATTCTAATGGGAGTTTCGCCGAACTTCGTCACGTGACTGAGATAAGTGGCATCATTTCTCCACATGATATCTCTTGAACCATTTGCTGGATCATGTATTATGTCCAGGCTTAATCTTTTGATCCGTGATCGGATCACGTTTTATTTTAGTATGATGGTGCTGATGACCCAAAGGTTTCACACCTCCTTGATCCAAGGTCATATGACTAAGGTCAAGTATTACATTTTTTAATGAAATTGTAAATGCTATTGAGTCTGGGCTTTATCTGTGGAATCGTATACTGGATCACTCTTATATTATAGAATGCTGTTGCTCAGGATTGGAGGGTTTCTTATCATCTTGACCCAAGGTCATGTGCCCAAGGTCAAGATCATTTAGTTCTTTTAATGAAATTGTACGTACTAATATTGTCTGGGCTATACACTGCCATCCATAAATAACTATACAAATAAGGAAATCATTCTAAATTCTTTATAAGTTTATCCTAATTTTTCAATCCTGAACTAGAAAGAGAGAATCATAATAATTGGCTTCACATAATTAAAAATTATGAATTGTGGTAACGAAAATGTAAAAAGAAACTTTTCTCATCTGCACAATTTTTTTCCAAAAATTGTCATTTTTATATAAAAAAGTTTAAAAATTCAAAAACTTCAAATATTTGGGTCAAGTTTGTTACAAATGATTTCTACAAGGTACATTATTAGAATCATACAGCAATGGATTTGAAACTGTTCATTTTATAATAGCAGAATGAGTTGAAATAGTGTATACTAATTTATGGATGGCAGTGTATCTCCTGAACCCTTCTTACAATTGTTTTCATATTTTAGTATGTTGTTTCTAAGGACTAAATGTTTCTTATCACATTGTCCCAAGGTCACATGGTTGAGGTAGCTTCTTACTTTGGTAATGAAATTGTATATGCTAAGCATGTCCAGGCTGAAATTGTCTAATCTTATAATGTTTAGGCTTTATATTTTGAACCGTGTATCCAATCACTAATTCAGTTTTTTGTTGCTCATGATCCATACAATGTTAAACGTCTTCAAATTCAATAGCATCATTTAAAAGCAGATAAGTTTGCAGCATGGACCAGACATGCATGTTTCGGGTACTTAACCCTCGTCAGTAAGTGTAGGTTTCAGATCACCTATATCCAAGGTCATGTGACCAAAGTCAATTTCTTTAAATATGCTTATAATGAAATTGTATATGCCAATCATGTTTGGGCTTTACCTCAAACAATGTAATGAATCACTTTCATGTTTTAGTATGATGTTGCCCATGACTCAAAGGTTTCACATCATTTTGCATTTTGGCCTAAGGTCAAAGTAACTTAGAGGGAAGGGGGAGACATTTGTTTTTTTATGAAAAGCATTTTGTTTAATTTTCTGAACAGATTATTTAAACTCTCTTAAGTTAATATAATTTGATTATTCAATGCTCCTTCTTAATGTACGCCATATAAACTTCTATTTCAAGAAAATTGCATATTCAAAATGTGCCATTTTAGGCCTTCAAAATGTGCCATTTTAGGCCAATTGAGACCTGATATTACCTGTATTTCACTTAATTTTGACATGGGTAATAATGACATGAGTAATAATGAGTAATAGTGACATGAGTAATAATTACAGTTGCCTGTTTCCTGAATAGTACTATCCTAGGACTTCATGGGAATCGAAGGAAATTTATTTAGAAATGATATTTTTCTGGGTTTTTTTTGCCTTTGAAATAGGCTACTATGGTAACATTTGGAACGAATTCATGCCATAAGTGAAAAGCTAATTTCTAAAGATGTATCCCTGCTATCGTTACAAAACTTGGTATGTAGATGTATTAAAGATAATATGATGCTTACACAACCTCGAGAAAATGTCAAGGCCATTTGATCAATTTTCAAGGTACATGTAATTGAAACATATTTGCTACTTTCGGGCCAAATGATGTGATTTTCACCTAAAAAAAAACATGATTAACAGTAAACGGCATGGAACAATCAATAAGGTGTCAAAGTATGATAACTGCATTATTTGTTGGGATGAGTATCAAAATTATCGAATACCATTGAAGACCCAAATAAATGTCACATATTTTATGAGAAAAATCTAGACAATCTCAATTTTATGCTCTTATTGAAAGTATGTCATACATAGAAGTGAAATATAATTTAACAAAACTGTGATGAGTTCTACTTCTTTTGGTAGATTGTTCAACTGTCAATATTCAAAATATCTAACGAAACAAGTTAGAGAATCAAATTCAAATAATTGGAAATCCTGTTTTTGTGTGAATTTGAGTCTAAAGTTAGAAATGACCTTGAGCTTAAGAAAGATGACATTGAAATGATTAGAATGTCAAGTGATAATGATAAACGAACTTTGTATACAGGTTTCCTATTTCATAATCATAGGACTCAAAAATGGGGAAAACAATGTTTTTTAATATGTGGTACACCGAAATATCGATTCCAAGTTGCTATAGCAATGGTTTTTGATTAGTATTCATGGCAAAATGGTGAGTTTCACCCTAAATTTTATTTCTTGAATTTTTCGGCAATGGACATTAATTTTGTCAAGGTGAAATCGAATACCCATAACATGTGCCAAATTATGGTTTTCAACCTTCAAAATAGTCAAAAACAGGCAAAAAATGACCCTAAAAATATACCTTATTTTTGACACGGTTTCCATGACAACAGAATGCCACAACATGTCTTATTCCTCATATACCTGATGGTGTTAAAGAGATAGACCCAATTGGGATGGTAACCATGGTTCAAATACAATGATACAGTTTGTTTTCAATGTTTTTAGATTAAGATTGATAATTACAGAAATTTTCATCAAAATCCATGACATGCTGTGGCCAGCTGTTTTAGGTTTTTTACAGGGAATCCATATTAAATATTTACAACCTGTGACCTTTACCTTTGACCTAAAACCTTGAAAATCAATAGGGTATATACTCTTGCCATAAGTCATAATTGTATGAAGTTGAATACAGATCCAATGAAAAGTGCAATCTTTGACTATATACTATGATTTTGATTATTTCCGATCTGTGACCTTGACCTTTGACCTTGAAAATCTTATTCTTCAACAATGTTTTCAATGTTTATGTTCTGCATCAATTTAATTATCTTAAAAAGGTTATCGATTTTCGTATGTAATATCAGTTATTCTTAATCTTTATTCCAAGACATATCAGCTTTTGGTTTATAAATAGAGTCATTATAGCCTTTTATTTTACACTCTAATCCGTTGCTAAGGACATATAAATACTGATCAGGAGGGCATGGGGGTTAATTTGCATCTTTCTTGAAGTCTTTTAAAACATTTATGGTATAATTTGGCTAATAGAGATTTAAGATTGTTAGAAATATGGTTACATCGCATTTAATTAAAGAAGCATCAACGGTTGCTATGGGATATTCATGGTTGCTATGAATGCAATGAATGGTTGCTATGCAGTGTGTATATTGTATGTCACTATTTCACTCAAAAAGGCATAAAACTAAAACACAATCTAAATTTTTGGTCTCTAAATCTCTGTTAAACTCTTATTTTGAGGGGTTGCTATGGAGTAAATGGTTGCTATGGAAACAAAAAATACATAAAAGGATTCAATTATTTCATTCATCACCAATGCAACATTTATAAATTGATTTTATGGCAAAATGATGAATGAATCCAGTCAATATAGATGAAAAAGAGTAAGATATCATTTTTTGTCGTTTTGTTTTTTCTCAAAATTAAGAAAGTTTAAGCTTCGTTTCCATAGCAACCGTTAAGAGGCTTCCCAATTTTATTTTTCAAATAACTCAATAAACTTTAGTACTATACTAAATAAGTTTATTTTTGTTTGTACATGGTTGCAGATTTGAACTAGCTGACCCTAAAAAATGATGAAATTTAGTTGAGGCCTTTTATGAAAACTAGGTCAACTTCCGGTTACCATAGCAACATATTCAATATATGCAAAGGATTTTTTTATAATCATTCTTAAAGACCAAACCTCAAACTATGATATACCTTTCAGAAATTATGACATCTTTCATTTAAACTAAAGAAAACATAGTGTACATTTTGCTGTTTTAGACATATTGATATGTACAAAAAAGCGGTATCCATGGTAACAACTTTAAATGCCATAAAAACTATGAAAAATTGACTAAATATCAATATCATGCATCGTTTTGTTTAAGAATCCTACATGTTCTTTCGATGAAATAAGAAAATTTGAAATGTAAATTTTTGCACTTTCCATGATTTTCATAGGGAATGCTCGATGGTAAGTGATTTTCTCTCTTAAGTAACTTAAATGTGATGAATTTGTAGTAAATGAATGTGTAAAACCATACACATATTGAGTTATTTAAAGAAATAGTGCAAAAATGTGCATTTCTGACAGAGTCCGAAAAGACGTCAAAAACGCGTCAAAAATTTGACTTCCGAGTGGAACCAAAAACAACAACACTTCTTAAGACATCTCTCTAGATCATTCTGATGCTTTCAGTTTGTCGATACGTGCTTTCGTTCTGAAGAAGAAGTTTGTCAAAGGAGGGTACCCCCTGTGACCTACTTTTGCCTCTGGTGGCGCCACCTGTTGATGGATCTGGACGAAAAACAACATCACTTGTAGGGGACCATGAGTACTTCATTCCTACCAAGTTTCATGAAAATCTTTTCAGTGGTTCTGGAGAAGAAGTTGAATATGTATGAAAATCACCCCCCCCCCCCCTTCCTTTTCACATAAGAAAAAAATTAATAAAAAATCAAAAAATCTAAATTTTAGAATAAAATACTTATCAAAGCATTTAGTAACTTAAATATGATAAATATGCAGTAAATGAATGTGTAAAATCATACACTTATTGAGTTATTTAAAGAAATAGTGCAAAAATGAGCATTTCTGACGAAGTCCGAAAAGACGTCAAAAACGCGTCAAAAATTTGACTTCCGAGTGGAACCAAAAATAACAACACTTCTTAAGACATCTCTCTAGTTCATCCTGATGCTTTCGGTTTGTCGATACGTGCCTCCGTTCTGAAGAAGAAGTTTGTCAAAGGAGGGTACCCCCTGTGACCTACTTTTGCCTCTGGTGGCGCCACCTGTTGATGGATCCGGACGAAAAACAACAACACTTGTAGGGGACCATGAGTACTTCATTCCTACCAAGTTTCATGAAAATCTTTTCAGTGGTTCTGGAGAAGAAGTCGAAAATGTTGAAAAGTTTACGACGGACGACGACGGACGACGGACGCCACGCTATGACAATAGCTCACTTTGAGCCTATGGCTCAGGTGAGCTAAAAAGTGATGATCGATACCGAAATTGAGAAATAAAAATATTGAAATTATAAAGAACGAAATTTCAAATAGGAACTAAAATTTATCCCAAACACCAGAATGGGACAAAACTTTACTTTACATGTATATCTAGATCAAATTATCAAGGTGTCGTAGAACTTACAAATACGAGGGCTGTCCGTAAAGTTCGTAGATAAGTCTTAAATTCCGGGGATGTGATTGACAAGATAAAATCTAGAAATTTTCAAGCCAATACGATTGCTTCATACGATTTTTCAAATATGTACACCACGCTTCCTCACGACAAGATCAATGATCAATTGTCCAAACTCATTAAATGGTGCTATAATCGAGAGGGGAAAATTTATATTTGTACATCTGAATCAAAGGGTTTCTTTTCCGCTACAGAATACAAATCATACAAATCATGGACATGTAGCGACCTGTGTAGTGCCTTGTCCTTCCTCTTGGACAACATTTATGTAAGATTTGGTGAGAATCTCTACAAGCAGGTTGTAGGGATTCCTATGGGTACAAATTGTGCGCCTCTTGTTGCAGATTTATTTTTATACACATATGAAAAGGAATTTATTCAAAATCTTCAAAAGCAAAGAAAACATGATGATGTGAAATGCTTCATTAGTACTTCTAGGTACCTGGATGATATGCTTACTATCGATAATCCTGTTTTTGAAAAGTATAAAGATGTTATTTATCCACAAGAATTGACTCTAAACAAGGCAAACTTTACAGACACTGAAACACCATTTTTGGACCTAAATATCAAAATTGTCAATGGAGAAATTCATACAAGTGTATATGACAAACGAGATGATTTTGGCTTCAACATAGTAAATTTCCCCTGGCTTGACGGTGATGTCCCTAGATTACCGTCTTACGGTATCTACATTTCACAGCTCATCCGGTATGCTAGAGCATGTACTGATGTTTTGGATTTTCATAATAGAAATCTACAAATTACAAAGAAACTTTTAGGTCAAGGTTTTCGCTTTCACAAACTAGTAAAGACTTTCTGGAAATTTTACAAAAATTATGATCAACTTCTTTTGAAATTCGGACCCATAAAAGCAACGGAGTATATTACTTTAGGTATTTCACAACCTGCATTTTATGGTGACATAATTAACAAAATAAGAAGGATCAAAGGTAGACAGCATATGTATCGAAAATGCGTCAGAGTCATCAAACGCCTTTTATACCGTGGATATGATCCTTATGTCACCAGACGGACACTAAGCTTGGTACTTGACCAATATACAGTCTTGTACGAGCGCATTCTTAAGACTTGCACTCTGACTGACTGTGACGACGGGACTCCATGACGGGCCCTGTCCAAACCTCTTTAGAGAAGACAGGGCCCCGACCACCTGTCCTCTCTGAATGTCAGTCGGACTCCTCGGGTGATTACATACATGAGCTCGCTACAGCCGGCAGAGCACGGACTGTATTACGCATGCCCTCTTTTTATATCCATTTACATATTCATCTGTGTCTCTGGGGCCTCTGCGTTTCGCGGTCTTGTTTGTGTGACGTCATCTTACAGTGAGGAGGTTGTTTTACACCACATTTGTACGTTCTTCGAGACCTCTAGGTAACTGGAGAAGTGAGAGGGTTGTGCGCACGTAATCCAGGATAACCACACCGTCTGCTATTTACTTGGCAGATGGCCGTCCTAAGTCGGCACCGGTTTCCCATTGGTCTCGTTGGTTTATGTGTAGTCTTTTATGTTTCTATGTTGTGAGTTGGTGTTCCTTGTCCCTTTTGCGTCTCTTTCTGTGGGTATCTGTTCTGTGTTTTTTGCATGGGTGATTTGGGATTTTGCTGTGGGTGCTGCAACCTAGTGTTGTTGGAGATCCCCTCCTTTCTTTTAAATTACGGAAAATTAATGTCAAAGATATTAATTTTTAGTATATTTATTCAAGAACCTTGGGATGATATCAATTTAGCTGTAATAGTAAAGTCGAAATACTTCAGCCGATCAGAATCCTCGTATGTCATATTCATCATATCAGTTTGGATGAAATCTGAATTGAATTAAGTTGTTGCTAGGAAACCCATACTATAATACCCAATCAGAAATCAGATGTTCATCTTACTAAAATAGTCAAATTGTTTTTCTCCTTCCGGCAGTAACGTCAAATTCCATGCTGCTGATGTTAAAAGCATTTTGCAAAGATATTTAAGGTATCCATTGTACAATAGGACATTTTTGCATGCCCGGTAAGGTACGTACCATAAACTGTTCTCAAAGGTTATAATGCCCACTGCACAGAAATAATACTTTTGGGGCCAGAAAAACAAAGGGAAATAACTGATAATTGATGAAGCAATAAAATTGTCTATTTTCTCTATGTAACATTTGCAAAATAACAAAGTTGTACAAGTTTTTCCCCTTTGATTTTAAAGACCTTTGAGTCTTGTATCTGTACTCAGGGAATCATAACCTTTCAGAAAATATATAGTAAAGTACCTTACCAGGCATAAATTTTACCATACTTTACAATGGAGATGATTACAACGCCAAGTGAAATGACTCTATTGTACAACGGATACCTTAAACTTCTTTCTACCATTTCATTTGAGATAGATTGGGGTTGGGTTGATAGAAAGCAAAGTGATTAAATTCCGGAAACTTAAACATAAGTACCTAATTAATAGACCATTTTCATACTACAGCTAGACTTTCATTTAGACACTCCAAGACCCATCATCACAACATTTGGCGTTATTTTTTTTATGACGTCATAGATATGTTTCAACGTTAAAGCAGAAAATTACGTCAAATGCTGTCATGTCGGGTCTTAGCCTGTATAAAATTCAAGTCTACTGCGGTAATGTGAAAATAGTCTATTACATTTGTATAAAGGCATAATCGGACTTTTCTTTTACAAAGTAGATTTTTTCATAGTTAACAAAAATAAATTTGTGTTTGTGATCGCCGTTCTTGCTTGTAAACGCATTACATATAATTTTTGCGAGTCTTTCTTTCAATTTAGAATGTGGAATTGTAGTGTATAGTGTCGAAAAAAATTAAAGGCTTTGATCGAATGGACTCTGCTAAAATGATGTGACACTTTCAATGGAAAATTACGCACATTAAAGCTAACAATCTGAATTTAAATGTACTAGATGTTGCAATGAGAGTTTTGAGGATGGGGATTGTTAGAGAATGTATCTGTCAATTTCCGTCCTCAGAAAAGTTTATTCACGTATGCTGACTTTTGACAGTAGATTTGCATACGAAGTTTGTATTTCTTAGAATCTGAAATGTTTATACTTTTATGAAACGTTCAGTAAGATACTTCAGATAAGAGAGTGCATTCATGAAAGATTTTAAAGATATTGAATTGATTGTAAATGTAGATAAATTTCCGTCGCTTGCACAGATAAACAATTTTACGACATATTCACCAGGATGTGAAAAGGGTGTAGAGGAAAACAGAAACTTCCGTCCGTGACATAGCACTAGGGTGCAATATATAAAATGCATCAACGTCATCCGTTTCTTAAGTTTCTATTGTGAGTGCTGTTGAGATTATCGTCAGGATCTTCTTTAACTCATTTGTGTCACACTTATGCCCTTTGCCGTGTGGAGCTCGTAAAAAAGTTCCCCGCGAGGGGTTTGACAGTAAGTGTTTTGAATATACTTCCCTGACATTGTCGCCATAGCACTTTCTATATAGACATAACGTCAGACAGTGCATGAATTTTATATATTTTCATTTCCATGCTTCATAAACATCGACGGCGGGTGCGGCTAGCCAACAGGGGATGCTTACTCCTCCCGGGCACCTGGTCCCACCTCTAGCTTGCTAGGGGTCCGTCGATGTTTAATGATGTGCTCTATTGTGAGTGCTGTTGAGATTATCGTCAGGATCTTCTTTAACTCATTAAGATAATATTCCATCTACCCTGCTACGTCTTTCGGTACATTTTTGGATGTAATAATTTTCAAACTCTTTGGTCATATTACATTACTTAAATTGAGGATCACTGACGAGGGTTAAGTACCCAAAACATGCATGTCTGGTCAATGCTGCAAATTGATCTGTTTTAAAATAATGCTATTGAATTTGAAGAAGTTTAACATCAAGAATAAAGAAGTGTTCAAAGTCTAAACCTTCTCAAAGATAACTTCTGCAAATTTATCTGTTCTTAAATGATGCCAGTGAATTAGAAGATGTTATACATGTACATTAAGAAAAAAGAAGATGACCTCCAGCATGACCACCTTGCACTCAACCTGCAAAACAAACCCACAAGAAAGCGATACAACAATGACATCAGACAAAACTACAAACCACAAAAAAAGACACGACAATATTCACTGGAACATCATAAAAGACAATCGAAACTGACGTACAGAAACATCAAACATTAATGACAACACATAAAAAGCAGGAGACCAATGTGCACCCGGCACCGACTTTGGACGGCTATCTGCCATCCGGATTACGTGCGCACAACCCTCCCACTTATCTGGATACACAGAGGTCTCCATAGACGCACAGTAGTTGTATAAATATAAAACTTCTTACTGTAAGGTGACATCACAAATAAGACAGTTAAACGCAGCGACCTCTTATAACACAAATTCTATGTAAATGGATCTAATAAATCATATGGCATTCGTATAACAGTATGTGATATGCTGGCTGAAGCAAGCTCATGATCAATCACCCGAGAAGTCTGACCAATTTTCAGAAACGACAGAGAATCAAAATTGTCTTCTCTGACGAGATTTAAACAAGGCCCGTCATGAAGTCCCGTCGTTACGGTCGACCAGTGTGCAATGTTGGGAAAGACACTGGTACAAAACTGTAGATTGGTTCAGTACCATGTCCAGTGTTCTATTTATGACGTTGGGACCATATTCTCGGTAAAGCAGGCGACCGACAATTTTCTAACATTGGTGGTTGAAGTTCGATCTGCCTTTGATCTTTCTGATTTTGTTTACTAAGTCACCGTAAAATGAAAGTAATGAAATTCCCAATGATTCATATCAGATGCTGGAGTTGTCCCAAATTGTGAAAGAAGTTCAGAATAGTTATTGTAAAATTTCCGGAAAGATTTTACAAGTTGTGATATCTAAATCCTTGACTGATAAGTTTTTTTGTAATTTTTATATTTTTGTCATAGAAGTCCGAAACATGGGAGCAAGCTCTAGCGTATCTGATGAGCTGAGAGATGTAAATGCCGTACGATGGCAATCTTGGAACATCGCCATCAAGCCATGGAAAATTAATGTTGAAGCCAAAGTTTTCTCTTTTGTCGTATATCTTTGTTTGGGTTATTAATTTTGATATCAAGATCCAAATATGTTATAGCTATAGCATTTGTGTTTGCTGTCTTCAATGTTAACTCTGGAGGATAAATTTGATTTTTGTAATGGTCAAAATGTGGGTTATCAATTTTCAAAATATTATCAAGATACCTAGAGGTGCCGTTGAAACATTTCAAGTCGTCAAATTTCTTGAGTTTTTGCAGATTTCGAATGCATTCTTTTTCGTATGTGTATAAAAACAAATCTGCAACCAGAGGCGCACAATAAGTACCCATAGGAATTCCAATAACTTGCCGGTATAGAGTGTCACCAAATCTTACAAAGATGTTGTCTAAAAGAAAGGCCACGGCCTTGCACAACTCAGATCGAGTCCATGATTTGTAAGATTTGTATTCAAAACACCATTTGACAAGTTTTTATAAGCGATCTTTTATCTTCTCATGAGGGAGCGTGGTATATATGTTGAAGAAGTCGTAAGATGAGATAGATTCGACTTTAAAATTAAATGATTTGAATTTGTCGATCACATCACCAGAATTCTTTATTGACAAGTAGTAACTGATGTCGCTATTATTGAATGCAGTTTCACAATATTTTTATACATGATCCGTAATTGCCGATAACGCTGATGTCAAATTTCTGGATAAAACAGTAGTGGTGCAAATGCTCGAGTTAGCAATAAATCGAAATTTGTAAGGAGACTTGTGTAGTGTGGGCAGACAGTAAATAGTTGGTACGTCTGATTTCGAAATAGATGGTTGAAATGAAGAAATTTCATCCAGATGCTTTTGTAAAATGGAAGGGATAGTTTCATTGCTTTTTATATAAGTTTTGGTGGTAGAAAGGTTCGAAAGTAAAACTGATATGTAATAGCGCTTTCAAATAATTATAGTGTTGTTTGCTGCCTTGTCTGCCGGAGCAAAGACACATTTACTGTGCAAATCTTGAAGTTTAGATTTATAAAAATTAACCGATTTTGACGGTGAATCCGAATAAAGATGAGGATTTTTTTAATATGAATTCTCTGTAAAAACCTAAAACATCTGGCCACGGCATGTCATGGATTTTGATGAAACTTTCTGTAATTATTAAAGGTGCAAAAAGTCTCGTCAAGATCAAATCATGAATCAACTATTATCAAAATTTAACACAAACGAGTCTATTGTGTTTAGAAATTAGAAATTGGCTAGCTGCAATAGTCACATATGCACTCACTACCGAGCTATGATCAATTAATGCTTATTAAATGGGTACCCTAAAATAACCTACTTTTCTCCGTAGAAGACCGATTGCGAACACGTGTAACCACTTATTTGCATAAGGCTAGTACTGTATCAAAACAAAACAACGTGGCTGATGGATAACACGTGGGAAAAAGTGAATCAACAATCGTAGTTATCAAAATCTGAAAAGAAAAATGTAGTGAACAAATAGTATTGGACAGTATTGGTAATGATATTGGAAAGTTATAGAGACCTAGCTTAGAAGACAACCGTGAAATTAAAACTCTGACAAGTCTGAGGGAGAATTAGCTAAAAGGATCTACAGCGTACATGTACATGTATATTTCTCGTTTATCTTTATCTATGAGAGTTTGACGTGTATATGTATCCACAGTAATTTTGATTTGTGTATATATAACATATGTATTCACAGTCTAAATCAGATATTAAAAAAACTAACTAAAAATCATAACTAAATAAAGGTTACTTTTCATTTAGGATTTGGTAAACAAACGCACATGTGAATAGCAGACTACACCTGCCTCCCATTCAAGCCGTCATACATTATTACATGTACACGTTGTTAGTCATTTGAAAGTGTTCGTTCAATTATCCAAGTTCAAAATGGTGATTTGAATTGAACATGATATATATACATGATATCAACCTTGAATTTGCAATTAATGAAATATTAGTGAGTTAGTTTTATTTTTGAGAGAGAATTTCAAAAAGACTGTATACGTGGTTTACTACATGTTTCGTAGTAATCCCACGATGTGAAGTTCATTCAAGCGATTGGCTGATCGTGGTAGCGTGTTCATTTTGACCTTGGTAAACGTGACATATTTCTTCATACTGTATATGCAAATAACAATTTCCGAAGTTTACCGAAATCGTGTGTACCAGAGAGTAAAAGAAGGGGGGAGATCTCCAAAAACGTCTATAAAACAAAAATGTGAGAGATATTTTATGTAAAAAGAAGGGAGGAGATCTCCAACAAGACCCCGTTGCAGCATCAACAGTAAAACACCAAAACACCCGATGCAAAAACACAAAAGACGAGTACAGCACGAGACGGAAACGAGACACACGACATGTAAACATCAAACACAAAAGACTACACATAAACCGACGAGACCAATGGGTAACCGGTGCCGACTTTGGACGGCCATCTGTCACGAAGTAGCAAATGGTGTGGTTATCCTGGATTACGTGCGCACAACCCTCTCACTTCTCGAATTACCCAGAGGTCTCGAAGTAAGTACATTAACATCGGGATCGGGATGGCGGCGGGACAACACGGACTGATTTTTGGCATCTTAACTTTATGCATTTTAACCAATTTTAAAGAGGAAAGAAAGACTAAAACAATATGTCATGAATGTAATTGTGCCAATAAGACGTATTTATCAGACTTTGAACTGATTTCTGCAGGAGTATGTTGCTCTATCGCAAATGATCAGAGGAAATTCGGGGAAAAGTACTTTTTCGGGACACCCGAGTTACAGACATGTATCATGTTGTCACCATCAGTCAAATCTATCGTATGCCTTATACTATTACGCTGTGGAGATGTCCAAAGTAACCCTGGACCTCGAACCCCAAAATATCCATGTACTATCTGCTCAAAAGGGGTGATTGCAACTAGCAAGGCTATTGATTGTGATGAGTGTTCTAGTTGGACTCATATCCGATGTACTGGCTCCGTTACCACCGAAATGTATGAGAAGATGCAAGAGGGGCTAAACCTTAACTATGTTTGTAATCCCTGTTTGATGCAAAATCTTCCTACAGGGCCAATAGAACAGCAAGATGTAAATACTGAGGATGATTGTGGTGATTTTGACCATCGGCAAGACTTTCCGTTGCCATCATCTGCAAGTAATGAAAAGTTCCAAGGCTTTAATCGAAAGGGAATGCATTTCGTCCATCTCAATGCAAGATCCATGCTTCCTAAAATGTCAGAACTTCGAGTGATAGCTAGTCGAACTAAAGCTGCAGTAATATCTGTGTCGGAAACATGGTTAGACGCAACTAGTACAGATTCGGAAGTATCAATAGATGACTATTCCATAATCCGCAAAGACCGAAAAAGATCTGGCGGAGGCGTGTGCATGTATATAAATAACAGTTAGGCGTTTGCAAGGAGAAGTGAGACTTCTGAAAATTTAGAGTCAGTTTGGGCCGAAATATACTTACCAAAAACTAAACCAATCATTGTTGGAACAATGTATCGACCGCCACAAGATAACAATTTTATTGACCTACTGGAAAAGGATTTGAGTCAACTCAGAACTGATTGTGATAAAATTGTTTAAGGTGACTTTAACATTTGTCTATTGAACAAAGAGAAAAGTATCTATGATGCATACATAAATGTCTTAAATATGTTTGGTTTGGATCAAATAATTGAGGAACCAACAAGATTATCTCAAAGAAAGTAATCGCTTATAGATCACATTTTATGTAGTAACATAGAAAAGATTGTACAGTCAGGTACCATTAGCTTAGGTCTCAGTGACCATAATCTTATTTTCTGTACAAGAAAAATTTCCAGGGGACAGCTTAATAAGCATAATACTGTGAAAATCAGGTCCATGAAAAATTACAATGCAGAGTTGTTTATAAATGAGCTGTCAACTATTGACTGGGATTTGTGTATGGATTTTGATAATACAGTAGATGAGAACTGGAATACTTTTAGAGATATTTTTATGAAGGTAGTAGACAAATTAGCACCTGTCAAAGAAATAAGGGTAAAACAAAGGACAGAGCCATGGATGAACCAGGAGATTTTAGATCTTATTAAAGAAAGAGACAATCTTTTATATAGTTTTAATAAACACAAAAGGGAGGAAGATTATAGTAGATTTTGTAAACGTAGGAACTTAGTGCAACGAAAAGTGAAAAATGCTAAAGCCAATCATATTTCTGAAAAAATTGAAGAAAATAGGAATGAGCCGAAGAGATTATGGCCTCAACTAAAAAATCTAGAGTACAAAAACAAGAAGGAAGGTCAAAAGATTGTTTTAAATATTGACGGCGAGACTTGTCATGATACAAAAAAAATAGCTGATCATTTTAACAATTTTTTCACGACTGTGGCTGCAAAGCTTGTATCAGCATTACCAACTGCAAAAGGTACTTTTAATGTAATGTCTTTATGTTTTAAAAATTTTTAAAGTGAAAGAAATACCTGTGGCAATACTTTAAGTTTGAAAACAGTGTCAGAAGAAATTGTATACAAAGAGCTGTGTAGTATCAATGCTTCTAAAAGTACAGGTTGGGATGGAATGCCAGGGAGGTTCCTTAAAGATGGCGCTTCAGTTCTTAAGAAACCTATCACTTCAATAATTAATCAGTCGATTATGTCAGGCATTGTACCTATTAGTATGAAGCAAGCTAGGGTGAAACCTCTGTATAAAAAGAACAGTACACTCGATGTCAGCAATTATCGTCCTGTTAGCATATTAAGTATTGTCTCAAAAATAATGGAGAGATGTGTATACAATCAGTTGTTAGATTTTTTGCAGGAAAATAACATGTTATATGAATTGCAGTCTGGATTTAGGGGAAAACATTCTACTGATACCTGTCTTATACATTTGTTTGATTATATTAGAAACAATAATTCCAAAGGCTTGTATACTGGGATGGTACTATTAGATTTACAAAAGGCCTTAGACACGGTCGATCATGGTATGTTATGTCAAAAATTAGAGGTCAGGGGGGGTTGAAGTTCAGTGGTTTCTTTCATATTTAGGGGGGAGGTCTCAAGTAGTTGGTTACGATGATGTTTTATCTGATTCAGAAACTGTGATGTGTGGTGTTCCTCAGGGGAACAAACTGGGGCCCCTTTTACTCTTATGCTATGTGAATGATATGAAAATTAGCATAGACAGCGATTGTAAGCTGATACTTTACGCTGATGATAGCGCCATTCTTTTTGCCCACCGTGATCCTGATTTTATTGCACGGAAGCTAAGTGTAGTGTTAGAAAGTTGTTCTGATTGGTTGGTGGATAATAAACTATCCCTCCACCTGGGGAAGACAGAATGTTTACTTTTTGGGCCACGTAGAAAATTAAGAAATGTTGAAGAATTTGTAATCAAATATCATGATCATTTAATCAAATCATCTTCTTCAGTGAAGTATCTTGGTGTGTATATAGATAGATTTTTAAGTTCCGAATCAATTGTTCAACATATCATTCACAAAGTCAATGCTAGACTTAAATTTTTATATAGAAATGCTGGATGGCTAAATACAAGGTCAAGGTTAACTCTAGCAACTGCTTTAATCCAGTGTTATTTTGATTATTCTTGTTCATCCTGGTACAGTGGGCTTTCAAAAACACTACAAAAGAAACTGCAAATTATGCAAAATAAAGTAGTCAGATTTATCCTTGACCTTGGCCCACGGTCTAGAATTTCATGTGAACATTTAGAGTCAGTGAATATGCTATGTGTTTCTGACAGAACAAGCCAGTTGAGGCTGAATCATGTATTTAACATTATGCATGGCCATGCACCAACCTATTTAGGTGAACATTTTGTGTTAAATAACAATGTCACAAGAGGGGGCCAAAATATGAGTTTTCAGCTGCCAAGTGTAAATACCCATACAATATCTAGTTTTTATTTTAAAGCTATAAAGGATTGGAATTCTATGCCCTTGGAAATTAAAGAAATCAGAAATAGAACTTCTTTCAAAGCTGCAGTCAAGGCACATTTAACCGAAAATGCTAGAAACAGAGAGCTAAATGAATTTATATATGATTTTTAAATGAAATGTGTAGAAATATAATTTTTAATGTATGATTTAGTTTTAAAATCAAATTAATTATTATTCAGGCAATGTGAAATGTTACATGTTTTTATTATAGTCCGTCCGGGTTGTCGTTGCCAAAGTCCCTATATTTATTAAATATAAGTTTAAACTAACCCTATTTATTTACTTATATTTATATAATAGTGTTAAGTTTGGTGTTCACTATGCCGAATTATTATGCTTCCAGTGAGTTTCTTCTGTGATAGGTTCTACTCTACCATATTGTGACAGAGGACGGTTCAGGTGTACACTATCACCTTTCGAAGCGTGCACTATCACCCTAATAGTGCACCCCTGTCTTTCCACAGTAGTATTCTTAACATAAGTGATGCTGACCTGTTTATATATACAGACATGTCGTTTTCATACAAGATATTTAATTAAATTTGTTTGCATACCCAAGCAAATGTTCCTAGATATTTATTTTTTCCTTTGAAATTAATGCCAAATTTATGTTGCTATATTTTTCTTGTTAAATAATGCCTGTACTTATCGACCACACTATAGATCTTTTACAGTCAAGGAGGGGTAAATCCAGAATATGCACAAGGTTTTTTGAAAGAGAGGTAACTCGTACAATCAATATTCATAACATGTATCTTGAAAACGTTTTCTATGAAGGGAGTACACTATCAAAAACAAATGTTCCTAGATAGTTATTTTTTCCTTTAAAATTAATGCCAAATTTATGTTGCTATATTTTTTCTTGTTAAATTATGCCTATACTAAACGACCACACTATAGATCTTTTACAGTCAAAGAGGGGTAAATCCAGAATATGTTTGTCTGTAACACAGAGTTTTTGAAAGAGAGGTAATTCGTGCAATCAATGTTCATAACATATATCTTGAAAACGTTTTCTATGAAGGGAATACACTATCAAAAACAGTCAGCATAATAATAACAATAGTGTTAGGTTTAGTGTTCACTATGCCGAAATAGTAGTCAGGGTTCTGGCACATAGTGCACGACCCGAAGGGGAGTGCACTATGTGCCAGAACCCTGACTACTATTTCGGCATAGTGAACACTAAACCTAACACTATTATATAAATAGTAGTCAGGGTTCTGGCACATTGTGCACGACCCGAAGGGGAGTGCACTATGTGCCAGAACCCTGACTACTATTTACCTATTAATGCCCGTTTGTGTGGGTACTATTCTCTCATAGTGTTGCTTTTGGAAGGAATAGTGCCCGAGCGTCAGCGAGGGCACTATTTACCTTCTAAAAGCAACACTATGAGAGAATAGTACCCACACAAACGGGCATTAATGGGTTTAGTGCATCACATGACTGTAGTATTAATTAATAAATGAATTAATTGCAATTTACTTGAGATATATCTAAAATGTCATTGATCACCCCCGCTTATTGCTATTTACATTCATGCATTGTTCAATACGTCATAATACTTGCTGAGGGACGTAACTCTGTAAAGCAAAAAGCAATAGTGCCCGGGTGCCGGGCACTATTCTCTCATAGTCCCCGCGTGTTTAACCAATGAAATTCCGAGGATTTATCATGTGATGCACTAATTCGGCATAGTGAACACTAAACCTAACACTACTGTTATTATTATGCTGACTGTTCGTTTTCAAGATAAAGGTTATGAACATTGATTGCACGAGTTACCTCTCTTTCAAAAACTCTGTGTTACAGACAAACATATTCTGGATTTACCCCTCTTTGACTGTAAAAGATCTATAGTGTGGTCGTTTATTACAGGCATAATTTAACAAGAAAAAATATAGCAACATAAATTTGGCATTAATTTTTAAGGAAAAAATAACTATCTAGGAACATTTATTTTTGATAGTGTATTCCCTTCATAGAAAACGTTTTCAAGATATATGTTATGAATATTGATTGTACGAGTTACCTCTCTTTCAAAAAACCTTGTGCATATTTTGGATTTACCCCTCTTTGACTGTAAAAGATCTATAGTGTGGTCGATTAGTACAGGCATTATTTAACAAGAAAAATATAGCAACATAAATTTGGCATTGATTTTAAAGGAAAAAATAAATATTTAGGAACATTTGCTTGGGTATGCAAACAAATTTAATTAAATATCTTGTATGAAAACGACATGTCTGTATATATATACAGGTCAGCATCACTTATGGTAAGAACGCTACTGTGGAAAGACAGGGGTGCACTATTAGGGTGATAGTGCACACCAGGAAAGGTGATAGTGTACACCTGAACCGTTCTCTGTCACAATATGGTAGAGTAGAACCTATCACAGAAGAAACTCACTGGAAGCATAATAATTATTAATATGCCAGGACCCCATTGGAAATAAGCACACTATGAATTGCTTTAATGGGTTATCCTAGGCAATATCAATGCAATGCACCTATAATGTGATAGTTACTTCTGTGATAACTTTGATTTAAAATATAAAATTTAAAATCAGTTATTCTACTAAAGATACATGTACTAGATCAACTGTGATATTTTTTATACTTTAGCCAAATTTAAGTGTGATAAGCAAAATTCTGTGATATATTAAATATGACTTTGTTGACATTGATTATGCATTTTAACCTGTGCTATTGTATGATATACATTGCCTGAATAAAATTGAATTGAATTGAAGTAATATATAGATGTTCAAATGGTAGTACTTAAAAGCCATTTACGGTCAAACTTCATTATTGACAGTTTAATCCCTGTTAGAACATTTGTACCTTTAATGTAAAAACAATGAAAACAAACCATTTTGTTACATTTGAACCACGGTTGCCATGGTAACGGGGTACATCTATTTGACACCCTCATATATATGAGATATAAGACATATTGTGGCATTCGTTGCCATGGAAACCATGGTCAAAACTTACTTTATGAACACAAAAACTTTTCTTTGTAAGTTAAACTCTGACAAGAATACCTTTTTCGGGGAAGGGGTTTATATAATCAAAATACTATGTGAAATTTAAGCAAAAATAAGGTCTATTTTTAGGGTCATTTTTTGCCTGTTTTTGACTATTTTGAAGGTTGAAAACCATAAGTTGGCACGCGCTATGAGTATTTGATATCACCTTGACAAAATTAATGTCCATAGCTGAAAAAAAAATCAAGAAATAAAATTTATAGTGAAACTCATCATTTTGTTATGAATACCAATCAAAAACCGTTGCTATAGCAACTTGGAATCACTATTTCTGTGTACAGCATATTCAAAAACATAGTTTTTCCCTATTTTTGAGTCCGATGATTATGAAATGGCATACCTGTATACATAATACATTTATCATTATCGCTTGACCTTCAAATAAAAATCATTTCAAGGTCATCTGTCCAAATCTCAAGATCATTTCTAACTTTAGACTAAAAATTACACAAAAATCAGGATTTCCAAATATTCTGAATTGATTTCTCTTACTTATTTCGTTAAATATTTTGATTTTAATATTAACAGTTGAACAGCCGATGAAAAGAACTAGAATTCATCAAAAGTTTTGTTGAACTGTATTTCACTTTTATGTATGACATACTTTTATTAAGACCATAAAATTGAGGTTTTCTAAATTTTTCTTGTAAAATATGTGACATTTATTTGGGTCTTCAATGGACTTTGATCATTTTGATACTCATTCCAACAAATAATGCATTTATCATACTTTCATCTCTAACTGATTGTTTTACGAAAGTTTCATATCGTTTACTGATAATAATGTCTCTTTTCTGTGAAAAATAAAATTTGGCCTGAAAATAGCAAATATTGTTCTATGACCTTGAAAATTGAGCAAATGACCTTGACATTTTGTCAAGGTCAAGATATTATCAAATTGTCTTTAATACATCCACATACCAAGTTTTGTAACGATAGCAGGAATACATCCATAGAAATAAGCTTTTTACTTATGACAGGTATTTACATCTTCATACCAAATGTTGCCAAGGTTACCTATTTCAATGGCATATAAACATAAAAATCTCGTTTGTACATAAATTTCCTTCGATTCCCATGAAGTCCTAGGATAGTTCTATTCAGGAAATAGGCAACTTTAATTCAACTACATTATTACTCATGTCAAAAGTAGGTGAAATAAAGGTAAAATCAGGCTTAAACTGGCCCAAAATGGCACATTTTGAATAAGCAATTTTTCTTGAAATTGAAGCAAACTTTGGACAAGGGACACTTGTCATTATAGTTTGGCCCACTCATTTTATAAAAATTCAAGCTCTCTAAAAAGTATTGATAGAAATAAATTTAAATCAATTAAGGTTTGTATTTTTTAATATCTAGAGTAATTTTTGCAAGAAAAATCATAACAGCCTATATATACAGTGATGAAGCTGCTTGATTTCTCGAAAATTCAGCTTTTTTCACCATTTCCATGTGTTCATCTTTTTTTTTTTTTTGATATGAGCACACGCTGGCCTATCATTCATATTTTGATATGGTGTTTGTGACCCACTTGTTATAACGAAAAACGTAACGTTTCCTCTAGCAATTATGACGTTTTTTTCGCGGGATCGGGATTTTCACATTGACGTTTTGGAGTAATTTACGTCAGTATCACCTGTGACAATGACATTTTCGCGCAATTGCTTTGCAAACTATATACTTATTGAGAAAAAAAGATCATGTGTATAGGAATAAATAATAAATATCAAATTAAAAAAAGTTTTGTTTTATAAAAGTTCATTTTATTTCATTTGAAAAAAATATAACTATATTTTTATGTTTTATAAACTTATAAAATTATCTAGTATTAAAAGTACAAATTTAATCATAACAATAAAATCAGCACAAGGACATCAACTCTTACAATTTTCGAAAACATAAAAAACTAAGGTACAAGACCCTCGTATAGAAACTTCCAACTTGCCACAAAGTACATATACCCAGGGGGTACATTTTAATATACGTCTCTGATATAACATATGAGCAGATCTAGTCAGGTTTTATAGGTTGTAACCCCCCCCCCCTTTTTTTGTATGATAGGCCAGAGTCAATCAGTTCTTACGGAGACTGTATCTTTGTAAGAAGTTTCTATCTAGGTAGTAAAAACTGATGGTTTGCCGGTATGATATATTTTTAAAAAATTACTGTTATTTTACAAACGCTATTCCCAATAAAACTTTCATCATTTATTCCAAAATTTTCCCGAATAGATTCAGAATCATACATTCCCAAAGTTTCCACGATCAAAGGAATAAAGGACAAAACTTAATATCACTATCATAATTATTTTTATGTTTAATTGACAATTTGGTAGATCTCATCAATCTGATTGAATTTACACTGACAAATTGTATATTTTTATTTCTTTCATTTGGGGGGGGGGGGGGGGGGGGGGGGGCTCGCACCGTCGGTTAAAATAGATGTAAATTTCAAAATTACAAAAATGGAATAAAATAAAAAAAATATCACAATTTCGTATATGAATTGTAATTCTAACAATAAACATCTCTTCGCCTTCTCGATAAATCATGTCTTCAATAACCCCCCCCCCCCTATCTCCACATAAAAAACCCAATAATCTGTCTATTGCAAGAGGTCCATGATGTCGGTTTGCATATAGAATATCGATTGTTTATACGACGCATACAGATTGTTTAACAAACATTAAAGATACAGTGTCCCTGAAAATAAATTTTATTGAAAACGCAAAATTTATTCCGATGGGTCTAGATTGAAGATAAAAGGAGTCATAAAAAGTGCTACTTGAAAATATGCAGTAGCTACCATAATATTGTCGAATTTGTAAATTTAAATATACATATACCTCGATTGTAAAAACGCAATACATTGTAGGTGGCGCTAGTGGAAAATTAATAATGACGGCTACAATTACGAATGTATGCGTTAGATTAGCCTGAAAATTTGAATTTATGTAAATGAGAATGTAAACTTTCACATCAAAAGAAAGATTTTTCATTATAGAGTTTTGTAAAATTAATTAATTTTCAGGGACACCGTACCTTTAAGCATTTGTTTCAGACATTGTATGCATAAGCGGATCTAGAAATTTTTTTTCATCCAGGAAAGAGGAGGGGGAATCTAACCCGTCGGATGGAGAGGCTTAAGTCTATAGATTTGAAAAAAATACCATAAAACGGTGAAAATCAACATGTTGTGGCAAATTAGGGTGATGGGGGGTCTGACCTCCTGAAGCTCAGTTTAGCTCTTGGAATAGTATTCGTTTTTAGAGTCATTGAATCAACGCACAATCGCAGACCTTGTTTCTTGTCATTGAATACATAAAAGTCGAGGGTAAGGGGGGCCAAGTGCGCTCCCTTGTACCCTCTTCTGTACTCCTTTTTACTGTGTTTTCCTTAATGGTAAACGGAATCAGTTTTCAGAAGGTACGGTACTCAAAAATTCACATGATAAAATCATTTTAGCCAGTACGAGGGCTGATTGATATGTTGTGAGCCTCGTATGGCAGAATTTGAATCTTTTGCCAGCGGTGTTTAAGGGCCTCAATATCACCTAATAAGAACTCATTTTCTTGGCTGGTCAGAAAACCATTCACTGCATATGACTGAGTATGACGTCATCATCGGACTGAAAGTTGGAGCCAGAAATAGCTGCTTTCAGTTTTGGGAATAGATGAAAGTCTGATGGAGCAAGATCAGGTGAATAAGGCGGATGCTCAATCAAATTAAAGCTACAGTCATTCATGGACAGACTTGTGATCAGGAGCATTGTCCTGATGGAACAACACACCTTGAACTAGTGAGCTTTCCACGGCGCTAGTAAGTGTAACGTGTCAGAAGTGAAGCATAGTATGTACCATTCATTGTTTGTCCTTTTTGGAGATAATCTATCAGCAGAATACCTTCTGCATTCCAGAAAACCGAGACTCACAACATATCAATCAGTCATCGTTTATTTGTGTTTTTCAAATGACAATCACTTTCTAAAGTGAAAAAGAACTACATATGTATTGGTATTGTTTGATAATAAGCCTTAGTAGCCTATATCTTGGTCAATTTTTACGCAGATATTTGTAACTGGTACGAATATTTATAGGATATAATTTGAACTTTGTTTATCAAATGTTATTCTTTTCCATTCATGATCAGAAACAAGATCCTACCACAGCTACAATGTGTCCATTTTGTCAAGGGAAAAGAACTTGTACTCATTTTCTCAAAAGAAGTGGTTTTTGCGCAAAAAGTATATATTTTACCCAAAATTTATACTTCAATTAACTAAAACGTTTCATATTACTTGCATTTGATAACATAAATGATTTTTTAGTAAACGACAGCTTTGAATTTATTATTATAGGTAAAGCCTTGTATTTATTAAATTTTACCAGAAATCTATGATTTAAAAAAAAAAATAAAATTTTGCCTCAAAACGAAGTAGGAAATATGCTTTGCTTACTTTGAAAATATGATTCATGAGCAACACTTTAAAGTATTAGTTTAACTCTTCAATAAACGATTATAGGCAATATTCTAGAACTGAGGAACAGGAGAAAATTATAATTTCCTCAAATTTCTTTGAATTTTTGCAAAAAAATTGATTTTTACCTCAAAAACACGTCGTAAGAATAAAAAATGAAATTTAAATCTTATTCCATCTGAAAGAACACGAAAAATACTTTATAATTACGTTTTCCTATTTTTTAAACCATCGTCCAAATAAAAAAAATTTCCGATTTTCAGTGATTTTGCACTAAAAAACATGTTTTTCCTCCAAAAATATCACTTTTTCAATAGAAATTTCCTTGAAACTTTTTTTCAATTGAAAGAACACAAAAATGCTGCAAGGTTAGGCCAATTTTGGAGAATGAAGGTGGGGGGGGGGGTTGCAGCCAACCAAGTGATACTCCCATACTATAATGGTTACGTTCTATTCCTTGATTAATTAAGCCATATCCTTGACCTTAAAAATTGACCTTAAAATATATAGAAACGATAAAGCATGGTATGATATATAGGTTTTTCGGTAAGTAGACTTCATACTCCTTTGTTTTAGATCAAATTCATTCATTTCTATGAGGGGCCAAATAATGCCCTTACTGTACCTTGTCCTTTACATGAAATACAGAAAGAATGAGCAATGTGTAAACGGGTTTAATACAAAACTTTGGTTGCCATGGCAACGGAACGTAGAAGAAAAAAATTGAAGGCCATTTCGTTCTAAGGACATCCTATACATCTTGTACCAAAAACAACATGTCCAAAATCTCGTGTCGTGGCCAAACATGTCTGATTTTTTAGGTTTTTACAGAGAATCAATGTCTAAAATAAAGCTTTTTTAGTCATTCAGAGAGTGTGGTTCGACTCCTTCTAACTTACACCATTTTCGTATGTAAACTTCTAACACCTCATTTAGCACTTCCCGACATTTAATGAAATCTATCTTGGAAGGAATTCAATACTTTGGACCCTTCTTTAGAAGACTACAAAACCTCGAGACTAGAATGATGGACAGGTCTCCAGTGATTATATGACCAGCTGGTTCGTAAAAATATGCAGAGCTAGCGCATTCGCATGACGTAGGACATGACTCATTAACATCAACATCAGAGGTGACTTTATTGTAATTAAAAATGAAACTTAGTACTGGTTTATCATATATATAAAAGATAGTGGGGGTTCTAAATTTTCGAAATACTGGGGTATTTTGCTTTAAACACGACAAGAATTGCTAGAGGAAGTATCTGTCAATTTCCGTTCTTAGAAAAGCTTATTCACATATGCTGACTTTTGACAGTAGATTTTCATACGCAGTTTGTATTTCTTAGAACTTGAAATGTTTATACTTTTATGAAACGTTCAGTAAGATACTTCAGATAACAGAGTGCATTCTTGAGAGATTTTAAAGATATTGAAGTGATTGTCAGTGTAGATTAATTTCCGTCGCTAGCAGCAGAGATAAACAGTTTAACGACATAGTCACGAGGATGTGCAAAGGGTGTAGAGGAAAACAGAAACTTCCGTCCGTGACATAGCACTAAGGTGCAATATATAATAGCCATTCTCTGTAAGGACCAAAATCGTTCGGCACGGCATGTCATGGGTTTTGATGATTTTCGGTATAATGGGTATATATCAAGAATTGACCATGATTATAACACTTTTAAGTCAATGTGACCTCTGGTTGCCATGGTAACGAGGTCATTCTATTTATAGCACTTTTGGGACCATGAAATAAGCCTTGTCCGGAGACTTCGTTGCCATGGATACCACTGTAACAGCTTGTTCATCTTTATATAATCTATTCTTCCTTACTTCCATTCTTACTTAGTACAAATAGAAATGTGATATTTATTACAGGAAGCTTATTGTATTAAGCCAAAATAAGTCAAAATAAAGCGAAAAATAGAGGTGAAAATAGGGCCAATTTAGTGTGTTTTTGACCATTTTCAATCTTAAATATCACAAAAGGCACCAATAGGAGACTAGTGATTTTCATCAATGGAAATGTATGTTTATTTACAAATAAAATGAACGAAAAATTGGAGTGGGTATAAAAGAGTTTTACCTAAATTCAGTCGTCAAAGACCGTTGCCATGGCAACATTAGACCTTTTTGCTTGTTTCATATTATCTTTGAAATTGATTTAATTCCTCTTTAGAGTTACATATGATTGTCAAAATGTATGCAAGTATAGATATGACTTATATCTTTTACATAAGAACAATTAAAATGTTCAAGGTCATTGGCTTGATGTTCAAGGACATTTATACTTTGAGACTCAAATTTGCATAAAATATTGATTTTTTTATTTTTTTGTTACCGATTTTAGTGATTTTTTTATTTAAATATTTTCATAGGTCATATATATTATGAAAGCACATGAATATAAGAAAGACAAATCTTAGAATTTATTGAATTGTAGCAATTCAATAGGAAATATTTTTCCGTCAAAAAACAAGAAAAATACAGATTTCGTCCCTTTTTTATCAAAATACTCACCAAGAATTTAGATATTCGAAGATGTGAAGAAACGTAATCAATAGTTCTAAGAAATAAGTGATACATTTATCATTTTATGGCAAATAACTGTTAAGTCTAATATTTCAAGGTTTCTAAAATATTGACACCTTCATTTTATAAAAAATCAGGATTTTTCGTCAAATCTGGTCACTTAAAGTTTAATGACCTTGAAAATTCAGTGGGTGACCTTGAAAGATTTTCAAGGTCATTTTTATATTAAAACGCCTCTGATAAATGTATACATGAACTTCTGTTCCAATATCATGCGTAGATAGTTTGATAGAGGTTGTGTTTAAATTCATCGTATTGAAACCTTTCAGCCGATTGTTGCCATAGCAACTAAATTTGATGCTGCTTTGCATATAAAAGGACAAATTAGCCCAATTAATTTTTTATATTCATGTAGAGTTCAAAGATGATACTTGATGGATAACTAGAATTTGGACTTCAAAAATTGGTGCTTTTATGAAATTTTCAACCTTGTAAAACATTAAAAACATGCAAAAAAGGGTCTTTTAGTGCCCAAAACACAGCCTTTTGATACCCTGTTTTGGCCCAATTTTTCATCTTGTATACATAAGGCATCCGAGATGAATGTAAAAAACTTTACAAATATGAATAATAATAAGGATTAAAAGAAAACAATCAAAGCAATTTAAGATTTTAAATGTACCTGTTTCCATGGTAACGAAGCCTACAAATATGCCTTGTCCTATAGATTTTCCCGATTTTGAAACTTCAGACACGGTTACCATGGCAACGACAACCTTTTTGAAAAAACTGGGGTATATTTTCATACTAGTACTTCATATTGAACTTCCATACCAAAAATCTCAAAAATACATGACATGCCGTGCCAAAATGTTTTGAAATTCTTTGGTTCTTACAGAGAATTGCTGATAAAATGCATCAACGTCAACCAAAGACATCCGTTTCGTAAAATCATATCCCACCTACCCTGCTACGTCTTTCGGTACATTTTTGGATGTAATAATTTAAAAACTCTTTGGCCATATTACATTATTTGGATTGAGGATCACTGACGAGGGTGAAGTACCCAAAACATGCATGTCTTGTCCATGCTGCAAATTTATCTGTTTTAAAAAGATGCTTTTGAATTTGAAGACGCTTAACGTTGAGAATACAGAAGTGTTCAAAGTATATACCTTCTTGAAGATAATTTCTGCATTTTTTCTGTTCGTAAATGATTATCTGTTCTTAAATGCCTTGAATTTGAAGACGATATACATTTAGATAAAAGGAGATGAGCTCCAGCATGACCACCCTGCACTCACCAAGCGAAACAAACCCACAAGAAAGCGATATGACATCAGACAAAACTACAAACCACAAAAAAAAAGACACGACAGTATTCACTGGAACATCATACAAGACAATCGAAACTGACGTACAGAAACATCAAACATTAATGACAACACAAAAAAAAAGCAGGAGACCGATGTGCACCGACTTTAGACGGCCATCTGCTAATAGCAAATGGTGTGATTATCAGGATTACGTGTGCACAACACTCCAACTTATCCGGATACACATAGGTCTATATAGATTCACAGTAGTTGTAAAAACATAAAACTTCTCACTGTAAGGTGACATCACAAACAAGACAGTTAAACGCAGCGGCCTCTTGTAACACACATTCTATGTAAATGAATCTAAAACATTCTATGACATGCGTATAACAGCCTGTGGTCTGCTGGCTGAAGCGAGCTCAAGATCAATAACCCGAGAAGTCTGATCAGCTTTCGGATGGGACAGAAAATCAAGACCAAGTCTTCTCCGACGATATTTCAACAAGACCCATCATGGAGTCCCATCGTCTCGGCTGACCAGTGTGAAACGTTGGGAAAGACACTGGTACAAAACTGTCGATTGGTCCAGTATCATGCCTAGTGTTCTTTTGATGAACTTAATTGAGCTCATATCCTCGGTAAAGCAGGCGACCGACTATTTTCTTACATTTGTGTTTGAAATTTGATCTGCCTTTGATCCTTCTGATTTTGCTTACTAGGTCAACGTCATATGAAGGAAATGAAATTCCCATTATACATACTCTAATGCTGGAGTTGTCCCAAATTTTGAAAGAAGTTCAGAATAGTTATTGTAATAATAAACATTACAAGAGTAACCATCAGTTATTCAGTCTCATAGTCGAGAAGGCAGCAAAATCATTAGATTTTCCACAGGAACGATCGCGAACCTCGGAATTAACAAAATTCCGAAGTGAGACCAGGTGCCCGGGAGTCAGCGTCTCCTGGTTGCATGCAACACCCGCCGCAATTTATGATATCTAAATCCTTGACTGATAAGTTTGTTTGTTAATTTTTAATTTTTTCATGGAAGTCCGAAACAAGGGACAAGCTCTATCTGATGAGCCGAGAAATGTAAATGCCCTACGATGGCAATCTTGGAACATCGCCATCAAGCCAAGGAAAATTAACTATGTTAAAGCCAAAGTCTTCTGTTTTGTCGTATATCTTCGTCTTAATTTCTCCGTTATTGATTTTGATATTATGATCCAAAAATGGTGTAGCTTTATCATCTGTGTTTGCTTTGTTTAATGCTTACTCGGGTGGATAAATTAGAGTTTTTGTAGTGGTCAAAAGGAGGGTTAATAATGTGCAAAATATCATCAAGATACCTAGAGGTGCCGTTGAAACATTTGAAGTCGTCAAATTTCTTAGGCAGATTTTGCGTGAAATCTTTTTCGTATGTGTATAAAAACAAATCTGCAACCAAAGGCGCACAATTAGTACCCATAGGAATTCCAATAATTTGCTGGTGGACCAGGAGTCTACGAAGGCACATGTAGCTAAGTTCGATCAACTTCGGTCGTTCGCTTCTTCAACGCATTCGAAAATTTGTCATCAAAATTTCTTGATATTCGCCATAGCACCTTCTATATAGACATAACCTCAGACAGTACATGCATTTTAGATATTGTTTTGATTTTCGTAAGTGGATATCGACGGCTGGTGCGGCTAGTCAAACAGGGGATGCTTACTGCTCCCGGGCACCTGGTCCCATCTCTAGCTTGCTAAGAATCCGTCAATGATCAATTTTGTGCTCTATTTTGAGTGCTTTTGATATTGTCGTCAGGATCTTCCTTAACTGATTGAAATTTCTAAAACGTGGGTCCTGTAGCATCATATCCCATCCATCCTACTACGTCTTTTGGTACATTTTTGAACATAATAACTTTTACACTCTCTCTTTGGCCATATTACATTGTTTAGATTGAGGATCACTGACGAGTGTTAAATACCCGAAACGTGCATGTCTGGTCCATTCTGCAAATTCATCTGTTCTGAAATGCTAATGAATTTGAAGACGTTATACACTCGAACCAATTAATAATGCACCAGTTAAGTGTTTCGGATATTAAATCCTCATCAGTGATGCTCTAACCACACCATCTGTTACTAACGTGGCTGATGGCCGTCATAAGTCGGCACCGATTGCCCATGGGTCTCGTTGGTTTATGTGTTGTCTTTTGTGTTCGATGTTTGATGTCTCGTTTGCTGTGCGTGTCTTCTCTGTGTTTTCACTTGGGGCGTTTGGTGTGTTGTTGTTGGTGCTGCAACCGAGTCTTGTTGGAGATCCCCTCCTTTCCTGCCACTTGAAAGAAAATAAGGGGACGACCATTTGATACTGAAGAGGTGCCTGGCATATTTATTGTGGTCAGATTATTTATTTTCAACCTCTAACAAATCCCGAGAAGCAACCCCCTCTCCCCCCCCAAAAAAAAAAAAAAAAAAACACACACACACTCTCTCTCACACACACAGAACCAGTGTCTAAAAAGATTGCAAGGCATTTAGGGCATTGCAATCTATATGCACAAGATAAGTACATGTATCACCTGCAGCTTTGAGTTTCACAGAACATGGGGAGTGGGGTATCTTAACTTTGTACAAGAACAGATAGCTAGTGCGTAATGTACTATTCCGAGAAAACTTGAAGATCAGGATATTTGTGTTAAATGAAAATGCCTATTTTTTTCTTTTTTTTTTGTAATGAAAATACATGCATTTATAGAATAAAACATTTTCAAAAATTAAATAGCAGTGAACATTATTTGAGTATCTTGAAGCTAGCCAAGAATTTTTGTCCTTTTGTCACTAGCAAAGCAAGTTGAAAATTGTTTAAGTATATGGTGAGAGAAGCGAGCCGAACATTTTTATATTTAAGGAAATGTTCACCAGAATATTTATTTTCTGCTACCTTGAGGGTCAGATTTTATATTTTCAACATTTTCTGGGTCAGATTATTGATTTCCAAAAAGCGTCAGCCCCCCCTCCCCTCTCAGGATTAAATGGTCGTCCCCTAATGACTATATAATTTCGAAATCTAACAGAAAGTTGAATTTAGATAAATGAAGAGAAATGCATATATAAATTAAGGAATAATCTTACGTCAGAGAACCTTAGTAATCTTCATCCACCAAATCATGACGAGCAGCATAATTATAAAACTCGCAACTCTCAAAATATTATATCTCAACTTTGTATAACTACTTACCATTTCAATAGCTGAATTCGACTCTTGCCACAAAATTTTAAAGGTTCCATATCACTTAGGCATTTTTCTTATTAATTGGTTTACGGATTTTTTTTTAAATAGGGTCGGTAGGTCGGAAAAAAAAAACATTTGTTCTTCAGTTTGTGAGTTTTGAATTTGTAATTTTGCAGGATATGGTTTCATCTATTTTTGAATGACAGACCGATGAGGAAACCTTCTGATTGTATAAACTGACAGGCAGACCGATGAGGAAACCTTCTGATTGTATAAACTGACAGACAGACCGATGAGGGAAATCTTCTGAGTGAACAAACCGACAGACTGATGAGGAAACCTTCTGATTGGACAGACTGATCCTGTAGTAGACAAAAGAAACATATCTCTTCAAACTGAAGTGTGGCGGATACAAGAAGCAATAATAGAGATAAAACAATATATATTTCACAAAATTATATTAAACAAGATGGTATGCACTTTCTTATAGTAAATCAAAATTAATAGGAATATCAACATGTGAATAGCAATATTGTCTACCTACCACAGAAGTATGTAGTTTCAATAGGTGATGGGCAATTTAACCCCTCTTTAACCACAGTGATTTCAGCATACTGACCATGGAGGAGATATTAGTAACAAGTGTAAACCAGTTGTTCTTGGATGACACCCAATGCTCTCATCTCCTCCTTTGAGAGCCTCTTCCTTGAGTAAATGACCCTTCTTTTTCCACATTCTGCACAAACAATCACTGTTCTTGCTGATGTTGCAACAGAAATACAGAGAAGACAATATTACTGACTTTATAAAATTTTGAGAAAACAAAATTCAGTAAGTCCTAGGCGCCTGGTCTCACTCTCCCTATGGGGGTAACTATCTAAACTTTAAAATGTTTTAAGTAGGTACCTGAAGTATGTATCCCTTTAAGATTTGTCCCTCCCAGTTAGACTACACTGCTCCTTCAAGCTTGAGTGGTCATTGTCTGTAGTTTCTGTGCCATACAAGTCACGAAAGGCTTTGTATTCGCTTCCACCTTCCTCTAAAACTGGGTCAGACAACCAGTAAATCATGTAAAAGGCCTCCTCGCTGAGACGTGTCGGGTTGATGATGCAGTAAAAACAGGTTTCAAGACTACACTTTTTCACCTTAAAATGTGTGAGAGTTTTGAAATACCAGATACATGAATAATTCTCTTTGCTAAAAATATACTATCGCATTTTAAATTGTTTTAACTATTGGAGAGAAAATAAGTTTTTATGAAAAAATCAAGGTCGGCCATCTGCAATGTATCATCAACTCGCCACGTTTGATAGGACATTTTGTGCTGATATCCAGGTTTTGAGACGTCAGTCAATCTCTTTGGGAATTTTAGAGTGATTATGCCGGGAAAAAAGAGGAAATTTTGCATTGGGAATTTGGCCCCAAAACAAGAAAAAAACAAAACAAAACAACCTCTGGTCATTGACAAGTGAAAGAATTTTTCTCCTCCTCTGATCGAATAATTACCATTAAAATTACATGTAAAAACCTTAAACTTAAAAATCTATATATTTGATTTACGTAATTACACTCAACCGAGATAACAGGCTTTCTTGAGTTAGGTCTCCACTGATTTTCATGATTTTTATGGAATGAAATGATGGCATGTCAATTTCACTCTCTTTAATAATGAACCATATAAATTTGGCTGTCTTATCAGTCTATATCTAAATGATTTTATTTCCAATAGACATCAAAATACTGCACACAAATGAATTAGAATTGCAAATGAAATGCTTTCTTATTTATAATTTCAAGAGTTTATAAAACATTCTATTAAGAATTAAGACTTAGACTATTTTTTGGGCTTATTTCCTATGAAAAATGAGTCTTAAATGTAAATCTAAGGGTATAATTATGAAAATGTTACAATGTTTCTTATTACTGTTCTATGATGTCTTCAGACTCTTGGACTTTGCTTGATAAAATTAACGTTTTTTGGAAAATATGAAGTACAGTTTTAAAATTAAATTTGTATTTCATATTCATGCCTTACCAAATTATGCATTTTGGAGTTAACTAACATGTACATATACATGCATATTTTTGATGAAAATGGGAACTATGGACTCTGACTTCTGATACTGTCAGCTTCACTTTCATTGCCATTGGCTTCATCAACTCGGCAGTCTTCACTGTCATCATCCCCTTCATTTTCAACCTTCAGATACAATTTCTTTTCAATTTAATTACAGTTTAATGTTCATTTAAAGTGTATTGATATATTGGAACCCCGCGGTATCTTCTTCGCGTTCTTGCAATAAATATATTTGTTGTGGTGTTTTCTTGTGCGCCCGCACTACGTATATTGTTTAACATGACAATATATTTTTAGCCGAGTTGCAAAACTCGGCTCTTAATTTGATGTGAGACGGGCGGGTGTCAACAATTGGTTTCCCGACTATAAGTGTAGTACGATACACGCTAGTGCAACGAAACTTCATACATTTACTCCCCATGAGTCAAGGATGAACCTTATTGATTTTGGGGTCAAAGGGCAAGGTCACAGGACTCAGATGATTGAAATTGATTTCCGGACCACAAGTCAAGTACGAAACATGCTAGTGCAATGACACTTCATACACTTACTCCCAATGAGTTAAGGATGACCCCCATTGATTTTGGGGTCAAACGGTCAAAGGTTAAGGTCACAGGACTCAGATGATTGAAATTGGTTTCCGGGCAACATTAGAGTTTGTATCGCACTTGTGCTCATGAAACTTGACAGAAATATTTCCACTTGAACCAAGGATGATCCCTATTTATTTTGAGGTCAAAGGTCAAGGTCATGAGACTCAGATGATGGTTATATATTTGAGCGTGTATTGCACCTATAATCATGAAACTTGTCAGAAATGTTTCCCATAAAACAAGGATGACCCCTATTGATTTTGAGGTCAAAATCACAGTCATCATATTATTGAAAACAGTTTCCAGACCCCGCGAAGGGTTTGACAGTGTTTTGAATATTTTCCCCTTACATGGTCGCCATAGCACTTTCTATATAGACATAGCCATGGACAGTGGATGCATTTTTAAATATTGTGTTCATTTTCATGCCAGAACATCGACGGCGGGTACGACTAGCCAAACAGAGGATGTTTACTCCTCCCGGGCACTTGGTCCCACTTCTAGGTTGCTAGGGATCCGTCGATGCTGAATGTTGTGCTCTATTGTGAGTGCTGTTGAGATTATCGTCAGGATCTTCTTAAACTCATTTGGTTTTTTTTTTCGCACGTAAACTAAATATCAAAAGCTAAAATAAAAATTATAATTCATATGTCTGTAACGAAATGATACAGAATTGATCTACTCTTTCTAATATCACATTTAAGTTCCACAAAATCATATACAATGCCTATTGATATCAACATCAAACACACAATACAAAACATAAAAGTACGAGAACCATGGGCTACCGTTGCAGACTTAGAAAGTTACATTGTATGGATATCCCAGAAGTGATCTGATCCCATTAAGAAAAATTCTTTTCATTTTTTACTACTATTTTGCTCTTGCCATTTTTTCCATTTGTGTGATTGTCTTGTGCGGTATTTAAATATCACAGCTGGCATACGGAACTAGGAAATTCTAAAACCATACCAAACAACAACATTCTGCAAAAGAGTAAGAATGAATCTCCAGTGTAGATAAGATCAGTTAAGTGCTCGGGAAAAGTAAGCATCCCCTGCTTGGTCACCTCTTTATGTCTTTTGTATGACAAATATGGATAATGACCGTATCCCTGTATACAGCACAAAATCGATAATTCAGAAACCGAAAGCATACAAATGTTTAACGTCTTCAAATTCATTAGCATCATTTTAGAGCAGATAAATTTACAGCATGGACAAGACATGCACGTTTCGGATAATAAACCCTCGTCAATTATCCTCAATCTAAACAATGTAATATATAATGTAAATATGACCAAACTCTGTGAAAAATGTCCTAAATATACCGAAAGACATAGCAAAATGGCTGGGATATGTTGCTACAGGACCAAGGTTTTAGAAATTTGAGAAAATTTTGTGAACAGAAATTTTCAAATGCGTTAGAAGAAACGACCAACCGAAATTGATCGAACTTGGCTAAATCAGGATAAAACAGGGACCAAAGCAAACTAACAAAAACCTCCACATGTACTGATAATACGGAAGTGTTCCAAATCTATACATTCCTGAAGAAAATTTCAAACAAATTTATTATGCATCAGACACGTGTTTTGGATCAGTGACGCTTCCAGCCAAAGTGCTTTTCATTAGCCGTCATAATAGTATCATTGATTTGTGTGCTTTAATGTTGTCAATGTATTGAAATCAAGTTAGCAAGATATTTATTTATAGTTAATGTACTTAATAAACAAGCAGTAACAAGTTGTTTGTATGATGTTTTGTTTGATAAGGTTAATCAAAATTTTAAACAATTGCAAAAATGTATGTTGAGGCATTAAAGAAACATTCATTAACTTTAGATAATAGATGCGTCGATCATGATTTTAATTCCACCTCTAGCTAACTAGGGTCCGTCGATGTTCAAGTTGGTGCTCTATTGTGAGTGCTGTTGAGATTATAGTCAGGATCTTCTTTAACTCATTTGATTGGTACCTGCTACATGACAGATTAATTATACAATATTGTGATTTAATTATGTAAAAAGGGATATGATTAGTTGAACAAAACCACCATTTGCAACTCTACCATTAATGAGTGACAAACGAGAGGATGAGGTTTACGAATTCATCAACTCATCTTTATTGAAAATTTCATAATTGATGAACGTATTTGCATTTTTATTCAAATAAGTAATAACGATGGCGAAATGGTACATTTTTTTAATGAATCTCAATGAATATTTTATTTATTTCATGTTGGGATCTGAACTTTCAGCAAAGACAACTCTGTTTTTAATTTGTCCCAGTATAGATTTAGTATTCATTATTTGAAATACACAAAATCAATTAGACTAGGAAATATTTTAGACGTTTTTCATATTATTTCATCAATATTTTACATCACTAATGTAAACAAGTAAAATCTTAATACATACACAAGTAATCATCTGAAAGTTTCATTGCTACTAGACAATAACCTGTGCAGGCACGGGTATTAAGGAATGGAATGTTTAAAAAAAAAAGAAATGTTGACATGAAAAATAGGAAAACCTTGTGTGTATAGATACAATATCTCAGTTAATGTATAAAAAGTAGCTGTAATTTTTTCAGCGTTTGATTTTTGATAGGAAATGGGGGGGGGGATAACATATTTGAAAATACCCCCTCTTGCATTTCCTCTCCAAACATTGGCTAAGAACAGTCCTTTATACACGCCTTATGTGAATACATTATTCCCTGTCCTGTGATGCGAAAAAAATGGATATGGGGAGGGGGGCTACATTCATTTACCTAGAGAGTGGGTATGGAAAGGGAGGGGGCTTTATAAAATAAGTCCAAAAGGAAAAGAGATTAAGACCTACCTTCTTCAAAACCTTTTTAATATCGCAGATCAGAATGAGATGCTATAACTTTTCTATTCAATTTTAATACACCGTAAGATTATTATAAACATTGTCACATACAAATCTTGGCGTTGGTAGTAGTTAAACTTAATTGAGTACACATTACAGGTATTTTATAAAATCCCCTAAAGTTGCCCCCCTCCATTTCCCTTCTAAATAACTTGAGGGATTAATCTGGCCAAGAACGTTCCTGTACATTCACTTACATGCGCCTTGAGTAAATATTGGGTCGATTATTCCCAGTAATGCTAAAAAACCCGGTCTGAAATTACCCAGCGCGAAAACGATTTGGTGCGAATTTTCTCGTAACCTATGAAATACCCAAACCGTACTCGGTGAAATCAAGACCTCGATAAGTAAAAACCGAGATACATTTGTTATTAATTAAATAGAGCGCATTTCAGGATAAAAAGATAAACTCGTCTTAGTAGTCATTTGCTTTCAAAACAAAGGAGGGGATCTCCAACAACACCAGGTTGCAGCACCCACAGCAAAACACTCATTGCAAAAACACAAAGCAGACAAGCACAGAAAGAGACGCATAAGGGACAAGGAACGTCAACGCACAACACAAAACATCAAACACAAAAGACTACACATAAACCAACGAGACCAATGGGCAACCGGTGCCGCCTTAGGACGGCCATCTGCCACGGAAATAGCAGAAGCTGGATTACGTGCGCACAACCCTCCCACTTTTCCGATTACCCAAAGGTTTCGAAGAACGTACAATTGTGGGGTAAAACAACCTCCTCACTATCAGATTACATCACACAAACAAGACCGCAAAACGCAGGGGCCAAAACAACACAGATGAATATGTAAATGGATATCAAAAGAGGGCTTACGTAATACAGTCCGTGCTCTGCCGGCTGTAGCGAGCTCGTGTATGTTATCACCCGAGGAGTCCGACTGACATTCAGAGGGACAGGTGGTCGAGGTCCTGTCTTCTCTAAAGAGGTTTGGACAGGGCCTGTCATGGAGTCCCGTCGTCACAGCCAGTCAGAGTGCAAGTTTTAAGAATGCGCTGGTACGAGACTGTAGATTGGTCAAGTACCAAGCCTAGTGTCCGTCTGGTGACATTAGGATCATATCCACGGTATAAAAGGCGTCTGATGATTCTGACGCATTTTCGATAGTGATGTTGTCTATCTTTGATTCTTCTTATCTTGTTAATTAAGTCACCATAAAATGCAGATTGTGAAATACCCAAAGAAATATACTCTGTTGGCTGTATTCGTCCGAATTTCAGAAGAAGTTGACAATATTTTTTGTAAAATTTCAAGAAAGTCTTTACTAGTTTGTGAAAGCAAAAACCTTGTCCCAAAAGTTTCTTGGTAATTTGTAAATTTCTACTATTAAAATTCCAAAACATCAGTACATGCTCTAGCATACCGGATGAGCCGTGAAATATAGATACCATAGGACGGTAACCTAGGAACATCACCGTCAAGCCAGGGGAAATTTACTATGTTAAATTCAAAATCATCTCTTTTGTCATACACACTTTTACGGATCTCTCCATTTACAATTTTGATATTTAGGTCCAAAAATGGTGTTTCTGTGTTTGAAACGTTTGCCTTGTTTAGAATCAATTCTTGTGGATAAATAACATTTTTATACTTTTCAAAAACAGGGTTGTCGATAGTAAGAATATCATCCAGGTACCTAGAAGTACCAATCAAACATTTCTCATCATCATTTCTTCTTTGCTTTTGAAGATTTTGGATAAATTCCTTTTCATACGTGTATAAAAATAAATCTGCAACAAGAGGTGCACAACTAGTACCCATACGAATCCCTACAACCTGGTTGTAGAGTTTCTCACCAAATCTTACATAAATATTGTCCAAAAGGAAGGACAAAGCAATGCACAGGTCACCACATGTCCATGATTATCAGCAATACACTGAAAATTAACTCCTTGTCGATGCAGCGTGGAACTGGCTAAAAAAATAACTATTTATTTTGTAATATAGATTCAATTTGTGTTGGTAGATTCTTGGTTTAGGATTGGTAAGAACTCAGATCTCAGGTTTTTTTAATGTAAATCGAAATACTGAATGAGAAAGGGAAACCTTAAGATAAAAATAAGCAAATGAAGAAATAGAGACAAAAACAAGTTTTGGTAAATAGTTGGAACAATTAATTTCTTGCTATTGACCTTCTTCCTCATAAAGTTGTTTAACGGATTCAAACAATCAACTGGGTGGTTAAGAAAAAGCGAGCTGGATCCTGTTTCACAATTTAACATACAAGCGTAGCATGATGACAGTATGAGAGCCAAAATATCATCTGGCAGGCAGAACAATATGCCGAGTATATATGTTGACAATTGGAATTAATTTCTTACATTGTTGATGTATTTGCAACAACTTCGTAAAATTGTCTTGTACTTCAGAAATACCAGTTACATGTATAATTAGAAACAGACGATCAATAACTCTATTTTCTTGCATTTGTATTTTTTTTTACATGTCAAGTATATATATTAAACAATGTTATTAATGCATCATAAAATACTGTGATTGAAAAGTGGGAGGGGGGGGCAAACATTGTTGTGCCTTCCACTTTTCAAAGTGGGGGGATGTGCCCCGGCTTCCCCCTTCTCCTACGCCTCTGAATAACAATAATAGAGATACAGCATAAACTAGGAGTGAAACAATACGCCAAAAGTGTATTGCGATATTTCATTTGATGTATTGCGGTACATTGCGATTTATCATTTCTTTTCATTTTCATCACCTTTAATGTAAAACCAGGTTCCACTTTATGTGTTTGTATATGCTATTCGTATTTCTGATTGAATTTTACATTGTCAATGTCAAACATCCGTAAAGCCCCCATCACACTTCCATGGATCAAGCCACGACTCCGCTACGACTCCAAAAATCGATCTATCCGTGATGAATCGGGACGCAATGTTCGATGAACCATGAACCTATGACACCAGTACATATTGCTACGGGTCGGTACGGATAGCTAAGGATTGCCACATATATCGTCCCGAATTTCCTACGGATTGATACGAACGCATACGGATAGATACGGATTGCTACGACACGCCTACGGATGGGTACGGATTGCGAAGAATTTCCATGACTCGAGTATGGATAGCCGAGTATTGCACAAGAATAGCTACGACTTCAGTACGGATAAGTCGGACTGGCTTGGATTTCTTAGGTATTTTTAAACACTGATTATTTACTAAAACACCCGATATTTTCAAGTTGAGACAGTCTAAATTGTTTTATAGCAGTATTGAGGTTTTATACATGCCTTCATATCATTACCTGAAACTGAATAGTTGAAGTATCAACTCATATATTGACCAATAACGCACAGAATACAGATAGATTTTAAGTTTATATCAAACACAATTCGTAGGAGAGTCGTAGCAATCCGTAGGAGGGTCGTACGACTATTTTTACCACAAAAATGGTCCCGGATTGCTACGGATGCGCTAAGAGTTGCTACGACTCCCCTAAGGATAGCTACGACGCCAAGTCTCCCCTAGGACTCCGCTAAGACAAATTTATCCTAAGCGGAGTCGTAGAAAATTTTGAACATGTTCAAAAAATTCCAGTCTCATCCTGGATAGCTACGGATTGCCAAGGACTTAGCATCATATCCCACCCATCCTGCTATATCTTTCGGTATATTTTTTGACATAATAATTTTCATCCTCTTTGGCCATATTACATTGTTAAGATTGAGGATCACTGACAAGGGTTGAGTACCCGAAACGTGCATGTCTGGTCCATGCTGCAAATTTATCCGTTTATAAATGATGCTATTGAATTTGAAGACGTTTAACATTTGAACTACTTGGTGAGTGTCACTGCTGGTGGACCAGGAGTCACCGAGGGCACATGTAGCCAAGTTCGATCAACTTCGGTTGATCGTCTGTCTCTTCAACGCATTCAAAATTCTCTGGTACTAAAATTCTTGAAATTTCTAAAACGTGGGTCCTGTAGCATCATTTCCCATCTATCCTGCTACATCTTTCGGTATATTTTTTGACATAAAAATTTTCACCCTTTTTGGCCAAATTACATTGTTTAGACTGAGGATCACTGAAGAGGGTTGAGAACCCGAAACGTGCATGTCTGGTCCATGCTGCTTTATCCGTTTATAAATGATGCTATTGAATTTGAAGACGTTCAAAATAGCTACGACTTACCATTATTGCCGGATCGAGCTGTACAGATAGCTACGGATGTAATTTTTTCTCGATCCGTGCCTATCCGTGGGTATATCTGTGAAGTGTGAAGCGGGCTTAAGTAATTGAATCCTTTAATTGCTTAGGTCATTATCCATTTCGATTGTCAGCAATGTGGTTATTAAAAATCAAAGTCGTTCAATTAGTCCATGAGGTTTCCCATGGGGTACCTGTACCCCCGAGGGACAATTGACCACTATGTCTATTTGATAGAGGGATGTTACCTGATCACGAAATGGGGCATGCCCCGCTCTATCTCCGCGGCGTTTTGGAGTTTTGGGGAAAAAAACATGTATTTTCGTGGAAAAAATCACTGAAAATTGGAAAAAAAATTATAATTTCTGTATAAGTCGTGATTTGAAAAAATTGAACATGCAAATGTATAGTAATTTTATTGTGCTTTCTGATGAAATGAGAATTTAGTTCAAATTTATACTTTTAATATTATTTTTTGGGTCCAAAATGACTTTTTTGGCCAAATTTCGAAGAAATTTAAATAAATTTTAATTTCTTCCTGCTTCTTAAAATCAGAGTATTGATTATGATTGTCCTTTGACGATTTATAAAAGAACTTTTTAGTCTATTCTTTGAAATGATATGTAATTTGTATTATCATTTGATGGCAAAAGTTGAAATATTGCAGTTTTTATATAGTCCGTGAGCCAGAGGGGTTGGTCGGTACCATCTGGGGTGAATAAATCTGATGTTGATATTATGATAGATATACCCAAGAGGTTTCAGAAAATGCAATATAGCATTTGATCAAAGGTAGCTAAACGGGTAAACAAGAGTTATTGCCCTTGCGTACTTGCCAAATAATGATTTTTTTCTGGAAAAAAAATTACAACTTAAATATGGATGGTGATTTTAAAAATTGAAAAGTGTAAATATGTAGTATTTTTTGTTCTCATTCAGATGAAATAAGTTGCATGTTCCAATTCCTATTTTTATTGTGTATTTTGGGGTAAAAAAGTCCAATTTGGCTAAATTTCACAGAAATTTGAGGAATTTTAATTTATTCCTACTTCTCAGTTCCTCAATATTGCATATGATAGTCCAATGATTATGTTAAAACATATCTAAATTCTCCTCTTTCAAATGAGATAGATTTAATATTCTTATTTTTATTTGCAAAATCCTCGAAATTGGCGTTTTTATACAGATAACTGATTTTCAATTAGAAATCTCAGATTTCTGTATATCAATTTAAAGAACCCTTATTAATTATGAAAGCAAGGATGGAAAGCTATTTTCTAATGTAACTTTTCACACTCTTTCAAACTATATATGTTTACTTACTTCTGGAAAAAAAACCGGTTTTTTTTTTTCATTTAAAAATCGCTGATTATTGGAGAGTATTTATTGAATCGATAGACATTCTTAAAATAATAGCAGGAATGTATTATCAACTGTAATTATTTAGCTTCACTCATGAATGACATGTTTGATACATAAAAGGACTTAGGTATATTTTCTACTTAACTTACATATTGTTTGCCCCAAAATACCAATTAAATTAACAGAGGATACTTGAAATGTATATGACTTACAAGGACAAACTATGATATACCCAGGAACACTTTCGAATATAAATAATAATGACACATTTCATAGTTATAAAGATTTTCCAGAAATCAGCGATATCTAAATAAAAATTGAGATTTTCCCCCCTAAATAGCAAGATAATCAAAGAAATCTCCTCTAACTCATTAAACTTTATCACTTTTATGCCATCAAATTATATGAGACCTCTCCTGCTTTGATAAAATAAAAAATAAAAATTTCAAAAGATGTTCACAGAAATAAGTGATTTTTGCAAGTTAATTAGATTTTTTGCCCCAAAATAACATATGAATTAATTTCCAGTTATCAAATGACATTCATATCCATTTATAATAAGAAACAGCATAATATCAAAGCTAGAATATATCAATTTAGGCAGATTAAAAGAGCTAGTACTTATTTTCTCAAAATAAGTGGTTTTTGCATAAAAAATACATATTTTATCCAAAAATGTTGGTTTTGATGAATAATTACTTTTAAGTTCACAATCATCTGACAAGATGATTACTTTCTAAATGATGATTGCTTTAAATCTATAATTTAAGCTACGATGATGAATTAATAGAATTTTCCCAGAAATTTGTTATTTTTAGACAAAAAAACAGGCATTTTGCCCAAAAATTAAGTAGAAATACACATTTTATGTTTCAAATATGTAGTTCATGAATGAACCTAAATAATTACAGTTGAAATAATATTCCTGCTATCATTTCAAGAAATTCTTTAGATTCAATAAATATTCCCCAGAAATCAGCGATTTTTGGATGAAAAATACGTTTATTCCCCAAAACACTTTAATTTTGAATGAAATATCAATAAAACATATATAATCTGAAAAGTTAAATTAGAAAACAGCTTTCAATCATTGCTTGCATAATAAGATAGGGTTCCTTAAATTAATATACAGAAATCGAAGATTTCTAATTGAAAATACAATTTTCTGTATAAAAACTCAAAATCGAAGATTTCGCAAAAAAATAAGAATATAAAATATATTTCATTTGAAAGAGAAAACTTCAAAGATGTTTTTAAATCATCATTGGACGATCATATGCAATATTGAGGAACTGAGTAGGAGGAATAACTTAAAATTTTATCGAATTTCTTTGAAATTTTGCAAAACTTCGACTTTTTTTACCCCAAAACACACAGTAAAAATAGGAATGGGAAATTGAAACTTATTTCATCTAAAAGAACACCAAAAATACTACATATTCACACTTTTCAATCTTTTAAATCATCAACCGTATAAAAGTTATAATTTGTTTCCTATTTTCATTGATTTTCAACTAAAAAGCAAGGTTTTTCCCCCAAAAAACTGTCTTAGCTACCTATTATTCGTTGCTATCATACATTTTAGAATACTACAGATATCCATCTATCAGAATATATTGGTGTCGTTTATTCACCTGGGATGGTACCAATGACCCCGAATTTGGGGGTCTGGCTCACGGACTAATACAGAAACAAGTGTTTTAGTAAAATTCAAGATTTCTGTAACTAATTAGAGGAATCTAAATCCATTGTGAAATAACTTACTGAACGTATTTGTGTGTTGTTACTTTTGATGTTCTATTGGATTATATATATTTTCTGATATTTCATTCATAATTTTGATGATTTTTTTGGGGGGGGGATGTAATTTTTATGCAAAAAATCGCTTATTTCTGGGGATTATTTATTGAATCCACAGGATTCTTCGACAAAAAAATGGATTTATATTTTCAGGCAAAGTATCGTATGTTTGCTCAAAATTCTATGTTTGCAGCTAAATAATGTAATTTCACGCTCTATTTTGGGGGCAAAATACCTACTTTTGATCGAAAAATAAACTGTTTCAAAACTTGAAATTATTTATTTTCATTTTGTATTTTTTTATTTAAACCATATCAAATTTCTTCTATAATAGCCAAACCATTGTAGCACAAACCATATACAAACTCTTTAAATGTCAATAAATTCTCTGTGTCATTGGTGTTTGTAAAATTAGCTCAAGCTTGTAAATCACTTATGTTGCATTCAAATCAAACGTCATCACTCAAAATCTCATCATCTAAATTCAGAAGTTCAACATTATCAAAATCCATATCATCTTCATTTTGCGTCTTTTCTGTCGTTACCAGAATGTCTGTCAACTCAACAGGTAACATAGGGTTGTCGATCCATTTAATAACTAAATGCCCATGTTCATCCGTCATCCATCCGTATTCATCTGCTGGGGGGTATGCAGGCATGCGCTCATCTGATTTATTCCAAACTGAAGCTTGATAGTGTGACCGTAAAGTGTGCAACTTTAATGAGGATTCGCAAGGAGGAAGGGAATTTAGATCTATTCCATTACACGTTTTTAAAAGATCAGTTCCTTCAGAGTTTGTGAATTTCGCCAAAAACATCTCATGCCGTGCCTTATTTACGTCTGCACAGTTTGTCTTCCCGTACATAATGCATACAAATTTCTGCAAACATTGAATTGTTTTATCAGAGAAAAGACCACTCCCTAGTTCCAAAAATATATCTATGAATTCTGGGTTCTTTGCAAGTTTTCCCCATGGTGTTTTTTTTTCCCATTCCCAACAAAGAAACTAGTTGAATCACTGCCAGTAAAGGCATGAAATGCTGGTAGTGCGTTTACCAGATGTTCGTCCATCTGCTTAGCTATCTTTGCTACATTGATAAGACGACGTTTATTCCCAGTTCCGGTATTAAAAAGGATCGGTTTTTCCATCTTTAGACTGAACTTAAGATATAGAACAAACACATCCATGTCAGGAGAACGAACTTGTATAGACTCTATATGATCAGACGCTGAGTTGATATGGCAACAGTGCAGTACTATTCGGTAGTCTGCTTCTTCTTGTGACGAGACTAGTTCGGGGACAATATCACAAGTAACTGTTTCGCCATCCTGACTTTTAAGAAGAAAGCACTCCTCTTTGCAAACAAAGAAAATCTCCCGATCGCGAAGTCGAGAGGCATAGATGGTTTTTGCCATTCAGTAAGAAGCAAACCGACTAACTGTTCCTTATTTTCATTATTCAATAAGAAACGTTTCCAATCCCTGGGTGCCTTTGTTTTAGGACCACTTACAATATGCTTCTCCGATCCACCGCGTCTTTTACGTTCTGCTGCCTTGATTTAATTCTCTCTGTAGCTATCAGTTACAAAGTCTACTCTTGAATATTTTGGCAACAAGTCGAATATCTTCTCTGTTATTTGCCCAAATGACCCTGGTATACCAATCAGCGAATGCAGCAACGCGTTACCATCACAAATGTAAGCTGTTGTTTGCCTTTGTGGCACATTTGTAACAGAAGGCAAATTCGATTCTAGAACATGAAGGAGTTTTGCCTTGTCAGATTTGAACGGTACGCCATCTGCGGTAGCAAGAGCCCAAGGAACGGGGCCTAGAGGATAAGTGAAGGTAACAGCAAGATCAATATTATTTTGAACGGCAAGAATCATGAGTTGTCCAAACAAATTCCTCTCGGCCTTGAGTTCGATTTCTTTGTTTTTTGAGGAGACAACATTTTTCACCAGAGCCATCGACTGAAATGTCTCTTTATTGGAGCATGGAAGGAGACACCCGCATCTGTAAGTCTTTCGGAAATGAATTGCTTCATCTGACTTTGTCCCTTACAAGGTGCTTCGTTTGTATTGTATATCATCCGGCATTCCAGCATCTGAAGAAGGTCTTCTGCAATTTCTTCAGATGCTGGAATGCCGGATGATAAACAATACAAACGACTTTCATCTGTGACATGAAATGGATCCATGAATCCCTTGAAACTATCCATAACTTTCCTCACATCGTCTTCCATCCTCATGATGTATGAGGGTCTCGTTTCTTTGTGGATACCTGATTCATCATTAGTCATATCCGCCATATTTAATGTTTCCGCTAGATACTGTGCACGAAAATGTCGAGTTACACACTATCGATGATAAGCACATAAATTTCTGCTAAAACCGATAATTCCTCCAGCCGACTTTGCATGCCGATTTATGGTTTGTTCAATGGTAATATCTACTGCATTTCTTGTGGCTGGGATTGCAGATCTAGCAACACTAAACGCGTTCGCATTTCTTAACGCTAAATTTGCTTCTGGATGCGTTACATAAGCATTTAGCATGCTGAGAAGGTACACTGGCATGTCGCGCGCATAATTCTGCTGGTCGTATGCAAAAAAAGAGTCCACAAAGTTGGTACAATGATGACAGGTGTGTATCAAAATCATTCGTTTTCGTTGCTCTGATAACAGACATAATTTGCCAAACTATATTGTTGTGGGTCATGTATTATTTTAGTTTTACTTTATGTGTAGGTACACATGTACTTAATCATGTTATTTAATGATTTCATAATAATTCTTTCTAGATTTTACTATGTCATGTTTATTTCATTATAGAATATTCCAGTATGTTCTTTGTTACATCATTATCATCACATGACTGTGATTTCTAGAATTTACTCTATTGGTAATCATTTGTAATGAGTCATTGTTCTAGAAGCTTCTGGTTAAATCATTGGTATTAAGTATAAAAACCTCTGAGGAACTGTGTTGAGGGGGCATTCGTAGACACGATTCATTCATCTATTCTGATATACTGGGATACTTTATTTGTTGAGACTTTAATTCATTTAACAACGTTTGGACACCGATCTTTCGAGAACGTTTGTGATTACCGGAAACCATACATTCGATAGACTTTGTGGACCATAACGGACACTTTGATCCGGACATTGTATTGTAAGTTGTAATCATTTGAAATATATATATATTGTACATAATTAAACTTGTAAATTTATATTCTGTCTTTGTCTGATTTTTGCTGGCGTTTTGGGGTATTCTGACCCATAACAATATCCATGTAGTAAATCCAATATTGTGCCGTTTTCCCGAGTGCGCCTTCGCGGACAGAATCTCTGTATTTTGAGTACTGATCGAAATGATCTTGACAAGTGGCAGATGTTTCTACTTTTAGAAGATTCTCTTTGCAAGGAGAAGAAGCCAGATCTTCGAGAACGACTCGAAAGTCATTTGATATGTCTGTTTCCTCTTGTTCAATATAACGTTTAATCAGTAATCTTTCGAGAGCCTCCAGCATAACACGGTGAACGCGCAATGCTCTGTTGTAGTGTTTACCTAAAAGAACTCGCTCGACTGAGCCACTAGCACAAATTCCTGCATCGATTATAATCTCCAAAACCACTTCCCCTGATGTGTTTCCCAAGAGCATGGAACAATGCACAAATTGTATGAAATGCTCCAATTCTGATAATGATATTATCAAATTTGACATGATTTTGCCAAAGAATTGAATAAGCCTTTTTGGCAACAGCTAAATCGAAGGTAATAATTGTGCTTTTCTGTCCAAGTTGTTCAGATGCGTTTTGAGAAAGCTTAAGATTTTTTTGTACAGTATCATTTTCTGTGATTGGGTGAAGTAAAGGAGGCATGTATTCAACGCCAGACTCGCTTTGATCTTTGCCAAATGTCAGTGACCACCATCCAAATAGTGATGGGACTTTCTGAGAGTCCGATGCTTCAGTCATGGAGCGAACAAAGATCCAGATATATTCGTCCAAGATGAAAGGGTGATTCGTGTCATTAGGTGCTGTTTTCGCCAATTGAAGTGTGGGCTCCATTTTTGGGTCAATGTAGCATGGATCTAGTGCTTCCACCATTTTTTTTTTGCATGCCTTTGAGATGCATTTGGTGCCCTTCGTCATGTTCAACTGTTGAAGTGGTTCGCGTCTCTTGTTCATCACTACTATCCAACGTCTCTTGTATAGCAATACCATCAGACACATGTGTTGTACCGGCACCACTCAATGTTTCCTCGTCCATATCAAAGTTATCCCAACAAAAATGTGTTATGGCATTATTTTCCAACTGTATTCCCTTTGGCAAAGTATTTTGATTGGAGTCAATTTCATTACACAAAGAGTTTTCGATTTCGAGTGTTGCAGTGTAGGAAACGCAATGTCCAAACCGGTTCAGTAAAGACAAAAGCTCAGCATTTCCGGTTAAATGTCTCACCGTCATTGCAAGCGAAACGTGCTTTGGCATCTGTCATTTGCCCAAAGTCACTGCAAAGCAAATATCTTGAGTTTGAGTGAATGATGAAATCAACCTTACAACTTTTTGAGAAGTTGAATTTCCTTTAGATGATAGCAGACTCTGAAAGAAGTCATGAAGTAGGGGACAATCGATGTATGCAGTTTTCACCCATTCGGCGCTTGGTGGGAAAGTTGGTTTCACTGACATTTCACTTTTCATCAAAATGTGTCTTCGAAGTATAAGGGCCGCCTCTGAAAGCGCTCTAGATTCGGATGACGATTTCTCGAATGTAAGTGATACTGCAGTATCTGTCTTTATTTTACTACTATAAAGAATTTCACTTTGATTGCCAAAACTGAATGCTATCACCGAAATGTCTAACGATTTTCTCCTTCAATTTGTATGTTCTGTAATCTGGATTGTAAAACCGTGAATGATTTTCTAACATGAAAATCATGTACCTATCCTTTATCATTGACATACGTTCGACCGTTTCTTCTTTAATGATTTTTTCATCGATGTAATCAAAGATAAACTGTGATGCCGCCGAGTGAGCCAATAATAAATCTTTATCCTCGCTTTGTTTGGTACATGCATATTCTGCTTTCTGGTAGAGCGTTCGAATGTACTCCTTCCGACAAAGAGCATGATATTTTGCTTCCCTAGCAACCAAGTCTGTGCCCTCGATTTTTCCGAGTAAATGAAAGTCTTGTTTCTTTTCGGCGGCTCGTTTTATTGTATCTTCTGCAATTTTGGTGACGCATTTGACTAACTTTTGTTTTGTTTGACGATAGCAGATAGTTTTTTTTTTACATAATAAACATTGATCAGGGAAAAGTATTCCTTCGGAGAAACGCAGCTTCTTGTGGGGAGTTGGAGCAAGGTCTGGTTCATCAACGAATTCGCATGCTAATTTCCTATGGGGGCGTTTCGTAGGGACCTTTCCTTTTAAAGAAACAGGGGTCTCAGTCGCCGACATCTGAAATTCATTATAAACCAGATTTACTCCCATGACTCTTATTTTCATTTCAAATATGCTCATATTTCTTTTTTGTTTGTTTGTTTATTTACATATTTACTGATCTGTTTATATATTCATTTGTTAATGTTTTGACAAATGTATTTTTGATTGATTAAATACTGATCATTGAAAATTACTTTGTATCATAAAATCATACTGTCTTCACACATTGGCAGTGCGATTTTTTGAATTTTATTTATTTGTCTATTTTGTTGTAACCTTTTGAGATTTTTAAAAAAAATTTCTTGGTGTCATTTAATTAAAACAAAACAAGGGTTTGGTATCCACCAACTTACCATATGTAGTGCGAGTGATAGCACCAGAAGGCTGCTCCAGAATTTACGCCACATGGTTGTTTACCTAAATAAATATGTAATATTTTAGATTTTATTTCTGTATGAGTAGCTGTGTCTTGCTTGATGATTCGATTGAGAACAGGTAAGAATTATAAGATTCTGTCTTGAGAATGTATTGAACCATTCGATGGACCATATATTCATTACAAGGTAAAGTACTTTGTCGAAGATTATTAAACTTTTACTCGAAAAAAAAGGGGGGGGGGCTGAGGAAGTCGGGTTCAAATTTCATATTTGTTAATTAAACAAGTATTGCTCTAGACATTAATCTTACAGAAATAAATGTGTTACGGATGCTTCGTTGTACACCAATTGTGTTTTTTTTTTCTTGCTTCAATTGGTACATTTTATGACATCTTAACAACATGGTTTACGTTGTATACTCTGAATGTGACACAGTTTACAGCAATAGCAATATTTTTCTTCATAGAGCTTGCTTTTTATAAAGGAATACTATTGATTATATGTCGTTATTGTCTTTAAACTTACCAAAAACTTTGCAAATATTGTCTGAAATTTGTCAATTTTCGAACTGGTTACCATTAGGAAGTGAAAAATCGTAACATAGTAGCACGACTTTAGACAGTAAATAACGTTCCGGAATGTAATAACAAAAGCCGCGCGTTGAAATCTAAGGAGGATATCTGCAATATGAAAGCGAAATAACAAAAGATATTTATATAATAATTCGAGGTAATGTTTTATTCGTACATACATAAATTTACACGATTATCTGGCAGAGTTAAATATAAGTTCTGCACCTGTTATCTTGGAAATGCATAAAGAAAAATAAAGTCGCCGCATTCAACTGGCTATAAAAATAAACATTTTACATAAAAATATTATAAAATATTGTAATTATAAAGAAAAAACCTTTCTTAATCAGATAGACAAAGAAAATACATAAATTATAATGGCTGGGGACAATAACACTGAAGAACACAAATGTCGTCGTTTTCGAATATTTTTACGTGAAAAGGGGGACTATTGGTCTTCAAAGTCCCATTACCCCTAAACGCCGCGGAGATAGAGCGGGGCATGTAGTCAAGTCAAAATAAACTTTAACCTAAAAGAAATTGCAACAAAGCAAGTTTTAGTTTCTATGAGTTCTATGCATCAAAGAAGATGTTCCAAGAAGTTTCTATAAAAATCTACCCCGTACATGTGCCTCAAAATGAGAAAATAAATTAATTAGAATCTAAAAATAGAACACCGATAAATATCGCCGTTTACACCGAACATGATATTTCCGGTGCTGCATTGACTTATTTTCCGATTTAATTCAAGCAGTTTCTGTTGTTGATGCACTAAATCTGAAGGGTTGCTTTATGTAAATGAAATACACGAAACATATTATTTTTAAAAATTCAGTCTACTTCGACTTGTTTTTCGTGTTTGCACGAATTTCCTCTGCGTCATGACGTCATTTGCTAGCTAGAGTTGTCCTTCCTGTCAATACTTATCACTGCTGTTGTTTTATTTTCGAAGTAAATGACCCTGTAACTTATCAAAAAGTTATATAGAAAACACACCATAATTTAGACATGAAAAATATTGCCGGCGAGGAAATACCTATGAAAAGCTACTTACATGTACAAATGAAGCGGTAGCGTCTGAAAAGGGGAGGAAGGTGAAAGGGGGGGGGGAGCTGAATATATTGACCAGTCACACTGAAGCGAAGAACGATATATACGGGCGATATCTAACCTTTTTATTTATTTATTTATTTATTTATTTATTTATTTATTTAGTTATTCTTTATATGTCTTATTTGAGAAAAAAAATCATATTTGAATCTGTTCATTTATTTATCCGTAAAGAAAATAGTTGCTTAAGAATTCGATTTTCAATTTTCCGATTTTTATTAAAATCATTTCATAATTTTTCTCAGTCTTGCCATTTGGTTTAATATTGGAAATTATTTTGATAATATTTGTGATCTATATATACAGTGTAACGAACGGGGAAGCTCGTATCTACCCGGGGGTTTGATTCAGATATTTTTTTTTTTTTAATTTTTTAAAAGTACATTGTACCAAGTGGCGGATTTAGAGGGGGGGGGGGTCCCAGGGGGCCCGGGCCCCCCCTTTTTCACCCAAAGTTATTGATTCAGAATACTCTTTTTATGCTTAATCTCTTTACTTTTGGGGAAATTTTCGGCTCGCTTCGCTCGCCACACTTAATTTTTCATTAGCTGTCTATTTTTTCGTCTTCACTTTGTCTTGAACTTTCTTTGTCATCGTGTTTGAACGGATTCATATGTCATAAACATATACAAAATTCAAAATTAAATTAACACTTGAATAATTACCAAATGCTTCATTTTCATGGGCCGATCCAACCAGTTTAGACAGGTGGATAGTGGAGTTGCAATGCCCTAATCTTCCCAACCTTCCCCAATTGGTCAAACGAAAATAGAGGATGGAAAATAAGAGAGATATTATAATCTAATGACAAAATGTAACCATCTATTCCAAAAATTTCCCGGCTCGCTCCGCTCGCCAATTTAGAATAATATTTATACATGTATGCACATATACATGTATGGATGATTGAACTAAAACAAAAAAAGAAAACTTCAAATCTTAAAATTTTCCGGCTCCCTACGCTCGCCAGTATACCTATAAACTTAAGTAAACGTATCAAGAAACTCTATCTTCTAAATGCAACATGCAGTTGGAATGACCCCCCCCCCCCCCAACTTATTAATTAAAATCACCAGTCTTGAGCTTCAGGTTTTGGAGGTCTTTTTTCGTCTTCGACCTTTTTTTTTTCTTTTTGCTTGTCAGTTTTTCTTTGAACAATTTTCTTCGAGCTGAAACTTTGCCCCCCCCCCCTTTTCTGAAATCCTAGATCCGCCACTGGTACCGTCCCCTTGAAGGTTATTTTCAATTGATATATTGTGGCGGACGGATGATCTGATCAGTTTTAAATATATTTTTCGAATAAAAAAAAAACTAAGAAAAGGATTTGTATCAGATAGCAGATTTTTAAAATGTGTCTGCCGTACATACAACATCATTGGAAAAATCACGTCTTTATATCAATTAGGACTCGTGTCATACAATGCAGTATACTGTCAGCTTATATACAGATAAATACAGATTTTCATACTACTAGTATGTAAATAACCATCCAGCGGAAATTGAAAAATATATATTTTTCCAAAACATCGGAAAAAATTGAAAAGAAATTTTATATCATTGTCCATTCAATTGAGAGTATTACAGGTGCCTGGAAAAAACATGGCCATTTATTTCATTGAAAATGAAAATTCATGTATTCAAAATTGAGTATTGAACAAATATTTCTCTCATACCCGCGTATGTGTTACAGAGTAGGCCCATGAAATACAGCTATGTGAGCTACTTCTGTATCACATATCACGTGACAGCTGTATCACATATCACGTGACGCTATTGTTTCGATTGTTTACGCTATTTTGACGTCATGATTTCAGCCCGCAAAACAAGCAAGCTAGCGGCGACGTCGCCATAAAACTTCGATTTTAAGATCGTTTTTCAATGTACTCTTGCGTTTTATTTTGAAAAGCCTAATATTCGTAGTTTATTCTTATAGAATAAACCATTTTCGGGGGCGCTGAATTCGAATATCGCAAAATTTTTGCGATTAGATCAACTTCACATTTTTTCAAATTTTGTCCCTTTTCTTTCAGTTTTGTTTTGACCCTTAGATATGAGAGAAAATACTCTTTCATGTTCTTCTATGAAAGGGAACCGATGTATCTTTCATAGAAGACCATGAAAGAGTCTTATAATATTCCTCTTTTTGCATGTTGAACACTGATTTCATGACGCTGTGTACAAATTCTAATTTGGATCCCCATCCCTATAACGTACGCGTATTTGGGAAAAATGCCATACCGCCCCTTTGGAAAAAAAAATCTACATTCGCGCATATATAGCAATTGCCATGTATATGATATTTCATTGACATTGTATAGTGATATAGACTTATTCAAATACAGTAGCTAGTATGTATGACCTTTCTCTGTCCATGATCCTGTTCTCTTTTCAACATAAAAAGCGTATATTCCATGGTCACTGTTGATGATATATGATACATTTCTCATGAGAAAAAGAAATTTAATGGGCGTTTGAGGGGAGTTTAGAGGTTTAGCCTTGTGTCAAACATTTATAAACCACCTCCACCTGTCAGTGTCATCGTCCCCTCGTCCCACCCCCCTTTCGCATCATGAATAACATTCACTTATTGTTGACCATGCAACTCGAGGCAAGTACGCCACTGAAATAAACATATTAATTTAAAGTCATTTAAAATTAGAATTCGTTTGTTTTTGTGCACTGTGGACTCTCAAATAAGCAGATTTTGCTATATTCACTACGTTCAATCTTTAACAATGGACGTATATTAGCGATTCTTTTTATAGTTAAAATTCGCTCTTTCACTATCAATGGCCAATTTGAGTTTATAAGAGTGCTCTGAATGTTATGATATGTGAGTATGTACACTTCTCAATAAACTTACAAGAAAAATATACATTTTTGATGAAAAATCTATTAGCTTTACTGTTTTCCCCATTTTCAGCATTTTTTCTTATTTTTTGCCACAAAAATCACAGTTTGTACTGATTATATGATTGAAACATTAATCATATGTTAGTTGGTATACTTAGTAACAATTACAAAGAAAAAATAATTTTTTGGAGCATAACGTCTTTCAAATAATCAATTTTCCCAGTAGTTTTCGGTGCTTTTTTAAAGGTTTTATCCCAAAAATGGTACTTCTAAGACACCGATTTCGTCAATAGAAACTTGTGATATCTTAGCGCTAGCCGACATATAATAGGACGTGTTGAGGCAAAAAAAGCTTTTGTTGCAATTTCTTTGAGGTTAGGCTAAAATTAAGGCTATTTTGACTAGACTAATGCCCCATTTCGTGATCAGGGGATATCCCTCTATCAAACAGACATGATCAATTGTCCCTCGGGGGGTGCAGGTACCCCATGGGAGACCTCATGGACTAAATGATTTATTCGTAAAATCTATAGGAGCGCGATATATTTTGTATCGCCATACAATACAAATTCATAAAATATCGCAATATATCGATATATCGTTATACCCCTACTGAAGACATGCATCTTTATTGTGAATTGCGAAATGGACATGCCTTGTACATTGTAGGTGGCGCTACTGAAATTAATTTGTGTGCCGCCGCAATCCAGCATACTCATAGCTGTAAATAGAGTTCAGCGTAGCTTGGATGGCTGACCAGTACTGGACCCGGTTGCACAATGCGTTGTTAAATTTATCCACGAGTTAACTTGTGGTTAAGTTCATGGTTAGCTTAACTCCAAGTTGAGTCTGTTGCACAAAGATAACTAAGAGTTAATTCATGGTTAAGTTTGTGGTTAAACACTGAAAAGGAGCTGTTAAGATAAGGCGTAAAATCTGCCCTGAAAAGTGGAAATTTCAAAATGCAAAAATTGAGAAAAATATTCGGTAAAAATATGAAGTTACTTGGTCCAGATATGAATCTTCTGTCAGGTTGGATAAATTATTCAAAATAAGACCGATTTTTGGGTCAAAATAAGTGTTTTTCCTATAGAAATCAATGGAAAACGGAAAAGTTTTTCTACAACATTGTTCCCCCCCTCGGTTCAGAATGCCACTTTTACCAAAGGTGTATATCAATAAAACAAATTTTCTGGCCAAGAGGGGTTCTGAACCGAGGGGGGGAACAATGTCCCACAGGCGAAAAACGAAAAAAAGGGGGGATGGATGGCTATTTTAGAATCAGTATTTAGAGCGGTAAAATAAATAAAAATTGCCATTTTTTCTTTTAATGTCATGTAATAATCTATTCAGAGTGTGTTCCGATCAAATGATCAACCGATAGGAAGGAAATGAACGAGAAAGTTGTCTATTTCTACGCTGTGCGTATTTCGCGCCTGAAAGCTACATATGTGGCTGATAAATACGAAATATAACCGTTTTTCAGTTTCCGGACTGCGATTTTTGCCGATTATATTGATATGATAACATTAAGCTTAATTTTTCTTATCAAAGTTTGACATTAAAAGGTAGAGAAGTATAATAAACATCAAATTTATGTAAACTAATGCATTTTTTGTGAATTTTCGCTCGATATTTGACGTTTTCTCTCATCCGTACCCCTACCTCTTCAACCCGTAATTATAACATCTTTCACCAAATCTATTTAAATAAAATACCTACTAAGAATCTTCTTATACTTTATATTTTAATCCCGACCGCTTTTTATCTGAAATAGAAGGACAGCGCACGAGAAATAATCGAGTGATTTCAGGGCTAAATCAAGCCCTTATCTTAACAGCTCCTTTAACAGTGGTCAGGGGCATGATTAAATTCTTAACCACGAAGAAAAAATGGCCGATAGTTTGTTGTTTGCAAATCTGTTCGAGAATAAAAAAAGAAAAGTTTATCGAAAACGTCTACAATCAATCGGTAATTTGACTGACTTTGAGCTGTCATCACGTTTTAGGTTTACTAGACCTACCTTACAATACATAATAGATTTAGTTCAGGATGATATTTGTCACCCAACAAGAAGATCTATGGCGACAGATCCAGAGACACAGGTAAAACTATCATTTAATCCTATATTTTGTAGATTCCTCCGTACTAACTTGAAACTTCATTGTAAGAGTACCTTCCCTTTAATGATGAGTTACGAATTAGCATATTTAAAGATCCCGTCTATTAAAAAAAAAAATATGTGTGTGTGTGTGGTTTTTTTTTTCACTTCTTCTACTTATACATATTCTGTTACATGCACAGGGGTGAGGTATCATCGCTAGGTCACAATTTCACAAACCCTCTCCTCAATACAAACCCTTTTTTCTATATGTCTATATTAAATTTTAATATAGATCTAAACATATAGAAGAAAGGGTTTGTATTGAGGAAAGGGTTACATGTGCGATAAGTGTGCACATATGATTTTTGCATCATTTTTTAAAAAATAAAATCATATATAAAAACGTTTTAGGATATCTGTATGGCTTGCTATCTGAATAAAGCATTGACCATTTCAATTTTTTTCATTCCCTAGCTGAATGACAATGTGAAATTCAGCTGTCATAATTTCGTAGGCTACATTATAATAATGAAAATTCAGCCACTTTATATCGTAAACTACATGGATATCTCCATTTAAAAGTCCAAAGTTTAGGAAATTTGTACATTTGAGTGTTCGTATTTTTATTAAAATCAAATACAAAATATATTCTAATACTGCTACTTTAGTTTTCCATTGTTTGATCAATTCTTAGCTAGGACCGTAAGATAAGCGCGCACCTGCTCTCGAACATTCGCGGATCTGCCGTGTCATCGAAATTTTGCAGAGCGCCATCGGACAACCTTTCGTGAACTTTCAGTCGGGCCAACTTTATCTGTCTGACCAGAATTAAAGAGATGGAGAGGGAGAGAGGCAGATCTTTCTCTTTACTTACTTTACCATATTGATTTATAAACGCATGGAATCTCCTCCGAGTTTAACAAAGTTCTTGAAGAGATCATCAAATATATTATTCACTTATATCATAATACATGTACCCCCTCTTCATCTACTTGTTAAAGTCAATTAGATATTCTATAACATATAATAATTTGAGTTGCTAACTTTTTGGTATTTTTTGTATTTTTCTGAGACAGAAATAATGAAATGCAGAGGAGGAAACCATTGATACTGTGCTACTGATTAAACAAGAATCTTTAAACATCCAAAAACGTGATTATTTCTGGTTATAATCCGATGCATCACATTCTAGATACGACGTCGTGAAGCAATCTAAGCCTTCGTTAATACATCGTAAGCCTTGGTATGACATTCGGATACGTTTTAAGATAAAATTCGTCCCATCGTGTTGTCATCTGGAGCGGTTCGGATACAATCGTGTGGTCATCTTTTAGCATCGTGTAATCATATTTTAGCATCGTAAAAACATCGGTTGCTGAGCGGATCTTAACCATATTCGGGAGTAACTTCGCACGAAATTGAAAATTTCATATTCGTGTGTCCATCGGATATCATAATCGGGACAGTGTGAAGCCTACATTATGATAGCGTCAGTGCCAGAAATTGAGCCTACAACCCTGGATCTATATGCACATAAATCATTTTAAAACATTGAAATATAAAATTCAGACATAAAATATATATCACAGCATTAAGAGACTTAAATATGACGAGTATACACAGTTAATTGGCGTAAAAAAACTGGCGAAAAAACTGCTATATAGTAGTTTTTCCCCTATAGCAGATTTCTTGCTTTCTTAATATATAGATTTAATAAAATTCCGAGGGGGGATGGCTATATAGCAGTTTTTTTTTCGCCGGGGGTATATCTACTATAATTTCCAAAAATGCTTGTTTACAAGAATCTACGCATTAAAAGTTATAGGGCGTGAAAGACTGACGGACAGAAGAAGTTATGCCAAATGGTGGTGCAGAATTTTTGTTCCTAAAACACGTTCTTTATCTTTGTTCTTGATGATAGGGCGAACAGAACATTGTTCTTGTTCCGAGAACGCTGGAGAACACGTTCTTGCTTCTCGCCGAAAGTCACCCATGCACATGTATGTACTAGCGAAGTAAAGGTGCGAAGAATTGAAGAAGCGAAGTATTTATGCGAAGAATTGAAGAAGCGAAGTTATGATACGAATAATTGAAGAAGAGACGAAATGATGCGAAGAATTGAATAAATGATGCGAGGAATTGAAGAAATGATGCGAAGAAGCGAAGAAATAATTTCCAAGCATCATTTGTGTGTTGCATGCAAGCAGGTGTTGCATGCAAGCAGGAGATGCTTACTCTTCCTGGGCACCTGGTCTCACTCTCATATCGGGAGTTCGCTTCTTTTCATATGGTGGAGGTTTTTGTTTTTGTTTGCTTTGGTTCCTGTTTTATCCTGATTTTGTATGCCTTCGGTTTCTGATTTTCTGAATTATCGATTTTGTACTGTAGACAGGGATATGGTCATTATCCATATTTGTCATTCTTCAATTCTTCACATCATTTCTTCAATTCTCCGCATCATTACTTCAATTCTTCGCATCATTTCTTCAATTCTTCGCTTCTACGCCTGGTGATATATAGTAGAGCGAAGATTTGAAGAAGCGATGTCCCCTAATGAAGACCGCACTCCGGACTTTTTCGTCCCGGCGAGCTAAAAATTAGTCAATTTAGAGTAAATTAATTTTACGACATATATTTTTTTTCGTAAAAGGTCCTTCTGGCACTGAGGTACTACGCAAGTGGAAGTTTCCTAGAGGTGATTGGGGACACGATGGGTGTTGAAAAGTCAACAGTGAGCCGTAGTCTGGACAGAGTCACAGACGCCTTAATTTCAAAGAAAGATACATTCATCAAGTGGCCTAGTTCTGATGAACAATCAAAGATCAAAGAAAGTTTTTATAGAGTTTACAAATTTCCAGGGGTAATAGGAGCAATTGATGGAACTCATGTGCCCATACAGGCTCCCACGGTTGACGAACCAGCATATGTCAACAGGAAAGGATGGCATTCTATCAATGTACAGGCTGTATGCGATGATCAAGGTATATGTTTATCATAAACGAAAGTGTTAAGGTAGTCTTTCGTCATGCTAAGAGTATACATGGGATAGCTTCTAATCTTCATAATCGTCGGACAGAATTTGATCATGAATATCCCCTCCCTCCCATACCTGTCAAATCTCCCTCTTTTGGAACGAGACTCCCTCTTTTTGACCTTATCTCCCTATGGGTACAAGCCGGATTTTGCAACCCACAAGTCGGAATCAGACGGACGGACGGACGGACGAACCGATCGCTATACTAGTATGCCCAATTGGTCATGAATTATCGGGGGCATTAAAAAACGGAAATAATTGACAATAAAGGCAAAGTGAGCAATAGTGGACCCTTTAGCCTCTTGTTTCTTGTTTCTTTTTTTATAAAGTGCGATTCAATGATATATTGATCTAGGCTTATATACATCTTTTAAAATAATTGCCTTAATTTTTCTCTGTTACAGGTAAATTCTTAAACATCGAGGCAAAATGGCCAGGCAGCACTCATGATGCCCACATATTCCGGGCATCTGATCTTTGCTTGCACTTGGAGATGCACCACAAGCAGCTGCAAGATGGCATTCTTCTGGGTGATAGTGGGTATCCATGTAGGCCTTTCTTGCTTACCCCGTATTTAAGACCTGCCACAACCAATCAGGAGAGATATAATGGGGCACATGTCAAGTCACGTTGTGTTATAGAGAGAGCCTTTGGTTGGTTAAAAAGACGATTCCATTGCCTTCACACAGAAATACGTATGACACCCGATAAGGTTTGCAAAATCATTGGTGCCTGTGCAATCCTTCATAATATTGCCATAACAATGAGGGACACCGCCCTCGAAGATGACGAGGCAGCTGTTGATCAAGGTTTCCATGACAGATTGACTGGAACATACCAAGATGACGGCAGAGCAATCAGAAATTACATAACAAACACGTATTTCTGTACAAGTTGACGATAATAGGGCACAGTTTTCATGGAATTCTGATTCATGTTCAATATGCATGCAAGTCATATTCCTCAGTGATCATAAATAAGGAAGAAATTATGATATAAAACTTTCGTCATCCAGATAAATATAACTTACATGTAGATAAAAGATACATTGTTCATTCGTGTAATATTTTAATAAAGCACCTGAATATTCTCATGCTTACATGTTTCGCACAGCTTTACAACATGAAGATAGCTAAAAATGTTACGTATATAGCACTGCAGTTTCACTGTAATAGTTTATAATATTCATTCTATGTTGATCTAAATCTTGTCCATCAAATTCCAGTACTGTAATATTAAGTAATATCGAGTCAATATGTAATATGAAGCATTCTTGTCATTAGATCAATTGTACATTGTCTCTTGTTTTAGGGTCTCTGTTCATTCGCCACACTTATATTTTGTATTTTTTATGTCATTATATCCTATAAGATAAATTGTATTGTGAAAATAAAGAGTTTGAATTGGAATAATATGGACTTAGTCTAGGACGAGATTGGTGACCTTCTAATCAGGTGAGATAGGGGCTCAATCAATATACTAGATGCAATATAAAACGATAAAATTATTAAAATAAATACAAGAAGAATTTCAAGAATTCTTACTAGCAATCGCGTTCTCTCACAATAAAAGCTTAATTAACAGAAAAACAGACAAACATACAGTCAGACAGAAAGACACATGACGATCGCATAAGCTCGATGATCTGAGCTAACATAATAATGGTTCACATCTCTTGTACGACAAGGTCCAATGCATACTGTGCACTCTCATCAGCAGCTATTTGTTGTTTCAGAACTGCAATTTCCAAAATAAGTTTCTCGTTTTGAAGATCATAAAATTTTTGTTTAGAATTAATCAACAAACTCTCTTTCTTGAGAACCTCATACTGGATTGAATGAATGTCATCCATAGTTACTTTGCGCCTTTTCCCTTTATTACCATTGTTTAAATTACAGGAACAGCGATGGCTAAAAATGGAGTTAAAATGCATACAGTATGAGTCTATATGAAGTCACATTATTTACTGTAACCGTTCTAAAGATAAATGTACATAATTCAAATGGTCCAAATATGTACAGTTTTAACTAGAACTGTTATAAAGAATTACATTATATTCTTTTAATATGAACATCTAACTGTATCTATATCTAGTGCAACATAAACAGTCATCACAAGCGTTTTTTTATGGAAACTAGCCAATGTGACGCCATTACACATGTCATACGAAGATTTTACGAAAGTGAGATGTGACCAAGAGATGAAGATTATATAATTATAATTAAGAGACCTTCAATGCCACTCACGTTTACTTTCCTTCTGTGTATCACTGCCATCTACCAACACTACGTCATTGTCAGTATCCATACTATTGATGCTGGATGGACCAGGTTGAGAACACTCGTTGGCATCCACAGTTTTCAGTGTCACATCGCCTGTTGTTGGTACATTTACTAAATGAATTAAAGATAGATATGAACTAATACATATTTTTAACTAGAAATTTTATTATTTTACTTCTTCGATGTGTAAAAGACTTCATCGTGTACATGTACGAATAACGGAAAAGCAAAGGGTAAAGGAGCTAACAAAACGGAAGTTGAACGAATATACAATACTCAATCGTTGGCTTCGGGTAGGTATCCGTTACATCTCCGTTTTATTCTTTTTGCATGTGTCGTAGGGATATCAACGAACACCTACCGCAAATTTCATGAAAGGACAACAAACGAACATCTACCGGTAATGTGACTAACGTGTACCAGAGAGATTTGATACCAATATATATACTTGACCGTTGACGTGCATACTACGTCGTACGCCCTAGTCCGTTCTAACAGGTGGGAATTTTGTAACATGTTCAAAACTTTACATAGGACAGAACGGATTCGCTTTGTCCGGTTAGGCGTGACAGAGATATAATGTTTCTTATATGAATTACCAAAATTATGAATTACATTTTATTCGAAACCGAACTGCGAAATCTGCAAATGTAACATGAATAAAAAAAAAAAAAAGAAGAAAAAAACGCACATCATTTTTAAATAAAATAGACATTTGATTATGGGTTTCTTTCTCCCTCACCCGTATTAACGCTACGAGGGTAAACACATTTCGATTTTTCGTAACATGTCAAAATGATAAATTTAAATTCTAAATTAAGTAAGTTGTTTCCTGATGCATGGCCGCAGATTTGGTATGATATCCTTCTTAACTTTGTTGTTTGATTTCTTTCGGCATATCTGTAGTAAAAAATATATTGATTGATCCTGCTTTGTCTGTTCAATACTAAGTAAAAAAAATCCATGCTGCAGCTAGAACACAAACATCCTTCCTCACACACACCCACCCTCTTACGCACCTTCACACACACAAATTGGTATCAAAGCAACGACAATATCATTGCCTTAAATTCTTAAGCTCAATTGACCAATTTTCTCGCACATACAATTGGAAAAAATATGGATTTTCGATGAAAAATTGTTGAAAATTGGGTAAATTATTTTTTCATTCTGTACCTAAAACAACAATTTTAGTACCGAACACACAATAAATTAATTGCCTTTCACTTTTTAAAAATGTCAGATAAGCAATTTGCTGGTACAACAAAACTGAAAATTAAAAACAATGACATTTAGATGAAAAAAAAATCGGATCATCAAAGTAGAAGATTCATGCAAAAATATCTTGGGCGTACCAATTAATTTAAGGGCTCCTAAAAATTGCCATTTGGTAACTATATATATATAGACTACATCACCACCAAAAATCAAACACAAGACCAAAGGAGATCGACGTCACGAATCTACAGTAAAATCTTACTATTTTACATTTAAAAAAAGAAGTGAAAGTAGAGAAGGGGCGTATATCATTGCGGTTGTTGGCGACGAGCTCCTGTGCACAAGATCGATTTTGATTGTTTTATAACATAAATTCATCATTTCTGAAAAACTGGCGATGAAAGAATAAGATACTCGTATATGTGCAATTTACAATTTCTATAGCATTAAATTATCATGTATTTTTATGAGTAGCGTTTGTGTGTGCGTTGTTGGGGGGGGATTTTAAAGCATACTCATGTATCTTATTCTGTGCTAAAGAAACTTTTTTCATTACATTTTTGGTTGACAAATGATCTAGTACGTCAGTAAAAATGAAAACTAAATTCTTTTGCATAATTTACAGTACCTATGTAGACATTATATATAATCTAGATATATAAATATACATAAATAATTCAATAATACCTTTATTTTCTTCGAACCCTGAAGTTGTAAATCCTCCGGTAATTCCCACAAATGATGTAGAGTCTTTATTTAACTCTATGAGTTTCTCAGTCGTTGGAGATATTGGGGTAGGACAAGGTCCTCCGCCGGTCTTCTTCCTCTCTTTGATAGTTTCCGTAAAGGTTTTTTTTGCTTCTCGATTTAGATTGTTCCATTTAGTTTTTATTTGATCTACGTTGCGCTTCTGAATCCCAAGGGCATTAAGCTTCTCCGTAATTCCGAGCCACTTCTCATTTTTTTCATTTAGATGGAGAGAATTTGTAAGCTTACTTCTGAGAATGTCTTTGTGTTGCTCTGCTTCTTCAATTAATAAATTTATTTCTTCCACTGTCCAATTTCCAGATCTGGGTACTTTTAGCTTTTTCCTTTTTAAAATTTGAGGAGAATCCATGTCTAAATCAACGTCAAAATCACGAAAGCAATGAATGACGTCATATATCATACAATGACGTCATATATCATAGAATGACGTAATATTGACGCTGACGTATATGTTTGACCGTTTTTTGAACGAAACTTTTATGTTTTCCTGATTTAAATGCAGAAAATAAAAAAAAATAGATGAATTTAATGCATTTCATGTCCAATGCATTATGGGTAAATTTATTTAACCATGAATTAACTTGCTGTTAAATTCTTAACACAAAGTTAACTCATAGTTAGCTAACTACATGAATGTGCAACGGGATTTAACCACGTAGTTAGCTAACTACGAGTTAACATTTAACTTGAAGTTAACTTTTAACTTATAGTTAAATTTAACAACGCATTGTGCAACCGGGTCCAGAGCTCATTTAGTAAGGGACATTTTGGTATGGGAGATTTTGTAATGCTAACATATTGGTTCTGTTGAAGATGGGGGAGGATGGACCTGTTTCATCTTTTCTACGCATGATTCGCACAGGAAATTTTAGTAAAATATTGACTTATCAGAAAATACTTTCTATACCCTCAATCATTATCAAGTACATGGAATAATATTCTATATAGTTCGAGTTAAATGTCTTCATGTACGTTGATAAATGTGTAGATTTATGGTACAAAATGTTGCTATTTTAAACAATGTTTATGCATCATAAAATTTTGTGATTGAAAAGTGGGGGGGGGGGGGGGGGGCACAAACATGGTTGTGCCCCCTTTTTGCATTCTCCTACGCCCTTGTAAAGTAAACACAATATCCTATTTATAACTGAACACGAATCGGAGCAAGGATTATTTTATAAGCCTCAAATCTTCAACATTATTATATTCAGACTTCAGGTCACAAATGATGTACACCTTGGTGTTAAAAGCTTGTCAAGTAAAGCAGGGTCCATTTGATATTCTGGGGGGGGCTTGGGTTTTTTTCGAAAAAAATAATTTTGCTCAGAATTTTTATGAAAAAAATAAATTTGCTTATGATGTGACGGAAAAAAAATAATCTTGCTCTTACAAATAATCTGAATTTGAAGAATTACCATAAAATTTTGCTAAAATTCTTGAAATTTTTCCGGCTCGCTTCGCTCGCCGCAGTTTTCAGTCTATCAAAAAAATTTTGCCTCGCTTCGCTCGCCATAGTTTTCTATCAATTATTTCTTGCTAATGTCAAATTTCATATATTTGAAGATATCAAAAGTAATAACGATACTTATGTATAACTATTAATACATGTTGCATGTATCCCATTGAGTCTCAATTTTATGTTCTTGTAACCTTGGAAGGAGAACTTCAATTATTCACCATTTTACAATTCTACATTTTAAAATTTGTCTAGAAGACTTTCCCTAAAGACCCGCTTATATTCATGTACCTTATATAAATCTTGTTTATTTAGAATTGTATTGTAGAAATACTTGCATAAAAATAAAGTATATATTAATATTTAGAGTTTTGAGTAAAAATATAAATAATATCTATTGATAAAACACAAACATTCTTAATATATATGCACATCACTTTGTTAAAAAAAAATTTCCTTGCTCCGACTTTGCAAGAAAAAAATAATTTTGCCCCGGTCTGAGGCGAAAAAAATAATCCTGCTCCGACAAAAAACCCAAGCCCCCCCCCCCCCCCCCCCCCAGAATATCAAATGGACCGTGCCTAAGAAGGACAGAGATTAAGTTTTTTTTTTAATATTCTCTCTCTCTCTCTCCGTTTTTTTTTTTGGTCGGACCAAGGGGAGGGGGGGGGGGGTTGCAACCCCCTATCCACCTCGCTAGATCCGGCAATGATATGTATTTTTTTTATATTTCGCATGTTGTACAAATAATTTGTAATGCGTATGTACAATACATATATTTTATTCACTTTTCATGTCTTTCATATATACAGTCAATATGTATGTACATTTTTATTACACATGAATTTTTATGCCCCCGGATTCACAGATTGGGGGGCATATAGTTTTTGGCCTGTCCGTCTGTTTGTCCAAAAAAAATTAACATTGGTCAAAACTTTTGAATGGAAGGTGATAGATCTTTCATATTTCACATGTGTATTCCTTGTGACAAGACCTTTTCATTGATACCAAAATTTTTGACCTTGTGACCTTGACCTTTGACCTACTTTTCAAAAACTTTAACAACGGGCATAACTTTTGAATGGTAAGTGATAGGGCTTTCATATTTAACATGTTTGTTCTTGGCGACAAGACCTAACCATTGATACCAAAGGTTTGACCTCGTGACCTCGACCTTTGACCTCCTTTTCGAAAACTTTAACATTGGGCATAACTTGTGAATGGTTAGTGATAGGGCTTTCATATTTCAAATGTGTATTCCTTGTGACAAGACCTTTCCATTGATACCAAAATTGTTGACATTGACCTTTCACATACTTAACAGAAAATGAAGTTTATACTAACAAAGATGCCACCGGGGGCATTCGTGTTTCACAAGCTCTATTGTGAGTGCTGTTGAGATTATCGTCAGGATCTTCTTTAACTCAGTCATCATAGACACATATTTTCATTGAAGAAGAACTCCGAAGTTAAATACCCGTTATGGAAACAGATTCTGGTTGCCTACTACAACGTCTACCTACAGTTTTGGAAGTACGGAGAATTTACGAACGTTCTGATCAGCACCTATTGCGAAATTATCTGTTAGCAAGGTCAATATTTATTATGGTTTTTTTTTCCTTTTCACAGCTGTAACTTACGGATGAACAACAATTCCAATGCACTCTGTTTGCAACGCGCATTTTGATTGGTTGAGTGATGAAATAATTACAGTGGATTCGCCAAGGGTAACCCCTTAATAAGATTTGACAATATAGCGGTGTTGAATTATAATGATAGTCGCATGAATAATGTTTAAACAAATTATGGAAACAGTCCAGCAGTCCCCTTTACCTTAAAGGAGCAAGATATTACTTTGAATTCCCTATAGTATTTTTCTTTCAAATCAGGATTGAGTTGTTGATTCAAGAAATTACTTTCTCGCACCTGAGACAAGGAAATACTAATGAAAAGCATTTTTGAGATTTTTCTGTCTTACACTCCACGTGACTTATTTGCATCTCCTCCTTTGTTTTATTTGCATAATAACGTAAACTGCATATCCTTCCGCGAAACCGGAAGTAGTTATCGTTTGAATAAATAAAGAAAACAATAACAAAACAACAAAAACAATATGGATTTCAATATAGGATGTTGTGAACGTGAGAGACGAGAGAGGTGAAATCATAGACATTTTCAGACCTCTAGGAACTTATCGAATGTGTAAAGTTCAAACTTACAACGGAGAAATTCATAAAATGGCCCGTCACCAACTTGTCAAGGCTTTGAGTAACGAAATGTTTGCCGGCGATGAACTTTATAATGAAATTCATGCACCTAATGTTGATGAAATATTGTTTCCACTACTAAACACGGCTACATCAACATTTCAAGATGTTTTCTCCGCCACATCTGACCAATTTCAGAATGAATATGTTCCTCAAAATCAATCCCTCCCTCAACTTCACGGTCAAAATACAACGTCCGCGTCCAGATTCGTTAGCATTGATGTCAACAGTTCATAGAAGGCAACAAAAACATGAATACAGAAAGAAAAACATCTGGGCACACGAAACTATTGACAGAGTATCTTAACTACAAAATCGGAATCAGAGAAATTCATGAAATTCCGCCTACAGATTGGCTATTTTTTCGTCGAAGTTCGGCAGAAAAATTGCTCAGAGTATGAACCGATTTCTTTGCGAAGTGTGCTTGGAAGTTTTGAAAGAGAACTTAAACAAAGATTGCAGTAGATTCAAATATTTCTTCCAGAGGGGAGGGATGATAACAAATAAAAACACAAACACTCAGATACACAAATTTCGTCGTTTTTTTACACTTGATAAAGGCCAAGGGGCCGAAAATTTGTGTATCTGAGTGTTTGTGTTTTTATTTTTTAAATAAAGAAATTATCCAGAGAATCTCATCTCACAAATCCAACAGATGTCGTCTTGGGCTAAAAAGTAGGCAAAATGGCCTGAAGAAAGATATGGACAACAAGCCAAAATCGGCTGAACGAATTACCGATTCTGATATTGAGGCCTTGTACATGTCTGGTGAATTGGGAACATGTGCCTCGAATAGTATTCTAAACACGCTTTGCTACAACAACAGTTTTCTTTTCGGGATGAGGGATGAGGGGTGGTGCAGAGAAACACAGATCGCTGCGATGGGGTGATGTGCGATTAGCCTATGATGTCGAGCTTAAAAAAGAATATTTATAATACAACGAAAGGCAAACCAAGAGGGGTATGGTCAATTCGTACCATAACCAACTCGTACCTGCCACTTCGTACCATACCTTACTACCAACTCGTACCAAAACCATTTCGTACCATGACCAACTCGTACCATAAATTCTACGAACTCGTACCATACATAAACTCGTACCATTACCAACTCGTACCATGGTAACAATACTCGTACCATAAACTCGTACCAAGCAATAAATTTCAAGCCCTACCAACTCGTACCATGGTCATGGTACGAAATGGTTATGGTACGAGTTGGTAAAATTTGGGTACGAAGTGACCATGGTACGAGTTGGTTATGGTACGAAGTGACCATAAACCAACAAAGACACGAACCGGCGCTGATGTGTTTCTCTACCGAAATAAACTTAGGATGTATGCCATGACCAACAACCCACAACAATGTCCGATAGAAGTGTACAAAACTTAACGCGATTAAAGACCAGCTCAGTACTCCGCACCTGATGATTCATTTCTTTGTCGCCGCCACAACCAAACATAATCCTGGACCTCACCATGCGTGGTTTTCAAGATGTCCTGTTGGTGTAAACAAATTACGAACCATGATGAAACGTATGGTGTCCTATGCTGATCTCAAATCAGACAAACATCTTACAAATACTTAAGTTCGAACGCACCTCTGCCAGAAATTATTAGAAAAAAAACGTCCCCGACACTCAAGCCATTCAAATTACTTGACATACGAATCCGAACTCGTTGAATAACTACAACATTGCTCAGAAAGAATACATATTTTCCCTTCTTTGTGATTCTGAAAACCGTCATGTCCGCCATTTTATCCGATCAGTAGAAAGCCCTGAAGCCGGTGCCTGTCTTCAAATGTCGTGTAACCAGCACGCCACTTCAAATCAAAACTCGGACAAATCGCTATTTTCGGGAGGCGTAATCCATGGTGGTGTGTTCAAAATTACTGTAAAAAATATTCTTCGGTATTGAGGCTCCAAAACGTAAACGCGTGTATGTTATCGACAGTGACAGCGACTGACTTCATGTTGACCGCGCTATGTAACTTTCAAAACATGTGTCACTACTGTATATTTCGTCATTAACTTGTGTCATGTTATGGTCACATTATTTTGTGTTAAATGCAGTTACCTGTTTACATTAGGAATTTCAATATTTTCCATTTTCTATGAGGATAAGAAAATTTGCGATGGTCTATTAAATAAGGATGAGTGCGAAAAGGCTGTATTTAAGATGAAGAAAAATCGTAGTCCCGGAAGCGACGGAATTTCGTTGGAGTTTAATCAGAAATTTTGGAAAATACTAGAAGAAAATCTGGTTAATTCCTTAAATGAAGGGTATACATATGGCGAATTATGTAGATCACAAAAACATGGAATTGTATCTCTCATCTTTAAAAACAGATGATCCGTGTAAATTAAAAAATTGGAGACCGATCAGTCTTCTTAATACAGATTACAAAATTGCGGCTTATGCTCTAGCTATGCGTCTGAAAAATGTAATGCCTAAAATTATAAACAGCGACCAAAACGGATATATTAAAAATAGATTTATTGGATATAATATAAGATTAATACAGGATATCATCGATTATTCGGAAAAATTCAATTTAGATTCGTGTATTCTCTTTTTGGACTTTACAAAAGCCTTTGATACCATAGAATGGGATTTTATGCTGAAAACATTAAAAAAAAATCGGGTTTTCGCTTTCACAAACTTGTCAAGACATTCTGGAAATTTTACAAAAATTATTGTCAACTACTTTTGAAATTCGGACCCATACAAGCAACAGAGTATATTACTTTGGGTATTTCGCAACCTGCATTTTATGGTGACATGATCAACAAAATTAGAAGGATCAAAGGTAGACAGAATTACTATCGAAAATGCGTCAGAATCATCAAACGCCTCTTATACCGTGGATATGATCCTAATGTCACCAGACGGACACTAGGCTTGATACTTGACCAATCTACAGTCTTGTACCAGCGCATCCTTAATACTTGCACGCACTGTGACGACGGGACTCCATGACGGGCCCTGTCCAAACCTCTTTAGAGAAGACAAGGCCCCGACCACCTGTCCTCTCTGAATGTCAGTCGGACTCTTCGGGTGATAACATACATTAGCTCGCTACAGCCGGCAGAGCACAGGTCGTATTACGCATGCCCTCTTTTTATATCAATTTACATATTCATCTGTGTTGCTTGGGCCCCTGCGTTTTGCGGTCTTGTTTGTGTGTGGTCATCTGACAGTGAGGAGGTTGTTTTACACCACAATTGTACGTTCTTCGAGACCTCTGGGTAATCGGAATAGTGGGAGGGTTGTGCGCACGTAATCCAGGATAACCACACCGTCTGCTACTCACGAGGCAGATGGCCGTCCTAAGTCGGCACCGTTTGCCCATTGGTCTCGTTGGTTTATGTGTAGTCATTTGTGTTTTTTGTTTTTCTGTGATTTGACGTTCATTGTACTACTGCGTCTCTTTCTGGGCGTGTCATTTTTGTGTTTTACAGTGGGTGTTTTGGGAGGTTGCTGTTGATGCTGCAACTAGGTGTCTTTTCATTCATTGGGTGAAGGTTCTATATACAAATATAACAGCAAGCGTAAAAAATAATAACTGGCTTACAGAAAACTATCAATTATCTCGTGGAATCAGACAAGGTTGCCCGTTATCGTGTCTTATCTTCGTTATAGCAGCAGAAATTTTAGCAATTAAATTACGATCTAATGTTCATATTACAGGAGTAAAATTAAACAAAACACATATCAAAATTGCACAACTCGCGGACGACACTACTTTGTTTTTTTAAATATTCCGAAATACCACTTGCGCTTAAAATCATAGAAAAATATGGATCTGTATCAGGTTTGAAATTAAATAAATTAAATATGGAATATTTCTAGGGAAGAATAAAGGAAAAAGTAAAACGCATGAAAATATCAAGTGGGTGGATCATGTCAAATCTTTAGGTTTTCATTTTGGAGCGAATACAAAAGTTACATATCATATGAACTGGAAAGATAAGATATGCTCCATAGATAAACTCATCAAAAATTGAAAAAAAAAGAAAATTAACTCTTATAGGAAAGAATGTTGTAATTCAAAATTTTGTTATTCCGAAAATTGCGTATGTAGCTAGTGTACAACCGATTAAAAACGAACAAATCAAGGAATTGGAAAAAATAATTTTTAAGTACATATGGGATGAAAAAAATGAAAAGGTTAAAAGAAGTGTAATGATCAATGATCCAGAAAAAGGAGGACTTGGAGTGAGAGATGTTACAGCTCATATCGACATGATACTTATATTATGGGTAAAAAGAATAATTGAAAATAACTGCGAGGCAGGTTTGGCTCAATTGCCAAACTTTTACTTTAATAATTTTGGAGACAATTTATTGATATTTAAAATTACATAAAACACATTAAAAAGATACCCAAATTGAATATATAACCTGAATTTTATCTTTATGTATTAAAATCTTGGATAAACCCCAGAACCAAAAAGTAATAGTGAAATTCAAAAGGAAATTATTTGGGGGAATGATTGTATAAACTTCAAGGGAAAATCGCTTATCTTTAGTAATTGGATAAAAGCAGGATTAATCTATATCAATGATATAATAGGCACGAAAGGAGACATAGATCAAAACCTGATTCTCTCTAAACTTCATGATAAATCAAATTGGTTAAACGAATTGAGTATCGTAAAGAATTCAATTCCGAAGGAATGGAAATGTAGAATAAAAGGAGAAAATAAAATAAAACTGTTACCAAATGAAATTTCAATTTATTGTTAGTATAAAAAGAAACATATTGAACTGAAGAAAATTCAAAATAAAGTCATATATAAAATTTTAAGAGGTTTACGCTGCACTAAAAGTAAAGGCGTAGAAAGATGGAAAGTAAACCTATCACTATTAAATGAAAAAAAAATAGTAAATACTTTTTATTTTATAGCATATTGCATCACTGATAACCAAGAACGAATTTTTCGATGGAAATTGCTTAATAATATTTTACCGAACGGGGTTCTTCTCCATAAATGAAAATAGTCCCTTCAGCCAATTGTCTCAAATGAAATACAGAAGAAAACTATCTACATTACTTTATTTTATGTAAAGAATTAGAGATATTTTGGACTTTCGTGAGACAATTTTTCTTGACAATCAGATATAATACGGAAATGAAACCACTAATGAATATTGTTTTGGGTTATAAAGTTGGAACAGAGGGACACAAAGAGGTTAATTTATTGCTATCTCTGATTGGATATGTCATATTTAAACATTACCATAAAAGCGAAAGAAGAAATAACTATTGTATCATATTCCTTATACTGAAAACAGAGTTGAAAATTAGGTCAAAATTACATAAAAAAGTACAAATTTTTTAGCAATTTGCAAGATATCTAGATCTGAACTAATATGCACACACATTATCACTTTAGTAACAAAATCTATATAGCAATGTACATATATTAGTATATTGTAATTAATCATAATTTGTAAGAATATTGCTGAATAACTTGAAATAAAAAAAAAGATGGTTGTGCTATGATGAAAAGGCTCAAATATCTATTTTAAAACCTTTCGTTAACCTCACTGTCGCACTGCACAACTAACGAATAACTAAATATAACTAATATCACATATCGGTTTCAATATATATTATATCAAGGTATTGCCATGATGTATTATTATATACTGGTAATATCAAGAGCCAAATCTGAGCACAATTAAAAAAAATATATATTTTCCATTTTCATGAAGTTTATGTTGATTGTTGTAATTAAAGGAAGTATTTAACTTTTACCCGAAATTTTATTTAAGCAAGTTGGAACTACTTCTCAGTGCTCAATGATGTGGTAGCTGTAAAAAGAGGCTGTAAACATGATAATTAATCTTGACAAATAACATGATTTCAAACGAAATAGGTGCGAGAAAAATAATCTGTTACCTATATTCACCTATTCAAAAATAATGTTACCTATATTCATATCTGTTACCTATAGCAACTTTTAAAATTCGGATCTATACACGCAATAGAGAACATTACTTTGGGTATTACACAACATTTCTATTATGGTAATATGAAGAAAAAAAAATTAGGGGAATTGTGGTCCCCCGCATTTGGGTATTTGTCTTTAAAGTTTACAGACCCCCCCCCCCCCCCTTCTTAATAGCCATTCTCTGTAAGGACCAAAATCGTTCGGCACGGCATGTCATGGATTTTGATGATTTTCGGTATAATGGGTATATATTGAGTACTGACCATGAAAATAACACTTTTCATCCAATGTGACCTCTGGTTGCCATGGTAACGAGGTCATTATATTTATAGCACTCTTGGGACCATGAAATAAGCCAGCTCCGGAGACTTCGTTGCCATGGATACCACTGTAACAGCTTGTTCATCTTTATATAATCTATTCTTCCTTACTTCCATTCTTACTTAGTACACTTAGTTATGTGATATTTATTACAGGAAGCTTATTGTATTAAGCCAAACTAAGTCAAAATGAAGCGAAAAATAGAGGTAAAAATAAGGGCCAATTTAGTGTGTTTTTGACCATTTTCAATCTTAAATATCACAAAAGGCACCAATAGGAGACTAGTGATTTTCATCAATGGAAATGTATGTTTATTGACAAATAAAATGAACGAAAAATTGGAGTGGGTATTTAAGAGTTTTACCTAAATTCTGTCGTCAAAGACCGTTGCCATGGCAACATTAGACCTTTTTGCTTGTTTCATATTATCTTTGAAATTGATTTTATTCCTTTTTAGAGTTACATAAGATTATCAAAATGTATGCATGTATAGATATGACTTGTATCTTTTACATAAGAACAATTAAAATGTTCAAGGTCATTGGCTTGATGTTCAAGGTCATTTATACTTTGAGACTCAAATTTTGCATAAAATATTGATTTTTTAATTTTTTTGTTACCGATTTTAGTGATTTTTTTATTTAAATATTTTCATAGGTCATATATATTATGATAGCACATGAATATAAGAAAGACAAATCTTAGAATTTATTGAATTGTAGCTATTCAATAGGAAAATATTTTTCCGTCAAAAAACAAGAAAAATACAGATTTAGTCCCTTTTTTATCAACATACTCACCAAGAATTTAGATATTCGAAGATGTGAAGAAACGTAATCAATAGTTCTAAGAAATAAGTGATACATTTATCATTTTATGGCAAATAACTGTTAAGTTCAATATTTCAAGGTTTCTAAAATATTGACACCTTCATTTTATGAAAAATCAGGATTTTTCGTCAAATCTGGTCAATTAAAGTTTAATGACCTTGAAAATTAAGTGGGTGACCTTGAAATATTTTCAAGGTCATTTTTATATCAAAACGCCTTTGATAGATGTATACATGAACTTCTGTTCCAATATCATGCGTAGATAGTTTGATAGAGGTTGTGTTTAAATTCATCGTATTGAAACCTTTCAGCCGATTGTTGCCATAGCAACTAAATTTGATGCTGCTTTGCATATAAAAGGACAAATTAGCCCAATTAATTTTTTATATTCATGTAGAGTTCAAAGATGATACTAATTGGATAACTACAATTTGGACTTCAAAAATTGGTGCTTTTATGAAATTTTCAACCTTGTAAAACAGTAAAAACAAAAAAAAGGGTCTTTGAGTGCCCAAAACAAAGCCTTTTGATACCCTGTTTAGGCCCAATTTTTCATCTTGTATACATAAGGCATCCGAGATGAATGTAAAAAACTTTACAAATATGCGTAATAATAAGGATTAAAAGAAAATAATCAAAGCAATTTAATATTTAAAATGAACCTGTTTCCAAGGTAACGAAGCCTACAAATATGCCTTGTCCTATAGATTTTCCCGATTTTTGAAACTTCAGACACGGTTACCATGGCAACGACAACCTTTTTGAAAAAACTGGGGTTGATTTACATACTAGTACTTCATTTTGAACTTCCATACCAAAAATCTCAAAAATCCATGACATGCCGTGCCAAAATGTTTTGAAATTCTTTGGTTCTTACAGAGAATTGCTGTTAAGTATTCATAATATATCTCTTATATTATCAACATTCTTAATATGAAAGATTACTCCAAGTAAAGGTCAAAGGGTCCAAAGTTTTGTTTTGTTACCAAAAGAAAGGGCTTATGAAAAGTAATACGTATGCACATGTGAAATAATAAAGTCCTATCGTTTAAAGTACCATACAAAACTTATGGTCGAGGTTTAAGTTTTTTAATGTGGGTCAACATGAGGACACGAGGTCAGAATGTTGTCACCAACAGAAAGGTCTTGTCACAAGGAGTACATATGTGAAAGCCCCATCACTTTCCGTTCAAAAGTAATGGTCAAGGTTAAAGTTTTTGAAAAGTATGTCAAACTCCAATGTAAAGGTCACAAGGTCAAAAATTTTGGTCTCCATAGAAAGATCTTTTCACAAGAAATACACATGTGAAATATCAAAGCCCTATCACTTTCCATGAAATATTATGGACAAGGTTATATTTTTTTGAAAAGGAGGTCAAGGTTTCAAGATCAAAAATTTTGGTATCCATGGAAGGGTCTTGTCACAAGGGATACACATGTGTAATATGAAAGCCCTATCACTTTCCATTCAAAAGGTTTGGTCAATGTTAAATTTTTTTAATAGTAGGTTAAGGTCACAAGGTCAAAAATTATGGTATCCATGGAAAGGTATTGTCAAAAGAAATACACATGAAAGCCCTATCTCTTTCCATTCAAAAGTTATGGTCAAGGTTAAAGTTTTTGATACGTAGGTCAAATGTAAACGTCTTCATATTGAATAGCATCATTTAAGAACAGGTAAATTGGCAACATGGACCAGACATGCACGTTTCGGGTACTTAACCCTCGTCAGTGATCCTCAAATCTAAACAATGTAATAAGCCAAAAAAAGTGTGAAAGTTACTATGTCGAAAAAGCGTACCGAAAGACGTAGCAGAATGGGTGGGATATGATGCTACAGGACCCACGTTTTAGAAATTTCAAGAAATTTTGATAACAGATATTTTAGAATGCGTTGAAGAAACGACCAACCGAAATTGATCGAACTTGGCTACATGTGCCCTCGGGGACTCCTGGTCCACCAGCAGTGACACTCACCAAGTGGTATAAATGTAAACGTCTTCATATTGAATAGCATCATTTAAGAACAGGTAAATTGGCAACATGGACCAGACATGCACGTTTCGGGTACTTAACCCTCGTCAGTGATCCTCAAATCTAAACAATGTAATAAGAGGTCAAGGTCAAAAATTTTGGTATCCATGGAAAGGTCTTATCACAAGGAATACATATTTGTAATATGAAAGCCCTATCACTTTCCATTCAAAAGTTATCGGGAAGGTTAAAATTTTTAATAAGTAGGTCCAAGGTCAAAAATGTAATAAGAGGTCAAGGTCAAAAATTTTGGTACCCATGGAAAGGTCTTGTCACAAGGAATACACATGTGAAATATCGAAGCCCTATCACTTACCGTTCAAAAGTTATGCACAAGGTTTAAGTTTTTATGACTGACGGACGGACGAACCAATTTTAATGTCCCCGCGCTTTCGCGAAAAGCGGGAGACGACAAAATTAGAATGATCAAAGGTAGGCAACATGACCATTGAAAATGCGCCAGAATTATCAAACGCCTTTTATACCTTGGTTATGATCCTAATGTCACCAGACGGACACTAGGCTTGGTACTTGACCAATCTACAGTCTTTTACCAGCGCATCCTTTTCCGTCTTATAGTATGCTCGTCTTTTGTGTTTTTGCATTGGATGTTTTGCTGTTGGTGCTGCAACGGAGTCTTGTTGGAGATCTTTCTATATGAGACCGAAATCGGGTGATATGCAGTAATTATCACAACCTCGGCTAACGCCTCGTTTGTGATTAGTTACTGCATATCGCCCTCGACTGAGATTTCCCAATATCGGTCTCATACAGGTAACATTCTATTAGTCTCACTTTTGGTGATTCTTGGACAATTTGCACGTGATACACCAGAATAGATACCCAATGCAAGATAGTTATTCAGGAATTAAACTACACCTATGTCTTGCGTTTCCGATCACTGTGTCCCATTATATGCATAATTCCATTTCGTATAATGCGTCCGTTCTAGGTCATGTTCTACATGAAACTTTCAAAATTCGATAAAGTATATTAGCTGTATAACATATAAATGTTTCATGTTTATGTAATTGATCTTGCATATTTTGAGAAATCCTTCTGACTGAGATCTACAATATTTGGATTTTTCTATGGATAAATTCTGCAAAGAAAAATGGTCAATATCTTTTATTGTTTTTCTTCATGGTCAAGCTATTATCAAGTAAATGAAATGGTAACATGCAAAGATTTTTCTTTGTAATGTTCGAAGAGGAGGATTTTCAACAAGACGGCCTTTCAATTAACTAGCAGAAAACGTATGGAAACCAAATAAGTCAAACATGTCCTTGCGGTCATTCGTTTTCTACGGTCACTCCCTCTTAACGGCCACTTAAGTACCAAAATCAACGGCCACTCTCGTAACGTGGCCAGCGTTCGACAAAATTCTGACCAAGATTACTTTCTATACTGTTTTCTACGACCATTTCTTGCAAAAAAAAGGAAATTTGTATATTTGAATGATTGAAATATTCCTTGTAGAAATAATAATTTCAATGCATTTTGTACACTTATATGCATTATCATTAACATATCACTGTATTTGTTTAATAAAAGACCCGAAATACAACCCAATTGTACTTTAGATGGTAAGTTCAGTTTCAGTTCCCTATATCGCCTTCTTTAGCTCATTTGAATGAAGGGTCACCTGTCTTTAGTTTTTCCATGTTTAGTTTTTCCAAAAGCTGACCGTCTATCACAGGTTTGACTGTATTGGAACAATGAATACACATAAACCTCACTTATATATAACTACTATAGCTGATAGTGGTGATGTTGAGGAATACATTCTTATATATACTGAACAGGAAAAGCCATGTCCCTAATAATGAAAGGTCAACACTTGTGCAGATGAAACCCTCGAAATAAACAAATTTCTTAATAAAAACTCCAAAATTGACCCTCGAAATAATCAAATTTACTAATTAAAAACTTCAAAATTATCTTTTATCAGTCTTGAAAGCAATGAGGCGTGACGAATCACGGCGTTTTCACCTTGTAAAGCCCCATCCACATCAGCCGTACGACGCTCTGCGATTGACAGTTTAAAAAAAAAATTGATAGGTTTCGTGCGGCAGCCGTACGAAATTTTTTGTTCTCAAGTTCATCGTAACGTCGCAGACTGAAATTTCAGCTTCCACATTATCCTTGAGATTTCAGGACAACATTTGTTAAACGCAAAGCCGTACGTCAGCTGTAAAATTGACTCATTATCTTGTAGCAGATCGCAGAAATTCAAAGTGTGTTATTATTCATCATATTTTTACTATCAATCATTATATTACATCATCATATTATTTATTGGCATCTTACCGCCTGCTGCCGTGCGTCTTAACATAATACCGGGACAAGATGTTGAAAATCGTACGACACCTTCTGTAGTCGCTTAACTACAGAAGGTGTCGTAGCCATATCCTTTTCAATCGCTTATGTTCAGAAAACATACACTCATTGTACAGTATCTTGAGACATGATTTATGGACGGTTAAGTAATAAGAGGACAACAGTTGGTAATTTTTAAGCATAAGTCTGGGCAGGCAGCAGAAACACTTACCCAGCGAAAGGCCTAGCAAATGAAGGCCTTCTCATTTTCAAAAGAACATAATATTACTCCGAGGTCTTATACTTCAGAGTCAAAAGTGGTAAGAATCTGACTTTTTACCTTTTAGTACTACTTATTGTAAGTGCTGTTGATATTATCGTCAGGATCTTCTTTAACTCATTAGAATTCTCTATTACCGCATTCATTTTATTACAACCATTGTATTTCTGCCATTTTATTTTACTTATCAAGTAAGGTGACTGGGTCAGTTTATACAAAGTCCACGTGGGGTGAACTCCCACGGCAGTCGTACGGATGTCTTGCGTGCCGTAGCATCCCCGCACGATTACTTGCAAGCTATGAAAATTTACTTACGGCAGTCGCAAGGCTGTCCTACGGCAGTCCTTGTAGTTCGTACGGCAGCTGTAAGACTTGCTTGTGGCAGACGAGAATTCTCAAGGCTGCAAACATCTTGCGGACAGTGAGCAGTCGCATGGCTGCCGTACGACCACTTAGACCTCTGAGATCTACTGCAAAACAACATGCGATCTGTCTGCGTCAATAAAGCTATCAAAAATCGTACGGCTGATGTGAAACAGGCTTTAGGAAAATTTATTTTTCGCCATAGCATTTTCTATATAGACATAACCTCAGACAGTGCATGTAATTGATATATTGTTTCATTTTTCGTGCATGAACATCGACAACGGGTGCGGCTAGCAAGACAGGGAATCGATGCTTACTCCTCCCGGGCACCCGTTCCCACCTCTAGCTTGCAAAGGGTCTGTCGATGCTCAATTTGGTGCTCTATTGAGAGTGCTGTTGAGATTATCGTTAGGATCTTCTTTAACTCGTTTGTTCTGCTTGACTGCTTTCGAAAGAAAAGAGTGTGTAAATAAGCACAGGAGATTTCTCCGTTGAAAAACGGAATAAAGTTTTGATGTCGAATATCAAAAAATCAGTTAAATAGCTTGTAATTCAAGAAAATTTAACATAAATAACACCGGCAGTGCAAAGTCGGCCATACGAGATGTCAAATACCAAAAGCATATTAAAAGTGTATCTAAGGGTGTGCACATACCGACTTGTTACGTAAAATTCTTAGATTCAGAAACGCCTTTACCAGAGATTCAGAAACGCCCTTACCAGAGGCAATCAAATAGGTGAAACCTCTTTGGTTTAAACCTTGATTATGACGTCACATTTACGTCAATTTAACAAGATCGTTGTCAGAATCGGGCAATTAATGGAAATACAGTTTAACATTTAATTCAAAACTTTAGTTTTCGAGGATACCGCCTCTGAATAAAATTTGTTTTCACGAGTCATGTAAAGCTATTCCAAAAAATAGAAGGACATAGCGTTTTCTGTTCAATATATATCATCAGAGCACTACAAAATATACCGTCTCCTGCGTACTTCCGAATGCACGTGGTTTAACGTGGAAATCCACGGGGTTCCCCAAACTTTATATAGAACTCAACATGTGAGATGGTGAATGTGCGAAGCCTACCGAAAAGAATACCTGAGAGGACGTTATGCTTAAAAGTCAAATTTGTGAACTGCTGTGTCTCTTTGACCTTGAAAAAGAAAAACGAAAGAGCCAAAGGAAAGGTTTCTACAATTTTGAGAAGTAGAGGAACAAACCGGAAGTGTAGTTTCTGGATGTTTAACGTCTTCAAATCAATAAGCATCATTATAGTGCAAGTGAATTTATAGCATGTACACGACACGCACGTTTCGGAAATATTTAACCCTCTTCAGTGACCCTACATGTATATCTAAGAAATGAAACATGGCCAAAATCTGTGAAAATTGCGTCGTAAATATACCGAAAGATGTAGCAAGATGGCTGGGATATGATGCTACAGGACCCAGGTTTTAGAAATTTGAGAAAATTTTATAAACAGAAATTTTCAAATGCGTTCGAAGAAAAGACCAACCGAAATTGATCGAACTTCGCTACATGTGCCCACTAGCAGTGACACTCACCGAGTGGTACAAATGTTTAACGTCGTGAAATTCATTAGCATCATTTTAGTGAAGATAAATTTACAGCATGGACCAGGTATGCACGTTTCGGATATTTAACCCTCGTCAGTGATCCTATATCTAAACAATGAAATATTGCCAAAATCTGTGAAAATTATGTCCTAAAGATTCAGATGTTATGTAATCATTTCATTATTTTTAAAAAAAAATACTTCATGTTTTTTTTTTTTCAGAGGAATCAACAATTTTCGTCTGACCAGTATACCTCAATGTATCGTCATTTTTGGTGTGGGGACATGTCTTTTAGAGGGGGAACAAACTCTTCAAAGTTGTGCTTTTTGTTTGAAAATTGATAAATGGGAAATGTGTATTTGTGAATATACCCATACACTATAACAAGATAAAGTCATTTATTTTATTTTTCAAGTGTTTTTATTTCTGCTTTAACACTTTTTAATATATTATTAAGTTTCATTTAGATTTTTTCTAGCAGATAGCTGTTATTTCAATTCTTTGTACTCCTCCTGCGTTGCTGCCAGCTTTGTGCGCATATCTCTACATTCCCTGCAGGGAGTCTGTGACTGAGATTGCTCCCGTAAATGTCAGTGCAAAAGCAAATTTTTATTTATTTCATGAGTAAGGCAAAAAAAAAACAATCTTTCAACCAGAGTTCATGAAAACTATCATTTATATTTGATTAGCTGATAGAAATAGGGTGTTTTTTTTTTTTTTTGCGAAAAGCTAACACTGCTCACGCAGGCACCTGATCTACTTCTAGCTTGCTAGGGGTCCATCGATGCTCAATTTTGTGCTCTAGTGTGAGTGCTGTTGAGATTGTCGTCAGGATCTTCTTTAACTCACTAGTCTATAGCTTTTATTTGGACAGATAAAAATACCCAAATGTCTAATATTTTATGGAAGTTTTCAAGAATTCATCAATATCAAACTTTACATTTATATTATTCAAATCTCATTGATTTCATACAAAATGTATATTAAATTAATTCGTAACTGTTCCTATGGAAATTCTAATGATTTTGCCTTGCCTTCTCGATTTTGAGATTGAATAACAGATCGGTACTTCTTTGATGTTTATTATTACCAAAGGAAGTCTTGTTTTCATGATGTGATGTTTTTAATTGCAAATTAAGGGTGTATTTTTTTTTAATTTTGAGTTGATCATCATGATCACGTTATCCAGGATAACCACACCATTTGCTACTTGCGTGACAAATGGCCGTCCAAAGTCGGCACCGGTTACCCATTGGTGTAGTCTTTTGTGTTTGATGTTTACATGTCGTGTGTCTCTTTTCCGTCTCGTGCTGTACTCGTCTTTTGTGTTTTTGCATCGGGTGTTTTGGTGTTTCACTGTTGATGCTGCAACGGGGTCTAGTTGGAGATCTCCTCCCTTCTTTTCATACTCATGAAGGGATTTCTACATTCTTTAAAGCATTTGTGCATAAAATATGAAATACCTTAACATATGAAAGTATGTTAATTATAATGTAAAACAAATTTGTTGTTGCGAGGGAAAGGGCGCTTTAAAGACCCAGATCGATTATTTAAACCGTGGGACATTAGGATTGCCATCAATATTTATGCCTTAAAAAGTTTAATGGAATAACTCAAATTGTATTGGGTGTATTGTCCTTAGACATGTTTGAAGGCAATTATTTCGCTCTTATCAAATTGCCGTTCCCTTCTACTGCACAGAACCTATACATAGTACCTCGTCTCAGACTAGTTTAAAACATTGACATAATCAACTGACATCAGAGAAGTAAATTTTATAACATCTGAAATTAGCAATGAGTTAAAGAAGATCCTAATCTCGACATTACTCACAACAGAGCACGAAATTGAGCATCGACGGACCCTCAGCAAGCCGGAGGTGAGACCAGGTGCCCGGGATGAGAAGAATCGTGTAATAAGAAGTATTTGTACCTTGCCTTGCCTTGCTGAAATCATCGGAGTTTCCATATCTTGTTATTGTTTTGACAGACTGTATGTACAAGTAATCTATACAGTAATACAACTGCTGTCATTTGAAGATTCTAGTAGTAGATATTCTGTTTAGTATTTGAAGTTGAAATAATAACAAAAATCAACAAAGAAATCTTCAAAACATTTTTTTCAATTGATACGGGTCACTCGCTCTCTGGGAATCATTTGTATTATAAATACCCTTATTTGGGTCTGCATACTCTTCCCACATGATATCATACAGACCAAAAGTGCTTTCTGGGCACATTGTTATTTCGGAAGACATCTTACAATAATTTCGGAAGACATCTTACAATAATTCGTAGTAGGTAATTAATTTAGGATGCGCAAATGGCTAAACTTTTGAAATATAATCTTATTTTCAAAATTATTGTTTAGATTAACATATGAAAACATAACATTCTATGGTTATGGTTTGACAGTAAGTGCTTTGAATATATTTCCCTGACATGGTCGCCATAACACTTTCTATATAGACATTACATCAGACAGTACATGTGTTCATTTTCGTGCATTAACATCGACGGCGGGTGCGGCTAGCCAACAGGGGTTGCTTACTCCACCCGGGCACATGGTCCACCTCTAGCTTGCTAGGGGTCCGTCAATGCTCAAGTTGGTGCTCTATTGTGAGTGCTGTTGAGATTATCGTCAGGATCTTTTTTAACTCCTTTGTGTGCAATTCAACAATTAATGTATCATGATTTATGCAAAAAGCAGAAAGAGAGGAAATCTAAAATGTTAATTTATGTAGAGCAAACTTCTGTGCACTTTTTCGACATAGTAACTTTCATACTTTTTTAGCATATTACATTGTTTAGTTTTAGGATCACTGATGAGGGTTAAGTACCCGAAACGTGCATGTCTGGTCCACGTTGCCAATCTATCACTGCTGGTGGACCAGGAGTCCCCTAGGGCACATGTAGCCAAGTTCGATCAATTTCGGTTGATCGTTTCTTCAACGCATTCTAAATTTCTGTTATCAAAATTTCTTGAAATTTCTAAAAAGTGGGCCCTGTAGCATCATATCCCACCCATCCTGCTACGTCTTTCTTTGCACTTTTTCGACATAGTAACTTTCATACTTTTTTGGCATATTACATTGTTTAGTTTGAGGATCACTGATGAGGGTTAAGTACCCGAAACGTGCATGTCTGGTCCACGTTGCCAATCTATCTGTTCTTAAATGATACTATTCAATTTGAAGACGTTAACATTTATACCACTTGGTGAGTGTCACTGCTGGTGGACCAGGAGTCCCCGAGGGCACATGTAGCCAAGTTCGATCAATTTCGGTTGATCGTTTCTTCAACGCATTCTAAATTTCTGTTATCAAAATTTCTTGAAATTTCTAAAAAGTGGGCCCTGTAGCATCATATCCCACCCATCCTGCTACGTCTTTCTTTGCACTTTTTCGACATAGTAACTTTCATACTTTTTTGGCATATTACATTGTTTAGTTTTAGGATCACTGATGAGGGTTAAGTACCCGAAACGTGCATGTCTGGTCCACGTTGCCAATCTATCTGTTCTTAAATGATACTATTCAATTTGAAGACGTTAACATTTATACCACTTGGTGAGTGTCACTGCTGGTGGACCAGGAGTCCCCGAGGGCACATGTAGCCAAGTTCGATCAATTTCGGTTGATCGTTTCTTCAACGCATTCTAAATTTCTGTTATCAAAATGTCTTGAAATTTCTAAAAAGTGGGTCCTGTAGCATCATATCCCACCCATCCTGCTACGTCTTTCGGTGCACTTTTTCGACATAGTAACGTTCATACTTTTTTGGCATATTACATTGTTTAGTTTTAAGATCACTGATAAGGGTTAAGTACCCAAAACGTGCATGCCTGGTCCACGTTGCCAATTTATCTGTTCTTAAATGATGCTATTCAATTTGAAGACGTTAACTTCTATACTTGACCTAGAACCAACCAAGTTACTAAAAAAAGGAGGGTATCTCCAAACAGACCCCGTTGCAGCACCAACAGCAAAACAACCGATATGAAAACACAAAGACGAGCACACGAAAAAGAGACATACGACATATCAAACACAAAAGACTCAGATAAGCCAACGAGACCAATGGGCAATCTGTGCCGACTTTGGACTGCAATTTGCCACACAATTAGCAAATGGTGTGGTTATCCTGGATTACGCGCGCACAACCCTCTCACTTATCTGATTACCCAGAGGTTTCGAAGAGCGTACAATTATTGTGTAAAACAACAACTAAGTTTCCATTTCATATAACCTTTATGAAACACGCTAAAGCGAATGTTAGAACTCTGTGCATAGGCGAAGGGATGAAAATCACGCAACAAATTTCATAAATACTGAAAGAAATAGAAGAATGATTCGAGACTCTATCTAAATTGTATCATGCACGACACATCTGGCCTTCTTACATGGTATAATGAATTCTCACTCAATACAGCACTGCAAACATAATTTAGCTGGTATATATTAAATCAAAGTTACAGTCAAGAAAATTATAGGTTAATGAATATAGCATGCCCAGAAATGATCAAGTTTGTGTAGACTTTGTTGTGACAAAATATGTGCAAATGCTAAGTCCTATGATAAGAAGTTATTTGAAAATGATTTAATAGAAAAACTGAATCTGGACAATTTATCCGATGACGAAAATGTACACCCAGTTCGTATCTGTAGTGCCTGTCGTCTTAGGATTAAGAGGTCTAATGAAGACGATCCAGGTAAATATGATTCGTCTTTGATTAAGTATCCGAAGTCTTTAATTGGTTAAGTATCCGAAACGCGCATGTTTGGTCCATGCTGCAAATTTATCTGATCTTTGATGATGCTATTGGTTTGAAGACGGTTACTATTTGTACCACTTAGTGAGTGTCACTGCTGGTGGACCAGGAGTAACCGAGGGCACATGTAGCCAAAATCGATCAACTCGTTGATCGTTTCTTCAACGCATTCGAAAATTTCTGTGATAAAAATTTCTTGAATTTTCTAAAATGTGGGTCCTATAGCACAATATCCCACCCATCCTGCTGCGTCTTTTGCTACACATTTTCGATATGAATTGCACACTCTTTCACTGTGTAGCATCACGTGACTGAAGTTGGTGAAACCACGAATAAATAAAATGCTCAGTTGGAGGAAAGAAAACAGGAACTGCAATAATTGCTTTGATTAGATTTTATCTTTTCAAAGCCTATATCCTTGTCTAAACTGATACTTTTACAATCGTGGACCCGTTAGTAAATAAAACATCGTTGTTTTGCAAACATTGTGACACAAGCTGTAGATATGTGCGTGGAAACCACCACAACATTGTGTTTAACATATTTCGACCACGACATTCCTTTCGTCAGAATGTTTGTAAAAATTACAATGATTTCTTGAGTGACAAACAAAGAATCATCAAAATATATTTTTTTACTGGGACATCGGCTATATAAAGATAAAATTGAATCAAAACAATCATAACAGTACCTGTTTTCTTTCCCCCAAACGAGCGGTATGCCTTCATTTTGTGTTCGTGGTTGCACCAACTTAAGTCACATGATACTACACAGTGTCTTTGGCCATATCATTTTGTTTAGATTGAGGATCACTGACGAGGGTTAAGTACCCGAAACGTGCATGTCCGGTCCATGCTGCAAATTAAACTGATCTTAAATAATGCTATTGATTTGAATGCGTTTAACATTTGTTTAATTGTGTACCTCATAGTGATAAAGGCTGCACATTATGTGCCCCTAAAATTGCAGGAAGGAAAGAGAAAATTAGGTCAAAGAGAATTACGAAATGGGATGACGACATTAAGATGTCTGTGGGAAAAGAGGCCGAAACCTTGCAACAATTCGTTTAAGAATGTAATATTTGGTAGTATTCCTGTGGATAGATTCTTGCATGCGGAAATTGTAGATTCCTTTGTTTGTATTGTTTGCTACTTACGTGACAAAATGCCGTCCAAAGTCGGCACCGGTTGCCCAATGGTCTCGTCGGTTTATGTGAAGTCTTTTGTGTTTCATGTTTACATGTAGTGTGTCTCTTTTCCGTCTCTTGCTGTACTCGTCTTGTCTCTTTTCCGTCTCTTGCTGTACTCGTCTTTTGTGTTTTTGCATTGGGTGTTTTGCTGTTGATGCTACAACGGGGTCTTGTTGGAGATCTCCTCCCTTCCTTTGTCAAGGTGTGCCGTGTCATCCGGTCATGACCCCCTGTTATCAATTTTTTTCCGCAAGAATGCATTCATAGCTGGTTTGGATCTTCATTTACATGTCCTTTGTGTCGATTTGTATTAGATGAGTGTTAAACGTCTTCAAATCAATAGCATCAGTTATAAACGGATAAATTTGCAGCATTGACCAGACATGCACGTTTCGGGTACGCGTTTCGGGTCTGATTTGTACCCCCATTCTGGGCCTCTGTTGAATTTTTTAAATCTCTTCTAGACAAATGTGTAGACAACTATGCTCTTTTGCTTCAACAAAGAGTTATTTTTATGTTACCACGACACCTAAGGTTTACAAGCTTCTCTTATCATCTGTTCAAGCCAAACATAGGAGATTGAAACCTGTTATCACATGTACTCATGTTTATAATTTTTGTAGAACTCAAGATGAAAGCAAGAGTGGTGTTTTATTTTTATGCTAAAAGATCATATAAAGTCAGTGAGTGACCCTAGGTGGAAAGAAATAGTGCCAGGAGCATGACGTACTGAGAAATTTTCAAGCGAAAACCCATTCAAGGAATGAAACAAAGTAAAATATTTGATAAAGTAAACCTTCTGGTATCTTTTCCACTTTTGTGTACTCCGCCAATGTACGTAATACATTGATTGCCTTTGACATTTACAACAGATGCAGTATGGTATGCTCGAGGGTCACTCTGTATGTTTTCTGTAATGCTCCATGATAAAGCATCAGGATGAAAGACATAAACATTCTCATCCTGTGTATCATGACCAAATGGAGAGAAGGGAAATTGTGTGCTCTTCCGAGATGAAAAGGAAATTCCACCAAACAAAAACACATCCTGTGTTGATTTTGTAAATGTATGACCACTACAAGCAGATGGTACATGACCTAACATTTTGGCACTATGTGCGGATGAGAATTGACTCTGGTTGAACCATCTGGATTTTAACACAATTCTTTGACAAGTTTAACAATGACAAATATGGATAATGACCATATCCATGTATACAGCACAAACTCGATAATTCAGAATTTCAGAAACCGACTTCAGGCATACAAAATTAGGATAAAACAGGAACCAAAGAAATCAAACAAAAACCTCCACCATTTGAAAAGAAGCGAACTCCCGATATGGGAGTGAAGCAAGTGCCCAGGAAGAGTAAGCATCTCCTGCTTGCATGCAACACTCGCCGCTTCAATCCGTATAACTGTCACATCCGGTTACTTCCATTTCGGAAGACATAGAGTATAATCTTTGACTGGATGGTTCGAATGGTCTATGAAAGTGTTAAACGTCTTTAAATTCAAATTCAATTGCATCATTTAAAACCTGAACAGTTTACAGCATGGACCAGACATGCACGTTTCGGGTACTAAACCCTCGTCAGTGATCCTCAGTCTAAACAATGTAATATGACCAAAAAGTATGAAAATTATGATGTCCAAAAATGTACCAAAACACGTAGCAGAATATCAACCACCATTCTGGAGAGTGGGACATCATAGTGTATAACGAGTTCCCCATATCGACCGTAGAACGTCCTCAGTGACGATGTTAGTCGGTCACAAACATATCCCTGACTGAGAAGCTTATCTGAAAGACATCTAGCTCTCAGAACAAAACCCGTATATTTAGTACTTGCTCTGGCATAGCGTATCAACTGAGATATGAACACGCCATAAGCAGGCGATGAAGGGATGTTGCTACTCAGAAAAGGAAAGTTTGTAATGCTGAAATTGAAGTCGTCACGTTTGCTATAGAGTGAGGTGTTCATGTGACCATCAGTGTCGTAGGACAACATGTTGTCCAAAGAGGATGCTGGATTATTTGTCTCTGTAGTTTTTTTATTTACTTCAAGCTCCGATGGATAGATACTGCTCAGTTAATCCGCGAATTTTGGATTATTGATAGACAACACAGAGTGTTTGTACCTGTAAGTGATGTTGAAGTCAGGAGCTAAGTATCTTTTCCCTTCAGAGACCAAAGATTGAATGAATTCAGATTCGTACGAGTAAAGGAAAATATCGGCAAGGAGTGGGGCACAATTGGAGCCATTGGTATTACATGTTTATAATGTAAATTTAAAACATGATAAATTTACAGCATGGGCCAGACATGCACGTTTCGGGTACTAAACCCTCGTCAGTGATCCTCAGTCTAAAGAATGCAATATGGCCAAAACGTATGAAAATTATTATGTCCAAAACTGTACCAAAAGACGTAGCAGAATGGGTGGGATATGATACTACAGGACCCACGTTTTAGAAAATTCAAGAAATTTTGTAATAGAAAATTTGAAATGCGTTGAAGAGACAGACGATCAACCTAAGTTGATCGAACTTGGCTACATGTAAAAATTGCCTCTTAGAATCTATGTAATCTCCAGAAGAAACATGTAAAGGGAACAATGCGCCTTGCAATTTTAGTAAAGATATGACTGAAACTCGACTTCATCTTTATACGATATCTACCATCACAGTATAAAAGTTTTTGCAACATCAAAGGCGATAGAGAAATAATTTATACACATGATTGCAATATTTTGGACATTATTTAAAATACACAAATTACTAGCTTAATAATGTATATGACAATTTTAGTTGTGTAAAAGTATATCATGTTTTAAATGATGCTATTAAATTTAAAGACGTTTAACTTTTGAACTACTTGGTGAGTGTCACTAATGGTGGACCAAGAGTCCCCGAGGGCACATGTAGCCAAGTTCGATCAACTTTGGTTGATCGTCTGTCTCTTCGACGCATTTGAAAATTTCTGTTACAAAATTTCTTGAAATTTCTAACACGTGGGTCCTGTAGCATTATATCCCACTCATTCTACGTCTTTTGGTACATTTTTGGAGATATTTTTCATACTTTTTGGCCATATTTCATTGTTTAGACTGAGGATCAATGACGAGGGTTTAGTACCCGAAACGTGCATGTCTGGTCCATGCCGTAAATTTATCATGTTTTAAATGATGCTATTGAATTTACAGACGTTTAACATGATATAGTCGAAAGTAATAGCTTGAAATGTATACATCATATAATGTTAGGCTTCATCACATAAACCTAACAAAATTGAATGAAATGATGATACAATAAATAAAGTATAAATCATTTACAATTTACGTTTTCTGCCTCTTGTGCACTCAGTACATATATATTTCCCTTTTATAGCATTTAAAACATGGACACAGAACTGATGTAGCCACCTTTTCAATTTTCCTTCACACTGAATCCATGAAATAGGTGATGTTTTTAGTGGATTCAATGATGTGGCAGTTTTCTCTTAGATCACAGGTACCTGGGATCATTGGTTTACTTGTGAACAAGTAATACTGCATCCTCGATCCACCACATATATTCAGATAATCATCATCTAACATGAAGGAGGAATGACCAAAAGTGCCAAATGATGAATAAAGTTGAATGGTATCAAATGAGGCTGTTTCGATGTTTAAAATAGAAATGCTACTGAAGCCGCCTTGCTCATTATCAGTGACACTACCAACAAACACATAAGGTCCAATGGTTGAGGATAAGTGAGATATTCCTTGATCAGGAGCATTGTGTACTGAGAAATTTTCAAGCGAAAACCCATGCAAGGAATTAAATCAAAGTAGCAAACTTTTGATAAAGTAAATCTTCTTTTAAAACTTGTGTGTACTCCACCAGTGTTCGTAATAGATTGATTGCCTTTGACATTAACAACATTTGCATTATGGTATGCTCGAGGGTCACTCTATATGTTTTCTACAATGCTCCATGATAAAGGATCAGGGTTAAAAAATATGAAATTCCCAACCTGTGTATCATAGCAAATGGAGAGAAGGGAAATTATGTGTTCTGCCGAGATGGAAAGGAAATTCCATAAAACAAAAACACATTCTCTTTCAATTTGTAAATGTATGACCACTACGAGCAGATGGTACACAGTCTAACATTTTGCCACTTTGTGCAGATGAGAATTGACTCTGGTTGAACCATCTGAATTTTAGCACAATTCTTTGACAAGTTTAACAATAACAAATATGGATAATGACCATATCCCTGTACATAGCACAAACTCGACTCAGAAATCAGAAACCGACTTCAGGCATACAAAATTAGGATAAAACAGGAACGAAAGCAAACAAACAAAAACCTCCACCATATGAAAAGAAGCGAACTCCCGATATTGGAGTGAGACCAGGTGCCCAGGAAGAGTAAGCATCTCCTGCTTGCATGCAAAACCCGTCGCTTCAATTCGGTAGAACTGTCACATCCGGTTACTTCCATTACGGAAGACATAGAGTATAAAATTTGGTTCGAATTGTCTATGACAGTGTTAAACGTCTTTAAATTCAATAGCATCATTTAAAACCTGAACAGTTAACAGAATTGACCAGACATGCACGTTTCGGGTACTAACCCTCGTCAGTGATCCTCAGTCTAAACAATGTAATATGTACGGAAGCCCAATAGCTTCACATAGAAAATTAATTTATTGCGTATATACGCAATAACATTGCGTATATTCGCAATAGTATTGCGTATATTCGCAATAGTATTGCGTATATTCGCAATAGTATTGCGTATAAACGCAATGGTATTGCGAATATTCGCAATAGTATTGCGTATAAACGCAATAGTATTGCGTATATTCGCAATAGTATTGCGAATATTCGCAATAATTATTGCGTATATTCGCAATAAGTATTGCGTATTTACGCAATAAATTGAATGTTCTTCGCGGCTCTAAATGTCTGTTTCAAACGTTTTGGGGGCCTAAATGGGGAAAAAAAGGACGATCTAGGGGGAGGGAGTGATAGAGCTTTATCTCTTTCCGATCACCTTGTTTATTCTCTGTTTTTAAAAATCCCCTATTATCGTCTACTGAATGTACAATGTTCTTTGATACATAAAGATGTATCAAGGTCAAAATAAGCATTAAAATGAACATCCTTGATGTTGGGGGGGGGGGGATCATATCGTATCATCTTCCATCTATCCATAAAATTTTTATCTTCTGAAATATTTTTATGAAAATATATACGAAAAAAGATCTTATGGATCTCTATTTCAACCCTATTACTTGAATTTAATTCAGGGGTGGATCCTAGGCGGAACAAATATAGGAATCAGAGGCTACTAATCTTAAAAAAATCTGTATGGATTGAAAAACTAATGATATCTGAGTGATCAGAATGATGTTTGATTGATGTTTGTTTATTTTGTTATATTTTGTGAGTTTGTACGGCGCCTTTTAAATGCACCCAAAATATTTCTCCTATTCTTTTCCCTTTTAGTTAAATTAATACCCCAATTTATTTCAGGCGCAGATCTAGCATTTTACCTCAGCGGGGGTCCAAACTAAAGTCATGAAACTTAAGCAGCTCATTATGATTTTATCGGTATAAAAATCAAGTTGAAAAAGTATGACCTCTTCCCCCTTTCCCTACTTTCATATCCGCCATTTACAGGGATTGGGCCATTTCTAGTGCCTGAGTATAATTTCGTTTCTTCAGACAGGTTTGTTAGGAAACATGTATATATGAGGGAAAATTTACAAGTTTTTGATTCTCTTTTATCGGCCAACCAGATTCTTTTTTACTTAATAAAAGCTTTGTTGTAGAGGGTAATATACGGGGGTTGATTGATATATTGTGAGCCTCGGTTTTCTGGAATTAATGCAGAAGATATTCTGCTGATAGATTATCACCAAAAAGGACAAACAATCAATGGCACATACTATGCTTCACTTCTGACATATATATATTTACGAGAAAATAATAAACTTAAGCGCCGCGGAAACCTCACTATAGTTTAAGGTGTGTCGTTCCATCAGGCCAATGCTCCTGTTCACAAGTCTGTCACTGCCATGAATGCCATTCATGATTGTGGCTTTAACTTTAGTGAGTATCCGCCTTATTCACCTGGTCTTTGCTCCATCAGACTTTCATCTATTCCCAAAACTGAAAGCAGCTATGTCTTGCGCCCACTTTCAATCCGATGATGACGTCACGCTTGCAGTGGCTGGCTTTCTGACCAGTCAAGATAAGAAGTTCTTTAAAGATGGTATTGAGGCCCTTAAACACCAGTGGCAAAAGTGTATAGATACTGAAGGGGATTATGTAGAAAATAATGCAAAACGTCTGATAAAATTCAAATCCATCAATACGAGGCTCACAACATATTAATCAGCCCTCGTACAAGTATTGCAGAATATTTCATTTTTCCAAGGTTTGTATCTATAACAAATCGAATACAGAAAGCTTTTTTGAAGACCTATACCTTTCGCAGAATAATTGAATAGAAAAGGGGCATTGGAAGTGTCTCTACAAACAAAGGTCCCATCCTATACTCTATTCATATTCTAAAATCTATTATATTATATAATAAGTTATAGTAGTGATAATTCTATTTTGATGTCTTATTTGGGGTTCAGGGACCGAAGCTTTGGAACTTCTTTACTTCACAGGAAATGTTTCTGTGTAAGGGCACACCACTAATTACATATTTGCGACAATATTGTTGCAAGGGAGCAGCATGTTTCAGATATTGAATCTTCATTGGAGGTACCATTGGCGGATTTATAGCAGGGCGTGGGGGGGGGGGTGCGCCCCCCTCCCCTAAAATCGTCAAAGTAATGTATTTTGGGACTCAAACTATTATGTGTAAACTTAATTTCTGGACCTTTGAAGTCAAATTTCATCCAATCTGATTAAAACCAGATCTCTACATGCTCCCGATTTTGTTATGTCGCGTAGAGGCTACGCGACATAACAAAATCGGCAGCATGTAGAGATCTGGTTTTAATCAGATTGAATTTCATCAAATATTTGCTGGCTCGCGGCCGCTCGTCATCTAACTTTATTTATTTGCAGTAAAAACCCGAAGCTATATAGGTATGATATCCATTTCATACTCAGTAGTCGATGAAATAATATTTCCCCTTCCACACCTCAACTTAATTTTTGAACGGAATATTTCTTATAAGTATACCATTTAAGTCAATGTACCCTAGCTAACAGCGTGAAGAGCAAAGGGATTGGCTTTGGTGTGTAACTCTCCTCCCCCCCCCCCCCCCCAAAAAAAAAAGTATTGAAAAAAATATCGCTGGCTCGCCTCGATCGCCAGATACATTATATTTCATATCAATATAAATGCTTCTTTTCAATTCAAGATTTCGAATGGATAAAATTACATTTCATAACTGTCTTCATCAATCAAAACGGTTATTCATCGTAAAGGGGGTAGGTGGGTTAGGAACCCGGACCCCACTAGCACTTCATCCTGGGCTCCTCTTGGGTGGAGGCCTATTGATATATTCCACGCCCCCTCTAAACTCAAATCGTGTATCCGTCCCTGGGTACTTTAAGTCAAATTATGATTCAAAATTGAAGATAAAAGTCTCATTTCGATCCTCATGTATAAGGTTTCTATAATATCGGCGAGCGTAGCAATCCGAATTCTAGAAAAAAAAAATTATAATTAATAATTCTTTTTTGCATAATTTCGACAACTTTCTAGAATCAGTACACAGATATTGTTTTAAGTTTGAATGAATACAACAGATTATAATTGCTTTTCTAATAAGCCTCAGACTTGTTGTAAAACGCACTTATTTGTATTTGAAATGACTCTCAAATCATTTCTTTTATTTGATTATTTCATAAGCTTATGACTAGAATTATCTAAATGACGCTCATGTGAGCGATATGTCGATGGGGGCATAAAGTGATACCCATCTCGGTCTGACATGAATGTTGCCCCCAGATATGAAAGTTAAAACTGAAAAATCATTGATTTTCATACTAAAAATATGTATGAATCAGCTGTAACGGAGGTGAAAAAGTTGCTTCCTGTAGATAACGCAAAAATGATGATAATTATTCCTATTAGTTCACATGAATTGATGTCATTGGTCACCGTCCTTTGTCCGTTGTCTATGATCCGTCCGTCGTAAGCTTTTTTTTTATTCTCGACTAACCCCCACAATCGCTGCTTAGTATTCCACCAAACCTTATGTACAAGAGGCAAGTACTCAATGTTCTCTATTAATCTACCCGATCGAAATCTAAGATGGCCACCTTGCGATCAATCATATTTTCACTTTCCCATCTCAAATGCTGAACAGAATTTAACCAAACCTCATAGAAAAATATCTCTTCCCTTGATGACCTCAGTTGAGCAATGTGACCCCAATGGACCTCTTGTTTTGATTTATTCTGTTTTGAAACTTAAGGATTGAAGTAGACATCGTTTCTATATTCTGTTAATCTAAGAAATAAACGATACTTTATTAAAATCAGTCAGAGTTTTAATTCTAAATGCAGGCAAGTCGGAATTTTCTGTAATGTATTATTCCATTTTGCAAGGAATATATAAATCAATGTCCTCGATTATAAGGTCATAGTAATAAAATATTTTGTTTTACGTACCTTTTTGAAAAATTCCTCGGGAAAAAAACCGCACACAAACAGACATTTTTCAGGTAAAAAATCAGTTAATGATATTGAATTCGACAAAATGTCTGTACAATCATTAAATTTTTTAAATGATAACAGTGATTTTTATAAAAAATAAGTTAGCATTATATCCATCTGAAAATTGAAGAGAAGAGTGAGATTCTCGCTTGAAGAAAAAATATTTTTCTTTTATTTTTTCAGTCTTCCGGGTATCTCCAAATTCCTATTACTGATAGTGTATGTGTATGTTTTCATGCCTGGCGGGAGAGTACCTTTTAAAAAAAAAATCGGGACGTGAAACAGAATATTAAATTACTATGGTCTTATATCGGAAAATTAATTTTTGCAAAAATTTAAAATGGTAAAACGTTAAAATAAAAGTGCCTTTTCTTTTCTCTACCAACCATTCCCCCACGAGAGAGAAAATGAATTATGTCGTAAAGACGAACAGAAGAGTCTCTGCTTTCTGAAGTGTTTTAAATGGTTCATATATTTTGTTCCGACCCCCCCCCCCCCCCCCCTCCCCCTTTTCACCAATAGAAACATTGAACACTTTATTGAGTTAAGTTTGGATGAAAGCGAGAGAAACGTAAAACGTGATCTATGGTTATGAATAGGATCAAAGGGAGGGGTAAACTTATGCCTCGATCTACCCTTTCCATTAAATTTGCCGAAATTGCTTTTAAAAATATCATAATTTATTAAAAATCCTTGGCTAGATTCCTCCCTATCCCTTCCCTTTAGCTGATCTTGTTCACCCTTTCGGGAAATCTGGATCTGCGCACGATTAATAAGCACTCTTAATATGCATTACGAAAAATAAAAGGAAAAGCTATTTAAGCCACAAATTACAAAGAATTATGTTTAGAGAAGTCAATGAATGTGTAAAATGAATATATGAGACACCCCCCCCCCCCCCCGTCCTTTTCCAATTTGCAAGAATGGCTGATTTTCTCTGTTTTGCAATACATGTATATTGATATTTATTATAATTTATGCATTGCTTTACATTCTTTTCGACAGGAAAAAACTGAACCCCCCCCCCCCTCGCGCTGACTTGGACTACCCTTAAAAAATTCTAGATCCGCCTTGTTAACACCAATCACTGTATATACGAAATTTCAAGTATTGCGTATATACGCAATAGTTATTGCGAATATTCGCAATACCATTGCGTATATACGCAATAATTATTGCGTATATTCGCAATACTATTGCGAATATACGCAATAGTTTTGCGAATATTCGCAATAGTATTGCGTATATACGCAATGCTATTGCGAATATACGCAATAGTATTGCGAATATACGCAATAGTATTGCGAATATACGCAATAGTATTGCGAATATACGCAATGCTATTGCGAATATACGCAATACTATTGCGTATATACGCAATAAATTATTTTTTTCTGTGAAGCCAATGGGCTTCCGTAAATATGGCCAAAAAGTATGAAAATTATTGTGTCCAAAAATGTACCAAAACACGTAGCAGAATTGCTGGGATATGTTGCTACAGAACCCACGTTTTATAAATTTCAAGAAATTTTTAAAATTTCAAATGCGTTGAAGAGACAGACGATCAACCAAAGTTGATCGAACTTGGCTACATGTGCCCTCGGAGACTCAGCAGTGACACTCACCAAGTAGTGCAAATTTTTAACGTCTTTAAATTCAATAGCATCATTTAAAACATGATAAATTTACAGCATGGACCAGACATGCACGCTTTGGGTACAAAACCCTCGTCAGTGATTCTCAGTCTAAACAATGTGATATGGCCAAAAAGTATGAAAATTATTGTGTCCAAAAATGTAAAATACACATTATGTTTATCTTAAGCTGTCTCCCCGTCAATGTTTACTAAATAGATGAAATAGAATTCTGAATATAGTTTTAAGTATGTGATACATCTACATGTGTGGAAGAATACGTGTGAAAATGGGTCTCAGAACAGTAAAATTCGAATAATTCCAAATCGGAACCAGGTACATATCTCTGTTGATACGCTATAACAGAGCAAGTTCAGATTTTGTTCTGAGAGCCAGGCGTCTTTCAGATAAGCTCAGTCAGGGATATGTTTGTGACCGACTTACATCGTCACTAAGGAAGTTCTACGGTCGATATGGGGAACTCGTCATACACTATGATGTCCGACTCTCCAGAATGGTGGATGATATTCTGTCATAGACCATTTGAACTATCCAACCAAAGATTGTACTCTGTCTTTCGAAATGGAAGTTACTGGATATGACAGTTCTACCGGATTGAAGCGACGGGTGTTGCATGCAAGCAGGAGATGCTTACTCTTCCTGGGCACATATCGGGAGTTCGCTTCTTTTCATATAATTGATGTTTTTCTTTGTTTGCTTCGGTTGCTGTTTTATCATAATTTTGTATGCCTTCGGTTTCTGATTTTCTGAATTATCGATTTTGTGCTGTATACAGGGATATGGTCATTATCCATATTTGTCATTTAGACCATTCTTATAATTTTAAACGTCTTCAAATTTAATAGACAAAGAAGATCCTGACGACAATCTCAACAGCACCCACAATAGACCACCAAATGGAGCATCGACGTACCCCAAGGAAGCAAGAGGTGGGGTGCCCGGGAGGAGTAAGCATCCCCTGTTTGGCTAGCCGCACCCGCTGTCGATGTTCATGCACGAAGGATGAAAACAATATCTAAAAACATGCACTGTATGAGGTAATGTCTATATAGAAAGTGCTATGGCGACCACGTCGGGGAAAATAGCATCAATTAAAGGTAGCATCATTTAAGCCCCTGTCACACCTACACGTTCTCTCGAGACGTTCTTACTACGTCCTTGAAATTTTTTATAAACGTAGTGAGAACGTGGCATTTTTCAATCGGAAGGGTTCTCTGAAAGAATAATTGACGACTCCAATACGTGCGCAACACGACCTTTAGCGTCCTTAACACGTTAGTACCGCGTCTTTCCCGTCTTTAATACTTTTAGTCAAGTTCGCACTACTATCGGCCCCAAGTTCACACTACGACGAAGGCGTCTGTGTTGCGTTCGTACGGCGTTATTACTACGTTCTCGAAGTCCCTACTGCGTTTGTTTGTGCAAGGTCTATTTTGATTTTTTCGACCCCTAAAACCAAGAACGTGGTAAGGACGGCAGAGACGCGACGATCTCCGTATGATTATATGTAAAAGTTTTAGCCGTCTGTACTACGACCCTACTACATTCGCGACACGTTTCTAATACGTCCATGAAGTTCTCAATACGTTCGCAAGTAGTCCTTAACACGTTCTGTCATCAGCGCGTCCTCATTAAGACTGTTTTGAACAGTTCAAAACGGTAGTGGTGGCTCGGCGTACCGTCACGTTCGCAGGCATCCTTACTTCGACCTCAATATGTTTCAGCGAGTTCTTACTACGTTCACGCCACGTTTCGTACAATTTTGGCGGTCGTAGTGCGAACGCCATGCCAGAACGTGTAGGTGTGACAGGGGCTTCAAGAACAGATAAATTTGCAGCATCGAACAGACATGCACGTTTCGGGTACAGAACCCTCGTCAGTTATGCTCAGTCTTAACAACTAGACAATAACCCGTGTATAATTATGGCATGGAATATTTAAAAAAAAAATGTTGACATGAAAGATAGTTAAATACTGACAGGAAACCTTTTGTGTTTAGATACAATATCTCAGTTAATATACGAAAAGTAGCTGTAAATTTTTCCAGAGAAATGGGCACTCTCCGTTTGACTTTTTATTGGAAATGGGGGATAACATTTAAGAAACCCCTCCCTTGCATTTCATCTCCAAACATTGGCGAAGATCAGTACTTTAATCGCTTATATACGCCTTATATGAATACATGGGCGATTATTCCCTGCCCTGTGATGCGAAACAAAAAATTATGGATATGGGCAAGGGGGGGGGGGGGGGAGGAGAAGGGAGGGGGCTTTATAAAATTAGTTCAATAGGAAAAGAGATCTACCTTCTTCAAAATCGTTTTTAATATTTGAAATTGCCCCCCTCCAAGTTCCCTTCTTAAAGAGTCAAAGAAGATCCTGACGATAATCTCAACAGCACTCACAATAGAGCACCCAATTGAGCATCGACGGACCCCTAGCAAGAGGTGGGACAAGGTGCCCAGGAGGAGTAAGCATCCCCTGTTGGCTAGCCGCACCAGCCGTAGATGTTCATGCACGAAAATAAAAACAATATGTAAAATACATGCATTGCACTGTCTGAGGTTATATCTATATAGAAAGTGCTATGGCGACCATGTAAGGGAAAATATTCAAAACACTTACTGTCAAACACCTGACGGGGAACTTTTCAAGAGCTCCACACGGCAAAGGGCATAAGTGTGACAGATATGAGTTAAAGAAGATCCTGACGATCATCTCAACAGCACGTACAATAGAGCACCACATTAAGCATTGACGGACCCCAAGCAAGCCAGAGGTGGGACCAGGTGCCCAGGAGGAGTAAGCATCCCCTGTTGGCTAGCCGCATTTGCCGTCGATATTCATGCAAGAAAATAAAAATATATTATACACATGCATTGGACTGTCTGAGGTTATATCTATATAGAAAGTGCTATGGCGATTATGTCAGGGAAAATATTCAAAACATTTACTTAACCATTTGAGGGATTTATCTGGCTAAGAACGATCCTTTACAGCCACTTACATACGTCTTGTGTGAAAATTGGGGCGATTATTCCCAGTGATTCGAACATACCTGGTGTGAAGTTACCCAGCGCGAAAAAGATTTGGCGCGAATTTTCTCGCAACCTGGTGTTGTTGGAGATCCCCTCCTTTCTTCTATGTTACACCCAAACCGCACTCGGTGAAATTCGGACCTCAATAATTAAAAACCTAGATAATTAAATAGAGCACAATTAAAGGATAAAAAGATAAACTAGTCTTTGTTGTCATTGGCCTTGTAACTATCAGCAATACACTAAAAAATTAACTCCTTGTCGATGCAGCGTTGTATAGATGTAATATGACCAAAGAGAAATAGTGTGAAAATGTATTATTTTTCTAGTCACAGATACCCGAATTCGCGGGCAAAATTGAATTTTCCATAATAAAATCATACAATTTATGCATGCAAATCATTCAAATACAATCAAGTACGCAGGGATATGGTCATTATCCATATTTATCATTGTTATCCCCAAAATACACATGACTGCTAGAATTATATAGAAGGAAATGATACTATTGATTTTTCAGATAACAATATGATGATGAGGAAATAAATAAGTCTAACATTAAATAGCAGGTATGATTCAAATGTTATTTTATCAATTTAAACGTTTGGAAAAATAGTACAAATCAATATGAGGAAGAATATTTTAGCAACCATTTGACTCACCTATTGTGAAGATGATACTGAAATTCAAAGGTCGACTAGGACAAGACAAATGCGTTTCGAAATTAACTGAATTTCACTTTGAAAGAAGATCATGTTGTAGTTAATATTCCCTATTAAGTGCTTTATGTCACGTGAAACAGATTCTGATGTGTTTTGCCCCTTTTCATATTGAATTACATAATAAGGACGTAGATCACAACGGCCTATAACAGATCAGAAACATTACCTTGCCGTCGTTGGCGTTCATTACTTTTCGCTCAGGTAATTTCCCTATTGTTTTGATAAGTAAGATTTTTTTCAAGCTCCATTAATCAAATACGTAGAGTAAGGCACCTCGTTTTCCTTTCATAAATATGTTTCAATTCATTGTAGATATTGTCGCCCGCTTTCGTAAAAGTGGGGTTCTTCTGTCCATCCGTCCGTCGGTCACAGAAACATTAACCTTGTGCATAACTTTTGAATGGTATGTGATAGGGTTTTGATATTTTTCACATGTGTATCCCTTGTGACAAGATCTTTCCATGGATACCAAAATTTTGACCTTGACCTTTGACCTACTTTTCAAAACTTAAACCTTAAGGTATCCAAGAAGAAAGGAGGGGATCTCCAACAACACTAGGTTGAAGCACCCACAGCAAAATCCCAAAACACCCATGCAAAAAACACACAACAGATACCCACAGAAAGTGACGCAAAAGGGACAAGGAACACCAGCTCACAACATAGAAACATGAAACACAAAAGACTACACATAAACCAACGAGACCAATGGGCAACCGGTGCCGACTTAGGACGGCCATCTGCCACGTAAATAGCAGACGGTGTGGTTATCCTGGATTACGTGCGCACAACCCTCCCACTATTCCGATTTCCCAGAGGTCTCGAAGAACGCACAATTATGGTGTAAAACAACCTCCTCACTGTTAGGTGACCACACACAAACAAGACCGTAAAACACAGGGGTCCAAGCAACACAGATGAATATGTAAATGGATATAAAAAGAGGACGTGCGTAATACAGTCCGTGCTCTGCCAGCTGTAGCGAGCTCATATATGTTATCACCCGAGGAGTCCGACTGACATTCAGAGAGGACAGGTGGTCGGGGCCCTGTCTTCTCTAAAGAGGTTTGGACAGGGCCCGTCATGGAGTCCCGTCGTCACAGTCAGTCAGAGTGCAAGTCTTAAGAATGCGCTCGTACAAGACTGTATATTGGTCAAGTACCAAGCTTAGTGTCCGTCTGGTGACATTAGGATCATATCCACGGTATAAAAGGCGTTTGATGACTCTGACGCATTTTCGATACATATGCTGTCTACCTTTGATCCTTCTTATTTTGTTAATTATGTCACCATAAAATGCAGGTTGTGAAATACCCAAAGTAATATACTCCATTGCTTGTATGGGTCCGAATTTCAAAAGAAGTTGATCATAATTTTTGTAAAATTTCCAATGTACAAATGAAGATCTTGCGGACGTCTCGTCCATTTAAACAGTGTTAAAATTATCTCGGTAATCTTCGGCAGTGTCTCGATAGTTTCCGTGACTTGAGCGACGGTCGGCATGTCGACCTTTGATGATAAAAACCATTATTTATGTTGTATAGGTATATTTCGGTAAAAATATGCCATGATTCTAACTATATAATACACTTCAGTCTTGATATTTATTTGTACAACGGATACCTTAACCTGAAACATTAACCTTCACCATAACTTTTGAATGGAAAGTGATAGGGCTTTTATATTACACATGTGTATTCCTTGTGACAAGACCTATCCATGGATACCAAAATTGTGACCTTGACTTCTTTTGACCATGTGACCTTTGAGTTCGACCTACTTTTCAAAAAACTTTAACCTTGTCCATAACTTTTTAATGGAAAGTGATAGGGCTTTGATATTTCACATGCGTATTTCTTGTGAAAAGATCTTTCTGATGGTAACAACATTCTGACCTTGTGACCTCGTCCTTGGAGGTTAACCCACATTAAAAAACCTCAACCTCGACCACAAGTTTTGGATGGTAATTTAAATGATAGGACTTTTAATATTTTTCATGTGCATACCTCATCCTGTCCCTTAGTAATAAAACAAAAGTTTGGACCCTTTGACCTTTTCTTGGAGTTTACTCTTTCATATTTAGAATTTTGATAATATATGAGTTATATTATGAAAACTTAAGAATGGGGGATGTCTGTAAGCATTTCTGTAAAGACAAACTTCCAAAAGAGGGGTATCACAATTCCTTGAATTTGATTGTTTTGAATGAAAAAAGAAACAAAGTTTTGCAACAAACGCCATCGATGTAATAGATGCTTTCATAATGCAAATGGACATTTAACTCATTTGTGTCACACTTATGCCCTTTGCCATGTGGAGCTCGTGAAAAGGTTCCCCGCGAGGGGTTTGACAGTAAGTGTTTTGAATATATTTCCCTGACATTGTCGCCATAACACTTTCAATATTGACATAACGTCAGACAATGCATGAATTTTATTTTTTTTTTCATTTTCGTGCTTAAACATCGACGCCGGGTGCGGCTAGCCAACAGGGGATGCTTACTCCTCCCGGGCATCTGGTCCCACCTCTAGCTTGCTAGGGGTCCGTCGATGCTTAATTTTGTCCTCTGTGAGTGCTGTTGAGATTATCGTCAGGATCTTCTTTAACTCATGGAACAAAAAAAAGAAGGGAAGAGATCTCCAACAAGACCCCGTTGCAGCATCAACAGCAAAACACCCGATGTAAAAACATAAAAGACGAGTACAGCACGAGACGGAAAAGAGACACACGACATTTAAACATCAAACACAAAAGACTAAACATAAACCGACTAGACCAATGGGTAACCGGTGCCGACTTTGGACGGCCATCTGTCACGCAAGTAGCAAATGGTGTGGTTATCCTGAATTACGTGCGCACAACCCTCTCACTTCTCCAATTACCCAGAGGTCTCGAAGAACGTACAATTGTGGTGTAAAAGAGAGCCCCCTAGTCGGGAACGTCAATATAGAAGAAAGGAGGGAAATTGCATTTATCAATGGAGGCGCTATTAACAATTTTTTGGTCAATTGGCCAGTCAGTGAAATTTCGGATAACACAAGACAGAAATTGGAGTGGGCTGATGGCTTAATTTTTGGTCTTTAGTAATTTGTTACTATGCCTGCGTTGGATATGTAACACGATTCATATGATATATCAAATATTACTACGGCGCATTTTAGTAAATCTCCTGCGCATGCGTCCGATTTCAGTTCCGCTTTTCTTCACTTTGAAATCTACTTCTGCCGTCATCGCCCATAGTTTGTCTGCAAGATTCTTGCAGACTGAAACTGGGGCTTCGTATTTGTAAGTAAAATATAGCAAGTTTTAACCATTTTGTATTACTACATTTATGATGTATACAATGTACAAGCATTGTCTTTGTTTCAATGCAATACGCTGCAGTATGAGGGATTTTTCTCCATTGGTACATTGAAAACACGATCAGCTGAGCTAGAGGTCTCCTGTAAAAATACCAATTCTAGCTGTAAATCGAAACCTACCGTCTTTAAAATTTTCCTACATCAAGATAAGAATCGTTTCCTTCATGGCCCATTTACTCCGCCCCTAAACACTCAAGTATTGTCTCTGCCTTTGAATCTTTTGCACTGTTTACGTCAGAATTCCGAATGACGTCACGGTGACGACATGTCGTACCTGCAATGCCTCTCTGGATTTATCATTGCGTGAAATGGCGTAGGAAAATAGCGATGACGCCAAGGTAATATCGCAAGCCTGTGCCGCCTATGACCTTGTTTGCAAGTTGATTTTTGCAGTGTCACCTACAATGCATACTACAATTGTTAAACGTCTTTCAGTTCAGTAGCATCATTTAAAACGGCCCATTAAACAAGTTGTCGTTCCTGTTTCTATGCAGCTGAATTATTGTCCCCGTCTTTTCACGTGAGAAAGTTCTGTTTTGTATTTGTTTTGTGGGGTTTTTAGGGGGATCTGGTTTCGTATTTTGTGTTTGACTATCAATCATTCATCTCCAACAAGACTCGGTTGCAGCACCAACAGAAAAAGATCAAAACACCCCAGAAGACATACAAGAAGAGACGCAAAAAGGGACAAGGAAAACTAAATACGACATCAAAATACCAAACACAAATGACTACACATAAACCAACGAGACCAATGTATGGGCAATCGGTGCTGACCTAGGGCGGCTATATATTACATTAGTAGCAAATGGTGTGATTATGTGTGCACAACCCTCCACCTTTAACGGTTACTCAGAGATCTTAAAAAAAGCTCTATCGTTGGGTATAATAGCCTATATAATGACCACGCAAACAAGACAGCAAATCACAGAGACCAAAGCAAGTATACAGATGAATATGTAATTAAATAAAAAAAAAGGGGGGGGTAAACGAAAAATAGTCCGTGCTCTGCCGGTTGGAGCAAACAGATACATGTTACCACCCCATCGAGATTCAGAGAGGACAGGTGGTCGAGTTTCTGTCTTCTCTAATGAGATTAGACAGGGCCCGTCTTGGAGTACCATCGTCGCAGTCATTCAGAGTGAAATTCTTAAGATGTCGCTGGTACAAAGCTGTAGATTGGTCAAGTACCGTGTCAAGTGTCCATGTGGCTACAACAGGGTGATATCAAAGGTACGAAGGGTATTTAATGATTCTGGCGGCTTTTCGATGGAAATTCTGTCCACCCTTGATCCGTTTTATTGTTGATCATGTCACCATGAAAGGTAGGACGTGAACAATGCTTTTGATGTATTTGTAGACATGTTCTGAAACGAAAGATGATATTAATTACGTTTTAAAATGATAATTATGATGTTGGATGCATTATCTGCAGGTATAAAAACATATTTTTCATGTGAATGACTTAATTTTAATTTGAAACATCTTTCAAATTTGGAACTTGGATTTTGAAAGTTGAGGGTTTTCAATGACGTCATCTAATCGAATATCAATTATATCCAAAATGAAGTTTTCCAGTCATTCACAGCATGCAATTAGACTCCTGTCGATTTACACTGTCTAATAAAATAAATATCGAAGAAGTACCAAACTTTGAACAGAATCCTCGTCCAAAAAATTTCAACACTCAAAAGAAAAGTTTCATTCCAAAATCGGAGAGACATTGCTGTCAGATTCTATCAGAGATGGTTAGTCAGTCATTGATAGTTATGTGACCTAGACCCAATCGAGTCAGACTGTAATGAGATGAAGATCACGACAACAATGTAAATGCATGTTTGCCTGTTTCAAATTGGTATGTTGAAGGTAAGAAAGTTTCTGTTTTGCGTGATACTGGATGTAGTAGCATATATGTGGGGGAATGTTTGGCTTCAGATGGAAAATGTACTGGTAATTTTCAGATTTTTACGTTGACAGATAATTCAAAGATTGAAGTTCCCATTGCAAAGGCATTTCTGACACAGTCTCAAAGTCAAGAAGATAAGACAAAAGGAGAAGGTTCGATTAACAGGAAAATCGGTCCTGGCTTTTAAAGTAGTTCAGATTTCGATTATATTCAGTATCAAAGAAGTAAAATGTATATAGTTGTTTGAAATATCAAATACACATTTCGATTTTTAAGCATTGTACTGAAATATAAGGCTACAAGAACACCAGAAATTAATGAACAGTTGAAAAATGTCAAGAAATTAGCAAAATTTCGCAAAAAAAATCAATGAAAATAAATAGGGCGCGAAAGCAGAACCAAAATAATTTCTACACTTAACGATACCTATACAATTTATCTTTCAATCTATATAAAATTTATTTTGGTTGGTGGTTCGCGTCCATATTAATTTAACGGATATCTGCCTAGTATACCCTCATTTCTGTTATCCAGAGCAATTGACGTAACAACCTGGCGTCATATCTTACGCTCGTGACTTTACAATTACTTGAAATATGAAGCTAATATATTGGCACATACTCTAATGAAATATGCAAGCAGGAGATGCTTACTCTTCCTGGGCACCTGGTCTCACTCCTATATCGGGAGTTCTCTTCTTTTCATATGGTTGAGGATTTTGTTTGTTTGCTTTGGTTCTTGTTTTATCCTGATTTTGTATGCCTTCGGTTTCTGATTTTCTGAATTATTGATTTTGTGCTGTATACAGGGATATGGTCATTATCCATATTTGTCATTACAACTAAAACAGCAACTACACTGTCATGTCTGCTGATAGCGACCCGTCATTACCAGTACAGTACTTTAAGTGCAAGAAATTTAAACAGGGGAATCGAAACTTTTTTCACCGGAACCCTATTTATTTTCAGGAATGACGATGACAAAGAAGTATTTATGTATGTCTCTTGTCAGTTGTTCTAAAAATGGCCAACGTTGAGTTCAAGAGAAGAAAACTCTAAAGGAAATGATCTCCAGCATGACCACCCTGCATTCACCCAGCGAAATAAACCCACAAGAAAGTGACACATAAGTGACAAACTCCAAATCGCAAAAGAAACAACAATATTCACCAGAACATCATACAAAACAACAAAGGGTGTGGTTCTCTGGATTACGTGCGCATAACCCTCCCACTTATCCGGATACACAGAGGTCTCCATAAACACACAATAAAACTCCTCACTGTAAGGTGACATCACAAACAAGATAGTTAAACGCAGCGGCCTCTTGTAACACAGATTCTATGTAAATGGATCTAAAAAATTCTATGGCATTCGTGTAACGGTCTGTGCTCTGCTGTCTAAAGCGAGCTCAAGATCAATCATCCGAGAAGTCTGACCAACTTTCGGATAGGACAGAAAATCAAGACCAAGTCTTCTCTGACGAGATTTCAACAAGGCCCATCATGGAGTCCCGTCGTCAATGTTGACCAGTGTGCAACGTTTGAAAAGACAATGGTACAAAACTGTGGATTGGTCCAGTACCATGCTCAGTGTTTTTGTGATGACTTTAGGATCATATCCTCGGTAAAGCAGGCGACCGACTATCTTCTTACATTTTTGATTGAAGTTTGATCTCCCTTTGATCCTTCTGATTTTGTTTATAAGGTCACCGTAAAATGAAGGCAATGAAATTCCCAATGATACATACTCTGATGCCGCAGTCGTCCCAAATTTTGAAAGAAATTCAGAGTAGTTATTGTAAAATTTCCAAGAAGATTTTACAAGTGAATGATATTTAAATCTTTGACTGATAAGTTTTTTGGGGGGAATTTGTATATTTATGACATGGAAGTCCGAAACAAGCTCTGGCGTATCTGATGAGCGGAGAGATCGCCATCAAGCCAAGGAAAATTAACTATGTTGAAGCCAAAGCCTTCTATTTTGTCGTATATCTTTGTTTGAATTTCTCCGTTATCAGTTTTAATATCAAGATCTAAAAATGGTGTAGCTTTGTTCAATGTTAACTCTGGAGGTAAATTTGATTTTTGTTATGGTCAAAATGTGGGTTATCAATATTCAAAATATCATCAAGATACCTAGAGGTGCCGTTGAAACAATTCAAGTCGTCAAATTTCTTGAGTTTTTGCAGATTTTGCATAAAAACAAATCTGCAACCAGAGGCGCACTATTAGTACCCATAGGAATTCCAATAACTTGCCTGCATAGAGTGTCACCAAATCTGACAAAGATGTTGTCTTAACGAAAGGAAAAGGCCTTGCACAACTTAGATCGAGTCCATGATTTGTACGATTTGTATTCTACTGAGGAAAAGAATCGTTCTGTGTCAGAAGTACATATAAACGTTTTACCCTCTCGATCAAAACACGAGAAGTGGAATTTGAAATAAGGGAAAGCTTTATGCTCATTGTCAGCTTTCTGAAGAATTTATTTACAACTGTACGAGGTATTTTACAAAATTAATGAAGATGACTTTTTAAAAAAGGCAGCTAAGATTTCATAATTCATACTGCATTCTATGCATATATCAGTATTGAAATATTCATGTTGTATGGTAATAATTTCGGTGCATTATGTGCGCATTTCAACAGATTATGTCTCGTCAGTGATGCTCGATGCTAAAATCTAAATACATGTTATGCTATCTGAAAAGCGAAATTCTAAATGTAACCAATATTTGTACAAAAGATCCAGCTAAACACGGGGCTATGCCTTCAGGGAGATACTCCTTAGTTTTCGATACATTATGATGTCTCACTCTCCAGAATGGTGGACACTATTCTGTCTTAGACCATTTGAACCATCCAACCACCGACTATACTTGTATCTTCCGAAATGGAAGTAACCGGATGTGAACAATTTTACCGAATTGAAGTGACGGGTGTTGCATACAAGCAGGAGATGTTGACTCTTTCTTGGACACCTGGTCTAACTCCCATATTGGGAGTTCGCTTCTTTCCATATGGTGGAGGTCTTCTTTGTTTGCTTCGGTTTTTATTTTATCCTGGTTTTGTATGCCTTCGGTTTATGATTCACTGAATTATCGATTTTGTACTATGTATTAGGATATGGTCATCATCCATATTTGTCATTGAATGACAAATTTATTCTTTAGTAATTTGCATGATAGATTTAATTTTGCTATTTAGTAGCAAAATTATTCTTTAGTAGCGACAAAACCTCAAAGACGTCGTTTAGATTTTTATAACGAATTATCATGTTGCTCATTTCTTAAACAAATTATTCCTTCCCTATCTGCAGAGGGATAAACCAGACAAACATGCGCTTCATGTTTAATTTCCGTTGTTTAAATAAAATTGTGAAATTTATCCAATGGCATGTTCATATTTAATCATCTCTTCAGCGTTAGTTTTCGATATCGATATTTTGTTAGGTGCATTTTTAATCGTTACAAGGAAGGGATGTTGCTATAAAAGCAAAGCAACTAAATTATTGCACAGATCGAAGTTTTACCTTGATTGAGATAATGTCAAATAATTGTATCGCCCTACAGAATAGTACGGAATGTACAGTTGGCAAACGCAACGAAAGTATGGTGCCACCCATACTTCAATTCATGGGAGGTTTCATAGGAAATGCACTCGCACTTTTCATTTTATTCAAATCTGCCAAAAACCATCAATGGAAACCATTCAACCGATTGGTTTGCGCATTAGCTTTAACAGATGCCACCGTCAGCTGCTTGGTCTATCCGATTGTCTTCAAAAGATATGCCTCACATTTCACCTACTGCTTTTCGACATATGAATGCCATCACGTGGCGTTTATGTACTCTTTCGCTTTCTTGGGATCAGCTCTGCTTGTCACAGCAATGTCTTATGACCGGTTCTTGGCAATTGTGTTTCCTTTTACTTACAATGCATCCAGAAAATTTATACGCACAACTATTATTATAATTGGAAGCTGGATTTTAGCCATAATTATTTGTGCTCTTCCATTGCTCGGTGTCGGCAAAGTCAAACTCTACTATCCGGAGTCGTGGTGTTTCATAGACTTCGTAAGTAAAGATTCGGGAGGAGAAATAAGCACGTATATGTATGCAATTCTCGGACTTGTAATTTTTGCTATGACCGTAACATTTAATCTATCAGTGATCATAACTATTATCAGGAAAATACGACAAAGTAAGAAGAAGCTTGGTGTCCAGAAGCGATTGATGTCTGACATCTACAATGTTGTGTTCCTATTGGGTATCGTTATTGTTTTCAGCGTCTGCTGGGTTCCTTTAACGGTGAGAATCTTTTTTAACATCATATTTTTTTCATTCAAATTCTAGTAAAAGAAAAGAAAACAGAAGAAAATATATCTATTCGAATTTCAAACTTCAGTGTAAAATGATACTAATATCCTAACACAACATAACATCAACAAGCAATTTGAAGTAAAACACAAAACCAAAATCAGTATTAAAACAACAAGGAATAGTGAAAACTTCATGTTTTGGGGGTCAAAATGTTGGGGTTTTTTTTCGCACAAATGATTGTGCTATAGAATGTAATGGATATTTCGTTCAGCTATGTCGAATCTAATTTATCCCCGTATTCCGTTGTAATCTGCACTTTTTCCAATTGTTTGTTTAGTCTTTTCCGAATCGAAGAGTTTCCTGTAAAAACTGGTGCAATGATAAACGTCTTCAATTTCAATGGCATCATTTAAGAACAGATTTATTTGCAGCATGGACAAGACATGCACATTTCTGGTACTTAACCCTCGTCAGTTATCATCAATCTAAATAAAAATGATAATAATAGCAATGTAAAATGGCATTTAGAAAGTTATTATGTCTGTCCAAAAATGTTCCAAAAGACGTAGCAGGATGGGTGGGATATGATGTTTCAGGACCCACGTTTTAGAAATTTCAAGAAATTTAGATATCAGAAATGTTAATAAAGACAACAAAATGAAGTAATCGGTGGCACCCATTTATTTCAAAGAGCAACAATTATAAACTACATGTATATTAATATCTCCGTGGGGTATCACGTGATACACAAATGATATGTTCCACGGGAATCCCCTTTGATTGAACCAAGTAAATACTGTCTAAATCTACTTTATATGAATTTATTTTAGGTCTATCATATGGTCATTATTATAAATTATATGATGGTAATTTATTCTGGTCAAGAATAGACGTATACTTGGAGAACACTTAAACAGAAAATTTTGTATCTGTCCGTGCACCATATTATAACATGTGGCGAGCATTGAAAAAATTCTGTTTAAGTGTTCTACGAATACACGTCTATTCTTGTAATGTTTGTAAAACTTCCGGAGAGTCTTTACAAGTTTGTGAAAGCGAAACCCTTAGCTAAAAGTTTCTTGGTAATTTGTAAATTTTACTATGAAAATCCAAAACATCAGTACATGCATACCGGATGAGCTTTGAAATGTAGATACCGCATGACGGTAAATCCTACTTTCATTTTTATTTGCCATAGGTTTTTTTAGGGGTATAATAACTGAATTTGTCTAGGAATAAAAGAAAACAATGAAACTGACCCTTCCGATTGCGGTAAAAATATGCAAAATTTTGTTAAGTCACATTGCTTTTACCTCGGACAAATGAGCTTCGAACCTCGGTCAAACATCGAAATTGTATTGTGACGTCATGGAATTTCTCAAATTTTTCCCGCGTTCGGAAGGGTCAATTGTATTGCATGAATTTATTGAATTATTCATAACTCGAAACTGGACTTGGAAACTAGGCCAGAAAGTTAAAATACTCGATCATTGAATGTTGCATAACATGGGGAAAGAGCCAAATCTGATATCTATGCTAGGGGGAAACATTACACAGATGATATGTCTAGTCATCTATTTGCCATTGCAACAATGTCACATAAATATCTGACTTCACGTTATCGTAATTTCATGTCAGCCTAGCTTAGCTCACCTGAGCATATCAAAAGTTTGCTTTAGTCATAGTTTGTAGTCCGTCGCAAAAATACATATCCATATTCGATTTTCTCTCAAGAAATCATTAAGGGATTTTTGTGAAATAAAGAAGATAGTAATAAATTATCTACCCTATGGGTGTTGTTGTTTTTTATTAGCTTATGACAGCGCCACCCAGCGGAGTGGAATAACAATCGGAATACGAACTGTGTTTGTATTTAAATACAACTGGATTGTCAGATGGATGTAGGAGGGTTTCTTAGTGTCAAAGTCAGGTTATTCAGGCACCCGATTCGGAATTCAGCATAGCGTTAAAGTTTATGCCACCACAAGCAAAGTGGGTAAGGGGGGTGAACTCATGAAAAAAAAATTACTTATTTGGCACCCGAAGACCATATCAACATACCGAAAGCTAGCATCAGAATGATTAAGAGGCCGTGTCAGTAACCATTGAGCTTTGGGCTATATAAACATGGAAAGTGCAAAAAATTAGATTTTCCTAATTCTTTTAAATTTTGTTACCCTTTGGTTGTACTTGAAAAAAATTGACAAAGTTTGTCTTAACACCATTTCGTTACCATGGTAACGGGCAATGAAAGTATAAAAAACGTGATTTTATCTACTTTTTCAAATAATTCCCTAGACAAGAACTTTATTTATATAACAAATAGAATTATATCCCAAGACAACTCCTTTACATCGAAAGGGACTATTTTGATACACCAGAAAGTTATTTCGTAGAATATTGACTGTACTGAGAGGTACAATGGCAACTGAATGTTGCGTAAAATCGACAGATTTTAGGCCTTTTCGGAACATATTTTTTTCAAATGCACAACAGCGCTGATGCATTTCGGCAACATCAACTGAAAGACCATATAATAAACTGTTTGTTTAAAAAGTAAAATTGGGTAAACACTAATGCATAATCGTTGTATCAGTTAATAAATTACGCTAATCATGCAATTTGGTGTGGAACTCTCTAATGTGGAGAATACGAAATGTCATATTGCGGACAAGAAGAGATGGTGAAAATAGACATAAAGCGCTAAAAGAGGGCTATTTACTGTTTTAAAAGGTTGAATTCAGTTAAATTTATCAAGTTTTTAAAATTAAGAAATTTTAATACAAAATCATTCATCAAGCATTCAGGAGTTGGCACATTTGTATGTCTACATGTATTACTGTATCATATGGAACTTAGTTCTCATTGAACCCTTCGTATCCTTCCTACACAGTATGTTCGCCCTTATACTAAACAGTCTAGTTTTTCTTAGTGTCAACACACGAACAGAACAAATGGTCATTTTTTATATTAAAATCTATTTTATGATTATTTTTCAATGTGTTTAAGTCAGGTTTGTAATTGCTTGCGTATACATTTTCAATATGAATAAGACAACATCTATATTTTTTATATTTCTTTTTTTTTTAAATAATTGTTTCATTACTTTTATTAGTATTTTAATCTTTTTAGTTATATTGACTCATTTACAGGGGTATACATCTTTCAATCTGTGATTGCTTCTAACTCAGGGAGATAACCCAAATAAAAAAACGGAAAAATCGGAGAGGGGTTATTTTTGTTATTGTTTGCTTGTTTGTTGGTTTATCAGGATAGTTTGTAGTTGTATGGAAATGTTTTTGGTGCGTCTTTCGTAAATCAGCTCCAAATCATATAAAGTAAAACAAAAAGGGAAGGGGGGGGGGGGGGGGGCTATGAGTAATCATTGTTCTTTTATGATGTACTTGACTACTTGTTCATTTGAAGTAAGTATAAGACAGATATTATAATATTGATTCTCTTATCAAACTGAAAACATAACCAAAAGTTCAAATCTTCTAGGGAGAAAAATGAGGGACTAGGGGAGTGATTAACTTAGCGTTAGTTGAATTTCGAAGATCATTGCATTGAAATCAAAGACAGTGGTTTTTGTTTTTGACAAAATAGCATTGTATAAAACACCTACAGATCGCGCGGCTCACTTGTGAAATCGGAAAATTGAATTTTGTCTGCTTTGTCGGCAAATTTTCAAATTGAAATTTTTATAGTTGGATAGAACGGTGGAAGTTATTTGTCCGTATGACAAATTACGCTCAAGGTGAAAGTTTTGTGTGACGTTCCCAATGTTTAACATTGATGCCTCATTCACACGGTTACGCAATTTTATTTCAAAATAACGTTATTGCGCAACAAATTTGTTTCGCAATACGTTTTTTTTCCGTTCACACGAGACCGAAACTACATGTATTGTGCAATAAAGGCTTACATGTATGAACATGCACAAAAATCATGAATCAAAATGCACAACGGATAACTTAATGAAACATTGTTAGAATAATTTTCCTAAAGTCTAAATTTAAGGCTATTTTGAGATGAAGCCTATGTAACAAAACATTCATTTATTTGTCATTTCAGTCTAGAACATGACATCATTCAGTTATGATGTCATTCTCTACAAGGGGTCCAGACTAATAGATATACGAAAAATCGGTATCTCTTAATAGAATCTTAAAAATAGAGACGTAGAATAGTTATATTAGTAAGTATAACGATCTCCTTGTCTTGGCATGATGATGCGCATGCGTCAGATTTATTGCGCAACAGTTTCGCTTAGCGTTTGGTGCGCAATAAAGTTATTGCAAAAAAAAATTATTGCGCAAGAAATTTTGTCGTGTGAACGCAAACAAATTTATTGCGCAACAATTTTACGTTTATTGCGCAATAAACTCTCCGTGTAAAGGAGGCATGAGTCTAAGGAGAACGTCAACGATGTTACGCTGAAATTAACATAGAAAAATCCCCCCCTAAAACTATTTTCCTTGACTGTAAGCGTAGTATTGGTTGTACAGACATATAACTTACATTTTAAGTTACGAGATTTCGAGATATATCCCCCTATCGAAGGGGAAATTTATTTTTCATACAGGTAAACCTTCATTTTATGCTTGAGAAATTTATTACTTTAGTGTTCACCTTGTATTCGTTGGTTGCTAAGGTATACATTTTGTTGCTAAGGAAGTTTGTCTTTTGTCACAATATGTATCTTCATAAAAATTCACATATTGTCAGAAATTATCTTAAAATATTATAATTCTTAAACTCCTTTACTTTTTTATAAAATTTGTTGTCTTGAACATGTTGAATAAAAAAAAAGGTTGTCAACATCTAAATTGCACGAGGAAAAAAAATAATTGCAAATTTTGATTTGAACCCCCCCCCCCCCCCCCCCCCCCGAATGAATTAAATTGAATTGAAGACTTGGCTACCCAATTTTTTTCATAAATTATGAAATATGATAGTTTAGACAACATCAAGGATTGTTGAGCTTTCGCAATTTTCATGTCATAAAATAGCATATTTTTGCATATACATGTATTCTAAAATTCAAAACATTTTCTGTTGCCATAGCAACCACAAGCAAATTAATAAACAGAAAAAAAGGAATGTGATAAGGTTTTCACTTGGTAAAGTTCTTTTCATTACATGTTTAAAAATGTATGATATATCATTAGAATCTATCAAACTCTTGAAAAGGTAATGCTCAAACACTACTTTTATTTTCATGAGATTTTTACAATCCAAGTTCAATAACTCTGTATAAAAATATTTAGATGACACCCATATACAAGTGACCTGTCGCTTCCTATAACAGATTTACATCCGGCAATCATTATTAAGATTCATCAATTCTTTGCAGAGGAAATGCCCTGATGCAAATATCTGAAACATGAAATGACAGAAAGACGTAAGAGTGCGACAGCATATGCCCCCCCCCCCCCCCCAATGAAATAGATTATGTCACTCTATTCATAGCTCATGTAAAATAATTCTTGAATTTTTTTTTTTTTTTTTTTTTTTTGGCTGTAATCAACATTAACAACTGTGATTTTTTTAACCTTCACTATAATAAAGGAAGGCTGGAAGTGGTCCTTTTAATGTGTCAAATAAGTGCCCGATGACTGGTTATTTTCCTGTTGCTATGGAAAGAAATGGTTGCTAAGGAGGTTTGTTAAGTAAATATTCATATGAGAATGCAGTGTTTATTTGCCAGTTTTAAATGACAAAATATAATCATATCTGAGACGTGTTTTTTGTTTGATATTTGAATATTCAAATAAAGTAGAGGGGCCAAATTTGCTTAAAATTTGCTGAAATGCAGATGTAACTGTTTGAACACTTTTACCTGTATACCCAATTTTATTGCAGTTTTTTAACATTTAGGCATTAGTATTTACTGAAAAATAAGTAACACTATTAGCAGTGGTTGCGCACTTTAGATATACCTGATTTAAACTAACTTAATTTTGCATATTATAGAAACCTTAAAATACTCGTACTTTTGGTTACCATAGCAACCGTGTATGTTATTGAAAATGAATTATGATATGAAATTTCATCAGAACCAAACTTCTACTGTAATTAATGCTTCAGAAAATGTATGTAGAATTTTACATATTTCTGCTGTTGAAGACTCGAAAGAGTGATTTTTCAGTCATTTTCACTGACTTATGTGCTTGTTACCATGACAACGCTTCTAAAACATTTTCTTCAAGATTAAATGTTCAATATTGACATTTATATTGTTTAACTTGTTATGTTGCTGCATTATCAAGTCATTTTAGCCATATTTAAAATTTTGACTTTCCACCCAAAGCTTGATGCTTATTGGCAGGGCCTCTTAAGAGGGATATCTTTATCAAGAAGGGTTTTTGTTTTACGCTACGGATTTTTTTTCGATAATATGAACTTATTGAGTTATTCATAACAAGAAGACCTCCTACATAATATTCCGATGTCTTATCGGACTTTGCTTTTTCGGATGATGTTTTTTTTAGAATAATTCAATAAAAAAAGAGCATTTTTCTTATTTTAGAAAAAGTCAATAACTGTATCGTTTACTGTTCTTTTTAACAGTATATCTATCACTTTTAAAGATACAGTGTCCCTGAAAATAAATTTTATTGAAAACGTAAAATTTATTCCAAAGGGTCTAGAGAGAGGAAAAAATGAGCCATAAAAAGCTTTATTTGAAAATAAACAGTAGCGACCCTAATAGTGTCGATTTTTTAATAATTAAATGTCCATATACCTCTATTGTAAAAACTCAAAATATTGAAGGTGGCGCCAGTGAAATGAATTCGAGCTGCGCACCCCAAATTCAGAATTACGTTTTTAAAGGTCTATGACTGCGAATGTATGCGTTAGATTCGCCTGAAAATTTGAATTTATACAAATGAGAATGTATACTTTTATATGAAAAGAAAGATTTTGCATTCAAAAATTTTGTAAAATTAATTAATTTTCAGGGACACCGTCCCTTTAAAGTGTATACTGTATGAAACTATTTCTATTTTTTATTTTGGAGGTTTGCTCCGTTTTTTTTTGTATGCTAAAGCGTATCAAAGACAAGAACCAAATAAACACTGGCAGATATTGTTAAAGGTCAATACTTATATTGTATCCGCTAAAATGAAAATCGATTATCTTAATTTTCTCAAAAATTAAAACAATGACACGTAGGTAGTATTCATAATGCTTGTAATCGATGATTATAAATACAACCGTTCCGTATAATACTAGATACCATAAAACATTGGATAAAAATACCAATTCATGCTAATGCTTGATTGAAGTCAGCTCATGTTTAATAATTGAAAAGTCTTACGAAATTTCAGATAGGACAGGCCATCAAAGTCCATTCTCCTCTAAATAATAATGGATTGCTTTTTACTGAGTATTGTCTCATAGTCACAGATGGTCAGGGTGTAATTTTTGAAAATATTCTGTTACATATTTAGATTTGGTGCAGTATCATGCATCATTTTTTTATGACTTCAAGATCGTATCAATTATAGAGAAAGGAATTTGTTCTCCGTGCTTGTTTGAAGGTCTATCTACCTTGAACGCTTTTGATTTTCCTTATCGAGTAAAGCAAAGATGACCACAATTCAAATTATATAAACACCAATGCTGGGCCTATCCCTAATTTTATAATTATTTTTGACGAGGGTTAAGTACCCGAAACGTGCATGTCTGGTCCATACTGCTAAATTATCTGGTCTAACATGATGCGTTTGAATTTGAAGACGTTTAACATTTATGTCACAATCAAAATATAAAATGAATAGGCAAACAAAACCGATCTAATGCAAAACAACTGAACACAAGGTGGGAACTTGTAACACCATTGCTGATTAAATCGTTGAGGCGCCCCTAACGAAAAAGTACTATAGTATACTATAGTATACTATAGTATACTATAGTATACTTTACTTCACAAAACTTTACTATACTACACAAAACTTTACTATACTACACTATACTACACGAAACTTTACTATACTACACGAAACTTTACTATACTACACGAAACTTTACTATACTACACAAAACTTTACTATACTACACGAAACTTTACTATACTACACGAAACTTTACTATACTACATGAAACTTTACTATACTACACAAAACTTTACTATACTACACAAAACTTTACTACACAAAACTTTACTACACTATACTACACAAAACTTTACTACACAAAACTTTACTACACAAAACTTTACTACACAAAACTTTACTACACAAAACTTTACTACACTATACTACATGAAACTTTACTATACTACACGAAAATCTACTATACTGCACGAAACTCTACTATACTATACGAAACTTTATGAAACTTAACTATACTACACAAAACTTTATAAAACTTAATTACACTACGGGAAACTTTATAACATAAAATGTAACGGCATGGACAATCAGGATGTTTTTTTATAATTCCTTGTTCACACGAATGCGCATTAGATTTTCGTACATTTGCACTGAAAGTCATATATAGTTATAACAGAAATAAAGCTAACGCTCACGCAGCAAGATACGCCCTTTGGGATTTTTTTCACACCACCAAAATATCTAAGTCCCATAACTCCATAAGGACAAATTGGATGAACCTGAAAATCGAAAGGCGGCTTCCTCTTAAGCTCAAAGTCTGATTACAATGAACAAATATCAAGAAAATCTGTTGACGCATATTCAAGTTATTGCGTTCCATGCACCTACATTTTGCCCTTAGCTTAACATGTATGTGCATATAACCCCCCCCCCCCCATTACACATAATTTCTGGATAATGTGACAAAAAATTTAAGAACCCGTTATATATGTGAAAGAACATCCTTTGTACTTGAAGTATACAAAATTTCAAAACATTTCGACCAAAAATAGATTTTTAAAGAATTTTTAACTATTTTAGTATATTTTCATTGTATTTAAAATATCTAAGTCCCATAACTCTGTAACGACAAATCGGATGAACCTGAAAATCGAAAGGCAGCTTCTTCTTCAAAGTCTGATCACAATGTAGAAATATCCTGTAAATCCGTTGACGCATATTCAAGTTATTGCGTTCCATGCACCTATATTTTGCCCTTTATAGCTTAACATGTATGTGCATATAACCCCCCCTCCCCCTCCCATTACACATAATATCTCGGTTATGTGACCAAAAAATTAAAAACCCGTTACATAAGTCAAAGAGAATCCTTTCTACCTTAAGTATACAAAATTTCAAAACATTTCGACCAGAAATAGATTTTTAAAATTTTTTTTAACTATTTTAGTATATTTTCACTGTATTTTAAAATATCTAAGTCCCATAACTCTGTAACGACATATCAGATGAACCTGAAAATCGAAAGGCGGCTTCCTCTCCACAGTCCAATCATAATGTATGAATATAATGAAAATCTGTTGACGCATATTGAAGTTTTTGCGTTCCATGCGCCTATGTTTTGCCCTTAGCTTAACATGTATGTGCATATAACCCACCCCCCCCCCCCCCTTCCCATTACACACAATATCTCGGTTATGCGACAAAAAAATTAAAAACCCGTTACATATGTCAAAGAACATGTTTTCTACTTGAAGTATATAAAATTTCAAAACATTCCGATCAAAAAATAGATTTTTAAATAATTTTAAACTATTTTAGTATATTTTCACTGTATTTTAAAAATCTAAGTCAAATAACTCTGTAACGACAAATCGGATGAACCTGAAAATCGAAAGGCGGCTTCCTCTCCACAGTCCAATCATAATGTTTGAATTTCATGAAAATCCGTTGACGCATATTCAAGTTATTGCGTTCCATAGGCGGACAGACAGACGGATGGATGGACTTCGCCATACCATAATACAACCCGTCAAATGACGGGCGTAAAAAAAGTAGAATTTATGCCCAATTATTGTATTTCTAATAAGTTTCGTTTAGGCTTTTAGAATTTTCAGAAAGGCTGATACAATATCAAAGTATGGTATATACTGTAGAATCAATAAATATCATATATGCATGTGCCAGATTTAATGCAAAATAGTTTAGTTTCGCATTCGCTCGACAAAATCTAATGCGTAGTTGATCTGCACAAAACTTCACAGAAATGTCGATGGGTTAATGCCACAACCAAGTAACTCCAAATTCCATGAATTTAGCTTTTTTTCATATCTGTATGTAATTCGATATGCTTTATTTTGTGTCAAAAGATCATAACAATAGTCTGACTGGTTATGATTATATTTGATAATTCATCATCACATTATCTCCTATGTCCTTAATGACCAATGGCATAAAACAAGCATCTAGTGAAAATATGTTGAGTCATTCCCGAAAGTAATTTTAAATATTACAGTTATCATGGAAAAAACAGTCTACTTAGACATACGGCCTTTTGCCTTTCTGAAAATGTCAGAGTAGAACATAAATGTGTCAATGATAAAAACATGTATATCGAGATAAGTGGTTTTAGCATTTAGAAAACAATTTGTACAATTATTTTTAATAGGGTTTTAAACACCGTAGTGTAAGATGACACCCAACATCTGTAAACAATCAAATGCTAAAAAGCATGGTAAATCGCCGTAATAGAAAATGCTCTTATCTGGCTGGCGTACTTTTACACAGGAAATCATGATATCAGTGTTGAAACAACGTATTCTTACTGAAACATTCCATGGAAATACACAGAAAAAATATAATTCAGAAGACAATACTTTGTACCATTATTGAGGACATAGATGAAAGGCTTTGGGTTTTAGAAAGGAAATGGTAAGTATCTGATATATCTTAAATCGATATTTTCCAATGTCAATTCAAATATATCACAAAAGGTTATATAATATAATTTTAACTATTGTAAAACAAATTAGTCTTTTTAAAATCAATCAAAGTAATTTTTCTTTACACAAATATTTTAACCTTTGCAGAACTAATAAAAAAATTATGGAGTGGGATGACGAAGAATTATGGGATGATGCGATTGTAAGAATATTGCTATCTGAAGACGGAGCAAGTGGAAGTTGTGATCCAGAGGGCCATGATGATGAAAGCAGAACATTAAAATGTGATAATGAAGAAAAACTGAACTATGAAAGTAATGTGAAAAGTAATGGGAATAATACTAACTCAAACGGAGAAACATCTACAACTGAAAATATCAATGAAAATCAAAAGGATAGTGCCAAAAACATTTCAATAAGTTCTGAAAATGAAAACCAACCCCCTCAAAATATACATGTGCCATCAATGGGTGAAGAAGTGGAGCGAAATTCAGAAAGTATGGAGCCAGCCAGTGAAAAAGACAAGAAAACCTCCGAAAATGAAGACGAGACCATAAACTTAGAACAAACAATACTTAATTGTGACAAGGAGAAGAATTTAATCCAATAAAATATACATGTTACAAGAAAAAATGAAAAAACCAATGTTACTATAGTGCGAGCGGATGAAAAAGACAACCATGCCTTTATGAATATACAATTAACCAGTGACAATATAGAGAAAACCTCTGAGGATGAAGACCAGACCAGAAACAACCAAGAACAAACAATGCCTAAATGTGACAAGGAGAAGGAAACCACAGAAACAGAAAAGAAAGAGACTACAGAAAATGACAGAATGCCGAGGAAAGGAAACTCAATTTGCAGTAATGAAAATAACATTTCAGGAAAAAAGACGCTAACTTCTGATTTAAGCGAAACTTCAAACAGAATAGATGCTCCTTGTAAATCCAGAATGCCAAAGAATCAGACTTCAAAACCTGACACTGTTGATGAAATTAAAGCAATAAAGGAAAGAAAGGGAAAAGGGTCTATTGCGTTATTAGGAGCTCAGAAAATTAAAAAGAAATACAAAAGGTATAAGAAACCCAAGAGAAAATCAAATAAAAGGAAAACAGAAAGAGAAAAAAGAACGAAAGAAAATTCAGACAGTGAATACAGCAGTAGTGACAACATTCCCCTTCAGTATCTAAAGGAAAATCGAAATAGTAAAGACCGAAGGAAGAAACGAAAGATATATACTCAAATGTTTGAAGGTGATAATGGTGATGAGGTTGAGTATGACAGTGAAGACTCTTACAAGCCAAGTAAAAAGGACCAAAATTCATCCGACTCTGAGTTTTCTCCTGAGAGTAATGAAGAAAATGATAACTTGCTTCAGTTTGAGATAGAAGCAAAACGCCGCAGGGATAAACGTGAAAAGAAAGAACATGCCCCCTTTGAAAAAAGAAACAACCATTCTGTAATTTACAGCATTTAGAAAGCAAAGGAAAGAAGTATGCAAGAGTCGGAGCTAAGAGACTTGATAAGAAAAGACCACACCACAAGAATAGATGAATTACTTGTGGCAAATGGAATGGAGAGGAAAACCGTAGTTCCTGATGGAAACTGCTTTTTTCGGGCAGCAATGTATCATCTACCTTCAATAAAAGGAGTTGCTCAATTGCGCCAATTACTTTGTGACCACTTGCTTGACAATGCAGAGGAGTATAAAGGGTTTTTCATGTCGAGTGAAAACTTGCATTCAGCGGAATCAGACTTACTGTGGATGGACTTCTCAGTAGAAGTTGAAAAGCTAAGAGGAAATGGAATATGGAGCAACAAAGCAGCAGATATTCTTCCACTAGTTTTGGCCAATTTTACCTGTCGGCATGTGCGTATTTTTTCAAGCTCACCAGAGATATCTGTCCTAGATATTGAACCTACCTTGCAGACAAAACAGGGAATCATTGAGGAGCGAATCTACATGGCATACATTGGATCCGAGCATTATGACGGATGTGTTAAACAAATAAATGATAAAACACATATTCAAGCAAATGGAATATTGGATACTGAACAAAAGTCAACCTCAAACATAGAAGAAATGGATGAGAGCTATGTTCACGAAGAAGAGCAATCACCTTTGCAACATAATGAACATAAGCGAGGTCGACCTATCGGAACATCAGAGACAAAGTCAGATTCCTTCATGACTCCTCCCAAAAAGAAACTTTTTAGAAAGAGAAAATGCACACCGGAAACATGGAAAAAGAATGTGAGAAAGAAATTGAAACTAAGTGGACAGCAGTATGTGTCCCAAAGAGGAAAAACTGTAAATGCAAAAGAAATGAAACAGGTAAATTGCAATAAATGCAAACTCAAATGTTCCAGCAAAGTTTCGGATGAAAAAAGAAGAGAAGTGTTTCAAAATTTCTGGTCCTTGGGTTCATACGAACGGCAAAAAGATTTTGTGGTATCACATGTAGAAGAAAAAAATACTAGGACTTACCTGACTGATGACAATCAGCCTGCAAAGAAAAGGCGCCAAGTTTATAGAACATATTCTTTTGAGGTCGATGGCATCAGAACGCCTGTTTGCAAGAAATTTTTCATGAGTACCCTTAGTGTTGGGGAATCCTATGTTGACCATGCTATGAAGAATAAATCAGGGGGCGTATTTGCTGGGTCTGATATGAGAGGAAGACACAAACCTTACAATAAAACAACAGAGAGGGCTGCACAGTTGGTACGAGAACACATAGAATCATTCCCAGCATTAGAGGGCCATTACACACGGAAGGACTCAAACAGAAGATACCTTGGACATGAACTAAACATCACGAAAATGTACGAACTGTATTTAGAATTGCACAAAGGCAAATTGCGAGAAGATGAACTGGTAAGCCAGCCGATCTACAGGCGTATATTCAATGAGGAGTACAATTTCTCATTTCATAAACCAAAAAAAGATCAATGCTCTCTCTGTGTTTCTTACCACACTGCTGTTCATAATAAAACCGCCTCGGAAAAGGAAAAAGAAGATTATGAGAAACACCAAGATAGAAAGAAGCGTGCAAGAGAGGAAAAACAAAAGGATAAAGATATCGCAAAGTCAAGAGATGATACATTTGTTGCAACATTTGATCTCCAAGCTGTTCTCTCTACGCCATGTTCATTAGTGAGTCAATTGTACTACACCCGAAAACTAAGCTGCTATAATTTGTCAATATATAATCTAAGTTCTTCAAATGCAACATGTTATTTGTGGTCAGAGGTGGAAGCAAAACGTGGATCTTGCGAGATTGGAACGTGCCTGTATTTGCAGCTTTTGTCATTGCCGACGAATATCAAACATGCTATTTTCTATTCAGATGCGTGCTCAGGACAAAACAGGAACCAGTTCACAGCCACAAGTCTTATGCATGCTGTTACCTACCTACAAAACATAGACATCGTTGACCATAAATTTCTGGAAAGTGGTCATACCCAGATGGAGTGTGATAGCATGCATGCAGCTATTGAATTTGCAAAGAAGAAGACAGAGATTTACATTCCTCAACAATGGTCAACAGTGATACGAATGGCCAGAAGGAAAGATCCGTACAATGTAGTGCCACTAACACACGAAGATATTTGGGATTTCAAGAAAGTTCAGTCTCAATCGATGAAATATAATAAAATTGAGATCAGTGGCACCAAAATCAATTGGCTAAACATCAAATGGCTTCGTTTTATGAAGGAGGACCCGGATAACATCCTATTCAAATATAACTTTGAGGAGGATTTCCGTAAAATGAAAGTCACAGGGAGTGGCAAAAGGGGAAGACCGATAGAAAAAACAAAAGAGTTACCAAGGAAATACACAGGAAAGCAGCCAATATCACAAGCAAAGAAGAAGGATCTTTTAAATCTATGCAAAACAAAAATCATCTCCTCAGAATATCATGATTTTTATAAGAATTTACCATCCAGCAACAATGTTGCAGATAATCTACCAGAGCCCGATGTTGAGGAAGATGATACTGACAGTGAAACTGATTAACATTTTCATTGTTTCCTTTTAATGCAATTTCAACATATTTTCAATGAAAAATGGTCACATTCTGCATATTAATAAGGTTTTATCACCTCTTAATCTTTGTTTTAAAAATAGATCAGCTTACTGCCACAAAATCTTACATTGTAGTAGAGTTTTTGTAGATGCCATATAACCTTTATTCAGCTCTGTTTCTGCATGCCATAATCATGCATCGTATGCTACTCCTTTATGCCATTAGCCTTATCATTAAAATTACATGATATGAAAAATGCAAAAACAGTTTATGTTGTTATACTTTGTTTTGTCTATTACATATTTCTTCAATTTTTTAGCATTTACGCCAGCCAAAACCTCGTATCTACAGACACGACCTTCTATCACCTTTTACGCTGATCCGAGAAATCAAATTTTCGAAAGCCACAAAGCCGTACTTACAGATGTGATCTTTTATCACCTCCCATGCTGACCTCAAAAATTGAATTTAAAAATGCTAAAAGGCCGTATTTCAGAGTACATGTTTTCAGTATATACATAACTTCAAATAAAAATAAAGATGTACCCTGCCATAAAACCTTATCATTTTAATTGCAATTTTATTGCTGCACTAGTCAATTACGAGGTGTCTTGAAGACAAATAACGTAGATTACACTTTAATTTATCACTTTGCATTATCTAAACTATTGATATAATGGTATAAGTATTTTTAATTTGTCACTGTACTTTGTCAGCCATTTTCTCAAAAGTATGATTTATGGTGGTACGAGGTTGTGGCATTAACCCATCGATGTGTCTTAAAGCTGTACTACAGTGTATGGGGGATTATTACATGATCAATATTTTTTATTACGCAACTTCTTTGTTGTACATTTTTCAATGTGCATAGTGTCTGAAATTAGACAATGATTTAAAAAGGACAGGTAGAATTTTGTCCCAATGCACTATTGATGGTACATGTAGCATTTATATCATTGAACTGATGCAAGCCCCTCCCCCCCCCCCTCCGGTTTCTGAGAATGAATTACTTTCAAATAAATATGCTTAAGTTTCTAAGATTGAATATAAATTCAGTAAGTGGAATACATTTGAATTATGTAACACAAAAGATAGGTAGGCTTTGTTTACATCATGATATATCACAATAGTGAATAACAGTCAGAGGCAATTCGAGTTACAAAACGTTAACATTACCACGAGAATATCTTAAACGAAGCTTTCTCCCATCAATCATATTCCATATCAAATTCTTGTAAAATATGATTGTGAGTACTCAGTTTACCTTGCTTTTTCTCACTTTTATCCAATTTCTCGTCGATGTCCTGACGTCTATATATAGAAGTCCAAGACACTCCATATCTATGTTAGGAGTACTGGGTAGGCAAGACCAGAGCATATTTTCAAGAGGGTTGCAGCCAAAGCGATGAAAAGGAGCGGGTCCAGGGTTACAAGCATATAGGAGGTATCCCCAAAGCCGGATCCCTACAGAATTATTGAGTATCGAGCGGGAGGGGAGGGGGGTAGTAACATCCGATTCTGTACTGCAGGGGCGGATCCAGAACCGCAATTGCCGGGGGGGGGGGGCACATAAAATTTTGATGGGAACCACTTGCGAGGCCTGAAGGGCCGCGTGGGGGAGGGTATGGGAGGGGGTTTCCCCCTCCCATTGGTGGGGGTTCGGGGGGCCTCCCCTGAGAAAATTTTGAAAAAATGGAGCAATTTGGTGGCATCTGAAGCGTATTTTAACTGAATATAGAAGGGATTCAGTCAGTGTCAATAACGATATTTAGTATATTAAAAAAAATTGTCGACACATTGTGATGCTGTATTTTTTGCACGGCACGCAGAAGTCAAAATGTTCAGAATTTTCTAAGGAAAGGGCGGATCAAGAAAAGGGCAGAGAGGTCAGCCTAGGGGAGGGGCGTCCAGCCTTTAATTTACGCAAAAGCTAAAAAAAAAGAAGCAATTTTTGCAAATTCCAGGCGGGATGTAACCCCCCCCCCCTTAACCATCACTGTTTTAAATTTTTGTAAGGTGAAGGAAATAAATAAATGATAAATTTCCTTGAAAAACATGAGATCATCGGTGCCACATGCTCTGCATCGTCCAGATAGAAAGGTATGATTGGCATTTCGATTCTAAAAATAAAGAAAAACATGCATTTTTGACTGTTTGCAAAATTCTTGGAGGTACGGTCAAAATCAGGTCAAACAATTTTAATTTTTCAATGACCTCAAAAAAAAAATAGAATAAATAAATAAATAAATAAATATAAATAAAAATAAAAAACAAACAAACAAGCCCCACCCCCCCCCCCCAAAAAAAAACCCACTCAAAAAACCCCGATCTTAAAAAAGTGAAAAAAAAATTGTAAATTTTATAGAAGGTTATATAGAAGATTTGATAAAGAAATATGTGTATTTTATTTTATGGTTTGCATAGGACTGCTAGTCCCGATTAAAACCCTCGGATGAAGAAAGTCCTTTATAAACGTGATTCAATGTAGCTTGTTGACATGGCAGTAATTCATCCTTCCCGACTTTGTACTCTATCCCCGAGAAAATTTCGGAAAACTTTATTCAAAATGGTGGTTTCTGGGTTGTTTTGGGGATATTTCTGACTATTTTCATAGATTTTAGCCAGGAAACAATAAGTTTTATGCTTCCAAAAGCATGTCATAAGTGCCCCTTCGTTGGGAACTGCCGGGGGCACGTGCCCCCGTGCCCCCCCCCCCCCCCCCCCCGGCTGAATCCGCCACTGTGTAGGTAGGGATTCGGGGGCCTTTCACGGGAAAGTGTTGTTCAGAGGAAGGAGAGGCACGCATGGTGGCGGTGGTTCAAATGAAATCATAATTATATTATGTCTGATTTAAAATTAGAAAAAAATGTGTACTAGTACATTCAAAGCATTCATGTATACATGTAAATCTAATTTTTTCAAAGTAACATTCATTTGTCGATCATTAACTGCTTAGAGGAGGTTGTATTGATCTACTAATTATACGTTAGAGAGAGAGAGGTAACTGAGATGCGAAGCGAATAAAGATTAAAAACAATAAAGAATAAAAACAAGACTATACAAGGACTTTGAAGTATACACATGTAGTCCACCGAGTCCGGCGTGGGAGAAGGGGTTCATTATATAATTTTAGAAAATAAGCGACTACAGAATAAAAAAGGAAATTCTTTCATGTCCTTTTTCTGGGTTTCATTCTTTTTTTCTTCCAAATGAACCCTTAAAGCAGGCAATTTTGAAGAATTTTGTAGTAACATTACTACAACTAATATACAGGAACAAAAACAATAAAAGTCAAAATTTAATGAAAAACAACGAATTAACATTCATGTGTAAAGACTTCACATCAGTATACTATTATGTATTAGTAAGTATTTAATAATACATCCATATGTACATGTAGTAACATTACTACATGTCTGAAGCTTTTTCTAAAAATATGAAGAAAGTACTATAACAACAAAACACAATACAAGACCATGTAGTAACATTACTACAAGTAGATATATACAGACATGTACATACTTTCTTAATAACAATGAAGTATCTTTCTGACTCTCGTAGTAATGTTACTACAAGGCTATACTACAGAAAACAAGACCATGTAGTAACATTACTACAAGTAGATATATACAGACATGTACATACTTTCTTAATAACAATGAAGTATCTTTCTGACTCTCGTAGTAATGTTACTACAAGGCTATAATACAGAAAACAAGACCATGTAGTAACATTACTACAAGTAGATATATACAGACATGTACATACTTTCTTAATAACAATGAAGTATCTTTCTGACTCTCGTAGTAATGTTACTACAAGGCTATAATACAGAAAACAAGACCATGTAGTAACATTACTACAAGTAGATATATACAGACATGTACATACTTTCTTAATAACAATGAAGTATCTTTCTGACTCTCGTAGTAATGTTACTACAAGGCTATAATACAGAAAACAAGACCATGTAGTAACATTACTACAAGTAGATATATACAGACATGTACATACTTTCTAAATTACAATAAAGTAACTTTCAGACTCTCGTAGTAATGTTACTAAAAGGCTATAATACGGAAAACAAGACCATGTAGTAACATTACTACAAGAAGATACATTTGTATTTACAAAGATACTTTCCAAATTACAATAAAGCAACTTTCATACTCTCGTAGTAATGTTACTACAAGGCTATAATACAGAAAACAAGACCATGTAGTAACATTACTACAAGTAGATATTTACAAACATACTTTAAAAATTACAATAAAGTAACTTTCATACTCTCGTAGTAATGTTACTACAAGGCTATAATACAGAAAACAAGACAATGTAGTAACATTACTACAAGTATATATATACAAACATACTTTCCAAATTACAATAAAGGGACTTTCAAACTCTCGTAGTAATGTTACTACAAGGCTATTATACAGAAAGAAAGACCATGTAGTAACATTACTGCAGGTTTATATAGGTATACAAACATACTTTCCAAATTACAATCAAGTAACTTTCAAACTCTCGTAGTAATGTTACTACAAGGCATACAGAAAACAAGACCATGTAGTAACATTACTACAAGTAGATATATACATACATACATTCCAAATTACACAATAAAGGAACATTCAAACTCTCGTAGTAATGTTACTACAAGAACATAATACAGAAAACAGACAATGAAGTAACAATTATACATAACTACAATAAATCGTAGTAATGTTACTACAAGGCTATAATACAGAAAACAAGACACTGAAGGAACATTTACATATAATTACAATAAGAAACTTTCATGCTCGTAGTAATGTTACTACAAGGCTATAATACAGAAAACAAGACAATGAAGAAACATTTATAAATAATTACAATAAAGGAACTTTCATACTCGTAGTAATGTTACTACAAGGCTATAACACAGAAAACAAGACAATGTAGTAACATTACTACAAGTAGATATATACATACATACTTTTCAAATTACAATAAAGGAACTTTCAATCTATCAAAGCAATGTTACTACAAGGCTATATTGCAGAAAGAAGACCATGTAGTAACATTACTACAAGTAGATATATACATACTGTATATACTTTCCAAATTAAAATAAAGGAAATTTCAATCTCTCAAAGCAATGTTACTACAAGGCTATATTACAGAAAACAAGACCATGTAGTAACATTACCACAAATAGATATTTACCTACATCAATGATACTTTCCACATCACAATAAACATGAAAAAAATATAAAAAGTACATATGGCAAATAAAGTATGAGAACTTTGGAAGATTATTCTCCCAGAAATAACAAAAGTTAACTTTTATTAAACTTAAATAATCCTTTGAAAAATACACATGACAAATGAATTAATAAGAAAATTGAAAGAGCATTTCGATCAGAAATAACAAAATGATTCTTTTATGGAACTTTCCCTAGAAATGATCATTTGAAAAATACAACATACATGTGACAAACGAAGTGTGAGAAACTTTGAGTAACATTCTCCGAATATATCAAAGTGATTCTTGTATGGAACATGGGTGACCATTCCCCTAGAAATTTTGGCTTTGAAACATAATGAAAAATATACATCACAGCTATAGTATTATAATATTTGGAGGAGATGATGCTTTTATGAAACTTAAGGGAACATTCCCTTTGAAATGATTGTTTTGAAAATATGAAATACACATGACAAATGGAATATGGAGAAATTTGAAGGAAAATTATAGTTTCAATCTGATACTTTTATTAATTTCATGGGAATATTCCCCTATATTTGTTGTTTTCAAAACTTCATGACTGTAACAAATTACAAAATACTTCACAGATGCTGTTAGGTAAAACCTCGAGGAATATTACTAAATAAAGCCTGTGTTTGTGAAACACGAATGCCCCCGGTGGCATCTTTGTTAGCACAAACTTCATTTTCTGTTAAGTATGTGAAAGGTCGACAATTTTGGTATCAATGGAAAGGTCTTGTCACAAGGAATACACATATGAAATATGAAAGCCCTATCACTTAGCATTCAAAAGTTATGCCCAATGTTAAATGTTTTGAAAAGTAGGTCAAAAGTCAAGGTCATGAGGTCAAAACTTTTGGTATCAGTGGAAAGGTCTTGTCACATGGAATACACATGTGAAATATGAAAGTCCTATCACTTACCATTACAATGTTATTCCCAATATTAAAGTTTTTGAAAAGTAGGTCAAAGGTCAAGGTCAAGAGGTCAAAACTTTTGGTATCGTGGAAAGGTCTTGTCACAAGGAACACACATGAGAAATTTAAAAGCCGTATCACTTTCGATTCAAAAGTTATGTCCAATGTGAAAGTTTTTGAAAAGTAGGTCCAAGGTCAAGGTCATGAGGTAAAAAATTGTGGTATCAATGGAAAGGTCTTGTCACAATGAATACACATGTGAAATATGAAAGCTCTATCACCTTCCATTCAAAAGTTATGCCCAATGTTAAAGTTTTTGAAAAGTAGGGCAAATGTCAAGGGCAAGGTCATGAGGTCACTGATTTTGGTATCAATGGAAAGGTCTTGTCACAAGGAATACACATGTGAAATATGAATGCTCCATCATCTTCCATTCAAAAGATATGCCCAATAATAAAGTTTTTTCAGACAAACAGACTAACAGACAGACAGACTTACAGACGGACAGGTCAAAAACTATATACCCCCGAATCTGTGATTCCGGGGCATAAAAATAACAATAAAACTTTGAGGAACTGCTGTTACAGCGACCCCATTGAAACTTGACAATGGTTTTGAATTGCTAATAAATTGATGTCACAATATGAATGTGTTCTTCTTTTATTCAATGATCAGTGTTCCCTGTTTTTAGTTTCAGAGAAAATGTATTAGCAAATTAGAGTTTCTGGCAGACATATTGGATGACCAATAAGATAATAAACATAATCTAATTAGAAGAAAAGGTTTACTTCCTTTTTTCAAGAATGGTAAATCCCATGAACCAGTTAATGACAAACATTGACCAGTCATTCACAGCTCTTGGTACATGTAGCCATATTTGATACATAAAACAAATGTACACGACAGAGGATCTTGGGCACTTTTCTCCTCTTATATCATACGATATTATGTTTAGGTGTTGCAATGGAGAGGAGAAGAATGTGTCAGCAAATAATTGGAACTCTGGCAGCCATATTTGTTGAGTGCTCAAAAGTCCTTTAATACATAATAAAGTTTTATGAGCAAATTATGTAAAAAAAATGTTGCATATTTGCCATCTCAAAAATTATTGAATCACAAACTGTTTATCTTAATAAACATGAGGATTTGGTGGATAGTTACCTTTCGTTTATCTAGTTTTGTCTTTTCCATTTCATATCAGTTATCATGGCTATCCTATTCGTTTTATCACTGGTTTTCATCATCCAAGTTTTTCCTAAATATGTTGACCTAGAAATTTGAAAGAATATTAGTTGCAAAACGATCATAATTTTCCAGTGGGCTGAAAATTAAGGTGAGTATCACTATATGTTATTTATCTTGACCAAAGGTAGCAATTTCTACAAGGTTATGAAAAATAATCAACTCTATAGACAGATAGAACGACGCAGAGATACATGAACAATCCAAATGTGTTCCTATAAACGTTTGTTTCTAGGGACGAAATCTAAATACATAACCTACAGTCAGAGGCTTTCCAAAATGATTTTTTAAGCCCAGGAGGCTGTGACAAAGATGAGAATAGTCTGTCCATATTATCACAAGTACAACTGGTTGTACCTTTGACTTTATATCTTGTCGTTTTATCATTTACATGAATTGTAAGTTAAAAGGCTTAGTTAGTTCTAGTACCATCCATATTGGGTGTAGGGACTGACTTTAAATAAAGATTATGGTATTATATTATTATAGTATTATGTTTTTAATGTATACAGTTTTGGATATTTTGCTTCACCGAGAAAGCTTAACCAGATGGGCAGCCATACATTTAATATATATACCAGGAAAACATGAAAACATGATCACAAACCAAACTGAATCGAATTTCTCCAAATACATTTATTTGTATACTCACAATGACTCCACATAATGTCAGGTTGTTTTGGTATTTCTTTTCATTTGTTTTCCATTTTAGTATGATGCAATCATAATCATCTCTCCAAATAATGTAATTTTCATCCATAAGATGTCGTTTGTTCACATTTGATTTATGTCTTTTCTCTGCTGAAAAAAATGATGATGGAATACATGGTAAAAATGAATACATAAATTTTATACCACTAACAAAGAGAGAGAAAAAAGAATAACACCTTGTTTAAGTCAAAGAGGTACATGTATAACCCATTTTATTTATTTATTCTAAATGTTGGTCAAATCATTCATGGTAAAGTTCTTGCCATACTGTATTTTGTTGAACAGAATTGAAGTACAAAAGCAGTGTGCAAAAAAAAAATAGCAATCCAAGGAATGCTTGTGTCGCCTGCGAAGCGGCTTGATTATAATTCTAGAAAGTGGATCAAAATTATTGGTAACAGTAGAAAAGTTTTGTCAAATGAAATTCATTTGAAATATCAGACCTCTTAATTACAAATTAAAAGATATGGTCATTCTCAAATTTTCAGAAAATAGTGTCAATCATCTAGGCCAAGGTCATTATGTAAAAATTGGTAATGAAAAGGTCTCATCAAAAGAAATATTAAAGACCTATCACTTACCAATAAAAATATATATACAACCTTTATTTCTTAGAAAAGAAGGTCAAATATTTAGATCAAGGTCAAAAGGTAAAAAATTCCGGTATGTGTAGAAATGCATTGTTACAAGGAAAATACATGTGAAATAGCAAAGCCCTATCACCTACCAATCAAAAGATATAGCCAATTTGACTTTTCTTGAAAAGTAGGTCAAATATCTAGGTCAAGGTCACAAGGTCAAAGATTATGGTCTGTGTAGAAAGGTCTTGTCACAAGGATTACACATATGAAATATCAAAGCCCTATCACTTACCAATCAAAAGATATATACAATCTTAATATTTTTGAAAAGTAGGTCAAATATGTAGGTCAAGGTCAATAGGTCAAAAATTATGGTATGTGTAGAAAGGCGTTGTTACAAGGAATGCACATGTAAAATATCAAAGCCCTATCACTTACCAATCAAAAGATATAATGAATCTTATCTTTTTTCAAAAGTAGGTCAAATATCTAGGTCAAGGTCACAAGGTCAAAAATTATGGTATGTGTAGAAAGGTCTTGCCACAAGGATTGCATGTGTCAAATATCAAAGTCCTAACCCGTCCCAATCAAAAGATATATACAATCTTAATTTTTTTGAAAAGTAGGTCAAATATGTAGGTCAAGGTCACTAGGTAAAAAATTATGGCATGTGTAGAAAGGTCTTGTCACAATGAATACACATGTGAAATATCAAAGCCCTATCTCTTACCAATCAAAAGTTATGGGCTGTGACACCCAAAGTGTGACAGACGGACTGACGGACGGACAGACGGACAACGGACAAAGTGATCCCTAAGTGTCGCTATGCTTCGCAGGCGACACAAAAATAAATAAATAAATAAAATAAAGATGTAATAAATTCTCGACCCCCTAATGACCGAATCCGAGAAAGTTGCAAGATATTTTCGATAGCTCTGATAATGTGTAACAGGCAATTAAAGTATCAGTTTACAAGTTCATCCGATTTCTGCCTAGCCGCACGCCTGGTTATTTTGCAGATAACCACCTATGGGTTATCTCAGTACACATAAAGTATGTAAAATAAAAGGAAAGTGGCGTCACAATAAGACGATAGAACATGACATATTTTAATTAATTATGAGAAGTTTTGCAGCATTATCTGGGATGACCAAAATACCGATGAACTAAAAACTCAAAGCTGCTCGTCAATTAGGCTGGAACGCATTATTTGTATTTAGTTATAACCATAACGGAAAGAGGAGTTCTAAAATCTACTAAGTAAAAGTTAAACAAAAAGGAAAAAGAAGTATTATGCGGTAAAGTTTTTCAGTGTGAAACAAAAAAAGATAAATAAAAGAATGAACATTAAATTCATTCCTTTATTTTTCCAAACGTTTCGGCCATTGGCATTCATCAGTGAAATCAAAGTAAAAAAAAAAAAAAAAAAGTCATTGGAGCGCCAAAGAAGTTATAAATTATGCTTCACAATGCTTCACATTGTGAAGCAACTAATTTATCAGACAGGTAGACTAATAGGAATCTATAACTTCTTGATACTTTTATGAACATATATGCACATATCCCCCCCATTGAATGAATTTTGGCAAAGTTGTGAATTTAAATATAAGTAATCCAAAAATTAATGGTAATCCTCCTGGACTTTTTTCTCAAGATCCGAGTATAAAATCTTAGTAGTTACCAGTACCCTATTGGCATGATTGATTTGGCTACACAACAGTACCAGCGAACCCCCCCCCCCCCGAAGATATTAAATCATTCTCGAAAACCCACTGCATCAATTCAAAAGAATGAATTAATTAGATAAATATATAGAAAAACAAATATCAAAATGATAATTTTAAAGTTTAAAAGAATTATACAACAATATAAAAAGGTGGTAAATAACTAATTATTGCGCTTAAACTTGTTTATGTAAGCATACAATCTAAATTTTACTATCTCTTTGTGTGACGAAATGAAAAAAAAATCCCAAATACTAACTTTTTCGCTTTTTCCAATCTGACCCTGCATAGAAAATTCAACAAAATGATATTAAGATTCCAATTTTCAATTGAAAAGGTATTCAAAATTATTTTAAATATTTTCCCAATTTACGAGAAAATTCCTGTATTTTTCTCCATTTCAAAGGCACTGGTCCCATTCCTAAAAGTAGGTGTGAGAGCCATGAATATTTGAACATCCTTATCATTCGCTTCCTCTTATAAAATGCTAAAACGATCGAACATAATAAATGTTATCACATTGTGGAGCAACTTATTTATCTGACAGGTAGACTAATAGGAATCTATAACTTCTTGATACTTTTATGAACATATATGCACATACCCCCCCCCCCCCCCCCCCCCATTGAATGAATTTTGGCAAAGTTGTGAATTTTAATATAAGTAATCCAAAAATTAATGGTAATCCTCCTGGACTTTTTTCTCAAGATCCGAGTATGAAATCTTAGTAGTTACCAGTTCCCTATTGGCATGATTGATTTGGCTACACAACAGTACCAGCGAACACCCCCCCCCCCCCTCGAAGATACTAAATCATCTCGAAAACCCACTGCATCTACGTAAAACTGGTTGTGTTTTCCGACGATGACGGAAAATTATTACAATTCAAGGAGCAAAACATGGATTTCCATATACATGTACAGTAACGGAAACGATCTGAAACTGCTAATGTAATGAGTACACATCTACAGAGGAAGGAGGGGGTGAAACAAGACCCATTTAAATATAAAATCTTGTCCTATCATACGATTTGATAGGTATAAAAAGGAAACATCTTTACTCAAATGAATATGAAAATAGTATTTACCTTACATTTCTTGGCTGGAGCAATGTTCGCTGATCCCTCACTCACTCCCTCTCAACATTCAAATTTTAAACCACTCCTGTAAGCGTGTGCAATTTAACCCCACTGGAAAACATCTGGTATTCATTATAACCCGAGAGAAACACTGGCCTAGATTTAATCTACGTTGCAGTGAGCGGGACGCTTGATTTCAGATGAGGGGGGTTCACATGCAGGAGATGTCAGTTTATATTCGTCAACCGTTTTCAGTTTATGTGAATAAATGTATTCAAATTGATAATAATTTATAATCTTTTATATTTTATTCATTAAAGAATCTGCTCTTTTTATTTTTCAACTTGAGCCATATAAGACAAAGGGATTTTATTATCATAATCATAATATGACCTGTATATGCACAAAATATAAAGCAATTTCATTTTTATAAATTTCAGAAAGGGGAAAGGAAGTTCAAACGCATGACGTATTTCAGTTGTACATCTTTTATAGAATGGAAAATCGTTATGTACCAGATAAAATCTTCGAAGCGATTCCACGTTTAATTACTAATAATAATGTAGTGGTTATCACTTCATCACTGGCCGATACCTTATCATGATATTGTGTATGCAAGGAGAGTTGGCAAAATTGAAAAGATGTAATGTATTGAAACCAAAGAAAAAACGATAGACAAGGAGAATAAGAACGGATGGCAAAAGAAAAGACAAAATGAGTGAACAATTTTAAAAAGATATAGTCATAAGAAAGACAAAAAGATAAAAAAAAAAACAGAAACAAGAAAGAAATATTTTCTACTGACGCATTGATTTATTACATAGTACTAGTATCCCATTTTGTACTTAAAAGAATCGTTTTTAACTATTTTCAGGCATGTCTAATTTTTTCCCGAATTTATTTCTTTATATTTACAAGACATTTGTTCAAGTAAAGTTTGATGTCATCAATCTTTCGTAAGTCCTTTAATATCATCACGTCGTGCTAATGATATGAGATGCGAGTAGATTTGATTACAGGATAATTTATTTTCCTCTAAGCATGTTCGTTAAAATTGATTAAATCTGAATCAAAATTATACTTCATTAAGTCTTCGTAGAATAATTTTTTACTTGAGATTCAGATTTTAAAACTCTTGTTTTGGACAATTAAGTTCGGAAAAAATAACTAAGACAGGTCTGAAAGTGGATTAAATTTGATTCTGGAATTTCTGTTTATGCAATAGCAATTAGCAGCGGATTGGATACCAGTACTATATACTAATATCAATGCGCCAGTAGACAATGTTGAAAAAAACTTTTTTTTCAGTTTTTCTTTTTCTTTCTAATGATTGTTTTTATTATTAATTTTTTTCTTTTCATTTGCCTTTCGTTCTGTTATCTCCTTTTCTGTTGTTTATTCTTTTGTTTCAACTCTCTTTATATACACAATGACATAATAAGGTAGCACCCAGTGATCAAGTGATAACCCACAACATTATCAGTAAATTCGCCTATCGCCAATTCCCAGATAAGCTCCGCCCATATTACCAAATACGCTGGATCCCGCTAGCTCAGACAAAAACCAGCTAAGGCGGATGTAAACAGTACATGTTCTATAGGAAAATCGGCAACAAAATATGCCATTTCAACTGATTTTCGTAAAAATTTTTCCATGAAATATATTATGTGTAATGTAATTTATCCCTAAAATCAACATAACAAGAGTATAATATTTTTGTGAAAGTTATTTCGAGGGCGCCCAACACAATATGTTTCAGGATGCGAAATGAGTCGGGTCGGGTAGGGGTTAAATATGAAACACCGTCCGCGGGTACAGCCCGGGGGTGTGAGCATTTTTTTTTATAACATGTGAATATATATTATTACGATAATTGATTTTATTGATTTTTTTTATTTGGTGGGGGGGGGGGGTCATTTATAATATTTGACATTTTTTAAACTAAGATTTAAATTGCGAGTGTAATAAGCCTGACAATTTAGGAAATTAATGAATAAGTGTATAGATTACTGATAACATAAAATCAAAATTTTGTTTTTTCATTTAAAAAAAAAGAAGAAGAAAAACGGGAGCGATGCGAACCGGAGTTTTTTTAATATTTTTTTTTCTAAATTCTAGGGAATGGCATGTTCAAATATTTTGAGCATAATTTAAAACCGTAGCTTTTTTCTTTACTTCTAGGCCTCCATTTCTTTTTTTTTTATTCCGTTTGCTTTAACAACATTTTGTGCTTATGCTATCATTGATCTTTTTAGGGTACAACCAAAGGAGTGGGGGGCAAGAAGAATGATAGTATGAAATGAATTAATGTCAAGATAATGTCAATAATATCTATTGTATTATAATATGGCCCAGAATATGTTTTTAAATAAAAAGAATTAAAAATTTACTTGAATACATTCATTTTGTTAACATAAACTGAGAAAAGGGTAAACCAGTTCAACCTGACATCTCTGCATAGATTATACAGGGAATGCAAGCATAAACATGATAAGGCAACGTAGATTAAATCTAGAACTCAGCGTTACTGGTGGTTTATAATGACAACCAGATGCTATATCAGAATCTTTTACAGCGAGGCTAGATTACACACGCTTTCAGGAGTGCTAAATTTGAATATTTAGAGAGAGTGAAGGATCAGAGAACATTGCTCCAGCCAAGAAATGTAATAAGGTTAGTACTATTATCAAATTCATTTTAGTATAGTTGTTTTCTTTTTATACCGGTCCCGCGTTTGATGTCATTTCTGTTATGTGGAAATCCATGGTTTGTCCCTTAATTGTAATACATTTTTCATCATCGTTGATAACTAACATATAACGATTTTCCCTTTGGAAATCTTTTGTAGCCAATTTAATCACGTCAATAGGGAACTAGTAACTACTAAGATTTTATGCTTCGGATCTTGAGAAAAAAAGTCCAGGAGGATAACCATTAATTAATTTTAGGATTAATTATATTAAAATTCACAATTTTGTCAAGATTCAAGGGGGGGGGGGATTGACTATCTGGACCGTATTCCGTGATATGTGCATATGTTCATAAAAATAATTAAGAAGTTATAGATTCCAAAAAGTCAATCTGTCAGATTAATTTATTGCTTCACAATTTGATAACATTTATTATGTTCGATGGTTTTATTCTTAATCCAAGGAATTATGAAGCGAATGTTGTGTGCTGAAATATTCAAGGTTCTTAGGACAGGGACCAGGCCTATTAAATCGAGAAAAAATAGCGGAATATTCTCGTAAATTGGGAAAATATGAAACATAATTTTAGATGCCTTTTCTCATTTGTTAAATTTTCCACGAAGTGTCAGATTGCAAAAAAGCTAAAAAGTTAGTATATGGTCACACAAAGAGATAGTAAGATACACAAACGAGTTTAAACGCAACATCTAGTTATTTACCACCTTTTTATATTGTTGTTACAGTCTTAAACTTTAAAATAATCATTTTGATATTTGTTTATTTATTTATCTAATAATAAACATTAAAGAAGTGACGATCAGTTATTCAGACTCAGTCTCAAAGTCGAGAAGATAAGGCAAAATCATTAGATTTTCAATAGGAACAGTTGCGAACCTCGGAATTAATAAAATTCCTAAGTGAGACCAGGTGCCCAGGGAGTCTCAGTCAGCGTCTCCTGATTGCATGCAACTAATTAATTAATAAATTCGTTTATTAACCTTTACTTTGTCGCATAATATATCTGACCTTCATATTTTTTTCCTTTTTGTTTTACTTATACTTAGTAGATTTTAGAACTCCTTTTTCCGTTATGGTTATAATTAAATACAAATACCACGTTCCAGATTAATTGACGAGCAGCTTTGAGTTTTTAGTTTTTTTTTATTAGGTATTTTGGTCATCCAAGATTTGCTACAAAAATCCTCATACATAATTAAAAGACGTCATGTCTAGATCGAATTCTAATGATTCGCATGATAAAGGAATTGATTCATCGTCCAAAATATCGTTTCATTCATGCACTTTCAATGTCAAATCTTGTCATCACAACTCCTCCCAAACCATTAGATGGATTTCATTGAAACTTTACACAATGACAGATCATGATATGTAGATGTGCATGAAGAAAGGGGATTGCTGTCGAAAAAATAATACCTGAGTTATGGTCCTTGGACCTAGATTTTTCATGCATTTTCATTTTCATGCATTTTTAAAGTCAAACCTTGTCATTGCAACTCCTCCCAAACCATTACCGATAGATGGATTTCAATGATGCTTTGCACAATAAAAAATCATTTATATGTGCATGAAGAAAAGAAAAAGCAAAAAAGGTTCTACCAGAGTTATTGCCCTTTGACTTAGATTTTTTAATGTATCTTAAATGTTGAATCTTGTCATCGCTCATCTCATAAGACTTTCTTATATATATTACAAAACATTTAACATACTAAGCATTTTATTTGATATAGTGACCTTAACCCTGAATGATTACTTTATATTAGAGAATATCTATTTGAAAAATTTAATGTCAGGTCAGGTCATAAAATGGATCTGCTCAGAAAAAGTATTCAGCGGGGGTATAATTCATCCCTTTAGGACAGTTTTCATTTTACATGCAATATGTATACTGAGGTTAGATGCACCGCCGTTCATTTATCTGCAAACTGACCAGGCGTACAGCTAGGCAGAAATCGGATGATCAGAAGTTGTAAATTGACACATTAATTGCCAGTTATGCGTTATCAGAGCTATCAAAAATATTTTGCAATTTTCTCGGATTTGGCCGTTAGGTGGTCGAGACCTGTTTAAGAAAAGGCGTTATGACAAGAACTTTACCATGAGTAATTTGACCAACATTAAAAAATAAGCAAATAAAAATGGCTATACTTCTTTGAATTAAACATGTACTAGGGGAAGAGCGTTATTTTCTCTCTCTCTTTTTTTGTTAGCGGTTTAAAGATATATGTATTCATTTTTACCATGTATTCAATCATCATTTTTTTCAGCAGAGAAAAGACATAAATTAAAAGTGAACAAACGACATCTTACGGATGAAAATGACATTATTGGGGAGATGATTATAATTGCATCATATTAAAGTGGAAAACAAATGAAAAGTGATACCAAAACAACCTTACCGTATGTGGAGTCATTGTGAGTATACAAATACATGTATTTGACAAAATTCGATTCAGTTTGGTTTTTGATAAGATTTTCATGTTTTTCCGGTATATAGATTTTAAAAGCCTGTCTGCCAATCTGGTAAAGTTTTAGTGTATGATTTCTCATTGATGAAAAATATCCTAAACTATATAAAGTATAAACTATAATCTTTATTTAACGTCAGATTTGAACCAGTATTTAGCTTTCAAAAAGCTAAGCTTTGTTTTCCATCTCGTCAACTAAAAAGAACAAGGTTGTGATATTTTAATACATACTGTTTTCAGATAATAGACTCATTAGGTTATGACAGTATCCGTTTGTCAGTCCCTACACCCACTTGAATGATATTAGAACTAACTATTAGATATATCTTTACATATATGTATAGAGCTTGTTAACTTACAATTAATGTAAATGATAAAACGAAAAGACGTATAAACTCCTTGATTTTCAAGGTATGAGGTCAAAGGTATAACCAGTTGTACTTGTGATGATATGAACAGACTGTTCTCATCTTTGTCATAGCATTCAGGGCTTATAAAATCATTTTGAAAAGCCCCTGACTTAATGTTATGTATTTACATGTACGTCCTTAGAAACAAAAGTTTATAGGAACACCACATTTTGATTGTTCATGTATCTTTGTGTCAGTCTGTCTACAGAATTGATTCTTTTTCATAACCTTGTAGAAATTCGGCCTTTTGCATTTTCTACCTTTAGTCAAGACTCCTCATGGGTAGCAAAAAGAATGACACCAAGACATTGATCTTGAAAGTAGATAAATAGCATATAGTGATACTCACCTTTTCAGCCCACTGGAAAATTATGATCGTTTTGCAACTAATATTCTTTCAAATTTCTAGGTCAACATAATTAGAAAAAACTTGGATGATGAAAACCAGTGATAAAACGAATAGGATAACTATGATAACAGAGGTGAAAATAGATAAGCAACAGGTAATTATACACCAAATCCTCATGTTTATTAAGATAAACAGTTTGTGATTCAATAATTTTTGAGATGGTAAATATGCAACGTTTTCTACATGATTTGCTCATAAAACTTTATTATGTATTAAAGGACTTATGAGCACTCAACAAATATGGCTGCCAGAGTTCCAATTATTTGCCGACACATTCTTCTCCTCACCATTGCAACACCTAAACATAATATCGTATGATATAAGAGGAGAAAAGTGCCGAAGATCCTCTGTCGTGTACATTTGTTTTATGTATCAAATATGGCTACATGTACCAAGAGCTGTGAATGACTGGTCAATGTTTGTCATTAACTGGTTAATGGTATTTACCATTCTTGGAAAAAGGAAGTAATCCTTTTCTTCTAATTAGATTATGTTTATTAACTTATTGGTCATCCAATATGTCTGCCAAGAACTCTAATTTGCTAATACATTTTCTCTGAAATCAAAAACAGAGAACATCGATTACTGAATAAAAGAAGAACACATTCATATTGTGACATCAATTTATTAGCAATACAAAACCATTGTCAAGTTTCAGTGGGGTTGCTGTAACAGCAGTTCCTCAAAGTTTTATTGTTATTTTCATGTCCCCGGAATCAGATTTGGGGGTATATAGTTTTTGGCCTATCCGTCTGTTTGTCTGTCTGTCTGTCTGTTTGTCCGAAAAAACTTTATTATTGGGCATATCTATTGAATGGAAGGTGATGGAGCATTCATATTTCACATGTGTATTCCTTGTGACAAGACCTTTCTATTGATACCAAAATTTTTGACCTCATGACCTTGACCTTTAACATTGGGCATACATGTAACTCTTGACTGGAAGGTGATAAAGTTTGTATATTTCACATGTGTATTTCTTGTGCCAAGACCATTCCATTGATACCAAAAATTTTTACGTTATGACCTTGACCTTTCACCTACTTTTTAAAAACTTTAACATTGGGCATGACTTTTGAATGGTAAGTGATATAGCTTTAATATTTCTCATGTGTGTTTCTTGTGGCAAGACCTTTCCATTGATACCAAAAGTTTTGACCCCATGACCTTGACCTTGACCTTTGACCTACTTTTCAAAAACTTTAACATTGGGCATAATTTTTGAATGCTAAGTGATAATGCTTTCATATTTCACATGTGTATTCCTTGTGACAAGACCTTTCAATTGATACCAAAATTGTTGACCTTTCACATACTTAACAGAAAATGAAGCTTATGCTAACAAAGATGCCACAAGGGGCATTCGTGTTTCACAAACACAGACTTTATTTAGTAATATTCCTCGAGGTTTTACCTAACAGCATCTGTGAAGTATTTTATGATTTGTTACAGTCATGAAGTTTTGAAAACAACGAATATAGGGGAATATTCGCATGAAATTAATAAAAGTATCAGATTGAAACTTCTCCAAATTTCTCCATATTCCATTTGTCATGTGTATTTCATATTTTCAAAACAATCATTTCAAAGGGAATGTTCCCTTAAGTTTCATAAAAGCATCATCTCCTCCAAATGTTATAATACTATAGCTGTGATGTATATTTTTCATTATGTTTCAAAGCCAAAATTTCTAGGGGACTGGTCACCCATGTTCCATACAAGAATCACTTTGATATATCCGGAGAATGCTACTCGAAGTTTCTCACGCTTCATTTGTCACATGTATGATGTATTTTTCAAATGATCATTTCTAGGGAAAGTTCCATAAAAGAATACTTTTGTTATTTCTGATCGAAATGCTCTTTCAATTTTCTTACTAATTCATTTGTCACGTGTATTTTTCAAACGATTATTTATAGGGGATTACTCCCCTAAGTTTAATAAAAGTAAACTTTTGTTATTTCTGGGAGAATAATCTACCATATTTCTCATACTTTATTTGCCATATGTATTTTTTATATTTGTTTATGTTTATTGTAATTTAAAAAGTATCATTGTATGTAGATAAATATCTACTTGTGGTAATGATACTACATGGTCTTGTTTTCTGTAATATAGCCTTGTAGTAACATTGCTTTGAGAGATTGAAATTTCCTTTATTTTAATTTGGAAAGTATGTATGTATATATCTACTTGTAGTAATGTTACTACATGGTATTATTTTTGCAATATAGCTTTGTGGTAACATTGGTTTGATAGCCTGAAAGTTCCTTTATTGTAATTTGGAAAGTATGTATGTATATATCTACTTGTAGTAATGTTACTACATGGTCTTCTTTCCTGCGATATAGCTTTGTAGTAACATTTCTTTTAGAGATTGAAAGTTCCTTTATTGTAATTTGAAAAGTATGTATGTATATATCTACTTGTAGTAATGTTACTACATTGTCTTGTTTTCTGTATTATAGCCTTGTAGTAACATTACTACGAGTATGAAAGTTCCTTGATTGTAATTATATATAAATGTTACTTCATTGTCTTGTTTTCTGTATTATAGCCTTGTAGTAACATTTCTACGAGTATGAAAGTTCCTTTATTGTTATTATGTATAAATGTTACTTCATTGTCTTGTTTTCTGTATTATAGCCTTGTAGTAACATTACTACGAGAGTTTGAATGTTTCTTTATTGTGTAATTTGGAATGTATGTATGTTTATATCTACTTGTAGTAATGTTACTACATGGTCTTGATTTCTGTATGCCTTGTAGTAACATTACTACGAGAGTATGAAAGTTACTTGATTGTAATTTGGAAAGTATGTTTGTATATATATATATACTTGTAGTAATGTTACTACATTGTTTTTCTTTCTGTATTATAGCCTTGTAGTAACATTACTACGAGGGTATGAAAGTTGCTTTATTGTAATTTGGAAAGTATGTTTGTATATATATATATACATGTACTTGTAGTAATGTTACTACATGGTATTTCTTTCTGTATTATAGCCTTGTAGTAACATTACTACGAGTGTTTGAAAGTTCCTTTATTGTAATTTGGAAAGTATGTTTGTATATATATATATACATGTACTTGTAGAAATGTTACTACTTGGTTTTTCTTTCTGTATTATAGCCTTGTAGTAACATTACTACGAGTATTTGAAAGTTCCTTTATTGTAATTTGGAAAGTATGTTTGTATATATCTACTTTAAGTTATGTTACTACATGGTCTTGTTTTCTGTATTATAGCCTTGTAGTAATATTACTACGAGAGTATGAAATTTCATTTATTGTAATTTTGAAAGTATGTTTGTAAATATCTACTTGTAGTAATGTTACTACATGGTCTTGTTTTCTGTATGCCTTGTAGTAACATTACTACGAGAGTATGAAAGTTACTTGATTGTAATTTGGAAAGTATGTTTGTATATATATATATACTTGTAGTAATGTTACTACATGGTCTTGTTTTCTGTATTATAGCCTTGTAGTAACATTACTACGAGAGTTTGAAAGTTCCTTTATTGTAATTTGGAAAGTATGTTTATATATATATACTTGTAGTAATGTTACTACATGGTCTTGTTTTCTGTATTACAGCCTTGTAGTAACATTACTACGAGAGTCTGAAAGTTACTTTATTGTAATTTAGAAAGTATGTACATGTCTGTATATATCTACTTGTAGTAATGTTACTACATGGTCTTGTTTTCTGTATTATAGCCTTGTAGTAACATTACTACGAGAGTCAGAAAGATACTTCATTGTTATTAAGAAAGTATGTACATGTCTGTATATATCTACTTGTAGTAATGTTACTACATCGTCTTGTATTGTGTTTTGTTGTTATAGTACTTTCTATATATTTTTAGAAAAAGCTTCAGACATGTAGTAATGTTACTACATGTACATATGGATGTATTATTAAATACTGACTAATACATAATAGTATACTGATGTGAAGTCTTGTTTTTGTTCCTGTATATTAGTTGTAGTAATGTTACTACAAAATTCTTCAAAATTGCCTGCTTTAAGGGTTCATTTGAAAGAAAAAAAGAATGAAACCCAGAAAAAGGACAAGAAAGAATTTCCTTTTTTATTCTGTAGTCGCTTAAATATATATATGCAAAAATAAGCTTTGATGATATTTTCAAATCCAAGGGATATTGGGGTGTCCAACATACCTCCTCTAGATCCGCGCTTACATTCGATGAATGGGGTCTTACATACCCCCTTTAGATCCGCGCTTACATTCGCGATGAATGGTACATGTATCGATCTCTTTTACTTACCCCGTTGTATATTCGAAAGGTATTCCGTACATGTACGATTAATGCTTTCGAATTGTCGGTATCTTCAAGGTCACATAAACCGTTTAATCTTTCACCGCATAAACACAATAATCCACAATTTATTGATATTATTAATATATGTATTATTATTATAATTTTAAGTATTAAAGGCGATTAAATAGAAAATGTTAACATATTGTGTTTTTTTTTAAAGTATTTTAATAAAATCAATTATTCATCTATTTAAGATTTTTCGAAGGATAAGTTGGTGACAACAATACATGGGCGGATATGTACGTCCCTAGATTTTGTTTCAAGGGGGTGCAACCAGGGTCAGGGGATCCAGAGTATAGTATATACTATATTCATGTACATTAGAAAATAAACGGGTATGGTATGGTATGGTTTATTTGCAGTCATATAAGGCCCATAAGGCTAAAGCATATATAAACAGTTACAATGTAATAAAGCATATTTGAAACACTGTGAGTAGCCACAATAATAAATATGTATGAGAAAAAATGGAGAGAAAAAGTTATTTCTTATGAATGAAGAAAACAGTAAAAGGAAAATAATTCTTATAAAATGTTCTTGTACAAGTGGTGGAGGAAGAATGACATTGGCCATATTGTGTATATGCAAACAAGCATCACAAGATATATACAACAATAAATGACGATATCTTTATAAAGATAAATTAAGAATTATAAAAATTTAAGAAAATAAAACGGGTAAACATGAGGATTTTTGCGGGCAATTCCTGGTCCCGGCAACTGAGCTGCGTTTGTAGGTGTAGAGAATGTCAAAGAATTATATTGTACATCGTTTGCTAAAACTGAATCATGTTCGAATACTCTCAAGAGGAATCTATTTGTCAATTTTATTTTCAATTTCTCGGAAGGCCCGGACTCCCATCGATAGGAGGAACATCCTCCCATATCCTCCGGCCTCACAATTTTCAAAAGCAAAGTATATGTACCCAACCCAAATAAACATTTTATCTGAAATTCTATTTTCATCTATCTTGAACTCCCTCCGCTTACTTGATACATGTATTTCCCTGATCTCCCACAGCACGAAAATTCGAGTTTCCATATTTTGGAAACCACCTAGAAACTGCATAGAAATCGGAGTTGACAGTTTCCCAGTGGTTTCCAAGGCATGAAAATCCGGATCACGTAGTTTAATTCCACCAAGATTCCATTTTTGAAACTTGGTTGAGTGGTTTCCATTAGGTTTCCATTTTGTAAACTACTAATCAAATTTTAACACAGAGTGAAGAAAACTTTATTTATTTCTACTTCGATTTGCAATTGGAGGAGGTGGAATTTTGTCGACTAGCGGACGCCATTCCGTACGGCGACTTTGCCTCACATTCATACCATAGCAGGGCTCGCGCTGGGCTTCGCAAATGTCGCATTTTGCGACAAAAATTTGAAATTTGCGACAGAAAATCACGATTTGCGACAAAGGGAATTTTCTAAAAATGAGTTTTCAAGTACCGACAAACACGCGAATTCGGCATTGACAGATCGATACTAAGTAATCCAAAGTGCAGTTAAAGCGTTCAGGTGTAACGTAGGTAAGCGGGTGACCGTAAAAGGTGTGAAATACACTGGTAATTAGGTAGCCCCAGCAGCACGAGAGCCACTGCTAATTAGATAATTGGATTAAGAAGATATACTGTCCAACGTTAGTATTCCTAATTTTGAAAATGTATTTTAACTTTGTTACGGCGGACGGCAAACTTTATATCTTTCGATGTCACTGAAAAGTTTAGATCATCACGAGTATGTCATAATTATTTCATTCATTCATTTATTATTTTTTTTTTGTTTCTCTTATACGTATATTTTAAAAGAAACAAATAGATAACTGAAATATGCAACAATATACGTTTTGTCAATACCAATTAAAACAGAATTTTACTTGGGAAACGGATTGAGAAATTTAAAGAAATGTAGTTCCTACCTCAATTTGTGCATAAATGTCATATTTTTCCTATTCCTTTTCTATATCAGAGACAAAATATATTTTCGGAGGTATTCATTTTAGTTTTCTAGTCAAATTCCTGAAAATTTGACTATGAATCGTCTTGTACATCAGTGGCAAATTTAGGGGTGTGGAGGGGGCTGCCCGTCCCTCTCTTTTCTTCCCAAGCCCTATATTGCAGGAATAGCAAATTTTCCTCTTGAACCTTCTCCTCCTCCTCAAAGCTAGATGACTCTGGATCTGCAATTACGGTATCATTCTAATTTATGTATTTTACTAATAACAAGGACTTATAAACACTTTTAAAGTCAACACGATTCAGCATTAATGTTTATTAAGACATTTCTAGAAAAAAAATCTGTAAAAATTAATACATGTACGCAAAAACTAAATTCAATAGAGCTATAGCATTAGCGAAGTGCTATGTATACCTTTTGAAAAGGTCACAAATACCAGTTACGTAACGATTGACCCCATGTAAATTGCATGTCAATTGGAGTCGGGGGAGGTGTGGGGGAGGTGCGGCCGCGTACTTAGTTTGTTTTGACAAGTACACAATCACTGATGCATGCAATTTCAGCATGTCAATTATGCAACGCTATGCAGGTTCTATCAGAGAGAGAGAGAGAGAAAGAGAGGGGGTCAAGCCTGAGTTTCTTTATATTCAGCGCCAAACTGATAGAAAATGACTCGGCAAGTAAAGAAAAAGTCCAATTAAAACATCCCATCTCAGAAAATAAATGGCTCTAAATTCTTGCAGTACCTAATGAATTGAATGAGACTGAGCTTATGAATAAATAAAACGAAATAAAACAGTTATCCCTTTCCTTAATCGGAAATCTTCATAAACATCATTCAAATCTTGAAGGCGGATCTAGAAAAATGGTTAAAAGAAGATTCCGGACTTTGTGAAGAGGAATATAAAAACAAAATCATAAACTATAAATAATAATAATAAAAAAAACCCGTTGAAGCCCTTTTATGATTTATATATATGTACAATTGGCAAGCGAGAGCACAGGTCACCGAAAATTAAAAACCGTAAGGAGATACTATTTCTATGCTCCATATATATATATACCGTCCTACAGTGACCCCTACATTATGTTCAATGGGGGGGGGGGGGGTCATAAAAGGTGGCGAGTAAAATAGAAAGCGTGAAATTTTACTTCAAAAATATTGTCAAACAAACAAAAAAGAAGAAGGAAGGAAAAAAAGGAATATATGGTAAATTAAAGAAAGAAATCGGACAAATTCAAGTTTTGAAGTAAAAGGTGACCGCATACCCCCCCCCCCCCCCCCCCCCCCCCACACACACACACAAACACAAACAAGCACTAGAGTCCATTCCCTACATTCATTTGTGATCTTATAGTTCGTAAGATCAAAATCCTAGAAATGAAAAAAAAGCTCTCCAGAAGTCTTTTTTTAATTTACCATATAAACGTCCTTTAAATCTTCCAAAGTCGATAAAACCAATCAGATTCAGAATATATAAAAAGGCTAGTTTTATAAATAGCACTTTTTCATTATCATGGTCATTTTCAAGTATCTCATTCAAATATAGAAAGTAACCCCCCCCCCCCCAATTTACCTTATTTATCAATTTTGTACTGAGAATCAGATATAAGACGTCAAATAATAATAATAATAAAAATATCAGAGAGACCTTCGGTCAAAAAACTCAGGATTCACCACACTCGGTCCCGGCCAGCATATTTTCTAAGGCCAAAAATAAAGACAGAGATCAGATTTTGGAAATATTATATATACATGTACATGAATTCGTAAATTATGTGAAAAATTCCCCAATTGAGATCCCTTCAGGAAGGAAATTGTTTAAGTAACCGGCGATCTCTGGTAGAGGGTTGGACACTGTCACAGCCTGTCGGAAAGAGGAGATGGGGTGGTAGGTGGGATTTGATACCAGCCTGTTTAAGAAAAAAAAATAAAGAAAAAAAAACGTAACGGGATTAACTTTTGGGAAAATTCAAAATATGTCTCCCACTTTTAGAAAATCTGCCCAGAGTAGAAAACAGTGGCGGATCCAGCGCCCCCTTTGCCGGGGGGGGGGGGGGGGGTCAAGGGGCGAATTTTGCCGATTTATACTGAAAATGGGCAAAAATATACCTGTTTTTGGAAAATTTGGGGTTAGTGCCGGGAGGAGGGCGGGCGCCCCCTCCGCTCCTCCCTGAATCCACCCCTAGAAAATGATAATGGTACATGATACCTAGAGTTGATACAGTCTTTTTGTGTTGAGCCCCCCCCCCCCCCCCCCCCCCTTCGCATTTATTTATACGTTGTACAGGTCTGGGATTCTCACATTCTCTCTCTTATCCATGCGGACCTTGAGTCCCGAGGTGGGGATGGGGTCGATACAAAGGATTGGGTATCGAGGTGGATTTCTCTTAATTTTGACATATCAGTTCCCATTGTACTCTAAATAGCAGAGGGAAATACTAGAAATAAATAGAAGAGTGAGAAGACATTTTGGAACGAATTGTACGATGGCGAAGTCGAATAATATTAGAAGAAAGAAGATTAGCCAAGCCTGCTGGTATGCTTGATCTGAAATTATACTAACTGACCATCGTATTTTTAATAAACCCAATTATGAATACGATTGCCGAGTAATTGCTGCGATTTTTTACAGTTGCATAGACAACATACATGTAGGTAGCTCGAATTTCCTTTTACATATGACACATAGCACAGTACAGTTGTTTCACATGTTATATGTGTGCATTTAGGTGTCATATTTTTTCACATTTGACAACCGTGTAGCAAATTATGAAAGAATGGGTATTCATACTGTTACCTTGAAGTTCGTTATTTAGTCCTTGCATAAATAAGCTGCGAGTTGCAGGCTACAAAATTCTCTTGTTCCACTCTCGACATATTAGGGCTGTAACGAATTTAACTCACGGTACGATGTGAATCACTCTATTTGCTTTCGATGTGATTCGTATCTCAAGTCTTTGATTTCTGACTATAAAGGTGAAATCACACTTAAAAATGGGTTTTTAGCACTCTTACATTGAATTTTCTACTGTTATTAAAGAATAATTCCAATAAGAGAGCAATACTACGACGTGTCAATCACCTTAATATATCTTGAATTACTTTAATATCTTTAATGTACGTGTTTTTCAAATGAATCGAAAAAGCTCAATATGGAGACAGTGGGGTACTCACAGTGAATCAAACCGTTAACAAGAACTGTGGTTAATTGAAAACCATGGTGAATATTTACAGCACTACAACATATACATGATACTTTTATAATATCTCAGTTCAGTTATTACTATGTTGTAGACAAACAGGATATATTTTGGTGTACAGATCAGCTTGTATATAGATCTTCAAGCATTGTGTCTTCCCATTTTGATGTCATACTTCTATTCCAACTAAATCTTGCCTCTCAATAGTTGAAATGTCTTTTTCATAAATATTCAATCTTAAACTATTTTGCTTTATAATCAATTATCATGAATATTGAGAGTAATATCATGATTATTGAGAGTCATAATCTATTATCAGAATCGAAAGCAATGATTGAGCAATAATCGATTATTAGCGATGATTCTAGTAGTACACCAATAATAAATACCAAAAAGTACTATTGTTGATACAGAAAAACAAATGTATTCATATCTTTGTTTCATGGACTATTTTCTTTAAAAAGTGTCATTTTGAAATTTTCACTTTAAATTTTATTTGAAATAAAACAAAATACTAAATGATACTGTACTAATATACTTTTAAATGACTACATGATACTTTATGATACTTAACTACACTATACTTCACAATACTTTACTATACTACACTATACTACACAAAACTTTACTACACAAAACTTTACTATACTACACTATACTACACAAAACTTTACTTTACTACACAAAACTTTACTATACTACACTATACTACACAAAACTTTACTATACTACACGAAACTTTACTATACTACACAAAACTTTACTATACTACACGAAACTTTACTATACTACACAAAACTTTACTATACTACACGAAACTTTACTATACTACACAAAACTTTACTATACTACACAAAACTTTACTATACTACACAAAACTTTACTATACTACACAAAACTTTACTATACTACACGAAACTTTACTTTACTACACATGTAGTATAGTGTAGTAAAAGAAAGGAGGGGATCTCCAACAACACTAGGTTGCAGCACCCACACCAAAATCCCAAAACACCCATGCAAAAAACACAGAACAGATACCCACAGAAAGAGACGCAAAATGGACAAGGAACACCAACTCACAACATAGAAACATAAAAGACTACACATAAACCAACGAGACCAATGGGCAACCGGTGCCGACTTAGGACGGCCATCTGCCAAGTAAATAGCAGACGGTGTGGTTATCCTGGATTACGTGCGCACAACCCTCTCACTTCTCCAGTTACCTAGAGGTCTCGAAGAACGTACAAATGTGGTGTAAAACAACCTCCTCACTGTAAGATGACGTCACACAAACAAGACCGCGAAACGCAGAGGCCCCAGAGACACAGATGAATATGTAAATGGATATAAAAAGAGGGCATGCGTAATACAGTCCGTGCTCTGCCGGCTGTAGCGAGCTCATGTATGTAATCACCCGAGGAGTCCGACTGACATTCAGAGAGGACAGGTGGTCTTCTACTATAGTATACTATAGTATACTATAGTATACTATAGTTTACTATAGTATACTATAGTACTTTTTCGTTAGGGCCGCATTCTGCGATTAGCATTTTCGGCTTGCTAGCATCACGTAGAAATTCTTGGGGGGGGGGGGGGTTACTTAATTATGAAATAAATTTATTTCATTTATGTAGAAATCTAGCTTTTTGGTAATTTAACTTTCATTCTGATATGACTTGAGATTTTTTCCTATGTACTATAGAACTCGCCTGGTGTAAAATCCTCAATCCTCCAGTTCGGTAAGCTCTGCCGCTTCGCATGCTATAAAGATCGTGCTGAACAATGTTAGAATAGAAGTAATTAGCTAGCTGTGATTTGTTGTCCAGTAATTCGCGGCGGGAGAATAATTTGGTTCATGCAACGAGGGGAATTACTGGACAACAAACAACCGCCAGCTTGTTTTTATTTCTAACGTTAGTCGCAGATTTCTTTTACTGGAATTCAATAATTCATGGGGCATTCAAAATGGATTTTGACTTATTGGTCAAGGTCAATAATAGATTTCAGTGCAGAATTCTCTCAATTATTAATTTGCGAAACAAAGTTAACGATCGGCTGATGAGTTTCCGTCATTTATATCAAACGAATAAAGGTAAAATCATAGCTTTCATTGTTCTAAAGATGACTCAGGAAATATTAAATCGGAATTTCCACTGTAATTGGATAGTTCCGTAAACACGTGAGAACCCGAGTATTTGCCATTTACCGTGTGCTCATCAGTCAGAGCATTTATAAACCTCTTAATATTCCCTGAATGTTCTAGCCTTCGTATTTGTAAGCTATTCATTGGTTGAAAAGGGCGTATCGAACCCATGCTCATTAATAATTGCGACATTTCCATTGAAATGCTTTCTTCATTGCTATCACTTTTTTATAATTAAATTTTTAAAAGTCTATCAGTGCTTTAGAGAATTTGCTATAAATACAGCTTATAGCTCGAGATATCAAGCTCGACTTTTTTTCCGAAGAAAAAAGAAAAAGGTGTTCGAACTCTGCCACCGGAGGTAGAGTTTCAAATTCGCTGTACCAGACATGCATCTTTCGGATGATGGATCCTCAACATTGGTGTTTCAAGCTTAGGCAACACCAAGTTTTTTCTTTGTGAAGCGTCAGCAGGCGGGTAGATCAAGAGTCCCCGAGGGCACATGTAGCCAAGTTCGATCAACTTCGGTTGATCGTCTGTCTCTTCAACGCATTTGAAATTTTTTGTTACAAAATTTCTTGAAATTTCTAAAACGTGGGTCCTGTAGCATCATATCCCACCCATTCTGCTACGTCTTTTGGTACATTTTTGGACATAATAATTTTCACACTTTTTGGCCGTATCACATTGTTTAGACTTAGGATCCCTGACGAGGGTTTAGTACCCGAAACGTACATGTCTGGTCCATGCTGTAAATTTATCAGGTTTTAAGTGATGATATTGAATTTAAAAACGTTTAACATTTGAACTACTTGGTGAGTGTCACTGCTGGTGGACCAAGAGCACATGAAGCCAAGTTCGACCAACTTCGGTTGTTGGTTTGTCTCTTCAACGCATTTGAAATTTTCTGTTACAAAATTTCTTGAAATTTCTAAAACGTGGGTCCTGTAGCATCATATCCCAACCATTCTGCTACGTCTTTTGGTACATTTTTGGACAAGATAATTTTCATACTTTTTGGCCGTATCACATTGATTAGACTTAGAATCACTGACGAGGGTTTAGTACCCGAAATGTGCATGTCTGGTCCACGCTGTAAATTTATCAGGCTTTAAATGATGCTATTGAATTTAAAGACGTTTAACATTGATGAAGAAAACAAAAAAACAGTCGATTTCCATATTTTTCCACCACTTTACGCCTTTTTATTCAAAACAGAAGTGTTGTCTCAAGAATTTACATTGGGCATTTAGAAAATCCAGAAATTTTACAGTCGATTCCGAGAACTTGAAAATGGACTATTTTGTATATGATCAATTCAGAGGAGTCAATCAATGAAAAAAAAGTGACTGAAAATCATTGAAGAGTTCACGCATCGGTGATTACCTCCTATTATTTGATGATGATTTAGAATGAAAAGGCTAGCTAGTTTTCAAGGGGATGTTATAGCATGTAACCGATTCACTTGCGGCCAAATAATAACTTCTCTCTGGCATAAGTATAGGAATAATTGAAACAAGAGGCCCATGGGGCACATCATTTACCAAATCTGACACTGATGTGGTACTTGGCTTCTTAGTTAAAGAAGATCCTGACGACAATCTCAAAAGCACTCACAATAGAGCATCAAATTGAGCATCGACAGACGGTGATGATGACAACAATTCAATAACAATCTATGACCAAAATACCATTAGAGGGAGTGCCTTTGGTTGCAACTTTCATAAAGTCGACTGAGTGTCTAAAGTGCCTGCTCAGCAACATAGCATACACTGAAAAAGAAAATAAGTGTTTATTTGTTCAATCAACTTTTCTTGAATGTTTCTTCAACGCATTCGAAAATTTCTGTTATCAAATTTCATGACATTTCTAAAAAGTGGGTCCTGTAGCATCATATCCCACCCATCCGCTACGTCTTTCGTTACATTTTTGACATGATAACTTCCTGAGGATCACAAATGTGCATGTTTGGTCCATGCTGTAAAATTATCCGTTCTTAAATCATGCTGCTGAATTTTAAGACGTTTAACATAGGCACACGTGCAAATAACCCAAAATCGTCACCACAGCTGTGTCATAAATATCGTATTAATGATCCCACAATATGTATTTAGAAAGGAGGGTTCCCAAAGAATACTCGGCTGAAGCACCAACAGCAAAACACCAAATACAACCCATAGAATTGACATGCACAGCAAGAGACACAAACGGGACAAGGAACATAAAAAAAACACAGAAACATCAAACACAAAAACACACATGCACCAAGGAGACCAATTGGCAACCGGTGCCGAATTAGGACGGCCATCTGCTACGTGCATACAACCATCCCACTTTCCCGCAAAACCAAAAGGTCTCAAATAATGCAAAATTATGGTGTAAAATAACCTCCTCATTGTAAGATGACCTGACCATACAAACAAGACAGCATGACGCAGGGATCCGAACAACTCACAGATGGATATGTAAATGGGTATTAAAATAAAGAGTTTACGAAATACTGTCCATGCTCTTCCGGCTGTAGCGAGCTCATGCATGTTACCCTCCGAGGAGTCAGACCGACATTCAGAGAGGACAGGTGGTCAGGGTCCTGTCTTTCGTGACGTTTGAACTGTATCCATCACAGTCAGTTAAAGTGCAATTCTAAAAAAAAATGCGCTGATACAAGACTGTAAATTGGTTAAGAAGGGAAGTGAAGTACCAAACCAAGTATCCATCTGATGACAGCAGGATCATAGCCACGGTACAAAAAGGCGTTTGATGATTCTGACGCAATTTCGACGGTAATTATGTCTGCCTTCGATCCTTCTGATTTTGTTCATAATGTCATCATAAAAGGCAGGTTATGAAATGCCAACATTAATATACTTGTTGCTTGTATGGGCCAGAATTTCAAAAGAAGCTGACAATATTTTTGTAAAAGCGAAAACCTTGACATTAAAGATTCTTGGTAATTTGCAAATTTCTATCATGAATATCCAATACAATAGTAGATGCTCTAGCGTACCGGGTGAGCTATGATGTATGAATAACATATGACGGTAATCTAGGAATATCACCGTCAAACCAGGGGAAATTTACTACGTTGAATCCATAATCATCTTTTTTTGTCGTACACACTTGCATGAATGATTCCAATCACAATTTGCATATTTAGGTCCAAAAATGAAGTTTCTCTGTTTGTAACGTTTGTCCTGTTTGGTGTCAATTCTTGAGGATAAATAACATTTAGGTATTCCAGCAAATTATCGGAATTCCAATGGGGACCAATTGTGCCCCACTCCTTGCCGACATTTTCCTTAACTTGTACGAAGCTGAATTCATTCAATCTTTGGTCTCTGAAGGGAAAAGATACTTAGCTTCTGACTTCAACTTCACTTACAGATACATAGACGATGTGTTGTCCATGAATAATCCAAAATTCGCGGATTACCTGAGCAGTAAATATCCTTCAGAGCTTGAAGTCAAAGAAACTACAGAAACAAATAATTCAGCATCCTATTTGGATATAATGTTGTCCTACGACACTGATGATCACATGAACACCTCACTCTATGACAAACGTGACGACTTCAATTTCAGCATTACAAACTTTCCTTTTCTGAGTAGCAACATCCCTTCATCGCCTGCTTATGGCGTGTTCATATCTCAGTTGATACGCTATGCCAGAGCAAGTACCAAATATACGGATTTTGTTCTGAGAGCTAGGCGTCTTTCAGATAAGCTTCTCAGTCAGGGATATGTTTGTGACGGACTAACATCGTCACTGAGGAAGTTCTACGGTCGATATGGGGAACTCTTCATACACTATGATGTCCCACTCTCCAGAATGGTGGATGATATTCTGTCATAGACCACTTGAAGCATCCAACCAAAGATTGTACTCTACGTCTTTCGAAATGGAAGTAACCGGATGTGACAGTTCTACCGAATTGAAGCGGCGGGTGTTGCATGCAAGCAGGAGATGCTTACTCTTCCTGGGCACCTGGTCTCACTCCCATATCAGGAGTTCGCTTCTTTTCGTGTGGTGGAAGTTTTTGTTTGTTTGCTTTGGTTCTTGTTTTGTCCTGATTTTGTATGCCTTCGGTTTCTGAATTATCGATTTTGTGCTATATACAGGGATATGGTCATTATCCATATTTGTCATTGTAAATATTTTTCAAAAACAGGATTGTCGATATTGAGAATATCATCGATGTACCTAGAATGAGTTAAAGAAGATCCTGACGATAATCCCAACAGCACCCACAATAGAGCACAAAATTGAGCATCGACGGACCCCTAGCAAGCTAGAGGTGGGATCAGGTGTCCGGGAGGAGTAAGCATCCCCTGTTGACTAGCCGCACCCGCCGTCGATGTTAATTCACGATGAAGAACACAGTATATAAAACTCATGCACTGTCTGACGTTATGTCTTTATAGAAAGTGCTATGGCGACCATGTCAGGGAAATATATTCAAAACACTTACTGTCAAACCCCTCGCGGGGAACTTTTTTACGGGCTCCACACGGCAAAGGGCATAAGTGTGACACAAATGAGTTAAAGAAGATCCTGACGATAATCCCGACAGCAACCACAATAAAGCACTATGTTGAGCATCGACGGACCCCTAGCAAGCTAGAGGTGGGATCAGGTGCCCGGGAGGAGTAAGCATCCCCTGTTGGCTAGCCGCACCCGCCGTCGATGTTAATTCACGATGAAGAACACAGTATATAAAACTCATGCACTGTCTGACGTTATGTCTATATAGAAAGTGCTATGGCGACCATGTCAGGGAAATATATTCAAAACACTTACTAGAAGTACCATTTACATTTTAAATCATCATGTTTCTTTGTTTTTGAAGATTCTGGATTAATTCTTTAACATAATCCCATTTCTTGTTTTTATTCTGTTTTGTGTCCTTTGAAATTGAGAAATCTATCAGCCAGCCAGGAAGAAAAACAAACAAGCATATAAAACAAAGTTGCAATTTCATATTATGTGACTGTGCTTGTTTCATTTGATCATCTTGACATATTTTAAATAACAAAAGAATGATAGGCAATATGTCATTGTAGCACTTTTACATTTTTACATGAAATATAAAGAAATATACAATTTTTCTTGATTTTTTTGTAAAAACACACATTCAATTTGCAGAACATCTTATATTTTAATTTTGTTTTGTTTTATGACTTTCGGATAACCTAGCAGCACGAGGACGCAAAACAGAAAATAACTAAGAAATGACCTAAGTGTATAAAAATAAATTTGCAACAAGAGGCGCACAGTTAGTACCCACAAATTGCTTGTAGAGAATCTCACCAAATCTATCATAGATGTTGTCCAAGAGGAAGGACAAGGCATTGCACAGGTCACTGCATGTCCATGATTTGAGGCTATTGCGGGAAAGAAACCCTTTCATTCAGATGTACAAATATGTTTTCCCTCTCGATCAAAACACCAATTGATTAGTTTAGAAAATCGATAATTAATTTCATCGTGAGGAAGTGTGGAGTACATATTAGAAAAGACTTATGAAAAAATCGTGTTGGACAGGAAATTTCTAAATTTCATTTTGTCATTTTCATCCCCTGAATTTTTAATAGACGAGAATAAGTTCACATCGTTCATGTTAAGTGCAAACGTCTTCAAATTGAATAGCATCATTTAAGAACAGATAAATTGGCAGCGTGGACCAGACATGCACGTTTCGGGTACTTAACCCTCATCAGTGATCCTAAATCTAAAAAATGTAATATGCCAAAAAAGTATGAAAGTTACTATGTCGAAAAAGTGTACCGAAAGACGTAGCAGGATTGGTGGGATATGAACAGTTCACAATATCTTGCTACGTGTTCTCTTATCGCTGCGAGTGCTGAAATCAGATTTCTAGATTAAATTGTCATGGAACAGTTGGTAGAATTAGCAATTGATCGAAATCGGCAAGGAGACTTGTTCTGTTTTGGTATGCAATATTTTGTAGGGAATTCCAATTTAGAAATGGAGATGTTGAATGAAGAAAGTTCACAGCTATAATTGTTAAAAATGTTAGGAACACTTTATTGCCTTTGGTATAAGTTTTAGTTGAGGAAAGCTCAAAAACTAAAGTTGATATGTAGTAATGTTTTCAAATGATTATGGTTTGTTAGTGGCTTTATCTGCAGGTGCGAATGAGTTAAAGAAGATCCTGACGATAATCTCAACAGCACTCACAATAGAGCACCAAAATGAGCATCGACGGACCCCTAGCAAGCTAGAGGTGGGACGAAGACATGTTTTTCTTGTAAAATTTCTTAAATTTGATTTGATATCTTAGTTTAGAACTTGGATTTTCAAAGAGATGCGGATTTTTGTGGAAGGTATCTATTCGAATGTCGGTAATATCCAAAAGGAGGCCTTTCCAGTGTGTTGGAGCTGTTTTAGGTTAAATGTCATCATCACCAAACAAGACATACTTACCTGATATGTACATCATAATGTACATTGAAACAATCACCGAATTTGACAGGTTTCCATGGAGCAGTTGCGACGGGCGTTGCATGCAATCAGGAGACGCTGCTCTCTCCGGGCATATGGTCTCACTTCGAAATGTTGTTCATTCCGGGGTTCGCAACTGTTTCGATGGAAATTATCACGATTTTGCCTTGCTTTCTCGTCTTTTAGACTGAATAATGGTTAGGTACTTCTTTGATGTTTTTATGACAAACATGGATAATGACCGTATCCTTGTATACAGCACAATATCGATAATTCAGAACTTCAGAAACCAAAGGCATACAAAATCAGGATATAACAGGAACCAAAGCAAACATACAAAACCTCCACCATATGAAAAGAAGCGAACTCCCGATATGGGAGATAAGGGACATACCAGTCCTGTCGTAACAACATTGTCTATTCTTTCTGACCATGGATATACCTTGTATCGTAATTGCCATCTTGATATCCCTGTGTATAGTTGGTGCTAACCTTAAATTGGTACGTTTCACATATCAGGACTACTGTCGTTGCTGTTTTTCATCCAAGTGTTTGACATTTTCCATCACCATTCATACCCAGAGTACCTAAAAGAAACAGAAAATCGGAGTACACCTATTTGCTTTGTGAAACCAATTTGCCATTATTTTTATTCAAGAAGCGAATCAAAAGATACGAAATTAAAATAACTTAACATTCGTTTCCCCCAATATACCAGCATTTCATTTTCAATCCCCGTTTCTTCCAAACAAGGCAGTGCATCCCTTAACACTAGATAGATATACGATAAAAATATCCACTATATCATTCCATTCTCTTATCTCATCCACGTTTCGTTGAAAAACGTTTTTAAAATGTTTTTTTTTTAATTTGAAATATACGGACCGCGTACTCTTATGAAAATATCAAATTTCAAATTCAAGAAAGAGAATAGGATGCTGTATGATTGCCTTTTGGATGTTAATGTTAAACAGAAATTTCCAAATGCAGTTGAAGGAACGACCAATCCAAATTGATCGAACTTAGCTACATGTGCCCCCGGGGACTCTTGGTCCACCAGCAGTGACACTCGCCAAGTGGTACAAATGTTAAACGTCTTCAAATTCATTAGCATCATTTTAGAGCAGATAAATTTACAGCATGGACCAGACATGCACGTTTCGGATAATAGACCCTCATCAGTGATCATCAATCTAAACAATGTAATATGACCAAAATCTGTGAAAATTTTGTTCTAAATATACCGAAAGACATATCAAAATGGCTGGGATATGATACTACAGGACCCAGGTTTCAGAAATTTGAGAACATTTTGTGAACAGAAATTTTCAAATGCGTTTGAAGAAACGACAACCTATTCAAGGTCAATAGCCTCTTTTAAGATTATCTTTCTCCAAGATCTCTGATGAGTTAAAGAAGATCCTGACGATAATTTCAATAGCACTCACAATAGAGCACCAAATTGAGCATCAACGGACCCTAGAGCAAGCTAGAGGAAGGGCCAGGTGCCCGGTAGGAGTAAGCATTCCCTGTTTGGTTAGCCGTACCCGCCGTCGATACTCTCGCACGAAAATGAAACACTATCTACAAAACATGCACTTCTGAGGTTATGTCTATATAGAAAGGGCTGAAACGTAATTAACTGAACGTTGGTAAAGGATACTTTCATACAAGTATTTAAACTCTTAAGGAGAAGTCAAATTTGTTTTATTGTTTCATAAAGATTACCCTTAGCGAAGAGTAATAATCAACAGTATTTGTCTATAGGGATTTTCAATATTGAAATATATGTTCTGTGAATAGAACATATATGACGGATGTTGCATGCAATATATGACGGATGTTGCATGCAATCAGGAGACGCTGACTCTCCTCGGGCACCTGGTCTCACTTCGGAATGTTGTTCATTCAGGGGTACTCAACCATTTCGATGGAAATTCTCAGAATTTTGCCTTGCCTTCTCGACTTTGAGACTGAATAACGCTTAGGTACTTCTTTGATGTTTATTCTATAGTAATTTTGTTGTACTAGACACGTGTTTCGGATATTTCAATCCTCGTCACTAGTACTGTGTGCCAAACAGTTTAAATAAAGCCAAAGTGAATTTTCCTGGCGCCATCTACAATACAGAGCTTTAATTTCCACTTGCACAAACGAGCGGCTCCATATTTGGGTTGGGTTTATTCAGTAGCGCATTTAAGTGAAAAATATGGCGAAAAAATCGTTGGAGGGTAGGCGCAAGGAACTTAATTCTTAACTTGACCCAAAAAATTATGCCGAAATCCAGCTAAGGACAGAGCTATGCAATGAGGGAGATACCCCTTACTTTTAGAAATTTAGGTATAATTTGATAACAGGAAATTAAACTATATTTCAATGCAGTGCTTAAACACTAAAACTAGATTAGCGATATCCTCACTTATAGCAAAAATCTAAACTATCTGAGAAACGGAGAGCAAATTAAAGCAGGAATCCTACAGAGAGCTACTGAAGCCGATCAAGATCGGGAATATATTAGGGTTATGCACTTGATAAGCCTTTGACACCCCGATCTGAAAATTAAGGACAAATTTGAAAACTAGGAGAATAGGTATGAAAAGTACTCTTTCAGCAGATCCTAAGTCTCCCATCAACTTGTCTATTATGATAATAAAATACCATCATAAGAGTAAACACAGGCTTAATCTATATCATAGAAAGTGGATTGAAATACTCTCTTTTTGAAGACGTTTAATATTAGGACAACCAATCAGATGGCAATTATACGACCTATCAGATATGATCTTTTCAATAAAGTTAACCAATCTTTTAAAGGTCCAATCACATTTAGGCTTACAGATGATCGGTGCAAAGGGCCCGTCATGGTCACAGTCAGTTAGAGTGCAGTTCTTAAGAATGCGCTTGTACAAGGCTGTAGATTGGTCAAATATACCGAGTGTCCGTTTGCAGAAAGCAGGGTCATATTCATGGTACAAAAGACCTATGATGACTCTGACGCATTTTCGATGGAAATTCCGTCCACCCTTGATCATTAAAATTTTGTTAATTATGTCACCATAAAAGACATGATGTGAAATTTCTAAAGATATATACTCTTTTGCATGTATAGGTAAACATCGAAGAGCTACCCATCAGTTATTTAGTCTCAGAGTCGAGAAGATTAGGCAAAATTATAAAAAATTCCATTGGGAACAGTTACTAACTTGCAGACTTCTTAAATGATGATTTCAGCTGTTGTTTAATATAACCTTGAACAAGTAGTGTACTTGCAAGCCGTCTGACTCTAACGATGAAATCGTCATATTTGAATTTAAGCCGTTGCAAGGTGGGTAATCTCGCAATGCAGAATATTCGGTTTTTCTATAATTTTGTGTGATAAAGTTTATTCATCACAATAGGGGAATGCGATGCAGTGTAAGGATGTCATTACTACGATTTTTATCCACAAATAAGACAATAATATATCTTTATTAAGGTGAAAAAACGATCGGAGTGATTCATGTAGATGAAAGTGAAAGTAGAACGCCGTTCGTGTTTATGCGTAATTAAAAACTAATATTCACCTTATTTTGGATATAACTCAAAGCTAAGCCATTCTTACTCTGCATCACATTCTTCGTTTTGTTATAAATGATCTATATTGCACAAAATATCGAAAAACCGATTGTTCTGCGTTGCAAGATTACCCACCGTGCGTTGTGTAATTTCATCCAATTTAATTTGTGTAATGGGTCTCGTTGGTTTATGTGTTGCCTTTTATGTTCGATGTTTGATGTCTCGTTTGCTGTTCCTTGTCTCTTATTATGTCTGTCTTTTCTGTGTTTTCACTTTGGATGTTTAGTGTGTTGCTGTCGGTGCTGCAGCCAAGTCTTAATGGAGATTCCCTCCTTTCTTAACCCTGAACGAGTGACTTACTTGCAAGCCGTCTGGCTTTCACGATGAAATATTTTACAACTTTTTTTTGAAATTTTTATAAATTGTATTCTAAATATGAATAGAGATGTTTACTGTGCACATAGACCCAGGCGATGTGGGTTCAAGTCCCGGCACCCCTATTTTTCCCAATTTTCTCAACTTTTTATGCATTTTTTAATCATCTGAATACCTTTCACTGCATTTTGAATATTTTCTTACATTTTCATTCTTTTCCATTTTGCAAACTGATTGCATATTTAAGTCACTTCATGTTGTGATATATATTTTATGCCTAAATTTTATTTTGAAAGTGAAAAAAAAGATTTATGTGCATATGGACCTAAAGGTTGTTGGCTAAAATCATGGCACTTGCACTTTAATTATATAATGTCAGTATGTCAAAAGCGCGCATGCGTTTCAGGTGAGCGTTATGCCCCGGGACTCTTGTCAAGGTCCCATTGAAAATGCATTCGAGGGCAGGTGCGGCTAGCCAACAGGGGATGCTTACTCCTCCCGGGCACCTGGTCCCACCTCTAGCTTGCTAGGGGTCCGTCGATGTTTAATTTTGTGCTCTTTTGTGAGTGCTGTTGAGATTATCGTCAGGATTTTCTTTAACTCATTTGTGTCACACTTATGCCCTTTGCAGTGTGGAGCTTGTAGAAACGTTCCCCGAGACGGGGTTGACAGTGTTTTGAATGTCTTTCCCTGACATGGTCGCCATAGCACATTCTATATAGACATAACCTCACCCAGTGCATGTTTTGTGAATATTATTTGCAGTTTCGTGCGTGAACATCGCGGCGGGTGCTGCTAGCCAAACAGGGGATGTTTACTCCTCCCGGGCACCTGATCCCAACTCTGGCTTGCTGGAGGCCCGTCAATACTCAATTTGGTGCTGTTGAGATTGTCGTCAGGATCTTCTTTAACTCATTTAAGTAAAGGAATCATTCACTGATAATTGATTTAGAAAAATCCATGTATTTTTTAAATATTTTGATTGACGTTCGATCCTCTTTTTCAGACTCGTATGATATACAACATCAACTCAGCCTGTCCATCAGACGGTCAAGCCGAACTTCTGGTTGCTCGACTGGCAATAACGAACTCGATAATTGACCCATGGATCTACATCGTGTTGCGAAAGGAGAACTTTGAGTTTCTTGAGCGTATTATTCAACAATGTAAAAAACAATCGGTTCGAGGTGACAGTACAGGAAATCTTACGACGATTTCATCCACAATAACACTCGATAGAATAAGTTCGTCTAATGAATAAAACAATGGATTTCTCCAACGAATAAATCTAATGTTATGTTACGTAAGAGGAATTAGTTTTTGCATTGTGTAATTGTAACTGATAAAGAGGAGAATTATGTACGTTTTGAGAAACCTGGGCCACGAAGCCCCTAAAACGGCCCTGCAATTTTCCTTAAAATTAAACTTATTGAGAAATACTTAATATATCACATAAAATAATGTTTCCCGTTTTTAATGAAAGGAACATATCACCAACCGAATCACCGTAGGAAGTCTTATGACGTCATCCTCTTGAAGAAAATTTCAAACCAATTTTCATGCACCAGACACGTGTTTCGAATATTAAATTCTCATCAGTGATGCTTCAAGTGACGTCATTTTGACATTATTGACGATACATTAGATTGGTAGAGTGAGAGTGGCTTAGCAGACAAGTAAGAGGCTAAAAGAAAATCTTCAAGTTACAGTGTCCCTGAAGATACATTTTATTGAAGACAAAATCTATTCTGAAGGGTCTAGATAAAGGAAAATAGGAGCCATAAAAAGTGTTATTTGAAATTATGCAGTAACGACCATAATATTGTCGAATTTGTATAAGTTAAATCTCCATATACCTCTACTTAAAAATTCAATACACTGTAGTTGGCACTAGTGGAATAAATTAGAGCGTACATCAGAAATTCAAAGTGACATTTTTAAACGGCTATAACTGCGAATGTATACGTTAGATTCGCCTGAAAATTTGAATTTATACAAATGAGAATGTACACTTTCATATGAAAAGAAAGATTTTGCATTATAAACGTTTGTAAAATGATGATAGGGTTTTATGGCTATTTTATATCCTAACAGACGGTAAAACTCGTCGAGCTACTGTATTTTTGAAATGGTCCACTACATACTAAAAAAAGGTACTACCTTGAATGAAAAATAGGTAATCAAATCGAGACAATGTGCAGACCGGTATTGTTATTGTTTACAACAATATTAACGAGCATCCCTCAACACCATCAGAATACCTTAAAGAACTATGTGAACGTAGAATGTTTTTAAAGTTCAATAAACAAAAATCTTAAGCGGTAAAACTCGAAAAGGATCACCCTAAATGCATCGAGATTGCTTTCATAAATTGAAATTAATCAGAAACGGACATACAGATAAATCTGGAATGTAAGGGATGACTTTCTCTCTTTTAATCAATGGGACGAACAGAAATCTTTCAAACTTTTTTTTTTGTAGGGATATGAAACAAACAGTATGCAAGCAATAATTGTTCTACAATGCGCACTAATGAGTTAAAGAAGACCCTGACGATAATCTCAATAGCACTCACAACAGAGCACAAGTTAGAGTTGGGACCAGGTTCCTGGGAGGAGTAAGCATCCTTGTTGGCTAGCCGCACCCGCCGTCGATGTTCATGCACGAAAACAATAGGTATAAAATACATGCATTGTCTGAGGTAATCTCTACAGAAAATGTTATGGTGACTTCGTCAGGGATAAATATTCAAAACACTTAATGTCAAACCCCCCGCGGGGAACTTTTTTTACGAGCTCCACACGGCAAAGGGCATAACAGCCTTATAGATCAAATGACCTACCTTATACAATAGTCACAATCGATTCAGCATATCGTTGAACCTTGTGCACCAACAGCAATATAGATCAATATACACTGCTCGAAAAAAAAAAATCAAGGGAACCGAGGTATCGACTTTCATATTGCAGCTATATCACGGTAGCATATCACGTGACATGCAAATAATCTCTAGCCAGGAAATCTCCCTCGATTAAACAAGGTAATTACTGGCTAAATTTACTTTATACGAAAGTATTTTATTCCTATTATATGCTAGTAATCGATTCTGGTCAAGAATAGAGGTATATTCCGAGAATATAATTCTATTAGAAAAGAACCCGCGCAAGCGCGGAAAAGATTGTCATATCAAGTGCCTGCAAACATACCCGTCTACTTTTTCTCTCTCTTGGAGGCAGACTCCCTCTTTTTGACCTCATCTCCCTTTTTGGCATTTTTCTCTCGAGGGAGACCAAAATCTCCATCTTTTTGGCCACATCACCCTCTTTCTCCCTCTTTTTGGCATATTTACCAAAGAAAATCACTCTAAACAGTGACATTCAGAGCATTTCATAAGAAATTGCATAACAAAATGTAAGAAAAGATGTACAGAAAGCAGTAAACTATTGATACATGTTTCATACTTTATAAATGGTTTTTTTTATTGAAATGCCAGCACAATGAAATCATTTGAAAATTGGTTTTGCAGAAAATGTCGCGATTCATTACAAATGTAGCAAATGGGTTCATTTCCCTCTTTTTTAAAGTGCCAAGGATGGAGATCTCCCTGTTTTTAAGATTTCAAAGTTGACAGCTATGTGCAAATATGATCGTTTTTCTCCCCCTCCATTTTTTTTCTTTGAATTCACGGCTATTTTTAGACAGTTATGATTCGGAGAAAGAAAAGAGGGGGTCATATTTTCACATAGAATCGTAAACGTATTCAAAAGAAGGGAGGAAATCTCCAACAAGACCCCGTTGCAGCATCAACAGTAAAACACCAAAACACCCGTTGCAAAAACACAAAAGACGAGTACAGCACGAGACGGAAAAGAGACACACGACATGTAAACATCAAACACAAAAGACTACACATAAACCGACGAGACCAATGGGTAACCGGTGCCGACTTTGGACGGCCATCTGTCACGCAAGTAGCAAATGGTGTGGTTATCCTGGATTACGTGCGCACAACCCTCTCACTTCTCCAATTACCCAGATGTCTCGAAGAACGTACAATTGTGGTGTAAAACAACCTCCTCACTGTAAGATGACATCACACAAACAAGACCGCGAAACGCAGAGGCCCCAGATGAATATGTAAATGGATATAAAAAGAGGGCATGCGTAATACAGTCCGTGCTCTGCCGGCTGTAGCGAGCTCATGTATGTAATCACCCGAGGAGTCCGACTGATATTCAGAGAGGACAGGTGGTCGGGGCCCTGTCTTCTCTAAAGAGGTTTGGACAGGACCCGTCATGGAGTTCCGTCGTCACAGTCAGTCAGAGTGCAAGTCTCAAGGATGCGCTTGTACAAGACTGTAGATTGGTCAAGTACCAAGCCTAGTGTCCGTCTGGTGACATTAGGATCATATCCACGGTATAAAAGGCGTTTGATGATTCTGACGCATTTTCGATCGTTATGCTGCCTACCGTTGATCCTTTTTATTTTGTTTATCATTTCACCATAAAAGACAGGTTGTGTAATACCCATAGTAATGTACTCTGTTGCATGTATAGATCCGAATTTTAAAAGAAGTTGACTGTAATTTTTATAAAATTTCCAGAAAGTCTTAACTAGTTTATGAAAGCGGAAACCTTGACCTAAAAGTTTTTTGGTAATTTGTAAATTTCTACTGTGAAAATCCAAAATATCAGTACATGCTATAGCGTACCGGATGAGCTGTGATATGTAAATCCCGTATGACGGTAATCTTGGAACATCACCGTCAAGCCAAGGGAAATTTACTATGTTGAATCCAAAATCATCCCTTTTGTCATATACACTTGTATTCAAATTCAATAGTGTCATTTAAAAACAGATAAATTTTCAGCGTCTACCAGAGAAGCTCGATGCCATGGATCTACAATCGCTTTCTCCTTCTCTTTACTTTAAAGGGAAGTACTATAGAGAAGGAGTATATAACTCAGGATTGTTGGCGCTGTGCTCCTGTGATTTTCAGGCACCTGTGGACATTAGTTATCTAGTTTCTACAAATCCTTTCCTTCATATTAAGTACTGAAGTCTGATCTTGATTCTTTTGTTGTACGTACATATGTGCATGCTACCTGCTATGAACAACCCTCCCCCACCCCAGACACACACTCATACATGGTCAGAATCTTTCCGAAATTTACATATATATTTATTTTACATCTATCTATGAATTATTTTCTGAAACGTCTCTGTCTATCCTCAAAGATTATAACGATTTGAAATACACATTTATAATGCTTGCCATTGTTCACATTTCATGGTAGACACGTGGTAGCTCTGACGTCATTTTCATTGACCTGATTTTGTTACAAATTTTATACAGCCATGTGACCTTTCAAGGGCTTTTCTCGAATGTTCTATATGCAAAATAAAATTGTCAAATTGTTCGTCGTATATTTCAGAAAACGAATATGGAACTGGGGCGAAATATAGCTTCCTTCTAACATTAGAAACGTCTTACTTATTTAATGATACCTGAGAAGTCGGGGATTAGAATGGGAGCATAAATCAGTGGAAAATATGAAGTTAATGGTTAGTGTTTTAATCATATCATATGCTATATCTTCATATCACACCATTTATCTCTGTCCTCTTCGTTACGACGGAGAAAAATCGGCTAATTCGTTCCTTTAGTAGTATAGATTCTTTGCCAGCCGCCGTCGCAAGTTTTGAACTTTAGATTTTCGGATATTTGTTTTAGAAAAACGGTTAGAAATAATTAATGATTACACATTAATTAGAAATAATTGCTTCTCAAAAATTATCAAATTCACATCGTCATATCATATGCTATATCTTCATATTACACCATTTATCTCTGTCCTCTTCGTTTCGACGGAGAATAGGCTAATTCGTTCCTTTAGTAGTATAGATTCTTGGCCAGAATAGATAACCATCATATAATTGGTGATACATGTACTCGTATGATTTGCCTAAAATAAATCCAGGCAAATGACTTAAAGACGATCCTGACGATAATCTCAACAGCACTCACAATAGAGCACACAATTAAGCATCGACTGACCCCTAGCAATCTAGAGGTGGGGCCAGGTGCCCTGGAGGAGTAAGCATCCCCTGTTGGCTAACCGCATCCGCTGTCGATGTTTAAGCACGAAAATGAAAACTATATAAAATGCATGCAATGTCCGACGGTATGTCTATATATGTATATAAAGTGCTATGGCGACAATGTCAGGGAAATATACTCAAAACACATAAAGTAAATTTAGAGTTTTACCTTGTTTAAAGAAAGGGGATTCCCGGGCTAGAGATTATTTGCCCGTCACGTGATATGCCGTGTACATTTTACCGATAAATATCAAAGGAGTTTAACATCTTAGCACCATCCCCCAATGCTATTTTGAACATAGATTTTATTTGGATATGTTAATGAATCAACCCTACAGGAAAGGAGCCACGCATTCTCTGTAATGTAAATGTACAAATCTAACTTCAAAAAATTAAAGAGGGCGCTACTGGAAATTATTTTTGGTGGCTCCGCTGGAAGCATCACTGATGAGAATTTAATATTCGAAACACGTGTCTGGTGCATGTAATTTGCTTTGGAATTTTCTTCGGGAGGGTATAGAGTTTGAACCCTTCGACATTATTTATGTACATGTATATGCAACGGATCATTCTATGTGATGAACAAAATGCATTAGGACATATTTCTTACTAACCTTTGTCTGTATCGAACAGTTGAACCGTTACACGTGATTAGACACGATAAGATAGCGTTACTGATTCCAAATAATATTTCATTTTAGAGAATATTTCAACTTCTCTTTAGAGAAGCCAGTGCCCCGACCACCTGTCTGTCTGAATGACAAATATGGATAATGACCATATTCCTGTTTACAGCACAAAATCGATAATTCAGAAAATCAGAAACCGAAGGCATACAAAATCAGGATAAAACAAAAACCAAAGCAAACAAACAAAAACCGTCACCATATGAAAAGAAGCGAACTCCCGATATGGGAGTGAGACCAGGTGCCCAGGAAGAGTGAGCATCTCCTGCTTGCATGCAACACCCGTCGCTTCAATGTCAGGCGAACTCCTCGTGTGATAACATGCATGAACTTGCTACAACCAGAAGAGCATGGACTGTATTTCGTGCGCATTCTGTTTTAATATCCATTAACTTGTTAAACGTCTTCAAATTCAATAGCATCATTTAAGACCTGATAAATTATTCATCTGTGTGCATCTTTGATCCCTGTGTCATGATGTCTGTTTGTATGGTCATCTTACAGTGAGAAGGTTAATCTAAACCACAATTGTGCATTCTTTGAGACCTCTGGCTAATTGGAAGTGTACACCTTATCCGAATAACCACATCGTCTGCTACTGGTGTGGCAGATGACCGTTCTATGTCGGCACAGATTGCACATTGGTCTCGTTGGTTTATGTGATATTTCTATGTGATTTGGTGATCCTTTCCCTTTTGCGTCTCTTTCTGTGTATGTTTTTAAATTGTTTTTGCTGTTGATGCTACAACCGAGTGTTGTTGGACATCCCATCCTTTCTTCCATTATATGTAGCATTATGTTACAATGTAAAAATTCATCCTTTAATTCGTTTAGAAGTGTACTTCCTAGATTCCAGATATATCTAAATGATTGTTTAGAGATGAGCTGAAAATATGAAAAATCAAACGATAATGGTACAGAAACTAAATACATGTATATCAATTAAAGTATTAATGAAGTTAGTTTAATATCTGGTTATGCAGATACTCCTTTTTAATGTTGTGAATGGAAGTCAAAGAACCTTCTGCACCAATACCCACTACACACAATTTATACCATAGAAAAATAATTCAATTAAGTTATTGGTTTGATATATATCACTCCCATATCGGGAGTTCGCTTCTTTTCATGTGGTGGAGGTTTTTGTTTAATTGCTTTGGTTTCTGTTTTATCCTGATTTTGTATGCCTTCGGTTTCTGATTTTCTGAATTGTCGATTTTGTGCTATATACAGGGATATGGTCATTATCCATATTTGTCATTGAAATATAATTATGCTCTATGAAGAAAGTTGTGATACATAATAAGCGAATTTCAACAAGTGATGGCATAAGCGTTTTGCTTGATGCCGGAAATGAGGGCATCCAAATGATAGATATATGTAAATACTCCTCCGAAATCACCTCATAGGTGAAATGAGATTATTAACTTTTAAGGTAAAAATTCCCATAGGAAATTAATTTTCACAAGGGAATTAATTAAAAATCCCATGAAAAATCTAATATTCCCATCGAAAGTTTAATTTTCCGACGAGAAAATTATTCTCATTGGAATATTTTTCTCCCATGGGAAAGTTGCATTTTCATGAAATTTCCTGTAGGAGAAAAATACTTACAGGTAAAAAAAAACTACGTACCAATGGGGAAACTCTGCGTTCATAACTCCACCATGAAGAAGGCTTTGACCGAAACGTTGGAACTGCGCAAGACATCTACTGATGTTTTTATGTTAAACGACTTCAAATTCAATAGCATCATTTAAGAACTGATAAATTTATTTCTTACATTTTTTTTATATGAAAAGAAGAGAGGAGATCTCCAACAAGACCCCGTTGCAGCATCAACAGTAAAACACTAAAACACCCGATGCAAAAACACAAAAGACGAGTACAGCACGAGACGGAAAAGAGACAGACGACATGAAAACATCAAACACAAAAGACTACACATAAACCGACGAGACCAATGGGTAACCGGTGCCGACTTTGGACGGCCATCTGTCACGCAAGTAGCAAATGGTGTGGTTATCCTGGATTACGTGCGCACAACCCTCTCACTTCTCCAATTACCCAGAGGTCTCGAAGAACGTACAATTGTGGTGTAAAACAACCTCCTCACTGTAAGATGACATCACACAAACAAGACCGCGAAACGCAGAGGCCCCATAGACACAGATGAATATGTAAATGGATATAAAAAGAGGGCATGCGTAATACAGTCCGTGCTCTACCGGCTGTAGCGAGCTCATGTATGTAATCACCCGAGGAGTCCGACTGATATTCAGAGAGGACAGGTGGTCGGGGCCCTGTCTTCTCTAAAGAGGTTTGGACAGGGCCCGTCATGGAGTTCCGTCGTCACAGTCAGTCAGAGTGCAAGTCTCAAGGATGCGCTTGTACAAGACTGTAGATTGGTCAAGTACCAAGCCTAGTGTCCGTCTGGTGACATTAGATTCATGATTGATGAATGATTCATCTTTGTCTGGATATGCGTACATCCTTGTTTGGATCCGTTTGAAGTACCAGAACAAGGAGCACGCTTTTTGTTTTGCATTCCCGGATGGTCTTTGGTTTTCTCTGAAAGTGAAAGTCTGATCGTAAATAACTATTAATTTATCCGATCACATGACTTCATGGCAAGATACTAGTCAAGAGGCCATATTTATACTGTAGTTTTTGGAGCTAGGAAGGAACGAAGCTATATATTTTTACTGAAATATTCACTGGAACTCATTTTTATTAGAATTTTTGATTGAAAAGTTTACTTGAGACTATACATGGTAGTATGTTTGTTTAGAAAGAAAGAAAGAAAGAAATCTACTATCCAAATTACTGAAATTAGTGGGAAATGTCGTTATATTCAAAAAGAGTAAACCGATCGAACTTTTATTATTTGGCTTCCTCGCTGTTTTGCTAATATGTATGTATGCACGTCCACAGAGAGAGAGATTTATTTTCGATGTACATAAAAATATTTAATTACAATGTTAAACGTCTTTAAATTCAATAGCATCATTTCAAACCTGATAAATTTACAGCATGGACCAGACATGCACGTTTCGGGTACTAAACCCTCGTCAGTGATCCTCAGTCTAAACAATGTAATATGGCCAAAAAGTATGAGAATTAATATGTCCAAAAATGTACCAAAAGACGTAGCAGAATGGGTGGGATATGATGCTACAGGACCCACGTTTTAGAAATTTCAAGAAATTTTGTAACAGAAAATTTCAAATGCGTTGAAGACACGTTAAGCTACATCATGCATTTCAACAGACATACTTATACAATCAAATATAATGTTCATGTTCGATAAAGCATTTTATATATTTATCAATTTCATCCGGTTTGTTTTGACTGTAAAAATGCGTATTTCCGATGTTGACTGAAGTTAGTCGTTGGTTTAAACAGTATTTATTCAATTTACATAAAATAATTGTTACAATTAAGAAAGAATTTGAGGATTGAGTAACAAGGAGATACCTTATGAATGCAACTCTCTCCTACAATTCAATAAATTACAAGAATAGAAAACATTTACGAAGTGGACATTTTCAATACTATATAAACCTGATAAATAATTTGTAGCTAGTAGTTAGTCGTTGGAGGGCCACATATTTTCTCATTATCAATTTCAAACTAAAGTTTTTCTTTGATCTCAGTATTTTTTTAATTATCTATAATGTTAATTTTTCTTATCTTCTAAACAATAGCGTAGTTTAAAATTAACATATAATTTCCCTATTTAAAAAAGATGAAACATATACACAATATCTTTTCAAAAAGCGATAATCACTCATCAAATTCAAATAGCCACGATAGATATAACGCTAATACCAAAGCCATGATACTTCAATCTGTAGAACCGAGCGTACACTTCTATACGCTTGGGTGATCACACAGTTGACCGGTCACAAGCCCATGAGATAGATAATGATTGACAGCTAGCCCGAATCAGTAAAAGGCGCGGCTTAGACTTGGGCCTTTAAGAAAAGAAGGGAATGTATATGAAAAGAGTTACAACCCTAGCATGTAGCATCATATCCCATCAATCCTGTTACGTCTTTCGGGACATAATAATTTTCACACTATTTGGCCATATTACATTGTTTAGACTGAGGATCACATCCGAGGGTTAAGTACCCGAAACGTGCATGTCTGGTCCATGCTGCAGATTGATCTGTTCTCAAGTGATGCTATTGAATTTGAAGACATTTAACATTTGATTCACTTGGTGAGTGTCACTGCTGGTGGACCTGGAGTCCCCGAGGGCACACGCAGCCAAGTTCGATCAACTTCGGTTGTTAGTCTGTCTCTTTAACGCACTCGAAAATTTCTGTTATCAAAAAATCTTAAAATTTCTAAAACGTGGCCCTTGTTGCATCATAATCCACCCATCCTTCTCCGTCTTTCGGTACATATTTGGATATAATAATTTTCACACTATTTGGCCATATGACATTGTTTAGACTGAGGATTACTGACGAGGGTTTAGTACCCGAAACGTGCATATCTGGTCCATGCTGCAAATTGATCTGTTCTAAAATAATGCTATTGAATTTGAAGACGTTTAACATTTGAACCACCTGTCACTGCTTGTGGACCAGGAGTCCCCGAGGGAACATGTAGGCAAGTTCGATCAACTTTGGTTCAGATTCATCAACAAAAATAATCATTACCCATAACCGGAAATCATGCTCGAAAAATGAACAAGGACATACAAAACCGTTGAGGATCGTTTCCTACAATTAAAAAAGCTTTAAATTGATGAGGACCATTTTCTTAAGGAAGGAGTTGTTAAAAAGGGGCTGTATTTAGCCCTTGATCTCGTGCTGTATCTCTTCCGCATTACGATTCACATGTATGAAAAAATTAATCATAATTGAAATATGTATCTCAATACTTTTTATATGTTTTACATTTTGGTGAAGTACTCTTAGGATTCAAAAATTAAGGTAGAAAGAGGTACGGGTACTCGGACAGAAAACTGATATATCGACAAAAACGTATAAATTTTAAAATATCTTACCTTGAATGGATAAATATTCACTGAAAGACATCAAATATGTCTACATTATATATCAGAAATAAATTTTAAACGCTATATCTTCTTTAATTGGCAAATAATGAAATCCGGAACTCAAAAGACGGTCTCATTTTGTATTCAATGGCTATAATGTAAGCCTTTTTGCGCGAAATACACACTGGCGAAGAAATAAACATCGCTTTCGCTTATTTCGCTCCAATTTCTTGTATATTTCACTCCATCATTAGAATACATTATTGGCTGGATTAAAGAGGAAAATAGTCAATTTTGTCATATTTCATGGTCTATAATATCGATCTTTGAAAAAATGCACCCCTTCCTTTTTTGCTTTTTCGTCTCTTAGGTGGTGTTCCCCCGGAGATACAGAACCCAGCTTACAAGATTTTCAAGAAAATTGTATCATGGATATACACCTTCAGTATAAGTGACTTTCTGTATAGCCGGTGGAACAATGTTCAATAAACCTTTTCCGTTTTCTATTGATTTCTATAGGAAAAATACAAGTTTCGACCCAAATACTAACAAAATTATACAGAACAGATGAAAAATTACTATAGATTCTGATGGGATGCCGTACAGGTATAAATTTTACGGAGAATTTTTCTTGAAGTTTCAAAATTCTGCTTTTCAGGACATATTTTACGTCTTTTCTTAACGGCTCCTTTTTAAGTTCTAAACTCCTCGAGATATATTCAGTCTTCACGTACAGAAATGGTAGTCTCAGATAAAGACAACAATATATCATCAATAAAATAGATGAACCTCTTGGAATTGCTGGACGATCTTTGGGAAGACAAAAATACACCACACGAGGATTGTAACTCATTGTTATACATCTTGGTAGTAGAATATTATAAAAAAAAGTATCGATGGAATTAAAAACAAACATGTGTTGGATAAAGAAAACGAGGTTTATGAAAGTTTTTCCGTTAACGACAAAAAATACCAAAACGAGCAAATTTCAGTACTTCACCAATAATTTCTTCTCCTTTTGAAAAGGAGGGGATCTCAAACAAGACCTGGTTAAGTTTCAATTGACATTGACCAAGTATTACAGGGTGACGGGGACGATCCGTCCACTGTTCATCTAAGTGACGGAGACAATCCGTCCACCATTGACTTTACCGTATAAGTATATGGTGGACAGATCGTCTAAATCAATACACATACCTCCTTACATAGTTGAAATACACAACGGTGGACGGATGGTTTTAGACCCCACTTGTCGTATGGGTATATATGTGTCTGTGGACGGAATGGTTTGTGGACGGATCGTCTGGGGACGGATCGACTTTACCTGAGGACGGACTGGTTTGTGGACGGAAAGTCCTGTTACCGGTTTGGATAGGGCCTGTCATGGAGTCAGTCAGAGGGCAAATCTTAAGAAAGCGCTGTACAAGGCTGTGGATTGGTTGAGTTGCCAAGTGTCATATCCACGGTATAAAAGGCGTTTGATTATTGTGACGTATTTTCGATGGTTTGTCTGTCTACCTTTGATACTTCTAATTTTGCTTATTATATCACCTTAAAAGGCAGGTTGTGAAATACCGAAAGTTATCTACTCTTTCTTAGGGGTCCGAATTTTAAAAGAAACTGACAGTATTGTTGGTTAAATTTCCAAACTGTCTTATCCAGATAATGAAAGCGGGAACCTTGACCTAAAACTTTCTTTCTAATTTTTAAATTTCTATTATGAAAATCCAATACATCAGTACTTGCTCTAGCGTACCGGATGATCTTTGTGATGTTTATGAGGTAAGACGGTAGTCTAGGAACATCACCGTCAAGCCAGGATAAATTTATTATGTTAAATTCAAAATCATCTCTTTTTTTCATAATCACTTGTATGAATCTCTTCGTGTACAATTTTGATATTAAGGTCCAAAAATGGTGTTTCTGTGTTGTAATGTTGCCCAGTTGGGTGTCAATTCTTGTTGGTAAATGTATCAAAAATAGGATTGCCAATAGACAAAATATCATCTGCCATAGAAGTTCCCTAAGTTAAAACCTTAAAGTAGTTCCATACCCGTACTACGTCAAGCGGTAAAGTAGCAATAAAAAACGACCACGGAACAAAAATGTCCTAATTATATGACCGTTATCGATTCTACCTTTACATAGAAAATATGGGAATCTGATATGATGCTACCAACATAACAAATACTATAAAAAGAGAAAGTATCAACTAAAACTTCATCAACTCTAAATAACTACGTTGTAATATTAATAATTATATTACTGAGCCTGAGAGGACAGAATTTGTTCCTATAGCTTATACCGATATAATTGTCCCGATGTACCATTTTTATTATTCGTTAAATTCGTCGAACGTTGATGGTAATAAAGAACAAGTGCTACCAACCCAAGAAGTTGAACATCAAGAGGAAGTTACGACACAAAATGAGGATTGACAAAAAGGTAGCCGTGTAATAGAACTGGGTAAGAACATAAGGAGGATATAAACAGCATCCGAAGAACCGAAACGTTCGGAATGTCTTTTCCAATAAACTCTCAACTGACCCTATACTGTAAGCGCTGAATCGACATTGATTGTTTACATAGCAATGGAGCGAGCAGAATAGCAGAAGATAAGCTTCAGGAAGCAATCAATGATGTTGGACGAAATTAATGGAGAGAAAAAGAGATTACCGGGAAACATACATTACTAAGAAAATTAAATCTATAAAAGGGGACTCATTTAAATTTTAAAACATGCCATAAAGATACGGAAAACAAAGGCGATACTTAATACGATGCATGATGCGTCGAACGTAGGATCGTGGAGTTGGATGTTCTTGCGGAGCGGATGTATTGCTGCATTTTCCAAACACCCCTCCATTTTTCCAATATTGTTCGTGAGAGAAGGTACAATACAGTAATTATTATAAATCTTGAGAGAGAGAGAGAATACTATATTTTGTATCTTTTACAATGAATGCATAGAACATGGTTCATCGAATGTAAATTGCTTATCGTGTGTTTGTGTGTGTGTGTGTGGAGGGGGGGGGGGGTAGTAAGTCTTTCCCCGTGATTGTTGTAGCCTAGATCTATACTGGTATGGAATTATGTTCTCTTCATATACTTCAGAATTAAAACTAATATAATATACATGACTGCGATGTTGTCGTCATGCTAATCAATTACAATGAGAAGTCAAACGTGTTCATAATTTCTAAATAATTTCAATCTCCTATTCCTAGATGACAATGTAGCTGTGCATACTATACATTTTACATTATTAAATTTAGAACATAATTTTGTATTAATTCAATTTGCTTTCTCTGTCTCTCTCTTTCCAAAACATGACGTTTATATTATGAAATTGAGTGAGAAAATAACTTCAAACATTAAAAATGATTTATTACTGCCATTAAATGAGTTAAAGAAGATCCTGACGATAATCCTAACAGCACTCACAATAGAGCACCAACTTGAGCATCGACGGACCCCTAGCATGATACAGGTGGGACCAGGTGCCCGGGAGGAGTAAGCATCCCCTGTTGGCTAGCCGCATCCGCAATCGATGTTCATGCACGAATATAAAACAATATGTAAAATACATGCACTGCACTGTCTGAGGTTATGTCTTTATAGAAAGTGCTATGGTGACCATGTCAGGGAAAATTTTTAAAACACTTACTGTCAAACCCCTCGCGGGGAACTTGTTTACGAGCTCCACACGGCGAAGGGCATTAGTGTGACACAAATGAGTTAAAGAATTCCTGACGATAATCTCAACAGCACTCACAATAGAGCACCAACTTGAGCATCGACGGACCCCTAACAAGCTAGATGTGGGACCAGGTGACCGGGAGGAGTAAGCATCCCCTGTTGGCTAGCCACACCCGCCGTCGATGTTCATGGACGAAATTAAAACAATATGTAAAATACATGCACTGCACTGTCTGAGGTTAAGTCTTTATAGAAAGTGCTATGGTGACCATGTCAGGGAAAATTTTCAAAACACTTACTGTCAAACCCCTCGCGGGGAACATTATTTACGAGCTCCACACGGCAAAGGGCATAAGTGTGACTCAAATGAGTTAAAGAAGATCCTGAAGATAATCTCAACAGCACTCAAAATAGAGCACCAACTTGAGCATCGACGGACCCCTACATGTAGCAAGCTACAGGTGGGGCCAGATGCCCGGGAGGATTAAGCATCCCCTGTAAGCTACCCCAAAAAAGACGTTTTTAAAGGTCTACTACTGCGAAAGGATGCATGAGATTCGCCTGAAAAATTGAATTTGTACAAATGAGAATGTATAGTTTCATATGAAAAGAAAGATTTTGCATTACAAAATTTTGTAAAATTAACTAATTTTTAGGGACACCGTCCCTTTAAGAAGTTCTAAAAGCAGATATAAGTATAAGTATCACTTCAAGTATAAGTGATAGTGACATAATAACGTTCACACTATTTGGTCATATTACATTGTTTAGATTGAGGCAAAGGAGGGGATCTCCAACAACACCAGGTTGTAGCACCAACAGCAAAACCCCAAAACACACAATGAGTATCACTGACAAGGGTTTAGTACCGAAACTTGCATGTCTGGTCCATGCTGAAAATTTACCTGTTCTTAGATGATGCTATTGAATTTGAAGACGTTTAACTTTAAAATCTCATACTTACATTCACCATAGTAAGTACTACATTTTGATACCAAGACATTTGACCTGGTGACCTTGACCTTTGAGTTATATTTTGGTTAAGAAGTTCTTAAGGCATGTATTTTTTTTTTCACATGTAAGTGACAAACATTCACTACAACAAATACTACATTTTGATACAAAGACATATGAACTACACTGCCATCCATAAATTAGTATATTAATTAGTGACGACTTCAATTTCAGCATTACAAACTTTCCTTTTCTGAGTAGCAACATCCCTTCATCGCCTGCTTATGGCGTGTTCATATCTCAGTTGATACGCTATGCCAGAGCAAGTACGAAATATACGGATTTTGTTCTGAGAGCTAGGCGTCTTTCAGATAAGCTTCTCAGTCAGGGATATGTTTGTGACCGACTAACATCGTCACTGAGGAAGTTCTACGGTCGATATGGGGAACTCGTCATACACTATGATGTCCCACTCTCCAGAATGGTGGGTGATATTCTGTCATAGACCATTTGAACCATCCAAGCCAAGATTGTACTCTATGTCTTCCGAAATGGAAGTTACCGGATGTGACAGTTCTACCGAATTGAAGCGGCGGGTGTTGCATGCAAGCAGGAGATGCTTACTCTTCCTGGGCACCTGGTCTCACTCCCATATCGGGAGTTCGCTTCTTTTCATGTGGTGGAGGTTTTCGTTTGTTTGCTTTGGTTCCTGTTTTGTCCTGATTTTGTATGCCTTCGGTTTCTGATTTTCTGAATTTCGATTTTGTGCTGTATACAGGGATATGGTCATTATCCATATTTGTCATACACCATTTCCATTCATGTTGCTGTTAGAAACTGAACAATTTCGAATATATTGCTGTATAACTCTGAAGATGAACCTTATAGAAATCATTTGTAACAAACTTGACCCAAATATTTGCAATTTTTGAATTTTCATTCTTTTTTATATAAAAATGACATTTTTTGAAAAAAAAAAATGTGCAGATGAAAAAAATATCTTTTTACATTTTTGTTATCACGATTCATAATTTAAAATTATGTGAAGCCTATTATTATTATTCTTTCAAGTTCAGAATGGAAAAATTAGGAATAATTTATAAAGAGTTTAGAAAAATTTCCTTGTTTGTATAGTTATTTATGGATGGCAGTGTAATTCCTTGCCTTTGAACGTTTGACCTTGTAGTAATATTTTGGGTAAGATGATCTTTAAGCGGGTATCACTTCAAGTATAAGTGATAGGGCTTTCATATTTTATACATACATTCACTATAACAGGTGCTACATTTCGATACCGCGACATAAGACCTTGTGAACTTGACATTTGACCTTCTTTAAACTATAAGGGGTGACTATTATAGTTTCACATATTCCTCATGTCGAAAGCTTTCATTTGATACCATGGATTTGACCTGGTGACATTGAACTTTGACCTACTTTTAAATAATACGGGATAGGGCTTTGATATTTCACATATAGGTTCCTCTTGATGAGAGCTTGCATTTTATATCACAACTTTTGACCTAGTGACTTGAACTTGACCTTTAACATTCTTTTTAATTATAAGGGTAGGGTTTTGATATTTCACATATAGATTCCTCATGACCAGAGCTTACATTTGATACACTGACTTGTGGCCTTTACCTTTGACCTACTTTAAACTATGAGGGGTATGGCTTTGATATTTCACATGTAAATTCCATGACCAGAGCTTTCATTTGATACCATGACTTTTGACCTAGTGACCTTGACCTTTGACCTACTTTCAAAGTATTGCTGTATTGCCTTGATATTTTACATATGACCAGAGGTTTCTGTATTATGTCATAAATGAATGTTGTCGTCATGATCTTCTTTATCTCATTTCAGTCACACTTATGCCCTTTGCCGCGTGGAGCTCTTAAAAAAGTTCCCCGCGAGGGGTTTGACAGTTTTTTGAATATTTTCCCTGACGTGGTCGCCATTGCCCTTTCTATATAGACATTACCTCAGACAGTGCATGTTTTAAGATATTGTTTTCATTTTTCGTACATGAACATCGACGGCGGATGTGGCTAGCCAAACAGAGGATGCTTACTCCTCCCGGACACCTGCCACCCCCCCCCCCCCGTTCCTCCTCGGTTAATGTGTAGTCTTGTGTTTACATGTCGTATGTCTCTTTTCCGTCTCATACTTTTGTGTTTTTGCATCGGGTGTTTTTGGTGTTTTGCTTTTGGTGCTGCAACAGGGTCTTGTTGGAGATCCCCTCTCTTCTTTTTGCTATGGCGGATGAATACGTCTGACGCGTAGCAAGATTGAGGCTTGGAGATTGCTCAGACAGTGCATGTATTTTATAGATTGAATGTTTCGTTTTCGTGCGTGAAGGTCGACGACGGGTGCGGCTAGCCAACAGGGGATGCTTACTCTTCCTGGGCACTTGGTCCCACCTCTAGCTTGCTAGGGATCCGACGATGCTCCATTTGGTACTCTATTGTGAGCGCTATTGAGATTGTCGTCAGGATCTTCTTTATGTCTGTTTAGGGAAAAACGTCCCACGGGGTATAATTCATCACTTTAGGGCAGTTCTGGTTTATTTTTCAAAAAAGAAGATAATTTGAATAAATTTGTTTCAAAATGTTATTCATACAGGATTGGTTTTGGTAGTATTCCACATATTGGATTAAGGTATCCGTTGTAAAAATAAATATCAAGTGTATTATATAGTTAGAATCATGGCATATTTTTACCTAAATATACCTAATACAACATAAATAATGGTTTCCAACATCAAAGGTCAGCATGACGACCGTCGCTCAAGTCACGGAAACTATCGAGACACTGCCGAAGATCATTTAAAAACTGTTTAAATGGACGAAACGTCCGCGAGATCTTCATTTGTACATTGGATACGTTAAGGAAGATCCTGACAATAATCTCAACAGCACTCAGAATAGAGCACAAAATTGAGCATCGACGGACCCCTAGCAAGCTAAATTGGGACCAGGTGCCAGGGAGGAGTAACGATCTTGGATGTTCCAACTGTGATGCTGTATGTAAAGTACCAACAGGTAAACAAAGTTGACTTGAACACAAAATACTAACTGTTTAAATGAGTACCTCCCGCTAAAAATTCAGTCCGTCCGTCCAACCGTCTACCTTTTTTCTGTCCATTGTAGATTTCTTTCATATTATGGCTTTTCTGTTTAATGCATATATACATTCACCACAAGTATTACACAGGTAATTGTGCCACACGTGAAATTCACGTGAAGTTAACGTGAATTCCATGTTATAATTTTCACGTGAAATTCATTTGAAAAGAGCTCACATGCTAAATTCACGTGAAGATATTTACGTGAAGTTCAGATGATTTTCACGTTAACTAAACGTGAAATTGCTGTCAGGTGAAATTCATGTTACTTTCTTCATGTTAACTTCATGTGAAAGTGCTGTCACCTGAAATTCACGTTTTTTCTATGTGAAATTCATGTATGAGCTTTTTTTATTCATATGAAATAATATGCATGGTGTTTGACTTGTTGTCCTTTGTATTGGTGTTTATAATTTTCTTCATTGGACTGTCTATTCCCAAATGTGACAGATTCTTCCATATACATATAGATGGTTTGTATGATCACAATCTACAACTAACAATTGCATATTGTTCAATACGTATGGCTCATATTTCCAATATTGTAGTCAGCAGTTGGCAAATCTCTTCTTATGTTGATGTGTGAGAATAAATCAATGTATTCTGCTATGGTTTTGCGATCGAATCCTGTATTAAGCAAATAGTCTTGTGTTCGAGGGTAAAATGCTACAGTTGAACTTGGATGCTTGTCTTCTGGTTTGTCTGATTTTCTCTATCTCCAAGCACCTCCTCTGACTACGTCTGAGTCACAAGACATAAATATAAGATGTATAAGTTGTATCTGTAGCAGTGCCATTTACTGTACTATATAAGAAAATGACAAAATAGATTTAATCAAATATTCACATTATTTGTTATCTCTATTACTTATATTCTCGTTATGTTACAATATATATAAAAATAGACATCTACAAAAATAAAAATTGATACATGTGATAATTGCTCATGGTCATTTACGAGAACATTGTACACTGACATCTTATGGAGAAATGTATTCTGAAAAGAGAAAAATATTTGTAGATATGAACAGCACAAACTGCATTAAAAGAAATTTAATGAATGAACAATATGTTGTATGTGTATATTTAAAATTAACAAGATATGACGTTATCATTTCCCACCAAAATCAGTTCTTGTGTATTAAAATTATAAAAAAGACAAGATTTTAAACGTTTGATGAATTTGAGTAACATCAATAAAGAGAAAGCTATTTTAGCCTAAAAATAACCAACTTTAATTTATTTCTTCATGTCTCATTTGTCATGGTAATTAACGTTTACCTAATGAACAAATGTGTTCAATTTTTACTATCATGTAGCAGATATGTCTTTTGATGAAGGGGATGCTTATTCATCCCGGGCACCGTGTCCCACCTTTAGCTTGTTAGGGGTCCGTCGATGCCCAGTTTGGTGCTCTATTGTGATTGCTGTTGAAATTATCCTCAGGATCTTCTTTAACTCTTTTGATGGAGGGACAGACATGCAAAATTCCTTACCTTTCACAATTTGGTCTCTCCTCATTGACCTGGGCTTAATCTCATATACTATAAGGGATAATGCTTTGATATGTTTCTCCTATAACTAACCTAGAGCTAAGGTCAAAATTGAAAGATAACAGACATAATATAGTTCTGGTAGGTCACATGCAATTTCAGTGAATCTTGAAGGAATTCTGGGAATATTTGCACGCGTCAACCAGAATTATACTAACATGAACATGCAAAGTAATGACAAAAACGGATAAAGACCATATCCCTGTATACAGCACAAAATCGATAATTCAGAAATTCAGAAACCGAAGGCATACAAAATCAGGATAAAAGAGGAACAAAAGCAAACAAACAAAAATCACCACGTGTACTATATGAAAATCTCCTTGCATGCAACGCCGCTTCAATTAATTGCATTGTACATTACAATTATAAGATATTTATGTTTGTCTTATCTTTACTTTCATTGTCGTTCATTTTTTTTTAAGAATGAATGCATGAATGAATGTTGTTTTTTTCCATGAAAACAACGGCCAACGACACTTGGATATTTGGTTGGTAGGGGTGTGTTGACCGCAGGAATCTACATTGAACAAACCCGGAATCCAAGTTTATGATATGGCCGGCACGAATCGGCAAATTTTCTAGGGCATTAATGACTGTGTCTTACTCGAATAAAATAAAACTAAACGATCGGCAATCATATTTTACCTTGTTAAGCTTTAATATCAATGATACGGCCGGGATTCTACTTGCCTCCGCTTCGTCTCTTCGAATTCAAGCGCCATGTTTATAGTTTACACACATGCGTCAGGTAAAACATGTGACACCGCGAGGATGTTTCCATAACAACGTCCATTCATATGGATCGAGGACTCATTGGACTGTCCATTCCCATAAGTGACAGATTCTTCCATATACATATATATGGTTTAACTGTATGAATACAATCCAAAGCATACAACCAAAACTTGCATATTGTTCCATACTTATGACTCGTATTTCAAATAGTGAGCAGTTGGCAAATCTCTGCTTATGTTGATTTGTGAGAATAAATCAATGTTTTCTTCTATGGTTTTGTGATCGAATCCTGTATTCAGCAAAGAGTCTTGTGTTCGAGGGTAGAAATGCTACACTTGATCTTGGATGCTTTTCTTCTGGTTTGTCTGATTCTCTCTATCTCCAAGCACCTCCTCTGACTACGTCTGAGCCACAAGACATAAATTATAAGATGTATAAGTTGTTTCTGTAGCAGTGCCATTAAATGTACTAAATAAGAAAATGACAGAAGAGATTTAATCAAATATTCACATTATTTATTATCTCTGTTACTTATATTCTCATTATGTTACAATATATATAAAAATAGACATCTACAAAAATAAAAATTGATACATGTGATAATTGCTCATGGTCATTTAAGAGAACATTGTACATTGACATCTTATGGAGAAGTGTATTCTGAAAAGAGAAAAATATTTGAAGATATGAACAGCACAAACTGCATAAAAAGAAATTTAATGAATGAATATTATGTTGTATGTGTATATTTGAAATCAACAAGATATGACGTTATCATTTCCCACCAAAATCAGTTCTTGTGTATCAAAATTATAAAAAAGACAAGATTTTATCAGTAAAAGTTTAATGAGTTTCAGTAACATCTAATAAAGAGAAAGTTATTTTAGCCTCAAAATAACCAACTTTAATTAATTGCTTTATGTCTCATTTGTCATGGTAATTAACGTTTACCTAATGAACAAATGTTTTAAATATTAACTATCATTTAGCAGATATGTCTTTTGATGGAGGGGATGCTTACTCATCCCGGGCACCTTGTCCCACTTCTAGCTTGATAGGGGTCCGTCGATGCTCAATTTGGTGCTCTATTGTGAGTGATGTTTAGATTATCCTCAGGATAATCTTTAACTTTTTTGATGGAGGGAAAGACATTCAAAATTCCTTACCTTTCACAATTTGGTCTCTTTTTCCTTGTCTGCATTTTTCATGCTTTTCAGCATCATTGTCAGCCTCAACTCTGAGCTAAAATTTCATCTAGAAGTCCTGATGTTCTGAGGGCAGCAGCTTGTTTTCATGGCAAAAACAACATTTATTCATTCTTTAAAAAAATGAACGACAATGAAAGTAAAGATAAGACAAACATAAATATCTTATAATTATAATGTACAATGCAATTAATTGAAGCGGCGGGTGTTGCATGCAAGCAGGAGATGCTTATTCTTCCTAGGCACCTGGTCTCGCTCCCATATCGGGAGTTCGCTTTTTTCATATAGTACACGTGGATATTTTTGTTGGTTTGCTTTTGTTCCTCTTTTATCCTGATTTTGTATGCCTTCGGTTTCTGATTTTCTGAATTATCGATTTTGTGCTGTATACAGGGATATGGTCTTTATCTATATTTGTCATTACTTCGCATGTTCATGTTAGTATAATTCTGGTTGACGCGTGCAAATATTCCCAGAATTCCTTCAAGATTCACTGAACTTGCATGTGATCTACCAGAACTATATTTTGTCTCTTATCTTTCAATTTTGACCTTAGCTCTAGGTAAGTTATAGGAGAAACATATCAAAGCCTTACCCCTTATAGTATTTGAGATTAAGCCCAGGTCAAAGTTTGTCAAAAGTAGGTCATACTTCAAGGCCAAGATCAAGGTTATTTTTAAGGCATGTGATTTCTGTAGTAAGGAATTTCAACGATTTTATGAAAACCATATCAAATCATAAGATTCATGTCATTTATTCATTTTAAGAATAAAAACTAATAGGTCCGTGATGAAAATCAAGACCTCTATTTATTTGAAATTAGGGTGAAAAAAATGCTGGAAATTTGTTGCTAAAAATAGCACATTTCTAACGAAAATACAAAAAGTGCTAAAATGTACTCATTTGATTTTAATTTTCTATGTTAAGATACAATAAAGCAGATCAGCAACTTTGTATAAAACTTGATTTTATCACATTTCACCGTATATTTTGTTCCGTTAATCATCTGAATAATTTTCATATAAAATCCAAAAACAGCGATAATTACAGATAATTTACTACTTATCCATGAATTTGTATCAAGTTCATTACTTTTAATCATAATCTTGCTTAAGGTGATGAGAAGTAGTTAAAGTTGGTTAGGATTGAATAGGATGGGATAGAATAGAGTGGATAAAAGGTGGATGTAGGATAGGATAGAATACCATTAATGTCAAAATAAATTATGTGTCTCAGTCTTTCATGCGTGGATCCAGAAATTATTTCAACATATCCCCTTCCCTACTGATCTGCACCAAATTTATGAAAAGAATGTGGTTTGGGTATCGTGTTACGTCATCACCACTTTCTTAAAAAACATGTATATGATAGTTAACAAATATTCCACTATTTGTTTGCAAATGTTGAAAATAGTATGTTTGACAAAATTTTAGTGATATTTGAATAAAACACATCCAATTTCTAATCTAATCTTATTTGCTTGTTAGATCTTTAGTTAGATAAAAAACAAAGTTACTTTGACCATTAAAACGATATGTCATAATAACGATATTCGAACCCCATATAACTTAAAGAAAAACGCAGTGTCCCAATTCTATTACCAGAGAATAGCCATTCGGACACGCATGTTTTGGATAATTGAATAAGCAAACAAAAATTCTGGATTCATGCCTATTTCTGCATAAAAATAATCAAATGTATATCGATTTTTATTTGTTTATACAGTTATTTTTCTTTATATATTTCATGTAATCAGAGATAAATCGTATAAATTCATTTTATCCAAAACAAACGTTTACTACACAATTCAAAAATAAGTAATATAGGGGATAAATTGATATATTACAAAAATAGTTTCAATGAATCAAATAATTGGTAAATTAGGCAATGGACATAGAAAAGAGCACCGGGGCAAAAATGCAGTTACGGATCGAAGCTACGACGGATACAGTGTACACGTACGGGGAAGGAACTGATGTAAGGAATATTTATATTACATTTTATTAATCACTTTGTAATTAGAGAGGTTAAGTTACAAGATTATTCATAGTTAACAATCAATTAATAGTATGTTCAGCAGACTATAATGTTGCATTTATAAAAATTGAACCTGGCGTTCAAGTGCAAAATATCTCCTTTTATTGACAATGAAGCTTTAGTTAGGCGATGTTTATGGCCAGCAGTAGATGCTTAATCATTCAAAGAATCTTATCACCCTTCATTTAAGGTAGTCAACCCATAACTAAAGAATGGATAGTGTACAATGACCTTTTCCATCACATTACAATTTGTTACAATTTCCCACATAGATGTAGCAAAAGTTGACGACAGTGCGATTACAGGGGATTCCCAAATGAATTAGAATGAAGTTCTGCAGATGAAAATGTAAAAAAATGTATGTTACAACCGAATCTGTCGGCACATTAAAGGTTTACCTATCGTTGACGAATATCAGTATACCATAAGGATATCAGTAGTCATCAGCAGAAAGCGTAATTTTGAGCGGAAGTAGGCGGTTATGGGTGTACAACCTTAAATTGATGAATATTGCTACTTTCTATTGTATTTTCATAGGTAAAAGTATATAAATATCTGATGCTCTTAAATAAATATTTTCCTTTTTTTAATAAAAGGAATCGACTTCCACCAAGACAGTAGAGAAGGCCGGAAAAGACAAAGATGAGAGTGCCAAGAAAATGCACCAGCACTCTCAAACAACGGAAAGTGCATTTGATGATATATGGGATATGAATAAATGTAGGGTGTGTGGGGAGGGACAACTGGAGCGGAGAGAAATTTGGATAGGCTGCAGCCATCCAAGTTGTGATTATTGGTTACATGCGGAATGTATGGGCATTTCTGCCAAAACAAAGGCTTTTGTCTCGAGTATCAAGTGGTACTGTGTGAAACACAGAAGCATGAAGCATTAAAGAATAAATTAGTATATTCTGACTTATTGTTTATTTCATGTTTTTATTCTTGGTTTTATTAGTAATGTATTATTACCTCTGAAATCCATTCAACATTTTTTGCAAATTTCACCCAGTTCTCACCAACTGGGGGACCTGTAGGGAGGAGCCTCTTACAATCACTCTTTTTTGACTCCAGAACAAAATCTCCACCCTCATGTTTGCAGTCGCTACCAGATATACTATAGGACTCATGATTCTCAATGAACGCGAGTATTTCTGACGGACATTAGATTCGAATACAGACGTCCCTTATAAAAGTCTCCATATACTTATGCATATTCAACCTAAAAAATAGAGGGGCAAATGTTGCCTTAGCCGAGTTATGGCTGCAGAATTGTTTCTGCGCACACCAGCTCTAAATACTTGAAGACCTAAGCAGTATGCAAAAACAATATCAACAAGAAATTGATACATCTCATTACCCTGAGGGATCCACTTGAAGAATCCATCAGCTATTGGTAGCTCTTGTTTTTGAAGAGTGAACTGAAGATATGGATCAAACAGCTCAGAACCCAGCGCATAGGTAAATATTTGAAGAATTTCCCAACTTTTGTGGTGATTTTTAATCAAGGAAAAGACTTGTTATACTTAGACTTATATATTTTATATAAACACCAACACTCGAAAAGTATGGAAGAAGAATCACAAGATCACATTGCATTGAAGTATTCTGATTCAGTATAGAAAATAACCTGTAGCATTCTGACCAGACAATTGCGCTTTTGGTGACAAAATACAAGTATTTCAGCTACAAGGTCAATGCCGACATCCCAGAGGAGTTTAAATAGGCCACGGACCATATTGATTTCATAGTGACCAATCCTGGAAGGTACACCATTTAAATTTGAATATAATGGTAGAATGAAACACTTTAGAATGAAATGTCTTTTCCAGAGGAAAGGGGTTATAACAAATGAAAACACAAACACTCAAATACACAAATTTTCGGCCCTTTTGCCTTTATCAAGTGTAAAAAACGACGAACCATAACAAAAATTATTAAAATCCATCCTTGCTTCTCTGGTGTTCATTGCAAAAAAAAGATTTTGTTTTTGCAATGAACGCCATAGAAGCAAGAATGGATTTTACTTAGAATTGTTAAAGATCGTCATGTTTGAGTGTTTGTGTTATTTGAAATACTTTAATTTATCAAATGAATATGAATATGAAGCAAGAAGAGCTCTTTACACCTCTCCTGATATTCAGAACGAGATTCTTAATATTTTTGGCGAACAGATACGATCCGAGATAGTAGAAAGTTGTAACAACAGTAAATGTTTTGCCTTGATTGCAGATGAAACACAAGATGTTTCAACCCGAGAGCAACTGTCTGTTTATTTAAGATATGTTATGCGTGATCAAAATAGTAAGAAGGTTTCTGTCAAAGAGAATTTTCTTGATTTCGTTTTGGCAACATCGACCACAGGAGAATATCTTCATGTACTGTTGGTAGATGTTCTTAGAAATGCAGGGATCAACATTGAAAAGATGCGAGCACAATGTTACGACGGAGCCGCCAATATTTCCGGCAAGTACAAGGGTGGACAAGCGATAATGCGTCAGGAAATACCTGGAGCAATCTACGTGCATTGCAAAGCACATTGCTTGAACTTGGCAATTGCGACAGTTGTAAGGACGTACACGTGAGAAATGTCATGGCAACAGCGCAGAAAGTTGCATTTTCATTCGATTATTGTGCTAAGAAATTCGGATGCATCCACCAAAGAAATTATGGATAAGCAACAGAAACCACGGACACTGTGTGAGACGCGATTGACAAGTAGAACGGACTCTTTATACACGTTCAAAGCAGCCATTCAAGTTCTGGTACATAGTAAATTTCCCCTAGCTTGACGGTGATGTTTCTAGATTACCGTCCTATGGTATATATATTTCACAGCTCATCCGGTATGCTAGAGCATGTACTGATGTTTTGGATTTTCATAGTAGAAATTTACAAATTACCAAGAAACTTTTAGGACAAGGTTTTCGCTTTCACAAACTATTAAAGACTTTCTGGAAAGGGGTAGGGCCACGATACCCCTAAATCGGCCCTTGATTTTTCTCTTAAAATACATTTCATGAGGAATACTTGTCAATGATATCTCTCATGTAAATACACGAATGTTTACCGCTTTTCATGAAAAGAATAATATCACCAAGCAATGTGCCATTTAACTGTAATGACGTCATGAAGTGACGTCATTTTGACGTTATTGATAAAATATTACGAAAATTGCTGGGAATTTTGTCTTTTGTCGTAGAATTCAATGTGGCCGCATGCGTTAACTGAGATAAAACGTTTATGACAAAAGGATATAATGATAATCTTTCACATATAAATTTTCCATTTTAGTTAATGCATGCGGCCATTGCTAATTTAATAGAAATATTGAGTTTTTGCATCTATTTCGCCGAATATGACCTATTTTGGTGTTTCCGAAGGGCTAAAAGGTGTTGATAATTGCAATGTTTACAAAAAATAGATTCGTGATTCAGAAGAGAACGTTTCAAAATGTCAAATAACAGTTAAAAATTCTATGAAGTACAATGTTCAAAATTTATCAAAATAAAGGGCCAATATCGGGCTTCGTGGTCCTACCCCTTTTACAAAAATTATTGTCAACTTCTTCTGAAATTCGGACCAATACAGGCAACAGAGTATATTACTTGGGTATTTCACAACCAGCATTTTATGGTGACATTATTAACAAGATAAGAAGGACCAAAGATAGACAACATCACTATCGAAAATGCGTCAGAATCATTAAACGCCTTTTATACCGTGGATATGATCCTAATGTCACCAGACTGACACTAGGCTTGGTACTTGACCAATCTACAGTCTTGTACAAGCGCATTCTTAAAACTTGCACTCTGACTGACTGTGACGACGGGACTCCATGACGTGCCCTGTCCAAACCTCTTTAGAGAAGACAGGGCCCCGACCACCTGTCCTCTCTGAATGTCAGTCGGACTCCTCGGGTGATAACATACATGAGCTCGCGGCGGCAGAGCACGGATTGTATTACGTACGCCCTCTTTTTATATCCATTTACATATTCATCGGTGTTGTTTGGGCCCCTGCGTTTTGCGGTCTTGTTTGTGTGTGGTCATCTGACAGTGAGGAGGTTGTTTTACACCACAATTGTACGTTCTTCGAGACCAATGGGTAATCGGAAAAGTGAGAGGGTTGTGCGCACGTAATCCAGAATAACCACACCTTCTGCTATTTCCGTGGCAGATTGCCGTCCTAAGTCGGCACCGGTTGCCCGTTGACCTCGTTGATTTGTTTAGTCCTTTGTGTTTGATGTTTCTGTGTTGTGCGTTGACGTTCCTTGTCCCTCCAGTGTCTCTTTCCGTGCTTGTCTGCTTTGTGTTTTTGCATTGGGTGTTTTGCTGTGGGTGCTACAACCGGGTGTTGTTGGAGATCCCCTCCTTTGATTCACTGGAAAAATTCAGTCTGAAGGTGATGATAAGGCTGGCCAGTACTTAGCATCGATCATGCGGATTGAGTTTATTATTGCATTATTGGTTGCAGAACATATTTTGCAAAATACTGTGCTGTTGTCAATGTTGCTTCAAAATACCCACTGCGACTTATTGGAAACAGTTGTGGAGGCTAAGGCGGTAATACATCTGCTCCAAAATGAACGAAGCGACCAATCAGTATGGGATGATATTTACCAATGCGCTGTTGACCTTGGACATCCGTTTTGTATTTCTGAGAACATGCCGAGATGATGCAGTGGACAGACCACCAGACCCAACCACTCAGCACAGAGTCAGAAAGATTATTGGAGGATTTCGCTCTTCTACTCATTCATCGATCACATGACTGTGGAGTTGACTTCTAGACTTCTGCAGTCTAAGGATAGATTCCATGCTCAACATTTCCTTCCCTGCACGGTTGACAGCATAACCAATGACCAAAAAGGCACGATATATGCGGCATACAAAGAGGACATAGGTGGATTAGAGTGTGACTTCAAGCGAGAAGTTGCCCGATGGAGAGCCAGATGGGCTATTGCATCTCCGCAAGACATAAAGCCAAATTCTCTATGTGAGACCTTGGACATTGACGAGTCGAACCTCTATGCAAGTCCAAAGAACATGAATATTTTTACCTTGAAAAAAGGTTCAAGTCACAAGTACGTTGTAGCGTGTATGATATGAGAATGCTCTTTCATATTTTAAAAACAAACTTCTAATGAAATAAAGTTTCAGTTATTTCAAAAAGTCGTTCAGAAAGCAAGAATTTGGGTTCAAATATTGAAAAATTTCTCGGGGGAGGCCCCCCGAAAGCCCCTCCCCCCCTGTAGGCGGGGGTGACCCCCTCCTGCAATCTCCCCTTCTCGGCGCTTCGCGCCTCGAATGAAGCCTTTGACTCTATTTGGCGTGCACTTCAAAACCTCCTAGCTACGCCCCTGGTTTTTTTCCCCAATCTAGACCCTTTGGTATGGATTTTATGTTTTCAATAAAATTTATTTTCAGGGACACCGTATCTTTAATTTTTTTTATATTTCATTTTTATATAGCCCATCTGATTATTGTCAAAAAAAAGTAACAACATCTACACCAGATGGACATTTCAGAGGAGGCAGGGACTTCAGATAACTTGTGAGTGTGCTGTAACTTCCACTCGGTGTACCTTAATAATTCATGTAAATATGTCACTAGTATACATAATATATATATTTGTTGTTTATGCAAGGGAAATGCATTAGCCATTGGGCAGATCCGACATTTTCTGAATACTTAACGTTATTGTTTATTTCTTATATATTTTACGACGATGTTAATGAGTTTAAGAAGATCCTGACGATAATCTCAACAGCACTCACAATAGAGTACCAAATTGAGCAACGACGGACCCCTAGCAAGCCAGAGGTGGGATCAGGTGCCCGGGAGGAGTAAGCATCCTCTGTTGGCTAGCCGCACCCGCCGTCGATGTTCATGTATGAAAATAAAAACAATATATAAAATACATGCGTTACACTATCTGATGTTATATCTATATAGAAAGTGCTATGGCGACCATGTCAGGGAAAATATTCAAAACACTTACTGTCAAACACCTCGCGGGGAACTTTTTTACGAGCTCCAAACGGCAAAGGGCATAAGTGTGACACAAATGAGTTAAAGTTAATATGAATGAAAAGCATCATCATATTTAGTTGAAGAAAAAGAAAATATTTTGAAGATCTCAATTATTTCTCTATTTTTGTTTTCATCAAAACATAAGCTAAAACAGCAGAGTTGACAACAATTAACAACATGTTAAAAGATTTTGCGCAAAGGCCAGCGGAGCAATGTACTGAGGGTTACTCATGAGGTAGATGGAATCCTCCGCCTTAGCCACAAATACTGGCTTTGCCTCAACAGGTCCATTCAAACCGTTCAGAAATGAAACGACAACACTGTTTCTTTGCGCACACCACTCTGAAAGTATTGATCTGTTTATGAAGTTGGTGCATGTACATGTGGAGGACGTTCAACTCAAATTTCAACAAAGAGCAAGGAAGTGGGAGATGAAAGGAATATCGAATAAAGATAAGAACGTGAAAAGTAAATACTGTTAATATACATCTCCAGGGTGGTGAGTGCGCGATATAAAACACAATTAGTCAATATAGGCGGCGATAGTGGCCTTAAACCGATCAGCTGTCTTGCTGTTTATAATAGTATCAAGCAATTGACAAAAATATAAAAGAATTAAAAAAATATTTTTCAGACAAAAAAACCCAGATGTCTCCCCCCTCCCTTTAAGTTACTTTGACCTTAGGCCAAGATGATGTGAAACCTTTGAGTCATGGGCAATACCATAAGAACTAAATGATTTTGACCATGGGTATATGACCTTGGGACAAGATGATAAGAAACCCTCCAATCCTGAACAACAGCATACTTAAGTATAAGATTTACAATTTCATTGAAAAATATGAAACTTGACCTTAACCTTAGTCATATGGTTTCTATGGCGTGAAAGAGATGGCATTGTACAGTCTCCCTCTCCACTTACTCCCCTGTCACCTTTAAGCAGGGTCGTGCGTCGTTGGAGGTAGCATTGGCAGTATATGTCATTGCTTTTCTGTCACTTGTAGTATCAAACCGTTTGCTTGTTTCGGAATGACGTCATCCATGGTAAGAGCAGTCTGTTGGAGGTGTTACAAGTCTCCAGGCAAGGGAGACAAAAAGCCATATGGCTAACAAGGAGCACAACTGCCTGAGAGTCATCTGCCCATTTTGTAAAACGAAGTTCCTTCGGAGATCGAATCCTGAGTTGTTGGATCATTGTACTAAACACCACAAGAGGCAGGTAGTCAGTTCATCGAAAGGGTTCTTTGTGGAGGCTAATGGGTTCTGGCTGTCGAGACACTCCAGATACTACATTAAACTGGTGGCGCCGTCTAGAAAGAAAGACATCCAAGCAGTCAAGGCCAGGGAACTTATCAGAGGGAAGTTCCATAGTGGATCGGAAGAGTTGGAAGCTTGGGAGGCTGGATGGGCACTTGTTACCCAGACAAAACGAACAAGGGAGCCATCTATGGAACCAGAGTCCAATTTTCAGCCTGATTATGAGGAACATGGCTATTCTCCATCAAAGCCAAAGAGTGATGTGGAGTTCCGTCTTGAAGAACTAACTAGCGTGGAGGGTGGTTTAGAGGCTATATTAGCATCGGATGATAAAGCGGTATGGTACAAGGTGTTCCTTTCAAAAGCGGTTTGCAGCATGGAGAGAGATAGCCAGTGTTTTCAGACGACTCAGAGCGCCACTTCCAAGTTCAAAGCTGGAATCCTGGAGACATGCAACTATGAACCAATCGTTAGCGAAGACACTATCGAAAGGCCTACGAGTATCTTCATCTCTCATACGATCTGCCAAATTTGCCATAATGGACCAGCTGGCTAGGCCAGTTAAAAGGACAAAGAGGGAGCCAACAGCTCTTAGTGTACATGTACCATCTGAAAAAGACAAGGAGGATACAACACCAAAGGGCAATCCAATCCAACCTAGCGCCTCAATATGCCAGTCTTAATTAGTCGATGATTGTACCAATGACAGTGATAGGACAGTAAAGGATGTCCAAGGGAATACTTCTATCGCAGGCAGCTTAGGCATCACAGTGTAAATTCTATACAAATGAAAAGGCATATGTAAATACATTTAGAGAAAAGATGATTCTGATTGGCCGAGAAATTTTGTTGATACCTGTATTAACACAAAACGGATGTACGCACTGGAAATAAACGTTAAAGCAAAGTAACGGAATGATAAGTAATCAATGTAATATTTTTTGGTTGATGGAGGTATCAACATCAACCAGAAGTCTCTGATGAGACTGAAGCTCTCCTGCTTGTTTGTTTATATTAATCTAAGTGACACAACAAATCCAAGACCCTGGGAATCAGGGGCTAAAACAAAATACAAGATCAGAGAATGATTAATATAATGGAAAAAGAATTAATCTATCAATTACACTTTTTGAGAATTGGTGTTCACAAGATACATCGAGTTGACCACACCATTTCCAAGGTGGGAGTCGGGGCTCAAACAAAATACAAGGTGCACATCTAGACCGTAGACTGAGAATAATGCAAAAACAATTATCTTTCTATCAATTATACTTTCTAACAATTGGTTCTCGCAAGAGTAACTGGAGTTATATAGGGGAAAATGACCACACCAATTTTCCAAATCCCTGGGGGTCAGGGGCTCATACAAAATCTCAGTTGCACAACTAGACCATAGACTGAGAATTATGCAAAACAATTATCTTTCTATCCATTACACTTTCTGAGAATTGGTGCTCAAAAGAGTAAATGGATTTACAGTCAAACCTGCCTTTGCGGTCACTGGTTTTCTACGGTCACTCCCTGTAAACGGTCACTTTTTACTCCCCTAACACGACCCGTAACATGGCCAGCAGTCAACAAAATTCTGACCAAAATTGCTTCCTAGACTGCGCTTTCAGCGGCCATTTTTAGCAGAAAATATTAATTTTAACGCATTTATTACATTGATATGCATGATCATAAACATATCGCTTTATTTGTTCAATATTATAAGAAATCGAAAATACACCGTAGTTCCGCCTAAGATAGTATGTCCAGTTATAGTTCCCCATATCGCCAACCTGGAATGAATCGCCACTTGTCTGAAGGGGGTTCGAGTTTCGTTATTTTGACACTGTTTCGATGGTCAAACTAACTTTATTTTTACTCTAATCTTCAGATATTCTAAAATGTTTAAAATATATGCATCGTGCAGGGCATTTTTAGGGTCTAATACTTGAATAAAGTCGGGCACTCTTAGTGGAAAATCATATTTTGCCCAAATTTTGAGTATATCCAAGGAAAACTGAATAAAAATGATTATAAGGTATCTAAAGTCAAATTTTCTAATGGAAAAGACTTGTTTAAGAACTGAAGGTACTTACTATTAGCAGTAGAAGACAAGAAAATTGTTATATTTTGAGAAATAGCAATGAAATGGTAAAAAATGTCACAATTTGCGGGCTAATATTTGATGTCAAAATATGCCAGAGACTATATTCATATGCCCTTTAATTATAGGAAACCCCCTGTAAGGTACCTTTTTCGTTATTTACATGTTTTAAGGGTGAAACAATTTATAAGTATACAATGTACCAAATTCTAAGGAGTTTCGACCATAACTTTTATAGATATTGTAAATTTAGATACAAAAATGCTATATTTTAAGCCAAAAATACGTGAAAAACCTGTATGACAAACAAAAAGTTCTAAAAATTGAAGGATTTATTATTCAAACTTGATAAAATATTTGTTAAACAAACTATTTTAAACATCTGCGATTAATTAAGGCAATACAACGTTATTCTTATATATTTTGGAAATTAGTGATGACGTCACGCGATACCCGAACCACCTTAAGCAGCCATGTTAAGTTTTTCGCAAAGCTGACTGCCTATCACATGTTTGACTGTATAAAGGAGAAAATGACCACACCCAATTTCCAAGATCCTGGAGGCCAGGGACTCAAATAAAATATCAGGTGCACAACAAGACCACAGACCTATTATAATGCTAAAAAAGAATTATTTTGTACGATTCAGAGGATTCAAGCTGACAAGAAAAGTTTAACGGACAGACAAACAGACGGACAGACGCCGGACACAGGGCGATCGCATAAGCTCGACTGGTCTTTGACCAGTAGAGCTACAAAAAGAGGGGAAACTTACGAATCTTGCGCTAGACGCACGATGCAGTTTCTCCTCAAATTTTGGTGTTAATACCTCCATGAACCAAAAAATAAAAAATAAAATGATTCCTTAAGTCATTCACCATGATTCATTGAAACTTCAAAGTAATATTGACTAAATCTTGACTTTTTATTGTTGAGTTTCGAAGCTGACCACTCGTGTATGTTTTCTTTAAAACGCATTTAAGAAATTCATGAAAAGGGTTTGACGGAAATGTTTGCGATTATGAAAGTGATAGATCTATGACTTCATGCAAAGTAAATTCATGAATCACAAAGCGATACAAGTCCCCTACCGGCATCAAACAATCTCTGCAACTCTGTCTGGACCTTTGCTTACACCGGAATATGAATACCCACATGAAAATGAGTTTAATATGTGTATTAGAAAAGATCTGGAAAACAGAAAATTTCGTTTGATAAGGGGCCATAACTTTTGTAAAAACAGGTCGATCAAAACCAAACTTCAACTTATCATACTTCTCCCGGGCACCTGGTCCCACCACTAGCTTACTAGGGGTCCGTCAATGCTCAATTTTGTGCTCTATTGTGAGTGCTGTTGAGATTATTGTCAAGATCTTCTTTAACTCTTGAATGTATATCCACAAACCAAAAAATCAAAAAAAAAAATATCTACGCAACAACCAAGAAAAGTCTAGTATTGGCCCTGACCCCCTTCTGTATGCAATAATGTTAAACGTCTTTAAATTCAATACCATCATTTAAAACGTTTAAAATGTCAGTTTTAGTCTCAAAGTGACTTAACCTTTACACATTTCTCAATTAACATGATTAAGAGACCCTCAAAACTGGTGAGGAATATGAAAGAACATGTGTTGTTCTTCAAGTGCACAAAATAAAAATTTTCATAACAAACCCTCTTAATTTCAGCCATAAAATGACATTGACCCCTAACCTTACAAAAACATTAGGCTCTTTGACTTGCTAAATCCAACCCACGTGGTAGATTTGAAGGTTCTACGGCTGAAAGCCATTCTAAGTTCAAATGAGATAAAGAAGATCCTGACGACAATCTCAACAGCACTCACAATAGAGCACCAAATGGAGCATCGACGGACCCCTAGCAAGCCAGGTGGGACCAGGTGCCCGGAAGAAGTAAGCATACCCTGTTTGGCTAGCCGCACCCGCCATCGATGCCCATGCACGAAAAATGTAAACAATATCTAAAACATGCACTGTTTGAGGTAATGTCTATATAGAAAGTGCTATGGCCACCACGCCAGGGAAAGTATTTAAAACACTTACTGTCAAACCCCTCGCGGGGAACTTTTTTAAGAGCTCCACACGGCAAAGGGCATAAGTGTGACTGAAATGAGATAAAGAAGATCCTGACGACAATCTCAACAGCACTCACAATAGAGCACCAAATGGAGCATCGACGGACCCCTAGCAAGCCAGAGGTGGGACCAGGTGCCCGGGAGGAGTAAGCATTCCCTGTTTGGCTAGCCGCACCCGCCATCGATGCCCATGCACGAAAAATGTAAACAATATCTAAAAACATGCACTGTTTGAGGTAAAGTCATAACTCTGCAAAAAAAAAGTCAATTGAACACAAACTAAAACTAGATATTTAATTCATTATTATGAACGTGTATACTAAGTTTCAAATAAATAGGTTCAAATGCTGCGAGAAAAAAGTCCAGAAAACTGTAAAATTGTTAAAAAAAATTCTATGTTCAAGGGCCATAACTCTCTTAAAAATGGGTCAATTTATAATTGTAATTATTTAATACCAAGGCATATATTAAGTTTCAATTCAATCGCTCCAAAGGCTGCGAAAAAAAGTCCAGAAAACTGTAAAATTGTAGAAAATTTCTATGTTCAAGTGCCAAAACTCTGCCAAGAATAGGTCAAACCTAAAATTACACTGTGTGTTGTTTACCTGATGTAGACTATATGGGGTTAGTGAATTTCATACGGGACGTACTTCAGAGCGAAGCTCTATTGTCCAATATGAAATTTTCTCACCCCATATATTCTATATTAGGTAAACTTCACACTATGTAACGTATTAATCTTACCAACTTATATGTGGCAGGATTTTTTGTGAAATGACCTTAATTTCAGTGGGTAAAAAAATGTTTCTTGACCCTCAAGTCTGACATTTTATGTCCAGGTGTAGGCATAACTGTACAATGGATTAATTATTTTACATGTGTTATATATTCTTATTAAATTTAGACATAATTAATTGCATGGTTGCAAATATTTGTCAACTTACTGAACTTGAGCAACCTTTGACTTTGTTCTACTGTTGATATTATATAGTCATTATCCGTATTTGTCATTCATGCAGACAAAGATGCCGGGGGATCATATCTATATGCTTCACAAACAAACACTTTATCTTTTTTTTTTTAGAAAGACTCAGTTTTCTTGATCTAAAATTTACATGATGTAAGTATAAGGTTGGATAGGTTACAAACCTTTTTTTATTTCCAAGATCATATATAGGTCAGAGGTCAAGATATATGTATATATTACAGATTGCAGGGACTCTGCCAAAAATCTTTCACTCTTTATAAAGATAAGAAGTCAAAAATGCGTCAGTCAATCAGACCCCTCAGTGTCCATATTCGTCGATAGATCGGCAAGAAAAACCATAACTTTCGTAGAGGACCTTGAGAACTTGCTTCCTGTACATTTTCAGCTAATTTCAACGCATTTTCAGGCATTAAATTCGACGTCTTATCCACAACCACTGCACACAATTTTAATAAACCTTAACGGGAGCAAATACTCAAGATTCTTTACCAAGTTTGTTTGTTTTATGTGCGGATTGGTAAACATATGGTCACCAAGGGCTCTGATTGTCTGAGGTATATTTTACATCTCTGAAAAAGATGTTAAAAATTTCATAGGAAGCAAGTGATCAAGGGTCTCCATCAAAGTTGCATATAGATATCACTCTTTTGTCTCTACCTCAGGTGAGGGATGGAATCCCCTTGGGCCTCTTGTCAAAGCTCTAAACTATTTATCCTGTTTATAGAATGACAGAAGCTTGTTGGACAGCTTAGAGTTGTTAATGATTGACGCCTTGTTGGGAAGAAACAAGTCTCGAGGATCAAGTAAAGTTCCATGAATACAAGGAATGCTTAGCAGGGGACGGGGAGTATGTCAAGATCGGGAACTTTGTTCTTTATAGGAAACACGAGCAGGTACATGGATATTTGGCATCTTTTGTTAAAGATTATCCATATATACACGTTTTATTGGCAATTAAATCACATTTGTATAGGGAATACAAATTGTCGCTCTGAATCACTTTTTATCCCCTCGCAACTCTGTTGCGGAGGTGATATAGCATCACTGTCGTGCGTCCGTGTGTTAAGGTGGGTGAGGGTGTGTATGTGTGTGTGTCCAGATTCTTGTGAACAGCATAGAAGACTAAGTTATCATCATAGAAACATCAAAACTTTCACAAATGTTACCCATGGGGAGAGGATACACCCAAATGATTTTCAAGGTATGGGTCAAAGGTCAAGGTCACTGTGTACTTAGGCTTAAAATCCTAAGGTCTAGGTCACTTGAAATCCTAAGGTCTAGGTCACTTTAAAAATGAGTCTTACTTTTGGTGTTAATGCGTGTATAACTTTGTTGAGTAACGTGCACATTTTGCGATCCTCAGAAAATTTGCACAATTTCTTTTTTGAGCCAACCAGAATTATACACCCATGTACACCAAAATGTATAATGCATTCCCTTTAGTCCATCGTTTACACAAAAATATAGAAGTCGAGAAACTAGAAGTGTATTAACTTTATATGTGTTAATGTATTGTGTTTATATTTTCTCCCCTAGCTCCTTTAAACTTTTAATATACAGAAGGTTGATCATGTCCGTAGTAATTTCTATGAGAAATTATTGCGCATCAAAATTTTTCGATTTAAAAGATGCCATATGCGGTCCGATGCGGGTCATTCGGATTCAGATGTACATGTAATATGTACAATATATAAATAAAAATTCTTCCCATGGTAAACTTTTAAGGAATATTAATATGAATCAATCAATTCAAATCGTTTAATTCACACCTAAGTGTAGTAATTAAGTACCTTAATCGTTGTTTTTTGGATAACGTTTTATTATGCACATGTTAAAAGCCTCACATGCATAAATAAAGCAACTAAATACATTAGTAAGATGACTAAATTCTTAGATTGAAGTTTGGGAGGTCGACGTTTTCTCTCTAATATTTTTTTCTGAAACAAAATGATCTCGCGGACACACTTTTAGCGCCGCAAGCGATTCATAATTCAGACGCAGCGAAAAAAGACGGTTTTTAAAGTACTAATAGGTTCTTAAGAAAACGGAAATTTCCCTTCTATTTGTAAACGGCAGAAAACAATTACTGGAAAATTTAAATGGTGATGCAGAAGGAAAAGCACTATTCAAATAGCTAGCCTTTTAAACTATATAAGACTTCATTTTTGGTGTACTCATGGGAAAATAGCAAAATTTTACGCTCAGAAATTGTCCCAAGTCGTTTTTCTTAACAAGGGTCGAGTATATTAAATAAAACAGCAATACCTTTTCATACAGGTAGATATTCACTGATCATTCAGGCATAAATCTAAGTGTACAATTATGATTATGGCTATTGCATTAATCAAACTTGACCAGTGTAGATTTTAATGACTTAGTGCATGGAAAAGATGATTTACCATGGTATTTTCTATGTGTAGAGGGAAAACACCAAAATGATACCAAAATAAAATTCCATTTTCAAACAGTGCTCTAATAGTTAAATATTTCTCTCGATATTCATATGTATCTATCTAAAAGCGTTTTCATGTGAAATAAAAAATTCTGTTTTCCTAACTGGCTGTTAGAACTTTAGTACCAGGAACCCATAAAATTCTGCTGGGACCCATTGTTTTAGGCTCGGGACCCAAGTTGGTCAAATTTCATCGAGTCCAAAGGACCCATTTAGATCAAATTGTACATTTATATATATTTCTGTAAAGGGCAACACAATTTATTGGAATTTAATTCTAGTTGCCTTAATGTGAGTTCAACTTGGATAATGTACGAGTAATTTAAATATTATGGATTTGATTCAAAATCATTTTGCTGATGAAATAGAACATGCAGTCCTACATGTATATAGACATAACGCCAGACAGTGCATGAATATAGTGTTTTCATTTTCGTGCTTAAACATCAACGGCGGGTGGTGCAGCAAGCCAACAGGGGATGCCTACTCCTATCGGACACCTGGTCCCACCTCTAGCTTGCTAGGGGTCCGTCGATGCTTAATTTTGTGCTCTATTGTGAGTGTTGTTGAGATTATCGTCAGGATCTTCTTTAACTCATTTGTAAGGGGATGCTAGGCTTGCGTTGTCTTTATTGACATTATGCTGTCCAGTTTATCTGTATTTCAAAAATTCCTGTAAAATTGGTACAAAAATTCATGACCTTGTCCTGATCGACTTCTTGCGTCACTAACGCCACAGCAATTTTGATTTGGGAACAATTCAGTTTTTTGAATTCATGACTTTGTTCAAAATTATCTTCCAACTGAAATAAGACAGTTACAATGAACGAAAATGAATACATACGATCATTATATATATTGGTCTAAGTAATTTATATAAATGTGCTCTATCATACTTTCGTTTAAGTATCACTGTTTTGTTTATATTCAGATTTACATAGGCTCATTGAAAAATGTAGTTGTTCTACAGTCAAAGCAGGAAATGACCACTGTTGTCATTGTGAAGCGAGGGGAGTGCACAATAGACGTACAAAAGAATTGCCAGCAAGTGCAAGAATCTTACAGAACAGAGGCAGTAAAGACCAATTAGATTTTGAATGCAGTGCATACCATACATAATTGCAAAGGAAGCTACTGCAAAAGTGCAGAAAATCATAGTGGGCAATATTGGAAGCACAACAACTCGCACTCAGTCCACATCATCAACAAATTCATTCAGATTATCCGAAATCTTACAGATATTTAATAAGAAATCTAGAAATTTAGTTTCAAATGCTATTTTTGTATACCAGCAACTAGGGTAGATTTATACATGTATATTATATTTTATCCCACCTCTGGCAAATTTCTTGCAATCTGATTGGTCGAGAGGAACCGAATATTATGTTGTTTTATTTTACTGACATGATATTATTTTGATATCCTGCTTCCACTAAGACGCTTTACGATATTGACGTAACCGAAATGCTTTAAAATATGTTGACGTTACATACACAAGCCAAAAGCCATCGGTGGGATAAATTCGTTATACAGTGTTTTACAGGGGAGATACAAAAATATAAAAAATTCGCCTCGCCCAATACAATTTTTTTCATCGACCCAATATATTTCTGTATCCCCCCTGTAAAACACTGTATAACTAATAATATTTTACGTTACAAAGTGTGTTGTTTATATATAATTACCTAATATGGGATATACGGTGTTAATAAATTCAATCACCATCAAAAAGATCGTGTACATATATTGTATATTCAAAATGAATAAACTAGGAATAAATTTATTTTAGTTGGATAAATAAAATTAAAGGATCTCAGAAGTGAGAGAAAATATACTGGTGGGACCAGGTGTCCTCCCGGGCACTTGGTACCACCTCTAGCATGCTAGGAGTCCGTCGATGCTCAATTTGGTGCTCTATTGTGAGTGCTGTTGAGATTATCGTCAGGATCTTAAACTCATCGTCAGGATCTTAAACCCACGTATTAACGTGGGAAATACTCTCCATGAGGTCAAGAAACAATAAGGTTACCGTGACGTCACAAAGTTCCATATGTTCGGCTGCAGACGGGTAACATAGTCTCATAATTACGGCTAAACAAACAATGAGATTCATAAAAATTTACTTGCAGTGTGACAAAATTACAAATTAATCTAAATTTCATTTATCATATACCTCTGTAAAATTCTATATATCTCTGTGAATATAAAATAGTTGTTAGTTGTTCAACTTATATTTTTTTTATTATGACACCACTTATGTATACATGTATTAGTATTAGGCCTGTCTGTGTAAAATTATATTGTTTGATTTGAAATTACATTTAATTTGACTTGTGTAGTTTAATTATAACTATATATAAGTATTTCTTGTTTTAATATAATTGTTAAACGTCTTCAAATTAAAGAACAGATATATAAATTGGCAGCATGGACCAGACATGCACGTTTCGGGTACTTAACCCTCGTCAGTGATCCTCAAATCTAAACAATGTAATATGCCAAAAAGGTATGAAAGATACTATGTCGAAAAAGTGTACCAAAAGATGTAGCAGGATGGGTGCGATATGATGCTACAGGATCCACGTCGGATTTAATCCGTCAGTCAGAGCACATATTGTTCTCGACTGTCGGAAGTTGTCTATCAAAACTTTTTTTTTGAAACTGAATGAGTTATAAAGCTGAACTGACGATATCTTAGTTAGGACATTTGTGTTTTATCACCATAAGTTATGTAGTTGATCATTTTGAGTTTTATTGTAACATTGTCTGGTGCATGGAAATTTGTTTGGAATTTTCTTCAAGAAGGTATAGAGTTGGAACCCTTCGACTTTATTAAATGGTATTCACTGCATGAAAAGGTGTTGTTGGTTATATCAACAAGGGGATGCTTGTATTATTATCAATTTATGCATTCAATCATCTGTTTCTATTGAAAATGGCACAAGTATTATATATTCCCCACTTATCCACACTAAAAAGGTACCATCTATTAGAAGTTTAAAAGATACAAGGAAAAAAAAATACAGAAAATACGATACATTGCTTTTTTACATGGCATGATGAATTTATTATCATGAACCACAAGTAATTATTTTTAAATTCATAATTTGCAATGACATGAAATAAGTTTCTTTTGTTTTATTCATGTCAAAGCCAGATATGGAAATTAAATTTCAGTATTTTTTTTACTAATAATTTTAGTGAATTTAACATGATATTTAAAAACCTAAATTTCATTTGTGTTCATTATCAGGTGCGGAGTTACAAGCCATGCTCCATCAAGATCAGTCCAAAGGATAAGTATGTATGAAATTTGAGCAAAAATAAACAACTACTTCATAACAGAGAAGAAAATGTATTTGAGTAACTCAAATACGATAACATTTAAAAAGCGCTGGCAAAAATTTTACATGATGTTTGAATATTGATCTCATTTATACGATGCATTTAAAGAAATAATCATTCTTGATGATATGAGCATTATAACTCTTCTTCCACGCAAAGTTATCAAACATATACTAATTCATATGACATTGTGCCTTATAAACATGGATGAATGTGTAAGTGAATGTGATGTGTTGTTTTATTATTGTAAAATGTGTCAAAAATAAAATAGAATAAAAAAACAATATATTAAAAAAAAAAAAGAAAAAAAGATCAGTCCAAAGGAGGTCAATGTTTGACATTTCAGTTTCTGTTGAATCAGTGAAGAGTATTACTGTAGCTAAACATTTCCCACTGATCCACATCCAGAAATAGAATATACATGTGGTAGTTTTATGTTGCTTTTTAGCTCTCCAAGACTGACAGTCCAGAATGCTAATGTCATACTCTCGGCTCCATTCGTTGCGTTGGCATGCTTAGACAAAACTTTAACCGGGTATATATCTTTTAAGGTATGAGGGGTATGGTTTTGATATTCAACATGCAGTTTCCTGATGACAGATATTTCAATTGAGACCTAGTGACCTTGACACATTTCAATACTTTTAACTTTTAAGGGGTAGGGCGTTTATACTTGACATGAAGATATCTTATGACAGGACCTCTCATTTTTTACCTTGAGCTGTGACTTTGAAATGCTTGAAAAAAAAAACTTTAACCTGGGCTATATCTCTTCAACTATATATCGTATGTAGAATCCTTTTGATTAGACCTTTCATTTGATACCTTTACCTTTGACCTTGTTACCATGTTCTTTGACTTTTATGAACTTTTGAAGAAAACTTAAACCTAGGTGGGCTATATCTCTTCTACTACAAGGAATATGGCTTTGAGATCCTTTACAACCAGACCTTTCATTTGAGACCTTTACCCTTTATCTTCCCTGGGTTATATCTCTTAAACTATAATGGATAGGGTAGTGATATTTCACAAGTGGATTCATGAAGACACAACCTTTCATTTTAGACCTTTTGACCTTAACCTCAGACTTTGACCTACTTTTCGATTACAGGCACTTTTTTGTTATATCTTTAGCAATGTAATGGATAGGACTAATATATATGCATATATTCCTCATGACAAGACATTTTGGATCTTGATATTTCTTTGATTTCTGGCAAAAATCTGTTATTGCAAGCTTTATGTCATCTTTGATTACCCTATGTTTACTATATTTCAATGAATTTCAAAACCTAAAATTTAGTAATTTGCATTTTCAGGTGTTGAGTTGTCTATCATGGTTTTAGAAGAGAATCTAACCAGAGAGGTAATTTTCGTGTTGCCTGCAAAGCATCATATAGGGATCACTTTGTCTTTATGTCTGTCTGTCCGTCCTAACATATGTCTGTCACACTTTTATGAAGTCACATTTAATATAAAAGTATCCCTATGTGCTGTTATGTTTTGTATGCAACGCATGCATTCATTGAAATGCTGCCACTACCTTTAGCTCACCAGTGATCAAAGTTCGAGTGAGCTGTTGTCATAGTATGCCGTCCATTATCTTTCTGTCCTTCTATCGTAATCTTTTTTTTTCATTTTCGACTTTTTCGCACGTTCGGCTGAAGGTCTTTTGTTGATTTGCTAATGATCCCATTCAAGTGTTGTTGTTTTTTTTTGTCAGGATCAGTAATAAGGTACCCTCTATTGTCTATTTACAAACCTCTTCAGAATCGAAGTATGCTCTAATGTGAGGTGTTTTTCTTATAAGATTATGATGAACTTTTTTTCTTGGTAAAAGGAAAGAAAGAGGGAGGGGATTGTTGATTTTCATACATTTTCATCTCCTTTCCCAGAATCACTCGACAGAATTTCATGAAACTTGGTAGATTTGTGAACAGATGGGGCTACGACAGCCAAAAGCAGGGGTGGCCCAAATAAAAAACATATCCCCATCTGTCCATCTTAGACACTTATTTCACGTTGTTTGTCAAGTGTATTAATTATTTCTTTCCAGCTCTGTCACCTGAAAGAAGCATTGTTTTGGCCTTTTATCAATATGACATCATATAAATTTTTTTGCTATTTCGGAAACTAGCCATTTCATCGATAAATATCATCGAAATTTAAGGAGTTTAACATCTTAGCACCATCCCTCCAATGCTATTTTGAACATAGATTTTATTTGAATATGCAACTGAATCGACCCTACAGGAAATTTGGAGCCGCGCACTCTCTGTAATGTAAATGTAAAAATCTAACTTAAAAAACTTAAAGAGGGCGCTACTGAAATTACTTTTGGTGGCTCCACTGAAAGAATCACTGATGAGAATTTAATATTCGAAACACGTGTCTGGTGCATGGAAATTGGTTTCAATTGTAATTTTCGTCATATAACCTCAGACAGTGCAATGCATGTATTTTATATATTGTTTTTATTTTCATGCATGAACATCGACAGCGGGTGCGGCTAGCCAACAGGGGATGTTTACTCCTCTCGGGCACCTGGTCCCACCTCTAGCTTTCTAGAGGTCCATCGATGCTCAATTTGGTGCTCTATTGTGAGTGCTGTTGAGATTATCGTCAGGATCTCCTTTAACTTTTTTGTCACGAAAGGAACCCTAATGATTTTAGGGTCAATAGGTCAAAGTCATTTAGGAAAAATACATTGAAATGTGCTTCCCATACGATAACCCAAGATTCCATTCATAAATTCAAACCATCTTTAAATATTTTGTCACTTAATATCAGGTGGGAACGAACCCTATTGATTTTTAGGCCAATAGGTGAAGAAGGGAGGGGATCTCCAACAAGACCCCGTTGCAGCACCAACAGCAAAACACCCGATGCAAAAACACAAAAGACGAAGGTCACATGTAGGAAAAATACATTGAAAATAGTTATTTCCAGATAATAACTTAAGAATTCTTAACTCATTTAAACCATAGGTCACTGTGGACATAGGCTTAAAAATCCTTGCGAACAGCATAGAAGTCAAAGCAATCATTAAAGAAACATGAAACCTTCCACATATGTTCCCCATGGAGGGAGGATGAACCAAATTTGGATAGTGCATGTATTTCATATATAGTTTTCATTTTCGTGCATAAACATCGACGGGGGATGCGGCTAGCCAACAGGGGATGCTTACTCCTCCCGGGCATCTGGTCCCACCTGGCATGCAAGGGGTCCGTGCTTTTGAGATTGTCAAGATTTTGTTCAACTCACTTGTTAAGAGGACCCGAAAAATACAATCAATTCCGAGGTCAATAGGTCAAAAGTCAAGGTTACACGTAGGAAAAATGCATTGACAATATTTGTTTCCAGTTAATAAGTCAAGATTCCTTTCAGAAGTCGAAACCAAATTTACACTATGATGTTCCACTCTCAAGAATGGTGGATGATATTCTGTCATAGACCATTTGAACCATCCAACCAAAGATTGTACTCTATATCTTCCAAAGTGGAAGTAACCGGATGTGACAGTTCTGCCGAATTGAAGCGACGGGTGTTGCATGCAAGCAGGAGATGCTTACTCTTCCTGGGCACCTGGTCTCACTCCCATATCGGGAGTTTGCTTCTTTTCATATGGTGGAGGTTTTTGTTTGTTTGCTTTGGTTCCTGTTTTGTCCTGGTTTTGTATGCCTTCGGTTTCCGATTTTTGAATTATCGATTTTGTACTGTATACAGGGATATGGTCATTATCCATATTTGTCATTAGATATATGATTGCTTATCAGGAGGGGAGGTCAATAGGTCAAGGATTTTTGGTTCACATTGAAAATATTGGTTTCCTGATTATAACTGGAATATCCATTTACACATCAAATCCATATTTGAATTTATAGGTACTCGTCAGTAGGGGAAGAAACATATTGATTTTGGGGTCAATAGGTCAAACATCAAGGTGATACCTTTTGTTTATTGCTGTATCAAGAGTAAGCTGCTTTAAAAGTTAGGCTGCTCCAGTGGGGACATATCTTTTACAAACATTTGTTCTAGTTTTTATCCCTAGAATGTCACTACTTCCCAATCACTATTAATGTAAATATACTTACATCTGAGGTATTATCTTTGTATTTAATTTAACTTCAGAGAGAAAAGGAGATAGTTGAAAAATTTAAATTCAACCATTTTTCTGAGGTAAGAAAAGTCAAATTTAATTTATCTTGGTTATCTAACCTAATTTTATGGCCCGATTGCGAAACTATATCCGGCTTACGAAAGGGCGATATTCGTCTGTATGTCGGTCCTTCTTTTAGTCTGCATCAACAATTTGGTTTAGTTCCTTAAGTGTAGTAATGAAAGAACTTATTAAGACAAAGGAGGGTACAATCTTGAAAGAGGTACAATCTTGAAAAGTGCATGTCTGGTCCATGTTGCCAATTTATCTGTTCTTAAATATTGCTATTCAATTTGAAGACGTTTACATTTATACCACTTGGTGAGTGTCACTGCTGGTGTACCAGGAGTCCCCGAGGGCACATGTAGCCAAGTTCGATCAATTTCGGTTTTTCGTTTCTTCAACGCATTCTAAAATTTCTGTTATCAAAATTTCTTGAAATTTCTAAAACGTGGGTCCTGTAGCATCATATCCCACCCATCCTGCTACGTCTTTCGGTACGCTTTTTCGACATAGTAAATGTAACTTTCATACTCTTTTGGCATATTACATTGTTTAGATTTGAGGAACACTGACGAGGGTTAAGTAACCGAAACGTGCATGTCTGGTCCTTGTTGCCAATTTATCTGTTCTTAAATGATGCTATTCAATTTGAAGACGTTTACATTTGAATGGACAGAGAGAAGAGTGTGGTAATAGGATTTTAACACAGGTATTGTTTTTGACCTTTATCTTGAAAAATGAATTTTGGTCAAGCTTTGTGTATATGATAGAAGTGAAATAACTACATGTATAAGGGATTTCGTATTGAGATAGAACTTAGTGAGAGGGTTTGAACACAGGTATTGTTTTTTGTGCTTGACCTTGGCCTTAAAATTATTTTTCTGAATTGAGCTCTATTTTACCAATGCTATGTGAAATATCACATTTAAACTTTGCCTGGAAATAAAAAATTAAGGAGTTTATTTCATTTGAGGTATTGACCTTGATCCTGAAATTTTACCTGAACCTGGACATTCAAGAGAGGATTTTAAAATTATATTGTACCAATACTATATCAAATGTTACAATGAAATTGAAAGAGTGAACTTCAATGGTTTCAGGTATTGACCTCTAGTCAGATGTTTGACCTTGACCTTCGATATAATTTTTAATTGTTTTATTTTGTTCATATACCAAAAAAGAACATCATTTCAACTTTGCTTGGATATAGAATATGTTGAATGGACTTGATTTCAGGTAATGACATCATTGGTTCACCTTTACCTTTGAAATATAATTTTAATTCGTACTTAACCATACTTTATTTAATAGCACATTGAAATCTCACCTGGAGGTAGAACATAATAACTTGACTTGATTTAGGGTATTGACATTGTTAAATTGAACTGGACATGTATCAATATTATACGAGGTGTCACTTTAAAACTTGGCATGGATCAAATGTTTAACCTCTTCAAATTCATTAGCATCAGTTTAGAGCAGATAAATTAACAGCATTGACCAGGTAGAACTGATTTCTGGTACATGTACTGATATTAACATTTAGGATTGACCTTCAATGCTAGTATAAGATTTCATTAAAATTAGGCTATATAGTACATCATGTATATTGTACCTATACCCTACAAATGAGTCAAAAAAGATCCTGACGATAATCTCAACAGCACTCACAATAGAGCATAAAATTGAGCATCGACGGACCCCAGCAACACAGAGGTGGGACCAGGTGCCCGGGAGGAGTAAGCATCCCCTGTTGGCAAGCCACATCCGCCGTCGATGTTCATGCACGAAAATGAAACAATATATAACATACATGCATTGTCTGAGGTATTGTCCTTATAGAAAGTGCTACAGCGACAATGTCAGGGAACAATATTCAAAACACTTACTGTCAAAACATTGAATAGATATAGGGCATGGTGAGAGGACCTGACTGAATAAATTTTAATGAGTTAAAGAAGATCCTGACAATAATCTCAACAGCACTCACAATAGAGCACCAAATTGAGCATCGACGGACCCCAGCAAGCTAGAGGTGGGACCAGGTGCCCGGAAGGAGTAAGCATCCCTTGTTGGCTAGCCGCACCCGCCGTCGATGTTCATGAACGAAAACAAAAACAATATATAAAATACATGCACTGCACTGTGTGAAGTTATATCTATATAGGAAGTGCTATGGCGACCATGTCAGGGAAAATATTCAAAACACTTAAGTACCCGAAACGTGCATGTCTGGTCCATGCTGCATTTTTCTGTTCTTGAATGATGCTAGTTAATTTGAAGACGTTTAACATTTCTACCAATTGGTGAGTGTCACTGCTGGTAGACCATGAGTCCCCGAGGGCACATGTAACCAAGTCCGATCAATATCGGTTGGTCGTTTCTTCAATGCATTCTAAAATTTCTTGAAATTTCTTAAACTTGTGTCCTGTAGCATAATATCCATCCCATCCTGATACATCTTTCGGTACATTTTTTGGACATAGAAACTTTCATACTTTTGGGCATTTTACATTGTTTAGATTTGAGGATCACTGACGAGGGTTAAGTACCCGAAACGTGCATGTCTGGTCTATGCTGCCAAGTTTTCTGTTCTTACATGATGCTAGTTAATTTGAAGACGTTTAACATTGTACTCTATTGTTTTCAATGGACAATATGTTTCAAATGTTTAACGTCTTCAAATTCATTAGCATCATTCTAGGGCAGATAAATTGACAGCATGGAAACACATTCTGCAGTCAGCAATCCGGCCATTAATAAAAATTTAATGTTTTTAATATTATTATTTTGTTTTTAATTATTTTTTTACCTTCTAGTTTCCTTGTTGAAAATAGATTTGAATTGAAGACGTCTAACATTACTATTACATGTAAAGCATAGCTACACTTGGAGATTACTTTCAGGGTGACCACAGGTATACTCTGGAAAACAGGGAAAAATCAAGGAATATGAAAATTTCATGAAATGTTAAACGTCTTCAAATTCAATAGCTCCATTTAAGATAGAGCATCCCTCAGGTCTCAGATACTAAATTTTACAAAATTTCAACTTTTACAATATTTTCTTTTTCATATATTCGAAATTTGTGCTAGACCTGATATACAAACCAAATAAAATTTGTGGTTTCATGATTATCATGAGGACGTAAGGAGTATGATCTTTAACATTGGACCCTATAGGAAAAGTAAGAAAATACCAATTTTAGAGGTGATAAAATGTAACTATAAATGACAAATATGGATGACCATATCCCTATATACAGCACAAAATCGATAATTCAGAAAATCATAAACCGAAGGCATGCAAAATCAGGACAAAACAGGAACCAAAGCAAACAAACAAAAACCTCCACCACATGAAAAGAAGCGAACTCTTTTCCCAAAACTATGTTTAACTTATTTGATACTCTGAACAATATTCTGAAGAGAAAAATTAGGGTATCAAGGCATAAAATTTTCAAAATTTTGACCTGAGGGATACTCTACCTTAAGATCAGATGAATTTGCAGCATGGATAAGACATGCACGTTTCGGGTACTTAGCCCTCGTCAGTGATCCTTAATCTAAACAATGTATTATTGCCAAAGAGAGTGAAAATTAACAAATTATTATTAAAGTTGATCGAACTTGGCTACATGTGCCCTCGGGGAAAAATCGGGGAATTTAATTCACGGGTGCAGGCAGATATTGGAGGTAGTAGCAAATATTCAAACGAGAACTTTGAAGACCGAAGTGGAGAAGGGTTCCATGTGAACAACAGTTGAACGTGGGTCAGTCGGCCCTAAGAGATAGGAAAACTCCGTTCTGAAACGATGTAAAAAATATCAATTACCTGATGGAATTGACAATATACTTTTGAACAAAGAAATGAGACATTTCATTGCTGATGTAACGTCTTAAAAAATTCTGGCTAGATTCGCTCAATAATGAACTCTTTGAAAGTACAATTTTCTTGAAATGAGTAAGTACAGTAAAAAATGGAAAATATACTAGTTTCATGTGCATGTTGCCAGGAAAATTCTTGAACGAGTCAGGGAAAATCATTGAAATTTTAAGGAATTTCAATTATGAAAGTATGTTGCCAACCTGACTTTGTTTCTCATCTGTCTTTCTGTCACACCCTATCACTTTTGATGGGTAATTGCATGCATGATAGGGCTTTAAAATTTGAATGTGTAATCCTTGTGAAATGATATTTCTTAGAAAACCAATATAGTTTACCCACTGATTGACCTTTATCTTTGATTTTCTTTTAAAAACGATATAAATATTAAGTACATTTTCAGATTGACAAGTTTTAGGCCATTGTAGGTTATCACGGTATAATAACATTCCAAAAGATAGTGATTTAGTCCCCTCCTGGCAACGCCGAAGGGGACTCTTATTATAGCATTTTCACGCTTCAAATGACGTTAGATATGCTTAAAACTCTATTGCTAAGCTCTGTTACTATGTACTGTCATAGTTCAAATCAAGCCAAGTTACTATGTCATAGTTCGAATCACGAAACCGTGGTTATACTCCTATAATCACAGTGTAAATTCTATACAAATGAATGGGCAAATGTAAATATTGTCATATATCAGCGACAATACCTTTCCAAGGGTACCAAACTTTTGGCCTTGTAACCCTGACCTTATTTGTACGATGTAGTATTGTGAAGTGCTTGAGGTATGTAAGAGCTCAGGGTAGGAATGAAGATTGGGGCGTCTGTAAGCATTTCTTTCAACAAAAAAAAAAAAAAAAAAAAAAAAAAAAAACACACACAAAAGCGAGGGACCACAATTCTTTGAATTTAATTTTTTCTTCGAATTTAATAGAAATTACTAGTTTCCATGTGATATGTAAGACTGAATTAAGAAAACTTAATTCATAGGATGTACGTCCGATTATTGAGTTAGATTTTAAACGTCGTCATATTGAAAAGCATCATTTAAGAACAGATAAATTGGCAGCATGGACCAGACGTGCACGTTTCGGGTACTAAACCCTCGTCAGTGATCCTCAAATCTAAACAATGTAATATGCCAAAAAAGTATGAAAGTTGCTATGTCGAAAAATCGTACCGAAAGACGTAGCAGGATGGGTGGGATGTGATGCTACAGGACCCACGTTTTAGAAATTTCAAGAAATTTTGAAAACAGAAAGTTTAGAATGCGTGAAGAAACGATCGATCGAAATTGGCTGCATGTGCCCTCGGGGACATAGGTATTCCTCGTTGCTCTTAAAAAGAAGGGAGGAGATCTCCAACAAGACCTCGTGGCAGCATCAACAGTAAAACACCAAAACACCCGATGCAAAAACACAAAAGACGAGTACAGCACGAGACGGAAAAGAGGCACACGACATTTAAACATCAAACATAAAAGACTACACATAAACCGACGAGACCAATGGGTAACCGGTGCCGACTTTGGACGGCCATCTGTCACGCAAGTAGCAAATGGTGTGGTTATCCTGGATTACGTGCGCACAACCCTCTCACTTCTCCAATTACCCAGAGGTCTCGAAGAACGTACAATTGTGGTGTAAAACAACCTCCTCACTGTAAGACGACATCACACAAACAAGACCGCGAAACGCAGAGGCCCCAGAGACACAGATGAATATGTAAATGGATATAAAAAGAGGGCATGCGTAATACAGTCCGTGCTCTGCCGGCTGTAGCGAGCTCATGTATGTAATCATCCGAGTAGTCCGACTGACATTCAGAGAGGACAGGTGGCCGGGGCCCTGTCTTCTCTAAAGAGGTTTGGACAGGGCCCGTCATGGAGTCCCGTCGTCACAGTCAGTCAGAGTGCAAGTCTCAAGGATGCGCTTGTACAAGACTGTAGATTGGTCAAGTATCAAGCCTAGTGTCCGTCTGGCGACATTAGGATCATATCCACGGTATAAAAGGCGTTTGATGATTCTGACGCATTTTCGATGGTTATGCTGCCTACCTTTGATCCTTTTTATTTTGTTTATCATATCACCATAAAAGACAGGTTGTGTAATACCCATAGTAATGTACTCTGTTGCATGTATAGATCCGAATTTTAAAAGAAGTTGACTGTAATTTTTGTAAAATTTCCAGAAAGTCTTAACTAGTTTATGAAAGCGGAAACCTTGACCTAAAAGTTTTTTGGTAATTTGTAAATTTCTACTGTGAAAATCCAAAATATCAGTACACGCTCTAGCGTACCGGATGAGCTGTGATATGTAAATGCCGTATGACGGTAATCTTGGAACATCACCGTCAAGCCAAGGGAAATTTACTATGTTGAATCCAAAATCATCCCTTTTGTCATATACACTTGTATGAATCTTTCCGTTTACAATTTTGATATTTAGGTCCAAAAAGGGTGTTTCTGTATTTGAAAGGTTTGCCTTGTTAAGGGTTAATTCTTGTGGATAAATTTCATTCTTATATAATTCAAAAGCAGGATTGTCAATGGTTAGAATATCATCCAGATACCTAGAAGTATTATTGAAACATTTCAGCTCATCAAATTTTCTTTGCTTTTGAAGATTTTGGATAAATTCTTTCTCATAAGTGTATAAAAATAAATCTGCAACAAGAGGCGCACAGTTAGTACCCATAGGAATTCCTACAACCTGCTTGTATAGATCCTCACCAAATCTAACATAAATATTGTCCAAGAGGAAGGACAAGGCATTATACAGGTCACTACATGTCCATGATTTGTATGATTTGTAGTCTGTCGAGGAAAAGAAACCCTTCGATTCAGATGTACAAATGTAAGTTTTTCGCTCTCGATCAAAACACCATTTAATGAGATTAGATAATCGATCATTAATTTTGTCATGAGGAAGTGTGGTGTACATATTTGAGAAGTCGTATGAAGAAATCGTATTGGCTTGGAAATTTTCAGATTTCATTTTTTCAATCACATCCCCTGAATTCTTAATAGACCAAAATAAATTTACATCGTTCCTGTTTAGAACCGTTTCACAATATCTAGTTACGTGTTCTTTAATAGCAGTAAGTGCTGACGTCAGATTTCTAGACAAAATTGTAGTGGAGCAGTTACTAGAATTAGCAATAAATCGAAATTTGTAAGGAGACTTGTGCAGTTTCGGTATGCAATATAGTGTAGGGAGATCCAATTTAGAAATAGAGATATTGAATGAAGACAGTTCACTGTTATGCTTGCCTAAAATGTTAGATGCACTTTCATTGCTTTTGATATATGTATTAGTAGACGAAAGTTCCGAAATCAAAGTTGATATGTAGTAACGTTTTCAAATGATAATGGTGTTGTTGGCTGCTTTATCAGCTGGTGCAAAGACATATTTTTCATGTAATTTACTTAGTTTGGATTTGAAATATCTTTCTGATTTGGAATGTGGATTTTGAAAAAGATGAGGGTTTTTATGGAAGTTATCTATTCGAATATCCGTTATATCTAAAATGAGGCTTTTCCAGTCATTCAGAGCATGCGGTTCGACTCCTTCTGATTTACACCATCTTTTCGTATAATTATCTAAGGCTTCCGTAAGCACTTCACGGCATTTGACAAAATCTATCTTGGATGGGATTCTATACTTAGGTCCTTTTTTAAGAAGACCACGGAGCTGTCTGTCTTGGATAATTGAAAAGTCACCTGTAACAACATGGCCAGCTGGTTTGTAGAGATATTTAGAAGTTGCACATTCTCAAGAAGCAGGACACGATTCAAGTATGTCAGGATCCGTTGTAACTTTATTATAGTTAAAAACAAAGTTTCGAATAGGTTTCTTGTACGTATAACAAATAAGAGGTGGCTCTAAATTTTCAAAATATTGAGGAATGGCACTTTGTACGCGATGATCCCGAAAAATATTAGAGATGTTTAGAAGATCAAAACCTTTGTTAATAAACGGGATTTTTATGAATCGTCTTTTCGGTGAGCTGTTTTTCACAATAGGATAAAGTTTATACTGTGCGAATGAGACAATGATATTAAGTCTGAATCAGTCAGTGTTTCTTAAGAATGCAACCTCTGCTTCATCCAAGATAGATTTCAAGTGCATAACTGGTATTGACGACAGAGCCTGTAACAGCTCATGTCTTCCGCCATTGCGTGCTATAGTAAGTAAATCGTTGAGAGAGCGGTATATTCTGGATCGTTTTCTTTTTTGTCTGTTTCGTCTTTTCCCGTGTGACCTGTATTTCCTTTTAGTGTTTTGGCGAATTGAAAAGATGTTGATATTGGTAGAAGCTGAGGAAATACTTCCTTGTCCATAAATTTGATCGTTTAAACCAAGAGGGTACGCAGTCTGAAGTTTGGTGATCCAGGCTAGTTCAGCTTGTAGTCGGCGTTTTTTAATTTCGGTCTTACTTTCATTTTTACGTTTTGGAAAAGTCTGAACTGGGGTAATGGTGATATCCGAAATAGAGTGATTATATTTAACAAAGTGATTATAAAGAAAGTTTCTGTGTTTTTGTTGACGTGAGGTTCTGATCTTATAAGAATGGTTCCTAAAACGAGATTTTAAAGGTTGGCCTGTCTCACCTACATATTGTGCGCCACATCCCCTGGCATTTCAAGTCATTACGTAAATAAGATCTTGAGACGATCAATCGATGTCTTGGTCTACCTCGTTTTTGAATTTCTGCCCATTTACACTAGATGTTATTATGGAGTCGCAATTGATGAGGTGACACAACGAGCATCTTTTACTTTTGCACTTAGAAATAATTGAGAACCCTCTGTGTCTGTTGTTGAATGTAGAGCCTGCAGATGGAGTACAGAATTTGATCATTTCTTCTTTAATGGTATGTAACATATATTGGTATTATTGTATCATACTTAGTGCAGTTTTTCTCGCTCATTAAATTCACTTGAATGATTTCATAAATGTATTTCATGCCATACCATACTCGTCATACACTATGATGTCTCACTCTCCAGAATAGTAGATGATATTCTGTCGTAGACCATTTGAACCATTCAACCAAAGATTGTACTCTTTGTATTCCGAAATGGAAGTAACCGGATGTGACATTTCTACCGAATTGAAGCGGCGGGTGTTGCATGCAAGCAGGAGATGCTCACTCTTCCTGGGCACCTGGTTTCACTCCCATATCGGGAGTTCGCTTCTTTTCATATGGTGGGAGTTTTTGTTTGTTTGCTTTCGTTCCTGTTTTATCCTAATTTTGCATGCCTTCGGTTTCTGATTTTCTGAATTATATATTTTGTGCTGTATACAGGGATATGGTCAGTATCCATATTTGTCATTCTTACTTTAAAAATTATCTAAAGCTGGTGTTAAAGGTGGCAGAGAATGTGAAGCTTGGAAATAATTGACATACTGAGCTCAAATGCATGTCATTAAAAAGTGTTTTCCTTTGTAGCCTACAGTGAAAGACAAAGTTGACAATGCTGGAAGAAATGATGTAAGATGTATACACTCCCCTAAGTATGATTTTTTCAATTATTATTATCTCCTCGCTATAACTCTATTATAAAGAGAATATAACATCGCTGCCGTGTGTCCATGTGACAAAAATGGACAATGACCATATCCCTGTATACAACGCAAAATCGATAATTCAGTAAATTAGAAACCGAAGGCATAAAAAATCAGAATAAAACAGGAACCAAAGGAAACGAAGAAAAACCTCCAACATACGAAAAGAAGCAAACTACCGATATTGGAGTGAGACATGTGTTTGTTTGTGCTGGGTGTTCGTGTCCGTATTCTTGTGAACAGCATAAAAGCCAAAGCAATCATCATAGAAACATGAAACATTCCACATAATGTTCCCCATGAAGAGGGGATGAACATTATTACTTTTCAACGGTAAGAGTAAAAGGTCAAGGTCACTGTGGACTTAGGCTTCAAAATCCTTGTGAACAACATAGATGTCAAAGCAATCACTTTAGAAACATGACACTTTCCACATATGTTCCCCATGGAGAGAGGATGAACCCTATTACTTTTCAACGGTAAGAGTCAAAGGTCAAGGTCACTGTACTTAGGCTTCAAAATCCGTGTGAACAACATAGAAGTAAAAGCAATCATTATAGAAACGTGAAACCTTCCATGTGTTCCTCACGGAGAGAGGATGAACCCTATTAATTTTCAACGTCAAGAGTCAAGGTCACTGTGGACTTAAGCTTAAAAATCCTTGTGAACAGCATAGAAGTCAAAGCAATCACCATAGAAACCTTCCACATATGTCCTCATGAAGAGAGGATGAACCTTATTGCTTTACAAGGTCAAGTCAAGGCCAAGGTCATCGTGGACTTAGGCTTAAAATCATTGTGGAACATCATGGAAGACAAAGCAATCATCATAGAAACATCAAACCTTCCACAAATGCTCCCTATGGTAAGAGGATGAACCCTATTGATTTTCAAAGACAAGGGTCAAACTGGTCACTTTGGACAAAGGCTTATTCCACAAATGTTCCCTTTTGGAAGAGCATGAATCCTATTGATTTTCAAGGTCAAGGGTAAATGGTCAATGTGGTCATAGGCTTAAAATCCTTGTGAACAGCATAGAAGATAAAACAATTATTGTAGGATCACCAAACCTCCCACAAATGTTCCCAATGAGGAGAGGATAAACTCTATTGATTTTCAAGGTTACGGATTAAAGGTAACGTCACTATGGACATGATTCTAAATAACTTTTTGAAGACTTTAAAACCTTATTTATGCACTCTTTTTGACTCCTTATACAAGAATCATAGCGATAAAATGTGAAAAACATTTCATATATTCATAACAAAGAGGATTGAAAGAAAAAAAATGTGGTTTTTGCAATTCATAAATGTACCCGTTTCCATGGCAACAAAGGTCATAAACACGCTAAGTTTTATGAAATTTCCATATGCTTCAAACTTTAGATATGGTTACCATGGCAACGACAATCTTTTTCTACATATGAAAAATAATTTCATCTTAGCACTCCATAATAAACTTCCAAACCAAAAATCGCTAGAATCTATGACATGCCGTGCCAACGTGTCATTGATTTATTTTTGTTCTTACAGAGAATTGCTCTTAAATACATGAAATATGCAGTCCATTATGCCAGATCTTGCACAGAAACATGTAGATGACCCTTCAGTAACTGTTGATAAAATTCAAAAGTCGATCTTCCCCAATGCAAAAACATAGAGTAGACACTCACAGGAAGAGACGCAAAAGGGACAAGGAACACAGTAGAGATCAGAACAAAACTACAGTAAAACTTCGTCCAATCAGATAGCTTATTCCAATTCAGTCAGATCTATGAAAATAAAATGGCAAGCGCTGATATTCAAATCGTAGCAGATGACATGTGTCGATGCTTACAGAGAATGACTCACGCATTTGAAATTATCTGCTACAAAATGTTTTGAAATTTCTAAAACGTGGGTCCTGTAGCATCGCATCCCACCCATTCTGCTACGTCTTTTGGTACATTTTTGGACATAAAAATTTTCATACTTTTTGGCCATATTACATTGTTTAGACTGAGGATCACTGACGAGGACTTAGTACCCGAAACGTGCATGTCTGGTCCATGCTGTTAATTTATCAGGTTTTAAATGATGCTATTGAATTTAAAGACGTTTAACATCTTAATGTTTGCACACGTGACTGCAGATTTTTGATGCTGCTATTGTTTGGTGTAGGACATGAATACCCAACGTGGGATAAGAAATCAGTAATTTCAACAAGATTTTCAATGTCCAGATGCGTAGGTTTATTGTATGTCACTACCGTATATCCCATTTGACATTTTTCGCGATTTTAAATATATGTCAAACGACAGGAAAGAAAGAGTTTTAAGGTTTCGTTTATCACACTGTAATTTACTAATAATGATTCCCTCAGCGCCCTCTATAATCTAATGCTTTGAGTAATTTTGTCGTTACCGTAACGGGTCATTACCGAAACGTTTTCTATTTATCATCATTTTTAGCTCACCTCGACGAAGTTGAGTGAGCTTATGCTGCGCATCCGGTTAAGAAGTTTGGGGTAGCTCAGTATTTGGCAAAGTACTGATGCTATGTACAGTACTTAACCAAACTTGCACAAGTGATTCATCTTTGAATGCCGAGGTGAACCCATGCATCGGATGCTGCATCTGACCTACATTTTCCGCTTGATTGACTTGGTTAAGAAGTTTTGGGGTAGCTCAGAGTGACTTGGTTAAGAAGTTTTGGGTAGCTCAGTATCTGACAAAATACTGATGCTACAGTAACAAAACTTGCACAGGTCATTCATCTTGAGATGCCGAGAGGAACCCTTGCATTGAATGCTGCATCTGACCTACATTTTCCGCTTGATTGACTTGGTTAAGAAGTTTGGGGTAGCTCAGAGTGACTTGGTTAAGAAGTTTGGGGTAGCTCAGTATCTGACAAAGTTCTGATGCTACAGTAACCAAACTTGCACAAGTGATTCAGACAGGAACCCATCCATCGGATGCAGCACCTGACCTAGTTTTTCCACATGACTTTCAAGAGTATTTTTGCTTTAAAAGCAAATATTGAGCAAAGTATAAGTGCTACATGTACCAAACTTTCATATTGGATGTATCTTTGATCAAACTTTCATGAAAATGACCTTCACCTACTTTTTCCGCTTGAAAGATTTTGCCTTTAAAAGCCAATATACATGTACTTAGAAATATGTTGAATTTCGCTGCCACGAGGTGAGCCTCGTAATCTGTGATTCCCTATGTCCATTACTAAGATACAGTGTCCTTGAAAATAAATTTTATGGAAAACGTTATTTAAATCTATTCCTAATGGCCTAGATACAGGGAAAAAGGAGCTATAAAAAGTTGTATTTAAAAATATGCAGTAACGGCCATAATATTGCTGAATTTGTAAAATTAAATCTCTATATACCTCTATTGTAAAAAAGCAATACATTGTAGGTGGCGCTAGTGAAATGAATTAGAGCTGCGCACCCCCAATTAAAAATTACGTTTTTAAATGGCTATAAATGAGAATGTATGCGTTAGATTCGCCTGAAAATTTAAATTTATACAAGGAATGTAATCTTTCAAACGGGAAGAAAGATTTTCCATTACTGGTGCATGGTGTCAAAGCAGTTCCCGAGCGTGTCGGTAAAATGGCTACTTAACGAGGCCCTGGACAAAACGTGTGCGCACCGTTTCGCGCATTCCCGTAACCGGTTCAATCTTTTATCTCTACATCGCACCTAACGTACTGTCATACTATGACGTCACAATCAAATGACGCGACAAAGCATTTAACGCCACGCTAAAAATCAATAGGCTAGTAATCTGTGTGTGTTCGTAAGAAACGAAGATTAATGCAAAGCATGGTTAGATGATGGGATCGTCAGACTAGGGTTGACTCAATTAATTATCATTATTTGGTGCACCTCCTCCCACTAAATAGTTATTTTATTTTATAACGGGGGCCTTTAGAAAAAAAAAAACAAAAAAAAAAAAAAAAGAACAGAGAAACAAATAGAGAAATATATAGAACTTCATCGATCAAAACTATTTCTAATTCATTAATTTTGTAAAAAAAAAATACAACAACATGTACTACCCTGATACTATGTACACATATTTTTTGCATCATTAATCATCGTATTATAATCCCAATGCATTGGGGGGGGGGGGGGGGGGGGGGGCTAGCTAGTCATACGCACGGCACGGAAGCACGTGTTTTCTCATCATTTTTTTTTTGTTCGGAAATGGCTTGATGTTCCTTTTCGTCTAATCGAGAGCATTATCGGCCAAGTTGCAGGAAGTAAATCACATGCTCACAAATTTCATAATCAACAACGCTGACGAATCTTCATTTTACTTTAATTTCTTTTTTTTTTTCTTATGAGGTCGGGTGGCATTGTTGAACTAGAAAAATTTGCGAGGGATCTGCATACCTCTTATAATCGAGTAGAACATATTCAATTATTAAAGTTTTACATTGAATTATTTAAAGTATATTTCAAATATATCCTCGTAATACGTATGAAGGTAGGCAAATGCATTTACATAGAAATATGTTATTTTCTGGTTTTTTTTTGGGGGGGGGGGGAAAGGGGGCGATATGGAAGTATTCAGATTAAAGTCGCTACATGATTTTTTTCTCAAGGTTTCACAAGCAATTTATAAATATATATTAAATAAAGTGCATTAATTCATTGAAAAGAGGCGCTCCGGTCCTGCAATCAGAAAAAGTAGCTGTATAAATATATAGTATGCATTTTATTTTCAGGGTTTCATTCTCTGAAATTGAGCCGGAGCGAAAATTCACATTTATTTATAAGTTATAGAAGTTTCCGAGATATATACATTTTCCGATTCTTCATTTTTGGGGGTTAATTTCAATATAGATACATGAGCGGATTTTGAATGGGGCGCAAGGGGCGCACGCCCCCCCCCCCTCCCCCTAAAATTATCGAAGTATAAGGTATTTTGGGGGCTTAACCTTTATGTGTATACTCTATTTCAGGCTATTTTGAGTCGAATGTCGGAAACTTTTCGCTGTCGCTCGCCACCTTACTCAATTTAGATTAACTTCACACCATTTGCTAAGCATGACCATTTCATGCTAAAATAGCCAGAATTATAAAGTAAACCTACATGCACCTTCCATACCTTTACTTTACTGTGACTATTTGGACGGTCTTTTTCTGACATATGTACTAAATGTACTTCGATTTTAGTCAACAAACATGTACTCTTGCAGCAAAGGGGATGTCATTTGGGTTGTGAACCCCAACCCTCTCTAAAACAATTTTAGAAAGTTCGCTGGTTCGCTTCGCTCGCCAGTTATATTCAATAATACATATTTTCTGCGTTTTTTGTATGAATTATACATTTTCCGTTCTGGTGGTCAAAGGAACCCAAAACATGACTTCGTCCTGGACCCACTGGGGGAGGGAGGAAGCGCTCCCCAGACCCTTTGCCTTTTTGATATTCATGACGCTCTCCTAAACCCAAATTTTGTATCCGCCCCTGAGATAACCCTAACCAATATATGGTGCACTTCAGCCAGAAAATACTTTGTCATACAGCATACTCCATTCCATAAATGATAATGACCACGATGATGGACGTAATTAATTGTTGTCTTCAACGTACATTTTAGCTCAGTGGTCGCGGATAAAATCGTATGGATTAGAAATATATCAGAGAGGGGGAGAGGTTGTCTAGCTCGGTCATTTCATTTCATTTGGTCCATTTTATGAATTTAAAAATATTACGCGCAATAATTGGGAAAAAAGGAAATGGGAGTCGCTCATAAACAACTCGACCCAATCTATTCCCGTGCATGGGGGTAGCCCCTTTCCACTTTCTTTTGAATTTTACTTTACATTTGGTATCCATCCATGATCTTTTATCGAATTCGAATTATTTTTGCAATTTCGCGCGAGCATGCAATACTATACTAATCTTGACAGTGGCGTCGCTATAGGGTGATTTCTATGTGTACGTCTAGAGAGGGATGGACCAAGTACACCAACTCCTCCCTCGGAAGGGGGGGGGGGGTCACTGATACTTGGGAGGGGGGTCGTTTACGGGAGAGCATGGTTTTGGGTTCGGCAGCCTATATAGTATAGTTAAAACGCCTATAGAAACGCTTATAGATCCGAGACCTGTCGAGTACGCGATTCTGCAAGGGGAGCATACAAAGTTTAAAGATTAATGTGTGATCTGTGAGTAATCTATGTTACTTTTCAGACGTTTCCCCCAAAATACGAAGTATAAAAAAAATTAGAATAATGATATAGATATCGATATTGCTGAATCAAATTAGACAAAAGATAAGGCAATAAGAGAAAAACGCTTTGTTCATTTTATCTTCGAGACTTGCAAGTACAAGATATATGTTTTAAAATTACACAAATGTGATTTGAGATTGTCCCTTACCTACATTTTGTATTCTGGCGATAGCATTTGGCTGTCTTTCCCGAAAGGGATATGATATGTCGTATTATCACGCCTCGAACTAATTTCAGCCAATGACGTCGCAGTATTACGGTCACATTGCGTCCTACTATGACGCTGAGTTAGGTCACTAAAGGACTAGGTGCGCTAACCCTTCATATCGGCCCTATAATTTCGACGAAAAATATTTTTGATAAACGAATTATTAATTATCACTTTTTGCAAATAGAGAATAAGTGTCTTAATTTGTGTTTTGTTACGGGTATGCAACACACAGCAAGTGAATTTATCGTACATGTAACGCGCGTTAGCGATAAATGCATTTGCTGTGTGTTGCATACCCGTAACAAAACACAAATTATGACATTTATTCTATATACATGCACCGCAGTTGTCTGTTTTATTCTTTTCTCTGAATTTACCTTTTTCTATGTAACAACGTGAGGTTAATATTCATGTCACCGCGGGTACAGTTTGCCGATTGGAACAGCCGTCGCGGCATGTTTCTTTAGATCTTATGCTTTGTGACGTCACGAGCGTTTTCATGCGAAATACAAGCACGTTCCTTTCAATAGTTTCATCTCAGGGAATTACAATGGTTGTGCATATATAGTTGAATGTTTGAGAAATTTTGAATCCCCGTAACGTCACGCGCGTGATGCATGACGTCATGTGTTGACGTCATTTACCCTGAATGACGCAAAACTCAGGAAAATCATCGCATTTTACACACAAATCTTCAAAATTCATCTATGCTCCAGGCCTCGCCCACGATTTTTTTATGCAAATTAAAAGGCCGATCAGAAATCCATCGATTGACACAAAAATATTTATGGGCAAGGCCTGGATTACCACTTGATTTCATAGTTTTGTATCGAAATATCGCTCATTTATTGATATTTTCAATGATTTCAGCGTTTTAAGACGTTTTGAGTGACGTATCATCAGTATAGGACTGTGAAATAAAAAAAAACTTTCGTGATTTGGACTCACCATACATTTGACATTTTATAAACTGGAATAATATGGATATATAAACAACTTTGAAAATAGGGCCGAAATGACAGATTACCGCACCTACTCCTTTTCAAACGTTAAGAATTACACAGAAAACGTTTTGAAATGGATCTTGGTATGATAAATTCGTTATAGGGGTTATTCCTGTCATACTTCCTATTCAAAGTACCCTGAGTAGGAAGTATGACAGGAACAAACCCTATGACTAATAAAGGATAAATATACGAGCTTATTCGTTCTTTATTCAAAATAAAGGGAATATATGTTGAAAAATATGATTTTGAGATGTTCCCTGAAGCTCACACAAAACGACTGGACATCAAACTTGAAAGAACTTGATATATTCTGTCTTATGTTTCTCTTTATAATATATAAGAATATGCCATCAAATTCTCTGTTTCATTTTTTTTTTTTATAAATTTCACTTTATATCTGCAAGTACAAGTTATGTGTAAAATTGCAAAAATATGCTTTTAAATGGTCCCTAACATATTATGCAATATCATTTGGCTGTCTTTTTCTAGATAGATATATGCTTACGAATATGATATGCTATAAACAATAAATATACGAGCACGTTCATCCTTTATGAGGCCTTCTTTCATAATAAAGGGCAAATATGCTAAAAATATGATTTTGAGATGTTCCCTGAAGCTCCCACAAGCGGTCAAAGTTGTACAGAACTTGATATATTCTGGCTTTTGTTTCACTTTTCACTGTATGAACATGTCATCAAATTCTCTATTTCAGTTTTCTTATAATTTCAATTGTACTGATAAAGACAGAGTACAAGTTATGTGCAAAATTGCAAAATATGCTTTGAGATCGCCCCTGATATATTTTCACGACTCAATTTTGCTGTCTTTTTCTAGAGAAATATATACTAACAAATATGATATGCCGTAAACAAGAACTATAAGGACATATTCATCCTTTATGATGTCTTTATTTCAAAATATAGGGCAAATATGTTAAAATATGATTTTGAGAACTTCCACAGAACCTGATATATTTTGTCTTATGTTTCTCTTTTCAACATATGATAATCCTATCAAATTCTCTATTTCAGTTTTTTTATAAATTGCAATTAGAATGCAAAAAATCGTGTTTTTCTATGAAATCATATGGAGAAAACAAGGAAAGCTTTGAGATGGTCCCCCCGAAAAACAAAGCGGTGAAATTGATTCATTTTTCACCAAACTCTTGTATATAAGGAAATGACATTATGATATGAATTTAATCAAAATCACTATTTCTGTTTTTGAGTTATCTTATTGTCCAGGGCCTCGTTAATTAAAGCAACTTTTTTCACATTTTGGTAGTGTCAATAGTTAGATTGTATGCTTAAATGACTGCATAGAAAAATTAGGTTTAAATAAGATCAATAAAGCTCGTTTCTGCTTTACTTTCTGCTCCAATTTTATTTACATGCAACTTTTGGAGCTGGGGAAATGACGTCAGTGGAATTATGGGATTCTGATGTAGATATTGGGGTGCGCTAAGGGTTCGCGCCCAAAATTAATAAGATGATTTATGAATGGAGACGAGATAAAATTATAAATTCATGCAAAACTTGAGAAATTTTTTTTAAAAATTACCAATATGACTGCGTAGATCAAGCAGAATAGGGGGAGGGGGGGTTTGCTATGTTTTATAAATCCTATAGTGAATGAAAAATATAAACAAATTTATTTAACTTTAACTTCAAAAAAATGTTATGCCGGTGTTTGTCCTTGCCAATTGGCATTCCCGGCTTGTGTGTGCATATTTTGTTTGTTCAAATATAATATTTTATTTTATCCACCGCGGCCAAATTATTGCCACTACATGTAATAAATAATGAAAAGTAGTTGTTCTCATGTTGATATGTTCAAATATATTTTAGTGAAGAATTTATCTAGTCATAATCAACATTACTTAGTCATAGGAGACCAACAGAATGTTGCACAGCAAAAAATAATCGAGTTCCATAAATTGATTGGATGTGTTAAAAATCACAAAATTCCGGATACCTCTTCGTTGATATGTCCGTCACTTATTTGCCACAAAACAAGGTCTCCTATCTGTTTGTCTGTCGTCGTATCTCCTGCGATAATGAACAAAAATTGATTTATGAATATTTTTTGATGTGTCATCTAATTATAATATTTATTGTTTTACACATTTTGTACTTCTTATGATAATAATTATCTGGCTATTCGATATATGGATCATTTTTGTATATATTTGTAAGCAGAACTTTTGTCTGTCTTCGCATTTTGTACTTCTTATAATAATAATTATCTGGCTATTCGATGTGTTGATCATTTTTGTATATATTTGAATGCAAAATTTTTGTCTGTCTTCGCAAACAGCAAAGTTCGGGCCATGTCTCAGGCTCAGTTTGAAATATCGGATCTTTGGTCTATCAAATACTCGGACTATCGAACCTTAGAAATACTGGGTGAACACTTTATCAGAAAAGGTTATGGTCAAGTCAAACCATCGTCGACAAGGGCGGATACAGGATTTGGCTGAATATATATAAAAATGCAAAGGGTGTGAGGCCACCAAGACACCCCCTCCGAGACGGAAAATCGTATTTAAAGGATCTATTTGATTGCTATGTCTAATTACCTGGCAAGCACATCGAGTTAAGCGATATGTAAGGGGTCGTGTTATTTCATAATTCTGGCTATTAAGTATAAAATGGTCATGCTTAGTTTTGTTTTTTCATTGCAAACATGATATGCAAATTAATCTAACTCAAAGAATCAGAGGGACGAAATTTGGCCATTTCCCAGTGCCGAATTCCTACTATTTTTCCCTAAAAAATGACATTAAATTCCTAAAAATTGAGAGTACAATTTGATTTAACATGAATTAATTCTACTTGGAGATCATTCATCTCTTCAAAGGCCAGAAAACAGGAAAAATGGTCTTATAATGGAAAGACATGCAGATTTATTTTTGATAATAAACTGTTCAAAATATTCCCAATTTTCTTTCTTATGTCGCTGATTTTTCCCTAATTGAAAGGCACAGGCACATTTGAAAAATAGTGAAGAATAAAACACCGCTAAAGACGGTATTGCCGGATTGCAAAGTAAGTTTTTGTCACTAACTCGGTCAAGGTCACTAGGTCAAATATTACAGCATACATAGAGAGGTCTTGTCAGAGGCAACCTATATGTATAACATAAAGTTTCTACTGCATGCAGTTCCTTAGATTTTGCTTAAACCACAAACTTTAACCAAAGTCTTTAACTAGGTCAAAGTCCAAGGTCAAGGTCACTAGGTCCAATGTTACGGTATAAATTGAAAGGTCTCATCATGGGCAACCTAAATGTATAATATAAAGTTTCTACTGCATGCAGTTCCTTAGATTTTGCTTAAACCAGAAACTTTAACCAAAATATTTAACTAGGTCAAAGTCCAAGGTCAAGGTCACTAGGTCCAATGTTACGGCATAAATTGAAAGGTCTGGTCATGGGCAACCTACATGTATAATATAAAGTTTCTACTGCATACAGTTCCATAGATTTTGCTTAAACCAGGAACTTTAACCAAAATCTTTAACTAAGTCCTAGGTCAAGGTCACTAGGTCCAATGTTACGGCATAAATTGAAAGGTCTTGTCATGGGCAACCTTCATGTATAATATAAAGTTTCTACTGCATATAGTTCCTTAGATTTTGCCTCAACCAGAAACTTTAACCAAAATGTTGACGGCAGACGGACGGACGGACAGACGGACATCGTCAATCCATGGACCGGAATTGCTTTGCAATCCGGCCAAAAACCCACTGAGAATGAAAGTGGCAGTGAGCCAGCGAAAATACATGTATTCTGAAACACGATTCAAAACTCAGAAATTGACTCTAACGAATACCTTACATGTACTTCTATTAGTTACAGGGTTAGTTCATGTCATACCTCCCATTCAAAGTAGATGTGTAATTGGGGGGGGGGGGGGGGGGGCGTAGGCTGTAGACACCACGTGACCGTCATACCACGACGTCAATAGCTGAAATTAGTACGAGGCGTGATAAGATGAATTTAGGAATGTCGGGGTGGTTTGTTTCCTACGCCCCCACTATATCCACTATGACCGGATTTTAAAAACAGAAGAGCAAGGGACCGGGGGTATCCTGCAACAAAATGCAGACGAAAGAAAATACTCTGCCGTGATTTTTTTTTTCACAGAAATCAGGTGCTGATCCAGAGGTTATTTTTGATGACTTGCGGCGATGGCCAAGCAAGATATAATAGCTATGGGAGGGGGTTTCCGTCTCGTTTAAAGGGGGGGGGGGGCGCTCCCCCGAAGTATAATTTGAAAAAAAAATAATACTGAAGCGAACTGATAATCCGCTTTCTCATGATAACGTATTTGTACTGATTTTAGGAGGGATCCAGTTCATAAAAGATGAACAATATTATGTAAATCCAATTTATTTTGACATTTTCTGTTCTGTTATTGATCATTTTGCATGAGATGTCCAAGTAGCACCAAGGTAATCATAAGCGAGCTGATGACTTCTAGGACTGGTCAATAATAATTTTGTTTCTTTTCATTTCTTTTTCAGTTAAATATACCACGTACTTGTAATCTGTCAGTGATCGTTGCATGTAAATCCAAAATTTCCAGCTTCTAGCTCTAATGAATCTGGAGAATTTAGGGCTATTTCTGAATTTTCTAATTCTTTCATTAGATGGAAACAGTACTTTCCTTTAAAAAAAAGAATGTCACAAGTGACCCCTTGGCCATGCCTAGAGCATACATTAATGATGGGCACCCCGCAACCTTTTTTGCATTATATGCATATATACGAGGGCTCATTGATATGTTGTGAGCATCGTATTGAAGAATTTGAATTGTATGACTATCATACATTTTGCATTATTTTCTACACAATCCCCTTCCGTATACTTTTGCCAGCGGCGTCTTAGGGCCTAAATACCACTTTTAAAGAACTACTTATCTTGACTGGTCATAAAGCCAACCACTGCAAGTATGACGTCATCATCTGACTGGAAGTGTGCGTCAGAAATAGCTGCTATCAGTTTTGGGAATATATGTAGTCTGATGGAAAATATCAGGTGAATAAGGCGGATGCTCAATCAAATTAAAGCCACAATTATGAATGACAGCCATGGCAGTGGCAGACTTGTGAACAGGAGTATTGTCCTGATGGAACAAAACATCTTTGACTACTGAGCTTTCAGCGGCATATATTACCGTACATAGCAACAAGACCTTTTTATAAAAAGTAGTCCAAGGAATGCTTGTGTAGCCTGCGAAGCAGCTCATTTTGAAAACGTGGATCAAATAGGTAGGCCAAGGTCACTTTTTATTTGTATCTGGAGGAATGTCTCGTCAAATGAAATGCACATGCGAAATATTTAAGCTCTAGCTTACCAATAAAAAGATATGGTCAATCTCAAATTTTCAGAAAGGAAGGTCAATCATCTTGGTCAAGGACACTAGGTAAAAATTTTATGTGACAAGAGAAAGGACTCGACATACGAAATACATGTCAGAAATGTTAAAGCTGTATTTTAATATATAGGTCAAATATCTAGGTCAAGGTCACTAATTCAATAATAATGGTATGTATAGAAAGGTCTTGTCACAAGGAATACACATGTGAAATATCAAAATTATGGGGTGTGACACCCAAACTGTGACAGACAGACGGACAACGGATAAAGTGATGCCTAAATATCGCTATGCTTCGCAGGCGACACAAAAATGAAAAAAAAAATTGTGAAATGTCATTGCTTTTTTTCACGATATTTCCCAATCACTCTCATGATGCTATGCACATAGTAACAATGTAACGCAAAACACTGAAGACATCGCTATAAACTAATGAGATTGGCGTGTGTTAGATCACATCTTTCAAAGGTTTTCGTTTCTTTTCTCCCATGGGATTTGTGAGGTACGATCTACCCCGGGGTCGGACACGATGTAACGATCGGTATGGATGAATTTTCCATACAAAGCCGTGCTTAACCGTCAAATAACTTGGATCGAAACAACAGTTTTTAATTAGATTAACACGATGAATCAGGTCAATTATTTTCAATTTCCAAAGTACACCGTACTAGTCTTGCTTAATATTAGTTTAATTTGATATTCATACGAAGCATTATAAAATATTCTCTTGACTTTATATGGATGGTATTTTGAGAACAACGTCACGGGTTTTTATCAAACTTCTTGTTATGACTAAATATCCATTAAACGTTCAGACAACTTACTTCCGCCTTTTCGGAAATCTTATGTAGCCCCCCCCCCCCCTTACTTTCAATATTAAAAGTGTCTGCTATCAAACTAGAAATTTTTTTTAATATATGGAATTGCATTCATATTGATAATGTATTTAAGGGATAACACTTCGTGCACAGATAATTTGTACGGGACAAATAGCAGGCATTTTGGGTCGGGAATAACCCCCCCCCCTTTCTTTTTTTTTTACCAAAATGCAGAATTTTCCTATTATACGGGTTTTTTTTATCAAAACCAAAGACAACACCTCAACATTCCGGAAGACTTGGACCCACCCCTGGTAGAATTTTCTGTATCCGCCTAAATTATCTGTACAAAGGAAAAAATAATTCAAAATAAACCTTCAATAACTCCCCCCCCCCTTCATATATTACCTATTTGACAACCAACTTTTACCATCTAAGCCAAGACATTCACTCAGAAAGATAGTTCCTTATGTTTAGATATCGTTTATTATCTCAGAAACCCCGCGCTGAGCCTCATTGCCTGCACTTTGCGACACGTCCGGGAACCTCTTTAGTAAGCATTGAAAAATTGCTGTTTACCCCTAGTGTATAAATGGCTCTTGTTGGTGTGTTTCAACACCGATTTCAATATTTTTTTTCATGAATCAAAAGATAAATAGCGGAACATTATATCTGCCAAATTTCATCAAATTATTTTGCTCCATTCAAAAGTTATTATCCGAAAACCGCTAAAAACGTCCGGGAACTTCATTGATACCAGTATAAAATTTATATATTTATCAAAGGTATAAATGATCGACATATGGGTCAGTAATTATAGTAGAGATACGAGTGTTCGTTTTACTTAAAGAGTGTTCGATTTTATGAGAGTGTTCGATTTGAACAGATGTGTGTTCGAACAGTATCGATCAGTGAGTACTATTCTGAAGTCATTTGCATAACATGAGTTTATCATGAGCATAGTATATATAATGTGGCGTGAAAGATAGTAAGGCCATTCGAGCCATTGCCACAGTTGAAACTCTACATATATTTATTAATTTTTCTTTACGTTGTTTCTATTGATAATCGTCATTCGTACAAACATTTGATGTCGTATATTCTTCATGGCTGCCTCAGAACATTATACTTCAGATTCTTTGATCGCCAGTTGAACGTTGGTAATCAGAATCGTCATTCTGCCATTTGTCAATACGAGAAAATTACGTTTTGCAAAGAGACTAAACTTTTTCGTACAATCTTCATCGAGGTCTACACACCAGTGCTCTCGCACCTAAAGAACTTTATTATACAGACAAATTCTCAATGTATGCACGGAGATGTCATCCGTTCGTTTATCTGTCCTCTGTCTATCAATGGGCTTTGTGGATAAGGAGAAGACGCTGACACGGTACTCTGCACACGTCTAGACGTAGAATTTGAAGGGAATACATCGTCACAGGGGCGTGATGAAAGAATTTCTACCCGACGGTGTACTTGTGATGGAGTTGACCAAATCGTTCAAGACTTTGATTCACAGAACCATCAGATTGAATAAATGATAAGTATTTATCAATTTATATACGTCGATTTTGAGTAATGCATACTAGTACACGAAAAAGTTTGAGACCTATACAGTATATGATTATTCAAGAATATTTATTGAGAAATGCAATGAAGTTACCTATATTTCATTTGTAGTCTGAATCGTCGTTTTTATCCTTTCAATTTTGATTGATAGTTTAGGAAACGGCTTCAGCGTTCGAGTGATTGTGATATATAAATAGAAAGAAAATAGAACCATTTTTATCAACTCTACTTGTAACCAAAGATGTAAAAAAAAAAGGGAGAAGAAGAAGATGTATACATGTATTTCTTAACTTTTTTATAGCTCGATAAAGAATCCACTTGTTACATGGTTACGTCATATCGATAACAAGTTTAATTTAACTTGATATGATGAATTTCTCATTTGCGGATTCGTTTTGAAGAATAAGAATTACAACTAGATGGCTACTGTTGCAAGCAACAGACGGATTCCTCCTTTATTAGACCTTCCTCGGAAGTGAAGTGTTAAAATCCGAATAAAGAAGATGGAAAAAAGAATTGTTGCTTTAGTACCTTATTCACTTCAGCAAATGAGTCAAAAGAGCTATTGTTTAATTTGGGACTCTTATTCATTTATCAACAAACTAGAAGAAAAAAATAATAAATACCTTTCATTTTTACGAAAGCTTTAAACTCCATGCTCTATCAATTATCAAATCCTTTACAATTACTTTCTCAAAACAGAATTGCACAATGATTTTGCAATGAGATAATTTCTATTAATAGAAAATGACAACAACATGAAAGTACAGATATGTAATGCTACTTAGAAAAAAAAAGAAACAAGAGAACAAGAATAAAAGAGTTATCTTTCTTATACTATGTTAAGTTCAAATAAGAAGGACTACTTGTGTGAAGAATAAATAGTATATGACAAAAAGTGTGAATTGTACAAGAGTAAATGATTGTTATGACCTTGAAAATGATTATTTGACTTTTAATCAATGTCATGGATGAAAGATAAGTATTGTGATTATTTTCATCACGATTAATCTTAATCTGAACAAACCTAAATATCTAATCAACCAAAGTCTGTTGTGACCTTGAAATCGAACAAATGACCTTGGCTCAAGGTCATGGTGAAAAAATTTGATGCAAGGAATATTTGTGTAAAGTTTGAACTCTCAAGTTCAAACAGTCTTTGTTTTATAGACTAAAGTTTGTTGTGACCTTGAGAATGAGAATTTGACCTTGGGTCAAGGTCAAGGTGAAAGAACTGGGTCCATGCATTATATGTGTAAAGTATGAACACAGAAGGTCAAATAGCCTTTGTTCTGTAGGAAAAAATTGCTGTGACCTTGAAAATGAAAATTTGACCTTGGGTCAAGGTTAAGATGAAAGAGCTTGACGGAACAATTATATGTATGTAGTTTGAACTCTTAAGGTCAAACAGCCTTTGTTCTATAGGCAAAAGTTTGTTGTGACCTTGAGAATCAAAATCTGACCTTGGGTCAAGGTCAGAGTGAAATAGCTTGGCTTCACGATAGTATGTATGAAGTTTGAAGTCTGAAGGTTAAATAGTCTTTGTTCTATGTGTAAAAATTTGCTGTGACCTTGAGAATCAAAATTTGACCTTGAAAGTAGGTCAACATCAAATGACTACCTATAAGTAACCTACCATCCAAGTTTCAACTCAAAATCTCAAAAACTGTAGAAATTGGCACCGTGCCAATTTAAAGTTCCATTTTCAACTCGGAATAGCGCGAAAACCGTAAATATTTTATCGAGCATGTAAGCGTATTAAAGTTTACAATTTTCCCAAAGAATATTTTAAAACAAATTTCGTTCAAATCGTACGGTTAGTTAAGGAGTTATAAGTGTTTAAAAATTTGACCTTTGATGACCTCTAGCGGAGGCATTGGTGAGCTTATCCACAAACAAAAAATAGTTAAAGAAGATCTTGTTATGCTCTTTCTGATGGTAGCATCCCTTTTGCTCTGTCTTAAAAGACCTTTGAATAAAATCTCTGGAAATGATGAGGGGGTAAGAATAAAAATAATAATAATAATAATAATAATAAGAATAATAATAAGAATAAAGAAAAGACATTGCAATAACAGAAAGGATTCCGACGGAATAGTCGGAATCCTTAATGAATTAAAACTCGTAGGGTTTTTTTTATTTGTAAAAATCAGTTGTACATGAACGAAAACACATAGATTATCTGATACAAAATAAATAACTATTTACAGGTGGCAAATTTTTTCTAAAAAATCTTTATCAGTGATCACTCAATCATTATGTACTGATGTGAATCTACTTGATTACAGGGATACTTACGTTGACGTCCCTAACTATTTGTAATGTAATAATAGTTCATGATCGTCCTTAATAAAAAAAAAAAAAAAAAAAGTTAGGCGATGAATACACTGTGTATACATTTGATATTGTCAACAACGAAAATGTTATTTCAGATTGATGTTTAGATCGTTATATCTTGATCTGCCGTTTTTTGCTTTCGTTTTAAGAACATCCGTTCTGTTTACTTTATACAGTCAGATTTACTCAAAACGCATTTGAAATACAGTAAAGTTATAGATACGTATAATTTTTTGGTCGGAATGGTAGCTATTTCAGCTTATATAGATTGTTCGTTAAATTGTCCAGAGCAGAATGCTATTATCTTACTTATACTATCTATGGTAATGAATAAGTTACATGTATACATATGGCATGGTCGGCAATTCAAATAAGAAAAATATGACGCATGTCTCAAGATGAGTAAAAGATTATTTCACTAGGGCATTATCAATCATTTTGATAAATCGTTGACTCATAAAAAAAGAGAGGAAGAAATAGATAAATAAAAACATGCTCTCTCTGTATGGACACTTTATGTTTAAGTGTTTATTAATAAGAGACTTTATGTTACTTAATTCAGCAGATGTGCTGAGTTGAGCTATAGATGCCCAGAGCTAAGAGAAACGAGGTTTCCCAGTCAGCAGTGGTACTGAGTTGAGCGATTGACACTCGGAGAAACGAAGTTTCTCGGTCAGCAGTGGGGCTGAGTTGAGTGTGCGACGCTCAGAGGAATGGGGAACAAGGTTTCTGAGTCAGCAGATGTGCTGAGTTGAGCTATGGATGCTCAGAGCTAAGAGAAACGAGGTTTCCCAGTCAGCAGTGGTGCTGAGTTGAGTGTGCGACGCTCAGAGGAAGGGGGAACAAGGTTTCTAAGTAAGCAGATGTGCTGAGTTGAGCTATGGATGCTCAGCGTTAAGAGAAACAAGGTTTCCCAGTCAGCAGAGGTGCTGAGTTGAGCGAAGAACACTCGGAGAAATGAGTTTTCTTGGTCAGCATTGGGGCTGAGTTGAGTGTTGGACGCTCAGAGATAAGGGGAAACAAGGTTTCTGAGTCAGCAGATGTGCTGAGTTGAGCTATGGATGCTCAGAGCTTAGGGAAACTAGGTTTCCAAGTCATCAGAGATGCTATAATAAGTGTTATTTGGACACCTTGAGCTCGGGAAACGATGAATTCTTGGTCAGCATAGGGGCTGAATTGAATGCTTGCTGAAAAAGATGAGTCTTCAACTTTTAATGTAAGTTTTGAAGCTTATATTGACTAGAATATGTTCTATTATATTTGTGTTGATGTCTATTTAAAGACTTATATATACAAGTGTTTAAGTCGCAAATGGACAGAAATAAATGATTTTTATAGATACATAACATATTATATGTAAAATGATGATAAAGAGTATAAGACACTCTCTCATAATTAATTCACAATGAGAAGTATCGAATTCAATGGTAGAATCTGTTGTCATTCAGAGTTCTTGAAGACAAGATACATACTTGTATAGAATTTCTTTCAGAATTTTAATATACAGATCCCCGAGATGAGATTCATGAATGGGTTTTGATTACATAATAATAATACTTTCATTTTGTTAAGCATGGGTTCGAATGAAATATATATTTCCTTTTCTGTAAACTACAAAAAAAAAAAAAAAAAAAAAATCTGTTTTCGATGTTATGAGTTTGAACTCTGCAGTATTCAGTCACAACTTTTTCTGAAGTGAAACTTTAGACGGTCAGATAAATGTGCATGATTTGCTATTTTTTATGAATAGTTCTCAACTTTGTCAAATGAATGGAATATTCGATAGTGACGTGCGTAAAGTTATTACTTACTCATATATATTTATATAGTTAAATATGGGTATTGGTCACTATAATTTATTTCAAAAACTTGAGCAAATATTTATTTCTTACATTTTTATTTCATTATTTTTTATTGAGGTGCCGCTTTGATATTCAATAGCTGTACGGGACTGTTTTCTCAACCTTTTAGTTAACAGGTTTTGGTTACAGGTAAAAGAATTCTGTATATTTCGACAAAAGTTTGTCTGTCACAAGATAAACATTTTCTTTTTATATTAGCCCGTTCTTTGTTGTTCGAGCTGTGTGGCAAGTGGCACCTCCCATATGAGAGTTTTGTTTTATTTGATAAATACTTTATGTTCGTTTGAGCAGGGCGAATTAGAACATAAATATATTTATCAAAGGTATAAATGATCGACATATGGGTCAGTAATTATAGTAGAGATACGAGTGTTCGTTTTACTTAAAGAGTGTTCGATTTTATGAGAGTGTTCGATTTGAACAGATGTGTGTTCGAACAGTATCGATCAGTGAGTACTATTCTGAAGTCATTTGCATAACATGAGTTTATCATGAGCATAGTATATATAATTTGGCGTGAAAGATAGTAAGGCCATTCATGCCATTGCCACAGTTGAACTCTACATATTTATTAATTTTTCCAGCTCTAATGCCTGTTTTCTAATTTCAGAATCGCATTTCCCTGTTGGATCGTCTTTGGTTCTGTTGTAGGACATACAATTTTCAGATGGCAGCCTAGTCGCATCGTCAACCTACGGACAAAGAACGCGTTTTATGCTTTGTACATTCTCTGAATAAATCAGCTGTGTGGCAAGTGGCACCTCCCATATGAGAGTTTTGTTTTATTTGATAAATACTTTATGTTCGTTTGAGAAGGGCGAATTAGAACATAATGTAAATTTAATTAATATCCAGGGACACCGTACCTTTAATTATTATCACAACATTTTTATTCAGCCCAGTGACAACCTCAAAGTACACCATATTCCAACAAAACGGAGTCATTAATATTTTGGTATGATCAACTCACAGCTATGTCGAAAAGACTTTATAACATCCGTATTATGAAACCAATATTTGTATCTTAAAAAAAAGCCTTTCTATCTTGCAGGAAATTATATCTTTCAGGAAAAACCTTTCAAAAGACAACTTACTAGAATCGGACTCAAACATACTAAAAGCTGAGAAAGAATAATAGAATTTATCCCCAGATGTGATTCAAACGTATTAAAAGCTGAGAAAGAGTAATAGAATCTATCCCCAGATGTAATCAGGGACAAGAAAATCCAACCCGAGTGTCAGGGATATACTTGTACCACGACGAGGGTTGGATTTCCGTGTCCCTGTTCACATCTGGGGATTGATTATTTTTTTTCTCACTATCTGAAAGAGCTCAAAAATGAGGCTTTTATGTTTTGTTTTACATATTATGATCACTTCAAATCGTGAATTTTCTCATTTATTTACCTCTTTTGGGTTGTCGGACAAAGTTGGTATGATTCAATATAATATTTTAATTTGTTTCATATACAAAAGACAATAAAAGGACAGAGAAAGATTATGAAAGCGGATTAGGGTCACAATTCTATTTGACTTGCTAACATGTACATGCTTCATGCTATGTTGCTTTATTCAATGTTTGATTATTCCATGTTCATTTGTCTTGCTTTCATTTCAAATTTCATTTAACTTTCTTCTTTGTAAAATTTTGCTTCCGTGCATTTTACTGTTGTACTTCGTTAATGCATAATTGTCGTTATACCATGCGTTATGACATTTTTATATGTCCGTCTTAAGACGGAACGTACTATGTTATGGCGTTGTCCTCGAGTCCGTCCGTCCATCTCCCCGTCCGAGGTAATGTTTTCCGGACTTTTTTTGAAAGCCTTTAAAGATATTGGATTGAAACTTGACAGATGATTTGATATCACGCGGCGTAAGATCCAGTTTGAATTTCGGCAAAATTGACCTATTTTTACACGTTGTAGCAGAGTTATGGCCCTTGAACATAAAATTTTCAACAATATTACAGATTTCTTTTGCAGCCTTTGCAGCTATTTAATTGAAACTGTTTTTTTTTTTTCGGTACATCATTTCAATAGGTAAATATAGTATATAGATGACAGTATTATGATGAAACCTGTTTTTTATGATAGATGAAAAGGATGGGGGAAAGAGGGGATGGGAGCCACATTCACTCACACTTTCACACTATACAACACAGACAAATATAATATATGTATAACTATAATGAATGATACTTAAATTACAATAATTATTAGAATGTTTTTAGTCAAAAAAGGGTAAAAATGATAAACAGATTATACATCATATATCAAAAAGATCTTTCGAAGTATTGCAATGAGCTTCATATTTTTCTATACATTTATTTTTACGAGCTATATAAAGATGAATCTGATAATTAAATCTCAAATAGTTCAATAAACTCATCATAGATGGATGACTGTGCTTCTTCAAGTTTTTGTATAAGAATTGTTTAGTTAAGAGAATAATGAAATTAAGAACATAGGCATATTCATCATGTACTTTCCCAAATAGAACATCTTTAACGTTAAAATGTACTACATGATTAGTAACATTAAAAATTATATATTCCAAATTATCCCAAATTGACGAAGCTATTTCACAATAGAAAAACACATGCTCTATAGATTCAATATCATGACAGAAAAAACGAATATCATTTACGGCTTTAATTTTCTTCAAGTATTTTCTGACAGGTACAATTCTGTTTATGATCCTATACTGTAACCATTGGATAGAAGTATCTGTTGAAGTGTTAAAACATATATCGAAAACATCTCTTGTATTCATATTAAAGTCATAAAAATTGTTCCATTTATTAAATGCAGTAGGAATAATATCTCTATCATTTTAGTAATTCATAAATAGGGTTATTGCACTTTGCGTTTTTTACAAGTATATTATACAGAGGAGGGACGAAAAGTGCAAATGTTGACTTATCATTAGTAAGAGTTATCTTCTTGACCTAAATAATTTTGTTAAGATGCTGTATATTCCATTATATGTTAACATGTAAATTCCAGAGATTCGAAATCTTGTTTCAAACTCGTATTTTGACAGAATTCTGTTACTATCTAAAAAGTCTTTGATTGTCCTTACTCCTTTCTTGCACCAATATTCTTTATAGATAGAAACTTTATTTATTTTTATTAATGAACACTTATGCCCTTTGCCGTGTGCAGCTCGTAAAAAAGTTCCCCGCGAGGGGTTTGACAGTAAGTGTTTTGAATATACTTCCCTGACATTGTCGCCATAACACTTTCTATATAGACAAAACGTCAGACAGTGTATGAATTTTATATATTTTCATTTCCATGCTTCATTAACATCAACGGCGGGTGCGGCTAGCCAACAGGGGATGCTTACTCCTCCCTGGCACCTAATCCCACCTCTAGCTTGCTAGGGGTCCGTCGATGTTTAATTTTCTGCTCTATTGCGAGTGCTGTTGAGATTGTCGTCAGGATCTTCTTTAACTCATTTATACCAAACTGGTAATAGTAAGAATTCTTCATCTGAATAAAATTCTTTATTTTGTAATTGGTTTCTCAAAATATTCTGCCATGCTTGAAAAGTATTGATGAGTTGTGTAATATAATCATCTCCAAAATCATATAAAAACTTTTCAATATCATTTCCAAAATTTGCCTTGAAAATATGAATCCAAGAATGTCCACCTGTCAAAACTCTTTTTAACCATGTACATTTTAATGATAAAATGAAATAATCTAGGTCAATCATTTTAAGACCACCTTTTCCATATTCTTGTATTGTAACTACTTTTTTTAATTTTGTTACTGTTAGATCCCCAAATGAATTTATACAAGTCTATATTTAAAGTTTTTATGTATTTAGAATCAGGATTTGGTAGTACAATAAACAAATGAATTAGTTTTGGAATTATAAGTGTTTTAACAACATAAATTTTACCAATAGGCGTTAAAATACGTCTGTTCCAATTATTTAAGAGGGATTTTATCTTAGGAAGCTGAGAATCATAATCAATAGAGACTATTTCATCTACATTTACTGAAAATTCAATACCCAGAAGAGAAAATTGAGTTGAACCCCATTGAAGCTTCCATCTAGTATGATGGTACACCTTTTTGCTGAATTATTTTTACCCAATCCAAATGATCTTTAATGTAGAACTATTAATATTTAAACCAGAGATTTTTGCATATAATTCTGATGTATCTAAAGCAGCGAAAAGAGAAGACTGTGAGCCATCTAAGATCAAGGAAGTATCATCCGCATACTGGGATACCCATGATTTGCAAAACCTTGTCTCGGGCACGAAGGTTGGTTATGTGTGAATAATTAAAAGTATCTAAATAATAGTTTAATGCGATATTAAAATCACTTCATATACATGTAATAGAATACAGGTTGTCAAATTCTTATATAATTTCTTTAAAATTTTCAAAAAAATCTGGGTTTACTAATCAGAGTTTGGCCCATACAGATTAATTAATGTGACTTTGTTATCATTAATACTAACATCTAAAGCAAGTAAATTTCCATTTAAATCCTTTTTCCCTATGTTTAAATTCAAAATTATTTTGAATCAATGTGGCAACCCCTCTTGAATTTGATCTGAATGAATTAAAAATACATCGGTATCCCTATTGAGTCTCGATGTAAGGCTCTAATTCGGGAACAAAATGTGTGTCCTGTAAGCAGAGGATATTATAATCTTTATTTTTATAATAGTGAAGTACATTCTTTCTTTTTAAAGAACATCTTAAACCTTGGCAATTTATAGAAGCAATTCTGATTATGTCTGGCATGTTTGCAATACAAGATCAAGATATTTCAACACAAAACAATGAGCACCTATACTCAACAGCCGCACACCATACACACAGGGGTGGGGGGGGGGGTATAGAAAAACTCTCCTACCGGTAAGGCGAAATGCAACATGTAAATCCTTTCACACAGAAGATATGCAAGAAAAACGAGTTCGTGAAGAGAAAGCGAAACTAAAATGAAACTGAGAGTCACATGATCACGCAGCTGTTTTTGGACAGTCCATTTAAATGACGGGGGCGTCCGAATAATATGGATATATGGATCACTGCATAGTTCACAAAGGGGTGAGGTTTTAAACACGAACGGATCTCAGTTTAAGGTCAATGTTATCCGTGTATTCGAACGATTTGCGATCCCCGTTAATATCCAAAGCGTAAACTCGCGGAGTGCACTCGAGGGTTCTCATGAAGGTCACCAATCAGTTTTGCATTCATGGGACTGATGTGGTCTTGCATAGAAAAACATTTTTGGGAGTCTTTCTCTTTCTGATTATGGCGGTTTTAATTTCCGAGTTTATAAATTTCACTATTACCGGCTTAGGACTCGGTACTTTCGAGGGAACCCGATGTATTGCAAGTATGTCAGATGGATCTACGTTTACGCTTGTTTTTTCGTTCAGAATTTTGCAGAATTCGGGCCTTAACGTATCCAATGTACAAATATAGATCTCGCGGACGTATAGTCCATTTAAACAGTTTTTAAATTATTTCGGCAATCTTCGGCAGTGTCTCGATAGTTTCCGTGGCTTGAGTAACGGTCGGCATGTTGACCTTCGATGATAGAAACAATTATTTTGTTGTATTAGGTAAATTTAGGTAAAAATTTCTCATGATTCTATCTATACAATACACTTGATATTTATTTGTACAACGGATACCTTAAACGTCTCGCTTATTTCGAACCAACAATCTTGATATTGTTTTTTTTTTTTGCGAATATTGATGATTATGATTCGCAAGATTGAGAGCTTTGCGTACCTCACTATAGCATAATGTAAGATCTTTTTTCATTTGACGCAATTCCGCTGCCTGAGATGACATAGTTTCGCGGACTGAGTTTATGATTAAGTTAATACCGTCAATTTTCTCAGAATTCAATGCACTTTTGTCTAGCATTTCTTTTTTGTTGGAATTAAAATTTTCAAGAAATTCCTCTTTTACTTCCTGTATTAAATTTTCCTTCATTTCGGCTTTTATTTCCTCAGAAATTTCAGACATTATTTCGGCCTTAATTTCTCCTTTCAATACAAGTATCGTATCTTTCACAGTTTTCTTGACTATTTCCTAGAAAGCGGATTTTGTAATCATATTTTTCTTTATTTCATCTAAATCACATGGATTGATCTAATTTCGTCAGCAATATCGGAGTCCATAGATATGTCGGAACTACTAACTCTATGTTTTAAAAATTCAAGAATTTTGGTAACAGAAATTTTTGAATGCGATGAAGAGATAGACGGTCTAGTTAAGTTGATCGAACCTGGCTACATGTGCCCTCGGGGACTCTTGGTATTATGCCTATTTAATAAATACAAATGTAATAACAGATCAAGTTCAAATTCCGGCAAAGTTGACCTATTTTTAGCGGAATTATGGCCTATGAACGCAGAAATTTTCAACCACATTACAGTTACAGATCATGTCCGAGTTGTGGAAAAAAATTGACCTATTTTTAGCAGCGTAATGGTCCTCAAACTTAGAACATTTCAACAATTTAACTGCTTCCTGGACTTTTTTCGCAGCCTTTGTAGCTATTGAATTGAAACCTGTTATACAATTTCATAATAATGAATGAGAGATCTGTTTTTAGTTTGTGATTAATTAACTTCTCTTTGCAGAATTATAGACCTTGAACTTTGAATAGCTCTAAGCCCTTGGACCTTCAAATTTTCCATGTGGGTTGACTTTAGTAAGTCAAAGAACCTATGTGTTTTTAAAGGTAGGGGTCAAAAGTCAATGTCATTTTGTGGCTAACAACGTCGTTTTTTTTTTCCCTTTGTTGGGGAAATTTTTATTTTGACAATTTATTTGAATACTTTTTTTTATTCAAACTTTGTACACCTGAGTACATGTTTTGTTTTCATATGTTTGGCATTTTAATCATGTGAACCGAGAAATCATGTTTAAGGGTCAAGTAATTTTGAGACTTAAACTGACATAATTGCATTCACAGAATTATTTATGAGAAACTGATACCCCGACGGCGTTTCTTGACGCGTTTGCGTTGCTATTTTTCATTCTGCCATCATTCTTTCGTTCTAATGTTATTATTGCTTTGACAGTGCTAACTTCAATTTTGATGCCAGATGGCGTTTCGCGCGACCGCATGTGTCCTTTCCTTGAAATAACCTTGAAACATCCCCTGTTGTTGGATTCTACTACAGTATCGTTCCAAAAAAAGTAGAAGTAGATTGATTGCCCTATATAAATATTTGAAAAATATGCTATTATGAATTATTAAATATTTGTTTTTGTTTGCATGAGATTTTTGTAACTTATAGCACTATACAAGGATGCTTTGGATTAGGAAAGTCTTTGGCACAGTGGTTTTACAACTTGCGAAGAGGGATCGAATACTGGACGAAGATACCACTTTTTTATTCAGTCAATTTTATGTATAATGAAAACTGTTCTCCCATGCCAATTGAAATTATGAACGTTACATACGGGTATATTGGGGAGGAGGTGCCTAAAGGCAATACATGACACCTTCCATCTGCCCAAGTATAGGATGTAGGATAAAAATTTGGGGTATTTATAGAAATAAAATGTTTTAATGAAAGTTCTTTAATCTTAATTTCTTTTTTTCTTGGGGGGGGGGGGGGGAGTGTTTTGGAAAAAATATGGTAACTGTGCATAAACACTATTTCAAATAAAAAAATCGTTGGCTCGCCATCGTCGCTTGCAAGTCATCTATGAAGTCATAATTTTAATTCATTGTCTCCTAAAAAATGCCCTTCAGTGTCGTTTCCGTACCATGATTCTTGACATAAAAAAGATAAAACTTCTATAATAATTGATTTTGAAGTATGAACTTACGAAAGTCAATGTCCAAGGTCAATCCTTGCAAACATCAACAAAAATGGTTATCTATCTTAACGTAAAGTGACGGTAAATGACTTATAGATTGGCCGAGATGAAAGGAAAATCCCTCTCAAGCTGAGTTTTAAAATATCATAATTGTGATTATTGTCATAGACTAAGTCCCCCTGACAGCTATGATCCATGGATCTAGATTTACCCCTGACGCGTTTATTTACCCTTTTACCTCATGTGTTGAAGTCATACTTCATACTCCATGACGGGCCCTGTCCGAACCTCTTTAGAGAAGACAGGGCCCCGACCACCTGTCCTCTCTGAATGTCATTCGGACTCCTCGGGTGATAACATACATGAGCTCGCGGCGGCAGAGCACGGATTGTATTACGTACGCCCTCTTTTTATATCCATTTACATATTCATCTGTGTTGCTTGGGCCCCTGCGTTTTGCGGTCTTGTTTGTGTGTGGTCATCTGACAGTGAGGGTAATCGGAAAAGTGGGAGGGTTGTGCGCACGTAATCCAGGATAACCACACCTGCTATTTCCGTGGCAGACGGTCGTCCTAAGTCGGCACCGGTTGCCCATTGGCCTCGTTGGTTTATGTGTAGTCCTTTGTGTAAAAAAGTTCCCCGCGAAGGGTTTGACAATAAGTGTTTTGAATATTTTCCCTGACATGGTCGCCATAGCACTTTCTATATAGATATAACATCAGACAGTGCAATGCATGTATTTTAAATATTGGTTTTATTTTCGTGCATGAACATCGACGGCGGCTGTGGCTAGCCAACAGGGGATGCTTACTCCTCCCGGGCACCTGATCCCACCTCTAGCTTGCTAGGGGTCCGTCGATGCTCAATTTGGTGATCTATTGTGAGTGCTGTTGAGATTATCGTTAGGATCTTCTTTAACTCGTTTGAAAATAGAATAAGAAGAACGTATCCAACAAGATCACTTAGCAAATAATTTAGCGGAAGATGTACATACACGAACAAGAATATAAAACAATCACTGAGTTTCCATGTTAACATACAGCTCGAGACTATGTGTAGCGTCACGTGACTTAAGGGTTTTTTTTTGTGAAACCATGAAAAAATAAAAAGCTCAATTGGTGGAAAGAAAACAGGAACTGCAATAATTGTTATGATTGAATTTTATCCTTTCATTGCCTATATTCTTGTCTAAACTGATACTTTTACAGTCATGGACTCGTTAGTAAGTAAAGCGAAATTGTTTTTGCAAACAATATGTGTTTGCGTGGAAACCACCACAACATTGTGTTTAACATATTTCGACCACGATTTTGCATTTGTCAGAATGCTTGTAAAAACTACAATGCATTCTTGATTGACAAACAAAGAATCATAAAAATACATCTTTTTTACAACGATATCGGCTGAGAGAAGATAAAATTGAATCAAAACAATCATCACAGTACCTGTTTTCTTTCCTCCAAACGAGCGGTATGCCTCAATTTTGTGTTCGTGGTTTCACCAACTTATGTCACGTGATGCTACAGTTCTATGCGACGGTGTAGAATTGAAAGGTGGTTGTAAGTAACATATACCTTTTTACGCTTTGCTATTCACAGAAAGGTCACATAATTTCCCGTCTCCCTGTGAAATTTATGATATCCAATCGGTAACCTTAGTAGGGGATTGAAAACCCTACTTTCGAAAGGTCGTATGTGTCAGATTATTCGTGAACGAACCTCCCCTTTTCATGACATTCGTTGATCAAACAAAATTTGTGTCTACAAGATTTGGCAGGGACCCAAGGCAATGCAAAGGAACTTATGTTGGTTTGTATAAAAAAGCATGGGGATTATGAAAACTCTAATCGAATCGGTTTCTATTACCACATATATGGTCCCGAAATGATCAAAACATGTTACTTGCTCCATCTACAGTTTTGTATAAGAATTTATTCCAGTAGTGCACAATGACCGACTGAGACAACTACTATTTGTAGATCCTTACGAGAAATCTGCATGAAATTTGGCGATTTGACGTCTGATTCTAAAACAAATGATGGAAATATCCTCTAAAGGCCTATATCATACATATTGCTTTACAAATGTATATTATTTAAACAAAATACGATGGGTCTTTCAACTTCGTGGGCGAATCAATATTAATTATGAATCTGGTAATACGAAGAGGTACTGATTACTAGCATCGCCAACATATTACTTCTGACGTCAAGACATTAAGGTTTTATAATTTATCCGTATAAGAAAGAAGCTAGCTAGCCAAACAATTATCATAGTCTTTCCAGCGTATTTCATATGGACAAAAACTTAAGTTTTTGACGGACTAAAAGTTTGCAAATGTTTGCGTTTAGAAAAGGCAACAGAATGAAGTAATTTATTTTCAGGAGCCGTTAAAGCTTACATTGATCCAGGAGATAGAGACCTCCGATTAAAATGAATTCTTCGAATACATCATTTTCTTTCGGTAAGTTAGTTTTTGTCATCAGAGAGGAATAGAGTTGGATATTAAAGCACAAGGTAATTTCTGAAGGGAACAGAACAAAAAATAAATTAATGAAAATAATAGAAGTTTGATAATGAAAATCAAAATTTAGACAACGGATTTTATTTCTGTTGTTCATATCAGAAGAATCCAGAGGTATGATAACTAAATTTATTAAAGATATTTCTATTCTACCTACGAGTTGGCCCACCAGGAACACGCATACAGAAACAAAAATCTTCATTGTCTATTTTATAAGAGCTCTGAAATGATCTTACAGCCATTCAGCGGATTACCTTAGCGGAATCAATCCGTCGCAGCTTGAAGTCAAAGACACAACAGAGACAAATAATTCAGCATCATATTTGGACATAATGCTGTCCTATGACACTGGTGGTGACATGAACACCTCAATATATGACAACCGTGACGACTTCAATTTCAGCATCATAAACTTCCCTTTTCTGAGTAGCAACATCCCTTCATCGCTTGCTTATGGCGTGTCCCATCATATCCCAGTTGATAGATTATGCAAGACAAGTATCAAATATACATATGTTGTTCTGAGAGCTAGGTGTCTTTCAGATAAGCTTCTCAGTCAGGGATACGTTTGTGATCGACTAACATCGTCACTGAGGAAGTTCTACGGTCGATACGGGGAACTCGTCATAAACTACGATGTCCCACTGTCCAGAATGGTGAATGCTATTCTGTCTTAGACCATTTGAACCATTCAACCAGAGACAATACTTATATCTTCCGAGATGGAAGTAACCAGATGTGATATGTACCAAATTGAAGCGACAGGTGTTGCATACAAGCAGGAGATACTGAGTCTTTCTGGCACCTCGTCTCACCCATAATTAGGAATTCGCTTCTTTTTCATGTGGTGGAGGTTTTTGTTTGTTTGCTTTGATTCCTGTTTATCCTGATTTCGTATACCTTTGGTTTGTGATTTTCTGAATTATCGATTTTGTATTGTGTATTGGGATATGGTCATTGTCCATAAAGTGCTATTTCAGTTATTCAACACTTGGACGCCATTTTGATATTTCTCAAATATTCAGAAGTCATTTATTCCTAGCATTTATACCTGGGTCTTGTAGCATCATATCCCAGCCAACTTGCTACGTCTTTCGGTATATTTGGGACATAATTTTCACAGATTTTGGTAATATTACATTGCTTAGATTGAAGATCACTGACGAGGGTTAAATATCTGAAACGTGCATGACTGGTCTATGCTGTAAATTTGTCTGCTCTAAATATCGTACTTAAAACATTGATCACTATTCAAAGTGACCTTGGACATTGTTCATATTACGTTAAAGGTACGGTGTCCCTGAGAATTAATTATCTTTACAAAATTTTCATAATGCAAAATCTTTCTACCCTTTTGAAAGATTACATTCTCATTTGTATAAATTTCAAATTTCAGGCGAATCTAACGCATACATTCGCAGTTATAGCCGTTTAAAAAAGTAATTTTTATTTTGGGGTGCGCAGCTCTAATTCATTTCACTAGCGCCACTTACAATGTATTGCGTTTTTATGACAGAATATACAAATTTGGCAATATTATGTCCGTTACTGCATGTTTTCAGGTAAAACTTTTTATAGCTCCTTTTTCCCTATATCTAGACTCTTTTAAAGCCCATGTCACGTTCTGGCATGGCGTTCGCACTACGACCGCCAAAATTGTACGAAACGTGGCGTGAACGTAGTAAGGACGCGGGGAACGTAGTAAGAATTCGCTGATACTTATTGAGGTCGTAATAAGGACGCCGGCGAACGTGCCCGTACGTCGAGCCACCACGACCGTTTTGAACTGTTCAAAACAGTCGTAGTGAGGACGCGCTGATGACAACGTGTTTTAAAAGGACTACTTGCTTACTCCTCCCGGGCACCTGGTCCTACCTCTAGCTTGCTAGGGGTCCGTCAATGATCAATTTGATGCTCTATTGTGAGTGCTGTTGAGACTATCGTCAGGATCTTCTTTAACTCATTTGCGAACGTATAGAGAACTTCATGGACGTATTAGAAACGTGTCGCGAACGTACGTAGTAGGATTGTAGTACGGACGGCTTTAACTTTTACACATAATCATATGGAGATCGTCACGTCTCTGCCGTCCTTACCACGTTCTTGGTTTTAGAGGTCGAAAATACCGTATAACCAGAAATTTTCGCGAGTATCAGATTTCGCGATTTCATGGCAAAATAGGGTTTCTTTATTTTCGCTTGTACAATTTTTCGCGATTCTGAAATTACAAATCAATATGAACATATTACCTCACTGTTTTGTACCTTCCATTATTGAAGTTTCAGTTATTTCTATCTAAAAGAGTACACTCCATTTACTTCGGGATATGTGAAGAATGACACATGTACAGTAAAACCAAAATGACACTAATATACCAATTGATGTTATACCTTATCAAACACAATTTTTCGCGAGGATAATTTTTCGCGATTCCAAATCACTCGCGAATATAGCTAAAATAAGTATCTCGCGAAAATTTCTGGTTATCGAAACAGACCTCGTAAAATCAATTTATCCGTTGAACGTGTCATGGTAGTAGCATGAACGCAGTAAGGATTTCGAGAACGTAGTAATAACGCCACACCTTCGTAATACAGACGCCTTCGTCGTAGTGTGAACTTAGGGCTGATCGTAGTGCGAACTTGACTAAACGTATTAAAGACGGGAAGGACGCGCTACCAACGTGTTACGGACGCTAAAGGTCGTGTTGCGCACGTATTGGAGTCGTAATTATTCTTCCGGAAAGCCCTTCTGGGTGAAAAATGCCACGTTCTCACTACGTTCATGAAAAATTTGAAGGACTTCAAGGACGTAGTAAGAACATCTCGAAAGAACGTGTAGGTGTGACAGGGGCTTTAGGAATAGATTTAACGTTTTCAATAAAATTTATTTTCAGGGACACTTTATCTTTAATTGCATCAAATTAAATGGAGATAAAAAAAAAATGCCATCACTCAAAATACGTTTACGAGTAAAGTTATGAAGAATGAGTCTGGGGTACAATTAAAAAAAATGACGAGAATACTTGTAGTGATGACGGTTTAGTTCTAGCTACTTTGGATATATATAGAATAAAAGGATGTGTGAAAAATCTTTTTTTTTTTCGGCATAGACAATAATAAGATGCAGTGCCGAAAAATCAGAGAGGTTCGCAGTCGTTCTTTTGAAAATTCTAATGATTTTGTCTTGCCTTCTGACTCTGAGACTGATAAAAATCAAAGAGGGCGCTACTAAAATGATTTTGGTGGCTCCGATAGAAGCATCACTGATGAGAATTTAATATTCGAAACACGTGTCTTTTGCATGGAAATTTGTTTGGAATTTTCTTCAAGAAGGGGTTGGAGCCCTTCGACTTCATTGATAGGTACTTCTTTGATGTTTATTGTAAATGAGTTAAAAAGAAACTGGCGATTTTATCAACAACACTCACAATAGAGCACCAAATTGAGCATCAACGGACCCCAAGCAATCTAGAGGTTGGACCAGGTGCCCGGGAGGAGTTAGCATCCCCTGTCTGGATTGCTGCACCAAAGTCGAATGTGACGTCATTGCTGCGTAAGCCGATCAAAATATGAAAAAAATATATATATACAAAATCTAATTTATAGGTTATTTTTAGTCAGTGGGAGGAAAATATCTCTAAATTTGAAAAGGTACACGGAAATCCCAACCTCGTGCTTTTGTTCACTTTGTACAAACAAATCCTGTACACTAGTGTTTGATTTCCTCCCACTGTCTAAAATGCTAAAAATGAGATTTTATCAATACTCATTTATGGTGTTGATACATATTTCCGAAGAAAGTCAAAGAATGATGAGACATGTTTAAAAAATCCATAATATTTGTACGTTGCTTAAAAGAACAAACGGTTTTGCTGAGAAAATTGTCATTACAAATATAAAAACCGATTTTCTTATTTCAGGAACTATTATCAATAGCTCAGAGAATACTCTCCCTGACGAAAGATATAGACCTGGTTTGTACATGTCTGGGATCATCGCATTACTTGGAATCTGCGGAAACGGGCTTGTCATCTTCATATATTTGAGGTCAAACGTTCTACGTAGCTCAAAGAATAAGACAACGATAAATGCCATTTTGAGCTTGGCTGTAACAGATCTTTTGACGATGGCCTGTGTGGCTTTTTCCTCAATTATTTTTGTTACTTTAGATGTTACCATGTCTCACTATGTTTGTTTACTAATTGTTCCCGTCCCTATGTATATGGTTTGTGTCACACAATGTGTTCTATGTTTAACTACATTAGATAGGTATATTGCCGTATGTGGACAGCACAGATATTCCAAACTCATGACAAAACGATCCTTCTTCAACATCCTTTTGGGACTGGCGTGGCTTCTGCCCATTTTATTATTTGTTTTACCTTTCTTGTACTTCAATCAATCGAACGAGGTTTATTTATGCAGTCCGAGGTATTTATTCCCCAAATGGATCCTCATAACTCAGTCCGTCGTCTTCTTAATAATAATGACCATTACCGTTAGTTTGTACATTCCTATTTTGGTAAAAGCTAAGGAATTTCATCAGAAAACATATCCGGCTCAATTTCAGGGGGTAAACGCTCGCACCACGCGATTGAAAGCCAAACAACAGGCTATAAGACACAGCATCTTAATTGGTGTTTTAACCTTTGTTTTCATGATCTGTAATTTACCTTTTTCAATTGTCAGGTTCCAGACTGGAATAGGATATGTTGTGAGCAAAACGGTATCTCGTGTTACAATTATTCTTGGAACAACGAATAGCGTTGTAAATCCTTTTCTATACGCATTTCAGAATAAAGTTTTCCGCCAGGAGACTTTAAAATTTCTCAAATGTAGGTGCATGAAAAAGGGTGGTACTGACTTATCAGTACCAGACAAAAACCAGCTTCATCACGAACAGCATCCATTACCCTTTACGTCACATCATGCATGTGGAAGTTTGACTCACCAATCGGTGGTTAGCAGAGATGCTGAAGTCCGCACACAGCATGAAAACGTTATTACAAATAAGTCTCATAACATGGCAAGGCCTATAGTAATAAATGTTGAGCCATATCGGCATGATCTTACAGCTGAAACAAGTCTCTAGAATAAGCTACAAACAGGAGATGCTTACTCTCCCCGTGCACCTGCTGAAGCTAGTCTCAAGTTGAACAAACAATGAAAATAATAAGTCGGTCGGACTTCTTTCAAACTTGATGATAGAATACCCCAGGAGTCACAAAAAACCCATGTTTCTTCAAAATACATTGATAGTAGTACTTTACCAGGGTGTAGCCGGGATGAGAACCAAGAACGATTGGGCTCATGTTCATAGTAAAAATAACTTTTTACGATTAAAGTAAAAATAGAACGCCCACAATTATAATTCGAGCATGAAATTTATATCAAAGCATTAATTTTCTTGTATATCATTATTTTGAATCAAATATAAACACAAAATAAAGTGAAATGGAAGAAAATTTTATGTTGGTTAAAATGAATTTAAATGTATTCAGATGATTTAAAACAGCATAAAAAGCTGCAAATGAAAAAAAAAAGAATATCTAGATGGCTACTGTTGCAAGCAACAGACGGATTCCTCCTTTGTTAGATCTTCCTTGGAATTGAAATGTTAAAATCCGAATAAAGAAGATGGAAAAATGAATATTTGCTGAGTATCTTATTCACTTCAGTTTTTGGGTCAAGAGCTCATGTGTAACTTGGGACTCTTATTTATCTATCAACAATAAAGATAAAATAGATAATACATTTCATGTTTACGAAAGCTTTAAATCCTCAATCTATCAATTTTCCATCCTGTAGAATTACTATGTCAAAACAGAAATTGCACAATGACATTATAATGAAAAAAATCTTTGAATAGAAAATGACAAAAGCATGAAAGTACAGACAATGAGTTAAAGAAGATCATGCTACTTAGAAAAAAATGAAAACAAAAGAATAAGAATAAAAGAGTTATCTTTCTTATACCATGTTAATTATGTCGAAGGGTTCCAACTCTCTACCTTCTTGAAGAAAAATCCAAACCAATTTTCATATTCAAGTTCAAATTAGAAGGACAATTTGTGTGAAGAATAAATAGTATAGGACAACTACTGTACTCTACAAGTAAATGTTTGTTATGACCTTGATAAATATTTGACCTTAAATCAAGGTCATGGATAAAAGTATTGGGTGTTATTTTCATCAAGATTGATCTAAATTTGATCGAAGCTCAATATTTCATAAGTTAAAGTCTATTGTGACCTTGAAAAAGAACAGATGACCTTTATGAAAGGAATATTTTCGTAAAGTTTGAATACGCATGTTTAAAAAGTCTTTGTTTTATAGGCTAAAGTTTATTGCGACCTTGAGAATGAGAATTTGACATTTGGTCAAGATCAGGGTGAAAGAGCTTGCATTATTTAAATTTCATGCATGAACATCGACGACGGTTGCGGCTAGCTAAACAGGGAATGATTGCTCCTCCCGGGCACCTGATCACACCTCTAGCTTGCTAGCGGTCCGTCGATGGTCAATTTGGTGCTTTATTGTTAGTGCTGTTTATATTTTCGTCAGGATCTTTAACTCATTGGTCTCGTTCGTTTGTGTGTCTAGTTTTTTGTGTGTGTCATTTTTCTATGGTATGTATTGGTACTCCTTGTTTCTTTTGCATCTCATTCTGTAGGTGTTTGCTGTTGGTGCTGCAACCGAGTGTTGTTGGAGATCCCTTCCTATCTTTAATGTTCCAAATAGTCCATATTTCATTACAGTGTACCTAATATTCTATGCCAAGTGTTTTTGTGTCGTCTCGTGTATGCGTTTGAATTCCGTATGTTTTTGTTTTATTACTTGATGGGGTATGGTGAGTGCATTTGCACTCGAAATCGGTCAACACGAGATACAATTCTTTGATTTTATGGAAATAAAGTAGAACATTATTTCTTTCATACAAGATTTAAACAAACGTGTATAATGTGATTACATTTAGATCATTTGTATTTCTTTGATATTAAACTTTGCTAGAAGTAAAATAAGTTAATCAAAAGAAGTTAGCGGTGCTCGGAAATGGAAACTTCGTATCCTTGTTTCAGTATGTAATACTTCGCAGCATCATATCCGAGTCATCCTGCACATCTTTAGGTACATTTTTGGACATAATAACGTTTGCACTATTTGGCATATTACATTGTTAAGATTGAGGATCACTGACGAGGGTTCAGTTCCCGAAACGTGTATGTCTGGTCCATGCTGAAAGTTTACCTGTTCTTAAATGATGCCCTTGGATTTGAAGACTTTTAACATTTGTCTCATTCAAAAGATATCTGAAATATGAAAACAAAAAACATCAAGCTGTGTGGGAGAACTGAGTGAACTTTATTTGTACAAAGATTTCTGTATTTTCAAGATGAAAAGATTATACCAATCCATAGTGTCATTTTATATCATGTATTTCTGCTCCTTCTTATTATATGGTTTTAAATTAATGAAAATGTCACCTTTGTTGTTGCTGTTTTAACTCTCCAGGTCGGATAGGAGTTATAATCGACGTTTGTCAATATCTTTGGTTCAACGATGTCAGAAACTTGATTTATCAGCAATGACAAATGTGGACAATGACCATATCCCTGTATACAGCACGAAATCGACAATTCAGAAAATCAGAAACCGATGGAATACAAAACCAGGACAAAACAGTAACCAAATCAAACAAACAAAAACCTCAACCATATGAAAAGAAACCAACTCCCGATATGGGAGTGAGACCAGGTGCCCGGGAAAAGTAAGCATCTCCGGCTTGCATGCAACACTCACCGCTTCATTTCGGAAGAACTGTCACATCCGGTTACTTCCGTTTCGGAAGACATACAGTACAATCTTTGATTGGATGGTTCAAGTGGTCTATGACAGAATATCATCCACCATTCTGGAGAGTGGGACATAGTGTATGACGAGTTCCCCGTATCGACCGTAACACTCCCTCAGTGACGATCTTAGTCGATCACAAACATATCCCTGACTAAGAAGCTTTTCTTTAAAGACGCCTAGGTCTCAGAACAAAATCCGTATATTTGGTACTAGCTCTGGCATAGCGTATCAACTGACATATGAACATGCCATAAGCAGGCGATGAAGGGAAGAGAAAAGTTTGTAATTGAAAACAATATTCAAACTGTCTGGCGTTATGTCTATATAGAAAGTGCTATGGCGACCATGTCAGGGGGAAAAGATTCAAAACACTGTCAGACTATTGCGGGGAACTTTTTTTACGAGCTCCACACGGCAAAACACCAAAAGCAACCTATGCAAAAACAGAGTTGACATGCACAAGAGTTGCAAAAGGGACAAGGAACACGAAAACCAACACAAAAGACCACACATTAACCAACTTGACCAGTTGGCAATAGGTGCCGACTTTTAACGACTATCTGCTACGGCAGTAGCAAATGGTGTGGTTATCAAGATTATGTGCGTACAGCCCCTGCTTTTCTTGTTACCAAGGGTTCAAGAACGCACAAAGTAAGTGTAAAATATTCCCCTCACTGTAAGATGACCATACAACAAGACAGCACGACGCAGGGGCCCGAGCAAACAACAGATGGTTTTGTAAATGGGTATAAATATAGAAGGCGTTGGTTTACAGTCCGTGTTTGCCGGTGTTATATAGTAGTTTCCGCCGGAAAACTGCTATATAGATTTTCCCCCATGGTGGAAAAATTGCTATATATTAGTCTTTCGCCATAGCAAATTTCCCCCTTGCTGTTTCTGGTTTGGATTTTATCATTTTTTTTATTACTTTGCGTTCAATAGACATTTTCGATTTCTAAATGCTCACTGAGTTTGTCTTATACTATCTATCTGTGTATCTATCTGTTTGACTATCTGCTCGTGTCTGTGTTTACGTCTCTCCTTTCCTTTCTATCAATACATAACACTTTTCTTGTCTGTGTCTGCGGTTGTTTATTTACCTGTCTGTATCCCTGTGCCTATCCGTCCGTCTGTCTGAGAGTGCATATGTGCTTTGTGTGTTTGACTGTATTTGCCGTGGCTGTGTGTATCTGCTATCTGTCTGTGTATATAAGTGTCTATCTGTCTGTGTGTGAGTGCCTCTTTATATCTTTCTTTAGGTTTGTGCCTGTTTGCCTTTCTGTCTAGTAATGTCGAAGGTATCATTCTGTGTGTGTCTGTATCTGTAAGTTTGTCTGCCCATATCTTTCTGTATGTATTTATCTTTTTGTATGTCTGTCTTTCAAAATTTCTTGACATTTCTTAAAACGTGCAGCATCATATCCCACCCTCCCTGCTACATCTTTCGATACATTTTTGGACATAATTTCTTTCACACTCTTTGGTCAGATTACATTGTTTAGATTGAGGATCACTGACAAGGGTTAAGCACCCGAAACGTGCATGTCTGGTCGTTGCTGAAAATTTATCTGTTCTTCATGCGGATCCAGAGAGGGGGACCGGGGGTTTCGACACCCCCCCCCCCCCGAGATTTTCGGAGGTGAGGTCCAGCGTTGGCACATTTCTAATGGAAATGGGTCTAAAAATGCTTGAAAAGGCTTTGAAACCTCAAAATTCGGCTCTCCTCGCTCGCAATTTACAAATACAAAGTTATTTTGTTATGCAAAATTTTCAATTGTTCATACTAAAGAATTTTATATAATTGTCTTGGGTCTCAGGAAGTCATATTTACAACAATCCCTCACTTCATAGGATGTTACCTCCATCTTTTCAAGGTTTTGTCATTTTAGGATGTCTGATTATTTGGGACAATGACATATCTCTTATAACATTTTTGTAATGAAATATAGACAAAATGTGAATTTATTTAGTAATAATAATAAATTTCGGCTCGCTCCGCTCGCCGATATAAGGAGTAAAATATTCAATGTTATAAATAATCATCTCGATGAAATCAAAAGAAATTAATGTTTCATCTGTCAATTAATTTCGCTACGCTCGCCAATTCTTCATAAAAATAAACGTGAAAGGAAAGCTAACAATACCCCGTCAGAGTTGTCCCTCCCCATCATGTTTAGTTTAAACATTTTATTTTCCAAAACATGATAATGGGATTGGGAAAATGTTATGCCAACATTATAAACACCCTCTTCTTGACATATATATTATACAATTTCCCCATCATGTGCACCGGAATATATGTATCTACATGATAGGTATACTTCCTGAAATTTTGGACCCCCTCTGACCATATATGCTAGATCCGCGCGTGGTTCTTAAATGATGCTATTGAATTTGAAGACGATTAATATTCCTTCTGTCAATTGATTTTTCTCTGAAATACTGTGGATAATGAAGATGATACTTAAAATAATAGCCATGTGTATTTTATTGTCTTTTTATCCATGTCTGTCTGTCTGTGTATAAGATTCCCTATATGTGTTTATCTGTCTGTCTATGTTTGTCCATATATCTGGTTGTTTTTGTATTTGTCCGTTTTTCTGTTTATCTTTCTATTTTTCTGTCTGTCGCTGTGTGTCTGTCAGACTCGTTATCTCTATGTGTTTGCCTGACTTTGTGTGCCTTTATTCATGCGTCTGTCCTAATATACTTTTATTTCCGTGCCTGTCTTTGTGTCTTTAGACGTCTGACTTTGTGTCCGTCTGCGTGTGTCTATCTGTCTGATTTACTGTTCGTCTGTAAGTCCGTCTTATTTCTATATATCTTTTTGACTTTTTTTTCAGTCAGACTGTCTGTCTTTGAATAATTCTTATCAAAATAAGCTCAATGTCAAATAAACCTTAAAGTTAATACCACTCCTCTAGGTCAAGGTCAATGTTAAAAGTCTTCAATTTATCATGTGTTTTTGTACATTTTTATGTCCATGTAATATTTCATAAAGTTTTGGCAAAATAAAAATAAATATATAAAATAAATATAAAAAAAATAGCTCAAGGTCAAATCTCAAGGTCAAGGGTAATATCTGAAATTAGGTCAACCTGCTTCGCCAAGAATAAGGTAGATTGTACATCTGGTCCAAAATCGGGGAAAATTATGCATCGATACCCCATATTTTCTTTTCATATCATTGCATACTGATTTTAGCTGATACAGATTTCAAATATGTTTTTGGTTAAAAATGTTTTTATACAATGTAAAAAGGTGAATTATTGGATTTTTCCTTTGGGGTGTAACGTTGAAGTTGGGGTCATTTGAATTTATATACGATAAAGATATCCCTACTATCTAGGGTTTATTTGAAAAGTTTTATAATAGGCTCAAATGTTAAACGAGCATCAACCTAAAGCATGGATTTGCAGCATGGACCAGACATACACGTTTTCTGGTATTTAACCCTTATCAGTGATCCCCAATCTGAACAATGGATTGGCCAATGAGTGTGAAAGCTATTATGTCGAAAAATTTACAGAAAGACGTAGCAGGATGGATGGAAAATAATGCCACAGGACCAACGTTTTCGAAATTTCAAGACATTTTGATAACAGAAATTTCGAATGCGTCGACGAAACGAGCAACAGAAGATGATCGAACTTGGCTGTATATGCCCTCGGGGACTGCAGCAGCATTTACACTCAACAAGTGGTACAAATGTTAAACGTCAAAGATGACATATTTGATAAATTATAATTATACAAATTACTACTATGTAGTCAAATTCAAAATCGTATCTTCAATATCATATGTCTATGTAAACGTCAATACTCAAAATACTTGAAGTCAACTCATTATTTTCTTTATCCAAGCAAATATGATACTGTATTTCATAACTCAAAATATTTTTAAGTACAATGTCAAAATAAAGGTCAATGTCAAAACCAATATCTTATTTCAAATCTTCTCCATGCATATGCTAGGTTTTGAATTGGAGGATTATTGTCGTGCTTTTTCACAACATGTATTAAATCAAATTCCGGAATTCATTCGAGGGGGGGGGGGGGTTAAATTACTATATAGCAGTTTTTCTTCGGGAGCAAAAGCCACTATATAGCCATTTTCCGGGGGGACATGGCTAGGGGAAAGACTACTGTATAAGCTCATGCAAGCTATCACCGAGGAGTCTGACCGATAGTCGGAGAGGACAGGTGGTCGGGGCCCCATTTCCTCTAAAGAGGTTTGGACAAGGCCCGTAATAGTAATTTAGAGTACAATTCTTAAGAATGCGCTTATACAAAACTAAATTGGCCAAGTACCAAAGCAAGTGTCTGTCTGGTGACAGCAGTATCATTTCCACGGTATAGAAGGCGTTAGCATGCAGTATGATTTGGGAAATGTAAATACCGTATACGGTATTCTAGGAACATCACCGTCAAGCCAGGGGAAATTTACTATGTTGAATTCAAAATTTTCTCTTATGTCATTCACACTCGTATAATTTTCTCCATTTATAATTTTGGTCCAAAAACTGTGTTTCTGTGTTTGTAACGTTTGCCCTATCGTGTCATTTCTAATTAATTTTTTTTTCTAAAAAAGGATTGTCGATGTTAAGAATATTATGCAGGTACCTTGAAGTACCGTATAAACATTTCAAATCATCGTTCCTTCGTTGCTTATGCAGAGTTTTGAGAAATTATTGTCCATGCGCGTATAAAAATAACTCTGCAACTAAAGGCGCAGTTAGAACAAATGTACCCATCAACGTGTATGCAGAGATTATTTCCAAATCTTACATAAATGTAGTCAAAGAAGAAGGACAAGGCATGACGTAGGTCACAACATAACCATGCTTTGTTAGATGTGTAGTCTGCTGTGTAACTCTTTGATTCTGACATACACATACGTTTTCCCTCTTGATCAAACACAATCGATCATTATCTATCGGGAGGAAGTGTGGTGTACATATTAGATAAGTCGTATGAAGAAATCGTATTGGCTTAGGAATTTCTAGATTTTATTTTGTCAATCACATCCCTTGAAATTTATCATATATATTAGATAAGTCGTATGAAGAAATCGTTTTGGCTTGGGAATTTCTAGATTTTATTTTGTCAATCACATCCCCCGAATTTTAAATACATTAAAAAAAGTTCACATCAATCCTGTCTAGAACAGTTTCACTATAACTTGCCACGTGCACGCCCGTGAGTGCTGACGTCAGATTTCTGGATAGAATTATAGTGGAACAGTAATAAAAGCTTAGATTTAAGAACTTTTTTTCATTAAATTATCATTAAAACAAACAGATTTAAGCACCTTATTTTCATTATTAAGATCTTCTCAAAGTTCCTTGTGGGTAACAGGTGTGATCCTTGTTGCGATTTTGACTGTTATCATGCAGAATTGTAAAAGAAGTTGATACCACTCAATAGATCTCGTTTAGCCGTTAATTGCGGGATAAGTTTAACGACAGTCTGCACTCAATCAAATTTCATAGAGAAAACAAATTTTAGTTGGTCCATTTCCCATGCGATTGTTTGTCCCGCCGTCCAAAGCCTCAGTGTTAAAGTCGGCGATTCACTCTGTAATTTAACATTGAAAACACTCAATCTAAAAAGTATTTGTCTGTTTAACATAATTGCATGAACACACAACTACTGTCCCCGCGGCTCACTTCGGAAACAGAATAAACGCGATTTTGTCTACTTTATCATGTCAAAATTTAACTGAAATTGGTACTATCAAATAGATCCCGCTTAGTGGAAAATGTTGGTATAAGATAAAGACTAATCAGTGCACACAATAAAACTATTTTATCACATGACAAATATGGATAATGACCATATCCCTGTATACAGCACAAAATCGATAATTCAGAAAATCAGAAACCGAAGGCATACAAAATCGGGATAAAACAGGAACCAAAGCAAACAAACAAAAACGTCCACCATATGAAAAGAAGCGAACCCCCGATATGGCAGTGAGACGAGGTGCCCGGGAAGAGTAAGCATCTCCTGCTTGCATGCAACACCCACTATGAAGTTATAGAGCCATTTAATAAATATATAATATGATAACTCATGAGAACACAAGAACATCCTTACGATAATCACGTTACATATCGCTCTGCTTGAATGTTATTGGTCAAGTTTGGAACCTAATCACATAAACTTTGACAACTGTGACCTTTCAAATATCGATCTGTTGTTAAATTCAGACGCGGGTTCAATATCAATGAATAAAATTGTCGTTGTTGAATTAATTGTTGCATTGAAATACTATGTTCAAAGATCCATTGTCACTAAAAGTCGATGTCCGTAATGATAAATTTTAATTAAAAACTGGTCCTCGTAATATCGTTTTTATTTCTGTTTATTGAATACTTATTGAAAAAATTCTGTATAGGTAACATAATTGGGCTTCTGTTGAAAAGATTATTATTGATTTTTGTACCAGAAGTGCAAACAGGAGCATTTGTGTCAGCTTTAAAAATCAACGGTGATATTACAATTTTCGATAAATCTTCAGCTGTGCTGAAAAAAAAATCACTTTCAGTTATTTGTAGTGAATAATATCTGATAACTCTTTGTTGTATAATGACAAATATGGATAATGACCATATCCCTATATGCAGCAAAACATTCCTAATTCAGAAAATCATAAACTGAAGGCATACAAAACAGGAACTAAAGCAAACAAACAAAAACAAAAACACAATTATAAAATATATATAAAAGTAAGGTCGTTTTAGCCCAATTTATTCATACTATGCTACTTAGTGCGTCGAGAGGTATCCGCCCCTGACTTGTCGTTGCTTCCAACGGTCAAAGGGATTTGCGTTCCGGCTGAAAACTATTCAATGATATCAATTGTATTGAATTTTTTGCGTAACCAAGGAAAAAAACAAAATCGCGTTTATCCAGTTTCCGAAGTGAGACGCGCGGATAGTACATTATTATTTGCAGACAACTTGCAGATATTTTCCTCAGATGATGAGTTTTTTTTTCCCAGATTTTATTCAATGATTACATGTAGCAGAGTACAGGCTGCGAGTGCTTTCCATCCACTTACTTTTATGTTTCAGCCTTTGTCAGTCAAAATACGTTTTCTTTTGTTCTTGAAGGTTATATTGAATAGGATTGTAGAGACGAAATTCGTTGTAGGTGGTGCAATAAGCCTTTTTCACATAACTGCATTTTGTTAACGGCAAGTACCGACTCTCGTTACGTCACAGTTAAAAATCGATCGTCCTTGACCTCATATTGCGGGAAAAGTACTTATTTTGCCGTCCAATACAACTGGACCGCAGTTATGTGAAAAGAGCTTATTGAAATGCATTAGTGCGGCGCTTCTATCAAATATCCATTCATTCTTCTGACTAAACTTCGAGGGATTTCAAAACTTGGTCCATTAGGCACGGGCCATTTGATATTCCGTGGGGGTTGGCTTGGGGGTTTTCCAAATTAAATACTTTTGTTCTGTGAAAAACTTGTGATAAGTCTACGACAGACAGAAGGCAGGCTGTAAAAATTACAATAGCTCTCAATGAGTTTCACTCAGGTGAGCTAAACATTGTTCAAAAAGTGCAAAAAAAAAACCACACACACACACAAAAGAGTTTTATATACTTGTCTATTGACTGTTCCTTCTTAATTGTTTGTGCTTCTCTGCAAAATGTCTCTGGAACTGACTGCAAATATTTTATTTTCTTTCTTTCTTAATGTTGTATGGGAAGGAGGAGGAATATTAACTTTGATAAAAATTTGCTAGGTGGGAGGCCCTATCCAAGCATGTTCCATGCCTAAAATAGATGGCATTTTTAGAAACAACATACATAATAATTAATTTGTAGTGAATGTGTAGGAAATATGAAAGACCTGCCTACCTGGGTCTCACCGTTTGTGTCATATTTTGTAAAAGAAAGTGTAATTTTGATGACTAAAGCTTAGCCAAGTTCGATCAATTTCGGTTGATCATTTCTTTAACGCATTCTAAAATTTCTGTGATCAAAATTTCTTGACATTTCTAAAACGTGGGTCATGTAGCATCATATCCCACCCATCCTGCTACGTCTCTCTGTACACTTTTTCGACATAGTAAATTTCATACTTTTTTGGCATATTACAATGTTTAGATTTGAGGATCACTGACGAGGGTTTAGGTATCCGAAACGTGCATATCTGGTCCATGCTGTCAGTTTATCTGTTCTTAAATGATGCTTTTCACTAATGCTGTTTTGAGGGAAAAAATGAGGTAAGTAAAACAGTCTGCTTCGACAAGTGTTACAAATTGTGAGAACTTATACATGTACGCTTGGCGATAGGATATGGCAGATTTTTGTTGAATAAAGGTCTTAAAATATAAAAATAAATTTCAATATGTTCAAAATATAGTTTTAGGCATAAAATAGAATACCAAAATCGTATGAATTACACCACAATCGTAAAAGTAGGCAGGTCTGCAGTAAAGTTACAAGAAAGAAATCTGCATTCAAAACTGAATTCTAAACACAAAATGCTATATGGTATCAAGTTCACACGGTTATACAAGGTAAAATATCATGGTCATAAGGTCAAACATCATTTTCACGTGAATTTCACATGAAAGTTAATGTGAATTCATGTGAAAATCATATGAATTTAACCACAGGCCGTAAAAGCGCCTGGTATGCGTGCGTATGTGTACGACCTGTGTATTATTCCAGGCCAATATCTTGCAGATACACAGTCAGGTCAAATTTCCATTCTCAACAATTACAAAAATGCGCTAAAGAGGTTGCAAGAAGATCATACTTTCTACGATTGTACCTATATATTTTATCTACTATGTCACCAAATTTCAATCAAAAATTCCCCGCACTTCCAGAGATATCGCAGGTACTATTTCTTCAGTGACCTAGTTTTCGTTCACTCGAATTTAGCGTGTCCGTTCCAGCATTAGATCGGTGTTCAGTCAGTGCATTCTGCGACAGACCAATGTGCTATGAACGATTGATTGTTTGTGAATTCTAAATTGATTTCTATACCTAGAAGTGTCTTGTATGCCCGTAACTACTCATTAATCGACTAAACACTCGATCTGCTACGATTTGAATATCGGCACTTGCCATTTTATTTTCACAGATTGGACTGAATCGGAATAAGTTATCTTATTGGACGAAGTTTTACTGTAGTTTTGTTCTGATCTCTACTGTGTTCCTTGTCCCTTTTGCGTCTCTATCTGTTAGTGTCTACTCTGTGTTTTTTCATTGGGGAAGATCGACTTTTGAATTTTATCAACAGTTACTGAAGGTTCATCTACCTGTTTCTGTGCATCATCTGGCATCTTCAAATCATATACAACACTAGACCAAGAACAAATTTAATATATATAATATCAGATTTTAACGAGGACTTCGACCTTATCCAATCACCTTGAATTTTGACTTATGACCCTCTAGGCTGTATAGAAGAATTTTGATAGTTTCTTATCTGTGACCTTGAACGATGACCTTGAACTTTGAAAATCAATAGGGTTCTTCTTCTTGTCATAAGCTGTCAGTGTATGAAATTTGGTTAAGATCAAATCAAAACTGCACCCTCTAGGCTGTATACAAGGATTTTAAGACGCACACACACACAAACTTACACACGAACGACGGCGTTACTATATCCCCCCTGCAACTATGTTGCAAGGGCATGACAAAAAAACGTATGTAAATAATTATGCATTTTTCTTAAAGTATTCAAAATTTCTTTTCATTTAGACAAAATGCTGAATTTTAATTGACTTTTAAAATCTTGTATGCAGGAATAGCTACTTTAAGCCTGAAAATGATCTTGACAGCTATATTAATGATTCCAAGTTGTCACAGTATCAAATGAAAAGTCACAATCTAATGATTCCCAAGGGCTGTCTTTTCACAAAATGAATAAATGTCTAGGTTTAGCCATTTTTCTTTTAACACTGCAATTCGTTGATACTGTGCATGCCTCATAACCACACCATCTGCTGTTTCCGTGGCAGAGGGCCGTTCTAAGTCGGCACCGGTTGCCCATTGGTCTCGTTGGCTTATGTGTAGTGCTTTGTGTTTTATGTTTCTGTGTTGTGCGTTGACGTTCCTTGTCCCTTATGCGTCTCTTACTATGCTTGTCTGCTTTGTGTTTTTGCATTTGGTGTTTTGGGGTTTTGCTGTGGGTGCTGCAACCTGGTGTTGTTGGAGATCCCCTCCTTCGTTCCATGATCCAATGGGAAAATCGAGTTTTGAATTTTATCAACAGTTTCTGATGAAGGTTCATCTACATGTTTCTGTGCAAGATCTGGACTGTAGATTTAATGTACATTTACACATCAAACAGAATATAAAGCTCAAGGACAAACTTTAAACATTAGATTTGAACGAGGAGTTTGAACTTATCCAATCACCTTGACCTTTGATCTATGACGGTCACCTTGAAAATAGGGTTCTTCTTCTTGTCCTACGCAAAAGGTTTCTGAAGTTTGGTTAAGATCAAATCAAAACTGCACCCTCTACGCTGTATACAAGGATTTTGACCTTTTCCAATATATAACCTTCACCTTTGATCTATCACATTGAAAATCCATAGGGTTCTTCTTCTTGTCATAAGCTGTCAGTGTATGAAATTTGGTTAAGATCAAATCAAAACTGCACCCTCTAGGCTGTATACAAGGATTTTAAGACGCACACACACACAAACTTACACACGAACGACGGCGTTACTATATCCCCCCTGCAACTATGTTGCAAGGGCATGACAAATAAAGCCTGTGTTTGTGAAACACGAATGCCCCCGGTGGCATCTTTGTTAGTATGAACACTAATTTCTGTTAAGTACATGTATGCGAGGTCACTGGGTTAAAAGGTCAAAGGTCAAGGTCACAAGGTCAAAAATTTTGGTATCAATGGAAAGGTCTTGTCACAAGGAATACGCATGCGAAATATGTAAGCCCTATCACTTACCATTCAAAAGTTATGCCCAATGTTAAAGTTTTTGAAAAGTAGGTCAAAGGACAAGGTCAAGGTCACGAGGTCAAAATTTTTGGTATCAATGGAAAGGTCTTGTCACAAGGAATACACATGTGAAATATGAAAGCCCTATCACTTACCATTCAAAAGTTATGCCCAATGTTAAAGTTTTTGAAAAGTAGGTCAAAGGTCAAGGTCAAGGTCACCAGGTCAAAAATTTTGGTATCAATGGAAAGATCTTGTCACAAGGAATACACATGTGAAATATGAAAGCCCTATCACTTACCATTCAAAAGGTATGCCCAATGTTAAAGTTTTTGAAAAATAGGTCAAAGGTCAAGGTCAAGGTCAAGAAGTCAAAAATTTTGGTATCAATGGAAAGGTCTTGTCACAAGGAATACACATGTGAAATATGAAAGCCCTATCACTTCCCATTCAAAAGTTATGCCCAATGTTAAAGTTTTTTGAAAAGTAGGTCAAAGGTCAAGGTCAAGGTCACAAGGTCAAAAATTTTGGTATCAATGGAAAGGTCTTGTCACAAGGAATACACATGTGAAATATGAAAGCCCTATCACTTACCATTCAAAAGTTATGCCCAATGTTAAAGTTTTTTGAAAAGTAGGTCAAAGGTCAAGGTCAAGGTCACGAGGTCAAAAATTTTGGTATTAATGGAAAGGTCTTGTCACAAAGAATACACATGTGAAATATGAAAGCCCTATCACTTACCATTCAAAAGTTATGCCCAATGTTAAAGTTTTTGAAAAGTAGGTCAAAGGTCAAGGTCAAGGTCACGAGGTCAAAAATTTTGGTATCAATGGAAAGGTCTTGTCACAAGGAATACACATGTGAAATATGAAAGCCCTATCACTTACCAATCAAAAGTTATGCCCAATGTTAAAGTTTTTTGAAAAGTAGGTCAAAGGTCAAGGTCAAGGTCACGAGGTCAAAAATTTTGGTATCAATGGAAAGGTCTTGTCACAAGGAATACACATGTGAAATATGAAAGCCCTATCACTTACCAATCAAAAGTTATGCCCAATGTTAAAGTTTTTTGAAAAGTAGGTCAAAGGTCAAGGTCAAGGTCACGAGGTCAAAAATTTTGGTATCAATGGAAAGGTCTTGTCACAAGGAATACACATGTGAAATATGAAAGCCCTATCATTAACCATTCAAAAGTTATGCCCAATGTTAAAGTTTTTGAAAAGTAGGTCAAAGGTCAAGGTCAAGGTCATGAGGTCAAAAATTTTGGTATCAATGGAAAGGTCTTGTCACAAGGAATACACATGTGAAATATGAAAGCCCTATCACTTCCCATTCAAAAGTTATGTCCAATGTTAAAGTTTTTCGGACAAACAGACAAACAGACAAACAGACAAACAGATAAACAGACAAACAGACGGACAGGCCAAAAACTATATGCCCCCGAATCTTTGATTCCGGGGGCATAAAAAACGTATGTAAATAATTATGCATTTTTCTTAAAGTATTCAAAATTTCTTTTCATTTAGACAAAATGCTGAATTTTAATTGACTTTTAAAATCTTGTATGCAGGAATAGCTACTTTAAGCCTGAAAATGATCTTGACAGCTATATTAATGATTCCAAGTTGTCACAGTATCAAATGAAAAGTCACAATCTAATGATTCCCAAGGGCTGTCTTTTCACAAAATGAATAAATGTCTAGGTTTAGCCATTTTTCTTTTAACACTGCAATTCGTTGATACTGTGCATGCCTCATAACCACACCATCTGCTGTTTCCGTGGCAGAGGGCCGTTCTAAGTCGGCACCGGTTGCCCATTGGTCTCGTTGGCTTATGTGTAGTGCTTTGTGTTTTATGTTTCTGTGTTGTGCGTTGACGTTCCTTGTCCCTTATGCGTCTCTTACTATGCTTGTCTGCTTTGTGTTTTTGCATTTGGTGTTTTGGAGTTTTGCTGTGGGTGCTGCAACCTGGTGTTGTTGGAGATCCCCTCCTTCGTTCCATGATCCAATGGGAAAATCGAGTTTTGAATTTTATCAACAGTTTCTGATGAAGGTTCATCTACATGTTTCTGTGCAAGATCTGGACTGTAGATTTAATGTACATTTACACATCAAACAGAAAATAAAGCTCAAGGACAAACTTTAAACATTAGATTTGAACGAGGAGTTTGAACTTATCCAATCACCTTGACCTTTGATCTATGACGGTCACCTTGAAAATAGGGTTCTTCTTCTTGTCCTACGCAAAAGGTTTCTGAAGTTTGGTTAAGATCAAATCAAAACTGCACCCTCTACGCTGTATACAAGGATTTTGACCTTTTCCAATATATAACCTTCACCTTTGACCTATCACATTGAAAATCCATAGGGTTATTTTTCTTGACATAAGCTATCAGTGTATGGAGTTTGGTTAAGATCAAATCAAAACTACATCCTCTAGGCTGTATACAAGGATTTTTGACCTTTTATAATCTGCAACCTTGACCTTTGACCTTGAAAATCATTAGGGTTCTTCCTCTTATAATTAGCTGCCAGTGTATGAAGACTAGTTAAGATCCGAAAGAAACTGCATCATGTAGGCTCTATACAAGGATTTTGACCTTTTCCAATATGTGACCTTGCCCTTGAATATCGATAGGGTTCGTTCTCTTGTCATAAGCTATCAGTACATGAAGTTTATTTAAGATCCAACTGAGTTTGCACTCTGTAAGCTGTAGACAGAGATGTTGACCTTTTCAAATCTGTGAACTTCATTTATGATCTTGATCAATATGGTACTTCCTCCTTAAGATACAATCGAAACAGCATCCTCTAGGCTGTATACAAGGATTTTAACATTTTTCCAATCTGTGACCTTGACATTTGAACAATGACCTTGAAAAACAATAGGGATCTTCATCTGGTCATAAGCTATGAGTGTCTGAAGTTTGTTTAAGATTCAATCAAAACTACAACGGTTACCTCTAGGCTGTATACAAAGACTTTGACCCTTTCTTATCTCTTACCTTAACCTTTGACCTTAAGAATCAATAGGATTCTTCCTCTTGTTATAAGACAAAGGAGGGGATCTCCAACAACACCAGGCCGCAACACCCACAGCAAAACCCCAAAACAATCAATGCAAAAACACAAAGCAGACAAGCACAGAAAGAGACGCATAAGGGACAAGGAACGTCAACGCACAACACAGAAACATCAAACACAAAGGACTACACATAAACCGACGAGACCAATGGGCAACCGGTGCCGACTTAGGACGGCCATCTGCCACGGAAATAGCAGAAGGTGTGGTTATCCTGGATTACCTGAGCACAACCCTCCCCTTTTTCCGATTACCCAGAGGTCTCGAAGAACGTACAATTGTGGTGTAAAACAACCTCCTCACTGTCAGATGACCCCACACAAACAAGATCGCAAAACGAAGGGGCCCAAGCAACACAGATGAATATGTAAATGGATATCAAAAGAGGGCGTACGTAATACAATCCGTGCTTTGCCGCCGCGAGCTTATGTGTGTTATCACCCGAGGAGTTAGACCGAGAACAGGCCAAAATTTTATTATTGAGTTGGTATTTTGGCCTGAGACAAGGGCATTTGAAAAGTCGTAGAATTTACAATTATACGATTTTTTTTCAGAATCTGCTCATACCTTGAATTTTTTTCGGTTCGTTATGTAATAAGCTGCTTTTTTACATTTTCTTTATCGTCATTTAAAATTCCTTTAAGTAAGATTTCTAGTCACTTTTATGTGTACATCTTTACTTTCACTTTCCAACTTGTTTATTATTAGTTCAAGTTGTCTCGTGTTAAGTATTTTTTGCTCTGAATTCTTTCATAGTTTTTGCTCACAAAATCAGAATTATGCATATCAATCTCATACTGGGATGAAAAATACCGATACAAGTATTAAATACTTTCATAATTTAACCCAATAAATGAAAATATTGACTACAATTACTTGTATTTCTTTGAATGTATGGTTTTAAATTTGGACTGAATAGACATCAGTACGAAACATGCTAAAAAGTTGAAGAAGGAGAGTATTTTGAATAACAGGAAACTGAGAGGAAATCTTACTTAAGGGATTATAAAATAGCAAAATCAAATGAAAAAAGGTAGATAATGACACAACCAATAGAAAAAATCAAAATATGAGCAGATTATGAAAAAACTGTCTAATTTTAAATTCTACCACTTTTCAAATGCCCTTGTCTCAGGCCAAAATACCAACTCAAGAATAAAATTTTGGCCTGTTCTCGGTCTACCGAGGAGTCCGACTGACATTCAGAGAGGACAGGTGGTCGGGACCCTGTCTTCTCTAAAGAGGTTTGGACAGGGCTCGTCATGAAGTCCCGTCGTCACAGTCAGTCAGAGTGCAAGTTTTAAGAATGCGCCTGTACAAGACTGTAGATTGGTCAAGTACCAAGCCTAAGCTTTCAGTGTTGTATGAGATTTGGTTAAGATCAAATCAAAACTGCACCCTCTAGGCTGTATACAAGGATTTTGTGACGCACACGCGTACACATGCACCCTCACAACCTCTCCGACACACCCTCATGCACACCCTTATGCACATAACTGGAATTATCACAGCTATGTTATCACAATATTTGAACTTTGGAATATCATGAATTAAGATTTTTTTTCTTACAATATGAAATGTGCTACACGTGTTCTTAAAAATAGACACACAAAAAGATATGCGTCTTACTTATTCACAAATACGAGTGAGATTATAATATTCCAATTATGCATATACAGTGTATATAAAATATCAAACAATATCGAAATTTTCGAGTTAATTCGCGTGGTTTGATAGAAGTATATCGAGTATATTTCAAGCAGCCCGTTCCTCCTTCAGACGAAAATATGCTTCATAAAAAGATATAAGGCAAATCTCTATCTTTCCTGGATGGTAGGAGCTATAAAATTTCCGTTAAAAATTGTAAACCAAAGGTCCTTACAGTTATCATAATTAATGATATTAAAAACGAATTTTGCGGCGCCACAAGAATTGCCCATGTTTGGGATAGACCAGCTCTCACGCGTGCGCGATACGGCTCGTCGTCTTGTACATATCAAAACAAACGTGGCGAGTAGCGTACACTCTCAACGGAAAAGAGGGGCAAACGTTCTGATACTCTTATTTGGATAGAGAAAGAAGAACAATGAAGACAGCATGTGAAAGAGCGATATGGAAAGTATATTTTAGAGAGCAAATGGATATATATGTTAAACATCTTTAAATTCATTAGCATCATTTAAAACCTGATTAATTTGCAGCATGGACCAGACATGCACGTTTCGGGTACAAAACCCTCGTCAGTGATCCTCAGTCTAAACAATGTAATATGGCCGAAAAGTATGAAAATAGGTATGTCCAAAAATGTACTAAAAGACGTAGCAGAATGGATGGGATATGATGCTACAGGACCCACGTTTTAAAAATTTCAATAAATTTTGTAACAGTAAATTTCAAATGCGTTGAAGAGACAGACGATCAACCGAAGTTGATCGAACTTGGCTACATATGCCCTCGGGGACTCTTGGTCCACCAGCAGTGACACTCACCAAGTAGTTTAAATGTTAAACGTCTTTAAATTCATTAGCATCATTTAAAACCTGATTAATTTACAGCATGGACCAGACATGCACGTTTCGGGTACAAAACCCTCGTCAGTGATCATCAGTCTAAACAATGTAATATGGCCGAAAAGTATGAAAATAGGTATGTCCAAAAATGTACTAAAAGACGTAACAGAATGGGTGGGATATGATGCTACAGGACCCACGTTTTAAAAATTTCAATAAATTTTGTAACAGAAAATTTCAAATGCGTTGAAGAGACAGACGATCAACCGAAGTTGATCGAACTTGGCTACATGTGCCCTTCGGGACTCTTGGTCCACCAGCAGTGACACTCACCAAGTAGTTCAAACGTTAAACGTCTTTAAATTCATTAGCATCATTTAAAACCTGATTAATTTACAGCATGGACCAGACATGCACGTTTCGGGTACAAAACCCTCGTCAGTTATCCTCAGTCTAAACAATGTAATATTGCCGAAAAGTATGAAAATAGGTATGTCCAAAAATGTACTAAAAGACGTAGCAGAATGGGTGGGATATGATGCTACAGGACCCACGTTTTAAAAATTTCAATACATTTTGTAACAGAAAATTTCAAATGCGTTGAAGAGACAGACGATCAACCGAAGTTGATCGAACTTGGCTACATGTGCACTCGGGGATTCTTGGTCCACCAGCAGTGACACTCACCAAGTAGTTCATATAACATTCCATGAAACAAGTAGTTCATATAACATTCCATGAAAAATTAGCTAAATCTGGTCACACACCAATAAGTCTCTGATATTTTGCTGGACAAGTAAGCCAGATTAGATATAATCGGTCCTAAATCGTTTGATACACATTATTTTATCCTTACTGTTTGCATTGCATTGCTGTGTGAAAGAAACATACGATGTCTAGTTCACCTCTCATTGTTAAGAATATTAATCGAAATAGCCAACTAAATCGGTATATATCAAATCACTTTGTTCCTAGGATCTCTTTTGCTCATTAATATTCATGAGGAGGCGCGGCTACAGCTAAAATTGTGAATGGCCGTATTATTCGAACGGGGGAGGTATCGGATATGGTACCCCCGCGAGGGGTTTGACAGTAAGTGTTTTGAATATTTTTCCCTGACATTGTCGCCATAGCACTTTCTATATAGACGTGGCCTCAACCAGTGCATGTATTTTATATATTCTTTTCATTTTCGTGCGTGAGCATCGACGGCGGGTGCGGCTAGCCAACAGGGGATGCTTACTCCTCTCAGGCACCTGGTCCCACCTCTAGCTTGCTGGGGGTGCGTCGATGCTCAATTTGGTACTCTATTGTGAGTGCTGTTCAGATTATCGTCAGAATCTTCTTTAACTTATTTATGTCACACTTATGCCCTTTGCCGTGTTAAACTCGTAAAAAAGTTCCCCGCGAGGGGTTTGACAATAAGTGTTTTGAATATTTTTCCCTGACATTATCGCCATAGCACTTTCTATATAGACGTGGCCTCAACCAGTGCATGTCTTTTATATATTCTTTTCATTTTCGTGCCTGAGCATCGACGGCGGGTGCGGCTAGCCAACAGGGGATGCTTACTCCTCCCGGGCACCTGGTCCCACCTCTATCTTGCTGGGGGTCCGTCGATGCTCAATTTGGTACTCTATTGTTATTGCTGTTATAATTATCGTCAGGATCTTCTTTAACTCATTGGTACACCGAAGAATGACCATAATGTATTACAAGAAATAACCCCTCTACAACACGAAGTCGGAATGTGCTGCATTTAACTATGATATAAATATAAGTAGTACTTTAGAAAATAGCATATTAATACCATCATGATTAATATCTTGGCTTTACCCTGTATTGGTATACCCTGTAAAGCCAAAATATTAATCATGATAACACAACTTTGATTTGCCAAAGGAACCTTTTGGCGACACACTGTAAAATAATTCCTCTTCTGGGATGTGTTTGGGTTTCCTTTTCTCAATCGCACAGATAACCTGGGACCATTTGTCGCACAAATCACACATAACCCAATCTACGTGCTCTTTCGAAGAGCATTTATTCAGTGTCTCAATTAGTCCACAAACCGCACACACGGTCACAGTATCCCTCCAATCTACTCATTTCAACATCACCATTATTATCATCATCACAATCATAAGCATTAAACTCGTTATTAGCATCATCATCATTATAGTTGCTATCGTCATCGACTGACTCAATTGTTATGACGTCTGGCATATTTTCTTCTGGTGTCACCCCATCTTTTACCCAAAATTTTCCCTCTACTTCTTCTATTACAACCTTTTGTCCATCTGTTAGTTGTAATGGGGTCTTTTGCGTCGACGTCAACTAATTTCTTCTTGCTACAAACTGCTTTTCTTGCAGAGAGAACGGAGATCTTATAAAATAAACAGTGATTTTTTTTTCATGTATGCTTTTCCGTATACGGCAACCTGTAGATCGAATTGAAATAATTTACATAAATAGAGTAGTACCTATACGATATATCGATCTTTATATTACTATACTCTAAATATAAATAGATTAAAACCAGTACAGAACTGGTAAAGTTCCTAAAGAACCAGTACAGAACTGGTAAAAATAGCAAAAATGAACTAAAATGAGACGGCTGCGAAGATAAACTTCAGTACTGCATAACTTCTATCAATTAATTTATTAAAATCTGAAAAATATTCCCAAACAACCAAAAAACGCACCTCAAAATATCTAAATTCAAGTGACGAGGTCTATCTAGAACAAAGGAATATTGACGTCTGCCGAAAATCAGCGAGTTCTTCCTATATACAGACCCCCGGGAACCCGTAAGGAACCGGTGAGCTAAAAACCAATCAAAATCCTTTATTCCTATCCCGTTAGCCAAATGACCCCATGACCTATGACGTAAAATACGAAAATAAATCTATGCAATACTAATTAACGTAATAAATCATAACAAATAATTATGTAATAATATTATATGAGTTAAAGAAGATCCTGAATATAATCTCAACAGCACTCACAATAGAGCACAAAATTGAGCATCGACGGCCCCTAGCAAGCTAGAGTCGGGACCAGGTGCCCGGGAGGAGTAAGCATTCCCTATTTGCTATCCGCGCCCGCCGTCGATGTCTAAGCACGAAAATGAAAACAATATATAAAATCCATGCACTGTCTGACGTTATGTCTATATCGAAAGTGCTATGGCGACCATGTAAGGGAAATATATTCAAAACACTTACTGTCAAACCCCTCGCGGGGAACTTTTTTTACGAGCTCCACACGGCAAAGGACATAAGTGTGACACAAATGAGATGAGTTAAAGAATATCCTGACGATAATCTCATATAAAATAACAATTATACGATTTTGTCGATTAAATAAAACATCCATAAGTTCATAAAACCCGCCAAATAACTACTATGACTGTTCGACTTCCGTATTAGTGCATTATGGGTAAAGTGGTTACGGGTTGACGATAATGAACTACGCTTCGACACTATGGATTTTCTACAATTAAACAGGTTTTAAACAATATGCAACAGAAATCAGAGAAGTTGCAGGTAAAAAAACAATCAGTTCATTGAATCATAACCAAGAATATGCTCTAAAGTGATGCATAATGTAAATATTGACAATTTTGAAGCATCGTTAACTCAAAAACATCGACATTTTGATACAGAGGGACGATCTAAAAATGATAAACATGAAGAATCGTGAAATACTAAATACAAACATCGTAAAATTGAATTTCAACTTATTGAAATTATGATCATTACATTTGCCCTCCTTTTAAATGTCCAAGTTCCAATGGACATTAGAATGTAGTAGTGGACGAGTGGTGGTGCGTGTAAATCAGACAAAACAATATGATTTTTCTATATTTATTACCAAGTATCTTCTTTATTAAACAAAACCAAAATGTATCTAGAAAACAAAGTCGTCGTAGAAGCCAAATCAAGTTCAATAACAAATCAAATACCAAAACTAACTAAATCAAATCAAATACAATCCAAATAAGTCGTAGCCAAAATAATATTCAAATATCAAAATCAAACATAAAGCCAGACCAAATCAAAGATACAAAATGTTTCTATTCTTTTCTTTGAAGTCGGAAGCCAACTAGAGAGGCTTTGATAGCCAGAAAGTCTGGCAGAACACTGCACTGAGCTCGCTGAACGCTCGCTTTATATACTGCTCGATCACATGGCAGTTACCGAACAGTGAGATATAACGATTAATTTGATTGGCTAAAGATAAGAGTTCGAATCTATGTATCTATAAATAGCGTAAAGGTAAAAAGTAAGAATAAAAATAGATTAATATTGATTACGTAGACCTGCTCTGCTACAAGAAAATAAAGAAAAATATCAACAATGACGTCATCAGCATGTCCGAGCACCTGTTACAAGAGACGGGATCAGACGATGAACAACAACGTGGTCTTAATGAGTTAAAGAAGATCCTGACGATAATCTCAACAGCACTCATAATAGAGCACAAAATTAAACATCGACGAACCCCTAGCAAGCTAGAGGTGGGACCAGGTGCCCGGGAGGAGTAAGCATCCCCTGTTTGGCACCCACAGCAAAACCCCAAAACACCCAATGTAAAAACACAAAGCAGACAAGCACAGAAAGAGACGCGCAAGGGTCAAGGAACGTCAACGCACAACACAGAAACATCAAACACAAAGGACTTCACATAAACCAATGGGACCAATGGGCAACCGGTGCCGACTTAGGACGGCCATCTGCCACGGAAATAGCAGATATCAATATAATACCACAGTGTCGCATAACAATACAACGTTACCAGACTCTCCATCTTTTCCATCATTACAATTTAAAGTACAAGGAATGGGACTACATTATAGAATAGAAAATGAATACATGTACTTTCATAAATAAGCCATATTTAAGAAAATATTAAGACTCTTTATCTGCTCTAAAGAATTTAAACTATCCTCTATGCTTTCAAAATTTGATTCAATAATGAATGCAGAAACATTGAAAAATTTTACAACAATGATTTAGAGAATTAGTACATACTTCTATCCTGCACCGAGACCATACATGCATGAAATAATGTGTAACCATAACATAACACACAATAGGTGTCCACAATAGTAACAAATATATACACAATAGCTGATGTATAGTAAATAACAAGTCAACAGAAATAGCCACAACCAAATGTTCAGTCACAATAGTTTCACTATTTTTTTCTTGTGCAAAATGCTATTATATATCTTTATATTCTATAAAATAGTCTAGTAAATAATATCATTAACAATACATTATTTATTTCAAAAATGAAAGGTGATTCATAATATATAAAGTTCATTTATTTCACATGTATTTTACAACATATACTATATTTTCAGAGAAGAATGGAAATGGAAAGACTTTTTAACAAGAATTTACAGACAAAAATTAACTTTACTGTACTGTAAGCATACCAATTGAAAATAAGTTTTAAAAAATGACATTAAAAAATTTAGCAAAAATGTACAGAGTAACTGCAGGCCAAATTAATTCATTACACTCTTATTAAACTTTCAAAAAATACTGAATCCCAAAAATTAATTTCTGACAATTTTTCTTCTTTGAAATGTAAACGTCTTCAAATTGAATAGCATCATTTAAGAACAAATAAATTGGCAACGTGGACCAGACATGCACGTTTCGGGTACTTAACCCTCATCAGTGATCCTAAATCTAAAAAATGTAATATGCCAAAAAGTATGAAAGTTACTATGTCGAAAAGGGTACCGAAAGACGTAGCAGGATTGGTGGGATATGATGCTACAGGACCCACTTTTTAGAAATTTCAAGAAATTTTGATAACAGAAATTTAGATTGCGTTGAAGAAACGATCAACCGAAATTGATCGAACGTGGCTACATGTGCCCTCGGGGACTCCTGGTCCACCAGCAGTGACACTCACCAAGTGGTATAAATGTAAACGTCTTCAAATTGAATAGCATCATTTAAGAACAAATAAATTGGCAACGTGGACCAGACATGCACGTTTCGGGTACTTAACCCTCATCAGTGATCCTAAATCTAAAAAATGTAATATGCCAAAAAGTATGAAAGTTACTATGTCGAAAAGGGTACCGAAAGACGTAGCAGGATTGGTGGGATATGATGCTACAGGACCCACTTTTTAGAAATTTCAAGAAATTTTGATAACAGAAATTTAGATTGCGTTGAAGAAACGATCAACCGAAATTGATCGAACGTGGCTACATGTGCCCTCGGGGACTCCTGGTCCACCAGCAGTGACACTCACCAAGTGGTATAAATGTAAACGTCTTCAAATTGAATAGCATCATTTAAGAACAAATAAATTGGCAACGTGGACCAGACATGCACGTTTCGGGTACTTAACCCTCATCAGTGATCCTAAATCTAAAAAATGTAATATGCCAAAAAGTATGAAAGTTACTATGTCGAAAAGGGTACCGAAAGACGTAGCAGGATTGGTGGGATATGATGCTACAGGACCCACTTTTTAGAAATTTCAAGAAATTTTGATAACAGAAATTTAGATTGCGTTGAAGAAACGATCAACCGAAATTGATCGAACGTGGCTACATGTGCCCTCGGGGACTCCTGGTCCACCAGCAGTGACACTCACCAAGTGGTATAAATGTAAACGTCTTCAAATTGAATAGCATCATTTAAGAACAAATAAATTGGCAACGTGGACCAGACATGCACGTTTCGGGTACTTAACCCTCATCAGTGATCCTAAATCTAAAAAATGTAATATGCCAAAAAGTATGAAAGTTACTATGTCGAAAAGGGTACCGAAAGACGTAGCAGGATTGGTGGGATATGATGCTACAGGACCCACTTTTTAGAAATTTCAAGAAATTTTGATAACAGAAATTTAGATTGCGTTGAAGAAACGATCAACCGAAATTGATCGAACGTGGCTACATGTGCCCTCGGGGACTCCTGGTCCACCAGCAGTGACACTCACCAAGTGGTATAAATGTAAACGTCTTCAAATTGAATAGCATCATTTAAGAACAAATAAATTGGCAACGTGGACCAGACATGCACGTTTCGGGTACTTAACCCTCATCAGTGATCCTAAATCTAAAAAATGTAATATGCCAAAAAGTATGAAAGTTACTATGTCGAAAAGGGTACCGAAAGACGTAGCAGGATTGGTGGGATATGATGCTACAGGACCCACTTTTTAGAAATTTCAAGAAATTTTGATAACAGAAATTTAGATTGCGTTGAAGAAACGATCAACCGAAATTGATCGAACGTGGCTACATGTGCCCTCGGGGACTCCTGGTCCACCAGCAGTGACACTCACCAAGTGGTATAAATGTAAACGTCTTCAAATTGAATAGCATCATTTAAGAACAAATAAATTGGCAACGTGGACCAGACATGCACGTTTCGGGTACTTAACCCTCATCAGTGATCCTAAATCTAAAAAATGTAATATGCCAAAAAGTATGAAAGTTACTATATCATATTACATATACTTAATTAAATTTACTTATTTCCTCCTAGGGGACCGACTTCGTCGGGGAGAGGGCTTCCTTCTCGGGGTTGTAAGCTACTCCTTCTGTTATCCCGCGGGACATCCGGGGTAAACAATTCATCTAGTGGGGACCTATGACCAGTGTTGGCTGGCTTCGGATTCCTCCGCACAACGGTGACTACCAACTGCAGGGTCCTTGGTAGGGAAGGTGGTGGAGCAGGTCGTCGGTAACACACATCAGGTTCTTCTCCGCTTCCTGGCCCATTATGAGACATGGTACCGTCAACGATGGTGTCCAAGCCTCTGTCCTGCAGAGACTTCATGAGAAGGTAAATGGTCGTGTTGTTGGCCTCCAGGGCTCTGGTCTGTCGTTCCACGATGTCCCTGAGGCGCTGGAACTCGCGGTCCTCTTTTGTTGGCGTGGTGTTGGTCGATGCATCTTGGGTCTTCGTTACTTAGTTATCATGAATGAAAAAATAATTCATAAGATCCAGCTCCTCAGGGTCTAATACTCCTGGAATTACTGGAACTGACGGTCCAGCCGTCGCACCTTCCTTGGGCTCCTCACTCTCCAACGCTGGCGTTGAGGCACTACTGCAGGTTCCGGCTGATGGCATTGCGTAGGCCCAGTCTCTACCAAGGGTCCAGCTTGGGGTTTCGCGATTGTCGCGGATGGCTTGCTCCTCCTCCTGCTGGCCCAATGTGCTAACGAATCATCTATGTTGAGCTGTTCCAGCAGCTCTGCTACCTGAGGTGGATTTCCAGCAGCTCTGCTACCCGAGGTGGATCCAGCCCTACCTCGGTTGAGGGGACGGGGCTCCTGTCTCGCACGGGTCTGGTGCAACAAATACCACCTAGGGTGTCTATCGAACACTGACTTGAGAAAATGGGCGAACCCACAAAGGCTTCACACCAGGGTGTATTCGTTGATGGACAGGTGACCCTCAAACAGGTGCTTCCTCAGCTGCATCTTCTTGCCCGTGAAGTTGCACTGTCTACATCTCCATAATTTTCTTCTGTCTGGACAGTTGGGGTTGGGGACATCATGGGCTCCTATTCACACATTGTTAATTACATTGTTAATTACATCTTTTATTTTTAAAGCAGTTTATTTGCTCCACAAAACATCATTCAGTACATTAAGAAACAAAACAAAGGTTATGATCACTTCACTGTCTTCTAGGGCTTTGCCTAAAAATTTCCGCGGAAATACGCAAAATCCACTTTGGTGGTGAAATACCGCGGTAGAGTAACAACTTGTCATGATTCACAACTTTCGTGGTACCATCTTCTGATACTTGAACTTTAAAGACCAAGTCGCTAAATTTGACAATTACAATACATGGTCCATAGTAGGCAGGTTACAACTTTTGGAATACGCCAACCTATGTCTTGTCATTTAACATCCAGACAATATTTCCAGGTTCATAATGGTGCACTCATCGCTTTGAGTTGTAGATACATTTATTCCTTTCTGCGGCCTTATTTAAATTTTCTCTTGCTATTACATGTGCTTTGTTTAATTTTTCCCTAACTTTTTCAGCATGCTGTCCATAGGACGAGACATTAATTCTCATGGGTTGATGACGACAAGCCAAAAAATAGTTCAGCTGGTATTCTGACTTCTCGTCCAAAGAGCAACATATTCGGAGTAAGTCCTGTTGATTCTTGTGGAGTAGGCCTATATGCAGAGGCAATGCATCCAAGGTGCAGGACCAATTCATCTTGTTCATTCGAAAGGTATGCCCGTATCATACGTATAAGAGTTATATTGTACCTCTCTACCATACCATTACACGTTGGGTTTCTTGGAGTTGTTCTAGTTTTCTTTATTTGGAGAAGTTGGCATAACTCGCTTATGACTGACGACTCAAAATTTCTTCCCTGGTCCGAATGGAGCGCCAAAGGACAGCCATATATGGAGATGTTCTCATCTAATAGCGAGCGAAGCTCGCCCTTATTGTAACGCGTATACACATATCTTATTGAGAAAATATGCTGAATCAAAGAATGAGAATGTACTACTATGCTTTCAAAAACTTTCGTCCCTTCGCAGACAGAGTTACTGCGGAGATGCTGAATATTGCCATTTAAATTTTTTTTCGACTCCAAGTAGACGTATATGTTATACTCAATTTTTGTTTGTAAGTTAAATTTATTGAAAACATTTTTCGTAAATCAGGTAGCGATAAAGCATCAACAAGGTGGCGTAACCACGGGAAATCCGACATTTCCGGTTTTAAACGAGACGTTTCGTTCTGATTGCTTTTCTCGTCTCGGGTGGTTCTGTCAGAAGTCGGAATATGTTTGTTTTTTTCTTTTGTTCTTAAGTAATTTATTTCCAGCTAGCCTAAACATTATTCTTACAAAATAAAAAAGAATTATAAAGAACCATATTTTTAAAGAACCATATTTTAAGCCCCCCACCCCCCACCCCCCACCCCCTTAAAATGTTCATCTGCTGGTCTAGATCAATTTTACAAATGCTTCCGTGTTTCCACTCGCCTTATACTACCTTTTTTGGCAATCATCAAACAGAAAGTTTTGTAAGACAAGATAAACCATCATAGTCAAAATAAAAAAGAAAGATCTTTTTTTTTATTTTATATAATCATATCTATTTTCTCTCCGCTCGTACAAAAAGGCTTTGCCTTGATTCATATTAATATATGTTCAGTAGTAATAGCTGTTTGTTCAGGGACTGCAAATATTTCCACCCACATAGTGAAGTAGTCCATGAAAACAACTATATAACGATTTCAATTTTTCGTTGTAGGGCCGATAAAGTCAGTGGCAACATGTTCCCTTGGAGCACCAGCAGTTATGCCGCCAAGGTTTCCTCTAATTTCCTGGCAAGGAGGTTTGTTTTTGGCACAATTCTCGCATCTTTGTATAAATAACTTAACGTCAGTTTTGACATCATAACAGTAGGCTATCTGCTGTATTTTAAATTTGGTTTTCTTCATTCCAACATGGCCAGACATCAAAGCTGTGTGAGCATGATGTATAATTTCCTCTTTTAAAGATTTTGGTACAATGATATGTTTCTTAATGTTGTCAAGTTGGTCATGTTGAATTCTGTAAAGCAGTTCTTTTTTCTAGAGGCGAAAGTTTTCTGAGCAGGTTGGTCTCCCATCCTAGCTGATAGACATTCCTTTGCAAAATGTCCCGGCCCACCACATTTGAAGCAGACTATGCCATACCTCGTTTCTCTCTGAAAGGTCGGTAGGGGTTGGTTCAGTGGTAAAGGAAGGGGAGGCATGCCATATGGTGGCACATTTGGACCATAAATGTGGCTTTCTCTATGCCTTTCATCCCTCTTTCTAAGTTCCTCTACCTCCTTCTGAAGTTCAGAAATCATTTTCTGTACGTCCATATTGATCTTGACCTGCTTAATGTTTCCTTTCCCTTTTCATTTGTTCCCTTTTCTTGGACTTTTGCGGGCCCTTGATCATTGGACTCGTCATTCACCTCCATTATGTGACTAGTTTTAGTTTCCTTCTTTCGTCCAGTTTCATTAAAGTTTACTACCAGGAACACAACTTCTATATCGGCAGGGTCTTTGACATACTCCACACGAAATTGGGCCTTATCATCGGAGAGTCCGTCTAAAAAGCGACATAGAAGGTCTTCATCTCTTGTCTGACGATTTCTCCTGGGTTGGACCTTATCATAAAGGCGTTTCAGCTCTGCTGTATAATTTTCCACCGTTTCCTCAGGTTTCTGACTTCTACTACAGAATCGGGCCCCATATGTCTTATGTGTTTCCACAACCCTAAATCTGTTGCCTAACTCAGCTACAAAAGCTGAATAACGTTTCCTCATGGATTTGTCCAGCTGACCAAATACAAAGTCCCCGGCAGCTTCATGTATCCGAGGTAGTAGCTCATCTAGTTTCTCGGCCTCTATACACCCTTGTCTTTCGGCTATGTCCTCAAAACGGCTTATCCATACTTTCCACTCTTCCGTGCCTGCAAAGGGGGTATTTTAAGACTGCCAAATCGTCTCGATGGCTTTACTCTCTGCGGCTTGGTTCCGAATGTGCATGAGTCGCTTGTATTCTCAGCATCAGTTGTATCGTTTGATAAATTGGCCAAGTCAGGATGCTTATGATTTCGTGTATTTTCTGCTTCAGATTCAGAATCAACTGACAGGTGACCTCTGGCGATGCGATCCAGCACTGTCTGCATTCCTTGCATTTGTTTGGCTAGACTTCCAAATGCTTGCTGCCAAGAGTTATCTGCCCCTGGTTGATCTCCATGCATAGGTGCATCTAGTAAGTTCCTATTTCTGTTGTTTAGATGTTCATTTCCCTGATGGCATGTGGGTAAATTTATGTACTAAGTACCTGTAACTGGTAAAGAACCAGTACTATAAACAGGTAAGCTGCTAAACTGAGCACTGTGTGATGATACATGTACCCCAGCTGTACTATGGGCAGGAACAGGTATTGAGTTTTGATCAACAGGTACCGAACCTGTAAATGATCTGGTGTAATAATAAGGACAATTAAGGTGAGGCATCGCATAGTATGGTGATGTTGGTAAACCAGGGATGGCAGAAACTGGATCTGGTCCTGAAGCAAAGTTTGTATATGGTAAATTGCTATTTGGCACATGGAAACTAGAACTAACAGGTACTGAACCTGTAAATTGCTGTGGATTAGGAAAACTGGTAAAATTTGAACCGGTACAAACAGGTACTGAACCCATACTTGAGTGTGAAGGAAAAGTGGTATAATTGGAACCAGTACAAACAGGTACTGAACCTGTAGTAGAGGGTAAAGGAAAACTGGTATAACTACAACCAGTACACACAGGTACTGAACCTGTACTTAAGTGTGAAGGAAAACTGGTAAAACTGGAACCAGTACAAACAGGTACTGAACCTGTACTTAAGTGTGAAGGAAAACTGGAATCGGTACAAACAGGTACTGAACCTGTACTTGAGTGCGAAGGAAAACGGGTATAACTAGAACCAGTACAAACAGGTACTGAACCTGTACTTAAGTGTGAAGGAAAACTGGTATAATTGGAACCAGTACAAACAGATACTGAACCTGTAGTAGAGGGTAAAGGAAAACTGGTATAACTAGAACCAGTACACACAGGTACTGAAAATGTACTTAAGTGTGAAGGAAAACTGGTAAAACTGGAACCAGTTCAAACAGGCACTGAACCTGTACTTAAGTGTGAAAGAAGACTGGTATAATTGGAACCAGTACAAAAAGAAACTGAACCTGTCCTAAAGGGTGAAGGTAAACTGGTAGAATTGGAACCAGTACAAACAGGTAATGAACCTGTACTTGCGTAGACGTTAGGGAACTGGTATAATTTGCACCAGTACAAGCAGGTACATAACCTGTAATTGGGTCAGAAGTAAGGGAACTGGTATAATTTGAACCAGTACAAACAGGTACTGAACCTGTAATAGGGTCTTGGGACGATACTCTGGCAATATTTGAACCATTACTAACAGGTACTGAACCTGTAACTGTGTTTGAACTGTCATCACTGGTTTCTAATTGGTTATCCCTTTTCGCCTTTGCAGGTGGCGTCTGGCGAGGGATCTCTGGATGACAATGGCTAAATGGATTGCCTACTTGAGTTTGATCGTCGTTTTCCCTTCTTCCTCCTGTCAGCCATGTTATGACTTACTCTGTTTTAGTGACAAAATAAAATACTCGAACAAAATATAGCTAACTCTGTGTAGTTTCGATCACTGGATCCAAACAGAAATATTGAATCCCGCCGGGAATACCAAAATGTAACGAGACAGCGGATGAGTGCAATAGGAAGCTTTACATAGAGCGATGAGCTTTAAATGATAACTAAAGTGTTCTATGTGTTCTGTATTATAGTCTTAAGTACCTATTCTTCACTGAAGTCGTTGATTTGACTTATATTTGGAAGAATAAAACTGTTTTCAAATTTTGATATATTTTAGATGCTATGTGCAGTACCCAGTAAGTCTTGACTTAATTCTAAAGAGTTAAAGAAGATCCTGACGATCCTAAGCTACTCGGATCAGTACTGAACTGATAAATTGAGTAGTACCTATACGATATATCGATCGTTATGGGTTAAAGAAGATCCTGACGATAATCTCAACAGTACTCACAATAAAGCACTATGTTGAGCATCGACGGACCCCTAGCAAGCTAGAGGTGGGATCAGGTGCCCGGGAGGAGTAAGCATCCCCTGTTGGCTAGCCGCACCCGCCGTCGATGTTAATGCACGATAAAAAAACACAGTATATAAAATACATGCACTGTCTGACGTTATGTCTATATAGAAAGTGCTATGACGACCATGTCAGGGATGTTACTATACTCTAAATATAAATAGATTAAAACCAGTACAGAACTGGTAAAGTTCCTAAAGAACCAGACTGAGTACAGAACTGGTTAAGTTCCTAAAATTCCAGTACAGAACTGGTAAAAATAGCAAAAAAGAACTAAAATGAGACGGCCGCGAAGATAAACTTTAGTACTGCATAACTTCTATCAATTAACTTATTAATAGCCATTCTCTGTAAGGACCAAAATCGTTCGGCACGGCATGTCATGGATTTTGATGATTTTCGGTATAATGGGTATATATTAAGTACTGACCATGAAAATAACACTTTTCAGCCAATGTGACCTCTGGTTGCCATGGTAACGAGGTCATTCTATTTATAGCACTTTTGGGACCATGAAATAAGCCAGCTCCGGAGACTTCGTTGCCATGGATACCACTGTAACAGCTTCTTCATCTTTATATAATCTATTTATCCTTACTTCTATTCTTACTTAGTACACTTAGAAATGTGATATTTATTACAGGAAGCTTATTGTATTAAGCCAAAATAAGTCAAAATGAAGCGAAAAATAGAGGTAAAAATAAGGGCCAATTTAGTGTGTTTTTGACCATTTTCAATCTAAAATATCACAAAAGGCACCAATAGGAGACTAGTGATTTTCATCAATGGAAATGTAAGTGTATTGACAAATAAAATGAACGAAAAATTAGAGTGGGTATTTAAGAGTTTTACCTAAATTCTGTCGTCAAAGACCGTTGCCATGGCAACATAAGACCTTTTTTCTTGTTTCATATTATCTTTGAAATTGATTTTATTCCTCTTTAGAGTTACATAAGATTGTCAAAATGTATGCATGTATAGATATGACTTACATCTTTTACTTAAGAACAATTAAAATGTTCAAGGTCATTGGCTTGATGTTCAAGGTCATTTATACTTTGAGACTCAAATTTTGCAATAAATATTGATTTTCTTAATTTTTTTGTTACCGATTTTAGTGATTTTTTATTTAAATATTTTCATATGTCATATATATTATGAAAGCACGTGAATATAAGAAAGACAAATCTTAGAATTTATTGAATTGTAGCAATTCAATAGGAAAATATTTTTCCGTCAAAAAACAAGAAAAATACAGATTTCGTCCCTTTTATATCAAAATACTCACCAAGAATTTAGATATTCGAAGATGTGAAGAAACGTAATCAATAGTTCTAAGAAATAAGTGATACATTTATCATTTTATGGCAAATAACTGTTAAGTTCAACATTTCAAGGTTTCTAAAATATTGACATCTTCATTTTATGAAAAATCAGGATTTTTCGTCAAATCTGGTCACTTAAAGTTTAATGACCTTGAAAATTCAGTGGGTGACCTTGAAATATTTTCAAGGTCATTTTTATATCAAAACGCCTCTGATAGATGTATACATGAACTTCTGTTCCAGTATCATGCGTAGATAGTTTGATAGAGGTTGTGTTTAAATTCATCGTATTGAAACCTTTCAGCCGATTGTTGCCATAGCAACTAAATTTGATGCTGCTTTGCATATAAAAGGACAAATTAGCCCAATTAATTTTTTATTTTCATGTAGAGTTCAAAGATGATACTAATTGGATAACTAGAATTTGGACTTCAAAAATTGGTGCTTTTATGAAATTTTCAACCTTGTAAAACAGTAAAAACATGCAAAAAAGGGTCTTTGAGTGCCCAAAACAGAGCCTTTTGATACCCTGTTTTGGCCCAATTTTTCATCTTGTATACATAAGGCATCCGAGATGAATGTGAAAAACTTTACAAATATGCATAATAATAAGGATTAAAAGAAAATAATCAAAGCAATTTAAGATTTAAAATGTACTTGTTTCCATGGTAACGAAGCCACCAAATATGCCTTGTCCTATAGATTTTCCAGATTTTGAAACTTCAGACACGGTTACCATGGCAACGACAACCTTTTTGAAAAAACGGGGGGTGATTTACAAACTAGTACTTCATATTGAACTTCAATACCAAAAATCTCAAAAATCCATGACATGCCGTGCCAACATGTTTTGAAATTCTTTGGTTCTTACAGAGAATTGCTGTTAAAATCTAAAAAATATTCCCAAACAACCCAAAAACGCACCTCAAAATATCCAAATTCCAGTGACGAGGTCTACATGCATCTAGAACAAAGGAATATTGCCGTCTACCGAAAATCAGCGAGTTTTTCCTATACACAGTTGCCCGGGAACCCGTAAGGAACTCGTGAGCTCAAAACCAATCAACATCCTTTATTCCCATCCCGTTAGCCAAATGACCCCATGACCTATGACGTAAATTACGAAAATAAAGCTATGCGATACTAATTAACGTAATTAATCATAACAAATATTGTTGCACGGTCTACGTTGTAGACGGAAATTTACACCTTTCCAGACAGTGCAATATTTTTCATTGTGAAGCAATGATTGAATTAATGATTGAACTAATCAATGAATGATCAACTGAGCCCTTACTTAACTGACCTGACGTCCATTGTCCCCAGTTTTTAAAATACAACATGACAAAAAAAAGGAAACGAATGTTCCCTTACGCATAAGAACAATAACTAAAATTGTTTTCATAAGAAAAAAAAAATCCCACGATTGAAGGTTTGAACAACTATTTTAAATGTCAAGGGCGGATCTAGATTTTTTTCCAGGAGGCAGGTCCAGCCCGTTAGTGAAAATGGTTCAGCCTTTGATTTTGAAAGAAAATAGGGGAAAACGGGACTACATGTAAATGATTTTTTTTTTTGAAAATTCCAGCGGGGGATGGCCGGGGGCAGGTGGTGATACGTGACTCCATGCCAACTCTAGATTCATGCGTTTTAAAATGTTTCAATCTGCATATTAGGATCAACTACAAACTAAACCAGACAAAACTCGTAAGATTTCGATTGAATAATGTAACTCTTACGAAGTCCATTCCTAATGTACTAACTGGTACCCTCGAATAATGTTGAACAGAAATAAAGATAAAATAATAGTGGAATATTCTCGTAGTTTTAAATATTTGTTGGAAATCTTGTACAGGGGAATCCTAAACTGCAACTCCTAAATCCGCTTCCTATGTAGTCTATTTACTTTGAAAAATTCCTTTTTTGTTTTGTTTTTTCTCTTATTTAACTCATAGACCAAATTCTTTTGATATCCTTTCCGTTACTTTCTTTGAAATCAACTTTTAAAATTCATAAAATTCTCATCTATTTACTGACCATGAGTTGTTTTCTCCTACTTGAAATGGCGACTTATAATTAGTCAATCATCGATGATAATTGTTTGATGGCCTAACAATTGCCGTGCAACAAGTGGGTTATTCAACTGCTCCTCGGGCTACTCCCTCGGAGACAGTAGAATAACCCTTACATTATCTAATATTATTAAAATAACAATTATACAATTTTGTCGATTAAATAGAACATTCATAAACTCATAAAACCCGCCAAATAGCTACTTTGACAGTTCGACTTCCGTACCAGTGCATTATGGATAAAGTGCTTACGGGTTGACGATAATGAACTACGCTTCGACACTATGGATTTTCTAATTTTCTAAGAACAATCAGTACATTGAATCATAACCGAGAATATGCTTTAAAGTGATGCATAATCTAAATATTGACAATTTTGAAGCATCGTACGCTGAAAAACATCGACATTTTGATACAGAGGGACGATATCAAAATAATGAATATGAATAATCGTAAAATACTAAATAAAAACATTGTATAAGTGAATTTTAACTTATGGAATCTACGATTATTACAGGATGATATTCTCACTATTGACAATCCTTCTTTTGAATTATATAAGAATTAAATTTATCTACAAGAATTAACACTTAACAAGGCAAATGTTACAAATACAGAAACACCATTTTTGGACCTAAATATCAAAATTGTAAAGGGAAAGATTCATACAAGTACATATGACAAAAGAGATGATTTTGGATTCAGCATAGTTAATTCCCACTGGCTTGACGGTGATGTTCCAAGATTACCGTCATACGGCATTTACATATCGCAGCTCATCCTGAACGCTAGAGCATGTACTGATATTTTGGATCTTCACATGTGAAATTTACAAATTATCAAGAAACTTTAAGGTCATAAACTAGTTCAGACTTTCTGGAAATTTTACATTACAGTCAACTACTTTTAAGATTCGGATCTCTACAAGCAATAGAGCACATTACTTTGGGTATATTACAACCTGTCTTTTGTGGTGATATGATAAACAAAATTAGAAGGATCAAATCTTAAACGTCTTCAAATTCGATAGCATCATTTAAAAGCAGATAAATTTTCAGTCTAAACAATGAATATGGCCAATGTGAAAATTATAAAGTCCAAAAATGAACCGAAAGGCGTAGCAGAATGGTTGGGATATGATGCTAGAGGTGTAGACAGCATAACCATCGAAAATGCGTCAGAATCATCAAACGCCTTTTATACCGTGGATATGATCCTAATATCACAAAACGGACACTAGGCTTGGAACTTGACCAATCTTCAGTCTTGTACCAGCGCATTCATGACACTTGCACTCTGACTGACTGTGACGACGGGACTGCATGACGGGCCCTGTCCAAACTTCTTTAGAGAAGATAGGGCCTCGACTACCTGTCTTCTCTGAATGTCAGTCGGACTCCTCGGGTGATTACATACATGAGCTCGCTACAGCCGGCAGAGCACGGACTGTATTAGGTCTGCCCTCTTTTTATATCCATGTACAAAAATTACCAAGTACAAAAATATGGCAAAAAATCGTTAGAGGGTAAGCGCAAGGAGCTTAATACTAAACATGACCGAAAAACAAAATGTTCGGTACAACGACTCTTGGAATGAAATCACTTGATTCTGTTGTCTTTTCTGGTTGCAAACGTTTGAAATTTATCGAGTCCGTTTAAGAAAGTTTCAGTTTTTGTCCATATGAAATATGCTGGAAAGACTATGATAAGGCCATCCTAAATAAATTCTATGTTTAACGTTCCCCGCGCGCGTAGGTTTTGGAAAATTTCCCAAAATAAAAAAGACAAACAAATTAATTTGAAGATCCCGACTTGTGCAATCCGGATTTTCGTAACCGTCGCAATTCTCTATATTGCATTCACTTTTTTGTTTCTATAAAGAAACTTCAGACATCTCGTCTTTCTGAGTCGTTTTAATAGCCTTCAAAAACGATCATTAGTCTTACAAACAGCGAGGGTTAGTATAATGACAAATATGGATAATGACCATATCCCTGTATACAGCACAAAATCGATAATTCAGAAAATCAGAAACCGAAGGCATACAAAATCAGGACAAAACAGGAACCAAAGCAAACAAACAAAACCTCCACCACATGAAAAGAAGCGAACTCCCGATATGGGAGTGAGACCAGGTGCCCAGGAAGGGTAAGCATCTCCTGCTTGCATAATATTGTGTACAACAGGTTGCATAATTATCCAGATACAAGATTGATTACAAGGAAATCAAAGAGAGGTGATTGTATGATTACAACACTTGATTGGTGCTCTATTGTGAGTGCTGTTGAGATTATCGTCAGGATCTTCTTTAACTCATTTGTGTCACACTTATGCCCTTTGCCGTGTGGAGCTCGTAAAAAGTTCCCCGCGAGGGGTTTGACAGCAAGTGTTTTGAATATTTTCCCTGACATGGTCGCAATAGCACTTTCTACATAGCAATGGCCTCAGACAGTGCAATTCATGTTTTTCATATGTTTTCATTTTCGTGCATGATCATCGACGGCTGGTGCGGCTAGCCAACAGGGGATGCTTACTCCTCCCGGGCACCTGGTCCCACCTCTAGCTTGCTGGGGGTCCGTCGATGCTCAATTTGGTGCTCTATTGTGAGTGCTGTTGAGATTATCGTCAGGATCTTCTTTAACTCATTTGAAATTATGAAATTTACTGTAAATTGTGCAAGTGTCAAAAATACATTTCAGAATCTAAGTCTTGCTTCTTGGCATCTACCTGTCATCAGTAGAGATAATGTTCTGCCAATGACCAGAGATGTTGAAAAGTGTCAGTCTGAAGCCTCCGAAATAGCTTACAAATATTCTCCCGGACTGACAAAAGTTAGCAGTTCTTTTCATTGTTCGGACTGACAAAATTACTAAAATGTCTGACATAATTCGACATCATTGAAAGGACTTATCGGACACCCGGGAGGTAGTCCTATCATATATGTATGACCCTACGGCAAGCATAGGGTTTGAACCCCCCCCCCATTCCAAATATGTAGGCTAGGTTGAAGTCTTATATTATAGAACTACCCAGGAGTAATATTACCCACAGCCGATCGTTTCATGCGAGCTCACACCCCCCTGCGTGCAAACACACCGGGGTGTGAGCTCGCATGAAACAATTGCCCGTGATATTACCCCTAATACAAGCTGATTTTGTATGATCATTTTATGTTGATATGGTAACACATACTATCATGATTCAGTTACAAATATGGTGCCTTTGTACAATAGAATGGGCAAGTTTTTGTCTGTCTGAGCCTTATTCTGCATATTAATTATCTTTATATATTATGGGTTTTCATGTCATTTCGTGAAAGAGGTCACAACGCAATTTTTAATCAATTTAATATCTAATTATTAATTTCTATTGAAGTAAGGCTTTGTTTGAAAATTTCGTTTGTTTTTTTCCTCCCTCCCTCGTACGGATGAAGATTGAACGGGGACGTTAAACGTAGAATTTATTTAGGGCGGCCTAATGTTTTGTTTTGCTGGCAAGGTTCTTTTTCATACGGATGAATAAAACCTATATGTCTTGACTTCAAAAGTAATATGTTGGCGATGTTAGTAATCAGTATTTCTTCGTATTACCCGATTCATAATGCATATTGATTCGCCCACATAGTTGAAAGATCTATCTTCTTTTGTTTTAAATGATATACATACGTAAAGCAATATGTATCATAAGGGTCTTTATAGGATATTCCCATAAATTTTTCTAGAATCAGACGTAAAATCGCCAAATTTCATGCAGATTTCTCGTAAGGATCTACGAAAAGCATCCTTGAAGAAAATGAGGATGCAGTCTTCCCTGAGATTTGAAAAGTGACCTTCAAAGAGTCTTGTTGTCTCAGTTGGTCATCGTGCACTACTGGAATAAATGCTAGTAAAAAAACTGTAGATGGGCCGAGTAACATGCTTGACATTGTTTTGATTTTTTTAGGATCATATACGGGATAAAAGAAGGCGATTCGATTAGAGTTTTCATAATCCCCATGCTTTTTTATACAAACCCATAGAAGTTTCTTTGCATTGCCTAAAGCCCCTTCCAAATATTGTTCCGTTATTTTAAAGTAGACACACATTTTCTTTAATCAACGAATAATATGAACAAGGGAGGTTCGTTCACGTATAATCTGACACATACGACTTTTCGAAAGTAGGTTTTTCAATCCGCTACCATGGTAACCGATGGGATATTATGAATTTCATAGGGAAATCGTGTGACTTATCTGTTAATAGCAAAGCGTAAAAAAGTCGTATATGTTACGTACGGCCACCTTTCAATTCTACACCGTCGCATAGTCTCGAGCTGTATGTTAACCTGGAAACTTAATGCTTGTTTGTTGATTTTTGTGCGTGTGTGTTCATATTCCGCAATAGTATTTGCTAAATGATCTTGATGGATATCTTTTCCTCATTCTATTTACAACGCATGAGAAAAAAGAGTAAATAAGGACGTCAGGGGTAAATCTAGAAAATATCCCAGGGATCCTAGCTATCGGGGGATCTAAGTCTGACAAAATTTACAGTAATGAAATTTTTGCAAATTAAATGGGAATCTTGAAGCCCCCCCCCCCCCCAAATTTCTCTAGATTCGCACTTGGAATACATTTTGTAAATCAAACCTCTTATTGGTCACAAAATATCTTATATGCTGACTATGCTTGTCTTAGTGAAATATATAAATGTTAAAGGTCTTCAACTACATTTTCAGCATGGACCAGACATGCCTGTTTCGGGTACTTTACCCTCGTCAGTGACCCTTAATCTAAACGATGTAATATTGCCAAAGAGTGCGAAATGTATTATGTACAAAAATTTACCGAAAGACGTAACAGGATTGCTACAGGACCCACATTTTAGATATTTCAAGAAATTTTGATAACAGAAATTTTCGAATGCGTTGAAGAGACAGACGATCAACCTAAGTTGATCGAACTTGGCTACATGTGCCCTTCGGGACTCCTGGTCCACCAGCAGTGACAATCACCAAGTGGTTCAAATGTTAAACGTCTTCAAATTCAATAGCATCATTTAAGAGCAGATAAACTTTCAGCATGGACCAGACATGCACGTTTCGGGTAATTAACCCTCGTTAGTGATCCATCATCTTAACAATGTAATATTGCCAAAGAGTGTGAAAAGTATTATGTACAAAATTTACAACACATGACGTAGCAGGATTGGTCGGATATGATGCTACAGGACCCACTTTTTAGAAATTTCAAGAAATTTTATAACAGAAATTTTCGAAAGCGTTGAAGAGACAGACGATCAACCGAAGTTGATCGAGGTTGGCTACATGTGCCCTCGGGGACTCCTGGTCCACCAGCAGTGACACTCACCAAGTGGTTCAAATGCTGTGATATTACTGGCTGAAATATCAATCTACTATGTACCAGGGTATCATAATCGGATTTGAGAATGCAAGTTGTTCTTGAAAGTTTTATCTACGGGATACTAGTAAATAAAAAGTCCTTTTTCTGGAATTTCATATCATTTGTGCATTTGATTAATTTATATTTTTGTGGGGTTGGGCGGGTTAATCATGAAAAATTTTCTGTTATTACAGGAGGACAAATCTTTTTTATGGCAACATTCAAAGGCGATAGTGATAGCAAAAATGTACTGAACAAAATCAAACATTAATGTACAAGGGCTTGTTATTTCATATCCGGTCCTGAATTATCAAATCGGCTGAATGTTAAAGCATCATTTAAGAACAGGATCAATTTGCAGCATGGACCAGACATGCACGTTTCGGTTATTCAACCTAAACTAATGACAAAAATCTATGTGAATAAAAACAATATGTTCGAAAATGTGTGATTTTATAGTCGAATTTCGTTCATTTATTTCCCCAAATATCTGAGGTCTTATTAAATAGTGACGTATTCCCATTTAACAAGGATCCCTTACTCTTATTTCATACGCATGTTTCGTTTTTCATTCATTAATCAAGCTCCATGGAGCAGTAAATGAAATTAATAAACACTAATTCTCTGTAACCATCAACCTAAATTTGGCACGTTTAGTGACCAATCGTGATGAAGTATATCGTACAAAATCATTGTATCCAGATATGAAGAAAAGCTTATGGGGACAATGTCATTCGGTAATCCGTTTCCATGGAAACACTGTTTCAATATTTGGTTTGCGATAACTTTGGGATTTTAACTTACATTCTCTTTTAATTAGAGCAATATGTTATACAGAACTTATTTGTTTGAAATACTGTAGTGCACCGCAGATTCTTAAGGTATTTATAATCAGACACACACAAAAAAAAAATGTCTCCCTACTATGATAGAATAGTGAAATATTTGTTACTGCATATGCAATTCGAAGCCTACATGTATCTCCTGAAGCAAATATCACAAAACGCAGCCATGCCTGTTAAATGTAACCATACCATGTAATAAATATAATAAATATATTCTGCAAAATGTACGAAAACATTTTACAATTACTTAAAAAATCAAAAATTGGTTTCCATAAAACTGACTAATTTTAGGAAAAGGGGAATTCCCATCTAGAACGGAGGAAGTTTACGTTTAACAACAATCAAGATGGAGGGAAATTATGTATGTTTGCTGTGTATTTACAGTTTATTTTGATGCATATGCTTACATTTTAATGATAATCATCGCACTTGATCTCTCTCTCTCCTCGCGGGATCGGGAAAAGTAGGTTCAATGACCATACTGTATAATCATGTTGAAACATTTTTCCTTTTAAATCTCTGATATGCGAAAAAAGGGTATTGTATTTGCCTTTGGGGAGTGGAGGATGTGGGGTGAATACAAGACCATTTCAGGCACCCTATAAATATGGGAAGGGGGTCCATGATCCGAAACCCCTTTGAGGTCATGCACTGAGAGAGTAGCCATTTGATTTGGGGAGGGGGTGAGTTATCTATAGAAAAAAATCTTGCTTGAATTTTTCTCAATAAGAATATTCTGACCAAAAGCGTCGGAAAAAAATAAAGCATTTTGCTACGACGGTATTTATTGTTGGAAAAAATCCAGCCCAGAGGGCAGGAGAATATAATTCAGCTTCGTGAAATACTGAGAAATATTCTTGTCAAAAGTATCCACCCCATGCATGGATGATCCCCTAAATGTCCATAGAATCTTGGTCCATATTATATCTACAGCTATTATATTTAAATGCAATGCTTATCTTGTTTCTTAAGTGGAAATGATACTATATCTTTGTAAGAGATGAATTAACAAATGAATGAATAAGGTATAAATAACGTCAAAATCAAACCTGCGGATCCTGGCAGGTGGAGAGAGGGGGGGGGGGGGAGGGTCTCCGAACACGATAAATACGAATGAGAAAAGAACTGATACCAAAATCCAAACCTCTTCTGGTAGACTGTCTATATAGTATCACCCTAATAAAACTGAGTTTGACAGTCCGGCTTGTAGGATTTTAAGTGAGGGTGGTAAATATTGGATTTGGGGTGGGTTTGAAAAAAAATTATTGAGAGAAGATAGGATTATTGGTAAGGGTGAGAGATGAAATAGTAGTAAAGATAACCCTTCATCTAAGAATTTGCTGTGTGACATTTAATTTGTAAATTATTTTCTTATGCAGTATTTGATTTTTTGATTACTAAGTATATAGACAAACTATAATAATCACATTCCAAAAATAATCAATCTTACTCTATTTGCCAGTTTGTAAAATGAAACTAAAACAAAGTCTTTTTGATTATCATTCATCTTCTACACGGATGTATAATTATACTCCATTTCTTAATAGTTTCACTATACTAGATAGTCTTTATATTTAATTAAGCTGATCAAAAAGCATAATGTAAGAAATTAAAAACCTTCCCACGCTATAATATATTTAATCTCCAGAACAAAAGAAAAACCTTCAACTCCCCTTTAATTGCAAAGATTCCTAGATTGGCCTTTTATATTAACAAACATTGGGGAAGTGAAACAATCACAAGTTGATTTAGGAGATAGGGAGGGATGGATGTTAAGAAAATACTATCAAAGGATAGAATTCACAATAATTTTCCGCTAAAAAAGGTAAATCATGAACGTCGAATAAAGTTAATTAGTAGCGATTTTGTATCTTGACTGAAGAAACATAAACATCTTAAAGATCCCGTTTGCTTGCATATCTAGCTGACATGTGCTTCCCGTTGGACCATACATTCGAGAAAATATTGTGAATTGTGAAGTACATAAATCAAATATGATTAGTATGTTTTAACTGATATTTAATTGCATGATTAAACCTTTAATTTGTTTATTGTCAAATTATTCAACTTGGTTTAACTCAAAATAACAAAGGGGAATACGTATAAAAAGAGAAAGAAGCAGAAATTTTAGAACAAATTGTTCAATGCTGAGGCTGAGAAAACTCACAGCTGCTTGTTTGCTAGACTTAATATTGATAAACCTACTGAAAATCGTTTTTTTTTAGAAAAAAAAGACCAAATACGATTGCTGAGTAATAGCTCCAAAGTACAAATATTGCATGGGTAATGTGGATAGCTCGAATTTCCTTTACACCGCCTACTGTGTTTGCTGTACTGTACTGAACTGTGCTGTACTATACAGTCTTTTAATGTACTGTACTGTAGTACAAGGTAAATATTGTTCTGTTTGAAGACATGTGTGCCCATTGAGCTGTCATTTTGATAATTATGTATCTGATTTTGAAAAAATTGTGACCTAAGCGCTCTTATAAAGTGCTGAAAAAATACCTGCATTTTTCAGACTCATCTTTTTACATCACTGTTCTTTTGATAATAATACACATTTAAGGTGGTAGTCTCACTATAACCCCTACATTCAATTTTCTTCATAATTGCAGTATTAATTAACTAAAATGTCATGCATCTTTTGCTGAAGTTTGAAAGAAATCGAACCAATCGTTTTGCGTGAGTCGCAATTCAAAATTTCTAAATTTTGTCCCCCTTTCAATGCAGAAAATGGTGACGTTGTCACGGAATGTGTTCTCAGATATTCAATGAGCCTACAAATTTATGAAGTATCAGCTTTGCATTTCAAAGATAATACATACATCTTTCTTTTTAAGTAAAATTTTGATGTTTTAATATCACCATACTTATTTTAGAAGCGTTTTCAATAGAAAATAAGGGTAAACATGTACCTTTCTGAAGTTCCGAAAATTGTCACATTTACATAGCTCATGAAAAACGTATGATTTAATTTCAATAAAAAACTAATGAGAAAGAAAATAATTATCTTAAATCTGTGCAAATTTCAGGGAAATCGAACCTATTTTTACCGAGTTAGCGCCATTTGGGTTACCCCTACCCCCATAATTTTTTTATTAATTCGCGATACGTAACGACGAGGTTAAGCATAGCGTTGTATGTCTTGTTGGCAAATTTATAATCAACATGCTTACGCGAAATTGTTAAATTGCAATAATGAACAAAATTCCGAAGCGAGACCAGGTACCAGGGGAGAGTCAGCGTCTCCTGATTGCATGCAACACCCGTCGCAACATCTTTAAACTGGGAACCAACATTAGTGAGTCTCATTGGAAACATATACATAAACTAGAAAGGTTATTTGTTGCGGTTGCAACAAGAGTGTCTTCCTCCTATACAATTTTTGATTTGGAAATATGAAGGACGTCACATTACATGTATTTATATTATATATTTAAGTTTTCAAATAGCAGTAACATTAAATTTTCAAACCAATAATTGTTGGTGAGCAACCATTTGATTTTTGGGGGGAGGAGGGGGGGGGGGGGGGGGGGCAGGAATTCTATTGCCAGCCGGTAAAATTTTTTCAGCAATTTTCTGAGCAGGCCATTTTTTTCAGCCATTACCAGAGTCGGAGAAAAATTTTTGCCGTTTCTTCGGGCCGGATTTAAACAAATTGTCAAATGTTGTGAATGTATGTGTAAGTTAAACTCCCCGCTGTTACAGAGTATGAGTTAATAACCGTTCCTTCAGATGTCTCTTTGCAATTAGCGAATTTCAGACCGATTGTATGATGTTTAAATAGAACCTTTTCTAGAGTTTTGTGCCTATGCCTATTAGGTCTCTGGTAGATACAGCTATGTGAACAGTTTGTATTTATATTAATTAATTTTTTGACTTTAAATTGTCTGGCACAAAGGGCCAGCAAAAATTTCCATATCATGCAATGTATCCTTACTTTTGCATGGTCCGGGAAAAAAAAATTGCCGGCCCTCTGGGCCGGAATATTTTTTTCAGCATTTTTCAGAGCCGGGATTTTTTTTTTGCAAATTCTTCCTGCCCCCTTCCCCCATAAAAAAGGCGAGCTCGTAGCTGTAGAACTAATTTTCTTAAGAAGAGAAATGGTAATAACAAGTTACGATCAATATATATATATAAATACCATGAGGTTCTCGCTGTGCAGGTTCAAATTTGGACCCCCCCCCCCCTTTCCCTTTTTTCAAAGTTTATTTTGAATTTCCATCATGGCGTTTCGCCGAGAGATTTAATATTCTTCTCCATCCTATTCTAACCTGAGTATGACATGATGACCAATGTAGATCGCTAAAAATGACTCATTAATGACAGTCCAGCATTCAGAAAGACAGTTTCAAATGTCACTAAAATGGCGTCCGAGAATGTGCGGTTGGCGTGAAGGTGTATCGAAATACCCAACTCAAAATTTCGATGCTCATATCTTTTCAACAGTAAGAGATAGGAAAAATCAGAAAGACTAAATAAGACAGATATATGGATAAAAATAATAATATTGAAATTTTTAGGAAACTTCATAAGCTTAATTTTTGTTTACTATTATAAGCAAAAAAGTGTCTTCCTCCTATGAACTTCTGAATTTGGAAATATGAAGGACGGTGAAGGACGTCATCGTAATAAATCGTTGCAGTGTGCATCTAGCATTTCATATCTTGCATGGCTGTCGACTTTCAAAAAGAATGGAAATTGTAGATAGCAAAATACGAGATATTTAAGCTTACAAATAGCAAAACATGAATTTTCGGTCCTTTTGAGTAATTCGACGCTCCCGTCAAATATTTGAATCTACTAAAAATCATAATAAAAAAAAATAACAGAGACCAAAAATAAAAAAGACCAATCTAGCTTTTACTCCAAACGTAACGTTGGAGAACTTTCATTGTCCTAGCTTACAGGGTTCTTGAGAAATCGCTGATCCAATTTTCCACGGTTACGAAAACAATAGGTCTTCCGACGGAAGTCGGAAGACCTAATTACCCTTTATCATTTGTGCCTCTTATAAACGTAAATGATTTCAATATAGAATAATTAACAGAATTTTTTGAACGCATAAATTTATATATTATGTGGGAAAGAAATGATTCTTTGTGCACCTTTTGTCACAACGAAACAGACACAATCATACATATAATTAGGCAGTGTGAAATTGTGAATGATTTTATTGATTGTTTTTTTCTTTTTGTAATTGGTTGCATGTAGAATTTGGCATCCTTCTTAATGTTAACATGACAGATTTTGTACTGGATAAAAAACATAAATTATCAGAACAGGACAAGCTATATGATATTCCTATGGATGACAATTATGTGAAAATTATATTGTCCAAAATTTACCGAATGATGTAGCAGGATGGGTGGGATATGATGCTACAGGACCCACGTTTTATTGTTTAGATTGAGGATCACTGACGACGGTTAAGTACCCGAAAAGTGCATGTCTGGTCCATGCTGAAAATTCCTCTGTTCTAAAATGATGCTATTGAATTTGACGACGTTTAACATTTGATACCTTGTGGGTAATTCTATGTCAATGTCATGTTTCATTTTAGCAAATCTAACCCCTTCGCAGCGCCGACTTGGGTGCATGTGTACATGCACCGTGTACTCTCTGTTTACAATCGAGTTTACATACGTTTACATGGAAGATGGACGTCCGAACAGCAAGTTTGAAAGGTGACACACACACCTTAAGACAAAGATCGGCAAATTATTTTTCGTTTTGGTTTCTTCAGTGATATATAGGTATATATTCAGATTGTTCCAAATCTTTCCCAGCCGGGATTTTAAAAGAAAATAAGCAATAAAATGCAGATAAAACAGATCGTTGGCGAAAAACTGGCCTTAACAACGACAAATTTATTGCAAAATACCACAGAATTGACCTGATGAAGTGTTATTACTCGAAACAGTATCTTTATTGTCATCAAAATCGCTTGTGTCATTCTTGTTTACACATGCAGTAATCAGAATAACACGTTTTGTTGACGTAGTACAATGTCGTCATATTCAAAACATTTGCCACGTGACTTCGTTCTCTTCAAAGGCAAGTGCCGACTTATGTTCCGGCTGGTTCGCTTACTGTCCGCGCAGACAAACCGGAAACTGTATAAACGCAATTTTTATAACTTTGTCGTGCAAAAAATTAAAATGAAATATACCGTGGATATGATCCTAATGTCACCAGACGGACACTAAGCTTGGTACTTGACCAATATACAGTCTTGTACGAGCGCATTCTTAAGACTTGCACTCTGACTGACTGTGACGACGGGACTCCATGACGGGCCCTGTCCAAACCTCTTTAGAGAAGACAGGGCCCCGACCACCTGTCCTCTCTGAATGTCAGTCGGACTCCTCGGGTGATAACATATATGAGCTCGCTACAGCCGGCAGAGCACGGACTGTATTACGCACGTCCTCTTTTTATATCCATTTACATATTCATCTGTGTTGCTTGGACCCCTGTGTTTTACGGTCTTGTTTGTGTGTGGTCACCTAACAGTGAGGAGATTGTTTTACACCATAATTGTGCGTTCTTCGAGACCTCTGGGAAATCGGAATAGTGGGAGGGTTGTGCGCACGTAATCCAGGATAACCACACCGTCTGCTATTTACGTGGCAGATGGCCGTCCTAAGTCGGCACCGGTTGCCCATTGGTCTCGTTGGTTTATGTGTAGTCTTTTGTGTTTCATGTTTCTATGTTGTAAGTTGGTGTTCCTTGTCCCTTTTGCGTCTCTTTCTGTGGGTATCTGTTCTGTGTTTTTTGCATGGGTGTTTTGGGATTTTGCTGTGGGTGCTGCAACCTAGTGTTGTTGGAGATCTCCTCCTTTCTTTTCTTATACATGTATATCATGAAATAGATATCTCTAAGTCGTAAATTTTGGTATATGTTTATGCAATCATAAACTCGTGCCTTGACGAGGGGATATAAACGCACAGCGAGTTTCATGATATATCGTATGAAATGAAAATTCATTTGATATTCTTCTATCACATGATATTGCTTAAAATGTGTATTTCTGACGTGAAATCAACAGTTTCTAAGAACTATAGGCGAACAACGCGCTATGACCTATAAGTCGTCTGCTACGCCATGAGAAGTGGTTCCCCATCGTATATATATTCTGTGCGTAAGAGAAAAATATTTGAACTTTGTATAGTATTTCAATGCAATAATTAATTCAACAACGACAATTTTAATCATTGATATTGAATCCGCGTCTGAATTTATCACCTGACCGATATTTAAAAGGTCATGTGTTATCATATCATATATTTATTAAATGGCTTTATAAAACTGCATAACGGATGTATCATGTGATAAAGCACTGACTAGCCGATAACTTATACCAAAATATTCGACTAAGCGGGACCTATTTGATGATACCCATTTGAGTTAAATTTGTTGCATGATAACGATAAATATAGATAATGACCATATCTCTGTATACAGCACAATATCGATAATTCAGAAAATCAGAAACCGAAGGCATACAAAATCAGAATAAAACAGGAACCAAAGCAAACAAAAAAAAAAAACCTCCACCATATGAAAAGAAGCGAACTCCAGATATGGGAGTGAGACCAGGTGCGTAGGAAGAATAAGCATCTCCTTCTCGCATGTAATACCCGCTGCTTCAATTCGGTAGAACAAAGTAGACAAAATCGCGTTTATTCAGTTTCCGGAGTGAGCTGGACGGACAGTAGTTGTGGGTTCCTGCAATTATATTGTACAGACAAAATACTTTTTAGATTGAGTGTTTTCAATGTTAAATCACAGCGTGAATCGCGGACTTTAACACTGAGCCTATGGACGGCGTCACGAGACAAATAATAGCATGGGAAATGGCCCAACTAAAATTTGTTTTCTCTATAAAATTTGATTGCGTGCAGACTGTCGTAAAACTTATTCCGCAATTAACGACTAAACGAGATCTATTGAGTTGTCTCACTCTCATTTACAAATCTGCATGATAACATGTCAAAATCGCAACAAAGATCACACCTGTCCCACACGGAACTTCGAGAAGATCCCAAAAATGAAAACATGTATTTAAAACTTTTAAGGTTTGAATGAAAATTCAATGAAAAAGAAGGTGCTTAAATCTAAGCATTTATTACTGTTCCACTATAATTCTATCCAGAAATCTGACGTCAGCACTCACGGGCGTGCACGTGCCAAGTTATTGTGAAACTGTTCTAGAAAGGATTGATGTGAACTTTTTATGCCCCCGTAATCAAAGATTCGGGGGCATATAGTTTTTGGTCGGTCCGTCTGTCTGTCTATCGAGAAATCTGACGTCAGCACTCATGGGCGTGAACGTGCCAAGTTATTGTGAAACTGTTCTAGAAAGGATGGATGTGAACGTTTTATGCCCCCGTAATCGAAGGTTCGGGGGCATAGAGTTTTTGGTCTGTCCGTCTGTCTGTCTATCGAGAAATCTGACGTCAGCACTCATGGGCGTGAACGTGCCAAGTTATTGTGAAACTGTTCTAGAAAGGATGGATGTGAACGTTTTATGCCCCCGTAATCGAAGGTTCGGGGGCATAGAGTTTTTGGTCTGTCCGTCTGTCTGTCTATCGAGAAATCTGACGTCAGCACTCACGGGCGTGCACGTGCCAAGTTATTTTGAAACTGTTCTAGAAAGGATTGATGTGAACTTTTTATGCCCCTGTAATCGAAGACTCGGGGGCATATAGTTTTTGGTCTATCCGTCTGTCTGTCTGTTAGTATGTTTGTCCGCAAAAACGTTAACCTTGGCCATAACTTTTGAATGGTAAGTGATAGGGTTTTCATATTTCACATGTGTATTACTTGTGACAAGACCATTCCATGGGTACCAAAATTTTTGACCTTGTGACCTTGACTTTGGAGTTTGACCTACTTTTGAAAAACTTTAACCTTGGGCATCACTTTTGAATGGCACGTGATAGGGCTTTCATATTTCACATGTGCATTCCTTGTGACAAGACCTTTCGATGGATATCAACATTTTTGACCTTGTGACCTTGACCTTACAGTTTGACTTACTTTTTAAAAAAACTTTAACCTTGGTCAAAACATTTGAATGGTAAGTGATAGGGCTTTCATATTTCACATGTGCATTCCTTGTAACATGACCTTTCCATGCGTACCAAATTTTTGGACCTTGTGACCTTGACCTTGAAGTTTGACCTACTTTTGAAAAACTTTCTTCTTGGTCTTTACTATTGAATGGTAAGTGATGGGACTTTCATATTTCACATGTGCTTTCCTTGTAACGACACCTTTCCATGGGTTCCAAAATTTTTGACATTGGGACCTTGACCTAAGAGTTTGACCTTCTTTTGAAAAAAAATTAAACCTTAGGCATAACTTATGAATGATATGTTATAGGGCTTTCATATTTCACATGTGCATTCTTTGTGACAAGACCTTTCCATAGATACCAAAATTTTTGACGTTGTTACCTTGACCTTGGAGTTTGACCTTATATCGGAAATTTAAACATTAGCCATAACTTTGAATGGTAAGTGATAGGGCTTTCATATTTCACATATGAATTTCATGTGGCATGACTTTTCCAGGGATACTAAATTTGACCTTGTAACCTTGACCTCAAATGTGAAACTACTTCTCATCTGTTTTATTGACAAAGATGCCAACGGGGGCATTCGTGTTTCACAAACACATGTTTTTTTTTAATGTATTTAAAATTCAGGGGATGTGATTGACAAAGTAAAATCTAGAAATGCCCAAGCCAATACTATATCTTCATACGACTTATCTAATATGTACACCACACTTCCTCACGATAGATAATGATCGACTGTGTTTGATCGAAAGGGAAAAATACATGTGTATGTCAGAATCAAAGAGTTTCTCTTCTCAAATCTAACGGTAACCGGAGAAGCGGGGGCTGTGCGTACATAATCCTGATAACCACACCATTTGCTACTGGCGTAGCAGATGGTCGTCCAAAGCCGACACCTGTTGCCAACTGGTCAAGTTGGTTAATGTGTGGTCCTTTGTGTTTGTCTGTTTGATGTTTCTGTGTTGTTTTTGGTGTTCCTTGTCCCTCTTACATCTCTTGCCGTGCATGTCAACTATTTTTGCATAGGTTTTTTTTTATGTTTTGCCGTGTGGAGCTCGTAAAAAAAGTTTCCCGCGAGAGTTTGACAATGTTATGATTTTTTTCCCGACATGGTCCCCATATCACTTTCTATGAAGACAAAACGTCAGACAAGTATTTTATATATTGCTTTCAATTTCGTGCGTGAACATCGACGGCGGGTGCGGCTAGCCAAACAGGGGATGCTTACTCCTGTCGGGGACCTGGCCCCACGTCTAGCTGTTTGTGACCGACTAACATCGTCAATGAGGAAGTTCTACGGTCGATATGGGGAACTCGTCTACACTGTGATGTCCCACTCTCCAGAATGGTGGATGATATTCTGTCAAAGACCATTTGAACCATCCAACCAAAGATTGTACTCTATGTCTTCCGAAATGAAAGTTAAGCGGATGTGGCAGTTCTACCGAATTGAAGCAGCGGGTGTTGCATGTTTGCATGGTGATGCTTACTCTTCCTGGGCACCTGTTCACACTCCCATATCGGGAGTTCGCTTCTTTTCATGTGGTGGAGGTTTCTTGTTTGTTTGCTTTGGGTCCTGTTTTGTCATGATTTTGTATGCCTTCGGTTTCTGATTTTCTGGGTTATCGAATTTGTGCTGTTTACAGGGATATGCTCATTATCCATATTTGTCATTGCTAGGATCCGTCGATGCTCAATTTCGTGTTCTATTGTCCGTGCTGTTGAGATTATCGTCAGGATCTTCTTTAACTCATTTTTGTCACACCTATGCCCTTTACCGTGTGGAGCTTGTAAAAAAAGTTCCCCGCGAGGGGTTTGACAATAAGTGTTTTGAATGTTAAACGTCTTCAAATTCGATAGCATCATTTAAGTACAGATAAATTTGCAGCATGGACCAGAAATGCACGTTTCGGGTACTTAACCCTCGTCAGTGATCCTCAATCTAAACAGTGTAATATTTCCAAAGAGTGTGAAAGTTATAATGAATATTTTCCCCTGACATGGTCGCAATAGCGCTTTTTATTTAGACATAACCTTAGACAGTGCATACATTTTAACTATTTTTTTCATTTACGTGCGTAACCATCGAAAATGCGTCAGAATCATCAAACGCCTTTTATACCGTGGATATGATCCTAATGTCACCAGACGGACACTAGGCTTGGTACTTGACCAATCTACAGTCTTGTACAAGCGCATCCTTGAGACTTGCACTCTGACTGACTGTGACGACGGGACTCCATGACGGGCCCTGTCCAAACCTCTTTAGAGAAGACAGGGCCCCGACCACCTGTCCTCTCTGAATGTCAGTCGGACTCCTCGGGTGATTACATACATGAGCTCGCTACAGCCGGCAGAGCACGGACTGTATTACGCATGCCCTCTTTTTATATCCATTTACATATTTATCTGTGTCTCTGGGGCCTCTGTGTTTTGCGGTCTTGTTTGTGTGATGTCATCTTACAGTGAGGAGGTTGTTTTACACCACAATTGTACGTTCTTCGAGACCTCTGGGTAATTGGAGAAGTGAGAGGGTTGTGCGCACGTAATCCAGGATAACCACACCATTTGCTACTTGCGTGACAAATGGCCGTCCAAAGTCGGCACCGGTTACCCATTGGTCTCGTCGGTTTATGTGTAGTCTTTTGTGTTTGATGTTTACATGTCGTGTGTCTTCCGTCTCGTGCTGTACTCGTCTTTTGTGTTTTTGCATCGGGTGTTTTGGTGTTTTACTGTTGATGCTGCAACGGGGTCTTGTTGGAGATCTCCTGCCTTCTTTGTATACATCGACGTCGGGTGCGGCTGTACAAAAAGGGGATGCTTAGTCCTCTCTGATTTGGACCCACCTCTAGCTTGCTAAAATTCGTTGATGCTCAGTTTTGTGTTCTAACTCATTTGTGTCACACTTATGCCCTTTGCATTGTGGAGCTCGTAAAAAAGTTCCCCGCGAGGGGTTTGACAGTGTTTTAGATATTTTACCTGACATTGTCGCCATAGCACTTTCTATGTAGACATAACTTCAGACATCAGAAATTTTATGAACAGTTTCAGAAGTATTATGTCTGATAAATCAAGTCTCTGCCATCGTCTAACCAACGATATTGACAAACGTCGATTAAATACTACTCGGCGATAACTCCTTTCCGACCTTGAAAATTAAACAGCAACAATAAAGATGGCATTTTTATAGTAAAACCGTAGTATAATAAGTACGAGCAGAAATACATGATATAAAATGACACTATGAATTGACATAATGTTTCCATCTTGAAAATACAGAAATCTTTGTACAAATAAAGTTCATTCAGTTCTCCCATACAGCTGGTTCTGTTGTTTTTGCATATTTCAGATATCTTTTGAATGAGACAAAGTATTACATATCTGACAAAAGGATACGAAAATTCAATTTACGAGCAGCGCCAACTTCTTATGATTCTCTTATTTTACATCTAGCCAAGTTAAATATCAAAGAAATACAAAGGATCTAAATATATTTACATTATATGTTTAAATCTTATATGAAACAAATCATGTTCTACTTTATGACAATAAAATCATGAATTGTATCTCTGGTTGACCGATTTCGAAGGTAAATATACGCACCATACCCCAATCAAGTAATAAAACAAAAACATACGAAATTCAAACGCATACACGAGACAACACAAAGATACACTTGGCATAGAATTTTGAATACACTATAAAGAAAATTCATCACTAAAGCGATAAAGAAAGGAAGGGATCTCCAACAACACTCGGTTGCAGCACCCACAGCAAAACACAGATCAGACACTCACAGAAAGAGACGCATCAAGGGACGTTAACTCACACCATAGAAACATGAAACACAAAAGACCACACATAAGCCAACGAGACAAATTTGCAACCGGTGACGACTTAGGACTGCCATCTGCTACGCAAGAAGCAGACGGTGTAGTTATGCGGATTACGTGCCAACAACCCTCCCTCCCACTTTTCCGATTACTCAGGGGTCTCGAAGAACGCACAATTGTAGTGTAAAATAACTTCCTCACTGTAAGATGAAGACAACCACCAATTCTCTTCTTATATTTAAAGACCATACACTAAAGCGTTGTGTAAATGTCAAATACTTGACGTGTCGATGAACTCGACCATCAAAAGGATGTAGCAACAAACCCTTAGCTGTGTATTACATGTTCATATCTTGTATATCTGACATTAGGGGGGAAATCTGAAAGGGAATACAGCTTGAAAATGGAAAATTGACAAGGTTCATATTTCTACAGTTTTTGAGATGAAACATGGATTGGATGGTAGGTTACTTATTTTATTACCTAGTTTCAAGGTCAAGTTTTGGTGCTCAAGGTCACAACGAACTTTTGCCTATATAACAAAGACCTACATACACATTGTTCAGCCAAGTATTTTCACCTTGACGTTGACCCAAGGTCAAATTCTGATTCTAAAGGTCACAATTAACTTTTAGAACAAATATTATTAGACCTTCAGAGTTAAAACTTCATACATATTACCGTTAATCCAAGTTCTTTAATCTTGAACTTGGCCCAAGATTAAATTGTCATTCTCAAGGTCGCAACAAACGTTTGCCTATAAAACAAAGACTTTTTAACCTTGCGAGTTCAAACTTACGAAAATATTCTTTGCATTAAGCTATTTCACCTTGACCTTGACCAAAGGCATTTTGTTCGTTTTCAAGGTCACAATAGACTTTGGTTTATGAAATATTGAGCTTCGATCAGATTTAGATCAATCTTGATGAAAATAACCCCAAATACTTATCTTTTATCCATGACCTTGGTTCAAGGTCAAATATTCATTATCAAGGTCATACAAACATTTACTTGTAGAGTACAGTTCTTGTCCTATACTATTGTTTCTTCACACAAGTGGTCCTTCTCACTTGAACTAAACATGGTATAAGAAAGATAACTCTTTCATTCTTATTCTTTGTTTTTTTTTTCTTTTTTTTTCTAAGTAAAATGACTTGTCTGAACGTTCATGCTTTTGTCATTTCTATTTATGGAAATTTTCTTTTTACAAAATTATTGTGCAATTTCTGTTATGATATAGTATTTCAAAAGGATTAAAAAATTGATAGATCGAGGATTTTAAAGTATTCGTAAACATGAAAGGTATTTATTATCTATTTCTTCTTTTTTTGTTGATATATAAATAAGAGTACCAAGTTACACATAAGCCCTTTTGACTCATTTACTGAAGTGAATAAGGCACTAAAGCAACTATTCGTTTTCCATCTTCTTTATTCGGATTTTCAAGTTGTAGAACCTGTATCTTCTAGAAAATTGATTATATTATCTAATTTTGTCATTTTGGTTTTATTGGGTAAAGAAAATGTTCACTTGTCCCAGGTATATAAACATAGCATATTTTATTCATGGGAATTTACAATGTTTACTAACACAATATTTAAGAAATAACAACTACCTAGCCGTGGTTTATTGTCCAGTAATTCCACGAGTCGCATTCGCGGCTCGGTGATAATTTGATTGGTTCATGTGACGATCACGGATAGCTACGGCTAGCTAGTTGTTATTTCTATTCTAATATAGCACGTGAATGGGCGGAGCTTAGCGCACTTGAAGTTTGTTGGAGATTTTACACCAGGCGAGTGCTATGGTACATATATGGTAGAAAATTTCAAGTCATATTAGAATCATGAATAAACCCATGTCGTAAAAGATGAGCTTTATCTCACGAAGCTTTCTTGTCATCAATCTGCAAAAGTTTGAAAGTTTTTTAACTAACCACTACATAATCTGTGAAAATGTACCCGTGTTACCCTAAATTAAGTTGAATTATACATGTCGTTATTATTTCACATTTGTAATCATGGTAATACGCATGCGTAACTTCGGGGTTTTCCATTTTCGTTGTAAATATTGTAAGCCAGAAATATGTACAATAAATTATCTATATATTTTGATGGGTTTTGGTGCTAAAATGTTTTAATTAACGGAAATTTAATAACTTTGGCAATGTAAGACAAAAACAGTTTGTTTTCTACAAGGCTAGTTAAATTTTATCCAATTTATGACGATTACAGGTTCTACAACTTTAACATTTCAATTCCAAGGAAGATCTAATAAAGGAGGAATCCTTCTGTTGATGGCAAGAAAAGCTATCTAGTTATTCTTTTTTTTCATTTTCAGTTTTTCATGCTATTTTAAATCATCTGAATATATTTAAATTAATTTTAATCCAATTTTTTTCTTCCATTTCTCCTTATTTTGTGCAGTGATTTAATTCAAAACAATGATATACAAGGAACTTAATGCTTTGATATGAATTTCATGCTCGAATTTTAGTTTTGGACGTTTTATGAATCTTTTTTTTTTTCATATCGTAAAACGTTATTTTTACTATGGAAATGGACCCCAATCGTTCTGGATTCTCATCCCGGTTACACCCTGGTAAAGTACTACTATCAATATATTTTAAAGAAACATAGGTTTTAGGTTAGCGCTGTGACTCCGGGAGGTATTCTATCATCAAGTTTGAAAGAAATCCGATCGACTTCTTATTATTTTTATTGTTTAGTTTTTCTAGAGACTAGCTTCAGCAGGTGCACGGGGCGAGTAGGTATCTCCTGTTTGTAGCTTATTCTAGAGACTTGTTTCAACTGTAAGGTCATGCTGATAGGGCTCAACATTTATTACTTTAGGCCTTGCCATTTTATGAGACTTATTTGTTATCACGTTTGCATGCAGTGTGTGGACTTCAGCTTCTGTACTAACCACCGATTGGTGAGTCAAACTTCCACATGCATGATGTGACGTTGAGGGTAATTGATGCTGTTCGTGATGAAGCTGGCTTTTGTCTGGTACTGATAAGTCAGTATCATCTTTTTTTTGGCACTTACATTTAAGAAATTTTAAAGTCTCTTGACGGAATACTTTATTCTGAAATGCGTATAGAAAAGGATTTACAACGCTATTCGTTGTTCCAAGAATAATTGTAACACGATATAGCGTTTTGCTCACAGCATATCCTATTCCAGTCTGGAACCTGATAACTGAAAAGGGTAAATTACAGATCATGAAAATAAAGGTTAAAACACCAATAAAGATGCTGTGTCTTATAGCCTGTTGTTTGGCTTTCAATCGCGAGGTGCGAGCGTTTACCCCCTGAAATTGAGCCGGATATGTTTTCTGGTGAAATTCCTTAGCTTTTACCAAAATAGGAATGTACAAACTAACAGTAATGGTCATTATTATTAAGAAGACGGCGGACTGGGTAATGAGGATCCATTTGGGAAATAAATACCTCGAACTGCATAAATAAACCTCGTTCGATTGATTGAAGTAAAAGAAAGGTAAAACAAATAACAAAAGGGGCAGAAGCCATGCCAATCCCAAAAGGATGTTGAAGGATCGTTTTGTCATGAGTTTGGAATATCTGTGCTGTCCACATACGGCAATATACCTATCTAATGTAGTTATACATAGAACACATTGTGTGACACAAACCATATACATAGGGACGGGAACAGTTAGTAAACAAACATAGAGAGACATGGTAACATCTAGAATAAATAGAATAATTTTTGTCAAAGCCACACAAGCCATCGCAAAAAGATCTGTTAAAGCCAAGCTCAAAATGGCATTTATCGTTGTCTTATTCTTTGAGCTACGTAGAACGTTTGACCTCAAATATATGAAGATGACAAGCCCGTTTCCGCAGATTCCAAGTAATGCGATGATCCCAAACACGTACAAACCAGGTCCATATCGTTCGTTAGGGAGAGTATTCTCTGAGATATTGGTGATAGTTTCTGAAATAAGGAAAGTTTGTTATTTGTAATGACATTTTTTTCTTCAGGAAAACAGTTGGTTCTTCTTAGCAACATACAGATATTATGGATTTTTTAACGTGTAACTATAATCATTTTTTAACTTTCTTCTAAAAATATGTATAAACACCACTGATTACTAATGATAACAATCTCATTTTTTGCACTTTTAGACAGTGGGAGGGAAAAAATCTCCAGATGTGAATAGGGACAAGAGAATCAAACACGAGTGATTACCGCGACGAGGCTTGCCAAGCAAATCGTTGACACGAGGTTTGGATTTCCGTGTCCCTATTCACATCTGGAGATTTTTCCCTCGACGAGGCTTGCCGAGCAAATCCTTGTCACGACGATGGGATATCCATGTCGCTATTCACATCTGGAGATTTTTTCATGCAAAGATTTTGTATATTCTTTTTTTTAATTTTGATGGGCTAACGCAGCAATCATGCATGACGTTACAATCAAACAATGAAAAGGCACATGAAAACGTTATCTTACCCCATAGGGGTCAGACAATATATTTTTTCCAGCGCTTCCATGGAATCCCTGTCCACTGTGGGAGAAATACGATTCTTTTCGTGTATCAGTCTTTTTAGAACCATTTTGGAGCTCCTTCTTCTTTTTGGTGGCATGACCAAACTATCTATAAATCAACTAATAAACATAATGAAATGTTTGCTCTAGTCGGTGCCAAGTCCGACAGATTGTAGCTCTGTCATCAATTATCATTGCCATGTCAGCGTAAATCGGGAAGGTCGGGGCGACTCGTGGTAAAGTCGGGGCTTAGTCTTGGTGAGTCGGTGTGAATCTAAACTCAGTCGGGAAGGTATGTTCCCTAATGGACATTTTTCACCGTGACGAACTTCGCACTTCGTACTTCGCACTTTAATTTTATAAATGGGTTGCCAAAACAAGGCGCCAGTAGTACAGGAAGTCCAATATACCAATCTTATTGAGTATAATAATCAAGATGTAGATGACTCCGCTTGTGAGTTTATACGTAAATGACAGCTACTCCAATGATTCTTCAATGTTAGAAGTGCGAAGTACGTCACGATGAAAAATGTCTATTAACATCGACTGAGCTACAATTTACATCTCCGACTTGTGAGCTTGGTCAGGGCGAGTCGGAGTGGTTGACACCCCGACAAATGTTTACGTTTAATACTTTGAGGTCAGCTCCGACTTATTTAGGTCGGGGCTAGGTCGTAGGAAGGTCGGGTCTAAGTTGGGATAAATCGTAACTCAGTTGGGAATAATCGGAACAGACCTTCCCAACTCAGCAAGGATTCACTTTCACTTAGCTCCAGTTCACCAAGGCTAATCCCCGACTTTACCACGACTCACCCCGATCTTACTAAGACTGATGAAGACAATGAAACGACCTGTCCGACTTAGTCTCCACTGAGTCCCGACTTCATTATGTCTAGTGGTTGATTTCAGATAACTCCAAAGTAGGCTCCAAAAAGACTGGTACTATAAAAGAATCGTATGACAAATATGGATAATGACCATATCCCTGTATACAGCACAAAATCGATAATTCAGAAAATCAGAAACCGAAGGCATACAAAATCAAGAAAAAACAGAAACCAAAGCAAACAAACAAAAACCTCCACCACATGAAAAGAAGCGGACCAGGTGCCCGGGAAGAGTAAGCATCTCCTGCTTGCATGAAACACCCGCCGCTTCAATTCGGTAGAACTGTCACATCCGGTAACTTCCATTTCGGAAGACATAGAGTACAATTTTTGGTTGGACGGTTCAAATGGTCTATGACAGAATATCATCCACCATTCTGGAGAATGGGACATCATAGTGTATGACGAGTTCCCCATATCGACCGTAGAACTTCCTCTTTGACGATGTTAGTCGGTCACAAACAGCTAGAGGTGGGGCCAGGCCCCCGACAGGAGTAAGCATCCCCTGTTTGGCTAGCCGCACCCGCCGTCGATGTTCACGCACGAAATTGAAAGCAATATTTAAAATACATGGAAGTCGTCACGTTTGTCATAGAGTGAGGTGTTTATGTGACCATCAGTGTCGTAGGACAACATTATGTCCAAATAGGATGCTGAATTATTTGTCTCTGAAGTTTCTTTGACTTCAAGCTCCGAAGGATAGATACTGCTCAGGTTATCCGCGAATTTTGGATTATTGATGGACAACACCTCGTCTATGTATCTGTAAGTGAAGTTGAAGTCAGAAGCTAAGTATCTTTTCCCTTCAGAGACCAAAGATTGAATGAATTCAGCTTCGCAAGAGAAAAGGAAAATGTCGGCAAGGAGTGGGGCACAATTGGTCTCCATTAGAATTCCGACAATTTGCTGGAAGACCTTTCCTCCAAACACCACAAAATGTTGTCGAATAATATCAGTTTCAGTGTACTTATTTTCAGAATCGGATTTTTCTTTTACAAAGTAGGTTTTGTCATAGTTAACAACAATACATTTGTATTTGCCATTACCGTTCTTACTTGTAAACGCATTGCTTATAATTTTTGTGAGTCTCTCTTTCAATTTAGAATGTGGAATTGTTGTGTAAAGTGACGAAAAATCAAAGGCTTCATCGAATGGATTCTACTAAAATGAGTGGATTTCAGATGTTCTAAAAGTTCCTACGAATTCTTTAAAATCCACATCTGGTTGATACCACTGCGAGAATATACTGTCGAACAATATTTTTGAAGCCAAGATTTGATTTCAGATAAAACTTTGGTGAGTAACCAAGTTCGATCAACTTCGGTTGATCGTCTTTCTCTTCAACGCATTTGAAATTTTCTGTTACAAAATTTCTTGAAATTTCTAAAACGTGGGTCCTGTAGCATCATATCCCACCCATTCTGCTACGTCTTTTGGTACATTTTTGGACATAAATTTCATACTTTTTGGCCATATTACATTGTTTAGACTTAGGATCACTGACGAGAGTTTAGTACCCGAAACGTGCATGTCTGGTCCATGCTGTAAATGTATCAGGTCTTAAATGATGCTATTGAATTTGAAGACGTTTAACATCGATACAGATTTGGAGGAACCAGCTATGAAACGTTGTTTGTACGGATTCTTATACATTTTAGGTATGCAGTATGAGTATGGCAAATCTAAATCTAAATTGTTAGTGTCGAAGCCAAAGGAAACAAGAGCTGATTCGTGGTTATCTATTATTTAAGAGGCAGAAAGGTTTGTTGGGGTGTACGTGGGACTTCCAGGTGTCGAATTTAAACCCAACTCTTTAACATAACTGTCGAAATACATGTAGTACTTTTTGCAAATAAATGTGTAATTATTTGAGGCTTTGTCCGCTGGTGTGATGACATAATGTTCTTGGAGGTAGGTAAGCTCTGTGATAACATCAGGGTCTTTAAATATAGACTCTAATCTGGTGTTCACAGTTGATTTTAGTCGGATAATTCTAGATAAAAGTAACCCTCTGATGGATTTTATCCATTCAGAAAGGGTGTTGAGCTTTACATCTCTTTCTTTGCCCAACGTCTTGCATATTCCTCACAAGAGTCCATGATAATTTTGACATTTTGGTTCCAGGTAAAGGACATCATACTTTCTCTGTATCTTGGACCCCTTTTTAACAATTCTCTCAATATGTCGTTCTTGACTATACCAAGGTCCACAAGGCGAGTAGTTGAAATCCAATGACGAACATTCGCAAGGAAGTGGATGTAGTTAGAGATTACTTAAATCAATACACTGCAAGAATCGTTTGTAATTGTAAATTTTAGATGCAACTGTTGGTGTGTAGCTATAGGAAATACAAGGAGTTTCTTTTCTTTTGACATATGGTGGGATTTTTTCTGTGACAGTTTTGTGATTCAAAATTTGACCAAGATTCAATTTATCAATACCTTTGTTTGCAAATCTTACTTTAATGAAAGGACGGTTTGTTTTCTCCTCTGATTTATCTGATCTAACTGCTTGAAATAAACGAAAATTAGAAATGTCCAAGATGACTCCTTGTAGTCTGTATTCTGGGGAACGTGTATCGGTAAATGTGAGGTCCTTTGTATGTTTGTAAATTTCGTGTAACTTCTGTAAAGGAACAGAGTATAATTTGGTACGAATATAATGCAGGCCTACAGGCTCATTCAAAAATGGAACCAAGTCATCGAAGGAGAAACTATGTATCTCAGGCCTATTATATTTACGAATGCCATGACTTCGAGGTCTTCTTTGTGGTCTGTTGAATAAGCTAGTCACATTTACCGATTGACAACCGGGAAGTGTTAAGTTTCCTATGCTGCTGATATTATCGTTGCACCCATAGGGCGCTGCAGTGTTAAAATTTTTATTCAGAACTCTTCTCCGTTGCGACGGAAAGGTGTACTCAAATTGGGATTGTTTGTGGGGTGATATATTTTCTCCAGGATTCTGACTCTCATAGATAAAACAGAATGATCGGCCTGGTCAAAATGTCGGTAAAGTCTACATATGCAAATAGATTTGCAAGGCACGTCGTAGTAATGTCGGCAGAAGTCGTAGTCCAATTGTGGTAGGTCGGGGATCAGTTGGGGCTGTTTGCGTGACGGCTTAAGATTCTGCTCATTATGAAATATTTTAAAGTACAAAATCACATTTACCGCCATTTTGTGCGTAACCGGGACGCTTTGTTTCGTTCAACCTTCCCTTAACAATATCAATGACAAATATGGATAATGACCATATCCCTGTCTACAGTACAAAATCGATAATTCAGAAAATCAGAAACCGAAGGCATACAAAATCAGGACAAAACAGGAACCAAAGCGAACAAAAACAAAAACCTCCACCATATGAAAAGAAGCGAACTCCCGATATGAGAGTGAGACCAGGTGCCCAGGAAGAGTAAGCATCTCCTGCTTGCATGCAACACCCGTCGCTTCAATTCGGTAGAACTGTTACATTCGGTTACTTCCATTTTGGAAGATATAGAGTACAATCTTTGGTTGGATGGTTCAAATGGTCTATGACAGAATATCATCCACCATTCTGGATAGTGGGACATCATAGTGTATGACGAGTTCCCCATATCGACCGTAGAACTTCCTCAGTGACGATGTTAGTCGGTCACAAACATATCCCTGACTGAGAAGCTTATCTGAAAGACGCCTAGCTCTCAGAACAAAATCCGTATATTTGGTACTTGCTCTGGCATAGCGTATCAACTGAGATATGAACACGCCATAAGCAGGCGATGAAGGGATGTTGCTACTCAGAAAAGGAAAGTTCGTAATGCTGAAATTGAAGTCGTCACGTTTGTCATAGAGTGAGGTGTTCATGTGACCATCATTGTCGTAGGACAACATTATGTCCAAATAGGATGCTGAATTACTTGTCTCTGTAGTTTCTTTGACTTCAAGCTCCGAAGGATAGATACTGCTCAGGTAATCAGCGAATTTTGGATTATTGATGGACAACACATCGTCTATGTATCTGTAAGTGAAGTTGAAGTCAGAAGCTAAGTATCTTTTCCCTTCAGAGACCAAAGATTGAATGAATTCAGCTTCGTACGAGTAAAGGAAAATGTCGGCAAGGAGTGGGGCACAATTGGTCTCCATTAGAATTCCGACAATTTGCTGGAAGACCTTTCCTCCAAACACCACAAAAATGTTGTCGATCAGAAAGTTTAATGTCCGTTTCAGTGTACTTATTTTCAGAATCTGACTTTTCTTTTACAAAGTAGGTTTTGCCATAGTTAACAACAATAAATTTGTATTTGCGATTACCGTTCTTACTAGAAAACGCATTACTTATAATTTTTGCGAGTCTTTCTTTCAATTTAGAATGTGGAATTGTAGTGTAAAGTGTCGAAAAATCAAAGGATTTGATCGAATGGACTCTACTAAATTCAGTGGATTTCAGATGTTCTAAAAGTTCCTTCGAATTCTTTAAAATCCACATCTGGTTGATACCACTGCGAGAAGCTGTACCCAAACCCTTTACCTGTGTGCAATACGTTTTCGTTTATTTCAAATCACCGAGCAGATAACACGAAAACCTTACTAGCATATCATGCACTTTTTAAAATTTCAAGCATAATTTAATAGATAACATGTCCTTTATAAATACTCAAGTTTTTTGAAAAAAATGGGGTTGATACAGGAAGATGTTTTCTATATATAGGTACAAATGTAGTTAATTTTATCTCTTAATGAAGATTTTCTATTATTCTTTTTCAAACTTGGATTATATGCAGGTTGTCCGTATAAACACACAACATAACATTATGTAGATCATATGTCACTTAATGCCCTTGAATTAGTATGATGACGTATGTTTAATTGAAGAGGGGCTTGTCAGAAGAGCTGTCTTTCCAATGAGACCGTCAAAGGGATGATGTTTCGCCTATAGAACAAATGTCTAATTACGTTAAAAATAATCAATTTTCTCACCACAGAAAACAATCGCTATACCCGGAAAAAAGCGTCGCCTGACTGTATGTTATTTTTGTTCTGACAGAAAGTATAATAAAAAGACATTTAAGCTATTGTGTTTCTTGTATCCTATAAAACCTAACATACACATGTCTAACGCATTGACAATTTGTTCGATTTGCGTTTGAACATGTTAAAAAGACATAAAGATGAAAATATTGCAAAAAATCTCTGCTTACTCATCTTATATGCTTTGGAGTAATAGATGGAGATATTATAAATACATATTGGTGCTTAATACTACTGATTAAAGGAACTAAAACGGATAGGGTTTTTGGAGAGATCTGTAGAAACACAGTAAATTACCCATAATGCATCAAAACCAGAGGAAAATAGTCACGATTAACGTAAAAAAATATTACATTGCAGCCGTATGTAACATACATAGGGGTCTGTCGATGCTCCAATCGGTGCTTTATTTGTGAGTGCTGTTGAGATTGTCGTCAGGATCTCCTTTATCTCAATACAGTGTTAGTCATATCACTGCATTGTTAGGATATCCGAGAATAGTGTGTAAAATTAACATGTAGTAGAAAACCTAATACAGCAAAAAGCAGTTAATATAAAGCTTATATACAGATACTTGATAAAATAGATAATTTATTTTCAATAATTATTACACCTGATAGAATCTAACAGCTCATATACAGCTATTTGACATTTTTCAAGTGGACAAATTTCGGACTTCGGATTTGCACTTTTAGGGTTTATATAAAACAAGTATCGGAGGTTAAAGCAGCACTTCCGCCTTCGGACGAAAATATGCTTTATAAAAAGATATAGGGCAATTTTCTATTTTTCCTGGATAGTAGAAGTTATAAACTTTCCGTTAATACCCAAAATTATTAACCACAGGTCCTTGAAGTTATCAGAATAAATGAAATTAAAAACGAATTTTTGTGGCGCCACAAAAATTGCCTATGTTTGGGATAGACCAGCCCCCACGCGTGCGCGATACGGCTCGTCGTGTTGTACAAATCAAAACAAACATGGCAGTAGCGTACACTCTCAACAGAAAAAAGGGGAAAACGTACTGATACTAACATTTGGATGGAGAAAGAAGACAGATTGTGAAAGAGCAATATGGAAAGTATGTATTAGAGACCAAATGGATATATAAAATTCGGTGAAAAATGAATTGAATTTCGTCCGACACCACGAAGTACAATGTAGCTGATATTTTGCTGGACAAGTAAGTCAGATTAATATAATCGGTCCTAAATCGTTTGATACACATTAATTTATCGTTTCTGTTTGATATGACGTGTGAAATAAACATACGATGTGTATTTCCTCTCTTTGTTTAGAATAATCATCGAAAAATCCTACTAAATCGGTACATGGTTCTCCTCGGAGCTCTCCTGCTCATTAATATTCATGAAGAGGCGCGGCTACAACTGAAATTTTAAACGGCCGTATCTCTCGAACGGGGGTGGTATCTGATATGATAATTGGTACACCGATGAATGACCATAACATGAAACAATCTATGTTAAGATATATGTATTACTAGTAATAACCCCCTTTACATCCCGAAGTCGGAATGTGCTGCTTTAAGAGGGATTTTGAATACAGAGTACATTAAAATGTAGGAACTTAAGCCATGCTTCCAAATCTGCGCAGTTAGAAGAAAAAAAACATCATGCATTCATTGGTACTACGTCCACCTTTTGCATGTAGGGTATCTTTGAAGTGGAATAAAACCGAAGTGCGAAGTCCGAACCGATGAAAATTGTATAGTAACAGTTAATTTAATTTAGAGCTCATACAGCTTATACTAGCTACAATAAAATATACATCAAGTATTCAGTATTTTCGAAAACCATGGTTACTTCCCGTATCGGATGGTATCTGACGTAGACTACATGTAATTGTGACGTCATCGAATTCCAAGGAAAAAGTCCTAAAACTCTACCTTTTCCATGACGTCATAAAGCAGTTTATGTAAGCCGGTATCGCATTGTTATATAATCAATATTTGGTCGAAACTAGCAATTTTCATGCGGATATCGAGATAGTTCGACGACGGTGTGTACGAGTTCGACGACGGTGTGTACGAGTTCGATGACGGTGCGTGCGAGTTCGATGACGTTGTGTACGAGTTCGACGACGGTGTGTACGAGTTCGATGACGGTATGTACGAGAATTATTCATGTAATATGTCTTCAAAGTAATCTTCAGATATTTTTGAGGAATTCAACACCAAGATTGTGACGGCACTATTTGTTTTCTCATTTCTTAGGGGAAGTATACTCTAAACTACATTCAAACATTTGATACGCTGATTGTTTTATAATATGCAAACTTCTGATGAAGTTTGAATGATGCCCGACGTCATTTGACGAAATCATGCAATTTTTTTTTCGAAGTTATGGACTTCTGATTTTTCATTACGTCATTAAGATGTTATTGGGGAAAATGGCATCCTAAACCATCTCTTTCAAAATGCCAAAGATTGAAGCATAAATCTCAAATATCTCGTATTGAAACTTTGCGCGAAAAAAAAAATGAAAATTGAATCTTTATCACAGTGTATTAGTGGACAACTTTCCAGGAAAGTGCATTTCACTTTGTTGAAATTAAACAATTTTAGAACAATGAAGTCTAAAAATGTCAAATCTTGTAAATAGTTCATCCTTCAGTCATTTTTTATCATTGAATACTGAAATAATCTCGGCCATTTTTGATCTTTTTGTTACTTTTAGACAAAGATTCATCCACGGTATTCTGAATAATTATCTAGTATCAACTACGGTCATTTGACTCGAAATTGGCATTTTTCCAGTAATGGTAATACGGAAGTGTCCCAACTCTGTACATTTATGAAGAAAATTTCAAACCAATTTTTCCTTCACAAGACACGTGTTTCGAATATTAAATTCTCATCAGTGATGCTTCCAGCGGAGCCACCAAGATTTATTTCAGATGCGCCGTCTTTTATTTTTTGAATCTACATTTGTACATTTACTTTACAGGGATACAGTGTCGTCTTTTATCCCAGCCTTCGATTAAAACTCAGTTCCGCTCATCTTTTCCAATGCATTTCTGAGGATTTTAAACATTTATTTGAGATTATTATTGAAATTTCTCTTCACAATTTTTTTCTGAAAAGTGGGTCCTGTAGCATCATGCCGTATTCTACCTAACTCGTTATGTCTCTCGGTATTTTTTGTACATAATTTTCACAGTCTATGACAATAATTGACTGTTGGGATTGAGGATCACTTAAGAGGGTTAAGTACCCGAAACGTGCATGTCTGGTCCATGCTGCAAATTATTTAGTACTTAAATGATGCTATGGATTTAAAGACGTAACAAATGAACACCATTTAAAGGAGTCTTTCTTCAATTGAAAAATAAGATAGAAAATATTTATGAAGCAGATAATTTATACTGTGCAAAGTATGCACTACGTGTTAATTTAAGTGTAACAAAACATACTTTACAGATCGCTTCAATCCGACTTGATGTAAATCTTTCATAAACCATCCTTGCTCAATTTGGTGCTTTATTGTGAGTGCTGTTAAGATTATCTTCAGATTCATCTTTAACTCATTTGTGTCCCACTTATGCCCTTTGCTGTGTGAATCTAGTTAAAAAGTTCCCCGCGAAGAGTTTGACAGTGTTTTGAATATTTTTCCCTGACGTGGTCGCTATAGCACTTTATATGTGGACATAACCTCAGACAGTGCATGTATTTTATATATTGTTTTCATTTTCGTGCATGAACATCGACGGCGGTGCGGCAAGCCAAACAGGGGATGCTTATTCCTCCCGGGCACCTGGTCTCACCTCTAGCTTGCTAGGGGTCCGTCGATGCTCAATTTGGTACTCTATTGTGTGCATTTACTGTCAAAGCCTTTGGGGAAAGGGCATAAGTGTGACATTAATCGTCGCCAAAGCACTTTCGATTTATTTTTTATTTTTGCAGAATACTCCTATTTACAAAATCCTGCAGGAAATTAAAAAATTCCTGCAGGAATTTTATTAATCAAAGGTAAATATCCCGATTACGTTAACTGTCTACCCCTCAAGGAGGAATTTTTGTTAGCCGAAGGAGAAATTTTGAGAGGTAAAATGAAGACGAAAAAATAGAAGAGGAAATTTTAAGGCGAAATGTACAAGGAAAATAGAGGAGAAATTTGCGAGGTGAAAGGAGAAAGAGAAGAGGATTTTGTAAGGTGAAATAAACGAGAACCCTGAAAGCGAACTCGAAAGAGAAATATTTCTCCTTTAATTCCCCCTTCAATTCTGTTCATGTTCTGTTACGTTTCTCTTACGATTCCGCTTACGTTTCTCTTTCAAATTCCGCCTTCAGTTCGCCTCCAGCCTCGTTTCGGAAATATATATGGGCGGGACTTAATGCGGTCAATGTAGGCTTAAAATCTAAATATTACAATATTTTTAAACGTTTATTTACACACTTTCTTTTATCACACCAATTATCGACTTATATGCTATGATAATTGTTTTGATATGTCTAGATATATTGAGTCTCTGGATAAAATTTAATAATTTTCAAACAGCTAAATTTATCGTGTAAAATAGGTCCGTTTCAACGGGTTATAGAAGTTATTTAACAATTATTTTAAAATATGAGTCAAGAAGCAAGTCATTTTATTCATCTATGTCAGTTCGCATTATTAGACATTTAAAGATTTTCCCTATGCAGAGCGCTGACTGTCTACACTGACAGATTGAGGGGTCGTATCAAATCATATACGTACATAAGTTTTCAAAAGAAGGGAGGAGATCTCCAACAAGACCCCTTTGCAGCATCAACAGTAAAACACCAAAACACCCGATGCAAAACACAAAAGACGAGTACAGCATGAGACGGAAAAGAGACATACGACATGTAAACATCAAACACAAAAGACTACACATAAACCGACGAGACCAATGGGTAACCGGTGCCGACTTTGGACGGCCATCTGTCACGCAAGAAGCAAATGGTGTGGTTATCCTTGATTACGTGCGCACAACCCTCTCACTTCTCCAATTACCCAGAGGTCTCGAAGAACGTACAATTGTGGTGTAAAACAACCTCCTCACTGTAAGATGACATCACACAAACAAGACCGCGAAGCGCAGAGGCCCCAGAGACACAGATGAATATGTAAATGGATATAAAAAGAGGGCATGCGTTATACAGTCCGTGCTCTGCCGGCTGTAGCGAGCTCATGTATGTAATCACCCGAGGAGTCCGACTGACATTCAGAGAGGACAGGTGGTCGGGGCCCTGTCTTCTCTAAAGAGGTTTGGACAGGGCCCGTCATGGAGTCCCGTCGTCACAGTCAGTCAGAGTGCAAGTCTCAATGATGCGCTTGTACAAGACTGTAGATTGGTCAAGTACCAAGCCTAGTGTCCGTCTGGTGACATTAGGGTCATATCCACGATATAAAAGGCGTTTGATGATTCTGACGCATTTTCGATGGTTATGCTGCCTACCTTTGATCTTTTTTATTTTGTTTATCATATCACCATAAAAGACAGGTTGTGAAATACCCATAGTAATGTACTCCGTTGCATGTATAGATCCGAATTTTAAAAGAAGTTGACTGTAATTCTTGTAATATTTCCAGAAAGTCTTAACTAGTTTATGAAAGCGGAAACCTTGACCTAAAAGTTTTTTGGTAATTTGTAAATTTCTACTGTGAAAATCCAAAATATCAGTACATGCTCTAGCGTACCGGATGAGCTGTGATATGTAAATGCCATATGACGGAAATCTTGGAACATCACCGTCAAGCCAAGGGAAATTTACTATGTTGAATCCAAAATCATCCCTTTTGTCATATACACTTGTATGAATCTTTGTTTACAATTTTGATATTTAGGTCCAAAAAGGGTGTTTCTGTATTTGAAAGGTTTGCCTTGTTAAGGGTTAATTCTTGTGGATAAATTTCATTCTTATATAATTCAAAAGCAGGATTGTCAATGGTTAGAATATCATCCAGATACCTAGAAGTATTATTGAAACATTTCAGCTCATCAAATTTTCTTTGCTTTTGAAGATTTTGGATAAATTCTTTTTCATAAGTGTATAAAAATAAATCTGCAACAAGAGGCGCACAGTTAGTACCCATAGGAATTCCTACAACCTGCTTGTATAGATCCTCACCAAATCTAACATAAAAGGTGCAATATACCCTGGTTTTACCACAGTGTCGTACATCGTACATTTTCGGACCTTTCCGTCGAATGTTTGAGAAAACTGAAATTGTACCCCACTCCGCCAAAAAGAGTGCTATTAAAATATCTCTCCATCCTTCCTTCGATAAAAAAAATATATGTAACAAAACAAAACAAAAATAGCCAGATAGGTATAATCATCACAGGTCTTAAAATTATGCTTAACGGTTAATTTTCTTTGTTGCAAGACATTTCTATCGGTGCCAACATTTTTGTGACCCTGATTTTGGAGCCTGAGTTACTATAGAAATAATTTCATTGGCACAGAGATGTGACTTTCATATTTTTTCACGTTTTGGTTAACACTACAGGTATGTAGACATGGTACAGACAATAGTATTTTAGGTATATCTGCGGAACCGCGAGTCATCTTAACTATTTCTACTTCAAAGCAGCAAGCTCTGCCAAACTTCAGTGAAATAAATAAATAATAATAAACCTTCCTTTTTTGGTAGAATAGTATAGATCAAATTTCAGGGAAAATCCAAAACCCCCACTGTATAAGAACTCTAAATTTTGAAAACGAATCTTATTGTAGATGGCGCAACTGGAATTAATTGTTGCGGTGTCGTACAAATTCAAATGTTCATATTTCAACGGCGAACTATCCCTTTCAAGCGCAGATCTAGAGGTGAGATGGGGTTACCGTAGTCAGGGACAACCTGAACATTGACAAAAATGTATTGATAAATAGTCTGAAATTATGTTCAGGGTGTACCAAAGATATGCACTGTATTAAAAATATTTTACGAAAATTTTCAGTTTGGTTTTAATGTCGAAACGTGCTACTCTATATACTTCCATTTTTTTTAAATAGTCACTTCGCAAATGAAAAGCTTATTTCTTATGCAAGAAAATGCTTTATCATATATATGATTAACCCCCCTCTTCCATTAATGTTGTCACATATTGAACACTTATTTAGGATTGTTGAATCTTCGTCGACGTACAGATGTTTAACGACTTCAAATTCATGAAACGATATCTGCCCCTTATTTCCAAATTGTGATAAATTCTTTCAAATGTATATATATTTGTATATGATCCGTACACTGTATAAAGCATGTTCATTAATTTCAACCCATGCCCTCCGTACACAACCATTTGTACTCTGCGGGGTAGGTGTAATGAGAATCTTTAAGGTGAATTCTACATTGCTATGATATTTTCACACTTAGCCGGATACGACGAACGGTCAAGTAACGGATAAAAACTATTTTCGTTAATTTTCCGTTTTGTCCGGTTAATATTTAAATATGTTGTATTTTCATTTTATCCGTTGTTTCTTTGTCACACGTTACACATTCGTTATTTTCCGGTAGACTACCGGTATGTCTCCTTCCGTAGTAGTCGCGTGAGCATCTGGAAGTTGCAATGACGATTTTTAAGCCGAAACACGTGTAGCAATAAAAATGTGAATATAATATATCGTTTCTGTGGTACTTTAACATTTTTTTGATTAAAGCAATTGTATACATTTTCCACAGTTTTTCCGCCTTCAATTTTCTTTCGCCACTTTCAAATTTTTTGGCAAAAGGGCGATCGAAAACGCGAAACCTGATCTCGTGATTGGGAGGCGAAATTAATGCCCATGCACTTGTTCTTCATAAAGCTATTAATTATGACAAATTAGATATCGGATTTTTGTATTCATATACCGCCCCCATAATCTGTAGGTGTAGACTGTCGAGCGTCTGCATACGAGAAAACTTTAAATCTCTATTAACCCCTAAGGCTTGTGCTTTACATGTATCGATCGATTATGAGAGGTGTCGTTCAGGTAGGCATGATAGTCTACCTGTGTGGAGTCAGTGATGCGTTCAAGTATTTACGTCCAAAAGTGACAGTGTCTGGAATGGTCAGATATAAAATGTATAAAAAATATTTAAGAGTGATATTGTGTTTTATTAATGTTCTTTTCAACAATAACTACAGGAAACACGTCGGTCATTTGTGTTTACGGGGCAAAGTTTTATACTCTATGCTCCCTTCCTCCTCCGCCATTACAAATTACGAATTAATTTTTATACCCATTTTGTTTTTATTTGCGGGAGGTCCAATTCCATGCTCTGAAAAAGAATTACTTAATTCACTGTTTTTCTTTTTTTTTATTAGATTCTTCATCTTTATTTCGATTTTATCTCGTTTTTCCCTGTTCTTTCATCCATTTACAAAAATCCTTCTTTGGTTCCATGATGTGACTAAAATGTCTCGCTTTCCAACATATCGATCGCTGGGTACCATATCGGGAAGGAATTACGGCCGTCTTATCAAACAATTGAAAATTTTTCTCGACGGACAAAAACTATAGTTATTCTTTCCATTTTTATTGGAGGCGCATTCCCGATACAACATGCTGTGCTTGATTGACGTTCCTGGTATATAAAGCCCTGGTCATGAGATGAATAAGGCACATTGTTGACACAATTTTTTTCATAAAAATATTAACATGTTATACAAATGTAGATCTAGAGACATTGAATGAAAGCATGGATCTAGAGCGAGAGTAGGAGGACTCCCTATCCTTTCAGAATTTGCCAAAAATTCTTCTATCTACATTGTTCATGTGTGATTATTTTTGTTTTGTACGTATAACTTTTTTTTTTATAAAAATGCAAAAGAAGAGGTGGCATTAGAAAATGTAAACATTGATAGAGGTTCCCTTTTTTAATATATAGACGTACGCGTCTGAATCATGCGCTCGGTCCAATCCTGAGTTCAAGTACGATCCAGAAGCTATCTTTTTTTCAAAACTTTAACGGGCAAGGGTCCCCTTCCGAAAACCCGCAAATTGGGAGGTACTGTACACCCCTCCAATACCCCCCCCCCCCCCTACTCGGCCATTCTGACCTCGCAATTCATCCAAATAAAAAGCACAAGTCCTTCCCGGCAGATGAACTTCTCGATCCGCCCCTGCTTTCTGACTATGACAATTGTTTTTCTTTTTTTTAACTACGAGCTTTCAATTCAAATGTATAACTATATGATAAAATAGCCTTAAATATGTCATTATGAAAAAAGGAAAAAAAAAACGATAAAATAAATAAAAGGTGAAGAAAAAAAATTAATCTCTTTAAAACTCCATCCTTGTAAACTGGATGCAATGAGAACGTACACGACACATGCAAGCGGAGTACGTGAAAGGTACATTTGTAGCAGGTAGTTTACATATTTAATTACATCATTAGATAAGGGACGTATATATTTTTATAAAAGTCCCTGATTATATCAAGTCATAACATTAAATTTTAAAAATTTTAACTTAAATTCATTTTGAAGATATTCTCTCCCTATCTAAAGTTGAAATGACCGCATGGTGATATCAGGCTCCGATGATTTACACACCTGGCAGGTAATGGATAAACGTACATGTACCCTGCGCGTTTGATTTACATGTGTGTATTTGTCAAAACAACGATTTGTTACTTAGTATGTTACTTAAAAATGGATTTGTGTTTAGATGTACAAATGCGAAGAAAATAAACCACGATTTGTAACTTATACATACAAAAAGCTACTTTTCGATTTACTAATAAATGTTAAATATGCAGAAAAAGTTCGTTTACAATGTATCTAAATAAATCTAATTAGTCGTGTATTTTAATGCAACACAAAGTAATAACATCAAATTACGTTTGTACCCTCTATTTAGGGAAATCCCCTAATATGCAAATGAGGAAGCCTCGCTTTGATTGACAAGAGGACTAAAAGCGGAATGAAAGCGAAATATTTCGCTTTCGTTTCTCTTCTGTTTATGCGTTGCGTTTCTCTTTCCGTCTACGTTTTGCTTCTGTTTCTCAAAAATTAGTTTTCATTTTTCTCTTCCAACACTGAAGGCGAAATAAAGGAGGAAAATTAGAAGAGAAATTTTGAGATCGAAAATGAAGACAGAAAAATAGAAGCGAAATTTGGAGAGATGAAGGGAGAAAAAAAAACGTTAAAGGGGGGACAGTTAACGTAATCGGGAGTGTACCAGGTGTGCACCAGGTAAAACAATTTGGATTCTGACTAAGTTTGGTACATTTGTACCACCTATCTGATGGTAGTATTGGTTTTATAGTATCTCCAAGGGTAGGTGGGTGCAAAAATGAACTTGCGTGTAAGTTCATAGTTATTTTGCCCACTGTTTGATATGTTTACACAACGCCCCTGCTGAAAGTACATGTACACATTTTCGATTGGTTTAAGTCGAAATTACATGTATATTTAATTCTGTGTATTCTTATCTTTACTTTTCCCAAGTATCTATGTGCAATTTTGTCTATGAATAATGCTATCGAGTAAAATGTTCGGACGTTCTTGCAGACCGGGCACCAGGAAGTTTCCATGTTGAGTTAATCACGTGGAAGTAACGTGAGTATTCTTAACCCGGCAATTTCAAACTTGCAAAAATGCGACTTTGTCTTACGTTATTTAATGATCGAGTTCGATAATTGAAAAAAAATGGATGGATTGAGATTGTTATTATAATTGATGTCATGTTGTTATTTGAATATGTGTAATGAAATTTACATGTTTAAATTGAGCTTAAAATGCTGAGCACCTGCACCTGCACCGTCGGCAGGTTACAATGTCGCCACGTATCGTTGTCTTCGTGTTTTTGGGGAAATTGGCGTCACAGAGTCGGACTCTGGCAGATACCTTTGTCCTTAAGCTCTCGTGATGTAATTGATTTTTCGTAAAGCTACCTGTTAATTTTAATTTTGAGAAGTGAGAAAAGTTTATTTATTTATATGTAGCGGAAAGTGCGTTATAATCTATTTTCGGGTTATTCCCTGATTTTGTAGCGCATTTCGTAGGATATTGAACGGATAATTTACCTTCGATTTTAGTATAGATCATCCAGGGTTTACCTCTTGATTTGCTCATTATTTCACGTTATTTAGAGTAGGAATTCTGTAATATTTTGTTAGTAATTTAACTTTTCTGATAGGAAACGGTTCTTTGTGAGAAAATATGGTGTAAGTTTGTGGATATCGTAATGTAGAGATTAGTACGTACATTCCATTTGACAAATTCATTTGTCCAAGTAAATGCAAGTAATTTAGTTTAGTTTATGAGATACATCGGATCATTTTCGGTTAGTCGTCGAGTATCTGGGTTAATCTCGTAGCCCTCCCCCCCCTTAGAACGTTGTACTAATTTAGGTTGTCACCGGGTTATTCTCGGATCGGCGCTTTTTGTCATTAAATTGTATTGTATTTGAGAACTCTTCCTTATTTTGTTAATGTATAAACACAGTTGTTGAACATATATACATCAAATATAGTCGAAATTGAGAGCGAGTGATTATCGCCAGGCGAACACACACACAGAGACACACATAGTCCTCCAAAGTCGGGACTCGATTATGATTAAAAATTCTTGAAGTCAAAGTTTCGTGACGTCTATACTTTATGTAGAGTATTTCCATTATGAAAATTTGAGTATTTCAGATACATTTTGTGAGACAATATTATCAAAAATACACCAAGAATGACAAATATGGACAATGACCATATCCCAATACACAGTACAAAATTCATTATTCAGGAAATCACAAACCAAAGGCATAAGATATCGGGATAAAACAGGAACCAAAGAAACAAACAAAAACCTCCATCACATGAAAAGAAGCGAGCTCCCAATTAGGAGTGAGATCAGGTGCCCAGGAAGACTCTGCTTGCATGCAACACCCGTCGATTCAATTCGGTAGAAATATCAAATCCGGTTACTTCCCTTTCGGAAAATATAAGTATAGTCTGTGTTTGAATGGTTCAAATGGTCTAATGACAAATATGGATAATGACCATGTCCCTGTATGCAGCACAAAATCGATAATTCAGAAAATCAGAAACCAAAGGCATACAAAATCAGGATAAAACAGGAACCAAAGCAAACAAACAAAAACCTCCGCCATATTATTTATTTATCTCTGTTGTTTCTTTTTACTTCAAGCACAAGTTCTGCTAAGGTTATCCGCTAAATTGCAATAAGATCATTTCGGAATTCTTATAAAATAGACAGTGAATAAATTTGTTTGTTTGTTTATGCGTGTTCCATATAGGTCATTTCGTAGGTCGATTGTTAAATTTAGTTAACATACCTCTGAATTCTTCTGATAGAAACAACAGAAATAAAATCCGTTGTCTTAGTTTTGATTTTCATTGTCAAACTTACATTATTTTCATTAATTTCTTTTCTTTTGTTCCCTTCAGAAATTACCTTTTGCTTTAATGTCCACCCTTTTCCCCTCTCATAACAAAACTTACTTACCGAAAGAAAATGATGTATTCGAAGAATTCATTTGAATCGGAGGTCTCTATCACCTGGATCAATGTTCGTTGCAACGACTCTTAAAATGAAATTACTTGATTCTGTTGTCTTTTCTTAAAGCAAACGTTTGCAAACTTTCGAGTCCGTCAAAAAACTTCAGTTTTTTGTCCATATAAAATACGCTGGAAAGACTATGATAATTAATTGGCTGGCAAGCCTCTTTTTTATACGGATTAATAATAAAATCTAGTACATGTCTTGACGTCACGAGTAATATATTGGCGATGTTAGTAATCAGTATTTCTTCGTATTACCCGATTCATAATTCATATTGGTTCGCCAACGTAGTTGAAAGACCTATCGTGTTTTGTTTTAAATAATATTAATTTGTAAAGGAATATGTAAGATGAGAGCCTTTACAGGATATTCCCATTTATCATATACTCTTATTTACGTAACCGTTTATAAGCTTTCCCATTGGCCAAAACGCGGTCACGTGCAATGCGATTAATCGTCGTATTGAACCGGTCATATTGACGCGTTTCCGGTTAAAATGTGTATTAGAAGAAAATGACGATCGGTAGCAGACTGTGTGTTGCTGACATGATTGATAATGATATTTGGTTAAATAGAAATAATAAAAGATGAAGACGAGTAAAACCTTTCACTATAAAGCAAAATTTTCATCTGAAAAAAAAAAAATGAAAGCGAGCAGTGCTAGAGAAGCAAAGCATTGTAGGTACCCTTTTCCTTTCCAGTTTTCATGTATATGATAAAACAGTTATAGCAAAGTGATTCGGTCGATATGATGATTTATGGAGTGATAAAACCAATATCATCCTCGGCCTTCGGCCTCGGTCGATATTGATTTTATCACTCCATAAATCATCATATCGACCTCATCACTGTGCAATTATTGTATACAATTTTTCTAGAATCATACGTCAAATCGCCAATGGGGTAGGGCCACGAAACCCGATATTGGCCTTACCTTTGAACATTGTACTTCATAGAATGTTTATCTGTGATTTGACATTTTGAAACGTTCTCTACTGAATCACGAATCTATCTTTTGTAAATATTGCGTTTATTAATAGCTTTTAGCCCATTGAAAATAACAAATTGGTCATTTTCCGATAAAATGATGCAAAAACTATATATTTCTATAAAATTAGCAATGACCGTATGCATTAACTAGGGTGAAAAAATTAGATGTTGAAAATTAAAAAAAAATCTATGTAAAGAAAAACAATGTGTTTGCAAATGTGTGATTTTATTGTAGAATTTCGTTCATTTATTTTCCCCTAATATCCGAGGCCTTATTAAATAGTGACGTATTCTCATTTAACAAGGATCCCTTACCTAGTTGAAAGAATGGAGGAGATCTCCAACAAGACCCCGTTGCAGCATCAACAGTAAAACACCAAAACACCCGATGCAAAAACACAAAAGACGAGTACAGCACGAGACGGAAAAGAGACACACGACATGTAAACATCAAACACAAAAGACCCATCGAATTTTGTTTTAAATAATATACATTTGTAAAGGAATATGTATGATGAGAAACAATGTGTTTGCAAATGTGTGATTTTATGGTCAAATTTCGTTCGTTTATTTTCCCCTTATATCGTAGGTCTTGTTAAATAGTGACGTATTCTCATTAAACAAGAATCCCTTACTCTTATTTCATACGCATGTTTCATTTTTCATTCATTAATCAAGCTCCATGGAGCAGTTAATGAAATTAATTAACGCTAATTCTCGGTAACAATCAACCTAAATTTGGCACGCATGGTGACCAATCGTGATGAAATTTTACATACATAATCATTGTAAGCAGATATGAAAGATATGTTTATGGGGACAATGTTATTGGGTGATCCGTAACCATGGAAACACAGTTTCAGTATTTGGTTTGTGTTAATAAGGGGATTTAAACTAACATTCTCTTTTAATAGACCATTTTCCGATCTTGATAAAATAACTGTTAATGTCCGTGTCAACATCTTTTGGCGTTGTTTTTCATTATGACGGCACTGTTAAAAGACGCTATTCTATTCTGATAATGTTGAAGGGTTCCAACTCCCCACCTTCCCGAAGAAAACCCCAAACCAACCCACATGCACCAGACACGCGCTTCGAATACCAAATTCCCACCAGCGATGCCGTCAGCGGAGCCACCAAAAACAATGTAACAATGAAAGAGTGCGAAAGTTGCCTGCCTCGGACATTTTTTGTAATTTTGTCGGCCAATATGGATTTTGGCAAGTGCTCTATTAGAAGAATATATTATACAGAACTTATTAAATTTAAATAATGTAGAACAACGTGAATTCTTAATTCTTTATTCTCAAACCCCTAAAAATGTCTCCCAACTATGACGAAAACGTGAAAAATTTGTTACTGCATATGTAATTCTTACCCTATAAAATTTGTTACTGCATATGTAATTCTTACCCTATTTCCTGAAGCAAATATAACAAAACGCAGCCATGCCTGCAAAATGTAAGCATACCATGTAATCAGTCTAATAGTATATTTCTCAAAATGTACAAAAAGATTTTTGGGGCTATTTACAATTATTTCAAAAATTTCAAAAAAGGGGGATTCCAATCCGAGAAGTCTAGGATGGAGGAAGTAAACTTTAAGCAACAATCAACATGGAGGGAAATTATGTATGTTTGCTATGTATTTACAGTTTATTTGTTCATTTTGATGCATTTGCTTATATTTCTATGATAATCATCGCACTTGATCTCCCTCTCTCTATCCTCGCGGGATCGGGAAAATGAGGTTCAATGACTATACTGTATAATTATGTTGAAATATTTCTTCTTTTTAATCCTTGATATGCGAAAAAAATGGGCATTTGCCTTTGGGGGCTGGGGTGAATGCAAGACCATTTCAGGTACACTATAAATTTTGGGAAAGGGGGGTGGGTTTCATGATTCGATACTCCCTTGAGGTCATGCACTGGACCCCTCTTTTTGAAATATTGTATAAAACTGAATGATTCTCTTTTAGTAACCTAACAATTATATAAAATCAAATTAAAAAAAAATATAATTCTATTTCAATATTTATAATTGCTTAAAATGAAATAATTCTGATGGTTCAGAACATCAATTTTGGAGGGAAATTCACTTGAGCCGTTACCATTGCAACCAACGAGCTTGGACATCAAGGGGCATCTTTTTTGTCTTTAAAAAAAAGGTATTTGCACAAATTACTCATATTATGAGATCATGCATGCCACATCCCTTGTATAGAAAGGTTCATATTTACAGAGAATCGCTGTTAATACTCCAGCCTTCCTAGGGGACGTGGTGAATGTTCAGTGGGGTAGCTCCTAGAACAAAAGAGAATGTTATGCTAATAGTGTTGAACGTTTTTATATATTCAATAGCATGATTTAAGAACAGATACATTTGCAGCATTGACCAGACATGGTACTAAGCCCTCGTCAGTGATCCTCAATCTAATTGTAATATGGCCAAATAGTGTGAAGTTATTACGTCCAAAAATGAACCGAAGACGTATGAGTAAGATATGATGCTACAGGACCCACATTTAGGCAATTTCAAGACATTTTAATAGAAAATTTCGAATGCGTTGAAGAAACGATCGACCTGGTCCCACCTCTAGCTTATAACAATTAACTCAATTCTATTGAAGGAATAACAAATTATTATGAATGTTGAACATATTCATATATCTTCATTTGCATATAGAAACATCTGTAAGTGTTCCCTCCTGAATTGTTCCAACGGAACGTCGCTCAACTCTAAAATGCAAAAGGCAAAATGGCGTGTGCCCTTCTCACTTCAATATCGGGAGTTCGCTTCTTTTCATATGGTGGAGGTTTTTGTTTGTATGCTTTGGTTCCTGTTTTATCCTGATTTAGTATGCCTTCGGTTTCTGATTTTCCGAATTAACGATTTTGTGAATCATCGATTGGGATATGGCCTTATCCATATTTGTCATTGCTAGGGTATCACCATTATGCCCTTTGCAATGTAGAGCTCCTAGAAAAGCTCCCCGCGGGGGGTGTGACAGTGTTTTAAATGTTTTTCCCTGACATGGTCGCCATTGCACTTTCTAATTAGACATTTCCTTAGACAGTACCTGCTTTATAGATATTATCATTTCCATGCGTGAACATCGATGCTTACCCCTCCCAGGCACCTTAGAATTGGCATGGAAGCCGACATTGTTATAAACCCTCAAGGACACAGCAAAGATTCTGAAAGGCCTTTCAATATAACAGATCGAAATGTTATCGAAAGAGCACATGCGTCTAAACTAAATCGACTCTATTTGTGTTTTATGGAGAAATCATGCGGACCCCATCTATCGGCTTCAGAACCCATAAACTTGCAGCATTTTGTAAAGTCAAGTGAAAGAGAGTTTGTTTATACACGATTTGACTATTTATTTAAAAAACTGCCGTGTACGTTCTAGCTTCAGAGATACAATAAAGAGACATAGAGGTATTTCGCTCAAACCTATGCAAATATTCTTATTTTAATTAATTATTGTCACCAGACGGACACTAAGCTTGGTACTTGACCAATATATACAGTCTTGTACGAGCGCATTCTTAAGACTTGCACTCTGACTGACTGTGACGACGGGACTCCATGACGGGCCCTGTCCAAACCTCTTTAGAGAAGACAGGGCCCCGACCACCTGTCCTCTCTGAATGTCAGTCGGACTCCTCGGGTGATTACATACATGAGCTCGCTACAGCCGGCAGAGCACGGACTGTATTACGCATGCCCTCTTTTTATATCCATTTACATATTCATCTGTGTCTCTGGGGCCTCTGCGTTTCGCGGTCTTGTTTGTAAGACGTCATCTTACAGTGAGGAGGTTGTTTTACACCACATTTGTACGTTCTTCGAGACCTCTTGGTAACTGGAGAAGTGAGAGGGTCGTGCGCACGTAATCCAGGATAACCACACCGTCTGCTATTTACTTGGCAGATGGCCGTCCTAAGTCGGCACCGCTTGCCCATTGGTCTCGTTGGTTTATGTGTAGTCTTTTATGTTTCTATGTTGTGAGTTGGTGTTCCTTGTCCCTTTTGCGTCTCTTTCTGTGGGTATCTGTTCTGTGTTTTTTGCATAGGTGTTTTGGGATTTTGCTGTGGGTGCTGCAACCGAGTGTTGTTGGAGATCCCCTCCTTTCTTGTACATTCTAAAATTAAATGTCTTCTAATTCAATAGCATCATTTAAGAAAAATTAAATTTACAGCATGGACCAGACATCCACGTTTCGTGTACTTAACCCTCGTCAGTGATCCTCAATCTTAATGATGTAATATGGGCAAAGAGTGAAATTTATTATGTCCAAATGTCTACCGAAAGACATATTAGGATGGGTGGGATATGATTTATACACTATTACACGTTGTTGGTCATTTGAAAGTGTTCGATTATCCACGTTCAAAATGGTGATTTGAATGGAACATGATATCTATACATGATATCAGCCTTGTATTTGCAATTAATGAAATATTAGTGAGTTAGTTTTTTAGAGAGAATTTCAAAAAGACTGTATACGTGGATTACTACATGTTTCGTAGTAATCCCACGATGCGAAGTTCATTCAAGCGATTGGCTGATCGTGGTAGCGTGTTCACTTTGACCTTAGTAAACGTGACATATTTCTACATACTGTATATGCAAATAACGATTTCCGAAGTTTACCGAAATCATGTGTACCAGAGAGTTGAAACGTCTATAACACAAAAATGTGAGAGATATTTTTTGTAATTAATATATAGATGTTCAAATGGTAGTACTTAAAAGCTATTTACGGTAAAACTCCATTATTGACAGTTTAATCCCTGTTAGACTATTTGTACCTTTAACATTGATCGAAAGTATTGAACGTGAGGAATTTGTTGGAAAATTGATTAAAGGGTTGCCTCATTTCCGGTTTCATAAGTGGTTTGTAGACTATGGGTAGGAAGGTATTTCCAACACGATCCTGTTGCAGCACTCACAGCAAGACATCAACACAAACAAAACGAAAACCGAAAGAAGTCATTCACAGCAAGAGATGCAAAAGGCAAAAAAATAGAAATAAACCCACTACGCCCGAAAATGTCAAATACATAAGACATCGGATATACCAACGAGAGCAATGGGCAGTCGGTGCTTACAGGAATTATAGAGCCATTCACTCATTTCAAAATAGAGCCATTCACACATTTCAAAATGAATTTTGGCTGTGTCTAAAAATCACTTTGGATGGCAGCATCACTGATGAGGATTTAATTTCCGAAACACGTGTCTGGTGCATTATACTAGGGATGATTGATTTGTTGTGAGCCTCGGCTTTCTGGGATGCAGAATATATTCTGCTGATAGATTTTCTCCAAAAAGATCAAACAATCAATGGCACGTACTTCACTTCTGACACAGTTACGGGAAAAAATTAAACTTTAGCGTCGCGGAAAGATCACCAGTTAAAGTTGTATTGTTCCATCAGAACAATGCTCCTGTTCACAAGTCTGTCACTGCCATTCATGATTATGGCTTTATTTTGATTGAGCATCCGCCTTATTCACCTGATCTTACTCCATCAGACTTTCGTATATTCCTAAAACTGAAAGCAGATATTTCTTGCACCCACCATCAGTCCGAAGATGACGTCATACTTGCAGTGGATGGCTTTCTGACCAGTCACGATAAGGAGTTGTTTAAAAGTGGTATTGAGGCCTTTATACATTGCTGGCAAAAGTATGTAGAGGAAAAGAATTATGTAGAAAAAAATAATGCAAAACGTCTGATAAAATTCAAATCGTTTAAAACGTTGGTCACAGCCTTCGTAAATTGGTTTGAAATTTTCTTCGGAAGGTAAAGAGTTTGAACACCTTATCACTTCTAAAAGAAATTCATCTCCTACGTTATTAGCAAATGATGTGGTATCTTGAAAACCTGCACACAAACCTCCCACCTTTCGGGATACAAAGGTCTTGAAGAACGCATAATTGTAGCAATACACAGATGAATATGTCAATGGATATAAAAACAAAGGGCGTACGAAATACAGTTTACTTAATAGTAAGAGGACTGGCACTCTTGCATTTTTAAAATCTGCATTGAACCTGACGGGTGTTGCATGAAAGCAGGGGATGCTGACTCTTCCTGGGCACCTGACATAGCTTACTCCCTTATGGAGTTTACTTCTGTTAATGTTAGGGGGGATTTACACTGGTTCCTGTTTCATCATGATTTGCCCTTCGAAACGAAACGAAACCTGAGCAGTATCTATCCTTCGGAGCTTGAAGTCAAAGAAACCTCAGAGACAATTAATTCAGCATCCTATTTGGACATAATGTTGTCCTACGACACTGATGGTCACATGAACACCTCACTCTATGACAAACGTGACGACTTCAATTTCAGCATTACAAACTTTCCTTTTCTGAGTAGCAACATCCCTTCATCGCCTGCTTATGGCGTGTTCATATCTCAGTTGATACGCTATGCCAGAGCAAGTACCAAATATACGGATTTTGTTCTGAGAGCTAGGCGTCTTTCAGATAAGCTTCTCGGTCAGGGATATGTTTGTGACCGACTAACATCGTCACTAAGGAAGTTCTACGGTCGATATGGGGAACTCGTCATACACTATGATGTTCCACTCTCAAGAATGGTGGATGATATTCTGTCATAGACCATTTGAACCATCGAACCAAAGATTGTACTCTATATCTTCCAAAATGGAAGTAACCGGATGTGACAGTTCTACCGAATTGAAGCGACGGGTGTTGCATGCAAGCAGGAGATGCTTACTCTTCCTGGGCACCTGATCTCACTCCCATATCGGGAGTTCGCTTCTTTTCATATGGTGGAGGTTTTTGTTTGTTTGCTTTGGTTCCTGTTTTGTCCTGATTTTGTATGCCTTCGGTTTCTGATTTTTGAATTATCGATTTTGTGCTGTATACAGGGATATGGTCATTATCCATATTTGTCATTCTATCTATATCTGGTATAAATAAATGAGATCATGAAAGAACGGCACATAAAAGCTTCATGAGAGAAAATTTTTGTTGCTGAATAGAATGAATGGGACCTGGTTCCTGTAATGGAAATTCTCTGTAAATGCACTGCAGTATTCCCGAAATGAATTCGGGTTAAAATAAGAGAAAGAGTTCACTAAATTTAACGACAGTATTTATTACTGATACAAACTTAGCTAAGTAACAATAAACAACAACAATACTCAATAAATAGATGTCATGTCAGAGGACATGTTCGGTTCCTTCTCGTTAAAAATATGAATAAAACCCGCTTTACAGTAAATAAATGAATAAATAATGAGATTCCTTTCGTAAACTGAAGATGCGCTGCCAAAGTTAACCAAATAGAAGTAATAAAGCGTAGATAATTACAGTGTACAAAGTAAACGTCCGTCTGCTACTGGAACTAAAGCGTACGTGACGTAGATCAAAAGATCAGAGACAACCTCCCATAAACCCCGGCAACCTCGGTCGCGGGGTACACCCTTTAAATAACTAAATATAGAACCGGAAGTGGAAATTAAAAAAAGGGAAAGTACAGTTCTAATAATAACCATAACCATCACACTCCCCCCTTCTTAAAGACCTAATGTGCATGAAATCCTATTGATGATTCACATTAGTCAATATAAAATATATCAATACTTTGGCATAAATGAAAATACATACCCAATACGTACTCAATTATTATTAACAATAATCTTACCTTTAAAATGTGATACCTGAATCATGAGAGAAGCAAGAATAAATATAGAAATCATCATTTTGCAATAAATATCATAATAAATTATAGGGAGTATTATATCATCACATGAACACAATTTACAGACCTTTTCACTTCTCAATGTTCTGAAATAAAATATACAAGCAACAGTCCATAAATGTCCAAATTATATAACATATAATTAATAAATAAAACACAAACACGAAAACAGTCTCTAACAGTCCACAATATTCCTCAAACAATACACTCCTCCTCCATGTCATCTCTTCTATCTGTCTCTTCAACTCCCTATTCTCCTGCTCCAATGCCATTCGCTTTCTCCTTCTAATGGTCCTTCCCGCTGCCTCATTTCCTCTAGTTTCCTCTTGGCAAGCTCCCTCGCACGCCCTACTTGGGCCATAACATTGCACACCCTCCATAGTGTCTGGACATACCGGTATATAAAGCGGAAGTAATTCAGACAAATGGTCTTGGACTCTCCCTCGGTGGTGCTTGCTGTTGACAATGCGTGCGGCACTTCCGTCGGCTCCTGGGCATCAGTTCTCGACATTCTGCTTTTCATGTGGCGACTGAGCATATGTATTTTACGGCATGCCGTATGTGACGCTCCTCCCAGTGGCGCTGCCACTTCCATTTTGATACCTACTTCACTTCCTGGTTACATCCCTCTATTGGACACGACATGTTCCCATATTCATAAAAAATCGATTTCTGCCTGACGAAAAAATTGGTTTACTTTCTCCAGGTCGGCCAAAATAGTCTAGGTGCCATTCACGAAACCCAAACATTTGTTACGCACAAAATGTTTTTGCATGAAAGTGTTGTCAATACCCTCTTATTTGATAATCCGGCTGATGCCACTCTGGCATCCTTGGGCATTTCGAAATTTTGGGGTAAAATGGAATTTTTCGAAGAAAAACCGTTGAAAATAGGAAAAATTCAATTCCTTTTTCCATGCTGCAGCTAGATCAACAAAATTGGTACCAACAGAACGACAATTTTATTGTCTTTAAGTCTCAAGCTCAATTTACCAATCCATAAAATGGGGAAAACTATGGATTTTCGATGAAAAATCGTTGAAAATTGGGAAAACACCATATCTTTTTTTATTCTGTAGCGAAATAAACAATTTTGGTACCAAACGCACAATAAATTTATTGCCTTTCATTTTAATTAATACAGAAGTCAGATTTGCAATTTGCTGGTACAAAAAATTGGGAAAAACAACTACTCTTTGATGAAAAATCGCTGAAAATTTGCAAAATGCAATGACTTTTTCAAACTGTAGTATGAGGTTCTGCAATTATGGTACCAAATTAAAGGTTTTTGTTATTGTCTTTTATTCTGAATACATATTAAGCAACTTGCTCATAAATAAAATGGGAGAAGAACAATTAGGGAGAAAACTTTGATTTTTGAAGGTTTTTTCCATACAAAGCTGGGACTTTGAAAAATGCAAAACGTTTAGAGAAAATCTAGAACAAAGATATGTGTATTCAAGTCAACAGTTAAAAAAAAACAATTTACTAGTACATGGAGTCTTGTAGCAAGCTTTTGAAAGATGTGGGTGAAATTAGACACATTGTTCAAAAGGAAGCGGCTACTGTCTATGATACATAACGTGCATGTCTTGTCCACTCTGTTAATTAATCTTCTTTTAAATGATGCTAATGAATTTGAAGACGTTTAACATTTGTACCACTTGGTGAGTGTCACTGCTGGTGGACCAGGAGTCCCCGAGGGCACATGTAGTCAAGTTTGATCAATTTCGGTTGGTCGTTTCTTCAAATCGTAATCCAGGATAACCACACCTTCTGCTATTTCCGTGACAGATGGCCGTCCTAAGTCGGCACCGGTTGCGCGTTGGTTTATGTGTAGTCCTTTGTGTTTGATGTTTCTGTGTTGTGTGTTGACGTTCCTGGTCCCTTATGCATCTCTTTCTGTGCTTGTCTGCTTTGTGTTTTTGCACTGGGAGTTTTGCTAAGGGTGCTGCAACCTGCTGTTGTTGGAAATCCCCACCTTTGTCTCAAATGCATTCGAAAATTTCTGTTAACAAAATTGTCACAAATTTCTGAAACCTGGGTCCTGTAGCATCATATCCTAGTCATCTTGCTACGTCTTATATTTTGGACATAATTATCACACATTTTGGCCATATTTCATTGTTTGGATTGAGGATCAATGACTAGGGTTAAATATCCGAAACGTGCATGTCTAGTCCACGCTGTTAATTAATCTGCTTTTAAATGATGCTAATGAATTTGAAGATGTTTAACATAGATGATTTCTGCCAGGGTTGTGAAGTTGTTTTCAATCATTGAAGTGGATCTTAAAGACCTGCTTAGTGTTGACATTGTTCAATGTTAAAAAGATTACTTCAGATTTGCAACTTCGAAATATGTTCTTAAAATAAGCTCCAGGTTATTTATTCGACAAGAATGCCTAGGAGCTGATGATCGATTGATGTATGCAGGGCTCTGGTGTATCAACTGACCATTAAATGGCAGAATTAATACCTTGATTGTTTCTGGTCATATAATTCTAAAAATAACTAAACACTTCAGATGTTTAATGATAAGTGTTCCAGTAATCTACCTTCTTGAAGAAAGTTTTAAACCAATTTTAATGCACCAGACACGTGTTTCGGATAGAAAAATCCTCATCAGTGATGCTTCCAATTAAAGTGACTTCATGGCACAGCCAAAATCCTCTCCAGCAGCTCCCATGGCCCTATTTTCTGAACTTGAAATTGCTATTACTTTGCAGAGAGCAAATTTAAATGATATTCAATTGACTCCTACTTACGATCACAATGACATAAAAGATTCAATCAAGAAAGCTACATCTCATGAAATGAAGTGCAACTAATTGATATTACATGTACTTGCAATCATTTGATCGAGAAAGCAATCCGATTGATTAAGAACTCGCATTCTACACATTATTCTAAAGATGTAGGTATTGCGAACAGATCATGATGATGGATACCATCAACATATGATGGTATAGGAGAGACAAAGGTTGTTCTGTGGGAAATCTTTTGAAGTGGTGATCCGTGTCAAATTTGAGAGAAGTTAATTCAAATATTGAAAAGATGGTGACTGAGGCCATGGTATTCATAAAAAATTACTATGGTTTAGAGAATCTAGACAGTATATCTGATGTCAGGTCCAGTGTACGATTGAATGAAATGGGCTATAAGAGAAAGGAGGGGATCTCCAACAACACTATGTTGCAGCACCCACAGCAAAATCCCAAAACACCCATGCAAAAAAACACAGAACAGACACCCACAGAAAGAGACGCAAAAGGGACAAGGAACACCAACTCAGATCATAGAAACATGAAAAATAAAAGACTAAACATAAACCAACGAGACCAATGGACAACCGGTGCAGACTTAGGACGGCCATCTGCCACGTAAATAGCAGACGGTGTGGTTATCCTGGATTACGTGCGCACAACCTTCCCACTATTCCGATTTCCCAGAGGTCTCGAAGAACGCACAATTATGGTGTAAAGCAACCTCCTCACAGAGTTCAAAACTCTTGGATGACCATTACCACAAACTTTATTAATTGAAGAATTTCGATAAAATGTCAAGAAAAACGAAATATTTTTAGCCATGCATAAGGAAACATTCTTAAGATGCAATTCAATCAAACCTGGATCTGCTGAAAGAACTAAATTTAAAATAAATGTTGAGACCTATTGTGATAATATTTTGCCAATTTCGTCTGAACCTCTATCTGTTATCCTGTTGATTTGTTGTAGTCGCACATGAAATCTGAGCTGTGTAACAAACAGATGTGACAAATTCTGTGCTCAATTTTCTTTAATTCTGTAAATGTTTTGAAGTAGAAAATTGACAGAGAACGATGCAAAGGAGGCAGTTTGATCAACCATGTAAGAGGGGTTCTTTGTTGTTAGAAGTAGTTGCACACAAGAATTACAATTGCATGTTGATGAAGAAAACAAGGAAATAAGAAAGGAGGTGATATCCAACAAAACTGGGTTGCAGCACCAATATCAACACATCAAAACACCTCAAGTAAAAATACAGAGAAGGCAAACACAGAGAGAGAAACCAAGCGGGCAGGGAACAGCAAACACGACATCAAACATCAAATAAGCAGTGTATGAATTATGCAATTAAAATGGCAATTCTTTTCGTGAAATGATGCGTGATATTGTAAGATGATGCTAGGACATTTATACTATTTGGAATGATATATCTAGAGTAGAATAAAGGGTAATAAGAGAGTGCAAATCTAAAACTATCAATATGCAATCATTTTGATACGAAAATTGTTGTTTTAGAATTTCTTTAAACCGATTTTTTTTTACAATTTAAAACCTGCTTTCAGCAAAAACAAAACAAAACAAGAAGATTCAATTTGTTTGAGTGGAATTCTGAATTTAAAGTAATGAAATCATTTTTCTTGCTGTTGTTCTAACTACAGCATGGAAAAAACATTGCAATATCCCAATTTTCAGCGATTTTTCATTCAAAATTCATTCTTTCCCCCATTTTCGTACTTGCAAATTGCTAATCTGATATTTCAAATGAAAGGCAATACATTTATTGTGCGTTTGGTACCAAAATTGTTATTTTATCTACGGTATGAAAAAAGATATGACATATTCCCAATTTTCAACGGTTTTTCATCGAAAATCCATAGTTTTCCCCATTTTATGGACCAGTAAATTGATAAACTGAGCTTGGGACTTCTTTTGATACCAAATTTGTTGTTATAGCTACAACATGAACAAAGTAATTGCGTTTTTCCAATTTTCAACGGTTTTCGTTGAAAAATGACCTTTTTTCCCAAAAATTTCGAAAATGCCCAAGGATGCCAGAGTGGCATCCGCCCGATTATCAAAGTAGAGGGTATTAACATCACTTTCATGCAAAAACATTTTGTGCGTAACATTTTTTTGGGTTCACCCCAAAATAGCCATTTGGCAACTAGACTAAAAGGTCCAGAGCATCGTTTTCCATCTGAAATTGCAGATAAAATTCATGAATAAAATATTCATATAAAAAGAAGGGAGGAGATCTCCAACAAGACCCCGTTGCAGCATCAACAGTAAAACACCAAAACACCCGATGCAAAAACACAAAAGACAAGTACAGCACGAGACGGAAAAGAGACACACGACATGTAAACATCAAACACAAAAGACTACACATAAACCGACGAGACCAATGGGTAACCGGTGCCGACTTTGGGCGGCCATCTGTCACGCAAGTAGCAAATGGTGTGGTTATCCTGGATTACGTGCGCACAACCCTCTCACTTCTCCAATTACCCAGAGGTCTCGAAGAACGTACAATTGTGGTGTAAAACAACCTCCTCACTGTAAGATGACATCACACAAACAAGACCGCGAAACGCAGAGGCCCCATAGACACAGATGAATATGTAAATGGATATAAAAAGAGGGCATGCGTAATACAGTCCGTGCTCTGCCGGCTGTAGCGAGCTCATGTATGTAATCACCCGAGGAGTCCGACTAACATTCAGAGAGGACAGGTGGTCGGGGCCCTGTCTTCTCTAAAGAGGTTTGGACAGGGCCCGTCATGGAGTCCCGTCGTCACAGTCAGTCAGAGTGCAAGTCTCAAGGATGCGCTTGTACAAGACTGTAGATTGGTCAAGTACCAAGCCTAGTGTCCGTCTGGTGACATTAGGATCATACCCACGGTATAAAAGGCGTTTGATGATTCTGACGCATTTTCGATGGTTATGCTGCCTACCTTTGATCCTTTTTATTTTGTTTATCATATCACCATAAAAGACAGGTTGTGTAATACCCATAGTAATGTACTCTGTTGCATGTATAGATCCGAATTTTAAAAGAAGTTGACTGTAATTTTTGTAAAATTTCCAGAAAGTCTTAACTAGTCTATTAAAGCGGAAACCTTGACCTAAAAGTTTTTTGGTAATTTGTAAATTTCTACTGTGAAAATCCAAAATATCAGTGCATGCTCTAGCGTACCGGATGAGCTGTGATATGTAAATGCCGTATGACGGTAATCTTGGAACATCACCGTCAAGCCAAGGGAAATTTACTATGTTGAATCCAAAATCATCCCTTTTGTCATATACACTTGTATGAATCTTTCCGTTTACAATTTTGATATTTAGGTCCAAAAAGGGTGTTTCTGTATTTGAAAGGTTTGCCTTGTTAAGGGTTAATTCTTGTGGATAAATTTCATTCTTATATAATTCAAAAGCAGGATTGTCAATGGTTAGAATATCATCCAGATACCTAGAAGTATTATTGAAACATTTCAGCTCATCAAATTTTCTTTGCTTTTGAAGATTTTGGATAAATTCTTTTTCATAAGTGTATAAAAATAAATCTGCAACAAGAGGCGCACAGTTAGTACCCATAGGAATTCCTACAACCTGCTTGTATAGATCCTCACCAAATCTAACATAAATATTGTCCAAGAGGAAGGACAAGGCATTACACAGGTCACTACATGTCCATGATTTGTATGATTTGTAGTCTGTCGAGGAAAAGAAACCCTTCGATTCAGATGTACAAATGTAAGTTTTTCGCTCTCGATCAAAACACCATTTAATGAGATTAGATAATCGATCATTAATTTTGTCATGAGGAAGTGTGGTGTACATATTAGAGAAGTCGTATGAAGAGATCGTATTGGCTTGGAAATTTCCAGATTTCATTTTTTCAATCACATCCCCTGAATTCTTAATAGACCAAAATAAATTTACATCGTTCCTGTTTAGAACCGTTTCACAATATCTAATTATGTGTTCTTTAATAGCAGTAAGTGCTGATGTCAGATTTCTAGACAAAATTGTAGTGGAGCAGTTACTAGAATTAGCAATAAATCGAAATTTGTAAGGAGACTTGTGCAGTTTCGGTATGCAATATAGTGTTGGGAGATCCAATTTAGAAATAGAGATATTGAATAAAGACAGTTCACTGTTATGCTTGCCTAAAATGTTAGATGCACTTTCAAAATCCGAAATCAAAGTTGATATGTAGTAACGTTTTCAAATGATAATGGTGTTGTTGGCTGCTTTATCAGCTGGTGCAAAGACATATTTTTCATGTAATTTACTTAGTTTGGATTTGAAATATCTTTCTGATTTGGAACGTGGATTTTGAAAAAGATGAGGGTTTTTATGGAAGTTATCTATTCGAATATCCGTTATATCTAAAATGAGGTTTTTCCAGTCATTCAGAGCATGCGGTTCGACTCCTTCTGATTTACACCATCTTTTCGCATAATTATCTAAGGCTTCCGTAAGCACTTCACGGCATTTGACAAAATCTATCTTGGATGGGATTCTATACTTCGGTCCTTTTTTAAGAAGACCACGGAGCTGTCTGTCTTGGATAATTGAAAAGTCACCTGTAACAACATGGCCAGCTGGTTTGTAGAGATATTTAGAAGTTGCACATTCTCAAGAAGCAGGACACGATTCAAGTATGTCAGGATCCGCTGTAACTTTATTATAGTTAAAAACAAAGTTTCGAATAGGTTTCTTGTACTTATAACAAATAAGAGGTGGCTCTAAATTTTCAAAATATTGAGGAATGGTACTTTGTACGCGATGATCCCGAAAAATATTAGAGATGTTTAGAAGATCAAAACCTTTGTTAACAAACGGGATTTTTATGAATCGTCTTTTCGGTGAGGTGTTTTTCACAATAGGATAAAGTTTATACTGTGCGAATGAGACAATGATATTAAGTCTGAATCAGTCAGTGTTTCTTAAGAATGCAACCTCTGCTTCATCCAAGATAGATTTCAAGTGCATAACTGGTATTGACGACAGAGCATGTAACAGCTCATGTCTTCCGCCATTGCGTGCTATAGTAAGTAAATCGTTGAGAGAGCGGTATATTCTGGATCGTTTTCTTTTTTGTCTGTTTCGTCTTTTCCCGTGTGACCTGTATTTCCTTTTAGTGTTTGGGCGAATTGAAAAGATGTTGATATTGGTAGAAGCTGAGGAAATGTTTCCTTGTCCATAAATTTGATCGTTTAAACCAAGAGGGTACGCAGTCTGAAGTTTGGTGATCCAGGCAAGTTCAGCTTGTAGTCGGCGTTTTTTAATTTCGGTCTTACTTTCATTTTTACGTTTTGAAAAAGTCTGAACTGGGGTAATGGTGATATCCGAAATAGAATGATTATATTTAACAAAGTGATTATAAAGAAAGTTTCTGTGTTTTTGTTGACGTGAGGTTCTGATCTTATAAGAATGGTTCCTAAAACGAGATTTTAAAGGTTGGCCTGTCTCACCTACATATTGTGCGCCACATCCCCTGGCATTTCAAGTCATTACGTAAATAAGATCTTGAGACGATCAATCGATGTCTTGGTCTACCTCGATTTTGAATTTCTGCCCATTTACACTAGATGTTATTATTGAGTCGCAGAAGAAGTATATAATATATCCTTAAGCACTTAACAGTCAATATCCTTAAACAATGGCTACTTCCCCTTGTCATCCTATATTCCAATTGTGTTTCATCACTACCCTGGGTCATATCGAAGTACAACCCCATGCTAGACACACTACCGAAAGTTAGGAAACCTTATCCTATCTATACCCGTGGTAAATTAAAAATGTCTCCAGCATTGCACAATTTCCTGGAATAGCACTCACAGAAATACAATCTGTAACGAGTGCTTTAATCCTTACATATGAACATAGAATTCATTTTTTTCCTAACACTCCACCCCCATTTAAATATTTAAAGTCCTACGGTGAATATCGAGATGGAGGCTTGATTTGCCTCCCTTTACGAGTGAAATTTTCAACTGGAGAAGACACTGGAGATAGTTGTGGAGGGGATCTGAGAGCAATATCAGGCGGCTCGTCAAGTTCCTGCTCATACTGAAACTCATCATCGGATTGCACGTTTTCGGGCTCAGAATCATAAAGATTCTCTGATATTCCATCTCCATCCACAGACTTGAGATGATCAGTATTTTCTATCATACATTGAGGGGATTTCTCTAGACTTACAACAGGAATATTCGACCCCAAAGGTAAGTTGTTGTCTTCCTTTATTTCCGATTTATCGCAAGAATCTGCGATCTTTCTAACGGTTCTCCGATTTTGTTTTGTTTTGCAAAACTAAGAGTATAGAAATTAGCAATCCCATCAAAAATACTGCGTGTATATGACATGGTGATAGAATTTTATTTGAGTGTATCTTTTATTGAATTAAGATCTTTGGACGAGCCCCCATAAATGTAAAGGGACCTGGATCCCGTTATGGAAATTCTCTGTAAAGGTACTGCAGTATTCCCGAAATGAATTCGGGTTAAAATAAGAGAAAGAGTTCACTAAATTTAACGACAGTATTTATTACTGTTACAAACTTAACTAAGTAACAATAAACAACAACAATACTCAATAAATAGCTGTGATGTCAGAGGACATGGTTGGTTCCTTTTCGTTCAAAATATGAATAAATCCCGTTTTACAGTAAATAAATGAATAAATAATGAGATTCCTTTTTTAAACTGAAGATGTGCTGCCAAAGTTAAACAAATAGAAGTAATAAAGCGTAAATAATTACAGTGTACAAAGTAAACGTCCGTCCGCTACTGGAACTAAAGCGTATCGAGTTAAAGAAGATCCTGACGATAATCTCAACAGCACTCACAATAGAGCACAAAATTAAGCACCGACGGACCCCTAGCAAGCTAGAGGTGGGACCAGGTGCCCGGGAGGAGTAAGCATCCCCTGTTGGCTAGCCGCACCTGCTGTCGATATTTAAGCACGAAACTGAAAACAATATTTAAAATTCATGCACTGTCTTACGTCGTGTCTATATAGAAAGTGCTATGGCGACAATGTCAGGTAAATATATTCAAAACACTTAGTAATACGTAAGTGACGTAGATCAAAGACAACCTCCCATCAATCCCGGTCGCGGGGTACACCCGGCCGGTGCTACCCCGGTAAATAACTAAATATAGAACCGGAACTTAAGAAAAGGGAAAGTTCAGTTCTAAAAATAACCACAACCATCACAGTAGGTGGCGCTCGATTATTATCCGGCGAAAAGCTTGTAAGCAGGCTTTCTACTGTTCCTACTTTTTCCTACTATTTCCTACTTTTTTATTTTGATCCTATTTTTTCCTACTTTTTCTTCAATACCTTCTACTATTCCTACTTTTTCATCTCAAAAGTAAAAAATTACAGCCCATTGCAAAGAAGGAGCACCAAGTTAGCGTTTGAGTGAACGCTTTTCAGAACAGCGCTGTCAAAGTATTCTAACGGTAATCATACCTGGTAATGACAAGGACTGGGCATCCAAGCAATCGCGCGTGACATTTAACGGAGAGATTTGTTGAATAGCACAATATGCGAAATAATGCTAAATCTTTGCTTTATAATCAGTTTTTTGGTAAATATTGATATTGTAAATATTGATGGATGCTCACTCCTCCCGGGCACCTGGTTCTGCCTCCATTCGGGAGTTCGCGATTGCCTTGTTAATGGAGACTTGCGCAATTATACCATATTCCTAAAAAGAAAAAGGCGCTCGATGCCAAATACCCTCAATGACATCCGCCCCTTACATTTCTCTTACAACAAAAAGGCGGATATCGAGCGCCTGTGTGTTAGAATAAATTCTGACATGTCCATCTATAGTCGAGACATAGGACAGACTTGTTTGTTTATGCGTTTGATATTCCTTTATCCCAAAAGAAAGAAGTTTGATAAGACATTATATGTGGAAATTTATTTAATCATATTGGATATAAATTGAATCTTTCCATTTCCGATGAAAAAAAAACACAAAACAAAAATATCCATTAATTAATAAAAAGAACCCCCCCCCCCAAAAAAAAAGAGAGAGACAAATCAACGACAGACAGTCATGTTAGTTCTGGTATCAAACTACTAATCAAATTCAATCTCAAATTGAAACTCCGTCCATTTATCTTGTGGACTACATTGTACCCTATTTGATGAAAACAAAACTTTAAGTCAAATTTTAGAATCCTCTTAAAAGTGTTAAGTCCAGATCAGAAATGATAAAAGTTATATGTCATTCCAGGGGTTACTTGACATTGTATCGAAATTTGGCTCAAGTGGTATAGTTGTATTAAGCTGACGGGAATCATCAGGAAATGTATCGCTTTCGCCTGCAGTTGTGAGCTGCTGAACAGACGGGCTGTTTGTCCCAAGTCCAGCTACAGGCTCGTATGGAGCGCTGTTTGGACAGCCTAAAGCTGCGGTGGCTGCTCCGCGCGCGATAGTAGATGGTTGAGCCATGGGAGGATAGGCCCAAATGTACTGATATGGGGATAGTCCAGACATAGGAAATGAGGTCATCGGTATATTGGGAATTTGAGGAAACTGTACATTATGAACAGGGTTTGCCTCTAATAATTGGCGAACTGGATTCGATACTTTCTGCTTGGGAACGTGTCGTTCTTCGAAAATTTTGATTATTTCCTGCCATTTATTTGATTCATTTTCAATGTTAGTGGGGATAATACCCTTATAATGCTTTCTAAGGATAGCTGTGTCGGCCAGAATTAGACGGGACCTCTCCTTATATCCATCAAAAAGATATTTTCCTTGATTGGAATTGATCAAAAATGGTTTTATCTTTGCCTCAAAACTTTGATTTACAATTTCTTCCATTTTGATTTTAGCGTCTAATTCAGCTTTGAGCTTTTTCATCAGACCTTCAGCTTTATCCCTAGCAGAAGTCAGCTCCTTAAGTTCGAGCTTTGCGTTCTCGTGAGAAGCGAGATTTCCACAAATTCGTACATCGTCACACTGTGTAGCTTTGCAATTACGCTTATTGTGCGATTTTGAAATGCGCAAATGACAGTTTCCGCAAAGAGGAATGGTTTTATCTTCTGCAACCCTTACACTGTACTGATCTTGCAGAGATTGCACTTTAGCGCATAGCTCCTCATATTCAAACTTCTGATTCTTATATTCGTCATCTTTGATCTTTATGTCTAATTGTATCGGACTTAAATAAGCTTGTGCATTATTAAAGTTAAGGCCTTTCCTCGCAGGCGTGGTTAAATTGTGTGATACACGTATGTCGGAAGACTTGTTGCTGACCATTGGCGAGCCTTCAAAGACTTTTACACTGATCCGCGGATTAGGCCCGAACTTAGAGTCATAAACTGCTGCACCCAAAAATTTCGAAAAAGTTTTCTCGCCAGCATCGACCCAATCACCCTGATCATCGCGAAATGTAATCTTCATCATTTCTGCATGCATGTTCTGAAGGGCAGGAACTTCGTTCCGAAGTTTACTGCAAAATCCCCAAAATCCAAAATTCTGAAGTTCCATCATTTCAAATTCCACATACATGCAACGTTCTCTGCCATGCGACTGAAAATGAACCTTAACGTCCAGCCTAGTAGCATCTACTATGTTCGCCACAACGTAAATTTTAAGCTTTATTCCTTAAAAGTTAAACGATCTGCAGGAATACATCATGTACGCCCAGCAAATGAAGTTCTCAAATTCAGGTGCGGATGTAAGTTCGTGGGAAGAAGATTTTTATCAATGTAAATATACATGGGCCCCTGTTCATATTTCCCCTTTATTTGCCACTGAAAGATAATCCCTTAATAGACGCGGCAATAAAATTTTACACAAAACGAAACAACACCACAGCGGAATTTAAATATCGATACATCGGTCAAACTTCCTGTCATGTAATTATTATGGTCAATTTATCACAGCATGAGGTCATGTAGATCTTTATCATACATGTATGGTACATGTACATCTATATATATATATATATTGATAGTTTACGTACACTGTTACTGTTAAGGTACACATGTCCGCTCAACAAGAAATGGAAATGTCAAAATCCAAAAAGGGAAGATTATACAAATTTGGAACAAGCCTTAGTGCTGATTTTCGATTAAATATTATTTCAAAATTAAAAGACTATGGTGCAAATGATGATACAGGGAGTATACCGCGGGGAATTAAAGCTAAGGTATCAAAAGAATTATTGATTGATAAAAATTGTGTAACAAGAGCATGGTTGTCTTGGATAAATGACAAAAACGTTGAATCAAAACCTAAAGGACCAACCAAAGGGTCTACAATGTCGCTGGATCAAAATGATTTACATTACATTGAATTCTTAAAAAGGGAAAGACCATCTATTTCTTTGAGAGAAATACATAATAAACTTTTGGAAAATTGCAATAAAATTATTCATGAATCAACGATATCTCGTGCTTTAAAACAAAATCTACCAGCAGGTGAATTTACACGAAAACGATTGTGCAAACCAGCTAGAGAACGTTTCACAAGTGATAATCTGAAATATACCGAGGCTCTCGTGTACTATTTATCACAGAAAGATGTTCATCGTATCAAATATTTCGACGAAGCTGGATTCAATTCTCGCGACTGTAGTCCTATATATGGACATGCACTACGGGGTGAAAGAGCCGTAGAAGTTAGTTCAAAAGCCAAATCTACCAATTTAACACTTAACCTCATGATCGGGGTAAACGGCGTGGTTCATTGTAATATTGTTGATGGTGCTACTGATACTATCCAGTATTTAAACTTTTTTGACCAAGCTATAGACTCCTATACGGATGAGGGATACCACGCCTTGGTTCCCGGGGATATAGTAGTCGTTGATAATGCGCCAGTTCATCGTTACAGTGGCGGAAATGCGCTCTCTGTGTTTTTAGATCAATTCGGGATCGAATATGTATTTACACCTACTTACTCGCCAGATCTTAATCCCGTGGAAAATGTTTTCAGCAAAATTAGACAAATCATGCAACGAAATGAATTTAAACAATTGATTGAAACTAATCTAGAATATGCAATTTTCAAAAGCGTGTCACAAATTTCTCCAGTTGATTGTAAAAGTTACTACACGAATCTCGGATATCTGAGTATGTAATTGTGAATTATTTTGTTGTGAATATTGCTAAGGCCACTTCTTGTTTTTATTCTGTTTTGCGTCCTTTTGAAATTGAGAAAGCTACCAGCCAGCAAGGTAGAAAAACAAACAAGCATATAAAACAAGGTTCCAATTTCATATAATGTGACTATGAAATCCGACAGAAACTTATTCATTTGATTGGTATTAACATATTTTAGTTCACAAAAGAATGATAGATATAATGCAATGTCTTGAATTATAACAGTGCTTTTTGGTTACTACATGGAAAAAGATAAATCTAACAATTTATCTTCGATTTTTGTAGAAAACACATTTAATTTTCACAGATTTCATTATTTTAATTTTGTTTTGTTTTATGACTGGGCTTAAAACCTACCAGGCAGTACCAGCACGAGGACGCAAAACAGAAAATAACAAAGAAATGGCATATGCATTTATATTTGTTCGGTCACCTGTTACATCCTTTCTAATGCACATATATTTGCTATTCTGAAGCAATTCAATCATTTCATTAAATTGTATATAACAATGAAAGAGCAAGAAAAAATAAATATCATTCAAATCCTAATAGCACTTTCTGTTCGTTGCTTTAGCGGTTGATCAGGTGACACAATATAGACCCGTTATACTCAGATTAGAGAACGGACAGGTGAGATCATTTTCCGCTTGAACCGGCAAGATAATTGTTGATTGAATCGCTCATATGGTGCTCGTTCTCTGCAAATGGCTGTACTTGCTTCACTTGTCATTGACATCTGATTCAATTTTTAAAAAAATTTCGGGCTCGCTTCGATCGCCCATTCTGTATATTCAACATGAAAAGTCAATCTAGCCTTATTTCTCTCTGTGATTTCCTAAAAATTGAATATTACCAGTCTACATTCATTGCTTACTGTGATTTGTGTGTCATATTTACTGAAAATTGTCGCTAAAAGTGATGGAAAATTTCCTACTTTTCCCCTATTAATTCCTACTTTTTCCTATTTTTCTCCTACTTTTTTTCATTGACTACTCCTACTTTTTTCCTACTTTTTCATCAAGGTAGAGTAGAAAGCCTGTGTAAGGTATTCGAAGGGTAATGGAAGAAATTATGCCCAAAACACTAATCAAACAAACAAAAACCTCCACCACATGAAAAGAAGCGAACTCCCGATAGGTGTACAGGGAGAGTAAGCATCTCCTGCTTGCATGCATCACCAGCCGCTTCAATTCGGTAGGCGGCACAGGCTTGCAATATAACCTTGAATATATATTTATGCATTTTTGACCAATTGATATTCGAAGCCCCATCATTATGTTGAAATGTATAATACATAATAAGTTTTACCCAGAGAGTTCAATGTCATAAAGATACAGTGTCCCTGAAAATAAATGTTATAAAAACGTTTTTATTATCTTGATTGAGGATAAAAAGGAGCCATAAAAAGTTTTATTTGAAAATATACAATAACGACCATAATATTGTCGAATTTGTAAAATTAAATCTCCATAAACCTCTATTCCGTCTTTTCGATTTTACAGGCCTATGTTCGATTTGTGCAGGTATCTGACGTAAAAGTATTGTGACGTCATTAAATTCCTTTGAAAACGTCATATTTGTAACCCTGTTTCCCTGAATTTCATGCTGGTTTCCATAGAAGTTGATGACGTCACAATGCGTTGACGTCAGATACCTGCACAAATGGGAAGTAACTCTGTATTTCGAAAAGACCGAATTGTAAAAACGCAATACATTGTAGGTGGCGCTAGTGGAATGAATTTGAGCTGCGCATCCGGCAACCCGAATATATAAACCGCTATAAGTATAACTACGAATGTCTGCATTAAAGGGACGGTGTCCTAGAGAATAAATTTATTTTACAAAATTTTTGATTGCAAAATCTTTCTTTTCATATGAAAGTATACATTCTCATTTGTCATGTTTTATAAATTCAAATTTTCAGGCGAATCTAACGCATACATTCGCAGTTATAGACCTTGATATACGTTATTTTGAAATTGGTGTGCACAGCTCTTAATATTCTTATTCATTTCACTGGCGCCACCTACAATGTACTGAGTTTTACAATAGAGGTAGAAATGGAGGGCACATGTAGCCAAGTTCGATCAACTTCGGTTGATCGTCTGTCTCTTTAACGTATTTGAAATTTTCTGTTACAAAATTTCTAAAACGTGGGTCCTGTGCATAGCATTATATCCCACCCATTCTTCTACGTCTTTTGGTACATTTTTTGGACATAATAATTTTCATACTTTTTGGCCATTTTACATTGTTTAGACTGAGGATCACTGACGAGGGTTTAGTACCCGAAACGTACATGTCTGGTCCATGCTGAAAATTTATCAGATCTTAAATTATGCTATTGAATTTGAAGACGTTTCAGTGTTATATATTTTTCCTTGATGATGGGTATTAACGATAAATGTTTCGTGTAAAAAGATTCACAGATGGTAGTGTAAATGTGATATTTCCAGTGAACTAGTGACCTCAGCGTTTCCTTCGTAGTTAGTTCTAATGTCTAGAATCGAAACGGACACGAGAATCCGGTTACACATTACCACAAAAGTGTTAACTATAGAAAAAGACCAAACATTAATGTTGCATCTTCCTTGTGATAAATACTTGGGTTATTACATAAGGCCATCCCCTAAAACTCCGAAGAAGTTTGATGTGTACAGTTTCCTGAAAAAAATGGTCGAATTTCAAAATGTTCTTCAATATATTAGATTTTCAGGTAAAACAACACATATTGGTCAGTAGTGAATGTTTATTGTGTAAAAATACTTGTTGAATTATGAGAACTTGGAAATGAAAAACCTTAAGCGGTCAGCCGGAACGCCAGTCGGCACTTGTCTTTGAAGTTTAAAAACGAAGTCACGTGACAAATATTTTGAATATGACGACATTGTACCACGTCATCAAAAACGCCTCATACTGACTGTGCTGTATGTGTAAACAAGAATGGCACAGGTGATTTTGATGGCAATAGAGATACCGTTTCAAGTCATAACATTTAATCAGGCATTTTGAAATAAATCGTGCGTTGTCAAGGGCAGTTTTTCGCCAACGATCTGTTTACCTGCATTTTATTGCTTATTTTCTTTTAAAATCCCGGCTGGGAATGATTGGGAACAATCTGAATGTAAACTTCATATATCACCGAAGTCACCAAAACCAAAAATATTATGCCGATCTTTGCCTTAAGGCAGGGTTTTTTTTCCTTGTTTTGGGGCCGAATTTCGGCCCCTTCCCAATGCCAAATTTCCTCTATTTTTCCCAAAAAATCACCCTGAAATTCCCAAAGAGGAATTATGAAAAAAATCACCTTATAAAATAAGACCCAAAACCTGGAAGTCAGCACAAAATGTCCTATTTTTAAGTGCATTTTTTAAAGTTTTTTATTCATCCCATGTTCATTTCAAGCAAATCAATGGATTATCAGTGTTTAAAATGATACTTTAAGGTTATACTTTGGAGAGAGTTTGTACAAAAAAAATTCCCAATTTTAGCAAAATGTCGCAAATTTTCCCAAATGGGACAGGCACAGGCACCTTCCCGAAAATAAAAAAAAAAACACCCTGTAAGGGGTTTGTGTCACCTTTCAAACTTCGATATGCTGATTGGGCGTCCATCTTCCATGTCAACGTATGGAAACTCGTTTGTACAGAGAGAGTACAAGGGTACACATGTACCCAAGTCGGTGCTGCGAAGTGGTTAGATTTGCCAAAATGAAACATGACATTGGCACAAAATCATCTACAAGGTATCACACCATCAAACAAATGTTAAAAATTCCATTGCCACTTGAATTTGGTGTATTCTGAGTCCGTAATGATGAATTTTAATTAAAATCGGGTCCTCAATATAGCGTTTTTATTCCTATTTATAGAGAACTTACTGACTAAAATTCTGTATAGGTATCATAATTGGGATTCTGTTGAAAAGATTATCATTGAACTTTGACCAGAAGTGCAAAGGGGAGCATTTGTGTCAGCTTTTAAAACCAACGGTGTATGCACAATTTTCGTTGGATCTTTAGCAGGGCTTAAACATATCAAAAATCCCTTTCAGAGCAGTTATATGTAGTCAATTATTCCTGAGTATTATTTGTTTTATAATAATATTTAAAATTTGAGATAAACAATTAAGGTCGTTTAGCCCAATTTATTCTTATTCCGTCAAAGTAGGGATTGGCGTTTCGGCTGGGTCAGGTACGGACCCACCTTTATTCAATTTAATCAAAGATAAATAGACGAAAGTGTCAGGTAAAACAGCACATATTGATCAGAAGTGAATGTTTATTGTAAAAATACTTGGATTCAATCAGAATAAGAACTGAGAATTTCAATTAAAAACCTTAAATGGTCAGGTAGGTACCCACCTTAGTTCAAAATGATTCAAAGATAAAAAGAAAAAAACAAGATTTACTGTGTCGCCCCCTATTTTAATTTTCATCTTTCGATATCTATTTTATTAAGAATGATTGGGAATTTCCTTTAGAAGATTTTCAAAGGCGAAATTAAATAAAGATGAAGCTAGTTATTAATGATGTACTTATTAACACCAAAATAAATGCAAACTGTGCATTTTCCAAGTTGGAATCCTATTGTGTATTTCGTCTTTGAACGGTCTTTCCACACTGAACGTTTTAAAACATAAAGAAAAGTCGATTTCACTAATTGCGTTTTTCTTTCTTGTACTTGAATGTATTACTTTAACTCCTCATAAATGTTAGAAGAAAGGGAAGAGATGACTCGACTCAGATCTGGAATTATGATAAAGAGTATTAATTGAACATGAATAATTCATTGCTTTGCAGATTTAACAAATAACAAGAGGCCAAGGGTCCACATCGCTCACATGAGAACACTGGAACTCTTACATAATAAGAACCAATGTGACTTTCATATGTTTAATGCTTATTGATGACATAGCTCACCATGAGGGCTGTGACGATTAACCGAAAAGTCGGATAATCGTGGTTTAAAATTTTACGGTTCAATTCCAGAATTTCTAGCTAAATTCCAGCAAATTCTTTATGAAAAGAAAACATACAAATAGGATTTTTTACAAAAATTCTACCAGAGTACCACTAAAAGTATATCTTATGGGAAAAATACTAACTTGAATAAAAATATTAAAGTGCAAAAACATGTAAAAATGAAATAATAAGGTACGGTGTCCCTGAAAATTGATTAATTAATTAAAAAGGATATATAAGTTTACATTCTCATTTGTATAAATTCAAAATTTCATGCGAATTAAACGTATTATACATTCGTAGTTATAGCCGTTTGGACACGTAATTTTTAATTTGGGGTGCGAAGCTCTAATTCATTCCTCTAGCGCCACCTACAATGTATTTTTTTAACAATAGAGGGAGATTGAGATTTAATTTTACAAAGAAGATTTAATTTTACCGGTAGTCACAGGGCCTATCAGACATACAGATATAATGTACTATGTACAGAGAGAAAGAAAAGGGAGGTCAACATAAATCTTCCTTGCAGTTGTAAACTCTCAGATTCTCTTCCTGTTTTCAAAAGACAATTACAGGGTGACCTCTGATTTGTCAAATATTGGTATACATATATTTTCGACCAATCAGAATGGACCTTGAAAATAAATCATAGAACTGGAATGATTTGATTGTAGGTTGCGCTATTTTAAACAAATTTACTTGAAATTATTTTTGGCCAAAAAATTAATTAAAATAAATCTTCCATGTCCCGGTAGCCTTTAATTTTGAATGTACTCGTTTTGTATTTCACCATCTTTGAATTATGTGCTTGTGCGAAAACACACAATGTTTATATTTTGCAAAGAGTATAGAATATATTTGTTTAAAACCGGAAGTCACTGTGAGTGTTTACAACTGCACCGCCTAAACGGTATAACGGGGCAATATTTCTTTTGAGAAGCTGTATGGGGAAACTCTGAGTATATGGAGATACATTATTATCTAGAAGACAACAGTTGACAATTATTTCGTTGAAGAATACGGAAATCTTGGTCAACTGGTCAACGCGATTTTGTCCGAGGTTTGATGACCTCCCTTCTCTTTCTCTCTTTTCTTTGCAATATTCTCTCGCTGAAAGGCCCTGTGCCGGTAGTTGTCCTTTACATCTCCGTTTTATCCGTTACACGTCCGTTCATGAGTCGAGTCTACCGGACATCAACGGGCACCTGGTGGATATCAACGGACACCTACCGGATATATAATGGACGATAACGGATACCAACGGATACGTAACGTATAAGTAACGGAGCATGCTCAAAACTTGCCAACGGACATCGCTGGATGAGTAACGGATTGAAAAATTTTATCCGTTACTCGCGATCGTCCGTTTGCCTTATCCGGCTGAGATATTAAGGTGGATTATCATGAATGTATTATTTGTTGAACTGCGCACTGAAAATAGAACATAAACATTTCTCTCACTGAAATTAAGGGGCCATTTTTTTTTAATTTGTCCTCTTCATATATTGACTAGAGCGAGGAACCATATTTCGCCGTTTCATGGTTAATTGATTCTCACTGGTTATCGGAAATGTTCGCCAAATTTATTTTTCTATATCCTTTCAAATATGACCGTAGTAGTCATGTTCTGATTTTTTTTTTCATCCAAGATTTTCTTTTAGGCTTTCCTTGTGAAAAATGCTGCCATACCTTTATATTTCCATTGCAAGTTGATTTCCCATGTTAAACGCCTTTTCAATTTTACGTTCATTTCACGATGAACACAGGTTGGCCCCAATCACAACTTGCATCAAGGTCAGAGGCGGCACTTCAAATTGTTTACAAAAAAATTAAAACTCATAGTGAAAGCATTTTATAAATAAAGATTATTCGGTAATTTTTAATATCAACCTGTATATTTTGGTCCTTTGCAATATGGAGTATTTCTGCCCTTCCTGGTAGGGAGAATTGACACACGTGAAACATTTAGGTCTTAAATTTCACTTAATATGAATAAAATTTCGAGGATGTTTTCAAAGATATTTTACATCTGAATGTTTCTGAATGTAAATATGAGGAATGAGTATCTTATTTTTTGCGTTCATGCCAATCATGGCTTTATCTTTCGAGAAGCGCTTCGCGCCGATCGCGGTTCAAGAGATTTGCGCCTGTCGAACCAGAGTGTAAAAGCCATGAACGCAAAAAATGACACTTACTCCTTTAAATATATGTTTTTTTTTCCTTTTTCAATAAATTAATGGAATTGCACTCCGAACATTAGGCTCAAGTATCTATCAAGGAGATTCTAATTGTTTACAGTAAGAACCTATTTCTGTGTTTTATTTCGTGATAGTTCAGATGTACTTGAGCTTACTGGACGAATTCTTTTCTGCACATCGTGCACAGGGGCCACCTTACATGGAGGTTAAATCTCCCCACTGTTCCCTCGATTTCCCAACAAATCCAGCAAAGGGGAGAAAAAGGGATGACTTTCACTTTCGACTCGACCACAATCACACATGCATGCATCGCTATCTCCGCTAATTTTGCATGCATCGACAAAAACTTGGTACCGATCGATCAAGGAAAGTCTATTCTCTTTGAATATCAACACCTTCTTGCTGCTAACCCCTATTTTCCCTTCGCTTTTTCACGAAATCAACGCTATATAAATTTAAATTAGCACCAAACAAAGACCAATTCACATGAGAATTTAGAAAAGAGAATGATCTCCATTTAGGTACCATTATACACAACTTTTTTTCAAAATGACGTCATAGATGACGGGCGCGACCATTGAAAATCACGTGATCACGCCGCCATTAAGACCGTGAATAAATTCATGGCTGTTATGGAAGTGCATAGCAAATAAGCGTATAGAAAGGGCTGAAGGGAGGGAGAGGGGAGGGTGTGGACAAGTTTGAGGAAATAGCAATGACAGAGAGAATATTTACAAGTGTAAAATATTTAATCTTAACATTTCCTAGATGACAAGAGAGTATGAAAGGCCGGGGAAGGGGGGGGGGATGAGTCGACATAGTCAAAGATCTGATTCGCGTGCCGTCGATTGTGGAAGGGTACGGTTGTATGTTTTTTTTTTCAACATCATGTGCATAACATGTTTATATATAAAAAACAATATCGTCTATTAACCTCCCGTACAATAATATTACGGTAATTTGATTACAGAGATTCCGTCTCTTCATAAAAAAAGTCAAAAACCGATTCACATGTTTCGCTGAAACATCGGGAAATTTTATTAAAGGTTGTTTAATTTCGGCGAAATCTAGTGCTAGTTTGGCAGTTTCTATTCTATGTAAGTTCTCATCAACCATGCAAAAATAAAATAATTTAAAATCATAAGAAGAAGAAGAAAAAAAAAAAGAAGAAGAAGAGGGATTAAAATGGATCAGGAAGTGGGGCGCTAAGGGGAAACAGATATGACCACCAATATATCTATTTTTAAATCATAATTGACTAAGACTAAATAAATTTAGACAAGATAATGTATTCCTGAAGTTTCATGAATTATCGGTTATGTTCGCCAGTATATATATGGCATACATAGTCTATATATATGGCATACATATGGCATACAAAGTCTTGACCAATATTGACATCGGTCCGCCGGTCCTGACAGACAAAATTAAGTACGGACCTATGTTTTCCTTTTGATTGTCGGAGCGAAATGACACATGCTAGCGAGTCTGTTCGAATATGTAATAGATAATACCCCAATCTTTACGAATTAAACAACGGTTAACAAATCGGCCCGTAGATGACCATGCGTGTCAAGCATGTCCTCGTTAAAACCAACTCGGTACTTAAAAGGTTTGAAGGGAGCATTAACGATTCACTATATATAACGACAATTACAGTTTTTTTATAAAATCAATACAATACACAAATATTGTATGTATTTCCAATTTGTGCAATATATGCGTATGGATCCATTGTCGTTTTTAAAGTTCCATATAAAAAGGCAGTGCATCGTTGACGACAACTTTCCTGACAGTGCGAGTTTCAGACGATAGTTATTTCCCGAACAGAAAAATATCGTAACTCGCACGGATAAATCGCGGCTCCGATGGGTCTTAATCGTCCTACTAGCAAAAAAAAAATAATAATAATAATAATAACAAAAAAAAAAAAGATAAATAAAAACAATAAGAATAAAATACAATAAAGTAACTAAATAATTAAATAAAAAAACGAAAAATGTGTGAAACCATCTTTTTAGAAAATATTTTTTATATATATCTGGGGAGGGAGAAAAAGTGTGGGAAGGGAAGAAAGGGTCAGTCGGGTTGGATGAGAGAGTAGTGATTGGATGAAAGGTGGAGGAAGTTTTAGAGGCTACCCCTGCATTCCCCCCCCCCCCCCCCAAACCAAACACGAACTTACCAGGTTGAGCTTCGACGGTCGGGCATTAGATTTTAAACTCAGCAAAACGAAGGCATTGGGAATTAAAAGATACATTCATTTGTCCAAACATTCACTATAGGTTAAACTACCTATGTCCTTGTAGTTTTTTTTATTCTTTCCTTTATCAAACTCCCGATTTGAACGATGCATGTGTCGGGCCATTCGCGAATATCGTCTACTCACTCACTCAGTTTATGCCTTCGAAGTATTTATGGATGGATATGAACATTCATGATCATTGCTATGATTTATATATTTCGATATCTCCATTCAAACAGTTTATTTCGATTTTAAACTTCCCCGCTGCGTAAGCTTCAACACTGTTATTGTTTACGCGTTGCGTCGCGGTTGTGATGGCGCCGCGATGTAAGCGCCATCTGTCGGCAGGAAGAAATAACAGGGACGATAACTGAAAACAGTTGTGTATATTTGTGCATTGTATTGGACTTTCTTCGGACCTTTACTCACCTGCTTAGTGGAAATCGATTTGTGCGGCGCTGGAGACAAGTTAGGTACTATAGATTTAACTCTATCCTGTCTAGTCTGAAATTTTGCAGTAGTTTAAAAATATTTAAACATATAGAATGTTGAATGGGATTGCTGTTTTATTTTAGTCTTCGTTGTGTATCTATTTTGTTATGGCAGATTCCAAAAAGAATGAACATGTTTGGTGGGCTTAAAAAGAACTGCATTTATCCATTTTAGTATACATCTTTTTCTTTATCGAGTTAATTCAAGGTGGCGCATCCTCCTATAATTTTGGTTATTCTGTGGAAAAGCAGCAAAACTGTATTGGTTACACTAGGACAGAAAGTTGGATGGACTATGTGCTTTATACTTGGACTCTATACTTGCATTAAAATAAGAATTTTCATATTTTGCGTTCGCATTGGTGTGTGCAAAACAATTGGTCATGGTAAAAATTCTGTGCAACAAGAAGTGCTACTGGCGTGGCACATGGCCGTCCTTAGTCAGTACAGATTGTCCATTGGTCTCGTTGGTTTATGTGTAGTCATTTGTGTTTGAATTTTCTATGATGAGATGTGGTGTCTTTTGTCTCACTTCCTGAGCGTGTCTGCTCTGTGTTTTTTTGCATCAGGGGTTTCGCTGTGGGTCCTGCAACCGTGTGTTATTAGAGATCCCCTTCTTTCTTGCATACACGTACGCTGCTCTGTTCCATTAAATAAGTTAGTTAATATAATAGTATAAAAGACCAAGTTTGAAGAATCACTTTATATAAAAACAAGATCCGTATTGACATAATAGTTTTAGTTTTCAATACAGTTATCAAGAACTTCCGAGGGCATTTGAGCAGCATCGTCACAGTATTGACCCCAATCGTTGACCCCAAGTTTCATGTCTTCGGTATGGGGATAAAAAACAAGGTACCATAATACTGTCGCAATTTTTCGCAAACTTCAACAGCAGTTCTCTCGTAATTTATGAACAAGTGGGGTAATGGTGACGGCGTAAACGATCTCGGAGTAAGTCTGGTCCTTCTTTGTGTAACTTAATTATGTTATAATTAACTAGTACACAAATGAAGCTTGTACGTACCGCATGTAATCTTTCGAATTTGTTCGCTGAGAGCGTGGAAAATCATCTGTTTCCCAATCTGCCGTTTTCTGTGAATGAGTTAAAGAAGATCCTGACGATAATCTCAACAGCACTCACAATAGAGCACCGAATTGAGCATCGACGGACCCCCAGCAAGCTGGAGGTGGGACCAGGTGCCCGGGAGGAGTAAGCATCCCCTGTTGGCTAGCCGCACCCGCCGTCGATGTTCACGCACGAAAATGAAAAGAATATATAAAATACATGCACTGTCTGAGGCCACGTCTATATAGAAAGTGCTATGGCGACAATGTCAGGGAAAAATATTCAAAACACTTACTGTCAAACCCCTCGCGGGGAACTTTTTTACGAGCTCCACACGGCAAAGGGCATAAGTGTGACACAAATGAGTTAAAGAAGATCCTGACGATAATCTCAACAGCACTCACAATAGAGCACCGAATTGAGCATCGACGGACCCCCAGCAAGCTGGAGGTGGGACCAGGTGCCCGGGAGGAGTAAGCATCCCCTGTTGGCTAGCCGCACCCGCCGTCGATGTTCACGCACGAAAATGAAAAGAATATATAAAATACATGCACTGTCTGAGGCCACGTCTATATAGAAAGTGCTATGGCGACAATGTCAGGGAAAAATATTCAAAACACTTACTGTCAAATCCCTCGCGGGGAACTTTTTTACGAGCTCCACACGGCAAAGGGCATAAGTGTGACACAAATGAGTTAAAGAAGATCCTGACGATAATCTCAACAGCACTCACAATAGAGCACCGAATTGAGCATCGACGGACCCCCAGCAAGCTGGAGGTGGGACCAGGTGCCCGGGAGGAGTAAGCATCCCCTGTTGGCTAGCCGCACCCGCCGTCGATGTTCACGCACGAAAATGAAAAGAATATATAAAATACATGCACTGTCTGAGGCCACGTCTATATAGAAAGTGCTATGGCGACAATGTCAGGGAAAAATATTCAAAACACTTACTGTCAAACCCCTCGCGGGGAACTTTTTTACGAGCTCCACACGGCAAAGGGCATAAGTGTGAGACAAATGAGTTAAAGAAGATCCTGACGATAATCTCAACAGCACTCACAATAGAGCACCGAATTGAGCATCGACGGACCCCCAGCAAGCTGGAGGTGGGACCAGGTGCGTGAAGTCCTTTTTCCTAACTTCATTTTTGAAACCAAATAAGAGCTGGAAGGACCAAAAGGGATCCCAATTACTGTCTCATTCTGTATACATTTTGTAATTTTAAACTTTAAAAAACTTCAGATTTAAATCTATAGAACTTAAAATAAGTACGGCGGGGCACAGATTGATTTCTACAGCGCCACCTACAATAAATTACGATTCTGCGAAAACTTCTATGGAGATTTAAAAAATTCAATAAACTTATCATTCTGCAACGAAGCATAAATGAATCACCAATGGAGAGTAAGTATCTACTGTTTGCTAGCAACACTTCCCTCTGCCCTCGAAAATATCAGAGAAGTTTGACAGTCCAAAAGCAGTGTCAACAATTTTTATTATTTAACATGTACATACTTGCCAGATAATGGGTAAAATCAAAACTATACTTTTCACTTGACCTTATTGGGGTTTTTGATGGGATATTTCCTATGGTCCTTACTGTTTGTCGTTGCAGTTGTCTTCCATATATGCGTCTCTTTTTTCACAAAATTTATGTAATGCAGGCTTTGAAATACTGGATTATAGAATACGTCCTTACTAATATCAGTGAATGAAAGTCCAATACAAAATCAGAATCCTAAAATCACAATCAAATCCCTTTCAAATTCTTGTAAACTATAAAACAGAACATTTTTACGAGAAGAGGAAAGTCGGTCAAATGCAAAAAGACTTTATCAACCTTTTCTTTTATTTGTCCTGCATTACTGTTTGATACAATAGCCTATACTAATTTGTTCATCTGAAATAAAATCCATTTAATCTCTTGATTTTTTAGTAAAATTCATAGGAATATCCCAGAATTCTCTTGTTTTGATTGGTATTTTTATCTTTAAGTGCAGAGATATTTTGTTATACATCTTAGGTTTTAAACAAAAATATGTGTTAAAGTTTAATTGAACCTGCACCAAGAAGGTCAGCATGTCATTTAAAGATAGAGTGTCCCTGAAAATAAGTTTTATGGAAAACGTAAAATTTATTCGGAATGGTCTAGATTGAGGATAAAAAGGAGTAATAGAAAGTTTAAGTTGAAAATATGCAGTAACCACCATAATATTGTCAAATTTATAAAATCAAATCTCCATATCCCTCTATTGTAAAAACGCAATACATTGTAGGTAGCTAGTGGAATGGAATAGAGCTGCGCACCTCAAATTAAAAATTACGTTTTCAAACGGCTATAACAACGAATGTATGCGTTAAATTCCAACGAAAATTTGAATTTATACAAATGAGAATGTAAACTTTCATATCAAAAGAAAGATTTTGCATTACAATTTTCTTTTTATCTTAATTAATTTTCAGGGACACCGTACCTTGAAGTATTCGCGGAAGTGATTTAGAATCAATAAAAGCCTTCCGGTAACTTGTAAGATGAAACAAATATTCTCAACTCACTACCTGAAGTGTAGATTAAATAAAGGCTTGTCTTATGACAGAATGTTTATTTGAATTGGGAATTCTCTTAATCTTATCTTAACTGGTCATTTTGCAACTTCAGTCTATCGTGGATACAATATGAGGTCACAGGATTTTCAGACAGGTCATAAAGATTTATCAAAGTCAAAACACTCCATCAGTCCATTAAAAATCTTCAATAGTGTTCACTATCCTTCTTTACACAAATGTCTGATCCTGAAGAATGATTTATGCGAATTATTTACCTGTGACGTATCAACATCGAAACCCAAGGAAAAATATCAAGGATGCGCATCTTTAAAAACAGATAGGGTATTTCCATTACGCATGCGCAATGGTAAGAGGAACTTGGAGAAAAGTAAATAAACAACACGTGGTCAAATTATATGACATATCGACCCAAACTTATAATTCTTTTCAATGATACTTGGATGAAAATTAATACAAGCAGTAATGTGAAGTATTATTATTTGACATGCTGAAAACCATCAATGAATCTGAGATTTTTCTTATTTTTTATGTTTTGCCTTAAAGTTGGAATTACCCCTGAGGATTCCAAGAAGGTAGGTGTCAGCATTTTCCCCCTTTTTTATACAGTTTTAATTTGTAATAGCCTTAATGGCAACAATGTTGGTTAAAAACCATTTGCTTCTTGAAACTAGAATGTTTTCTTTCATCACTATGAAAGATGCACTCATCAGTTATTCAGTCGAGAAGGTAAATTTCGTGTCTAAACTACCGTCTTAAATGTAATATGTCTTCAAAGTGATGGCATCCTTTATTGAAACCGGTCAAATTTACAGATTGGACCAGGCATGCACGTTTCGGGTATTGAACCCTCGTCAGTGATCCAAACAGTGAAAACATATTCAAAAGATTTGAAGGAAGGATGGATATGATGCATTAGGACTTACTTTTTTTTTTAAGTTCATGTAATTGAATGATAGTGAATTTTGAATGCTTAAGAAGAACACGATCAAATATATAACAGTTATAGATAATAAAAAAAAATATATATAATAACATTTTTTAAACATCAATTTTAAAATAAATGTGTATTGATTGTGAGTTTCGGATTCTTATTTTGGATTTTACCTTCAAATGCTTCCCTGACATGGTCGCCATAACACTTTCTATTTAGATTTATCCTAAGATAGTGCATGTTTTGTAGATTTTTTTTTCATTTCACTAAACTATTAATAGTCATTCTCTGTAAGGACCAAAATCGTTCGGCATGGCATGTCATGGATTTTGATGATTTTCGGTATAATGGGTATATATTAAGTACTGACCATGAAAATAACACTTTTCAGCCAATGTGACCTCTGGTTGCCATGGTAACGAGGTCATTCTATTTATAGCACTTTTGGGACCATGAAATAAGCCAGCTCCGGAGACTTCGTTGCAATGGATACCACTGTAACAGCTTGTTCATCTTTATATAATCTATTCTTCCTTACTTCCATTCTTACTTAGTACACTTAGATATGTGATATTTATTACAGGAACCTTATTGTATTAAGCCAAAATAAGTCAAAATGAAGCGAAAAATAGAGGTGAAAATAAGGGCCAATTTAGTGTGTTTTTGACCATTTTCAATCTGAAATATTACAAAAGGCACCAATAGGAGACTAGTGATTTTCATCAATGGAAATGTATGTTTATTGACAAATAAAATGAACGAAAAATTGGAGTGGGCATTTAAGAGTTTTACCTAAATTCTGTCGTCAAAGACCGTTGCCATGACAACAGTAGACCTTTTTGCTTGTTTCATATTATCTTTGAAATTGATTTTATTCCTCTTTAGAGCTACATAAGATTGTCAAAAAGTGTGCATGTATAGATATGACTTATATCTTTTACATAAGAACAATTAAAATGTTCAAAGTCATTGGCTTGATGTTCAAGGTCATTTATACTTTGAGACTCAAATTTTGCATAAAATATTGATTTTTTAATTTTTTTGTTACCGATTTTAGTGATTTTTTTATTTAAATATTTTCATAGGTCATAAATATTATGAAAGCACATGAATATAAGAAAGACAAATCTTAGAATTTATTGAATTGTCGCAATTCAATAGGAAAATATTTTTCCGTCAAAAAACAAGAAAAATACAGCTTTCGTCCCTTTTATATCAAAATACTCACCAAGAATTTAGATATTTGAAGATGTGAAGAAACGTTATCAATAGTTCTAAGAAATAAGTGATACATTTATCATTTTATGGCAAATAACTGTTAAGTTCAATATTTCAAGGTTTCTAAAATATTGACACCTTCATTTTATGAAAAATCAGGATTTTTCGTCGATTCTGGTCACTTAAAGTTTAATGACCTTGAAAATTCAGTGGGTGACCTTGAAATATTTTCAAGGTCATTTTTATATCAAAACGCCTCTGATAGATGTTTACATGAACTTCTGTTCCAATATCATGCGTAGATAGTTTGATAGAGGTTGTGTTTAAATTCATCGTATTGAAACCTTTCAGCCAATTGTTGCCATAGCAACTAAATTTGATGCTGCTTTGCATATAAAAGGACAAATTAGCCCAATTATTTTTTTATATTCATGTAGAGTTCAAAGATGATACTAATTGGATAACTAGAATTTGGACTTCAAAAATTGGTGCTTTTATGAAATTTTCAACCTTGTAAAACAATAAAAACATGCAAAAAAGGGTCTTTGAGTGCCCAAAACAAAGCCTTTTGATACCCTGTTTTGGCCCAATTTTTCATCTTGTATACATGAGGCATCCGAGATGAATGTAAAAAACTTTACAAATATGCATAATAATAAGGATTAAAAGAAAATAATCAAAGCAATTTAAGATTTAAAATGTACCTGTTTCCATGGTAACGAAGCCTACAAATATGCCTTGTCCTATAGATTTTCCCGATTTTTGAAACTTCAGACACGGTTACCATGGCAACGACAACCTTTTTGAAAAAACTGGGGTTGATTTACATACTAGTACTTCATATTGAACTTCCATACCAAAAATCCATGACATGCCGTGCCAACATGTTTTGAAATTCTTTGGTTCTTACAGAGAATTGCTGTTAAAACGTTTTTAATTTCTTTATTTCCCCGTCATTCATCTATTTTACACTTGACTAAACAATACTTCCTTCAAATTTCTCTTCTGTTTTTTTTAATCCTAATCATTGGTGTTATGGTTTTTTCTAGATATTTTCCTTTTACACATTTTAAACTGTTATATGGATTTACTTCATATCTTGATATTTGAAATCATCTTTTGGGTTTCAGTACAGGTAAGAGAAACTGCGTATTCTAGACTCTATAACATCAATATTTAGTTAATTATTTAATGTAAGGTAAAACAAATCTTCAATGTACTCATATGATAGTACAATTCTACTTTCTGCACAATAACTGTTTGAAATTGGAAAAATCACTTTCTTACATACCAGTCGGTTCATTTTAACATTTATTGTGTAATAGCTGCTCTGAATAAACAGTCCTCTGTACACAATCATTTTGAAATATTGTGAGAGATACATGTTTGTATAATAAATAGTATTCTCCAAGTCCACGAGGGCACATGTAGCCAAGTTCGATCAACTTTGGTTGATCGTCTGTCTCTTCAACGCATTTGAAATTTTCTGTTATAAAAGTTCTTAAAATTTCTAAAACGTGAGTCCTGTAGCATCATATCCCACCCATTCTGCGACGTCTTTTGGTACATTTTGGACATAATAATTTTCATACTTTTTCGCCATATTATATTTTTTAGACTGAGGATCACTGACGAGGGTTTAGTACCCGAAACGTGCATGTCTGGTTCATGCTGTAAATTTATCAGGTTTTAAATGATGCTATTGAATTTAAAGACGTTTAACATTAATAATAATCCATGCCAAAATGATAGGTGATCTGTATTGATTGCTCAGTATTGAAAAAAGGAGTTTAGGAGTGAATAAAAAGAATACGGAAGTTTTCCACTTTTCCACACAAGGCATCACGCGTTGATTCTTCTCTACCTTTTTTGAATAAACTTTAATCGAAACTTGTGTATCCTAGAGTGATCAATTCATAGGAGTTATGTTGGGGACTTACTTCTTTTCATATTTTCTTTCTATCCATTGTTGATTCATATTGCTTTTATGCAATTATTTAGATAACAATTTGAGAGGTGCATGAGTTCATGATGCTTTTTAGATCTCCAATTGTGTTCTTGCCTACGTTTTCGCCAATTCCAAATACGTGTTTGTCACACATTGGCGTTTGAATGTTCGATTTTATGTTTAATAGAGAACTTTAAATGATCCATCTTCAATGTTTTATAATATTTTGAAGTGTAAATGTTTTCACCGACAATGGTTAAGTACCCAAAACGTGCAAATCTAATCCATGCTGCAAATTTATCTGTTCTTAAATTATGCTATTGAATTTGAAGACATTTAACATTCACGGGGAAATTGTGCAAATTCTGATATATACGAATATTTTTCTCATAAACCTTCTTAACACCAGTATCTCTCATTCCATTTTTGGCGGGATTGCAAGGCAATTCCGGTCTATAGATTGACGATGTCCGTCTGCCGTCAACATTTTGGTTAAAGTTTCTGGTTGAGGCAAAATCTAAGGAACTATATGCAGAAGAAACTTTATATTATACATGAAGGTTGCCCATGACAAGACCTTTCAATTTATGCCGTAATATTTGACCTAGTGACCTTGACCTTGGACTTTGACCTAGTTAAAGATTTTGGTTAAAGTTCCTGGTTTAAGCAAAATCTATGGAACTGTATGCAGTAGAACCTTTATGTTATACATGTATGTTGCCCATGACGAGATCTTTCAATTTATGCCGTAACATTGGACTTAGTGACCTTGGACTTTGACCTAGTTAAAGATTTTGGTTAAAGTTTCTGGTTTAAGCAAAATCTAAGGAACTGTATGCAGTAGAAACCTTATATTATACATTTAGGTTGCCCATGATGAGACCTTTCAATTTATGCCATTACATTGGACCTAGTGACCTTGACCTTGGACTTTGACCTAGTTAAAGATTTTGATTAAAGTTTCTGTTTAAGCAAAATCTAAGGAAATGTATGCAGTAGAAACATTATATTTTACATTTGGGTTGCCCATGATGAGACCTTTCAATTTATGCCGTAACATTGGACCTAGTGACTTTGACCTTGGACTTTGACCTAGTTAAAGGTTTTGGTTAAAGTTTCTGGTTTAAGCAAAATCTAAGGAGCTGTATGCAGTAGAAACCTTATATTATACATTTAGGTTGCCCATGATGAGACCTTTCAATTTATGCCATAACATTGGACCTAGTGACCTTGACCTTGGACTTTGACCTAGTTAAAGATTTTGGTTAAAGTTCCTGGTTTAAGCAAAATCTAAGGAACCGTATGCAGTAGAAACTTTATATGATACATGTAGGTTGCCCATGATGAGACCTTTCAGTTTATGCCAAAACATTTGACCCAGTGACCTTGACCATGGACTTTGACCTAGTTAAAGACTTTGGTTTAAGTTCCTGGTTTAAGCAAAATCTAAGGAACTGTATACAGTAGAAACTTTATATTATACACGTAGGTTGCCTCTGACAAGACCTCTCAATGTATGCTGTAATATTTGACTTAGTGACCTTGACCCAGTTGGTGACAAAAACTTACTTTGCAATCCGGCCATACCGTCTTTAGCGGTGTTTTATTAATCTTTATTTTAAAAAAAGGCGCTACTAAAATGCATTAAATTTTAGCCGTGTCTGAAATTCACTTCGGGATTATAAAAGTACCACTTATGCAGATTTACTATCCGAAGCACGTGTCTGGTGCAAATAAAATGGTTTGAAATTTTCTTCATGAAGGTAAAGAAGTGGAACACACTTCCGTATTATTATTACAATCAGTGAATACAAGTCAAACACAAAACCTTAATCCAAATTTCACAAGCAATAGGCCTACACATTTTTGAAAGAATATACAAAACAACTTAATGGAGAAATGAGAAGGTTGTGCGCACGTAATCCAGGATAACCACACCATTTGCTACTTGCGTGGCAGATGGACGTCCAAATTCGGCACCGGTTACCCATTGGTCTCGTTGGTTTAGGTGTAGTCTTTTGTGTTTCATGTTTATATGTCATGTGTCTCTTTTCCGTCTCATGGTATGCTCGTCTTTAGTGTTTTCGCATCGGGTGTTTTCGTGTTTTGGCCGTCAGACAGTGCATGAACTTTATATACTGTTTTCATCTTCGTGCTTTAACATCGACGGCGGGTGCGGCTAGCCAACAGGGGATGCTTACTCCTCCCGGGCACCTGGTCCCACCTCTAGCTTGCTAGGGGTCCGTCGATGCTTAATTTTGTGCTCTATTGTGAGTGCTGTTGAGATTATCGTCAGGATCTTCTTTAACTCATTTGTGTCACACTTATGCCCTTTGCCGTGTGGAGCTCGTAAAAAAGTTCCCCGCGAGGGTTTTGACAGTAAGTGTTTTGAATATATTTCCCTGACATTGTCGCCATAGCACTTTCTACATAGACATAACGTCAGACAGTGCATGAACTTTATATACTGTTTTCATCTTCGTGCTTTAACATCGACGGCGGGTGCGGCTAGCCAACAGGGGATGCTTACTCCTTTTATACCGGCTAGCCAACAGGGGATGCTTACGCCTTTTATACCGTGGATATGATCCTAATGTCACCAGACGGACACTAGGCTTGGTACTTGACCAATCTACAGTCTTGTACAAGCGCATCCTTGAGACTTGCACTCTGACTGACTGTGACGACGGGACTCCATGACGGGCCCTGTCCAAACCTCTTTAGAGAAGACAGGGCCCCGACCACCTGTCCTCTCTGAATGTCAGTCGGACTCCTCGGGTGATTACATACATGAGCTCGCTACAGCCGGCAGAGCACGGACTGTATTACGCATGCCCTCTTTTTATATCCATTTACATATTTATCTGTGTCTCTGGGGCCTCTGTGTTTTGCGGTCTTGTTTGTGTGATGTCATCTTACAGTGAGGAGGTTGTTTTACACCACAATTGTACGTTCTTCGAGACCTCTGGGTAATTGGAGAAGTGAGAGGGTTGTGCGCACGTAATCCAGGATAACCACACCATTTGCTACTTGCGTGACAAATGGCCGTCCAAAGTCGGCACCGGTTACCCATTGGTCTCGTCGGTTTATGTGTAGTCTTTTGTGTTTGATGTTTACATGTCGTGTGTCTTCCGTCTCGTGCTGTACTCGTCTTTTGTGTTTTTGCATCGGGTGTTTTGGTGTTTTACTGTTGATGCTGCAACGGGGTCTTGTTGGAGATCTCCTCCCTTCTTTTTATATCTACACTTATTTCGTGTTGCAGTGTGGAGTTGGTAAAGCAATTCCCCGCGACCCGATGTTTGAAGTGTTTTAATTTCATTGTGTTCTCTAACTTAGCTTTGTTGTAGTGTCTTCTACGTAAGACTCTAATTCACTTTTCTTCCATTATCGCATTATGGCATTTTTAAGGTCGCCTCGTATCAAACTAACCCCCTTGAGATTACCCTCTGTCACTACAGTCACTTTACCATCATCGACATTCAACAGTAAAAAACTTTTTTCCTCACCAAGAGTACTCTTATCACCTCTCAAATTTAGACCCCACAGTCGTAGTTTACGCACTACTCCATCTGCAGGCTCTACATTCAACAACAGACACAGAGGGTTCTCAATTATTTCTAAGTGCAAAAGTAAAAGATGCTCGTTGTGTCACCTCATCAACTGCGACTCCATAATAACATCTAGTGTAAATGGGCAGAAATTCAAAATCGAGGTAGACCAAGACATCGATTGATCGTCTCAAGATCTTATTTACGTAATGACTTGAAATGCCAGGGGATGTGGCGCACAATATGTAGGTGAGACAGGCCAACCTTTAAAATCTCGTTTTAGGAACCATTCTTATAAAATCAGAACCTCACGTCAACAAAAACACAGAAACTTTCTTTATAATCACTTTGTTAAATATAATCATTCTATTTCGGATATCACCATTACCCCAGTTCAGACTTTTCCGAAACGTAAAAATGAAAGTAAGACCGAAATTAAAAAACGCCGACTACAAGCTGAACTTGCCTGGATCACCAAACTTCAGACTGCGTACCCTCTTGGTTTAAACGATCAAATTTATGGACAAGGAAACATTTCCTCAGCTTCTACCAATATCAACATCTTTTCAATTCGCCCAAACACTAAAAGGAAATACAGGTCACACGGGAAAAGACGAAACAGACAAAAAAGAAAACGATCTAGAATATACCGCTCTCTCAACGATTTACTTACTATAGCACGCAATGGCGGAAGACATGAGCTGTTACATGCTCTGTCGTCAATACCAGTTATGCACTTGAAATCTATCTTGGATGAAGCAGAGGTTGCATTCTTAAGAAACACTGACTGATTCAGACTTAATATCATTGTCTCATTCGCACAGTATAAACTTTATCCTATTGTGAAAAACACCTCACCGAAAAGACGATTCATAAAAGTCCCGTTTATTAACAAAGGTTTTGATCTTCTAAACATCTCTAATATTTTTCGGGATCATCGCGTACAAAGTACCATTCCTCAATATTTTGAAAATTTAGAGCCACCTCTTATTTGTTATAAGTACAAGAAACCTATTCGAAACTTTGTTTTTAACTATAATAAAGTTACAACGGATCCTGACATACTTGAATCGTGTCCTGCTTCTTGAGAATGTGCAACTTCTAAATATCTCTACAAACCAGCTGGCCATGTCGTTACAGGTGACTTTTCAATTATCCAAGACAGACAGCTCCGTGGTCTTCTTAAAAAAGGACCTAAGTATAGAATCCCATCCAAGATAGATTTTGTCAAATGCCGTGAAGTGCTTACGGAAGCCTTAGATAATTATACGAAAAGATGGTGTAAATCAGAAGGAGTCGAACCGCATGCTCTGAATGACTGGAAAAATCTCATTTTAGATATAACGGATATTCGAATAGATAACTTCCATAAAAACCCTCATCTTTTTCAAAATCCACGTTCCAAATCAGAAAGATATTTCAAATCCAAACTAAGTAAATTACATGAAAAATATGTCTTTGCACCAGCTGATAAAGCAGCAAACAACACCATTATCATTTGAAAACGTTACTACATATCAACTTTGATTTCGGAACTTTCGTCTACTAATACATATATCAAAAGCAATGAAAGTGCATCTAACATTTTAGGCAAGCATAACAGTGAACTGTCTTCATTCAATATCTCTATTTCTAAATTGGATCTCCCAACACTATATTGCATACCGAAACTGCACAAGTCTCCTTACAAATTTCGATTTATTGCTAATTCTAGTAACTGCTCCACTAAAATTTTGTCTAGAAATCTGACGTCAGCACTTACTGCTATTAAAGAACACATAACTAGATATTGTGAAACGGTTCTAAACAGGAACGATGTAAATTTATTTTGGTCTATTAAGAATTCAGGGGATGTGATTGAAAAAATGAAATCTGGAAATTTCCAAGCCAATACGATTTCTTCATACGACTTCTCTAATATGTACACCACACTTCCTCATGACAAAATTAATGATCGATTATCTAATCTCATTAAATGGTGTTTTGATCGAGAGCGAAAAACTTACATTTGTACATCTGAATCGAAGGGTTTCTTCTCCTCGACAGACTACAAATCATACAAATCATGGACATGTAGTGACCTGTGTAATGCCTTGTCCTTCCTCTTGGACAATATTTATGTTAGATTTGGTGAGGATCTATACAAGCAGGTTGTAGGAATTCCTATGGGTACTAACTGTGCGCCTCTTGTTGCAGATTTATTTTTATACACTTATGAAAAAGAATTTATCCAAAATCTTCAAAAGCAAAGAAAATTTGATGAGCTGAAATGTTTCAATAATACTTCTAGGTATCTGGATGATATTCTAACCATTGACAATCCTGCTTTTGAATTATATAAGAATGAAATTTATCCACAAGAATTAACCCTTAACAAGGCAAACCTTTCAAATACAGAAACACCCTTTTTGGACCTAAATATCAAAATTGTAAACGGAAAGATTCATACAAGTGTATATGACAAAAGGGATGATTTTGGATTCAACATAGTAAATTTCCCTTGGCTTGACGGTGATGTTCCAAGATTACCGTCATACGGCATTTACATATCACAGCTCATCCGGTACGCTAGAGCATGCACTGATATTTTGGATTTTCACAGTAGAAATTTACAAATTACCAAAAAAATTTTTAGGTCAAGGTTTCCGCTTTCATAAACTAGTTAAGACTTTCTGGAAATTTTACAAAAATTACAGTCAACTTCTTTTAAAATTCGGATCTATACATGCAACAGAGTACATTACTATGGGTATTACACAACCTGTCTTTTATGGTGATATGATAAACAAAATAAAAAGGATCAAAGGTAGGCAGCATAACCATCGAAAATGCGTCAGAATCATCAAACGCCTTTTATACCGTGGATATGATCCTAATGTCACCAGACGGACACTAGGCTTGGTACTTGACCAATCTACAGTCTTGTACAAGCGCATCCTTGAGACTTGCACTCTGACTGACTGTGACGACGGGACTCCATGACGGGCCCTGTCCAAACCTCTTTAGAGAAGACAGGGCCCCGACCACCTGTCCTCTCTGAATGTCAGTCGGACTCCTCGGGTGATTACATACATGAGCTCGCTACAGCCGGCAGAGCACGGACTGTATTACGCATGCCCTCTTTTTATATCCATTTACATATTTATCTGTGTCTCTGGGGCCTGTGTTTTGCGGTCTTGTTTGTGTGATGTCATCTTACAGTGAGGAGGTTGTTTTACACCACAATTGTACGTTCTTCGAGACCTCTGGGTAATTGGAGAAGTGAGAGGGTTGTGCGCACGTAATCCAGGATAACCACACCATTTGCTACTTGCGTGACAAATGGCCGTCCAAAGTCGGCACCGGTTACCCATTGGTCTCGTCGGTTTATGTGTAGTCTTTTGTGTTTGATGTTTACATGTCGTGTGTCTTCCGTCTCGTGCTGTACTCGTCTTTTGTGTTTTTGCATCGGGTGTTTTGGTGTTTTACTGTTGATGCTGCAACGGGGTCTTGTTGGAGATCTCCTCCCTTCTTTTTACTCCTCCCGGGCACCTGGTCCCACCTCTAGCTTGCTAGGGGTCCGTCGATGCTTAATTTTGTGCTCTATTGTGAGTGCTGTTGAGATTATCGTCAGGATCTTCTTTAACTCATTTGTGTCACACTTATGCCCTTTGCCGTGTGGAGCTCGTAAAAAAGTTCCCCGCGAGGGGTTTGACAGTAAGTGTTTTGAATATATTTCCCTGACATTGTCGCCATAGCACTTTCTACATAGACATAACGTCAGACAGTGCATGAACTTTATATACTGTTTTCATCTTCGTGCTTTAACATCGACGGCGGGTGCGGCTAGCCAACAGGGGATGCTTACTCCTCCCGGGCACCTGGTCCCACCTCTAGCTTGCTAGGGGTCCGTCGATGCTTAATTTTGTGCTCTATTGTGAGTGCTGTTGAGATTATCGTCAGGATCTTCTTTAACTCATTGCTGTTGGTGCTGCAACAGGGTCTTGTTGGAGATCCCCTCCTTTCTCCTACCTAATGAAAAAAGAAAATGCGAATTAACAGATGGCGACAGTTTTGTTGTACAAGACATTGATCTAATTCCACAAAACTCTTTTTTGTTCCTTTCTCAAGAGTATGTATTCATATCTTTCCTAATATTCATTTTCAGTTGTTTGCATCTACTCGTTAAACTATTAACCTACTAATACTGACGACTATGAATTCAATAAAACAAGTAATAACAGAAATCGCTATTCCGAAAATCATAAACGGATGGAAATTAATTAATTAATCAATTAAATCAATTAATTAATCAATTAAAAAAAAGTATATTGAACTATTGTCGCTGCAATTCCGCAAATGATTGGTAAACACTTTTAGGAACCAAAAAGAAATACATATAAAAAGGAAGACCGGGAATTTAAATGATACATAAAATTAAAATTTGTTGAATTGATGTAAATATAAAATTGAACAAGATATAATCGTATTAGTGTAGGAACAATTTTAAGGTTTATTTGCGATGGTCATTTTGGATGCTCGAATCATACAAAAATATCAGTAGAGAACTTTGATGTTCCAAGATTACCGTCATACGGCATGTACATATCACAGCTCATCCGGTACGCTAGAGCATGTACTGATATTTTGGATTTTCACAGTAGAAATTTACAAATTACCAAAAAACTTTTAGGTCAAGGTTTCCGCTTTCATAAACTAGTAAAGACTTTCTGGAAATTTTACAAAAATTACAGTCAACTTCTTTTAAAATTCGGATCTGTACATGCAACATTGTACATTACTATGGGTATTACACAACCTGTCTTTTATGGTGATTTGATAAACAAAATAAAAAGGATCAAAGGTAGGCAGCATAACCATTGAAAATGCGTCAGAATCATCAAACGCCTTTTATACCGTGGATATGATCCTAATGTCACCAGACGGACACTAGACTTGGTACTTGACCAATCTACAGTCTTGACAAGCGCATCCTTGAGACTTGCACTCTGACTGACTGTGACGACGGGACTCCATGACGGGCCCTGTCCAAACCTCTTTAGAGAAGACAGGGCCCCGACCACCTGTCCTCTCTGAATGTCAGTCGGACTCCTCGGGTGATTACATACATGAGCTCGCTACAGCCGGCAGAGCACGGACTGTATTACGCATGCCCTCGTTTTATATCCATGTACATATTCATCTGTGTCTCTGGGGCCTCTGCGTTTCGCGGTCTTGTTTGTGTGATATCATCTTACAGTGAGGAGGTTGTTTTACACCGCAACTGTACGTTCTTCGAGACCTCTGGGTAATTGGAGAAGTGAGAGGGTTGTGCGCACGTAATTCAGGATAACCACACCATTTCCTACTTGCGTGACAGATGGCCGTCCAAAGTCGGCATCGGTTACCCATTGGTCTCGTCGGTTTATGTGTAGTCTTTTGTGTTTGATGTTTACATGTCGTGTGTCTCTTTTCCTTATCGTGCTGTACTCGTCTTTTGTGTTTTTGCATCGGGTGTTTTGGTGTTTTACTGTTGATGCTGCAACGGGGTCTTGTTGGAGATCTCCTCCCTTCTTTTGAGAACGAAAATAATTATTGTATCAATTGTGTTTGATTCTATTACTAAGATTTAAGTTGTGTAGTCGCGTACCGTTCGAAGACTTGTTGAGTACACCCGCACGATCCCAACTAACGAAAGGCACACCAAAAAACAATCATATCAATATACTAAAAGTAAAAAAAAAATAAACGTCAAATATCAGGTAGGAAATTATGCCGTATATGGAAGTTGACCTATTTCAATTTGCGGATACATATATACTACACCGTGTCTCGTGATAGCCCTCTCAAACAATGGAATACCGCCATCCGATAAACACTCATGACGTATACATAAACAAGTATACGTGTTTCGTCAAATATTTCAATCGGCAACATAAACTCGTTCGGTAGTCAAATTCTGTCACAATTTTGTAAATTTTATGGCAGAATATCGTTCTTGCATATGTTTAAGAAAATTTGGCCGTGTCAGAACTTGCATTTTGTCCTCAATTTGCCCTTTATAGGTTCATACATTACATCACCCCTACAGTACACATACACAACAAGGCTATCATTATATTATTACTAATGTATGGAATAATTCTGATGAAAGATGAGACATATTACAAGATGAAACGGTTGTCTGCAATGTTTGGCTTATATATATATATTACATATTTCGACGGAACCACGAGTAACATAACTTTGGTACCGGTTCTTTGACCAATATGTCTCCCTTTAGACACATCTCTCGCAAAAATATCTGTTCATCTTTGAAATTCGGATGAAACCTTTTGCTAAGAATAGTTTCTTATTTTCAATTTTTGATCAACTACTAAAATGGAACATCCTCCACACTCATGCAACGGATCTGCAAACAGCGAAGGGTTTAAATTCCTTTTCATTACGAAAAAGAGCAGAATAACGTAAAGATACAAAGCCCTCATGGCGAGTGCATTTCACATTAGTAGAATATCTTGTTCAGAAAGGCATTCAAAATTCATGAATTTCAAGAATGAATGAGAGATATTTTACCTGGATTTGCTATTCTAAGGTTCATGAATGGGGGTCATATACTTGATAACCTTATACAATTACCTTTGAGTACAAAATACATGTTTTGAACATACATGTATGCAAAAATAATATTATGCCATTAAATTCAAAACATTGTGACAGAATTTTGACAGCGAGTTTATGTTTACTATTGGAATGTTTGACGAAACACGTGTACTTGTTTATGTATACGTCAGACTGTTTATCGGATGGCGATATTCCATTGGCTGAGAGGGCTGTCACGAGACACGGTGTAGTATATATATATATACCCATATTGAAAGGGGTCAACTTCCAGATACGGCATAATCTCCTACCTGAATATAGAATGGAATACCGAAGGTAATAAAAGTTGATGCTGGACATCTTGGGAGTTCGCTTCTTTTCATATGGTGGAGGTTTTTGTTTGTTTGCTTTGGTTCCTGTTTTGTCCTGATTTTGTATGCCTTCGGTTTCTGATTTTTGAATTATCGATTTTGTGCTGTATACAGGGATATGGTCATTATCCATATTTGTCATTCAAAGTAATTGAATATGAAATGAAGCCTACGCTAACGCAGCAAGATACGCTCGTCGGGATAAATTGGTCATTATTAAGTTCAGTTGAAAAAATCCATAACATAAAAGTTCCATAACTCTATAATGTCAAATAAGTTATCCTGAATTTGAATTCCTTGTATATTCTTATCATGAGTTAAAATGTCATGAAAAGCCCAAAAAGACCTTTGACCTTGAAAATCTATAGGGTTCTTTGTCTTACTATACTTAATCCAAATGGTAAATTTGAAGTTCCTAGCTCAACTGGTTAGGGCTCTATCTTGTTTACAAGGTAAAGGTATGAAGATATTGAACCCTCGATCCTTCTCCTGACGCATAATTTCTCATTATTTTTTTATGACAAAAGATATCAAAACCCGTTACATATGTGAAAGAATATACTTCTTTCTAAGGATATGAAATTTCAAAACATTATGACCAAAAATACATTTTTAATGAATATTTAAAATATCTTCACCAAAAAAATATAATTTTAGCCCAGAAATTACCTTGACCTGTGACCTTGAAAATCAATTGGTTTCTACTTCTTCTCATACTTAATCAACATGGTGAATTTGAAGTTACTACAACTGGTTCGGGCTCTTCCCTGTTAACAAGGGAAACTACATATTTGCACATTTTGAACCACCCCATTTTCCCTTACGCATAAGTTCTAAATTTTCTGACAAAAGATATAAAAACCCGTTACATAGGTGAAAGAATATACTTTCTTCTTGATGCATCTGAGGTTTCAAAATATTTTGACACCAAAGAAGATTTTAAATGAATTTAAAAAAAAATATTTTCACAAATAATCCATTTTTAGCCAAGAAATGCCATTGTCCTGATACCTTGAAAATCAATATGATTATTCGTTTTCTTATTCTTAATCCGAGGTTCCTGGTGCCAATGGTTTGGGTTCTATCTTGTTGCAAGTTAAAAGAATGCATATATTGACCCCCCTCACGCATAATTTTTATGCCCCCGGAATCAAAGATTCGGGGGCATATAGTTTTTGGCCTGTCCGTCTGTTTGTCCGAAAAACTTTAACATTGGACATAACTTTTGAATGGGTGGTGATATAGCTTTCATATTTCACATGTGAATTCCTTGTGACAAGACCTTTCCATTGATACAAAAATTTTTGACCTCGTGACCTTGACCTTGACCTTTGACCTACTATTGAAAAACTTTAACATTGGGCATAACTTTTAAATGGTACGTGATAGGGCTTTCATATTTCACATGTGTATTCCTTGTGACAAGACCTTTCCATTGATACCAAAATTTTTGACCTCGTGACCTTGACCTTTGACCTACTCCGCAAAAACTTTTAACATTGGGCATAACTTTTTAAATGGCAAGGGATAGGGCTTTCATATTTCACATGTATTCCTTATGACAAGACCTTTCCATAGATACCAAAATTTTTGACCTCATGACCGTGACCTTGACCTTTGACCTACTTCTCAAAAACTTAAACATTGGGCATAACTTTTGAATGGTAAGTGATAAGGCTTTCATATTTCACATATGACTTTGCTATTTTAAGATCTTTCTATTGATACCAAAGATTTTGACCTCGACTTTGATCTACTTTACAGAAACTTTAACATTGGTAATAAATTTTGAATGGTAAGCGATAGGGATTTGATATTTCGCATGTGTATTCCTTGTCACAAGATTTTTGCATCGATACCAAAAAAATCTTAACCAAGTGACCCTGACCTTAACTTTTCACATACATGTTCTTAACAGAAAATGGTTTTTATACTAACAAAGATGCCACCGGGGGCATTCGTGTTTCACAAACACAGGCTTTATTCAATTTTCTGACATAAGATATAAAAACTCGTTACACATGTTTCAGAAAATATTTAATTTTCCTTGGAGCATATGAAATTTAAAAGCATTTTGACCAAAAATATATTTTAAATGAATTTTTAAAATATTTTCACAAAATAAACTATTTTAAGCTCCAAAATGAACTTGACCTATGACCTTGAAAATTAAGAGCGATCTTCATCTTATTATACTCAATCCACATAGTAAATTTGAAATTCCTAGCTCAACTGGTTTTGGCTCTATTTTGTTTACAAGGGTCGGTCGGACGGACGGACGGACGTATACTAAACCAGGGAGTTTAGGATACAAATAAGTACAAAATATTGTAGGGTCAAAGTATATTAATTCTTTGCGCCACCAAGGAACCTCCTACTGATTAAAAAATTGTTTGAATTTCCAATCAATACACTTCGTCTTCCGGCTGTTAAGGCTGATTGCTTTACAATTCTCATAATCCGGACGATGTGCGGTAATACTTTCTATTTTGATTATTATACCGGTAACTCATTTTATCTTAAAATCATCATTAGGTGTGTATTGTTGATTATATTATATTTGTATGCATAACAAGCTTGTATTCAAACAAAGATAACCTACGCGTATAGGTATAATTAAAGTAGAACTTTCAAATACGTACTTTTTACAGCAATGATGGCGAGCTGTAGGTTGAATCGTACAACTACACAGTGTTCTGTTGGGACCATCAATGAAGCAATAGCAACACCAATTATGCAGTTTTTGGGAGGCTTTGTTGGAAATGTTCTTGCTTTATTCATCTTGATCAAGACGAAGAAAAACCACAAATGGAAGCCTTTTTATCGTTTGGTATGCGCTCTTGCTATAACCGATGCCACTGTTTCGAGCCTTGTGTATCCATTTTCTATAACAAGGTACGCTACAAATTTCACATACTGCTATTCGGTCACTGTGTGTTACCACGTGGCGTTTATTCTTTCCTTTGCATTTCTTGGATCAGCCTTAATCGTCACTGCCATCTCTTTTGACCGATTTCTTGCAATACTCTTTCCGTTCAAATACGACTCATCGAGGAAAATACAACGGACAACTGTGATGATATTCAGCAGCTGGATTCTAACTGCAGTAATTTGTACACTACCCTTAGTCGGAGTTGGAGAAGTCAAATTCTACTATCCAGAGACTTGGTGTTTTATTGACTTCACGAGCAAGGAATCCTCAAACGAATTAATAACTTATATATACGCACTACTGGGTCTTGTACTGTTTGTTTTGACATTCGTTTTTAATCTGTCTGTGATCATCGCTCTCATAAGAAGAATAAGACAGAGTAAGAAGAGATTAGGTAATCAGAAACACTTGAAGTCAGACGTCTACAACGTAGTATTTCTGTTTGGGATAGTTTTGGTGTTCAGTGCCTGCTGGGTACCCCTAACTGTACGTATAACTATTCTATATTTTGTATTTTTTAAAGTCCAAACAATTGTACTTCCTTAAATGTAGAACTTCATTTCAAACCAGAAAGCATTCCTACCTTTTTTCGAAATACATTTATGTAACATTCCATGTGAATACGGTTCCTTGTGTAACTTGATGAAAATATCAAACAGGACGAACTTAACTAACAAATGAAACACGTCTAATCCTTGCCAATACATAAAAAGATGTAACTATCGAGACTACTGCCTAAAACAATTATCCAAAATTTTCCTTTTTATAAATTTTATCAGTCATATGTACAATACTCCTATATCTTGAAATCTAAAAATACTGTAGATATTTTTTCACGTTCCCATTCAAAAGTAAGTCAATTCCTCTTCATCATGATTTTATATTTTTCAGACTCGCATGATTTACAATATAAATTCTGAATGCCCAAGTGATGGGCCAACAGAGCTATTGGTTGCACGCCTCGCAATTACTAACTCAATAGTTGACCCTTGGGTCTACATTGTATTGCGGAAGGAGAATTTCGAAAGACTAGAGCAGCTGATCGCCCGTTGTAGGAATACACCTGGTACTGATAACGAAGCCGTAACCCTACCAACTGTTGCTTCTACGCAGTCTCTTGATAAAATTTCAGCAAAGCTATCTGAAGTTCCTTAGTCTTGAAATAGAGATGTACTGTATGTCTCTTATCAGCTTTACATTTGAACGCAATCAGGTTTACCACGCAGTGTTATCTATGTCATGTATGTAGAAGATCTTCTATAAAATCTTTTTTTTTTCATTTGATGTCTATGTCAATTTGAATTTAATATGAAATTCAAAAACTACTAGTGTTTTCTTTTTTAATGTTTCAAAGAAGAATGTAGCTACGTCCGCAGTGTGTGTTTCATTGGTACTTTCTGTGTTTCATTGGTACTTCTAGGTAACTGGATGATATTCTTACTATCGACAATCCTGTTTTTGAAAAGTATAAAAATGATATTTATCCATAAGAATTTTATTCTAAACAAGGCAAACGCTACAAACACAGAAACACCATATTTGGACATAAATATCAAAATTGTTAATGGAGAGATTCATACAAATGTGTATAACAAAAGAGATGATTTTGAATTTAACATAGTAAATTTCCCCTGGCTTGACTGTTATTTTCCTAGATTACCGTCTTATGGTATCTACATTTCACAGCTCATCGGGTATGATAGATCATGTACTGATGTTTTGGATTTTTATAGTAGAAATTTAAAAAGGAGCTGATAAGATAAGACGTAAAATCTGCCCTAAAAAGTGGAATTTTGAAAATGAAAATTTCAAGAAAAATTGTTCGTTAAATTAATATATATATGGTATCCCATCAAAACCCGAAGTTATTTTAGATCTATTACGCATAATATTGCTAATATTTGGGTCAAAACTTGTCTTTTCCTACAGAAATCAATAGAAAACAGAACAATTTTTTTTAACAATGTCTCCCCCCGGAGATACAGAACGCAACTTTTACTGGAGGTGTATATCAATGATACAAAATTTCTGGAAAAGTGGGGCTCTGTATCTCCGGGGGAACACTACCCAAGAGACGAAAAAACAAAAAAGAAAGGGGGTGCATTTGTAAAAGGATCGATCTTTAAGATAATTAAATATGGAAAATTTGACTATCTTTCCTCCTTACTCCATCAAAAAATGTGTTCTAAATACGAATGAAATGTACAACAATTAGAAACGAAATAAACAGGAGCGATGTTGATTTCTCCTCTAATGCGTATTTCGCGCTAAAAAGCTTTTATTATAGCCATTACATACAAGATAAGACCGTGTTTTGAGTTCCTGATTTTATTATTTACCGATTAAAGGAGATAGAACTTCCGAAATGTTTTTCTGATTTACAATATAGATATATTTGATATCTTTTGTTTAATATTTATCCAAAATATTATAAAATTTCTACGTTCTTTTTTTTTTGGTGATATTATCAGTTTTATTACCCGAGTACCCCTTCCTCTTTGGACCTTCATTTTAAAATATTCGGAGTTTTTCATCGAAAAGTAAAACATACAAAAAAGTCTTCAAATACATAATGTCTCAATAATGATTATCTTTTGTCTGCATATGTACCGTCATGCGGAAGAAATACGGCATGAGATTTATGGCTAAAAACGGCACTTATCTTATCAGCTCCTTTCCAAGAAACTTTTAGGACAAGGTTTTCGCTTTCACAAACTAGTAAAGACTTTCTGGAAATTTTACAAAAAAAATATTGTCAACACCTTTGAAATTCGGAACAATACAGGCAAAAGAGTATATTACTTTGGGTATTTCACAACCTGCATTCATGGTGACATAATTAACAAGATAAAAAGGATCAAAGATAGACAACATAACTATTGAAAATGCGTCAGAATCATCAAACGCCTTTATACCGTGGATATGATCCTTATGTCATTAGACGGACACTTGGCTTGGTACTTCACCAATCTACAGTCTTGTACCAGCGCATTCTTAAAACTTGCACTCTGACTGACTGGGACGACGGGACTCCATGACGGGCCCTGTCCAAACTTCTTTAGAGAAGACAGGGCCCCAATCACCTGTCCTCTCTGAATGTCAGTCGGATTCCTCGGGTGATAACATACATGAGCTCGCGGCGGCAGAGCACGGATTGTATTACGTAAGCCCTCTTTTTATATCCATTTACATATTCATATGTGTTGCTTTGGCCCCTGCGATTTGCGGTCTTGTTTGTGTGTGGTCATCTGACATTGAGGAGGTTGTTTTACACCACAATTATATGTTCTTCGAGATCTCTGGGTAATCAGAGAAGTGGGAGGGTTGTGCGCACGTTATCCAGTATAACCACACCCTCTGCTATTTCCTTGGCAAATGACCGTCCTAAGTTGGCACCGGTTGCCCATTGGTCTCGTTGGTTTATTTGTAGTCCTTTGGGTTTTATGTTTCTGTGTTGTGCGTTGACGTTCCTTGTCCCTTTTATGTCTCTTTCTGTGTTTTTGGGGTTTGCTGTTGGTGCTGCAACCTGGTGTTGTTGGAGATCCCCTCCTTTGTTTTACATGCGGCGAGGAATTTAACCATATGTCCTTCCTGATGCGTTATATGCTAAGTATACCAAAGAAGAAGTATCAATTATAGTTAAAGAGTCAACTACCCAGGGGAATATCGCACAAGTAAGTCTCCATTAAAAGGCAATCCCGAATGGAGGCAGGAACAGGTTCCCTGGAGGAGTGAGCGTCTTCTGATTACATGCAACACCCGCTGCGAAAAACAAATAGAAACGTGTCAAATCCGACAATGCCCAAATAGGTAAAATACGGTTAATTTGACAGGAAGTACTCAACAATATCCTTAATCATCCTTGATAAGGAAATATCGAAATAAGCTACACACCAACAGTTGCATCTAAAATTTACAATTACAAACGATTCCTGCAGTGTATTGATTTAAGTAATCCCTCACTACATCCACTTCCCTGCGAATGTTCTTCATCGGATTTCAACTACTCTCCTTGTGGACACGTTATTACTGGTGACCTTAGTATAGTCAAGAACGACAAGTTGAGAGAATTGTTAAAAAAGTGTCCCAAATACAGAGAAAGTATGTCCTTTACATGGAACCAAAATGTCAAAATTATTATGGACTCTTGTGAGGAATATGCAAGACGTTGGGCAAAGAAAGAGGATGTACAGCTCGACACCCTTTCCGAATGGATAAAATCAATCAGAGGGTTACTTTTATCTAGAATTAACCGATTAAAATCAACTGTGAACACCAGATTCGTGTCTATATTTAAAGACCCTGATGTTATCACAGAACTTACCTACCTCCAAGAACATTATGTCATCACACCAGCGGACAAAGCATCAAATAATTACACATTTACTTGCAAAAAGTACTATTTCGACAGTCTAGTTAAAGAGTTGGGTTTAAATTCGACACCTGGAAATCCCACTTACACCCCAACAAACCTTTCTGCCTCTGAAATAATAGATAACCACAAATCAGCTCTTGCTTCCTTTGGCTTCGACACTACCAATTTAGATTTAGATTTACCATACTTATACTGCATACCTAAAATGCATAAGAATCCGTACAAACAACGTTTCATCGCTGGTTCCTCAAAATGTTCTACCAAATCTGTATCGATCTTACTCACCAAAGTTTTATCTGAAATCAAATCTGGGCTACAAAAATATTGTTCGATAGTATATTCTCGCAGTGGTATCAACCAGATGTGGATTTTAAAGAATTCGAAGGAACTTTTAGAACATCTGAAATCCACTCATTTTAGTACAGTCCATTCGATCAAAGCCTTTGATTTTTCGACACTTTACACTACAATTCCACATTCTAAATTGAAAGAAAGACTCGCAAAAATTACAAGTAATGCGTTTACAAGTAAGAACGGTAATCGCAAATACAAATTTATTGTTGTTAACTATGACAAAACCTACTTTGTAAAAGAAAAGTCAGATTCTGAAAATAAGTACACTGAAACAGACATTATTCAGATGTTAAACTTTCTGATCGACAACATTTTTGTGGTGTTTAGAGGAAAGGTCTTCCAGCAAATTGTCGGAATTCCAATGGGGACCAATTGTGCCCCACTCCTTGCCGACATTTTCCTTTACTCGTACGAAGCTGAATTCATTCAATCTTTGGTCTCTGAAGGGAAAAGATACTTAGCTTCTGACTTCAACTTCACTTACAGATACATAGACGATGTGTTGTCCATCAATAATCCAAAATTCGCGGATTACCTGAGCAGTATCTATCCTTCGGAGCTTTAAGTCAAAGAAACTACAGAGACAAATAATTCAGCATCCTATTTGGACATAATGTTGTCCTACGACACTGATGGTCACATGAACACCTCACTCTATGACAAACGTGACGACTTCAATTTCAGCATTACGAACTTTCCTTTTCTGAGTAGCAACATCCCTTCATCGCCTGCTTATGGCGTGTTCATATCTCAGTTGATACGCTATGCCAGAGCAAGTACCAAATATACGGATTTTGTTCTAAGAGCTAGGCGTCTTTCAGATAAGCTTCTCAGTCAGGGATATGTTTGTGACCGACTAACATCGTCACTGAGGAAGTTTTACGGTCGATATCGGGAACTCGTCATACACTATGATGTCCCACTATCCAGAATGGTGGATGATATTCTGTCATAGACCATTTGAACCATCCAACCAAAGATTGTACTCTATATCTTCCAAAATGGAAGTAACCGGATGTGACAGTTCTACCGAATTGAAGCGACGGGTGTTGCATGCAAGCAGGAGATGCTTACTCTTCCTGGGCACCTGGTCTCACTCTCATATCGGGAGTTCGCTTCTTTTCATATGGTGGAGGTTTTTGTTTTTGTTTGCTTTGGTTCCTGTTTTATCCTGGTTTTGTATGCCTTCGGTTTCTGATTTTCTGGATTGTCGATTTTGTACTGTAGACAGGGATATGGTCATTATCCATATTTGTCATGAATAAGTTTTTTGTGGCGACCATGGAGCTTCTTAACTTAAATTCTCTGTAAGAACTAAAAAGGTTTGGTCACGCTTGTTCTCCGATTTTCATGAAATTTCATATATGCCATTTCCCTGTATATAACCTTGATAAAACAGATTTCTGGCTAACCTCTTTGCCCTCAGCAGGAAGAATACTTAGGACATGCTCTTACGCAGCGTATCAGCTGCGAAATGAATACGCCATGAACAGGCGAAAAGGGAACATGAAGGGGAAGTTTGTGATTGTGAAATTAGAATCGTTGCGTAATAGAGAGAAGTGTTCAAATTACCATTGTCACTGATCAATAGTAGTATGTCTAGGTACAAAATGTAGAAGATTCTCAGTTGTCTCTTTTATTTCCAGTTCACTTGTAAATTTAAAGCTAAAGTTAAAGTTATCCTGAATTGTTGGATTATCGAAGGAGAGTACGTCCTCAATGTATCTGTCCGTCCAGTTGAACTGCGTTGCTAGCTACGTTTTGGTGTTTGACAGACAAGACTGTATGGATTCTGCTTCGTATGAACTCGTATGAAGCACGAATAAAGGAATATGTCAGCAAGGAGAGGGCAGAGTCTGTGCCCATTAGAATTCTAACAGTTTGTTGGAATAGTTTGCCATCGACAATAACAGTTCTTTTGAGTTTTTGAGGATCCACATCACAATACGTGTCATCTGGTGAAATAAGGAAAGAGAAATGGTATTTGCCTTTTTACCGTGGATATGATCCTAATGTCACCAGACGGATACTAGGCTTGGTACTTGACCAATCTACATTCTTGTTCCAGCGCATTCTAAAGACTTGCACTCTAACTTACTGTGACGACGGGACTCCATTGCGGGCCCTGTCCAAACCTCTTTAGAAGAGACAGGGCCCCAACAACCTGTCCTCTCCTCGGGTGATAACATACATCAGCTCGCTGCAGCCGGCAGAACACGGACTGTATTACGTACATCCTCTTTTTATATCCATTTACATTTCATCGGTGTTGCTATGACCCCTGCGTTTTGTGGTCCTCTTTGTTTGTGGTCATCTGACGATAAGGAGGTTTTTTAACACCACATTTGTACGTTCTTCGAGACATCTGAATAATTGGATAAGTGAGAGGGTTGTGCACATGTAATCCAGATTAACCACACCGTCCAAAGTCGGCAGCAGTTAACCATTCGTCTCCTTGCTTTATGTGTAGTCTTTTGTGTTTGATGTCTTTATGTCGTACCTCTTTTTTTTTTCGTCTCATGGTGTACTCGTCTTTGTGTTTCCGCATTTGTGTTTTGCTGTTGGTGCTGCGACAGGCTTTGCTCTTTATTCGAAAGTATTAATACCTTGGCCTTACCATATAGCCAGTCCAAATGTATTAATATTTCGAGTCGAGTGCAAAAAGATACAAATACACGAAAACTTTATCGATATTTTCATGATCACTTACCTCAACACAAGATTCGCTGATACTCGAAATATTTCTAATAATTATAATTCCATAATAAGCAAAAAAAAAATTCACTGTCGATAAATGACAGAAGTGGATCAATGCCTAATCCTAAATGTTAATCATTTGATCCACTAATGTCTGAATTCGCTCATTGAAACATGGGATTTTTTCTATGGACGATGTGCATGTCATCCTTGAACTTCGTCTGGTGTGACGCGTGATCGACTTACTACGTCACAATTCTTGGCAGTGTACAAGTGGGTGACCTAGATTTTGACACATGGGTATAGACGGCGTTGTTCGATAATGGAATTTCGATGTGTTTTATAAAAAGCAATAAATAGAATGGACATTTTATGAGAAATTAATATGTGTATGTTCTTATGTAACGTGATGAGCTCTTGTGTTTATCGAAAATTGCAGTACAGTTGGTATGGTACCTTCATATAAGGGAAACGCATTAGGAATGTAAATATATAAGAACATTTTACAATAAAGTAAGTTCTGTTAAACCTATTTCACGTATATTTTACTGAGGGTTGTACAGCTTTGATATTTCTTTGTTGCCCAACATCCCCAATGAAGACCACAATTGTAACTCTGACTTTAATTTCCCTTTTTTATCCCTCCATTCCATTGCCTGTTTGAAATATGCATATATAATTGTTTACTTAATAACCAGAATATTGAAATCAATAGAAACGAAATAAAACAAAGTGTTACAATATCCCCTTGAACAACAATCTGATCAAAAAAATGTCCTTATACCATAGTTGTAAGAATGAATCATTTCAAGTTCTTTCGTTAGCATTAGAAGAGTGTATATGCTCTTCAAGCAACCGTCGTTATAAAAATTGGTCCTGTGGTGAGGCTCGAACTAGCACCTTTTTTGCCACTGGCCCGACGCCCTATCCTCTAGAACACAGCGCCGACGAGCTAAAAAGTTTTGGTTCAGAATATTTGCACCTCGAATGCTTGACAGCTTTTTTCTATTTACCCGTATGAACAAATAAGGAGGAAATCTCCAACACAGTGCAATTTAGTCAAAATGATATCTCGGCATTGATACAAATGAGTAAAAGAGGATCCTGACGATAATCTCGACAGCACTCACAATAGAGCACCGAATTGAGCATCGACGGACCCCTAGCAAGCTAGAGGTGGGATCAGGTGCCCGGGAGGAGTAAGCATCCCCTATTGGCAAGCCGCACCCGCCGTCGATGTTCAGGCACGGAAATGAAAACATTATATACGAAAACATGCACTGTCTGTGGTTTCGTCTATATAGAAAGTGCTATGGCGACCATGTCAGGGAAAATATTCAAAACACTTACTGTCAAACCCCTCGCAGGGAACTTTTTTTTAGAGCTCTACACGGCAAAGGGCATAAGTGTGACACAAATGAGTAAAAGAAGATCCTGACGATAATCTCGACAGCACTCACAATAGAGCACCGAATTGAGCATCGACGGACCCCTAGCAAGCTAGAGGTGGGATCAGGTGCCCGGGAGGAGTAAGCATCCCCTGTTGGTTAGCCGCACCCGCCGTCGATGTTGATGCACGGAAATGAAAACAATATATACGACTACATGCACTGTCTGTGGTTTCGTCTATACAGAAAGTGCTATGGCGACCATGTCAGGCAGCTTTACTCGAGACTTTAGAATTCCAGGGAGTTCAAGCTGGAATATACCCACAAGGTTTCAACAAAGGACAGACAAAACACCCTGGGAGAACGAGAATAATAGAATCTATCACCTCTTTTGTACAGGGACAGGAAAGTCCCACCCGGGTATCAAATGACAAATATGGAAAATGACCTTATCCAAATACACAGTACAAAATCGATAACTCAGGAAATCACAAACCGGCATACAAAATCATGATAAAACAGAAACCAAAACAAACAAATAAAAACATACACCGTATGAAAAGAAGAGAACGCGCAATATATGAGTGAGACAATGTGCCCAGTATATAGGGAAGAGTCAGGTAAAACAGAGGAAATTCTATTTTTCAATTTTGTGTAGGGTACATGCGAGCCTGTAAATAATTATGTTTCTGATGTTCTGATTGGACAATAATTACAAAATTGGTCTTTTTAGAATAGAAACATGTCTTGCTTTACATTAATACAGAAATAATTCCTGAAAACTCATTCATTAATATCTAAAAGCTGTAGAAATTATGCTATTTTAGAGGCAAAAATAACTGCTCCATTTAGTGCAGATTTTAGGGTGACCTTGAACTACACTTCCTGTCTTCAGATTCTAATGATAAAAAGTTTTTATTCTGACATATTTTTGACTCGCTAGCATTGACGGTTAATTTCATGTATAGATTGTAAGCATTGGAAAAGTATATGTGAAATGCGACAAGATTTCGTTAACATTGCGGCCTATGGGAAAATGGACAAAAATGAATTACTGGACTCTCCCCTGTAGGTGCCCCATGCTAAGTATGTCACGCGTACTGAAATCGCACCAGTTTTGCCCATTGTATCAGGAATCGTTCATATCCACTAAATTAAGGTATTTTAATGTTCACTTTCAGTCATATACATGAAATCCACATTTCATAGACCCATAACACGTTCATTTCCTTGGATTTTCAGACCTGCTACCCCCCCCCCCCCTTTTTTATTTTTAGTTTTTAAACGATTTATCTCTAAATTTGATATATATCGAATACAAAACGATTCACACAGGTGAAACTATCAAAGAAGGATATACTTTTTACAGTTTAAGTTTCATTTTAGGCAAATATAAAACAAAGGGAGAAAAAACGCGTTTTGCGAAATAAGGGGGGTGGGGTGCGTTTTTGTCTCATTACGAGTCGTTATATCAATATATTCATACTATTTTCTTTCCATTTAGTTGAATATAGATCATTATCATAGAAAAAGCAAAACTATTTGGAATAAATGCTTTAAACTATTTTCCTGGCTGTTTTCACACATTTTTTTTACTGATTTTTAACCCTTTTCAGGCATCCTGGAAAAAAAATCATATAAATTCTATGGAAACACATTGAAGTTTTTCCACTTAGAATAAAGCTATAACAAGGCTGACAGAAAGAACTAACAGGTTATTTTATGTCCTTTGAGGAGAACAGGTCTGTTTTGAAAATGGAGAAGATGAAGATGTAATGAACTTTACCAATAATTGTGTGCCTAAAAATAGCTCCAAACGCGCTTCATTTCAGCTGAATTTTTCGAAAACGAATGAAGATATTTGGCTCAAACTTGGTATGATGCATACAAAGGTCTTGATCTATGTGCCGGTACCAATATTTGGTTGAGATTAAAAGAGGGGGAAAGATATAGGGAAGAGTCAGGTAAAACAGAGGAAATTCTATTTTTCAATTTTGTGTAGGGTACATGCGAGCCTGTAAATAATTATGTTTCTGATGTTCTGATTGGACAATAATTACAAAATTGGTCTTTTTAGAATAGAAACATGTCTTGCTTTACATTAATACAGAAATAATTCCTGAAAACTCATTCATTAATATCTAAAAGCTGTAGAAATTATGCTATTTTAGAGGCAAAAATAACTGCTCCATTTAGTGCAGATTTTAGGGTGACCTTGAACTACACTTCCTGTCTTCAGATTCTAATGATAAAAAGTTTTTATTCTGACATATTTTTGACTCGCTAGCATTGACGGTTAATTTCATGTATAGATTGTAAGCATTGGAAAAGTATATGTGAAATGCGACAAGATTTCGTTAACATTGCGGCCTATGGGAAAATGGACAAAAATGAATTACTGGACTCTCCCCTGTAGGTGCCCCATGCTAAGTATGTCACGCGTACTGAAATCGCACCAGTTTTGCCCATTGTATCAGGAATCGTTCATATCCACTAAATTAAGGTATTTTAATGTTCACTTTCAGTCATATACATGAAATCCACATTTCATAGACCCATAACACGTTCATTTCCTTGGATTTTCAGACCTGCTACCCCCCCCCCCCCCTTTTTTTATTTTTAGTTTTTAAACGATTTATCTCTAAATTTGATATATATCGAATACAAAACGATTCACACAGGTGAATCTATCAAAGAAGGATATACTTTTTACAGTTTAAGTTTCATTTTAGGCAAATATAAAACAAAGGGAGAAAAAACGCGTTTTGCGAAATAAGGGGGGTGGGGTGCGTTTTTGTCTCATTACGAGTCGTTATATCAATATATTCATACTATTTTCTTTCCATTTAGTTGAATATAGATCATTATCATAGAAAAAGCAAAACTATTTGGAATAAATGCTTTAAACTATTTTCCTGGCTGTTTTCACACATTTTTTTTACTGATTTTTAACCCTTTTCAGGCATCCTGGAAAAAAAATCATATAAATTCTATGGAAACACATTGAAGTTTTTCCACTTAGAATAAAGCTATAACAAGGCTGACAGAAAGAACTAACAGGTTATTTTATGTCCTTTGAGGAGAACAGGTCTGTTTTGAAAATGGAGAAGATGAAGATGTAATGAACTTTACCAATAATTGTGTGCCTAAAAATAGCTCCAAACGCGCTTCATTTCAGCTGAATTTTTCGAAAATGAATGAAGATATTTGGCTCAAACTTGGTATGATGCATACAAAGGTCTTGATCTATGTGCCGGTACCAATATTTGGTTGAGATTAAAAGAGGGGGAAAGATATAGGGAAGAGTCAGGTAAAACAGAGGAAATTCTATTTTTCAATTTTGTGTAGGGTACATGCGAGCCTGTAAATAATTATGTTTCTGATGTTCTGATTGGACAATAATTACAAAATTGGTCTTTTTAGAATAGAAACATGTCTTGCTTTACATTAATACAGAAATAATTCCTGAAAACTCATTCATTAATATCTAAAAGCTGTAGAAATTATGCTATTTTAGAGGCAAAAATAACTGCTCCATTTAGTGCAGATTTTAGGGTGACCTTGAACTACACTTCCTGTCTTCAGATTCTAATGATAAAAAGTTTTTATTCTGACATATTTTTGACTCGCTAGCATTGACGGTTAATTTCATGTATAGATTGTAAGCATTGGAAAAGTATATGTGAAATGCGACAAGATTTCGTTAACATTGCGGCCTATGGGAAAATGGACAAAAATGAATTACTGGACTCTCCCCTGTAGGTGCCCCATGCTAAGTATGTCACGCGTACTGAAATCGCACCAGTTTTGCCCATTGTATCAGGAATCGTTCATATCCACTAAATTAAGGTATTTTAATGTTCACTTTCAGTCATATACATGAAATCCACATTTCATAGACCCATAACACGTTCATTTCCTTGGATTTTCAGACCTGCTACCCCCCCCCCCCCCCCTTTTTTTATTTTTAGTTTTTAAACGATTTATCTCTAAATTTGATATATATCGAATACAAAACGATTCACACAGGTGAATCTATCAAAGAAGGATATACTTTTTACAGTTTAAGTTTCATTTTAGGCAAATATAAAACAAAGGGAGAAAAAACGCGTTTTGCGAAATAAGGGGGGTGGGGTGCGTTTTTGTCTCATTACGAGTCGTTATATCAATATATTCATACTATTTTCTTTCCATTTAGTTGAATATAGATCATTATCATAGAAAAAGCAAAACTATTTGGAATAAATGCTTTAAACTATTTTCCTGGCTGTTTTCACACATTTTTTTTACTGATTTTTAACCCTTTTCAGGCATCCTAAAAAAAAAAAAACCATATAAATTCTATGGAAACACATTGAAGTTTTTCCACTTAGAATAAAGCTATAACAAGGCTGACAGAAAGAACTAACAGGTTATTTTATGTCCTTTGAGGAGAACAGGTCTGTTTTGAAAATGGAGAAGATGAAGATGTAATGAACTTTACCAATAATTGTGTGCCTAAAAATAGCTCCAAACGCGCTTCATTTCAGCTGAATTTTTCGAAAATGAATGAAGATATTTGGCTCAAACTTGGTATGATGCATACAAAGGTCTTGATCTATGTGCCGGTACCAATATTTGGTTGAGATTAAAAGAGGGGGAAAGATATAGGGAAGAGTCAGGTAAAACAGAGGAAATTCTATTTTTCAATTTTGTGTAGGGTACATGCGAGCCTGTAAATAATTATGTTTCTGATGTTCTGATTGGACAATAATTACAAAATTGGTCTTTTTAGAATAGAAACATGTCTTGCTTTACATTAATACAGAAATAATTCCTGAAAACTCATTCATTAATATCTAAAAGCTGTAGAAATTATGCTATTTTAGAGGCAAAAATAACTGCTCCATTTAGTGCAGATTTTAGGGTGACCTTGAACTACACTTCCTGTCTTCAGATTCTAATGATAAAAAGTTTTTATTCTGACATATTTTTGACTCGCTAGCATTGACGGTTAATTTCATGTATAGATTGTAAGCATTGGAAAAGTATATGTGAAATGCGACAAGATTTCGTTAACATTGCGGCCTATGGGAAAATGGACAAAAATGAATTACTGGACTCTCCCCTGTAGGTGCCCCATGCTAAGTATGTCACGCGTACTGAAATCGCACCAGTTTTGCCCATTGTATCAGGAATCGTTCATATCCACTAAATTAAGGTATTTTAATGTTCACTTTCAGTCATATACATGAAATCCACATTTCATAGACCCATAACACGTTCATTTCCTTGGATTTTCAGACCTGCTACCCCCCCCCCCTTTTTTTATTTTTAGTTTTTAAACGATTTATCTCTAAATTTGATATATATCGAATACAAAACGATTCACACAGGTGAATCTATCAAAGAAGGATATACTTTTTACAGTTTAAGTTTCATTTTAGGCAAATATAAAACAAAGGGAGAAAAAACGCGTTTTGCGAAATAAGGGGGGTGGGGTGCGTTTTTGTCTCATTACGAGTCGTTATATCAATATATTCATACTATTTTCTTTCCATTTAGTTGAATATAGATCATTATCATAGAAAAAGCAAAACTATTTGGAATAAATGCTTTAAACTATTTTCCTGGCTGTTTTCACACATTTTTTTTTACTGATTTTTAACCCTTTTCAGGCATCCTGGAAAAAAAATCATATAAATTCTATGGAAACACATTGAAGTTTTTCCACTTAGAATAAAGCTATAACAAGGCTGACAGAAAGAACTAACAGGTTATTTTATGTCCTTTGAGGAGAACAGGTCTGTTTTGAAAATGGAGAAGATGAAATGAACTTTACCAATAATTGTGTGCCTAAAAATAGCTCCAAACGCGCTTCATTTCAGCTGAATTTTTCGAAAACGAATGAAGATATTTGGCTCAAACTTGGTATGATGCATACAAAGGTCTTGATCTATGTGCCGGTACCAATATTTGGTTGAGATTAAAAGAGGGGGAAAGATGTAGGTGCCCCATGCTAAGTATGTCACGCGTACTGAAATCGCACCAGTTTTGCCCATTGTATCAGGAATCGTTCATATCCACTAAATTAAGGTATTTTAATGTTCACTTTCAGTCATATACATGAAATCCACATTTCATAGACCCATAACACGTTCATTTCCTTGGATTTTCAGACCTGCTACCCCCCCCCCCCCCTTTTTTTATTTTTAGTTTTTAAACGATTTATCTCTAAATTTGATATATATCGAATACAAAACGATTCACACAGGTGAATCTATCAAAGAAGGATATACTTTTTACAGTTTAAGTTTCATTTTAGGCAAATATAAAACAAAGGGAGAAAAAACGCGTTTTGCGAAATAAGGGGGGTGGGGTGCGTTTTTGTCTCATTACGAGTCGTTATATCAATATATTCATACTATTTTCTTTCCATTTAGTTGAATATAGATCATTATCATAGAAAAAGCAAAACTATTTGGAATAAATGCTTTAAACTATTTTCCTGGCTGTTTTCACACATTTTTTTACTGATTTTTAACCCTTTTCAGGCATCCTGGAAAAAAATCATATAAATTCTATGGAAACACATTGAAGTTTTTCCACTTAGAATAAAGCTATAACAAGGCTGACAGAAAGAACTAACAGGTTATTTTATGTCCTTTGAGGAGAACAGGTCTGTTTTGAAAATGGAGAAGATGAAGATGTAATGAACTTTACCAATAATTGTGTGCCTAAAAATAGCTCCAAACGCGCTTCATTTCAGCTGAATTTTTCGAAAATGAATGAAGATATTTGGCTCAAACTTGGTATGATGCATACAAAGGTCTTGATCTATGTGCCGGTACCAATATTTGGTTGAGATTAAAAGAGGGGGAAAGATATAGGGAAGAGTCAGGTAAAACAGAGGAAATTCTATTTTTCAATTTTGTGTAGGGTACATGCGAGCCTGTAAATAATTATGTTTCTGATGTTCTGATTGGACAATAATTACAAAATTGGTCTTTTTAGAATAGAAACATGTCTTGCTTTACATTAATACAGAAATAATTCCTGAAAACTCATTCATTAATATCTAAAAGCTGTAGAAATTATGCTATTTTAGAGGCAAAAATAACTGCTCCATTTAGTGCAGATTTTAGGGTGACCTTGAACTACACTTCCTGTCTTCAGATTCTAATGATAAAAAGTTTTTATTCTGACATATTTTTGACTCGCTAGCATTGACGGTTAATTTCATGTATAGATTGTAAGCATTGGAAAAGTATATGTGAAATGCGACAAGATTTCGTTAACATTGCGGCCTATGGGAAAATGGACAAAAATGAATTACTGGACTCTCCCCTGTAGGTGCCCCATGCTAAGTATGTCACGCGTACTGAAATCGCACCAGTTTTGCCCATTGTATCAGGAATCGTTCATATCCACTAAATTAAGGTATTTTAATGTTCACTTTCAGTCATATACATGAAATCCACATTTCATAGACCCATAACACGTTCATTTCCTTGGATTTTCAGACCTGCTACCCCCCCCCCCCCCTTTTTTTTTATTTTTAGTTTTTAAACGATTTATCTCTAAATTTGATATATATCGAATACAAAACGATTCACACAGGTGAATCTATCAAAGAAGGATATACTTTTTACAGTTTAAGTTTCATTTTAGGCAAATATAAAACAAAGGGAGAAAAAACGCGTTTTGCGAAATAAGGGGGGTGGGGTGCGTTTTTGTCTCATTACGAGTCGTTATATCAATATATTCATACTATTTTCTTTCCATTTAGTTGAATATAGATCATTATCATAGAAAAAGCAAAACTATTTGGAATAAATGCTTTAAACTATTTTCCTGGCTGTTTTCACACATTTTTTTTTACTGATTTTTAACCCTTTTCAGGCATCCTGGAAAAAAAATCATATAAATTCTATGGAAACACATTGAAGTTTTTCCACTTAGAATAAAGCTATAACAAGGCTGACAGAAAGAACTAACAGGTTATTTTATGTCCTTTGAGGAGAACAGGTCTGTTTTGAAAATGGAGAAGATGAAATGAACTTTACCAATAATTGTGTGCCTAAAAATAGCTCCAAACGCGCTTCATTTCAGCTGAATTTTTCGAAAACGAATGAAGATATTTGGCTCAAACTTGGTATGATGCATACAAAGGTCTTGATCTATGTGCCGGTACCAATATTTGGTTGAGATTAAAAGAGGGGGAAAGGTATAGGGAAGAGTCAGGTAAAACAGAGGAAATTCTATTTTTCAATTTTGTGTAGGGTACATGCGAGCCTGTAAATAATTATGTTTCTGATGTTCTGATTGGACAATAATTACAAAATTGGTCTTTTTAGAATAGAAACATGTCTTGCTTTACATTAATACAGAAATAATTCCTGAAAACTCATTCATTAATATCTAAAAGCTGTAGAAATTATGCTATTTTAGAGGCAAAAATAACTGCTCCATTTAGTGCAGATTTTAGGGTGACCTTGAACTACACTTCCTGTCTTCAGATTCTAATGATAAAAAGTTTTTATTCTGACATATTTTTGACTCGCTAGCATTGACGGTTAATTTCATGTATAGATTGTAAGCATTGGAAAAGTATATGTGAAATGCGACAAGATTTCGTTAACATTGCGGCCTATGGGAAAATGGACAAAAATGAATTACTGGACTCTCCCCTGTAGGTGCCCCATGCTAAGTATGTCACGCGTACTGAAATCGCACCAGTTTTGCCCATTGTATCAGGAATCGTTCATATCCACTAAATTAAGGTATTTTAATGTTCACTTTCAGTCATATACATGAAATCCACATTTCATAGACCCATAACACGTTCATTTCCTTGGATTTTCAGACCTGCTACCCCCCCCCCTTTTTTTTTTATTTTTAGTTTTTAAACGATTTATCTCTAAATTTGATATATATCGAATACAAAACGATTCACACAGGTGAATCTATCAAAGAAGGATATACTTTTTACAGTTTAAGTTTCATTTTAGGCAAATATAAAACAAAGGGAGAAAAAACGCGTTTTGCGAAATAAGGGGGGTGGGGTGCGTTTTTGTCTCATTACGAGTCGTTATATCAATATATTCATACTATTTTCTTTCCATTTAGTTGAATATAGATCATTATCATAGAAAAAGCAAAACTATTTGGAATAAATGCTTTAAACTATTTTCCTGGCTGTTTTCACACATTTTTTTTTACTGATTTTTAACCCTTTTCAGGCATCCTGGAAAAAAAATCATATAAATTCTATGGAAACACATTGAAGTTTTTCCACTTAGAATAAAGCTATAACAAGGCTGACAGAAAGAACTAACAGGTTATTTTATGTCCTTTGAGGAGAACAGGTCTGTTTTGAAAATGGAGAAGATGAAATGAACTTTACCAATAATTGTGTGCCTAAAAATAGCTCCAAACGCGCTTCATTTCAGCTGAATTTTTCGAAAACGAATGAAGATATTTGGCTCAAACTTGGTATGATGCATACAAAGGTCTTGATCTATGTGCCGGTACCAATATTTGGTTGAGATTAAAAGAGGGGGAAAGATATAGGGAAGAGTCAGGTAAAACAGAGGAAATTCTATTTTCAATTTTGTGTAGGGTACATGCGAGCCTGTAAATAATTATGTTTCTGATGTTCTGATTGGACAATAATTACAAAATTGGTCTTTTTAGAATAGAAACATGTCTTGCTTTACATTAATACAGAAATAATTCCTGAAAACTCATTCATTAATATCTAAAAGCTGTAGAAATTATGCTATTTTAGAGGCAAAAATAACTGCTCCATTTAGTGCAGATTTTAGGGTGACCTTGAACTACACTTCCTGTCTTCAGATTCTAATGATAAAAAGTTTTTATTCTGACATATTTTTGACTCGCTAGCATTGACGGTTAATTTCATGTATAGATTGTAAGCATTGGAAAAGTATATGTGAAATGCGACAAGATTTCGTTAACATTGCGGCCTATGGGAAAATGGACAAAAATGAATTACTGGACTCTCCCCTGTAGGTGCCCCATGCTAAGTATGTCACGCGTACTGAAATCGCACCAGTTTTGCCCATTGTATCAGGAATCGTTCATATCCACTAAATTAAGGTATTTTAATGTTCACTTTCAGTCATATACATGAAATCCACATTTCATAGACCCATAACACGTTCATTTCCTTGGATTTTCAGACCTGCTACCCCCCCCCCCCCTTTTTTTATTTTTAGTTTTTAAACGATTTATCTCTAAATTTGATATATATCGAATACAAAACGATTCACACAGGTGAATCTATCAAAGAAGGATATACTTTTTACAGTTTAAGTTTCATTTTAGGCAAATATAAAACAAAGGGAGAAAAAACGCGTTTTGCGAAATAAGGGGGGTGGGGTGCGTTTTTGTCTCATTACGAGTCGTTATATCAATATATTCATACTATTTTCTTTCCATTTAGTTGAATATAGATCATTATCATAGAAAAAGCAAAACTATTTGGAATAAATGCTTTAAACTATTTTCCTGGCTGTTTTCACACATTTTTTTTTTACTGATTTTTAACCCTTTTCAGGCATCCTGGAAAAAAAATCATATAAATTCTATGGAAACACATTGAAGTTTTTCCACTTAGAATAAAGCTATAACAAGGCTGACAGAAAGAACTAACAGGTTATTTTATGTCCTTTGAGGAGAACAGGTCTGTTTTGAAAATGGAGAAGATGAAATGAACTTTACCAATAATTGTGTGCCTAAAAATAGCTCCAAACGCGCTTCATTTCAGCTGAATTTTTCGAAAACGAATGAAGATATTTGGCTCAAACTTGGTATGATGCATACAAAGGTCTTGATCTATGTGCCGGTACCAATATTTGGTTGAGATTAAAAGAGGGGGAAAGATATAGGGAAGAGTCAGGTAAAACAGAGGAAATTCTATTTTTCAATTTTGTGTAGGGTACATGCGAGCCTGTAAATAATTATGTTTCTGATGTTCTGATTGGACAATAATTACAAAATTGGTCTTTTTAGAATAGAAACATGTCTTGCTTTACATTAATACAGAAATAATTCCTGAAAACTCATTCATTAATATCTAAAAGCTGTAGAAATTATGCTATTTTAGAGGCAAAAATAACTGCTCCATTTAGTGCAGATTTTAGGGTGACCTTGAACTACACTTCCTGTCTTCAGATTCTAATGATAAAAAGTTTTTATTCTGACATATTTTTGACTCGCTAGCATTGACGGTTAATTTCATGTATAGATTGTAAGCATTGGAAAAGTATATGTGAAATGCGACAAGATTTCGTTAACATTGCGGCCTATGGGAAAATGGACAAAAATGAATTACTGGACTCTCCCCTGTAGGTGCCCCATGCTAAGTATGTCACGCGTACTGAAATCGCACCAGTTTTGCCCATTGTATCAGGAATCGTTCATATCCACTAAATTAAGGTATTTTAATGTTCACTTTCAGTCATATACATGAAATCCACATTTCATAGACCCATAACACGTTCATTTCCTTGGATTTTCAGACCTGCTACCCCCCCCCCTTTTTTTTATTTTTAGTTTTTAAACGATTTATCTCTAAATTTGATATATATCGAATACAAAACGATTCACACAGGTGAATCTATCAAAGAAGGATATACTTTTTACAGTTTAAGTTTCATTTTAGGCAAATATAAAACAAAGGGAGAAAAAACGCGTTTTGCGAAATAAGGGGGGTGGGGTGCGTTTTTGTCTCATTACGAGTCGTTATATCAATATATTCATACTATTTTCTTTCCATTTAGTTGAATATAGATCATTATCATAGAAAAAGCAAAACTATTTGGAATAAATGCTTTAAACTATTTTCCTGGCTGTTTTCACACATTTTTTTTTACTGATTTTTAACCCTTTTCAGGCATCCTGGAAAAAAAATCATATAAATTCTATGGAAACACATTGAAGTTTTTCCACTTAGAATAAAGCTATAACAAGGCTGACAGAAAGAACTAACAGGTTATTTTATGTCCTTTGAGGAGAACAGGTCTGTTTTGAAAATGGAGAAGATGAAATGAACTTTACCAATAATTGTGTGCCTAAAAATAGCTCCAAACGCGCTTCATTTCAGCTGAATTTTTCGAAAACGAATGAAGATATTTGGCTCAAACTTGGTATGATGCATACAAAGGTCTTGATCTATGTGCCGGTACCAATATTTGGTTGAGATTAAAAGAGGGGGAAAGATATAGGGAAGAGTCAGGTAAAACAGAGGAAATTCTATTTTTCAATTTTGTGTAGGGTACATGCGAGCCTGTAAATAATTATGTTTCTGATGTTCTGATTGGACAATAATTACAAAATTGGTCTTTTTAGAATAGAAACATGTCTTGCTTTACATTAATACAGAAATAATTCCTGAAAACTCATTCATTAATATCTAAAAGCTGTAGAAATTATGCTATTTTAGAGGCAAAAATAACTGCTCCATTTAGTGCAGATTTTAGGGTGACCTTGAACTACACTTCCTGTCTTCAGATTCTAATGATAAAAAGTTTTTATTCTGACATATTTTTGACTCGCTAGCATTGACGGTTAATTTCATGTATAGATTGTAAGCATTGGAAAAGTATATGTGAAATGCGACAAGATTTCGTTAACATTGCGGCCTATGGGAAAATGGACAAAAATGAATTACTGGACTCTCCCCTGTAGGTGCCCCATGCTAAGTATGTCACGCGTACTGAAATCGCACCAGTTTTGCCCATTGTATCAGGAATCGTTCATATCCACTAAATTAAGGTATTTTAATGTTCACTTTCAGTCATATACATGAAATCCACATTTCATAGACCCATAACACGTTCATTTCCTTGGATTTTCAGACCTGCTACCCCCCCCCCCCCTTTTTTTTATTTTTAGTTTTTAAACGATTTATCTCTAAATTTGATATATATCGAATACAAAACGATTCACACAGGTGAATCTATCAAAGAAGGATATACTTTTTACAGTTTAAGTTTCATTTTAGGCAAATATAAAACAAAGGGAGAAAAAACGCGTTTTGCGAAATAAGGGGGGTGGGGTGCGTTTTTGTCTCATTACGAGTCGTTATATCAATATATTCATACTATTTTCTTTCCATTTAGTTGAATATAGATCATTATCATAGAAAAAGCAAAACTATTTGGAATAAATGCTTTAAACTATTTTCCTGGCTGTTTTCACACATTTTTTTTTACTGATTTTTAACCCTTTTCAGGCATCCTGGAAAAAAAATCATATAAATTCTATGGAAACACATTGAAGTTTTTCCACTTAGAATAAAGCTATAACAAGGCTGACAGAAAGAACTAACAGGTTATTTTATGTCCTTTGAGGAGAACAGGTCTGTTTTGAAAATGGAGAAGATGAAATGAACTTTACCAATAATTGTGTGCCTAAAAATAGCTCCAAACGCGCTTCATTTCAGCTGAATTTTTCGAAAACGAATGAAGATATTTGGCTCAAACTTGGTATGATGCATACAAAGGTCTTGATCTATGTGCCGGTACCAATATTTGGTTGAGATTAAAAGAGGGGGAAAGATATAGGGAAGAGTCAGGTAAAACAGAGGAAATTCTATTTTTCAATTTTGTGTAGGGTACATGCGAGCCTGTAAATAATTATGTTTCTGATGTTCTGATTGGACAATAATTACAAAATTGGTCTTTTTAGAATAGAAACATGTCTTGCTTTACATTAATACAGAAATAATTCCTGAAAACTCATTCATTAATATCTAAAAGCTGTAGAAATTATGCTATTTTAGAGGCAAAAATAACTGCTCCATTTAGTGCAGATTTTAGGGTGACCTTGAACTACACTTCCTGTCTTCAGATTCTAATGATAAAAAGTTTTTATTCTGACATATTTTTGACTCGCTAGCATTGACGGTTAATTTCATGTATAGATTGTAAGCATTGGAAAAGTATATGTGAAATGCGACAAGATTTCGTTAACATTGCGGCCTATGGGAAAATGGACAAAAATGAATTACTGGACTCTCCCCTGTAGGTGCCCCATGCTAAGTATGTCACGCGTACTGAAATCGCACCAGTTTTGCCCATTGTATCAGGAATCGTTCATATCCACTAAATTAAGGTATTTTAATGTTCACTTTCAGTCATATACATGAAATCCACATTTCATAGACCCATAACACGTTCATTTCCTTGGATTTTCAGACCTGCTACCCCCCCCCCCTTTTTTTTATTTTTAGTTTTTAAACGATTTATCTCTAAATTTGATATATATCGAATACAAAACGATTCACACAGGTGAATCTATCAAAGAAGGATATACTTTTTACAGTTTAAGTTTCATTTTAGGCAAATATAAAACAAAGGGAGAAAAAACGCGTTTTGCGAAATAAGGGGGGTGGGGTGCGTTTTTGTCTCATTACGAGTCGTTATATCAATATATTCATACTATTTTCTTTCCATTTAGTTGAATATAGATCATTATCATAGAAAAAGCAAAACTATTTGGAATAAATGCTTTAAACTATTTTCCTGGCTGTTTTCACACATTTTTTTTTTACTGATTTTTAACCCTTTTCAGGCATCCTGGAAAAAAAATCATATAAATTCTATGGAAACACATTGAAGTTTTTCCACTTAGAATAAAGCTATAACAAGGCTGACAGAAAGAACTAACAGGTTATTTTATGTCCTTTGAGGAGAACAGGTCTGTTTTGAAAATGGAGAAGATGAAATGAACTTTACCAATAATTGTGTGCCTAAAAATAGCTCCAAACGCGCTTCATTTCAGCTGAATTTTTCGAAAACGAATGAAGATATTTGGCTCAAACTTGGTATGATGCATACAAAGGTCTTGATCTATGTGCCGGTACCAATATTTGGTTGAGATTAAAAGAGGGGGAAAGATATAGGGAAGAGTCAGGTAAAACAGAGGAAATTCTATTTTTCAATTTTGTGTAGGGTACATGCGAGCCTGTAAATAATTATGTTTCTGATGTTCTGATTGGACAATAATTACAAAATTGGTCTTTTTAGAATAGAAACATGTCTTGCTTTACATTAATACAGAAATAATTCCTGAAAACTCATTCATTAATATCTAAAAGCTGTAGAAATTATGCTATTTTAGAGGCAAAAATAACTGCTCCATTTAGTGCAGATTTTAGGGTGACCTTGAACTACACTTCCTGTCTTCAGATTCTAATGATAAAAAGTTTTTATTCTGACATATTTTTGACTCGCTAGCATTGACGGTTAATTTCATGTATAGATTGTAAGCATTGGAAAAGTATATGTGAAATGCGACAAGATTTCGTTAACATTGCGGCCTATGGGAAAATGGACAAAAATGAATTACTGGACTCTCCCCAGGAAGAGTCAGCATCTCTGCGATTTGCAAATCTTTGATACGAGGGTTGGATTTCTCTGTCCCTGAACAAAGAGTTGATTAAATATTTTTCTCTCATCCAAAAGCGATTAAGAACATTTAAAAAGATCTCTAGAGATATCACATAGAGAATAAATGTCTTAATTTGTGTTTTGTTACGGGTATGCAACAAACAGCAAGTACATTTATCGTACATGTAATATTAGCGCATTAGCTATGTGTTGAATATCCGTAACAAAACACAAATTAGGCACGGTCCATTTGATATTCTGGGGGGGGGGGGGGGGGGGCTTGGGTTTTTTTCGAAAAAAATAATTTTGCTCTGAATTTTGATGAAAAAAATAAATTTGCTTACGGTGTGACAGAAAAAAATAATCTTGCTCTTACAAGTAATCTGAAATTGAAGAATCACCATAAAATTCCTGAAAATTTTCCGGATCGCTTCGTTCTGATCAAAGGTAGGCAGCATAACCATCGAAAATGCGTCAGAATCATCAAACGCCTTTTATACCGTGGATATGATCCTAATGTCACCAGACGGACACTAGGCTTGGTACTTGACCAATCTACAGTCTTGTACAAGCGCATCCTTGAGACTTGCACTCTGACTGACTGTGACGACGGGACTCCATGACGGGCCCTGTCCAAACCTCTTTAGAGAAGACAGGGCCCCAACCACCTGTCCTCTCTGAATGTCAGTCGTACTCCTCGGGTGATTACATACATGAGCTCGCTACAGCCGGCAGAGCACGGACTGTATTACGCATGCCCTCTTTTTATATCCATTTACATATTCATCTGTGTCTCTTGGGCCTCTGCGTTTTGCGGTCTTGTTTGTGTTATGTCATCTTACAGTGAGGAGGTTGTTTTACAACACAATTGTACATTCTTCGAGACCTCTGGGTAATTGGAGAAGTGAGAGGGTTGTGCGCACGTAATCCAGGATAACCACACCATTTGCTACTTGCGTGACAGATGGCCGTCCAAAGTCGGCACCGGTTACCCATTGGTCTCGTCGGTTTATGTGTAGTCTTTTGTGTTTGATGTTTACATGTTGTGTGTCTCTTTTCCGTCTCGTGCTGTACTCGTCTTTTGTGTTTTTGCATCGGGTGTTTTGGTGTTTTACTGTTGATGCTGCAACGGGGTCTTGTTGGAAATCTCCTCCCTTCTTTTTGTTTCTGGGTAAAACGGTAACGTTAACATTCAGATCGCCGCGGATTCAGTTTTCAGGTTGGAACAGCCGTCGCCGCATGTTTCGTTAGGTCTTATGCATTGTGACGTCACGAGCGTTAAGATACCAATTACAGCACGTTCTTTTCAATAGTTACATATCAGGGGATAACATTGGTTGTTCAAATATATTGACATACACCCGTAAGGTATCAACAAAGGCCACTAGACAAAACAATCATAACAGTAAGCTAAAACTAGATGGCTACTGTTGCAAGGAACAGACGGATTCCTTCTTTTTATACCTTCCTCATCGTTGGAAACCCACGCTCGGTCACGCAAACTCACCCCCGTGGGTCATAACGGCAGAATTTTCGCTGATAGCATTACAAAAATCTAATGCGAGAACTTGCCATTGTATGTGTTATCGATAGCAAAACCAGTATTTATTTCATACTTTATCATCAGAAAGGTATACGGTAAGATACGATATGATATTCGCGCATGCTTATAAGGTACTTAGCATCACTGGATAAAATCGGTAAGCGTTAATTCAATCATTCTATTCTGATCCTTTTAGAAAGTAAACATTGACGAAATTATTTCACGCCACCCACCCCGTTCGCCTCTCATTTTTCATTTGTTTTAAATATTAAACGTTTTCAAATTCAATAGCATCATTTATTTGTAATAAGAAAATGCGTTTATGATTATATGCGTACTGAAATGAATGTACACATATATGATGTTAAACGTCTTTAAATTCAACAGCATCATTTAAAACCTGATAAATTTACAGCATGGACCAGACATGCATGTTTCGGGTACTAAACCCTCGTCAGTGATACTCAGTCTAACCAATGCAATAGGCCAAAAAGTATGAAAATTATTATGTCCAAAATGTACCAAAAGACGGAGCAGAATGGGTGGGATATGATGCTACAGGACCCATGTTTTAGAAATTTCAAGAAATTTTATAACAGAAAATTTCAAATGCGTTGAAGAGACAGACGATCAACCAAAGTTGATCGAACTTGGCTACATGTGCCCTCGGGGACTCTTGGTCGACAAGCAGTGACACTAACCAAGTAGTTCAAATGTTAAACGTCTTTAAATTCAATAGCATCATTTAAAACCTGATAAATTTACAGCATGGACCAGACATGCATGTTTCGGATACTAAACCCTCGTCAGTGATCCTCAGTCTAAACAATGTAATATGGCCAAAGTATGAAAATTATAATGTCCAAAGTGTACCAAAAGACGTAGCAGAATGACTGTACATACTGTATGATGTTATTTGTGATGTTTGGACGGATTTTGACCCCCACCTTTGAATTTGATGAAACGATTTAACTATTTAGTGTAATGATTTAATACTTGATATATATTTATAGAATAACTGTCTTTTGGAATGTGATTATACTGTGATAACCTACAATGGATCCAGGAATTATGTTCCATAATGCGCGTTAGCGCATTATGAGAAACATTCCTGGATCCATTGTAGGTTATCACAGTATAATCACATTCCAAAAGACAGTTATTATATATATTTACATTCCAGTTTTTCATGCTTTAATGACGTTGAAATACGTTTACAAGTACGTTGCTAAGGCTCTGTTTCTACGTACCGTCAAAGTTCAAATCAAGGCACCTTACTATGACGTCATAGTTCAAATCACGCCACTGCGATTATACTCCTATAATCACAGTGTAAATTCTTTACAAATGAATGGGCATATGTAAATATAATATGTTATGCAGTTTGTTCTTTGCTTATTCGTCATTTGAAATAAATGACAATTTCAATATATGTTTACGTTGTTGACAATGACAATTTCAATATATGTTTACGTACGTTTTCAAATTCAAACAGAGCACAACATTACATGAATAGTAGATTTAGGGCGGACAGAAAAAGGTTTTAACTAATGTTGGCAGTAATTTATATTTGAAATTTTAATAGCTACAAAATAACAAAGAAGTACCCATCCGTTATTCAGTCTCAACGTCGAGAAGTCAAGTCAAAACCATAAGAATTTCCACTGGAACGGTTGCGAACCTCGGAATGAATGGCATTCCGAAGTGAGACCAGGTGAACGGGGAGAATCAGCGTCTCCTGATTGCATGCAACACCCGTTGCAACAACTCCATGAAAACTTGTCAATTTCGGTGAATGTCTCGAAGTACATATCGATGCATATATTAGGCAAACATGTCTTGTTTGGTGATGATGACAGTCATTCAATCGCAATCCAGAATGTCGCTGATCATTCTTGAAAGAAGGATCTGATATGCTAACAATGTGACATAAAATGGTTTTAAATAGCTCATTCACTGACAAGTACTGACTCATTTTTGTAATGCTATCCTGCAAAAATTCTGCCGTAATGACCCATGGGAGGTGCGATTGCGTGACCAAGCGTGTGTTTTCGACGATGTACCTTCCTCGGAACTGAAGTGTTTAAATCCGAATAAAGAAGACAGAAAAAGAAGTTAAAGAAGATCCTGACAGTAATCTCAATAGCACTCACAATAGAGCACAAAAAGTACCATATTCACTAAAAAAAAAAAAAAAGTCAGTCCATGCTGAAAATGTATCTGCTCTTAAATGATGCTATTGAATTTGAAGACATTCAACATTTGAACCACTTGGTAAGTGTCACTGCTGGTGGACCAGGAGTCCCCGAGGGCATGTTCGATCAACTTCGGTTGGTCATCTGTCTCTTCAACGCATTTGAAAATTTCTGTTATCAAAACATCTTGAAATTTCTGAAACGTGGGTCCTGTAGCATCATATCCCACCCATCCCGCTACGTCTTTCGGTAGATTTTTGTACATAATAATTTTCACACTCTTTGGCAATATAACATTGTTTAGATTATGGATCACTGACGAGGGTTAACTGCCCGAAACGTGCATGTCTGGTCCATGCTGAAAATTTATTTGCTCTAAGATGATGCTATTGAATTTGAAGACGTTTAAGATCAGAAAAACACTAAAAGCTTTCGCTGTAAAAAAAATCAATGAGCTTTAAAATGAGAACTTGACCTTAAACCAAAGTAATAATTCAAACTTAATAATCAGAATTATGTTCATCAAGTTTCATCTGAATCTGATGAAAGTCTTTGTTTAAACAATGAAAATGTCTCCTTTGACCCTGAAACCATAACAGTGACATTGGATCAAGGTCAAGGTGAAAGAGCTTGATGCAAGGAACAAGTGTGCAAAAATTATGTTTCTGGGTCAGATACTCAGAGTTTTATAAGAAAAAGTTTGATATGATCTTGAAATCATGTTTAACGTCTTCAAATTCATTAGCATCATTTTAGAGCAGATAAATTTACAGCATGGACCAGACATGCATGTTTCGGGTATTTAACCCTCGTCAGTAATCCTCAATCTAAACAATGTAATATGACTTAAATCTGTGAAAATTGTGTCCTTAATATACCGAAAGACGTAGCAAAATGGTTGGGATATGATGCTACAGGACCCGAGTTTGAGAAATTTTAGAAAATTTTGAAAAGAAAAATGACATTGGGTCAAGTTCAAGAAGAAAGAGTTAAGTTAAAGGAATAATTGAGTGAAGTTTGAACTCCTAGGCAAAAACAAGAGGATCAAGGGGGCCAAATCGCTCACCTGAGTTGCAGACAAAAGAATGATAGTGGACAATCCGTCGCAGCGGTGTAAAAAATCAATGGCCTTTAAAGATACAGTGTCCGTGAAAATAAATTTTATTGAAAACGTAAACTTTATTCCAAAGGGTCTAGATAGAGGAAAAAAGGAGCCATAAAAAGTATTAGTTGAAATTATTCAATAAAGACCCTGATATTGTCGATTTTTTTAATAATAGCAGTTCTCTGTAAGGACCAAAATAATTTCAATAGCACGTGGAAACAGCATGTCTCCAATTTTGAAGATTTTGGTGTGGAAGGTGTATATGATGTACTAAGACAAAAATAAACTTTCTTTTTACAAATTAAGTTTTCGTTGCAATGGAAACCATGTTTGAAATTTTACGCATCAGTAGAATACTTGTAAGATGGCATTTTCACAAGGCTCGTTTCCATTGTAACAGCTATTGTAGTCAACTGAAATTTCCTTAATTTTTCTCTTTATATATTTAATAGTATATATATATAAATATTACACAAGAAATATGTTTCTGTCCGCTATTCTCTTTGTCAATATGCTCAAAGTGTAGGCAAATACCTGTTTTGAAGAGGTCCTTTTTTAGACCGAAAAAGCTCCTAATTTAACATGATTTTGGTCAAATTTAAAAGCAAATAATCTGAAATGTCAGGCTAACTTGATTTCTACTGCCAATTATCTTTAAAACTTAATCCTCGATCTTTAAGAAAATGTTAAAATTTGAGTGGGACCTCTTCACAATTTTATTCAAAAGTGTATAAAAAATGGTTACCATGGTGACATTCTGTGTAGTGCTACTACACATAGAGTAATTTACTGGTAAATTTTCAGCTGTCCGGTTTTTTAAAGCATTTTATAATTGCATATACAATAGCATTATTGATTTAAAAAAATCACCTTAAAAATTTTCTAGGTCACAGGACCCACTGTCAAGGTCATCTTGAATGTAATTCACAAAATTTGGCAAAATTATGTGATTTTTCAAAAATATGAGGGGCAGTTACTCAAAAACCTTGTGGTATTGAGTAAAACAAACACATACATACATGTAGTGATTTTGGATATATCCCCTATTTATTGACCAAAGTTGCAAAATCTCAAAATCAATGACATCCTTGATAGTATTTCATACATACATATAAAAAAAAAGTGAGATTATCATGATATTTGTCTGGGGGTTATTTTTTTAAGAAGAAATGTTCTGAACAAAAAATTGTAATGTTTTTCCATCTATCGGTCCTAATTTTAGAAAGAGGCATTTTTGATACAAATATATGACAGTCAAGCCTTAATTTGGTAACAACAAATAACAACAAAAATGCAAATTTTATTGAAATTGGAAACTGTAATTTGAATTGACCTTGAACTTAGAGTCAATGACCTTGACAAATTTTGGAAGCGCTCAAATAAAGAATAATTTCTTCTGCTGTCCCTAAAGCTTAAGCAATATAAGTCATTTAAACCATGCTTAAATCAATTTGAAAAGATATAGTCATCAAGTGTCAAATGAAAAGTTGCCATGGCAACCATTTACACCTCAAAATGTAGGAAAACAAAACAAGGTCCCACTTATTTTTTTCAGTGATTATATTTGTCACATGAAATCTATTTTGTTCTGACAACAGTGATGGTGTTATCAGCCTGACATTTTGTGTTATTTTTGCTTAAAAATGGTAAAGATTGGACAAAAATTAGGCATTGATTTCGACCTTATTTGATGGCAATTTTTGACTGATTTTGATTTGATAGGATCCGGCTAATTGAAAGAAATGTCAAAAATTTGTTATTTTTTCTAAAAATAGCTCTAGGTTTTTAAGATTATAAGTTGTTAATACCAATAAACTCTGACAATGGTTTCCATGGCAACATAATAACCAAAGATGAATTATTTGACCATTTTTTAGTGCTATAAATAGACAGACCTCGTTTCCATGGCAACCGGAATATTTATTTTCAAAAAATTGTTATTTTTGTATTCAGGGCATTATACATACCATTTATAGAGAAAATCATGAAAATCCATGACATGCTGTTTCCAAAATATTTTGGTCCTTACAGAGAATTGATATTAAATCTCCATATACCTCTATAGACCCTTTCACATTATCTGCGGTACTGAATTTGAAGGCCAGTTCCGGGGGACAAACAATAGATTGCGCATGCACCAGTGACGTAATTCGATTGTTCCAAGATGTTTTCCGCGGAACAAACGAAACATGATTCCGCGCTAAACGCCCTAGAACAATCAAATGACGTCACTGTTGCATGCGCAATATATTCGTTGTCCCCCGGAACTGGCATTCAAATTTAGTACCGCAGATAATGTGAAAGGGTCTATTGTAAAACTCAGTACATTGTAGGTGACGCCAGTGAAATGAATTAGAGCTGCGCACCCCAAAAACTGTAGAAATTAGCCAATTTAACCGAGTTAAAAAAAGATCCTGACGACAATCTTAACAGCACTCACAATAGCAACTTGCACACAACGACATAAGCGGCACAGGTTTGCAATATATCCTTGCAACCGCGCTTTTTTCATACGCGTAGTCAATGGATATTCACTGCGGTCTTGCTCTCGTCGCTATGCGGCAGACTGAACAAAAATGGCGACGGAACAGACTCCGACGAAGGAGATTGCATTTGATTGTTGTTTTTGTTTATCAACGGGGATTTCGACAAAATTTAGTTTGAGCGGGAGGAAGTGTAAAGATTTGAGGGAGAAAATTACAACTTTATTTGGGCCTGATTTACCGTTTAATGATTTATTATCACAGGATGCTTCAGTTTGTAGGAATTGTTTTTCATCGTTTGATCGCTTTTATGATTTTCACGAAATCGTTACCAGTTCTGTGGAGAGGTATTTAGAGAAAAATACAAGGACGAAGAGGATGTCGAATTTTTCGCCTCAGTAATAGATGTTTTATAAAAATCATGTTTTGTATTGGTCAGAACTCCCCTCTACTGCTCTATGTACAGTGCAGAGTATACTTTATCCCTTTTTTTTAGGCAGAGGCTCCAGATACGAACATTTGTAAATTGTAGCTGGGTCTACGCATGCAAACATGAATTGTAGTAGACTTCTTCATATAGATAGTGTAGATAGAGAGAGGGAGAGATTAGATAGAAAATTTATTGACCAAAATGGGCCTTCGTGGGCATATATTATTTCATTTGTTACTGACCGTTTATAGAGATTTTTCGAGTTGATCAAGCCCATAGAAGGCGAGGCGAAGCTTACAAATCTCTATTGACGGTCAGTAACAAATACTTTCTTGAGGGGGACCAAAATTTCTGTTATTTGTTGCCAAAAATTGTTGTTTTACGACTCTTGTTACATGGGAATTCATTTATACAACAATGGTGGAACTGCTGACGGTCTATAGAAATTTAGACGGCGTGCACGTGACACGATTAACACACTCTGATTGGTTCGAACCAGTCCGAGGCAAAATAAAGTACATATATATGTTGTTAAACAGGTTACAATTATTATATACATGGTGCTTAACGACGTATAAACAAATGTATGAAAATGTAAAGAATAACCGCTTCAGATATAATCCATTATATCTAATTCTAATATTCAAACCCTAGCAGATAAATATACATGCATGTTACAACTTCCTTTGAATTTGAATTTTGATGATGTCAATATCCTGCACCAATTAACTACAATTCTTGATTATTTGTGGAAAACAGAGTTATTTGCCTGGATTTTCCCATAGATTAGATGGTACCTTACATGAGAATGGTCAATTTTATACCATAATTAATCCCAGATTTTATGGTTCGTTTCCTTAGAATTTTATGACATCACACATGCCTGTAATATGATGCCAGTCTGAATAAAGAATTGTGTAGTAAACTTTCAACTTTAAAAATTTTGCCAGTCGGAATGAAATTTTGCCGGTCAAATCCTTTGGACTGGCACTTTTCATCATCACTGCTTACTGTGTTAGAAGAAATATATTTTACGGCCAATTGGCCGTAATCATCAGTATCAGATAATCACATTATAATATTATAGTTATGAGTTGTGAACAATTTACATAAAATTTCCAGGCAAGTCCTACTTATAGATACTATTAGTTATAAACTTAGGTCAAACAAGAAAATGTCTGTTTCGATCCAATATCCCAACCGACCAACTTTTTCTTTGCTGCCGACCCAGTCACCCTATGATTTTTTTATGGAAATTGAAAAAAAAAGAAGAAAAATGCAGGTTCGAAATTGGTCCCCAATTTAACACCTAAACAAAAGCAGAAACGCATTGTTACCCGATGTTGTGGTGTGAAATGCATGAAAGTAGTAAAAAATATCATTTTGGCAGTTGAAATTGAATCCTCTCAAAAAAGAGGAAAAATAACTAGTGTTTTAAAGCACTTTTTCTCTCAATTCTAACACACTTACAAAGACTTTCTTGGATATTTATATAAGCACTTTAATTATATAGATCAGTGAAAGCTATTAAAAAAAAAAAGGAAATGAACATACCGACCTCACCTTTTTTTATTTATGAAAGGGGAAACACACATGTATATGAATTAAAAAAAATTTGGCCTAGATCAAGTTTTAGAATCAATTGCATATCGTTTATTATAAACATGATAAAGATAAAAAGATCTAATGTACATGTACTTAATTAGTATGCTTTATGTTTAAAATCTAGAACTGCAGACCCATGTGGTGACTGTACTGGAGCCTGTAGCAGCCTGAGTTTAGGTGAGGGCCCTAACATACCCACAGCAAGAAGGGGACTAGACTTCAGTGCCTGCAATGAGGGCTGACATATAGGAATAACTTTGTCTGGCATATCTGTCTGAAAGTACATGTATTATGCATGCTTTCGCATATACATGTATGGCTATTACTTTATTTCAATCATCTCACAGGAATATGGTCAAGCATTTGAGAATGTGTGTCAAGGTTACAAACATGCTACAAGCGACATACCGATTCTTGAACTGTATGATTATAAAGCAGGATGATGTGATACTGATGTCACAATTTGAACATTCTAAAATGATACAACTCCATTAATTTTGTCTATTTCAGAATGTAATAGACTTTGTACAAAACTTCTAAATTAGAATTTGTTCATTATTTCTACATGCAATAGGAATGAAATCATGTGACATCCAGTATTACTTCATCTGCATGTATTCAATTGCATGTATTTCTTAGACATCCTGACATTCATAATTTATACTTCAATCATTGTATATAATGTCAAATTAGCATGTATTCTATATCTTGATTACAGAAACCAACCAATCATTAATGAAGTTTGTCGAAAGCTGCTTATATTAATGCTACACGCTGACCGTTTTAAGAAGTGACAGGTTTCCTTCATACAAGTTTGAACATTTTATACCTCAGTAGTTCTAATGCATTAATGTTAGTCTTATATTCATATACATATACAAACTTGTATACATGTATATCATACATAATCAATCTGGTATGTAGATTCTTAAATCCCTTTTTTAAGCCTGTAAGGACGTGGATTAATGTTAAGTTCTTTTTATAATTTAATGTTTATTAGTCCCTAGGGAAACTTTAATAAGACAGTGAATTGAAAATTTAAAGTAAATTGTACTGTAATATCAGAGCATTCAGTATATGTGGCTTTCTGTGATTATCTTGTGTGTTTTGTTTAGTGAGACTCTTCTCTTGGCTTTTGAACAGCTGTCTTTGAAAAGAGGGGTGACGTGAGTCTGGGATCGAATCCCTCCTGAGAAGGGATCCCTCATCTCATTATCAGCAAAGCCAATATGAGAAAGCCACTACTTTTATACTTATTGTATTTTCATCAAATTTACTTTTCTAAAATGAAATTTTTCATTATTAATTTAAATTATACTAAGTATAAATTTCAAACTTGAACTTACTTGACAAATTAATGTTAAAAGTAATAATAGTAAGTAATCTAACTCTAAAACAATTGGGTTTACTTGTTAAATGGTAATGAATTCTGTGTAAGGGCATATAGCAGCTATTAGTTAAAGAAAAATCACTGTAATAAATTCTTCAACCTTTACAGTCTTTTAACAAAAAAGTCTCATTTTAATGAGATAAATTTTGATACACTTTTATAGAGTTAAATAGAAAGAAAAAAGCAATGTTAAATGATATTCTATAATGTAAATTTCTTGAAAGATGTAATTGTTTTTACTCATTTAGGCCCTATCAAGACTCAATCATCTTGGTCTAGTTCTATCTCCAACTTCAAAGATCAGACTCCTGGATGAGTGCAAGGAGATGAATGATTTTAGTTTACTGGAGAACATCAAAAGAAATCCACTTGTTAAGATCACCGGCGATAATTTAGATGTCTATGTCAGAAGCTGTTTGCAGGGTCTCGGGAAACAACACATGGACATGCATTTGTTTGCATCTAATTTATTGTCATCTAGAATTGTAACCACCGATATGGATAACACAATGCCCACAAACATTGACTTAGATCCCACCAGCTTTCTACTCCAAGGATATAACGCAGACATTTTGAGAATGTCATACAAACTTTTGGTACAATTTTATAAATGAAATGAAAGAAAAAAAAATCTGTGATTATAGATTATATTGATAAATGAAAGAATTAGAGGTATATTAAGATTTTAAAAGACTTCTTGCTAATAAATTGAGGGACGACTTAAATTTGGTTTTTGGTTGGATAGATGTATACCGAGAAAAAAAAAAGCAGAAAACTCTATGCACATGATACATAAGTTTTCAGGCCATTTTTCTCATGATGTATACCTAAATCCAACAAAAAACAAATAAGAGTCATGCCTTATCACGGTTATCAATAAAAAAAATTGGCCAATCAAAATCTGCTTTTATACAGAGGCTTGTAATTTTCAAATTGCTCTACAATTCAGATTGCATGTTGCACACAGATTGCATAATGCCTCATTCATGAGATGAAATAAGAAAATCAAAGCAGTCAGTACTCATTGAAATAATAACTAAACTGTTCAAGGATGCACATGGCAATAATTTATGATTATAATTTCATTATCCCTGCGCAACTGTATGTGAATTTGTATATAGGAATTCACAATACATGTATGTCAATCTGCTGTTTTGTATAAATGATCACCATTGTGAATAAGCTGTTCAAGATTCATGTAAACATGGTAAAAATAGTGTTGAATTGACTGTTTTGGTTTTGGGTTTTTTTTTGTGTTCAACCAGATTTACACACCCATGAACATAAAAAATAAAACATGATTTGATGCATGCGTTTTATAAAGTCAAGTACAACAAGATAGACATTATTAGATTTTTTTTAGTATCAATTTGCATATAAAAGAATTAATGATATGATTTGTATTAAAATGATATATCTGATTAATGACGTTAATCATGTAAGTCTCTTTGTAGGTAGTACCAGATTTTTGGATGAATACAAAATTGTTCTGGGAGGGGACCAACTTACGAGGGTTAGGATGGAAGGAGCAAAGGATCTCAAAAGACTCTCTCTGACACCACAGGCACGCCTAGAGCATCTAGATCCAATTGTTTGCGAGCTATGGCACTTAAAACAAGACCTCCTTGAGGTTTGTATTAATTCAATTAAGCTCTCGGCTGTAGAGTTAGAAGTAACTTTTCCTTGTTGTCTTACAGGAAGTTAATTGCATTTAGACATTCCCTTCTATTTTACATTAATTTTGTACAAAACATCAATGACAATTAAGACAGATACCTGATTTGACAAGAATATTTCAAATACTGCATGTTACCAAAAATTCCTGAAGTTTTGTTTCTAATCTCCTTACTTTCAATATTTAAGAAATAAAAACTAATTGTACCTTTCCATTGTATATTGTCAAGTAATTCAATAATAATTCTAATTATAACAGATGAAAAGTAATTATAGTATAGTATAGTACAGTACAGTACAGTTACTGTCAATGCAAGTTTTCGATATGTTTTTTTAATTTCTAACTTTCAGAAACTATTCAAGAGATTCTTCGATAAGAAATCCTCAAGTGAGCCAGGAACATTGTCGCATCTAAAAACTATCCTTAAAAAATCTGATGTAAATGGAAAGGTCAAATCTAACTTTAGGGCCCACAGTGATTTCATCAATTTAATTATAACAGAAATGATTGTTGAACAGGCGAATGAATTTGTAACAAATGGAGGATTTGACAATTTAGTGCCAGACAATATCACGGCAGCAACAAAAGGGACAAAAACAAGAGTTCGAGATGAAGTCATGAACAAGTTCATGAACATGTACATGTACAATGATAATGATAATGATACCACCAGAGAAACGTCTACAGAACCTGATGAGCTCTACAATTATTGCTGTCAACTCTGTCAGTGGGGGTTACATTTCATGGCACTTGACAACACAGCATCTGAGGGGGACATTATGAGAGTAATTCCAAATCTGATGAAATGTATTCCTTTCCTTTTCTCCCATTCCAAACTATCCAAATACCTTGTTGAATGTTTGGATGTCATCTTAAAGTGCAAGTCAGCATCAACCTTGACAAGAACAAGAATTTTGGAGGGATTCTTTGTAAACAGAAAAGGTGGAGTTGGTAAAAATGTGGAGGCAGACTTGGTTCAAGAGCATTTTGTAAGAAATCAGAAGGAGCTCATCAGGGGATTAGGGGCAAACAAGACAGATAAAGCCATATTGCGAGTCACTGGGGCAGCAAATGCTATAAGCCATATTTTAGAAGATTTAGACACAAATCTAAAGATTCCAACAAGAAGAGGTCACCACTCCCCAGATTCAAATGAAAAAGACATATCAGCAATAAGACAGTGCTTCAGAGAAATCCATCCATTTAAAGTAACTCCTGGCAGAAACTGTTCAAAATTCAAATTTGGCACACCAGAGTTTAAGGTAAATACAGAGCAGCTTCTTTCTTCCCTTGAGACCATCATCCAAAGAATCTCAAACGGCCTTGTAGCAGATGAAGATGACGAAGAACAATGAGCAGAATGAATACAGTAAAGGGTATACTTTATTGATTGATATATGCTACATATATTATAACAGCAGATAACATTGAAACATACATGTATTTGGTTGTTCTATAACTCTTCCCAAACATCTCTATTACAATTATAGTGAAATCTGATAAAATAGAAAATCTGTCATGAATAACATTTTCTCCTCCCACTGGCATTTGATTCCAAAAATATTTATGTGCTTAATGTTAAGACTATAATTTAAATAATTAATTGATTGATTCTCATTGCCTGGACACAATAAGCAGTCCCCATGTACACATATAATATACAATGTATATACATTAAGTAAAATGAGCATAGTTCATTTAGATGAAATATACATGTATTTAATTTGGGTTTTTGGTTGTAGTTCTTAATGATGTAGTCATACACTTTGTACTTCCATTTATTTTGTTTCCTGTATTTTATTTCTTAATTTTCTTATATCAGTGTTATGACTATTAGATAAATGTATAGTGACAATTTGTATTTTTAATTAATTCAGAACATAATTATTTCACAAGATTCTATACATAAAATATGTATAGCATATAATTTTTTGAAATGCACAACATGTATGATTGCTCCTTCTTGTGGCACTACAATAGGGAATTGTCATTATACAAATGTATCAATATTCATGTCTAAGCATTTGTATAATATTATTACGAAATAATATATCATATATATTTCAACAGACCTGCCTACCTGTTTCTTACAAAAAGTGTAAAATGTTGCTAATGAAAGTGTAATTTAGGGATGTTAGTGTAACATAAACTACTGACTCTAATTTTGAGATTAACAAGCATCGTCATTTCCCTTCTTTGACTTTTGTATAAATCTTCATCTTTTACACAACACATATACGATATCAAATCCTCATTTGACAATGAATTTAGTCAAGTCTATCCGTTTGTTTTAAATACAATGTATTTTAAAAGGTAATTCTAATTGAAAATACATGTATGTTTTAGGCATGAAAATGAGCAGCAAAAGTATAGAGCATATTTGAAAGTCAAAAATTGTAAAAATGATGCTAAAATCGTAAAAGTAGGCAGATCTGTTTCATGCAGTTTACTTGTATATTATGTTACATTAAATACTTATATTAAAGACATATTACATACATTACTTAAAAAAATAGAATAAACATAAATCAAACATTTTATCACAGAAAAACTTTTTTAAACTAGAAACGAAAAATAACCTCCACCCTTAAGGTAGATTATGTCTCTAGTCTGTAAACCTTAAGGTAAATTAGTTGTGTCTCTAGTATGAAATTGCAAAAATATTTTATTGAGTGAATATATATAGGTTTGAAGTAATGTTTTCATAAACTGGAAAATTCATGTAAAGATTGATTTTTCTATTTTTGTTTTTTTTTGCATAGGGTATAATACATGTATATAGATAGAATTAATGTAGAGGAATGAAGGTTTTATAAAAGTATCAAAAGAAATAAGCATGAAATTCCATTACATGATTGTAGAGATAATATAAAACTGGAGGTGAATAATCTATGTGAATAGAAACATCTATGCTTCATTATCATTACATGTACATGTATTTATGACCTCTTCTTTATGACCTTTGATCTGTTAGCTAGTATATATGACCTTCAATTTAATTGTGACCGTGATCTGTATGTCCTATTCATGACCTGAATTTTAAAATGACCTCTACCTGTGCATTGTTTTCATTACCTTCCACTTAAACGTAACCTTGTTCTGAATAGAGTATTCATGACCTTCAACTTAAATGGAACCTTGATATGTATATATTCTTCATGACCTTCAACCTAATTGTAACCTTGATCTAAATGTTATATTTATGACTGCCAACTTACAAAATTTATCTGTATATTGTGCTCATGACCTTCAACCTAAATTCGAACTTGATCTGTACATGGTATCTATGACCTTCACCTTAAAAGTAACCTTGATGTGAAAAGGAAGCTGTATTATTATCTCTCATCATCTGACCTTACTGTATGAGTCATATACTATGTACTTATTTACTTACATGAGAGACAGTCACAACTCCTTTTACAAATGCTACAACATTTGCATCCTACAGGAGAACTTTCTGACTTTTCATAGCAAAATGCCTTAAGCAAATTTGACCTTAAACATGTCTCTGACATGCAGTATTGGACAATATCTGTCTCAATACCTGGCAAGTTACTTGCAATATCTGACTTATTAAAGTACAGAGTAGCACTTGCATCTTGACCTCTTCTTCCTGCTCGTCCAATCTCCTGTAGGTAGCTAGTCATTGACCTTCGGGGTTTTGCATGGATGATTCTACTCACAGAAGGGGAGTCAAATCCCATACCAATTACTGATGTTGTAAATACTAATCTGAATTGTGGGGATTCTTTCTTTAAGTCGGAAAGAATAGTATTTACAACATCAGCATCTTGGTTTGAGAAAAGAGCACAAAATAAGGAATCACTTAACTTAACATCTGGAAACATTTTGAAAGCATATCGCATGGCATAGGACATATATTGTAATGGTAAAAATAATAAAGTAACAGGGTATAAAGTTTTCAGTGATTTTAAAGACATGATTTCCTTTATAAAAATTTCCTCATAAATTTCCTGGGCACTGCCCTTCTCCTTTAACCTGACCTCTAGAAAAACATTCCTCACGTCAGGGTTCCTGGAAATTATTTTGGGTTTTTTTAGTCCAAGCAATGTTGGTAAATTCTTCATCAGTTCAGATGTCAGGCTCCCACTCAAACATAACATGGGTACATAGGGGAAAAAGGACCTCAGCATATGAATATCAGAAAAACTTTTCCGAAATTCTTTTCCCTTAAAACATTAATTAATGTAATCATTGTACAAATTAGTCAATATATCATTTTTGTATTACTTTAAGATTATTGATTTTCATGCTTGTATATCAACTATATATGTTCTCATAGGTAGTAATTCAGTGCTATCAAGGGATCACTTGTCACAAGTCACTACATTATCTTTTGCACTGGTTTATTCTAACCGTACACAGAAAGTACTTGAAATATTTGAGAATAAAATTTTCAGAGTTATTCCCCTTTGATTATCATTATTGTACATGTATTGATTTCAATTGTTGCTTTTGTGTTCCTTATAGTACTACTAATTTAATCAGAACTTTTCATGACCTCATCTCGAACTCTTTGAAGCTTTACTTGATATAAAGATGTTTCTTTGATAGTATTTACAATGTCAAAATTCTTTTAATGCTATATTCTTCCAAAAAACAAAAAAGAATTATAAAATTGAATCTGAATAAAACTAAGACAGAAAATGTAAATAAAAATGAATATTCTTTGATCTTTCACCTCAAGATATATAAAAAGTAATTAATTGGATGAGTTAACATTGCTATAATGTTTTGTTTTTTTTTTTTGTTATAATTACACAGAAGGTAAGATGTGTATTTGGATAAAACTTCAACACTTCTATTTATGAAAAAAAAGCTCTTGTAAACAAAACTGCATTTTTCGTCAGTTAGCCTGTTTTCTACTTTGAATTTTACTCAAACATGTAGCGAAAGAAGAAAGTTTAACAAATAATGAACAAAAAACATTTATAATTTCTTTTTACCATTCTTCAATTTTATGGCACTCATCGATACATATCACACCAACTCTCCCAGACAAACTTGTGAGAGTGTCGCTCCCACTTTTACAGCACAGAAGTGCTTCTGGGTGGCAGAAAATAATTTCTGCCTCATCAACTGCATCTGTTATAGATAAAAAGTATTTCATAATGTCATATGTAAGAATGTGGGCTTCTTTCCAAAAGGGATCTGATCCCAGGCTCACGCCACCCATCTCAATATTCAATTTGCAAGATTTCATTCTTTTAAGAATTGAAAATAAGGTTCAGATTTTTTCTTTTAGTTTGTAATACATAGATTAACAGACTGCTATAAACATGTACGTATGTATAAATTTCATATCTATTCCATTGAATGAAAACACTTAATAACGAATCAAGATATTGTTTTTGAATTTCAAATTGTATACTAATGATTTTTCCAGAATTCAGAAATGAGAGAAAATAAAGAAACTTGCAGAACTGAATAACATGCTAATTCAAAATAGCTTGGAAAGTTCTCTATGACATGCTTTAGGTAGAACAAAACAAGTACAACTTTTTATCTATAACTGACGACTCAATTGTTCATGCTTTAACAGTTTTGATCATTACCCTCCTCATCCTCACCATACTCAGACCTTCTACATGTTCCATCCATGTTTAAATATATTGCATTGACATTCTTTTCTTGTAGTTTTTTCATTTGATCTTTTATTATTGCATTTAACGGTACCAATACTATTGTAATGTGTGGCCTTTTCAGTTGTCTCAAAGTACCTGTGGATACAATAGATTAATCATAAAGATCATGTCAGATTTTTATTTTAGAATACTGATCATTTTTAGCTTTTTTCTTTATAGTTATACAGATCAATATGTTCCTAACATTAAGAAATTTCATGATGACTTGCACTTTAAGATGGCATCCAAACATGTAGTAATATTAATAAAAATTGTGATATATATGTAAATATAGGAAAGTCCTCCGTAGGGAAGTTTATATGATAAACAATTGGAATTAGAGAGTACAGCGGTGGGAGACAGACCAGTCTCTAACCTCTTGCATTTCTATCGTTTGGTATTAATATAATTATAAACATTACAGAAAGACACATTCATAACTTTATTCAACTTCTTTACGTTCAATAACGGTAAACATTTTAAGCGGTTTTACATAAAATTGTTGTGGCAGTTTACGCATTGTTGATTATTACATGTATATGCCACGTCATACCTCATTCATTTTACGCTTGGCTTTGTTTACCAGTAGTTATGGATATTTTGTTGAGATCTTTTATATTCGTGTTTTCCATTTCATAAAGGCCCAGTGGCAGAAAAATTGTGGATATTGAATGTTTATGTATACATTATAAGTAAATAATTTTTCAAGATATGGTATTTGATGTAAATCTGGCAATATTTTCATAAAATGTTGCTAAAAAAATATTTTTGTGTGTTCAAAGCCTATGAAATATGTAAACCATAATTTCTAATTGATGTTGATGTTAAAATAATGACAATTTCCTTTATACATGTTATATGTTTGATAATATTGTTACAATTTACATACTCATTCATTATGTATTTCATTAAGTACAAGGAATTAGATTTAGACTGTTACCTCAGTTTTCTCATTATTAGACAAATTCACAAAAACTAGCAAATTTTCTTTAGTCAGAAAAGAAAAAAAATTGTTTGCAAGATTCAAAATATATCTTTGAATCTATGAAGAAAATATTCAATCCTCATACACACTACTTGATCTGAGGTTATCGGTAACTGTATTAAAGCTGGTTGGAAAGGATATGTCCTGGCCGCCGGCTGCTCTCACATAATAGTAATCACAGATCAAGGTTTTGTAAATATAAATAGTTGCAGATGTACAATTTTCTAGTTTCCTCAATTTCTAATTTTCATTTTCTTGAATCTTTGTCTGAACATGCTGAATCAACTTGGAGTTATTAATTTACTGCAATTGGCTAGATGTAAAGGATTGACTGGCCTCTAGCGGTAGTAATATTGTGCATCAAAATTTATTATGGATAAAAAGCCTATGTTAAATATCTATATGCAATTATATGTAATCATAGATTTTGTCTATATTAATTTATGTTGCACCTCAATTAGTCTGTGTGTATATTAATTTGTTGCACATATAATTTCATTATTAACTTCTTTCATTCTCACATATGTATAATTTATAATTCAATACCATGCTAGAAACACGTAATGTGCTTTAATCTTCTAATTCAATGACCTACATGTATATTAATATATCTATTTCACACAAAAAAAAAGCTCCACCAAAAGATGCAAGTTCTCTCTAACATCACCTTCAATTTATCATGTCTTGCCAAAAAAAGATGAGCTTTGAGAAAAAAAAAAGCTCCATAAAAAGATGCAAGATACTTGCCCCTAAAAGATGAGCTAAAAAAACTCTAGCGGGGAAATCTATAGCTACTGTGTGCGATTAGATATTTCAAACATATTAGCTATCACCGCCTGATGAGATTCATAGAGGAATCGAAATAGTTTTTTTTCACATTGAAACCATGCTAGAGTATATTACAGTATCAATTTGTGTACAAAGTCTAATTCAGTGAATTTCTATTGATTGAAATGCATACATTTGAAAAGGGTACAACTTTTCAAATACTTTTTTTTAAATCTTAAGGTTTAAGAAATGACCTTGATTTATTGACCCTTTGTTACAGCTCACATCAATAATGAACATATAATTTATAAAAGATTTTGTTGAAGTAGATAAATTAAGGATAACCTTTTATACTCCTCCTTTCTCTGAAATGTTTTTTTCGTAAATTAATGCAGCAATATTATCCAAAGATCTGTAGCATTAACCATGAATGTCCTTTGTCTCAAAGCTCACGTTTATATCACAAATACATTTCAGTGAATAATGTATGGTCAAACACTTTTAGACAACCTTTTTGCTATAAATCTTTTGGTGTAACAACCACCACCCAACCCCACCAACATTGTGCTAACAAAAAAAATCTCAAAACCTGTTAAATTTTCAATAGAACATGCATTTTTCTAACATTACACAAAATTTTGTGACTTTGAGGTGAAGCGCTCTTGGCCACTTCATCTTAATAATTTGATTTTGGTCACAGTAATTTTAGCTTGCCCATATTAAGGTGATATCACACGTTTCATGTTTTACGACAATTCATTTTAAGAAAAAAAGCATAATTCTTATTTCCTAATATAATTCAGATGTAAGAGACAATGTTAGGAGGTCACCATCCAAAATTATGAGATTTTTAAACTGATCATATTTTTAGCCATCCATTGATTGAAATAGAAATGCTCATTTCTTGGCTATATTTTCTTTCCAGCCCAAGATTTTCATAAGAAATTTCACACATGATTCCTTCATTATACTAGTATTGTGCAGATTCTTATAGAAAGAAATCATTCAAAACACGTCATATGTTGCAAAATCTGACTGAAAGTGTATTTCATCATGTAAAAAAAAAAAAATACCGGTTTTGTGTATTTTAAAATAATGCGACAGTATGAGCACATGAGAAATGATATTACCATATGGGTGAGATGTATTACAATTTTCTCTACATTCAAACACTTTACAGTGTGGAGATTTCTTTAAAATTCTCGTCAAGGGAGGCTACTGAAACGTGTGATATTTGGGTAAAAAATGAAAATAAAACTTCTCTACAATCAATGTTTACATGTTGAAATCAGCCACGATGCAATATTCAAGAATTGACTATTATAATTTTTCTGTGTATCAATGTATAGACAGAAACTAATGCACAAACTATCCGCGAAGCTATTATACATTGTATTGTGTTTGTGCATCGGTTATTGTCTATAGATAGAAAGAACCAGAAGTCTCTGATAAGACTGAAGCTCTACTGGCTATTTTGTTAAACTCGCTCAACTAAAGTGACACCAATTTCAAGACTGCACATCTGCAAAACAAACACTGTAAAATGATGTTTTTTGGTGAATTGAGTCTGTAGATTCATAATACAGCTGTCATTCATGATGACATGTTATGGTGCTGATATTGTTGTTTTATCTGTAAGAATTTTTCATTATTTTCATCTATCATTTATACAATAAAGAATATTGAATATTTTAAAGGAGACGTATATTAATCTTCTGATACAAATCAGATAATCATATTAAAGATTCCCAGTATGAGAGATGTATAATTACTGTATAATTATTAATTGGTATCCGATGGGAAAGAGTAACATTCATTGTGGAAGTGCTTCATTTGGTTTGGATATCATTTATCTTAATAGAACACAAATACATGTACTGTGACAGTCAAAGCATATATCATTTCGGACAAACACTGAAACACATGGCAGGAAAACCTAAAACTCCTACGGCACCCAATTACATAGAGGGGACAAGGATGGGGAAATCCATTATCTTGGTTCACCAACATCTTCAAGTAAAGTACGTAATATTTATTTAGAGTCACTTTATAATTATATATATATATATTCACGGTAACATACCACACGATATGCAATAATCTCTTGCAACAGAATCCCTTTGATTACACATAGTGATGAAATGTTTCTTCCAGCAAAATATTTATTCATTGGAAATTTTATCATATATTATATAACCAGAATGTAACGTCAATTCTGATTCAGGCTGTCGTGTGAGTCTTTATTTAAGAAATAAAAAATGACAAGCCGGGCTCTATTGTCTCATAATGCCCGAGCGTCCTCAGCCAATCACATTTATTACCGAGCCGCGTCAGCGTTGGCTGAGGACGCTCGGTCATTATGAGACAATAGAGCCCGGCTTGTCATTTTTTATTTCTATTCTAATGATGACCAAACTTAGACCTTTCGATTCTTGGTAAAAACCAGTTCCTGCCGGTTTATCTGCTTTCAGAAAAAGGGTAGGCGTGGCTTATCGCTATAGGGCCTATATTGGAGAATAGAGCCCGGCTCGCGTCTGCTGTCTTAATAGGGAAAAAGAATCAAGTCATATTAGAATTTCATATAATGACTTGCTGTGCTATTTTCTCAATTGAAGTACTTAGATTGTTAAATTGTTAACTCCTTTAAGTTCTATGCACTTTCACAAAAAAAAAACGCAATTGATTGTTCGATTCTTTATCAAAAACATAAATATTCCTACTGCTTTTAATTATTATTTTGATAAAAAAGAGCTGTAGGTTAAGCTTTATCATGTATATTATCATTTAATTTCCATTGTTATTCTTAAAACCAAAATACATAAAATGAATGAATGATTCCTTCAATATAACAAATAAGGACATGTCAGTTTTTCTTTTTTGGAGCTGAATTTAACCTTGGGCCCCCCTTTTCTGAAATCCTAGATCCGCCACTGCAAGGTATATTAGCTTGACCGGTACGTTTCCACAACCTGATCAAGACATTGATGTTTACAATGTAAAAACTTCAGAAAATTTGTTAAAATTGAGCAATTTTAACAGCAGACAAAGATGAAGTCCAAGGACACATTAAGGAAGGAGACAACTCTAGCAAATGGAGGAAATATTAGGCTATGTGGGAACACACTATTTGAGAATTAAAATTCATCTTCAAAATAGATTTTTAAATTTATCATAAGATAGACTATGAGTGATAACAGTCAGCCTTTTCAACATGCAAAATAAGCACGGAGCTGAATTTTCAAGCAGACGTTTAGCCTTTAGGTGCTATCCTACCTGGAAGCAAGTGAAAAATCAAACTTTTCCCACTTCCAACGGGAAGATTAACTATTATATCAGAACCCCGAATCACTGCCCCGATTGCTTCAACCTGATCCTCGCTTAAGTTTAGCTCAGGGTACATCTCTTGGGCTGTTTTATTAATTGCCTCTTTCATTGCTCCTTCCATGTTGGATGTCGCCATTTTACCTACCTGTGATGACGCCGACGCAAATAAGTACATGATTGTAAACACACACTTCAACGAAAACAAAATTACTTAGGATATACAATTATTTTGAATCATGATTTCTTTTCATTCCAAAAGTTATAAGCGACTTAAATTAATAGTCTGATTAATAATAAATTTCTGCAAGATTCTTGCAGAAACTTCGCACCTGTGGTGGCAAGGGTACTTTTCGTGGTGTAGTCTTTGACGGAAGTAGATAGTACGCTTGCGTGGAAGTTGTCACAATAGAGCACAAAAGTGAGCATCGACGGACCCCTAGCAAGCTAGAGGTGGGACCAGGTACCCGGGAGGAGTAAACATCCCCTGATTGGCTAGCCGCATCCGCCGCCGATGTTTACGCACCAAAATGAAAACAATATCTACAAAACATGCAAAGCGAACCATTTAATTATAAGATGAACACATTTTTTTCGGTTTGAATTTATCGTTCATGAGAATATTAATTCAAATTCAAATTCTTTATTGCAACCAAATCCAAACTTTGAGTCATTATGCATAAACAACATTATCAACATAATGTTTATAATAATGATAGTAGAGCGTTGTAGACAATTATCGGCACCTTTACGTTTTACCTTGCCTAGTGGCCGGTGCGTCTTGTTTATTATTTTATCGACTATACCATGTGTAGGGGGATTTTTTTGTCGATTTTGACCACCATCTCTATATAGCACAAATGTAACCCTCCTCTTGATAAAACGATTCTTGCAAGTCAACTTTTGTTCAGTGTTATCTGTTTATTTGAAAATATGCAGTAGCGACCCTAATATTGTCGATTTTTTAATAATTTAAAAATCTCCATATAACTATTGTAAAAACTCAAAATATTGTAGGTGGCGCCAGTGAAATGAATTCGAGCTGCGCACCCAAATTCAAAATTACGTTTAAAGGTCTATAACTACGAATGTATGCGTTAGATTCGCCTGAAATTTTGAATTTATATAAATGAGAATGTATACTTTCATATGAAAAGATTTTGCAATCAAAAATTTTGTAAAATTAATTAATTTTCAGGGACACCGTCCCTTTAAACTCTATAAAATATTAATTTAACAAATGAAAGTCTTCACCGTGCTATTTATTCTGTTTCAGCGTTAAAAAAAAAACGAAATTCACAAAATCCGGTAATATTTTCTATGAGTCAACACAGGGCCTATCAGACATACAGATATAATGTACTAAGAAGTACAGAGAGAAAGAAAAGAGATGTCACCATAAATCTTCCTAGCAGTTGTAAACTCTCATATTCACTTCCTGATATCAAAAGACAATTGCAGGATGACCTCTGATTAGTCAAATATTAGTATACATATATATTCAACCAATCAGAACCGACCTTGAAAGTAAATCATAGAACTGGAATGTATTGATTGTAGGTGGCGCTATTTGAAACAAATTTACTTTAAAATTATTTTTGGCTTCGAGATTAATAAAATACGTCTGCATTGCCCCTGTAGCCTTTAATGTTGAATGTACTTTTTTGTTTTTCACCATCTTTGACGTATGTACATGTGCGAAATCACATATTTACATTTTGCAAAAAAAAAGTATAGAATATGTTTGTTTAAAACCGGAAGTGACTGTGAGTGTTTACAACTGCACCGCCTAAACGGTTTAATAGCACAATATTTTATTTATAAAGCTGTTTGGGGGAACTCTGAGTATATAGAGATACATAATTATCTACAAGACAATAGCTGCCAGTATCAATTTCGTTGAAGAATACGGAAATCTTGGTAAACGCGAGTTTTCCCGAGATTTGGTGACCTCCCTTTTCTTTCACTCTTTTCTTTGCAACATAATCTCGCTATGTCTGAAAGGCCCTGTGTGAGTCAATACTGTTTATGCCACCACTCGTATTATGCGTCCATCTGCCCTCAACGACCAGTCTAATATCCTCCCAACGTTCTTTGCTATATGGTTCCTATGTATGAAACGGACATCTGTCCAACGCGACCAGCGTCCATCTTAATTGTTACCTATATGATCAATTCATTTGTATTAAGCGACCAATGAAGGTAATTAAGTCGGTTGTATGATCGTGTCATTGCCGTATCGTAATTGTTTTCAAAACATAAGCGCGCCGATTTAGATCCTCTGACTATATTTGAATAGTATTGTTTATATCAGTCAATGATAATACAAAAGAAGGGAGGGGATTTCCAACGAGACCCTGTTGCAGCACCAACAGCAAAACACAAAAAACACTCGATGCAAAAACACGAAAGACGAGCATAGTATGAGACGAAAAAGAGACATACGACATGTTAACATCAAAAACAAAAGACTTCACATAAACCGACGAGACCAATGGGCACTCAGTGCCAACTTTGGACGGCCATTTGCCACGCAAGTAGCAAATGGTGTGGTGATCCTGGATTACGTGCGCACAACCCTCTCACTTATCCAATTACCCAGAGGTCTCGAAGAACGTACAACTGCAGTGTAAAACAACCTCCTCACTGTAAGATGACCTCACACAAACAAGACTGCAAAACGTAGAGGCCCCAGCAACACAGATGAATATGTAAATGGATATAAAAAGAGGGCGTGCGTAATACAGTCCGTGCTCTGCCGGCTGTAGCGAGCTCATGTATGTAATCACCCGAGGAGTCCGACTGACATTCAGAGAGGACAGGTGGTCGGGGCCCTGTCTTCTCTAAAGAGGTTTGGACAGGGCCCGGTATGGAGTTATGAAATTAGGATCATATGTAAATGAAACTTAATTTAAAACTGAAGTGTTTGAACTCGAAGAAACAGAAGAAAATGCACCAACAGTATCTTAAGAAAAATGAAATGGAAGAAAAAAACGAAAGAAAGAAAAGAAAGGAAATTCAAAAAACTTCTCAAAGAAACAAGAAATTAATTTAAAATAAAAGAATGAAAAAAAGTAAAACCCGAAGTCTCGCAACTTAAATGGACGTAAAACTGAAATATTGGAAATTTTTTTAAAACGTAAGCGGCGTAGATCAAATAAAAGAATAAAATGCCTCGATAGATAAGACTTTAAACGGAACCATGTAGACGAATCAAAACAACGATGAATAAGTGACAACAGGGAATTTAGTTATCAATAGAATTATTTGACCGTGAATATATTGACCTTGTATTTGTGAACGTCAAAACTCTTGTTATACAGACGCGAGAATTCATTTTAAATAAGTACCGATCAAAACGATGGCGACATTGATGACGCGGACGAATTTTTGAATGACAATGTGGATTTATTTAAACTTCACGATATGAAAAAAAAACACCGTATGTGATCGTACACGGAAATGAAATTTTTTTTCTCACAATTTTGATTTGATGCACAAGGAAGTCATATTCACGGAGGAGTTCGTGAAGGCTACTTCAGAATTTTTTTATTTCTCACTTCAAGAAGATATAAAGACTCTTGTAAATATTACGTACGTTTTCTGTTTATCAGTTCGATAAACTGGCAAATATTTCCTTCTTATTCATACATTAAAACTGGATTACTTCTTGTTAGAGTTTTCTTTTAAACGACCACTTGCCTTTAGCAACCATTTTTGTTCTTTCCCTCGAGTGGACGCTTAATACAGTATTGACTGTATATTCTTATACCGGTAACTCATTTTTAAATCAAAAGGGTTGGTATAAAACTTACTAAAATTTATCGCTGGGTATTGTTGATTATAGTATATTTGTATGCATAATGAAATGTTTTTAAACAAAGATAACCTAAGCGTATATAGATATCAACACATTCAAATACGTCCTTTTTTACAGCAATGATGGCGAGCTGTAGCTTAAATCGTACGACTACACAGTGTTCTGTTGGGACTATCAATGAAACAATAGCAACACCAATTATGCAGTTTTTGGGAGGCTTCGTGGGAAATGTGCTTGCCTTATTCATTTTGATCAAGACGAAGAAAAATCACAAATGGAGACCTTTTTATCGTTTGGTATGTGCTCTAGCTATAACTGATGCCACTGTTTCAAGCTTCGTGTACCCGTTTTCTTTTACGAGATATGCTACACATTTTACATACTGCTATTCGGTCACAGTGTGTCACCACGTGGCGTTTATTCTTTCCTTTTCATTCCTTGGGTCAGCCTTCATCGTCACTGCCATCTCTTTTGACCGATTTCTTGCAATACTCTTTCCGTTCAAATACGACTCATGGAGGAAAATACAAAGAACAACCGTTATGATATTAAGCAGCTGGATTCTAACTGCAGTAATTTGCACACTACCCTTAGTCGGAGTTGGAGAAGTCAAATTCTACTATCCAGAGACTTGGTGTTTCATAGACTTCACCAGTAAAGATTCCTCAAACGAATTGATAACTTATGTCTATGCTCTACTTGGTCTAGTACTATTTGTAATGACGTTTGTCTTCAATCTATCCGTAATTATCGCTCTCATTAGGAGGATCAAACGAAGTCAGAAGAGTTTAGGTAATCCGACACACTTGAAGTCACACGTCTACAACGTAGTATTTCTGCTTGGGATCGTTTTGGCGTTCAGTGCTTGCTGGCTACCTCTTACCGTACGTATAATATATTTTTCAATGTTCCTTATATTTCAAATCATAGAAGTCCCTTAGAAATGTAGAAATTTCATTTTAAACCGGAAAGTAAGCCTACCTCTTTAAAAACATATTTATGTAACACTTTCGGTGAATGTAAACGTCTTCAAATTGAATAGCATCATTTAAGAACAGACAAATTGGCAACGTGGACCAGACATGCACGTTTCGGGTACATAACCCTCATCAGTGATCCTAAATCTAAACAATGTAATATGCCAAAGAAGTATGAAAGTTACTATGTCGAAAAAGTGTACCGAAAGACGTAGCAGGATGGGTGGGATATGATGCTACAGGACCCACTTTTTAGAAATTTCATGAAATTTTGATAACAGAAATTTAGAATGCGTTGAAGAAACGATCAACCGAAATTGATCGAACTTGGCTACATGTGCCCTCGGGGACTCCTGGTCCACCAGCAGTGACACTCACCAAGTGGTATAAATGTAAACGTCTTCAAATTGAATAGCATCATTTAAGAACAGACAAATTGGCAACGTGGACCAGACATGCACGTTTCGGGTACATAACCCTCATCAGTGATCCTAAATCTAAACAATGTAATATGCCAAAGAAGTATGAAAGTTACTATGTCGAAAAAGTGTACCGAAAGACGTAGCAGGATGGGTGGGATATGATGCTACAGGACCCACTTTTTAGAAATTTCATGAAATTTTGATAACAGAAATTTAGAATGCGTTGAAGAAACGATCAACCGAAATTGATCGAACTTGGCTACATGTGCCCTCGGGGACTCCTGGTCCACCAGCAGTGACACTCACCAAGTGGTATAAATGTAAACGTCTTCAAATTGAATAGCATCATTTAAGAACAGACAAATTGGCAACGTGGACCAGACATGCACGTTTCGGGTACATAACCCTCATCAGTGATCCTAAATCTAAACAATGTAATATGCCAAAGAAGTATGAAAGTTACTATGTCGAAAAAGTGTACCGAAAGACGTAGCAGGATGGGTGGGATATGATGCTACAGGACCCACTTTTTAGAAATTTCATGAAATTTTGATAACAGAAATTTAGAATGCGTTGAAGAAACGATCAACCGAAATTGATCGAACTTGGCTACATGTGCCCTCGGGGACTCCTGGTCCACCAGCAGTGACACTCACCAAGTGGTATAAATGTAAACGTCTTCAAATTGAATAGCATCATTTAAGAACAGACAAATTGGCAACGTGGACCAGACATGCACGTTTCGGGTACATAACCCTCATCAGTGATCCTAAATCTAAACAATGTAATATGCCAAAGAAGTATGAAAGTTACTATGTCGAAAAAGTGTACCGAAAGACGTAGCAGGATGGGTGGGATATGATGCTACAGGACCCACTTTTTAGAAATTTCATGAAATTTTGATAACAGAAATTTAGAATGCGTTGAAGAAACGATCAACCGAAATTGATCGAACTTGGCTACATGTGCCCTCGGGGACTCCTGGTCCACCAGCAGTGACACTCACCAAGTGGTATAAATGTAAACGTCTTCAAATTGAATAGCATCATTTAAGAACAGACAAATTGGCAACGTGGACCAGACATGCACGTTTCGGGTACATAACCCTCATCAGTGATCCTAAATCTAAACAATGTAATATGCCAAAGAAGTATGAAAGTTACTATGTCGAAAAAGTGTACCGAAAGACGTAGCAGGATGGGTGGGATATGATGCTACAGGACCCACTTTTTAGAAATTTCATGAAATTTTGATAACAGAAATTTAGAATGCGTTGAAGAAACGATCAACCGAAATTGATCGAACTTGGCTACATGTGCCCTCGGGGACTCCTGGTCCACCAGCAGTGACACTCACCAAGTGGTATAAATGTAAACGTCTTCAAATTGAATAGCATCATTTAAGAACAGACAAATTGGCAACGTGGACCAGACATGCACGTTTCGGGTACATAACCCTCATCAGTGATCCTAAATCTAAACAATGTAATATGCCAAAGAAGTATGAAAGTTACTATGTCGAAAAAGTGTACCGAAAGACGTAGCAGGATGGGTGGGATATGATGCTACAGGACCCACTTTTTAGAAATTTCATGAAATTTTGATAACAGAAATTTAGAATGCGTTGAAGAAACGATCAACCGAAATTGATCGAACTTGGCTACATGTGCCCTCGGGGACTCCTGGTCCACCAGCAGTGACACTCACCAAGTGGTATAAATGTAAACGTCTTCAAATTGAATAGCATCATTTAAGAACAGACAAATTGGCAACGTGGACCAGACATGCACGTTTCGGGTACATAACCCTCATCAGTGATCCTAAATCTAAACAATGTAATATGCCAAAGAAGTATGAAAGTTACTATGATGTTTCACTGTAAGCTTCATTCATCTAAGAATTTAATTTTAATATGTCTGAAAATGTTTTGTTTTATTCTCACAAATTTATGAAAGCTTAGAAGCACTTAGAAGACAAAATAAACTAATAAATGAGGCACGTTTTACAGTACAAATAATAACATACATTTCAGGACAAAAATATGCAAATATCAAGACTTGCATTAAACATACACCCGAAAAGTTTCCTTTTTATAAATCTCACTAGACAATGACCCGCGCAAGCGCGGGAAAAAAATGTCATAGATATGTTGACATACTTTGTATTTAGATACGTTATGTATTACTCAAGTATGCAATATGTGACCATAGGAATTCTGTTCAGATTTATATTGTCTTGGCACTGAAATTTTAAATACATTTACTATATTAATTTAAAATAATATGATTTTCATTGTCATCGGTAACAGGATTACCGTAATCAATTACGGCCATTTTTATATCTTAGTATAATAAAACATTACGACTAAGCAAAATCTATTGATATTTTTATATATTTTTGAATTATAAAGTGGATAAAATCGCATTTAAAGATTCGTTAGATTCCGAATGTGACTGAAAAGTTAAGTCAACTTTTATGTCAACGAAGTTACTTTCTGAAGGGAAAGTAGTAACAAACGCTTTCCTTCGTTGGTATATTTTTAGAACGTAAGGATCATAACCATTAAACACGTTACTTGTATACAAAAGTGTCAAAAAATATAAGAAAGTATCCACATCTGAGTTTGACATTGATCTAATAGAAATCGTCATTGGAAAAATTAGCATGGGAAAATGCATAGCGTATTAAAGAAATACATATTTCATACTATTAGTGTTGTTGAGGTTTAACCAGACTGTTTTAGTTCCATCCGAGCGAAAGAACAGACGGGGCGTGACAATAAATCATCTCTGAGAAAGTTTGCCTACGTCGGGATTCGAAGCTAGACTCTTCAGATTGGAAAATCGGGCTGGGTGTCCGGTGCTCTACCGACTGAGCTATGAAACCCCTTTCTCGAACATTCTCTAGTTCATGGTTAGTGCCCGATCCCGGTTTGAATTTTAGATTTTCCCAGACATAACTTATGATTACACAATAATTAGAAATAATTACTTCTACACAATTATCAAATTCACATTTTCATATTGACAAATATGGATAATGACCATATGCCTGTATACAGCACAAAATCGATAATTCAGAAAATCAGAAACCGTAGGCATACAAAATCAGGATAAAAAAGGAACCAAAGCAAACAAACAAAAACCTCCACCATATGAAAAGAAGCGAACTCCCGCCCCTTCAATTCTGTAGAACTGTCACACCCGATTACTTCCATTTCGGAAGACATAGAGTACAATTTTTGGATGGTCAAATGGTCTATGACAGAATATCATCCACCATTCTGGAGAGTGGGACATAATAGTGTATCACGAGTTCCCCATATCAATCGTAAAACTTCCTCAGTGACGATGTTAGTCGGTCTCAAACATATCCCTGACTGAGAAGCTTATCATAAATACGCCTAGCTTTCAGAATAAAATCCGTCTAATCACATGCTATACCTTCATATCACACCATTTATATCTGATCTCTTTGTTTCGACGGAGAATCGGCTAATTCGTTCCTTTAGTAATATAAATTTGTCAAATGCGAAATAGTTTTTACTCTTATACCTTTATAGGGAATTTTAGAGTTTACCACCTTTTTTATCTGGTTCCGATTCAACATTTAATAATTTCCCTTCCATTTTGTTGTATTTTTCAGACTCACATGATTTATAATATAAATTCTGAATGTCCAAGTGACGGGCCTACAGAACTTTTGGTTGCACGCCTTGCAGCAACTAACTCCATAGTAGATCCTTGGATCTACATTGTATTGCGGAAGGAGAATTTCAAAAGGCTGGAGCAATTGATTAAACGGTGTAGGAGTACCCCTGATACTGATGACAACACAGTAAGCTTAACAAGAAAGGAGGAGATCTCCAACAACACTAGGTTGCAGCACCCACAGCAAAATCCCAAAACACCCATGCAAAAAACACAGAACAGATACCCACAGAAAGAGAGATGCAAAAGGGACAAGGAACACCAACTTACAACATAGAAACATGAAACACAAAAGACTACACATAAACCAACGAGACCAATGGGCAACCGGTGCCGACTTAGGACGGCCATCTGCCACGTAAATAGCAGACGGTGTGGTTATCCTGGATTACGTGCGCACAACCCTCCCACTATTCCGATTTCCCAGAGGTCTCGAAGAACGCACAATTATGGTGTAAAACAACCTCCTCACTGTAAGGTGACCACACACAAACAAGACCGTAAAACACAGGGGTCCAAGCAACACAGATGAATATGTAAATGGATATAAAAAGAGGACGTGCGTAATACAGTCCGTGCTCTGCCGGCTGTAGCGAGCTCATATATGTTATCACCCGAGGAGTCCGACTGACATTCAGAGAGGACAGGTGGTCGGGGCCCTGTCTTCTCTAAAGAGGTTTGGACAGGGCCCGTCATGGAGTCCCGTCGTCACAGTCAGTCAGAGTGCAAGTCTTAAGAATGCGCTCGTACAAGACTGTATATTGGTCAAGTACCAAGCTTAGTGTCCGTCTGGTGACATTAGGATCATATCCACGGTATAAAAGGCGTTTGATGACTCTGACGCATTTTCGATACATATGCTGTCTACCTTTGATCCTTCTTATTTTGTTAATTAAGTCACCATAAAATGCAGGTTGTGAAATACCCAAAGTAATATACTCCGTTGCTTGTATTGGTCCGAATTTCAAAAGAAGTTGATCATAATTTTTGTAAAATTTCCAGAAAGTCTTTACTAGTTTATGAAAGCGAAAACCTTGACCTAAAAGTTTCTTTGTTATTTGTAGATTTCTATTATGAAAATCCAAAACATCAGTACATGCTCTAGCATACCGGATGAGCTGTGAAATGTAGATACCGTATGACGGTAATCTAGGAACATCACCGTCAAGCCAGGGAAAATTTACTATGTTGAATCCAAAATCATCTCGTTTGTCATATACACTTGTATGAATTTCTCCATTGACAATTTTGATATTTAGGTCCAAAAATGGTGTTTCAGTGTCTGTAAAGTTTGCCTTGTTTAGAGTCAATTCTTGTGGATAAATAACATCTTTATACTTTTCAAAAACAGGATTATCGATAGTAAGAATATCATCCAGGTACCTAGAAGTACCAGTGAAGCATTTCACATCATCATGTTTTCTTTGCTTTTGAAGATTTTGAATAAATTCCTTTTCATATGTGTATAAAAATAAATCTGCAACAAGAGGCGCACAATTTGTACCCATAGGAATCCCTACAACCTGCTTGTAGAGATTCTCACCAAATCTTACATAAATGTTGTCCAAGAGGAAGGACAAGGCACTACACAGGTCGCTACATGACCATGATTTGTATGATTTGTATTCTGTAGCGGAAAAGAAACCCTTTGATTCAGATGTACAAATATAAATTTTCCCCTCTCGATTATAGCACCATTTAATGAGTTTGGACAATTGATCATTGATCTTGTCGTGAGGAAGCGTGGTGTACATATTTGAAAAATCGTATGAAGCAATCGTATTGGCTTGAAAATTTCTAGATTTTATCTTGTCAATCACATCCCCGGAATTTTTTATAGACCAAAATAAATTTACATCATTCCTGTTAAGAACAGTTTCACAATATTTTGCAACGTGTTCCTTTACCGCCGTGAGGGCTGACGTCAGATGTCTAGACAAACTTGTAGTTGAGCAGTTGCTAGAATTAGCAATGTATCTAAATTTGTAAGGAGATTTGTGCAGTTTTGGTATGCAGTATATTGTAGGAAGATCCAATTTAGAAATAGGGATGTTGAATGAAGAAATTTCACTGCTATGTTTGCTCAAAATGTTAGGGACACTTTCATTGCTTTTGATATAAGTATTTGTAGACGAAAGTTCCGAAACTAAAGTTGATATATAGTAAAGTTTTCATATGATTATGGTGTTGTTGGCTGCTTTATCTGCAGGAGCGAAGACAAATTTTTCATGTAAATTACATAATTTGGATTTAAAATATCTTTCAGATCTAGAACTTGGATTTTCAAAAAGATGAGGATTTTTGTGGAAGTTGTCTATTCGAATGTCAGTAATGTCCAAAATGAGGTTTTTCCAGTCATTCAGAGAATGCGATTCGACTCCTTCCGATTTACACCATCGTTTGGTATAGTTATCTAAGGCTTCCTTTAGTACTTCGCGACACTTAATAAAATCTATCTTGGATGGGATTCTATACTTAGGTCCTTTTTTGAGAAGACCACGGAGCTGCCTGTCTTGGATAATTGAAAAGTCACCCGTAATAATATGACCAGCTGGTTTATATAGATATTCAGATGTTGCACATTCTCAAGAAGCAGGACATGATTCAAGTATTTTAGGATCTGATGTAACTTTGTTGTAGTTAAAAACGAAATTTCGAATAGGTCTCTTATATTTGTAACAAATAAGAGGAGGTTCTAAATTTTCAAAATATTGAGGAATAGCACTTTGTACACGATGATCCCGAAAAATATTAGAGATGTTAAGAAGATCGAATCCTTTGTTAATAAATGAAATTTTTAAGAATCGTTTTTTAGGTGGGATGTTTTTAACAACTGGATAAAGTTTATTCTGTGCGAATGCAACAATGATATTAAGTCTGAATCAATCAGTATTTCTTAAGAATGCAACCAGTGCTTCATCCAAGATAGATTTCAATTGAACTGCTGGAATTGATGAGAGAGCATGAAGCAGTTCATGTCTGCCGCCGTTGCGAGCAATGATCAGAAGATCGTTGAGGGTACGGTGTAATCTAGATCTAATTCTGAGTTTTCGGTTTCTTCGTCTTCCGTGAGACCTATGCTTCCGTTTAGTGTTTGGGCGGATTGAAAATACATTAATATTAGTTGACGTCGAGGAAATATTTCCTTGTCCATAAATTTGATCGTTTAGACCAAGGGGGTACGCAGTTTGGAGTTTTGTGATCCAGGCAAGTTCAGCTTGTAGTCGGCGTTTTTTAATTTCCGTTTTACTAAGATTTTTAAGTTTAGAAAAAGACTGAACCGGTGTAATAGTTATATCCGAAATGGAATGATTGTATTTAACGAAGTGATTATAAAGGAAATTTCTTTGTTTTTTGTGATGTGAGTTTCTTATCTGATACGAATGACTTCTAAAACGAGATTTTAAGGCCTGACCTGTTTCTCCAACATATTGGGCGCCACATCCCCTAGCGTTTCATGTTATAACATAAATGACATCTTGGTACGATCAATCGATGTCGTTTTCAATCTCAATTTTAAAAGTCTGCCCGTTAACACTTGATTTAATTGTGGAATTGCAATTGATGAGCGGACACATACCGCATCTTTTCCCTTTGCACGTAGAAACTGCTGAGAACCCTCTATGTTTGTTGTTAAATGTAGAGCCTGCAGATGGAGAAGTAGGTGTAATACGTCTACGGGATTTAAATTTAAGAGGTGAAAGAAGTACTCTGGGTGAGGAAAAAAGTTTATTACTGTTAAAAGTCGATGATGGGAAAGTTACTGTAGTGATAGAGGGTAATCTCAAAGGAGTAAGTTTAATACGAGGCGACCTTAAAAATGCCATAGTGAGATGATCAAAGAAGGGTGAGGAGAGATCATGCATGGAAGACACTACAACAAAGTCAAGTTAGAGAACGAAATGGAATTAAAACACTTCAAACATCGGGTCACGGGGAATTGTATTACCAACTCCACACTGCAACACGAAATAAGTGTAGATATAAAAGAAAGGAGGAGATCTCCAACAACACTAGGTTGCAGCACCCACAGCAAAATCCCAAAACACCCATGCAAAAAACACAGAACAGATACCCACAGAAAGAGAGATGCAAAAGGGACAAGGAACACCAACTTACAACATAGAAACATGAAACACAAAAGACTACACATAAACCAACGAGACCAATGGGCAACCGGTGCCGACTTAGGACGGCCATCTGCCACGTAAATAGCAGACGGTGTGGTTATCCTGGATTACGTGCGCACAACCCTCCCACTATTCCGATTTCCCAGAGGTCTCGAAGAACGCACAATTATGGTGTAAAACAACCTCCTCACTGTAAGGTGACCACACACAAACAAGACCGTAAAACACAGGGGTCCAAGCAACACAGATGAATATGTAAATGGATATAAAAAGAGGACGTGCGTAATACAGTCCGTGCTCTGCCGGCTGTAGCGAGCTCATATATGTTATCACCCGAGGAGTCCGACTGACATTCAGAGAGGACAGGTGGTCGGGGCCCTGTCTTCTCTAAAGAGGTTTGGACAGGGCCCGTCATGGAGTCCCGTCGTCACAGTCACTCAGAGTGCAAGTCTTAAGAATGCGCTCGTACAAGACTGTATATTGGTCAAGTACCAAGCTTAGTGTCCGTCTGGTGACATTAGGATCATATCCACGGTATAAAAGGCGTTTGATGACTCTGACGCATTTTCGATACATATGCTGTCTACCTTTGATCCTTCTTATTTTGTTAATTAAGTCACCATAAAATGCAGGTTGTGAAATACCCAAAGTAATATACTCCGTTGCTTGTATTGGTCCGAATTTCAAAAGAAGTTGATCATAATTTTTGTAAAATTTCCAGAAAGTCTTTACTAGTTTATGAAAGCGAAAACCTTGACCTAAAAGTTTCTTTGTTATTTGTAGATTTCTATTATGAAAATCCAAAACATCAGTACATGCTCTAGCATACCGGATGAGCTGTGAAATGTAGATACCGTATGACGGTAATCTAGGAACATCACCGTCAAGCCAGGGAAAATTTACTATGTTGAATCCAAAATCATCTCGTTTGTCATATACACTTGTATGAATTTCTCCATTGACAATTTTGATATTTAGGTCCAAAAATGGTGTTTCAGTGTCTGTAAAGTTTGCCTTGTTTAGAGTCAATTCTTGTGGATAAATAACATCTTTATACTTTTCAAAAACAGGATTATCGATAGTAAGAATATCATCCAGGTACCTAGAAGTACCAGTGAAGCATTTCACATCATCATGTTTTCTTTGCTTTTGAAGATTTTGAATAAATTCCTTTTCATATGTGTATAAAAATAAATCTGCAACAAGAGGCGCACAATTTGTACCCATAGGAATCCCTACAACCTGCTTGTAGAGATTCTCACCAAATCTTACATAAATGTTGTCCAAGAGGAAGGACAAGGCACTACACAGGTCGCTACATGACCATGATTTGTATGATTTGTATTCTGTAGCGGAAAAGAAACCCTTTGATTCAGATGTACAAATATAAATTTTCCCCTCTCGATTATAGCACCATTTAATGAGTTTGGACAATTGATCATTGATCTTGTCGTGAGGAAGCGTGGTGTACATATTTGAAAAATCGTATGAAGCAATCGTATTGGCTTGAAAATTTCTAGATTTTATCTTGTCAATCACATCCCCGGAATTTTTTATAGACCAAAATAAATTTACATCATTCCTGTTAAGAACAGTTTCACAATATTTTGCAACGTGTTCCTTTACCGCCGTGAGGGCTGACGTCAGATGTCTAGACAAACTTGTAGTTGAGCAGTTGCTAGAATTAGCAATGTATCTAAATTTGTAAGGAGATTTGTGCAGTTTTGGTATGCAGTATATTGTAGGAAGATCCAATTTAGAAATAGGGATGTTGAATGAAGAAATTTCACTGCTATGTTTGCTCAAAATGTTAGGGACACTTTCATTGCTTTTGATATAAGTATTTGTAGACGAAAGTTCCGAAACTAAAGTTGATATATAGTAAAGTTTTCATATGATTATGGTGTTGTTGGCTGCTTTATCTGCAGGAGCGAAGACAAATTTTTCATGTAAATTACATAATTTGGATTTAAAATATCTTTCAGATCTAGAACTTGGATTTTCAAAAAGATGAGGATTTTTGTGGAAGTTGTCTATTCGAATGTCAGTAATGTCCAAAATGAGGTTTTTCCAGTCATTCAGAGAATGCGATTCGACTCCTTCCGATTTACACCATCGTTTGGTATAGTTATCTAAGGCTTCCTTTAGTACTTCGCGACACTTAATAAAATCTATCTTGGATGGGATTCTATACTTAGGTCCTTTTTTGAGAAGACCACGGAGCTGCCTGTCTTGGATAATTGAAAAGTCACCCGTAATAATATGACCAGCTGGTTTATATAGATATTCAGATGTTGCACATTCTCAAGAAGCAGGACATGATTCAAGTATTTTAGGATCTGATGTAACTTTGTTGTAGTTAAAAACGAAATTTCGAATAGGTCTCTTATATTTGTAACAAATAAGAGGAGGTTCTAAATTTTCAAAATATTGAGGAATAGCACTTTGTACACGATGATCCCGAAAAATATTAGAGATGTTAAGAAGATCGAATCCTTTGTTAATAAATGAAATTTTTAAGAATCGTTTTTTAGGTGGGATGTTTTTAACAACTGGATAAAGTTTATTCTGTGCGAATGCAACAATGATATTAAGTCTGAATCAATCAGTATTTCTTAAGAATGCAACCAGTGCTTCATCCAAGATAGATTTCAATTGAACTGCTGGAATTGATGAGAGAGCATGAAGCAGTTCATGTCTGCCGCCGTTGCGAGCAATGATCAGAAGATCGTTGAGGGTACGGTGTAATCTAGATCTAATTCTGAGTTTTCGGTTTCTTCGTCTTCCGTGAGACCTATGCTTCCGTTTAGTGTTTGGGCGGATTGAAAATACATTAATATTAGTTGACGTCGAGGAAATATTTCCTTGTCCATAAATTTGATCGTTTAGACCAAGGGGGTACGCAGTTTGGAGTTTTGTGATCCAGGCAAGTTCAGCTTGTAGTCGGCGTTTTTTAATTTCCGTTTTACTAAGATTTTTAAGTTTAGAAAAAGACTGAACCGGTGTAATAGTTATATCCGAAATGGAATGATTGTATTTAACGAAGTGATTATAAAGGAAATTTCTTTGTTTTTTGTGATGTGAGTTTCTTATCTGATACGAATGACTTCTAAAACGAGATTTTAAGGCCTGACCTGTTTCTCCAACATATTGGGCGCCACATCCCCTAGCGTTTCATGTTATAACATAAATGACATCTTGGTACGATCAATCGATGTCGTTTTCAATCTCAATTTTAAAAGTCTGCCCGTTAACACTTGATTTAATTGTGGAATTGCAATTGATGAGCGGACACATACCGCATCTTTTCCCTTTGCACGTAGAAACTGCTGAGAACCCTCTATGTTTGTTGTTAAATGTAGAGCCTGCAGATGGAGAAGTAGGTGTAATACGTCTACGGGATTTAAATTTAAGAGGTGAAAGAAGTACTCTGGGTGAGGAAAAAAGTTTATTACTGTTAAAAGTCGATGATGGGAAAGTTACTGTAGTGATAGAGGGTAATCTCAAAGGAGTAAGTTTAATACGAGGCGACCTTAAAAATGCCATAGTGAGATGATCAAAGAAGGGTGAGGAGAGATCATGCATGGAAGACACTACAACAAAGTCAAGTTAGAGAACGAAATGGAATTAAAACACTTCAAACATCGGGTCACGGGGAATTGTATTACCAACTCCACACTGCAACACGAAATAAGTGTAGATATAAAAGAAAGGAGGAGATCTCCAACAACACTAGGTTGCAGCACCCACAGCAAAATCCCAAAACACCCATGCAAAAAACACAGAACAGATACCCACAGAAAGAGAGATGCAAAAGGGACAAGGAACACCAACTTACAACATAGAAACATGAAACACAAAAGACTACACATAAACCAACGAGACCAATGGGCAACCGGTGCCGACTTAGGACGGCCATCTGCCACGTAAATAGCAGACGGTGTGGTTATCCTGGATTACGTGCGCACAACCCTCCCACTATTCCGATTTCCCAGAGGTCTCGAAGAACGCACAATTATGGTGTAAAACAACCTCCTCACTGTAAGGTGACCACACACAAACAAGACCGTAAAACACAGGGGTCCAAGCAACACAGATGAATATGTAAATGGATATAAAAAGAGGACGTGCGTAATACAGTCCGTGCTCTGCCGGCTGTAGCGAGCTCATATATGTTATCACCCGAGGAGTCCGACTGACATTCAGAGAGGACAGGTGGTCGGGGCCCTGTCTTCTCTAAAGAGGTTTGGACAGGGCCCGTCATGGAGTCCCGTCGTCACAGTCACTCAGAGTGCAAGTCTTAAGAATGCGCTCGTACAAGACTGTATATTGGTCAAGTACCAAGCTTAGTGTCCGTCTGGTGACATTAGGATCATATCCACGGTATAAAAGGCGTTTGATGACTCTGACGCATTTTCGATACATATGCTGTCTACCTTTGATCCTTCTTATTTTGTTAATTAAGTCACCATAAAATGCAGGTTGTGAAATACCCAAAGTAATATACTCCGTTGCTTGTATTGGTCCGAATTTCAAAAGAAGTTGATCATAATTTTTGTAAAATTTCCAGAAAGTCTTTACTAGTTTATGAAAGCGAAAACCTTGACCTAAAAGTTTCTTTGTTATTTGTAGATTTCTATTATGAAAATCCAAAACATCAGTACATGCTCTAGCATACCGGATGAGCTGTGAAATGTAGATACCGTATGACGGTAATCTAGGAACATCACCGTCAAGCCAGGGAAAATTTACTATGTTGAATCCAAAATCATCTCGTTTGTCATATACACTTGTATGAATTTCTCCATTGACAATTTTGATATTTAGGTCCAAAAATGGTGTTTCAGTGTCTGTAAAGTTTGCCTTGTTTAGAGTCAATTCTTGTGGATAAATAACATCTTTATACTTTTCAAAAACAGGATTATCGATAGTAAGAATATCATCCAGGTACCTAGAAGTACCAGTGAAGCATTTCACATCATCATGTTTTCTTTGCTTTTGAAGATTTTGAATAAATTCCTTTTCATATGTGTATAAAAATAAATCTGCAACAAGAGGCGCACAATTTGTACCCATAGGAATCCCTACAACCTGCTTGTAGAGATTCTCACCAAATCTTACATAAATGTTGTCCAAGAGGAAGGACAAGGCACTACACAGGTCGCTACATGACCATGATTTGTATGATTTGTATTCTGTAGCGGAAAAGAAACCCTTTGATTCAGATGTACAAATATAAATTTTCCCCTCTCGATTATAGCACCATTTAATGAGTTTGGACAATTGATCATTGATCTTGTCGTGAGGAAGCGTGGTGTACATATTTGAAAAATCGTATGAAGCAATCGTATTGGCTTGAAAATTTCTAGATTTTATCTTGTCAATCACATCCCCGGAATTTTTTATAGACCAAAATAAATTTACATCATTCCTGTTAAGAACAGTTTCACAATATTTTGCAACGTGTTCCTTTACCGCCGTGAGGGCTGACGTCAGATGTCTAGACAAACTTGTAGTTGAGCAGTTGCTAGAATTAGCAATGTATCTAAATTTGTAAGGAGATTTGTGCAGTTTTGGTATGCAGTATATTGTAGGAAGATCCAATTTAGAAATAGGGATGTTGAATGAAGAAATTTCACTGCTATGTTTGCTCAAAATGTTAGGGACACTTTCATTGCTTTTGATATAAGTATTTGTAGACGAAAGTTCCGAAACTAAAGTTGATATATAGTAAAGTTTTCATATGATTATGGTGTTGTTGGCTGCTTTATCTGCAGGAGCGAAGACAAATTTTTCATGTAAATTACATAATTTGGATTTAAAATATCTTTCAGATCTAGAACTTGGATTTTCAAAAAGATGAGGATTTTTGTGGAAGTTGTCTATTCGAATGTCAGTAATGTCCAAAATGAGGTTTTTCCAGTCATTCAGAGAATGCGATTCGACTCCTTCCGATTTACACCATCGTTTGGTATAGTTATCTAAGGCTTCCTTTAGTACTTCGCGACACTTAATAAAATCTATCTTGGATGGGATTCTATACTTAGGTCCTTTTTTGAGAAGACCACGGAGCTGCCTGTCTTGGATAATTGAAAAGTCACCCGTAATAATATGACCAGCTGGTTTATATAGATATTCAGATGTTGCACATTCTCAAGAAGCAGGACATGATTCAAGTATTTTAGGATCTGATGTAACTTTGTTGTAGTTAAAAACGAAATTTCGAATAGGTCTCTTATATTTGTAACAAATAAGAGGAGGTTCTAAATTTTCAAAATATTGAGGAATAGCACTTTGTACACGATGATCCCGAAAAATATTAGAGATGTTAAGAAGATCGAATCCTTTGTTAATAAATGAAATTTTTAAGAATCGTTTTTTAGGTGGGATGTTTTTAACAACTGGATAAAGTTTATTCTGTGCGAATGCAACAATGATATTAAGTCTGAATCAATCAGTATTTCTTAAGAATGCAACCAGTGCTTCATCCAAGATAGATTTCAATTGAACTGCTGGAATTGATGAGAGAGCATGAAGCAGTTCATGTCTGCCGCCGTTGCGAGCAATGATCAGAAGATCGTTGAGGGTACGGTGTAATCTAGATCTAATTCTGAGTTTTCGGTTTCTTCGTCTTCCGTGAGACCTATGCTTCCGTTTAGTGTTTGGGCGGATTGAAAATACATTAATATTAGTTGACGTCGAGGAAATATTTCCTTGTCCATAAATTTGATCGTTTAGACCAAGGGGGTACGCAGTTTGGAGTTTTGTGATCCAGGCAAGTTCAGCTTGTAGTCGGCGTTTTTTAATTTCCGTTTTACTAAGATTTTTAAGTTTAGAAAAAGACTGAACCGGTGTAATAGTTATATCCGAAATGGAATGATTGTATTTAACGAAGTGATTATAAAGGAAATTTCTTTGTTTTTTGTGATGTGAGTTTCTTATCTGATACGAATGACTTCTAAAACGAGATTTTAAGGCCTGACCTGTTTCTCCAACATATTGGGCGCCACATCCCCTAGCGTTTCATGTTATAACATAAATGACATCTTGGTACGATCAATCGATGTCGTTTTCAATCTCAATTTTAAAAGTCTGCCCGTTAACACTTGATTTAATTGTGGAATTGCAATTGATGAGCGGACACATACCGCATCTTTTCCCTTTGCACGTAGAAACTGCTGAGAACCCTCTATGTTTGTTGTTAAATGTAGAGCCTGCAGATGGAGAAGTAGGTGTAATACGTCTACGGGATTTAAATTTAAGAGGTGAAAGAAGTACTCTGGGTGAGGAAAAAAGTTTATTACTGTTAAAAGTCGATGATGGGAAAGTTACTGTAGTGATAGAGGGTAATCTCAAAGGAGTAAGTTTAATACGAGGCGACCTTAAAAATGCCATAGTGAGATGATCAAAGAAGGGTGAGGAGAGATCATGCATGGAAGACACTACAACAAAGTCAAGTTAGAGAACGAAATGGAATTAAAACACTTCAAACATCGGGTCACGGGGAATTGTATTACCAACTCCACACTGCAACACGAAATAAGTGTAGATATAAAAGAAAGGAGGAGATCTCCAACAACACTAGGTTGCAGCACCCACAGCAAAATCCCAAAACACCCATGCAAAAAACACAGAACAGATACCCACAGAAAGAGAGATGCAAAAGGGACAAGGAACACCAACTTACAACATAGAAACATGAAACACAAAAGACTACACATAAACCAACGAGACCAATGGGCAACCGGTGCCGACTTAGGACGGCCATCTGCCACGTAAATAGCAGACGGTGTGGTTATCCTGGATTACGTGCGCACAACCCTCCCACTATTCCGATTTCCCAGAGGTACAACTGTTGCTTCTTCGCAGTCTCTAGATAGAATTGAAGCAAAAAATATATAATGGTCCAAAGTCTTAAATCAATGAAGCCCTGCAAGTCTTGTTTATTATATTCTCGCAGCAGCTTTATTTACATTTGAAGGTAATCCGATTTACCAAACAATTTATGATTAATGTAATTTTTTTTTCATTCGAAGTCTGTGTCAATTTGATTTTGTTATGAAATAAAAATTGTTTTACTAGTGTTTTCTTTTTGTACCCAAGAGGATTGTCCGAAAAATGTGTTTGATTTTATCTAATGGATACATCCAGAACTTTGATTTTTTTTAGGACGAAAGGTTTTCCGTTTCAATTGTCTGTACGTATGTACATAAAGTAAAGGGAAGGATCTCCAGCATGACCACCCTGCACTCACCCAGCGATACAAACCCACAAGAAAGTGACACATAAATTACTTCTGCCAAAACCGCTAACCGCAAAAAGACACAACAAAATTCACTAGAACATCATACAAAAGAATCGAAACACGTACAGAAACATCAAACATTAATGACAACACATAAACGGAAGGAGACCGATGTGTAAATGCTGTGATTATCTGGATAACGTGCGCACAACTCTCCCACTTATCCGCATACACAGAGGTCTCCACAGACGCACAATTTTTGTATAAACATTACTGTAAGGTGACGTCAGAAACAAGATAGTTAAACGCAGCTGCCGATTGCAACACAGATTCTATGTAGATGGATCTAAAGAAAAATTTCTACGGCATGCGTATAATAGTCTGCTCTGCTGGCTGAAGCGAGCTCAAGATCAATCACCTGAGAAGTCTGACCAAATTTCAGACAGGACAGAGAATCAAGACCCAGTCTTATCTGATATTTGAACAAGGCCCGCCATGATGGAGTCCCGTCGTCACGGTTGGCCAGTGTGCAATGTTAAACGTCTTTAAATTCAATAGCATCATTTAAAACCTGATGAATTTACAGCATGGACCAGACATGCACGTTTCGGGTACTAAACCCTCGTCAGTGATCCTCAGTCTAAACAATGTAAAATGACCAAAAAGTATGATAATTATTATGTCCAAAAATGTACCAAAAGACGTAGCTGAATGGGTGGGATATGATGCTACAGGACCCACGTTTTAGAAATTTCAAGCAATTTTGTAACAGAAAATTTCAAAGGCGTTGAAAAAGACAGACGATCAACCAAAGTTGATCGAACTTGGCTACATGTGCCCTCTGGGACTCTTGGTCCACCAGCAGTGACACTCACCAAGTAGTTAAAATGTTAAACGTCTTTAAATGTTGGGAAAGACGCTGGTACAAAACTCTAGATTGGTCCAGTACCATGCCCATCGTTTTTGTAATGACTTTAGGATCATATCCTTGGTGAGGAAGGCGACCTACTAGTTTCTTACATTTATTGGTGAAGTTTGATTTCTGATTTTGCTTATTAGGTCACCGTAAAATGAAGGCAATGAAATTCCCAATGATACTGTGATGCTGAAAAAGCCCCAAATTTTGAAAGAAGTTCAGAATAGTTATTGTAAAATTTCAAAAAAGATTTTAAAAGTTTATGATATCTAAATCCTTGACTGATAAGTTTGTTTTTTTTTGTAATTTGTATATTTTTATCATTGAAGTCCGAAACATATTTGAATGATTTTCTCCGTTATAGATTTTGATATCAAGATCCAAAAATTCAATTTTAACTCTGGTGGATAAATAAAATTTTTGTAATGGTCAAAATGTATTATCACATTTTGAAATCGGAGAAAGAGAGAGATAGAATATGTGTGTTTACCACGTGGACGTAATTTTTTATGATTTTGATTTTTGAGTAAAAGAAGATCCTGACGATAACCTCAACAGCATTTACAATTGAGCACCAAATTGAGCATCGACGGACCCCTAGCAAGCTAGAGGTGGGACCAGGTGCCCGGAAGGAGTAAGCATCCTCTGCTGGCTAGCCGCACCCGCCGTCGATGTTCATGCACGAAAAATGAAAACAATATATAAAATACATACACTGTCTGAGGTTATGTCTATATAGAAAGTGCTATGGCGACCATGTCAGGGAAAATATTCAAAACACTTACTGTCAAACCTCTCGCGGTGAACTTTTTACGAGCTCCACACGGCAAAGGGCATAAGTGTAACACAAATGAGTAAAAGAAGATCCTGACGATAATCTCAGCAGCACTTACAATAGAGCACCAAATTGAGCATCGACGGACCCCTAGCAAGCTAGATGTGGGACCAGGTGCCCGGGAGGAGTAAGCATCCCCTGTTGGCGCGAAAAATGAAAACAATATATAAAATACATGCACTGTCTGAGGTTATGTCTATATAGAAAGTGATATGGCGACCATGTCAGGGAAAATATTCAAAACACTGTCAAACCCCTCGCTGTGAATTTTTTACGAGCTCCACACGGTAAAGGGCATAAGTGTGACACAAATCTGAGTTTAAGTCGTCGCTGACATGATACGTTCTCAATGTTGAATCGAGTTGGTTTTACATATACAATAAAAATTCACAAAACTAAAGTAACTATAAAGTTCGCATACGATTTAAGAACTCTTTCTTTCAGATCAAAGGAGGAAATAATCTTAAAATTGAAGAGATTTAGGTCGAACGCCAGTATCTCAACAAATCGATAAAGAAATAGATGATGCATGCATGAATAGCTACTTGACAATAGTAACTTCATGCCGTTTTACTTTGCACTTTGCAAACAACTTCTACCCACTCTCTAATCCAGATGTTATCTAATAAGCGATGATAAAACGAGGTAGCTTTTCCTAACAATGGTTTCTTACAAATTTGTTAATTAAGATCACGTTAGATATTGATTCTGAAAACTTGACTTGTTGCATTAAATTTTTTTGTAAACGAAATTGAATTTCAGAGGACAAATATCTTTAGAATTCCCGCGAATTATAGAAAACTGACAATTACTAGTACACTGTAATGCATTGTGCAATTTGCATATTATCCGGAGCAAACAGAGGAAGATAAGTTATCAAAAACATCTTTATCTTTCACTTACACTTACGCGAATAAGTCACACGTTTCAGGAAGCCCAAAGCTTTCAATCGACGGAGTTGCATTTGAACGGATAACGGATAGCGGGCACGGATATCGTGATACAGCTCCTACGTATCGATACGCGTATCGTGAAACACTGTATCGTGATTTATCGATGTATCGTCCCAGCCTTAATAGAAAAGCATGGCATTTATGGTATGGTATTAATACAACACAAAATGTGCATAGTGGCTTGAACAAATCTCCAAATTCTCCACAATCCATAGGCACAATGCCATGCACAAATGCAACTACTCACCCTGTAAATACCAATGAATTATTGTCATCTATTCATACATTAATTCAGAATCAATTTGTCGCATTTTGATAAAGCAGTTAATGCTCAATTAAATGAAATGAATTGCAAAATTGATGGACAGTTTGAGGAAATGCAAAATGCCCTTGATCAAGTTCGAAATGAATCAAATCAATCCAGGGTAAGTGCCAGTTATATAAGAGAAAATTCAAATTCAACATATATAGAAAGTGATATGGTGACCATGTCAGGGAAAATATTTATAACACTTACTGTCAAACTTACACCATAGTAACTTACCATACCAACTTACACCATAGAAGCATGAAACACAAAAGACCACACATAAACCAACGAGACCAATGTATATTACCTGAGCGCTATTTCCTCCACCAGAGAATATCCGGCTGACATACTTTTCAATAACCAATGAATACGCTTTATCTTCGACTGTATAGGCTAACTGCTTTCAAAAACAATATTCAGATAATCCGGACGAAACGCTGTAATATTCTCTACATATATTCATATACCGGTAACTCATTTTCATGTAAAAGAGATTAGTATTTTAGTTATTTAAAATCTATCATTGGGTATTGTTGATTATATTATATTTGTATGCATAACGAATTTATATTCAAGTGAACATCAAAGAGGTACCTATCAATTATTCAGTCTCAAAATCGAGAAGGCAAAGGCAAAATCATTAAATTTTCCTTTGGAACGGTTGCGAAACTCAGAATTAATAACATTCCGAAGTGAAACGAGTTGCCAGGGAAGTGTCAGCGTCTCTTGATTGCGTGCATCATCCGTCGGAACAGCTCCATGACAACTTGTCAAATTCGGTGAATGTCTCTATGTACATATTGATGTACATATCAGGTAAATATTTCTTGTTTGGTGACGATGACAGCAATTCAATCGCAATCAGAATGTCACTGAACACTCTTTAAAAAGGGGCTCTGATATAATTTTATTGTATCCCTGTAGTGACAAAGATAACCTTAGCGTATATAGCTATAAAAGTAGAGCTTAACAATTTCAAACGCGTTCTTTTTTACTGGAATGATGGCGAGCTGTTCCTTGAATCAAACGACTACACAGTGTTCTGTTGGGAATATCAACGAAACCATGGGACCACCAATTATGCAATTTTTGGGAGGCTTCGTTGGGAATGTCCTTGCCTTATTCATTTTGATCAAGACGAAGAAAAACCACAAATGGAAGCCTTTTTATCGTTTGGTATGCGCCCTTGCTATAACTGATGCCACTGTTTCGAGCCTCGTGTATCCATTTGCAATAACAAGGTACGCTACACGTTTTACATACTGCTATTCGGTCACAGTGTGTCACCACGTGGCGTTTATTCTTTCCTTTGCATTTCTTGGATCAGCCCTAATCGTCACTGCCATCTCTTTTGACCGATTTCTTGCAATACTCTTTCCGTTCAAATACGACTCGTCGAGGAAAATACAAAGGACAACCGTCATGATATTCAGCAGCTGGATTCTAACTGCAGCAATTTGCACACTACCCTTAGTCGGAGTTGGAGAAGTCAAATTCTACTATCCAGAGACTTGGTGTTTTATTGACTTCACCAGTAAAGATTCATTAAACGAATTAATAACTTATATATACGCTTTGCTAGGTCTAATACTATTTGCTATGACATTTGTCTTTAATCTGTCTGTGATCATCGCTCTCATGAGAAGAATAAGGCAAAGTAAGAAACTAGGTCATCAGAAACACTTGAAGTCAGACGTCTACAACGTAGTATTTCTGCTCGGGATCGTTTTGGTGTTCAGTGCCTGTTGGGTACCTCTCACCGTACGTATGATGTATTTTTGTTTTCAATATTTCTTATATTCCAGATTATAACAGTTCCTTTTGAGTGTAGAAATTTCATTTCAAACAGAAAAGTTTTCCTACCTTGAAAGTTCAAACTCATTTTTGTGACATTTCAGGTGAATACGGTGTAATCTTCGCTGATATAACAATTTAATTTTTTTCTAAATAAGAGTGAAATAAGTAATAAACGAGTTTCGTCTAAGAAATCATTGCAAATAACATACAATTCAAGGACAACAAATGCAATTATCAAGACTACCATCTAATAGAATAATGATCCAATACTGTGTTTTTTTATAAATCTTCTTTGTCATAAATATGAACAGTATGTCCTACATCTATACATTGGAACTTAAAATGCTGAAGACTTTTTTCCCTTATCACGTTCCCCATTCAACATTTAGTTATTATTTTAGTATTCCTTATAAATGTAGAAATTTCATTTCAAACAGAAAAGTATAACTTTTTTTAAATAAGAGTGAAATTACTAATAAACGAGTTACGTCTAAGAAATCATTGCAAATAACATACAATTCAAGGACAAAAGTTACAATAATCAAGACTACAATCTAATTGAATAATGATTGAAAACTGCGTTTTATATAAATCTATTTTGTCATAAATATGTACAATAGGTTCCAATTCTATACATTGAAATTTAAAAATGCTGAAGACTTTTTTTTCTCCCCATTCAACATTTAGTTATTGTTTTGGTATTTTTCAGACTCGCATGATTTACAATATAAATTCTGAATGTCCAAGGGATGGGTCAACAGAGCTATTGGTTGCACGCCTCGCAATTACTAACTCTATAGTCGATCCTTGGGTCTATATTGTGTTGCGGAAGGAGAATTTTGAGAGACTGGAGCAGCTGATAACACGATGTAGGAATACCCCTGGTACTGATGACACCACAGTAAGCTTACCAACTGTTGCTTCAACACAGTCTCTAGATGAAATTGCAGCAAATATATCAGAAGGTCCGTAGTCTTACAATAGAGAAGCCCTGTAAGAATTGCCAATTATATCCTAGAAGCTTAATTTACATTTGAGCGTAATCAGGTTTACTGCAAAATTTGTTATCTTCGTAGTAGGTATTCTGTTAAATCTTTTTTTTTTCTTTTTTTTTCATTTGAGGTCTGTGTAAATTTGAATTTTGTTTTAAATAAAAAAATATTCTCCTAGTTTGTTTTAATGATTCCAATAGAATTGTAGCCACGTCCACAAGTATGTAACATGCGGCGAAGAAATTTACCATAGGTCATTGTTGAGATATTTTCAATTTTGTATACTTTTCCATATCACGAAAACTGAAACTACATAAGCTGACATACATGTAAGTGATAAAAATTGTAAGTAATGTATGCCCTTTCTTCCGTAGTTCTGCAGTTACTGATCAAAAAACGCTCATCCAGTGTTTTATTGCATGAATGTTAAACGTCTTCAAATTCAATAGCATAATTTATGACCTGCTAAATTAACAGCATGGACCAGACATGCACGTTTCGGGTACTAAACCCTCGCCAGTCTAAACCATGTAATATGGCCAAAGATTATGACAATTAGTCCAAAAATGTACCAAAATACGTAGCAGAATCGGTGGGAATGATGCTACAGGACCCACGTTTCAGAAATTTCAAGAAATTTTGTAACGGAAAATTTCAAATGCGTTGAAGAGACAGACGATCAACTGATTAAGAAGTTGATCGAACTTGGCTACATGTGCCCTCGTGGACTCTCTGTCCACCAGCAGTGACACTAAAATAGCTTTGAGTAGTCCTTTAGCAATAAAATTCTTTGTGGCGAACACAGAATTTCCTCAGCGACATCTTAAGCCTAGCTTAAGATGATACACTATGATGTCCCACTCTCCAGATGTCATTATGATGTCACACTCTACACTTAAGCCTAGCTTAAGATGATACACTATGATGTCCCACTCTCCAGATGTCATTATGATGTCACACTCTACACTTAAGCCTAGCTTAAGATCATACACTATGATGTCCCACTCTCCACTCCTGGTCTACCAGCAGTGACACTAACCGAGTGGTACAAATGTTTAACGTCTTCAAATTAATTAGCATCATTTTAGAGCAGACAATTTTTCAGCATGGAACAGACATGCACGTTTCGGGTATTTACCCCTCGTTAGTGATCCTCAATCTAAACAATGTAATATGGCCAAAATCTGTGAAAATAATGTCCTAATTATTAGCGTCGCCAGGAACTCTGGTCACAAAATGGAAGAGCCACAGTTACCTGCGTCTGGAGAATTTCAACATGATTAAGAACATTGTTACTGGGAGATTAGTGGGTAGTGAAGGAATACCTGAAAATAGACGTGGATCGAGTCATCCAAGGCGAGGAATACAGATATAGACTGACTAGTTGAGGCATGTAATGACATCGAATGACATTCAACTAAGACCGGCGTCGAGTTCTGAGAAGGCCCTGTAATATTTTTTTGAATTTCTAAACTGTGTATCCTGTAGCACCATATCCCACCCATTCTGCTGCGTCCTTTGGTATATTTTAGACCTAATAACTTTCACACTCTTTGACCATATTGCAGTATAGATTGAGGATCACTGTCGAGGGTTAAGTATCCGAAACGTGCATGTCTGGTCCATGCTGCAAATACATCTGTTATTAAATGATGCTATTGAATTTGAAGACGTTTAACATTTGTATCCCTTGGTGAGTATCACTGCTGGTAGACCAGGAGTCCCCGAAGATACATGGAGCCAAGTTCGATCAACTTCGATTGAAACATAACACGAACTATCTCATCATCTATCATTTTTATCATGTAAAGCCCTGATTTGTTCGTAACTGATGAATTATTTACTGCCGTAGCCGTTTGTATTTTCGGCGCTTTCCATCTTGTTTGACTACGAAAGCCAAGTGGCAATGTCAATTGTATATTTCTATTGTGTATTTTACTAAGAGACGGATATGAATGTTTCATGATTGATTTTTTTTAGAAAATGTTGAAACTATATTTTGTAACGTTTGAAAATGGCAGAAAACATGTTGTCTGCTATTACAAGATTGTACATCTTTCGTTACATTTCTGGACATAGTAACTTTAACCATCTTTTTTCACAATCTTTCTTTATATTACATTATTGAGAAATGAGGATCACTGACGAGGGTTAAGTACCCGAAACGTACATGTCTGGTCCATGTTGCAAATTTGTCTGTTCTAAATGATGCTATTTAATTTGAAGACGTTTAACATTTGTACCAGTCGCTGAGTGTCGTTGATGGACAAGGAGTCCCTGAGGGCACATGTAGCCAAGTTCGTTCCGCTTCGATTGACCGTTTCTTAAACGCATTCGAAAATTTATTATCAACATATCTTGAAATTTCTTAAATGTGGAACCTGTAGCATCATATCCCATCCACCCTGCTATGTGTTTCGGTACATTTTTGGACCTAATAACTTTCACGCTCATTTGCCATGATACATTGTTTAGATTGGTGATTACTGACGAGGGTTAAGTACCCGAATCATGTCTGATCTATATTGTAAATTTATCTGTTCTTAATTGATGCCATTGAATTTGAAGATTTAATTAATATTCGTGGCTAATTCCGAAATTTAGGAGACAGCTAAATACATGACACATTTTTCACAAAAGGAATTGGCCATAAACTATTGTTATCATGTTATTAAGGGGGTATCCAGTATCCGAAAGAACCCCATCGGAAAGCTCTGTATCAATTATGACGTCACAATAGAAACGGCGATATTGGCGAACGTCAGGATTAGGTAACGTAGAAATATGGGGAGGGGGTAACAAAATCACTATAACTTAAAAACTGACGGTCAAATTTCAATAGGAATTTATAGGTGTTTCACTTGACATATGAAGGAGATAATTTAAAGTTTTTACGGAAAATAAATGATAGGGTTTCAGATAAACGGACTTTATTATTTAAAGTAGCAAATCAAAGAAGTTTTGAAAAATAGACATAAATTAATCTTCTTTCGACAATTTCTTTTAAAAGTCTGAGTGATCATTTATAATTCTATACATATCCGATTGCCCACATCATATGTAAATGAAAAATACAGAACTTGTTTATATTCTGCCTCTACAGAAGATTTGTACATGTAACTGTTTTTCATTACCTAAAGTGTGTTAATTTTAACGTCACTTTTACGGCCCATTTTGAAGCTTTCAATGGGTACATATGTACATTCGTAGCTTCAAAACTAACGGTAAAAAAAATATGAAACTTTGCATGTAGAAAAAGTATCTTTCAATTATTAACATTTATAAATTTTAGGAAAATTAAATGATAGGATCAAATTTAAGTCTGGCTGTCCTGGACCTCCTTAAAACTCTGCATATGACAGATGCTAAAGTTCACCAGCGTATATTTCAGGAAAGGTTTTTGAATGGTAAAACTTTGGAACTCGAAATATACAAATGGATATTTCAACACAATTGGACTGGCAACCTGTAAAGGCCAAGATATTCATAGTTCCGAATAAAGAGCAAATACCATCTTCTTTCCTTGTTTCAAACGATGACATTTTATTGTGATAAGGCTCCTCAAAAACTCAAAAGAACTGTTGGACTATTTCAAAGCTCGAATTTGCAACCTCTTTACAAGCATTAAATCTTTCCACTAAGTACACCACCATACCTCATCAAAAACTTAAAACTAGGTTGTCCAACATAAAAACTCATGGGAATCGCAGATACACAAATACCTCGATTTAGTACGTTTGGAAACTTATTTTGTCAAGGTACACTCTGATTTAGAACACAAGTACACTGAAAACAACATCTCTAAGATTATGGGATTTCTGATAGACAACATTTTCTCTGTTGTCGGAGGCAAAATATTCCAACAAACTGTTTTTTAATTCCAATGCTGACATATTCCTTTCTTTATACATTATACGAGGCAGAATCCATACAGTTTCGGCTTTCAAAAAGTAGCATGCAGCGCATTTCAACTAGACTGATAGATACATTGATGACGTACTCTCCTTCATATCCCCTTGAAAACTTGCCGATTCGTGCCAGTCATTTCCTGAATTTGGGTCCCGGAATTGTGATTGATAAGGCACAGCGGCATACACACCCCAACCAACCAAATAGCCAAGTGTCACTGGCCGTTTCTGTGGCTATCTTCTTCAATAATCCAACAATTCAGGATTACCTTAGCGCTTTACCAGTGAACTGGAAATTAAAGAGACAACTGAAAGCCTTCTACCTAGACATTCTACTATTGATCAGTGATAATGGTAATTTGAACATCTCTCTTTATTACGTGACGATTCTAATTTCACAATCACAAACTTCCCCTTCATGTGAAGCAACATCCCTCTTCGCCTGCCTATGGTGTATTCATTTCGCAGCTGATACGCTTTGTAAGAGTATGTTCTAAGTACGAATATAATACTTCCTGCTGAAGGCAAAGAGGTTGGCCAGAAATCTGCTTGATCAAAATTATTTACGGAAACAATGACAAATATGGATAATGACCATATCACTGTATACAGCACGAAATCGACAATTCAGAAACCGAAGGCATACAAAATCAGAATAAAACAGGAACCAAAGCAAATAAACAAAAACCTCCACCATATGAAAAGAAGCGAACTCCAGATATGGGAGTGAGACCAGGTGCCCAGGAAGAGTAGGCATCTCCTGCTTGCATGCAACACCCGCCGCTTCCATTCGGTAGAACTGTCACATCCATTCCGGAAGACATAGAGTACAATCTTTGGTTGGATGGTTCAAATGGTCTATGACAGAATATCATCCACCATTCTGGAGAGTGGGACATCATAGTGTATGATCTTAAGCTAGGCTTAAGTGTAGAGTGTGACATCATAGTGACATCTGGAGAGTGGGACATCATAGTGTATGATCTTAAGCTAGGCTTAAGTGTAGAGTGTGACATCATAGTGACATCTACCCGAGGACACATGTAGCCAAGTTCTAACAATTTCGGTTGGTTGTTTCTTCAAACGCATTTGAAAATTTCCGTTTACAAAATTTTCTCAAATTTCTAAAACCTGTGTCCTGTAGCATCATATCCCAGCCATCTTTCTGTATATTTAGGACATAATTTCCACAGATTTTGGCCATATAACATTGTTTAGATTGAGGATCACTAACGAGGGTTAAATATCCGAAACGTGCATTCTGGTCCATGCTGAAAATTTATCTGCTCTAAAATGATGCTTATGAATTTGAAGACGTTAAATATTGAGTATTTATCCAGGAGAATACCCCGATTTGTCATAGGAGGCCTTCCTGACTTGACCACAAGGAAGGAGGACACAGACACCATGCAGTGAGCTTCTCCTCATCTAGGTCTCTCCAGGAGGCATCCGGCCATCTGATAAAAGGATTAGATGAAAGCTCTATAACCTCGTTTTCATCCCAGTCTCTTCTTGTCGTAGGACAGAGTGGCATGCAAACTGTGCTTAGAAACTTCTTGGCTGTCTCTTCTAACGACGGTCCTTCCTTGTGTATGTTTATCAACTGTGTTTGTGTTTCTCTTGATTTCTCTTCCTTTTCCTTCTCAAGTTTCTTTTCCTCATTTCTTAGTTTTGCCTTTTCAAACTCCTTCATAAAAAGTGCCTCCGTGATCTTCCTTTCCGCCTCTTAATCCCTTTCCTCTGCCTGCCTGTTCTCCTTGTCTCTCCTTCTCTTTCTTTTAATGTTCTTCTTCTCTTTCAGGCATAGTCCTTTCTTGTTCTCTTCCTTGTTCCTTCTGGTTGCCTGTTCGTGTCTGACCTATTACTCAATTCCTCCCTTTTCTGTATTTTTCTTCTCTCTATATCCCGAAGGCGCTCTTCATGGCTCTCTTCAAACGTCCCTTTTTCTTTCTTCTTTCTCCATTGGTTGGTGTCACGCTTTTCGTTGGGTTGTTGTTGTGGTCTTCTTCGCCTCCTGATGTTTCCTCTCTTCTCTCCTCTAAGGTTATGCTTGATGTGGTGACTCTAATAGGGGCGATAGTGACCTCCTTTTCTTTGCAAATTTGACTGTCGCTCTGTAAATCATTGTAATGTGTCCTTCTTGGATACCAAGTTTTCTTGATCTCATAATATCTGATATTTCTTTCTTACTCTCTATTTCTCCTTTATCTCTGGTATACCGGCTTCTTTTTTTCGGCAACTGCCATCCGCCTCACGATACTGTGTACACATTTAGGATCGGTCATCAATATAAGCTTTTTCCACCGTTGGTACCTTTCAAAATCCAACATGAAAATGGTTGTTGTGTTTCCTGGTGTTAATGAAGATGTTATCAGGGTGATGTCCTTATTAATCTCGGGAGTAGTTGGGGAATAAGCCCCTTGCATGCAGTATTCCCGCCATCCTGTTACCATTTTTCAGGTGAGGTACCATGTATCTAATCTCTCTTCTTGCCTTTATAGTTTCCTCAGATGCATCAAAGGATGGTTTTATTACCCGTGTGTAGTCTGCAGGATGGAACGACAACCAGAAGCCGTTGTTTTCGGAAAAGAAAAGAAAGGGGATCTCAAACAACATTTGGTTGCAGCACACACAGCAAAATTTCATAACACCCGACGCAAAAATAGAACAGACACCAAACGAAAGAGACGCAAAAGGGACAAAGAACATCAACACACACACAATAGAAGCACAAAACACCACACATAAACCCAACGACACCAAAGGGCAACCGGTACCGATTTGTGACGACCATCTTCCATACAATTAGCAGACGGTGCAGTTATCCGGATTTCATACGCACAGCCCTCCAAATTTTCCGATTACGATAGAACAAATGATCAGTATTATAATGACAGAATAGTTGAATTACAAAGAGAATTAGAAGAAATACGTATTTATGAATTGAATGGATTGTTATTAAGGTCACGAGCCCGTTGGATTGAACATGGCGAGAAGCCAACAAAATATTTTTGTGGATTAGAAAAAAGACACTATGTTGACAAAACAGTTGTTAGACTGATTAATAATGAAGGTACAGTAATAGAGAATCAACAAGACATTTTAGAAGAATTAAAATCATTTTATGAAAATTTATATGAAAACAAAGATTATTTACTGAAAAATGTTGACTTAAATGAACTATTAAAAGATTGTGAAGTACCAAAATTAACAAATACTGAAAAAGAATCTTTAGAAGGAGACATAATAAAAACTGAAATTTTATCCGTACTTAAGGAATCCAAGAATGAGAAGGCACCTGGTACAAATGGTTTTACAGCCAAGTTCATGAAATTCTTTTGGAAAGACTTGTCTGATTTTCTACTGCGCTCTTTTAAATGTAGTTTTTAAAAGGGAGAATTATCAGAAACCCAGAAACTTGGTATTATTTCTATACTGCCTAAAGAAAACAAACCTAGGGAATTCATTAAAAACCGGCGACCCATTACATTATTAAAAATTTCCTATAAACTTCTTTCTGGTGATACTGCTAATAGAATTAAAATATATCTTAATAAACTGATTCACGAAAATCAAAAAGGCTTTCTAACTGGGAGATACATAGGTGAAAACTCTAGACTTCTATATGATATCATACACGAATTGAAATTATTAAATAACCCAGGTTTAGTACTACTCATTGATTTCGAAAAAGCATTCGATTCGGTATCTTGGAAATTCATTCAAAAAGTCTTAACATTTTTTCAATTTTGGTATGGATATGCAAAAATGGATAAAAATTTTCTTGAGTAATTTTAAACTTTCTGTCATTCAAAATGGAATTTTCTCGCAGTTCTTTAAAATGGGGCGTGGCTGTCGCCAAGGCGATCCAGCCTCGCCCTACATCTTTTTGTTATGTGCAGAGATAATTGGTATTCTTACTAGGAATAATAAAGACATTATAGGGATCTCTTTAAAACAAAAAGAATATAAGCTCCTACAATATGCAGATGACACCGCTCTCCTGTTAGATGGATCTGAAAAATCACTTAGAACAACCCTGACTTTGATTGATCAATCTTCTAAATTTTCTGGCTTAAAACCAAATTATGATAAGACACTTTGTATAAAAATAGGCTCAATCATAGATTCTGATATAAATTTCTGTGATGATTATAATTTAAAGTGGACATCTGAACAATTCACCTTTTTAGGCATAACATTTACTCCAAATTTAGATAACATGTTAAACCTAAACTTTGACAAAAAAATATTGGAGATAAGAAAAGACATAAGCTCATGGAAGAGAAGACTTATTTCGCCTTTGGGGAAAATCTCTGCTGTTAAATCCATATTACTTCCTAAACTTACTCACCTATTTATTAGTTTACCAAACCCTTCAGAAATGAAAATTAAAGAATTGGAGAAAATGATTTACAAATGTATTTGGAATGAAAAACCAGAGAGAATTGCAAGGAAAACAATTTAACAAGAAGTTGAAAAAGGGGGCCTAAAAATGACTTGTATAAAAACTTTTATAAATTCTTTAAAATTGACTTGGATAAGACGAATTTTAGATTGTAATGAATCTGCATGGTACAAATTACTATGTGATAGCTTGCCACATGATATTGATTATATATTTCAATTTGGTAGAGAATAATTATATAAAATTTGTATATGATAAAATTCAAAACCCCTTTTGGAAAGATGTTTTAAATGCATTCTATTCAATTGCAGAAATTACACAAAAAGAGGAAAATATTTGTTCTCAACCTTTATGGTTTAATGAAAAGATCAAAATAAATAACAAAACCTTATTTATTACAGATTGGATTTTTGACATACGTAGATTTCTGTAACAAATTCGATTTGAAGCCGGTCTTTACGTTTAACATTTACACTCTATTTTGGTATTATATATATTGTAAAACAACTTGTTGATAGATCATCAGAAACATTTGTATACATTTTACCACATAGACCAGAGATAACGAGAACCATTATGAAAAACAAGAAAGGCGTTAAAGATTTTTATCAATTGTATATAAATAAGATTTATTGTAGACCTGTTAGCCAGCAGAAATGGGAATCAAAACTGAATTTAATATGTGATGAAAAATGGTTGGAAAACAAATACAAAATGATCTTAAAATTAACACAAGATGTAAAGATAAGTTGGTTTAATTATAGAATTATTCATAGATTATTAGCAACGAACGAATATTTACATAAAATAGGTATAAAGGAATCAAGTGTTTGTGATTTTTGTAATGATGACACAGAAAACTTACATGTGTTTTTGGAATGTAATTTAATAAGACCAATTTGGGAGGGACTGTGTAATTTGGTGAACGAAGAATTAAATTTAAATATGTCTTTAACCTTAGAGGATGTTCTATTTGGAAGTGATATCGAAAAAGAATTTACAATGTAATTAGTGTGTTCAAATCATTTATATACTATAGTAAAATAAAACAGACAATTACATCTTTCAGCGGAGCAAAAATATACTTTTTAAATTACAAGAAAATTGATAAATTCATATTTAAAGGAAAATCAAAATTAGAAACTTTTAAGAAAAAATGGGGAGTTTTCCATAATTTATAAGATATACAGAAGCTCATCAATCTCTAAATCTCTTAACACTTATGCTAGCATTTCATCATACTTATCGATATTTTCAATCAAGACTTCATGTAGCTAGTATTATTAAATGAATAAGTGGTGTGAACATGTGAGTGTGAAAGGTGTCCTTGTCTTTGTTGCAAAAAAAACCCTCATATTGTTATTATCAGTATATTACTATACATGTCATGTGAACGAATATGAGAACAAAAAAAATAAATAAATAAAAAAAAAAAAAATTCCGATTACCCAGAGGTCTCGAAAAACGCACAATTGGGGTGTAAAATAACCTCCTCACGGTAAGATGAACATACAGACAGCATGACGCAGGGGCCTGAGAAACACATATTAGATATGTAAATGGATATGAAATAGAGGGCATACGAAATTTGTTTAGTGTTTTGCTTGATTTATGCTATACAATAAAGGAAGAAGATGAGATAGTGCTTTAGTTTGAATGGTATTTTTGTTTAAAATTGCCTGGTCTAAAAGTAGAAAAAACAGAGGTCCAAGAGGACCACAATCGCTCACCTGAAAACTACTTTAACTAAGCATATCAAACAGGTATGTAAAAGGAAAACACTTGACTTCAGAGTGGAACAAAAATTAACAACACTTCTCAAGACATCTTTCTAGATCATCCTGATGCTTTCGGTTTGTCGATACGTGCTTCTGTTCTGAAGAAATTTGTCAAAGGAGGGTACCCCCGTGACCTATGTTTGCCTGTGGTGGCGCCACTTGTTGATATATCCGGACGAAAAACAACAATACTTGTAGGAGACCATTAGTACTTCATTTCTACTAATGACAAATATGGATAATGACCATATCCCTGTATACAGCACAAAATCGATAATTCAGAAAATCAGAAACCGAAGGCATACAAAATCAGGATAAAACAGGAACCAAAGCAAACAAACAAAAACCTCCACCACATGAAAAGAAGCGAACTCCCGATATGGGAGTGAGACCAGGGTGCCCAGGAAGAGTAAGCATCTCCTGCTTGCATGCAATGAGATAAAGAAGATCCTGACGAAAATATCAACAGCACTCACAATAGAGCACCACATGGAGCATCGACGGACCCCTAGCAAGCTAGAGGTGGGACCAGGTGTCTGGGAGGAGTAAACATCCCCTGTTTGGCTAGCCACACCCGCCGTCGATGTTCATGCGCGAAAAATGAAAACAATATCTAAACATGCACTGTCTGAGGAAATGTTTATATAGAAAGTGCCATGGCGACCACGCCAGGGAAAACATTTAAGACACTTACTGTCAAACCCCTCGCGGGGAACTTTCAACACCCGCCGCTTCAATTCGGTAGAACTGTCACATCCGGTTACTTCTATTTCGGAAGACATAGAGTACAATCTTTGGTTGGATGGTTCAAATGGTCTATGACAATATCATCCACCATTCTGGAGAGTGGGACATCATAGTGTATGACGAGTTCCCCATATCGACCGTAAAACTTCCTCAGTGACTATGTTAGTCGGTCACAAACATATCTCTGACTGAGAAGCTTATCTGAAAGACGCCTATTTCTCAGAACAAAATCCGCATATTTGGTACTTGCTCTGGCATAGCGTATCAACTGAGATATCCATATTGCCAAGTTATCTGTTGTTGAATGAATCTATTCAATTTGAAGACGTTTACATGTATATCACTTGATGAGTGTCACTGCTGGTGGACCAGGAGTCCCTGATGGCACATGTAGCCAAGTTCGATCAATTTCGGTGGATCGTTTCTTCAACGCATTCTAAAATTTGTTATCAAAATTTCTTGAAATTTCTAAAACGTGGGTCCTGTAGCATCTTATCCCACCCATCCTGCTACGTCTTTCGGTACGTTTTTTCGACATAGTAACTTTCATACTTTTTTGGCATATTACATTGTTTAGATTATGAGGATCACTGACGAGGGTTAAGTATATGAAACGTGCATGTCTGGTCCATGTTGCAAATTTATCTGTTATTAAACGTTAGACGTTTACATATGAACACGCCATAAGCAGGCGATGAAGGGATGTTGCTACTCAGAAAAGGAAAGTGTGTAATGCTGAAATTGAAGTCGTCACAGCATTTCAAACTTTCCTTTTCTGAGTAGAGTGAGGTGTTCATGTGATCATCAGTTTCGTAGGAAAACATTATGTCCAAATAGGATGCTGAATTATTTGTCTCTGTAGTTTCTTTGACTTCAAGCCCTGAAGGATAGATACTGCTCAGGTAATCCGCGAATTTTGGATTATTGATGGACAACACATCGTCTATGTATCTGTAAGTGAAGATGAAGTCAGAAGTTAAGTATCTTTTCCCTTCAGAGACCAAAGATTGAATGAATTCAGCTTCTTACGAGTTAAACAAAATGTCGGCAAGGAGTGGGGCACAATTGGTTCCCATTGGAAATCCGACAATTTGCTGGAAGACCTTTCCTCCAAACACCACAAAAATGTTGTCGATCAAAAAGTTAAACATCTGAATAATATCTGTTTCAGTGTACTTATTTTCAGAATCGGACTTTTCTTTTACAAAGAAGGTTTTGTCATAGTTCACAACAATAAATTTGTATTTGCGATTACTGTTCTTCTTTGTAAACGCATTACTTATAATTTTTGCGAGTCTTTCTTTCAATTTAGAATGTGGAGTTGTAGTGTAAAGTGTCGAAAAATCAAAGGCTTTGATCGTATGGACTTTACTAAAATGAGTGGATTTCAGATGTTCTAAAAGTTCCTTCGAATTCTTTAAAATCCACATCTGATTGATACCACTGCGAGAATATACTGTCGAACAATATTTTTGAAGCCCAGATTTTGGTGAGTAAGATCGATAAAGATTTGGTAGAACATTTTGAGGAACCAGCGATGAAACGTTGTTTGTACGGATTCTTATGCATTTTAGGTAACTATGCAGTATTTAAGTATGGTAAATCTAAATTGCTAGTGTCGAAGCCAAAGGAAGCAAGAGCTGATTTGTGGTTATCTATTATTTCAGAGGCAGAAAGGTTTGTTGGGGTGCACGTGGGATTTCCAGGTGTCGAATTTAAACCCAACTTTTTAACTAGACTGTCGAAATAGTACTTTTTGCAAGTAAATGTGTAATTATTTGAGGCTTTGTCCGCTTGTGTGATGACATAATGTTCTTGGACGTAGGAAAGCTCTGTGCTAACATCAGGGTCTTTAAATATGGACTAGAATCTGGTGTTCACAGTTGATTTTAATCGCTTAATTCTAGATAAAAGTAACACTCTGATGGATTTTATCCATTCGGAAAGGGTGTCGAGCTGTACATCCTCTTTCTTTGCCCAACGTCTTGCATATTCCTCACAAGAGTCCGTGATAATTTTGACATTTTGGTTCCATGTAATGGACATACTTTCTCTGTATTTGGTACCCTTTTTTAACAATTCTCTCAACTTGTCGTTCTTGACTATACTAAGGTCACCAGTAATAACGTGTCCACAAGGAGAGTAGTTGAAATCCGATGAAGAACATTCGCAAGGATGTGGATGTAGTGAGAGATTACTTAAATCAATACACTGCAAGAACCGTTTGTAATTGTAAATTTTAGATGCAACTGTTGTTGTGTAGCTATAGGAAATACAAGGAGTTTCTTCTCTTTTGAAATATGGTGGGATTTTTTCTGTGACAGTTTTGTGATTCAAAATTTGACCAAGATTCAAGTTATCAATACTTTTGTTTGCAAATCTTACTTTAATGAAAGGACGGTTTGTTTTCTCCTTTGATTTATCTGATCTAACTGCTTGAAATAAACGAAAAGTAGAAATGTCCAAGAAATGAAATGGCGGTTCTGGAGAAGAAGTCGAAAATGGCGAAAAGAAAACGACGGACGGTGCGCTATGACAATAGTTCACTTGAGCTTCGCTCATGCGAATTAAAAAGAATAAGTTTCCATTTCTGTCACAAATTGCCGATGAGAAATGACATATTAATAATAAAACCTGTGTTTGTGAAACATGAATGCCCCCGTCGGCATCTTTGTTAGTATTAACACCATTTTCTGTTCAGAGGGTGAAAGGCCAATGTCAAGGTGCAAGATCCAAAATGTTGGTATCAATGACAAGGTCTTGTCACAAGGAATACACATGTGAAATATCAAAGTCCTATCACTTACCATTCAAAAGTTAAGCCGAATGTTAAAGTTTTCGAAAAGTAGGTCAAAGGTCAGGTCACAAAGTGAAAAATATTTGTATCAATATAAATGTTTCGTCAGTCATATCACTTTCATAAAGGCATGCCCAATAATAAAGTAGGTCAATGTCACCAGGTCGAAAAGATTGGTATCAGTGGAAAGGTATTGTCACAAGGAATACATATGTAAAACATCAAAGTATATTGGTATCAATGGAAAGGTCTTGTCACAAGGAATGCATATATAAAATATTTAAGTCCTATCACTAACCATTCAAAAGTTTGCCCAATGTTAAAGTATTTGAAAAGTAGGTCAAAGGTCAGGGTCTCGAGGTAAAAAAATACAGGTATCAATGGAAATGTATTGTCATAAGGAATAGACATGGACAAACAGACGGACGTGCCAAAAACTATAAAAACTGCTAATATCCATAAAAAATGGTAGTAGATACACTCTTTAGTGCATATTCAATATCATAAAATGGATTTCCCATAATTTCTAAAGATTTTAATGTGATGTCATATAGTTCCCTTGAAAATAAAAAAAAAAAAAACGCTGAAATCCAATGTCTAAGTTTGAGTGACCTTGAAATGAAACGATGACCTTGAAATGTTTTCAATGTTTTTTTTTTCTAATTCATATCCCTTTTGTGAATGGTCACATGAAGTTTGATTGTCTCTATGTGCTTTAACATGTGTCAAATGTTGCCATGGTAAAATATTTTGGCATTAAAATAAATTCCCCACTCCAGATTTTACACATTATACATGGCGCATGTATCAAAAATCTTTCATTCCTGAAATTGTGTGGTCCTTATGGAGAATTGGTAATAAAAGAAGACAAATGTTGGACACTATGTGACACTAAAATTAGCGGTGACTTTGACATACACTAGTGCTTAATGTTCAACCTTATCCCTGCAAGTTTGATTGAAGTTTAGAATACTGATATATCACAAATATTCTAGAGTAATATATGTGGAAGTGTGACTGAAATGGAAAGAAGATAGACACACTGACAGACAGTCGTCATACCAAAATCTTCCTATATTTCATCCTTATTTTGCAGACAGCACAACAAAGTTAGCATTCCAGTCAGTGTTAAAACAGTATAATGCATTATACGATGCCTTTCGTACTTGAGATAGTTCACTAGATTAAGTTGTCCTCCGTGTTTCTGTGCAGCTTGTGTCATTGTCTCCATCTCTTTGTCCAATTTTTCTTTTTGTGTGAGAAATGGGAAAGAAGATCCTGACGACAATCTCAACAGCACTCACAATATAGCACCAAATTGAGCATTGACGGACCCCTAGTAAGCTAGAGGTGGGACCAGGTGCCCAGGAGGAGTAAGCACACCCTGTTTGGCTAGCCGCAACCGCCAAGTTATTAACGCACAAAAATCAAAACAATAATCTACTAAACATACACTGTCTAAGGCTATTTCTATGTTTGATATTTATATGTCGTATGTCTTTTTTTCGTCTCTTAGTATGCTTGTCTTTGTGTTTTCACATCGGGTGTTTTGGTGTTGGTGCTGCAACAGGGTATGGTTGGAGATCTCCTCCCTTCTTCTATATAGAAAGTTCAGGTTTGTTTTTTTTCTCTGCAAAATACATAAGCCTTTCGGTTGTGGTTTTCGGAATTAAGAAATGAATCTTATATTTTTTCTGTTGATGCAGGTATCACCCGAAAAATTGAACAGAAAACTTTTGCATCAACGCGCTACGCGCATTGATGCAGTTTTCTGTCCAATTTTTCGGGTGATACCTGCATCAACAGAAAAAATATAAGATTCATTTCTTATCATTTAATTGTGGAAAACAGACTGTTTTCTTGGATCTATAAACAATCAATCACCGCACTATATTTCGTAAGTCGGAAGGTTTTGCAGTGATACGTCAGCCAAAACAAGTTATGGCAGCCGCCATGATTCAAACAGCGAACGATCGTCCCTCTATATCTTTGGAATAAGGACCAGTTTGAGCAAATTCTACATGCACTGTTAACTTTTGAGTAAGTAGAAAAGAAATGGTACCCTTGAAATCATAAGCAAACATCAACAAATTGTATTTTCAGCAACGAGTTCATTCGTGTTTGAGGGAACCCCCAGTTCTAAAAATAGTGCTATAAATAGACTTCCGTGAAAAATTCTGTTGATCGATGTATCAACAAAATTTCTAAGCCAATCAGAATCTTCGTTTCTTGAAAATGACAATGGAAATTAAATGATTCTGATATCCCCTTTTATGATTGTGTTTGACTTTCATTCACTCACATAATGCCACAAATAAATCAGAAGCTTCTGTATCAATTTATACATTTTATTTACAACAAGTTGAAACTTAAAGTATGATATAACAATCCCAATATATGAATCTTACGCATCACATCTGCCATTAAATTCCAGCAACGAATTCATACAGCATATAGCATTGATACTGCTGGCCATAAAAATATACAAATCTTCCATTGTGACATGCCTGTTGTAAAGGGAGGATTTGCTCATAAACATTTGCATGTCCAATTTTATCCAAGTCACAAATAGATTCACAGGGTTTTATCAATTTCTAACATTTGTAAGAATTTTTTTGTGACATGCCTGTTGCAAAGGGAGAATTTTATACATGTTTATTTAATGTTTGCATGTCCACTTAAATCCAAGTTTCACAAACTTTTTTTTTAAGATTCACAGAGTTTATCATATTAAACATTTGTATGTCCAATTTAATCCAAGTGACACACAGATTCACAGGGTTTTATCAATTTCTAACATTTGTAAGAATTTCTTTTTACCTTTGGCCTTAAGTTCAATAAAAGAAAATTATTTCTCAATAGCAATCAACACTTATGACATAAAATATTTTTAGTAAATCTAAAGGCCTTTCTCTGACATTTTAAAGATATACATAATGTGTCAAATATTCTTTGATGCTATCAACAGTTGTAAAATGATCATTTATTAACAAAGAAATGACCTGCAAAACTGAGGAGAGGACAGACAAACAAACCTTAACACAGACGGACAGACATAAACCAGCTACATGTATGTCTCCCTTATCATGTTGTAAATTAATCAGCACTTCAGATTAATTACATGTTTGTTCATTCAACATTGAAAATCAAGTAAATTCATGCTATTGTAAATTATTGCTTGAAATTCATAGAAACTAAAATAATCCAAACTGAAACTTTTTAACAGAAAAGATTTGACCAAGTTTGAATCAACAAGCTCATCTTAATGTGTATTGCTATGTTAAAGCAATACATGCTAAATCATGACACTATGACTGTCACAACATTTAGGCAACTTTCATATTCTAAAGAGAATAAGACTTTTTCATAATCTTTAAGCTATGAAATCATTAGGACATAGACATGCAATAAATAAGTCCTGCATGTAATTCATTTAGACTTCTTTGCCCCTCCCCCACCCCACTTCAATCATTTCTGATCTATGTAGAAATATATTACCCATGGGTATAAACTCATGATGTCTTAATACAAAATGCACATCTCAGATATTTTTCAATTTTGTTTATTGAACATAAGCTGAATTTTGACTAGTGGTAAATTAAAACTTGTTTCATGATTTAAAAAAATTCCATCCTGAGTTTTTACTAACGTCAAAGATCATTTGAAAGGTTTCTTTTTATTTTGTATATGTACCAGAAATGTGAAACAAGTGTTTTTCTTATGACATAAAGGATCCCGCACCCTAATAGGGTACTTCTGGTTCAAATTCATGCACATTTTTAACATTTCACGACAAATGGCGATGATTTCATAATCGGGAATCTTCGGGTTGACAGAGTAGATCATGGTATGAGAAGTGTAATCCCTAATTTTAGTTAGTAAAGTATGTATAACATTCTTTTTGAAAAGAATGAAAATTCTTATTTCTGATATTTATTATTGAAAATACATTAGGGGTTGAATACCTTAAGTAACTGGGCCTTACTCATACATTATAGATGCTGAAAAGTCGTAAGATTTTGTATGACAAATTGGACGGACAATATTTTTGTCACAATCGGTTGATATGTATTCCACCCTTTCTACAAGGACCCTGTCCAGTATTGAAATTTAACTTCATAGCATGAATATGAAAATGCTGACGGTTTTTTTTTTTTTGCTATGAATCACCTAAGGCCACCTAAGGCCATTTCTTGTTTTCATTCTGTTTTGCGTCCTTTTGAAATTGAAAAACCTACCAGCCAGTCAGGAAGAAAAACAAACAAGCAGATAAAACAAAGTTGCAATAATTTCATAATGTGCGAAGTACTATAAGTACCATGTGAAATCAGAGAGAAACTTGTTTCATTTGAATATTAACATATTTTAGACAACAAAAGAATGAATGTCTTGTATCATTGAAGTACTTTAACATGTTTACATGTAATATATAATTTTTGTACAAAGTTAATTAAATTTGCAAAGATTTTATCAATTTAATTTTGTTTTGTTTTATGACTACGGGCTCAAAACCTACCAGCACGAGGACGCAAAACAGAAAATAACAAAGGAATGGCCTAAGTACGACTTTTAAGTACTAATGTATTTCAGAACATATATTCATTCAGACATGGACTTCTTTATCACACTCGATGCTAATTATTTATATTTAGCAAAAGCAATACATGTAACACAAAGTCATCTAGGTCCAAACAAAAATAAGCACTTACAAGTATCTACATGTATATGAAGCACTTGAAATTCCTTATACATGTTATGATAAGTAAGGTAAGTTAGAAAGTAACTTATTCCTAACAAAAGACATTCTTTGACTAAATCATGTTACCGTAACAGTAAGTTTTTCATGTGAAAAAGGTCTTTATTTTGAACAAAAATTTTTGAGCAAAAAAATGCCATGTCCAGCAACATGAACTGCGGAATCAATATCGACTGAAAATGTATATACATGTAGATATGCATGACCCAGTCTTGTATTACAAATTTCTCCATTTAGATTTCTAAGTAGAGCTCAACAAAAAGATACATGTATACATGAATAGGAATGATTAAGCTGAGATGCAATTTTGAGGTAATTAGCCAATGAAAATCTATGTCACATCTGCAGCATTTACATGAGTGGCCAATGAGAATTGATGTAGAAATCATGAATTTGTCGAAAATAAAAAGAGAGCACCATGTGCGCTTTTTTGCATTATAAGATAGTACAACAAAAATTTCCTTTATTAAAATTAACTCTTTCATATCATACTTTTACTTTATACAAGATCACACCATAATATTAAAAGTTCAGCTGTTTGAGCAAATTGAAACCAAAATATTAATGTAACAATTTTTGAAGTACAAACATAACAATGCAAGTGCAATTTTTATATAAAAAAAAATTTGTATAGTTTGAAAAACAGATTCAATTATTTAATTTTATTTTCAAGTTTCATTAAAAATACATATAACAAATAAGAATTTTCATAAGTCTTTAATTATGTGTTGCCTGGCAACCATGCACCAGTTTCAAATTCCATTTGACCAATGAAAAACTACTATCTTAAAACTTACTTATGTATGAAAAAGCTTAAGGAATTTATCAATTTGAAAGTTTTTTTTAATTTAACCTCGGACTCCTTGGTGATTACCACGGTGATCAGGCAATGCACAACCGTTGGAATTTGTGTGAAATATTCAATATTTTATTAAAAAGAGAAAATTCTATGAAAAACTCAAAATCAATATAATTTCATTAATTTTCACAGAAAATATTATGTAAGGTAATTATGACTTTGAATAGACAGAGAACAATGATAGACCGAGAAGGAATAGGAAACACACAAAAAAACCCAACTCAATTTTTTGTTCATATGGAAAGGAAGGAGGGATAAGTTTAACCACACCTGCAACGAAGATATTTGTAAAATAATTAAGGCTATAAAATGTTGACAATTGGTGCATACCATGCAAAAATTAAATGGGTTATGGTGGCCTTTGGCTATGGTGGGGAGGGGGCAGAGAAAGTAAACAATAAACTAACTAAAAACTGTGACCTTGAACATTGGCCTTGACAACCAATATGGTACTTCCTCTTTCAGATGGGGCAGAAATTCATCAATTTTAAAATGAGATAACTGGACAACTCTAGTAGATTCATCTGAATTAAGGAACGGCAAAATGTCAGACACTGCATCTGCTAGCAGACTTTTGCAGTATGGTCTCATAATTAATGAACGCTCAAATACACTTGTCACGGGCCATTTGATAATGATGACCTCACACATTAAAGTTCTAACAGCGAGTTAAGAAAACGGAAAATTTGATTTTACATGAAAACTCTTTAAGATGGATACATATGAATATCGAGGGAAATGTTCAACTATAAGAGCACTGTTTGAAAATGAAATTTTTAAAAATAATTATATTTGCGTTTTGTTTGTACCCATAGGAAATAACACGTTAAATAATCTTGTTCATGCACGAAGTCCATAAAGCCTACACTGGTCAAGTTTGAATGAAAGAATAGCCATAATCAAAATGCGTCACAATAGATTTATGCCTCAATGATCAGTGAATATCTACCTATATGAATAGGAATTGCTGTTACTTTTAACATACTCGACCCTTGTTGAGAAAAAATAACTTGATCAATTGTAAGCGTAAAATATTGCTATTTTCCTATGAGTACACCAAAAATGATGTCTTGTAAGGTTTAAAAAGCTAGGTTTTTGAGTAGTGCTTTTCCATCTGTATTACCATTTCAATTTCCAAATGATTCTATTTAACCGTTTGCAAATTGAAGGGAAATTTCCGTTTTCTTAAAAACCTGTTAGTACTTTAGTCCAACAATAGGTACGATGTCCGATATTTCGGATCTTTAATTATTCTATTGATTAATCACTATACATTATTTATTCCCCAAATGCAATACTTTTTAGCGACAAAAATAGATTAAGTACCCTCAATAGTCTCCTATCTAACTTCTCAAACTACGTCAAATGTTTGTTCAAGTACATGGAGGTAAAACAATCACATATGACACACATACAACCATATGGTATGCTTCAAGCACTCTAACTGCATCTTACAGGCAACTCTATTGCACACATGATATGATATATACAAGATATAGTAAATGTACTGTAAAATGTACAAGCGTACGTGCAATGAAAACTTCACTTGCACATGAAATTTGATTACATAAAATTATGTACATGTCAAGTTTATTCGTATCAACATTCCACATGGCTCAATTTTGCAGCACACAAAAAAGACTAGTAACATTATAGTAGCATTATATGAAAACTTTCATGAGACATACAAGTTCTTTGATTGATATTTGCTAATCAAATTAAGTACTAAGAGTGATTATGAACTCAAATTTAGCCCTGACCTTGACCTTCATTATGAAGGACATTGAAATTCCTTGTTTGTTCAGAATTTGAAATTAGGCCACAATTAAAAAATTGTTTGTTTCCCCTCCCCCCGGGTCTGTTTTTTCCAAGTGACCCGCCAGGCGGGTACTTTTTTTTTTTTTGCTGCCAGAACTACATATATCAAATATATTTAAAGTCGTTTGAATCCAAATTGCACATTACTGGACTCCTTTAAGCTGCGCACTCACACTCTGTGTTTCTAATTAATATGATAAAGACTAAGAGCTGGCAGACGGCGATTTCTTGCCTCTTACTTCGGGAAAAATCGCCGCCTGCTTTCTGTAAAAAGTATCCGTTATGTCTCAATTTCTATCGCTGGTTAAGTATGAAATGTCTATTTATTTTATTGAACATGTTAAAAAGAAAACTGCGTTGTCCTGTAAAACCTACTCTATATAAACAAAATTGTCCAAAGATACACGATAAATATTTCCGCAACAGATGCATCAAGGTGTTTCAGCGCGACGTAACGGGTCATTTTACGGCAACGTTAAATCTGCGAGAATAAGATGCACTATAGAACGATTACATCTCGACTTTTTTTTACGACTTGTAAATATTGAATTTGTATAGATATTGACCACGCGCAACCACGAGTCACGGACTATAAATGGCCGGCGTTTTCCAGTGCATGATAGAGACGAAATACGTTTGTATACTAGTGCTTTTCTTTCTCGGTCCATTTATTCATGTATGTAAACTGCGAAAGTGAAAAATAACTATACCAACAACATCAAGAACTCATTATAATATTGAGTCTATTGATAATGACGTTCATGATACAAGAAGTTAGCATGGACCGCCGACAACCGCTAGAGAAACGTAGATCAATCATAACCGAATACGTACAATATTATGATCAGGTAGTAGTTTTCTTATTCACTCGATTTCATGCATTTAGATAATATGCCTGAATTTTGGCCCACTCAGCGGACCCTTCCAAATAAGCGATGGGTCTTTATAGCGTTCAAACGCCTATCCGTGAAACGAGATTTCACAAGTTTAGGAACTAGATTGGGCATATGCGTATACTATACATGTAATGATGGGAGTCCACAATACCTGCCGCACTCGCAGACTTCGGAAGGCACATGCTTGTTTGAAATTTTACATCCGTAGACCATGCGCTCGTCTATCATGTTCTAAAAAAAACTTGGGAGAGGATACATGTATTTACAAGAGAGAGACATAATTATCAATGTACCAATAATACGTAATTTATGACTGACGGTTCAAAGCCAACGGGAATGGGAAGACGGGAGGGGGGGGGGGGTTACGGCAAGATTCCTTATACATGTAATAATGCAGGAATGAGAAAGCTACCGAGTTGATTTACGATTCTATTTGGATAGAATATTGTAACGTTGAAACTGAAAATGGACATGACTGCGATTTGATTTCTTGACCAAATAAAAAAAAAAAAAAATATTGGACTTTTTGGCTATAAAAAAATCTGACTCGGCAGCGTTTTTCCTGACCCGGTCGGGGCGAGGGGAAACAAACAATTTTTTAATTACAGCCTTATCAATGGTTTCCAGATTTTTAATTTGGGCAACCTAGAAAATTAAATAAATGTCAAAAAGGTCCTCCAAATTTCCTTTGAAATGGTCTATTTGATTCCAAAATTTAATGTGAAATTTGAAGTTTAACATGTCCGATGTGTCATAGCAAAGTTATAGCCTTAAATATGAACAAAATATTGGGACAGCAGACACTGTCATGACATATTATTATGTCCATTGATAGAAAGGTGATATAAAGGCACCAGGAGTAAATAAGTCAAACTTGTGCAATGTATGCTCATTCTAGCATATTTTGTATTGATATCAAATTTCTGCTGCCTCATTTTTACAGGCTTTTACTTTATGATTTAAGTAGCATTAATTCCTAAGTTCCTTTTATGAAAATGCTAATGAATGATTAGGCGACAGAAATTTAATTTTAGTCTTACGTATCTACCGACCCTAATTTTACCACAATTGGAAACAAAATAAAATGAACTGATTGTACATTTTTTTCTTCCGCCCATCCGAATTACTCGTTATTACTTTTAATACTCACTGAATCGTTATCGTGCAAGTGTTTTAGAGAATGTGGTTTTGAAAACATGATAAACAAGCTGCATTAAGATCGTGATCGTGGCACAAAACATGAAATGTTGAAATTTAGTGATTTTTATTTTATTTTTATTCCCTCCTCCTACCCTATTTTGAAAAAATAAAATGCGTAAAACTAAAAATTAAATTTCTGTCACCTTATGCATAAAGTAAAGAAATGATTAATACATCAACAGAATGGTATATGTACCTATTTACAATGTATATAGTGTAATCATGAATTCACAGTATGCTTTATATTCAGCATTGTCACTTTTCAACATTTTGAAAAAAAAAAAATTGACTATAAAATTTCGATATACATATACATAAAGTTTAAACTAAAAATTGTCAACATGTATTTGTTATTTTCATACCTACAAAGAAATAAATCTTTGGTTATATTTCAGATAACCACCAATGAAAATTGGCAATTTTCATTAAAAAATCAGGGTCTGACAATCAAATGACTCAAATTGACAATTTTTTCTCCTACGATAAATCACTGAGCATGAAAAATTAACATTGTTGTTTGGTGATCGACAGCATATAACAATTGAAAAATTATTGTAGAAAAAAAGCGTAATATGAGGACTCTATGTGAAAGTAGAGAGTTCAAATTTAGGTACAGATAATATATCGCTATCAAAAACAATACTCTACTTTAGCAGAAGAGCATAAAGATTTTCAAACAGACCAATATATATAATGCAGTAAAGTCATCAATGAATTTTTGAAGGTAAGAGCTGTTGTATATATTTTCCCGCTCATGATTTTCCAGAAGAATTTTTTGTCCAGCACAGAATTGACCCTTCTGATTGCGGGAAAAATGCAAAATTTCGTGACGTCACAATGCTTTTACCTCAGACAAACAAGCTTCGAACCTCGGTCAAACATCGAAATTGCATTGTGACGTCATTGAATTTCTCAAATTTTTCCGGCGTTCGGAAGGGTCAATTGGGAAAAAATTCCTTTGTCTAATTCAACATGTAATACAGTGTCCATCACCTAACATTACGCAATAATCTTTTTATTCAACCAAAGAATGTAAGATACCGGTATATTTCATCTTGGCTTCACCAGTAAAGACAGACATGTGGTAACATCAGATGATGAATATGCATATGAAAGAACATGAATATGCATAAAGAAACTGATGAATATGTATAAGGAAAAACCATGAATATGTATAAGGAAAGTCTGATAATGAGTATTTAGCACAGTGCACAATGCTGTTTGTTGTTGAAAGGTTCCCATTTGCAGCTTCTTCAAACACAAGCATATGAGCCCAGTTATTCACAACAAGGTTACAGTGTCCCCCTAAGACTATTTGTACTACCTATTTAAGTCAAATCCCTCGGTACTGTCGGGCCCTCGAGGCTGACGTAAAATTTCGACGTTACAGTTGCTTCCTTTGCTTTGTTTGGCATTCTCTGCAGCCTGCAGTAGACGTGGTGGTCTACAATAAAGGAAAGCATTTCATAAATTTTACATCCAAACACATGTGAAAAGATGTTAAGCTATTGATGGAAATATACATGTATGTTTCATTCCTGAACATGTAAACATATGAGCTATTTTTGTCATTATAAAAGCTAAATTCCTAAAAATACATGTAGGTAACACATGCCATTAGTATTAAGCTATGAATGGAAATATACGTTACATTTCTGAACCTACATGTAAACAAATGAACTATTTTTGTCATTATAAATATAAAAGCTGTATTCCTAAAAACACATGTAGGTAAAAATCAAAGGTCACGATCACAATGTGACATGCAACATTTTTATAGCGTAACTACATGTACTACTGTGGGAAAGACCTCAAGTTAAAATCAATATTTGAATAAAAAAAAATCAAAAGTTTTGTGGAGAAACAAAGAAGGGATTGATCTTTGTATTTGTAAGGATTTCAAACCCTTCAAAATCAAAAAATAGAACTCTATATGTATCAACAGTCCTTACTTATTATCCTGTACAGAATTTGAGCTAGTGTTATTGTTGGCATTCTGGTCTGCCAATGTATAAGAAGGACCCAGAATTCTACGTCTGGCCTCCGCATACTCAGCCTCTCTTTGCTCTAATGACTTCTGTGGTTTGTTCTGTCTGTTGAGAAATGAAAATTCACGATAATAATATCTATGAAATTGACAAAAAGGAAAAGAAAAAATTCCATGTAAAAATTTCATTATTCACTACAGGTATCATAAATCGAAGACAATTTTCTGCAGCTTTCACGTAATTCTCTCTTCATTGGCACCTTAAAAAATCATAATTTCATTAAATTGTAGCGTACTGTCTCGTCAGCAAAGGGACAGGACTATTTCTGGTTCCGATAAACCCACATGCATTGCTTAAAGGAATGCCAAGGACCGTCCTTAACCTATATTTTTAGGGGTTCTTTCTGATTCAAGATCTGAATGAGACTGGAAGCATTACTGATGAGGATTTAATATCCAAAACACGTGTCTGGTACATGAAAATTGGTTTGGGAATTTTCTTCCAGAAGGTATACATGTACAGTTGGAACACCTCTGTATTTTTAAGATAGGCATGCATAGTTATTTCAAGAACAACCAAGAGACAGATCATGAAGATCTTTTATGAATAATGCAATACAAATCATTTAGAAAATTACCTTAGATCCTGGTTACTTAGAGAGTTTTGCTGATCGTTTTGCCGTTTGAGGATTCTGACTTTTGGCTGGTATTGTGTTCTGTCACTGCCATCTTGTACAAGCACAGCTTCATTTGGCACTCTAAAAATATCAACCAATAGTTTAACTGAGAAGCTTTAAGCTCCACCCACACTAGAATATCCACAAGCTTGCAATTTGTTTACATGTACCCACTCACCCTTACCAATATACAAACTCACACAATAAACAAACTCATACAATTCTAGTAACAGAAATTCTCAAAAGAGGAAAATCTCTCTCCTTTACAACAGAAAAAGAGGGAGATTATATGTGAAAAAATTTGCTACATTAATGATGACTTGCAACATTTGGAGGGAACACCTGTTACCATCTTTCAAACAATTTCATTTAATGATAACCTTCCATTGTTCCAAGTCTAAGAAAATGTATAAACAATGACTACAATATGAAGCATACACATTATAAATATCATTATACTTGGTGGACACTTTGCTGACAGCAATGCATTTTTTATTGAAAAGTTCAATACAATGTACATGTAGTAATACATCATGTACATCACACTACATGTACTCTTTTTCATGGGAAAAATGATAAGAGGGAGATGTGGCCCAAAAGAGGGAGTCTCCCTTCTAGGAGGGAGATTGTAATTCTAGGAGGGAGATTGTAATTCTAGGAGGGAGATGAGGTCCAAAGGAAGGAGACTCCCTCCGAACTAGAGAGAGTTGACAGGTATGTAAACATTACATAGGATGCAGATAACTCTTAGAGAAAGTGTACAATTACACTATAATTCTCCTGTAAAGTTGTATTTATTTCCCCATATGAATAACTAAAGAGCCACAGTACTGGTAGTTTATGTTATCACTTACTTGGGTGCATCTTGCACAATTTTCATTTCATCCAACTTCTTATCAAGCTCCTGGAAAAGAAAAGAACTTTTTTACAGCTCATTTTGAAGAAGACAAAAACGATATGCAATGTACATGTAGTACATATTATAATTGAAGAAAAAGTGTACAGGACATATGACAGACTAATAGAATCTATCACCAGATGCAATCAGGGACAAGGAAATCAAACCCAAGTGTCCAGTATTTGCTCGTACCACAACAAGGCTTGCCATTCTTTATCAAGAATATGCGTGGGCTTGGACACCTGTCACCAGGGCTTGAAATTCCTACTCGCCCGTTCGCCAATGGCGAGTGAAAGTGCCGCCGGGCGATTAGATTTTCGTCTGAACTCGCCCTTTTGGCGAGTAGAAAAAATGACCAGTGTTCTCCCCATGCCTTTCATCGACCGCCATGCGTTTTTTTTTCAAAAAATGTGTACGCCTTGGCGTTAATTTGCCGCACATCCAGTTTATTAGCCTCCTCTGTATTCAACCCGAGACATAAAACGTCACGTAGCCCCCCCCCCCCCCTCAAGCTTTAAATTTAACTGAGATGAAAACGTTTTAATTAATATGGCTTCTATGGCGCACATCAATCTATAGTGCATTTATAGCACGCGTTGTATTGACTGTATCTATAGAGTGACCAACAAACGTAACATGAAAACGTTCACATGCATCTCATACATGTAATTGCTAGATCGCGTGGACCAGCACGTGTCATACATGTATAAGTTTCAGCGTGACGGGAAATCAGAAATAGAAATACATGTACGCTGTATCAGATTTCATTACATTTTGATTTTTTCATCATAATACCCGACCTCGCAGTCTTTGACATAACATAATAATTGTCGTTTTTTTTTTCAAGATAAGAAAGAGGATGTCTCGCTCACGCAAATGAATAAATAACAAATTGGTCAATGTTCATGTTTTTAATACGGTTGAATAATTCAATATAGTGATGGATCTTAATCAACAAACACACAACATATTGCACGGACCATCGTTTTATTGACGAGTGGGATGGCGATATAGAAAGCTTCTTGTTCAGGTTTTTTGGGAGGGGGAGGCGCTCATATATTTTAGGCTAAGTAAAACATTGTCAGCTTTTTTTGGACCCAAGTGATTTACTTCAATGTTGTGTTTAAAGTGCTGTCAAAGATGGTCTTTCACAATAAATGCTTTCAACAAGTATCTTATGTAATTAATAGAAAAGAAACTTAAATATTTACGGGCTCCTTGATTTTTGGTACGGGCTCCTTGAATTCCAGAACTAGGAGCCCTTATGGCTCCTTTGGAATTTCTATGAATTTCAAGCCCTGTGTCACCTTAACACTATTTAAGACAACTCAAATCTTCTCCTAAAAATTCTCTCCTTTAATCATGTCATGATCATAAATCAATTACCGAGAGCCATAATCGATTATCAGAATCGAAAGCTATTATCGACCATTAATCAATTATTAGCGATAATCAATACAGCTCTAGGATCTACTAATGAATCTACATGTATGATGTCCTTTTGATAGGTGGACAATTTCCTGCAATGAATAGTGGTATAAACCCTAAACCAACAAACATTGGCAATAATAATAAGCCAAGATTTCATGCTAATATTAAGACAGAAAAACTCCAATTCTAAAACTATTCCTTTGCACTGTAAGCACAGTATTGGTTGTAGTGTTGTACATCAAAAGACTTTTAAGAATCGATTATCGGAAAATAATCCGATCGATTATCCATTTAAATTGGAAAACAAAAGTCCATGAATAATGGAACATAAATGATAGAAAAATTGTATTTTTCTGCATAAAATTCAGAAAACTTTGCTGAAAACAAAATAAATAGCATTGAATTTCAAAGTGTCTGCCTGTTTACATGCAAGACAACAAGTAACGGTTTATGTCACATGCGAAAAGAGGAAAACAAATACCTTTACACAAAATTCCTTTCTTTCAGCGACAATCGATTGTAAGAAAATGAAATCGATAATCAGAATCGAAAGAGTTTTAGCGATCGACAATCGATGCTCGGCGACAATTGGTTCATCACTACCTGTAATTGCTTGTATGGACATACCGGTATAACTTACATCATTACTTACGAGAGTTCGAGATCTATCCCTCTATAGGACTTTCAATCAGAAAATTACACAACAAAGTTGACAAAACTTAAATTTTCCGATTTCTGAAGTGAGCCGAGTGGACATTAGACAGTATTTTCCGGTCACACTTAAACAAGCCTGCAAAGCCTGCAGACGCCTGCAATAAAAAAGTACAAGCCTGCAGGTTTTTGGATGGTCGGATACTATTGATACTTACATGGTTGGATAGGTGATGGTCTCTAGTATTCATATATGTAATTTTCATTCCGATATTTTATATACTTTATTAGAAAATAAATGATAAAGTTGTCTACTTTTTAACGCCTGCTGTACAGCGCCTGCAAACATATGTCACAGGTAGATCAAGTATTGTTTACATAGTAATTATCACCTGCATGTCTAGTATGTTTTTATTACTCTTGTTTTCTACATGTTAAATAGATTAATTGTCTTGTATGTTACGTTTCTAGATATGGCTTGAAGTCTTTAAATGAAAATAATGCATTTAACATGATTAAATTGTCACAAAAAAAGGGGGGGGGGAGAAGAGAATTATAAAGTGGTCATTGAGCACTGTGCAGCCGGGATTTCCTTTTTTTCACTCAAATACATATTGGTTTACCGTCTGTCTTGGGTTGGTAAGTGTACAAAATGATGACTTTGTGTGCGTGTAAAACATGTGAAAGTCTATTGACAGGAAGGATAAAGTTGTCTGTCGGTAGTCCTGCTTACAAGACTCCGGTATACTGCTAACGCACCGGAGTCTTGTCGGATGACAGGAAAACAGATTTTCACAAATGATTTGAAGAAATTGTACTCTGCTGGTGGTTGAATCGTCTATGTCAGAATACAATGGACAAAATAAATATACAACTCATGTATTTCATTTATACAATTAGAGTCAATTTTTATGAGATTTTTGCCTAAAAATTTTCAGTCTCCACAATCCTCTCAGTCTTCTGAGTCTTTGGCAGTAGATCATACGGTATCTAAGTTTTTAGGCCCACATTCTGACTTTTTTGCTGTGGAGACAACCGGAGACGGCAATTGTCTTTTTAATGTCTTATCTCTCGGTCTTCAAAACGATGAAAATCTTTCATCCGAGTTAAGGCTTAGGACTTGCCTTGAAATGATTGAACATCAATCTTTTTACATAGACTCCCACAAACACGACGGACTTGCACTCGTAAGTGGGACAATGGCATACTCGCCTTTGTCCCGCCCGGGAAAAAAATGTCCCGCATTTTCGACCGAAAAATAGTATTATTTACCCGAGCTGCCGTATTCAATTGTTGTTTGTATGGTAATCGCGACCACGATTCCATATATCACGGACGAGGTAACGTAACGTAAAATGATACTTGACTCTGTTGTGATAATCTGCAAGAGCATTATTCTTTATTAAATTATCTATTATGAATTTCAGAAAAAAATGGAGGTACTAAGCAGTTGGCCACATCTTTCATTTGATAACTTCTCGGATACTACTAAAAATTTGAAGCCGCTCACTTTTGACGAAAAAGCTGTATGATTCCATGTGGGCGCTATACTTTTTAATTATTTTGTCATCTTTGATATTTACTTGGAGTACCACTGATGAGGATTCATTTCGAAACATGCATGTCAAAAAGACCTGGCATTTTTTTGCTAAAAATATGCAGTTTTAGAGATGATGGCGATATTTGAAATGTAGAATGTAAAACAATGGGAAACAATCATGTGTGCTATTTTCCATATCTCTTTCTCTCTCTCTCTGAAAATATGACATATCAACGCGTTAATCAAACCAGGGACGTATATATATACGTCCCTGATCAAACCATTAAAAATGAAAAAAAAATAAATAAAATAGACCCACATGTAGAGCCACGTCCTTGTCGTTGGGTCTGGAAACATATTCATACATTAACATGTACGATATATAGCAGAGAGTTCTACTTTTTTAAATAATCATTCAGTTCAGTTCTGTTTATTTATTCTTAGAACATACATTCTATCGAAAAAATACATTGTATATTCAACATACTTATATAACATGGAGGAGAAGTTACATATGAAAAACAAATAGCAGAAATGGAGAATGATATGGATGAAGTATAAAATATGGATTATCATATACATGTACATATAATAAAATTTACATCAGTTCTGACCTTAAACGAAAAGCATTTTTTAGATATTTACCCAAATTACAAAGGGCTTTAACATTGTTAATACTAAGAAGTTGAAACAGTTTAAAAACAGAGGGTCTGAGCCAATACCTTTACTAGATTCAGAAACTTCAGACAACATAGATTGTACACAATTATCAATTATTCTCTGCTTAATGATAGGAAAATGGATATTGTAATAACAAAGGTTTTGCTCAGCTGCTTCCCATATATTAAAAAGACCTAAGCGAGATAACTCATTTTTGATATTTGATAACCAAACAGATCCATTATCACAATCAGCTAATTGATACAAATAAATTTCCTTCAAAATACAATTCTTGGATTCTAGCGGCTTAAACCAAAATTTGAACATTCTAATTTGTCTAATAACTCTAAGTGGTAATCGCCCAGTTTCCAAATATACCAAAACATTACTAGTTTTTCTTTTTACCCCAAGAACATTCTTACAAAAATCCATGTGCACCTTTTCAATTTCTTTTGCTGCATGAGTACCGCAAATTTCACATCCATAATTTAAAATACTTGAAACATACGTGTCAAAAAGTGAAAACAAAGTACAGTGATTAAGTATAACATCAGATACGTTAGATCGCATTGCAAACATAGCTTTTCTCCCTTGCATGCTTCTTATAACATACAAAATACCAAAAAAGCTGGGAAGCGGAGTCTGCGTAGTCCATGACGTCAATAAGTCCTCGTTGGTACCGGTCTTTCAATGTTGATAGGCGATGGTCAATGGTCAAATACTTCTGATGGAGCCTCCGACGGCGCGCTGGATACGGTTGATCTCATTGGCGTTCTATAAGTCTTTGAAGGTCTGGATGGTGGTGTAGATATTGGGGTGCGCATGCTGGACGATCCTCTTGAGTTTACTATGCCATCCCTCAAGGTTGTTGGTTCGTGCGTGGTCCTTGGTTTTCGAAGTAGTTCCAAACCAGTCTGTCGCCTTCAACCCACTGTTCGGTCACGTAGTCGGTGAATCGCTGCGTTAGGTCGGTGATGTCAGCATCATCTCTGTCTTCTATGGGTTCGAACAAAATGTCGTCTATGGTCTACTTCCTTCTTCTTGTATTTTTTAAATTTCATAACATTTCGACCGTATAGATTTTAAATGAATTTTCAATTTGCTTTTAAATTTTATAGCTTGAAAAGATTCCGTTTATTTATCCTTATTCTGTTGATTTATCCTTAATGTCTGTTGATTATTCATTCTCTCTTTCTTTAAATATGAATGCATCTGACAGTGATATTTTTGAAAATGAGCGTAATATCTATTTATTTGAATAAAGTTGTTTTTAAACTCCTTTGAAAGTCTAAATTCTGATAAACTTTTCCTCAAAGAAATTTACTTAGAATTTTCCTCATTTGAATCAAATCTTATACAGGTAAAACACAGGTAAATTACAGGTAACCTGCGCTAATTGGTTAATTGGATACCCCTTAGAAGGCCCCTTTCACACCCAATTTAGACATAGTCATTAAAATATTTTCGACGTTCCGGGAATAAACCAACAATCCAATATACTTCAAATCGTGGTAATTGCTATGAAAACAATACAGGTACTATTATCTGCAGGCATGATAATTGTTATGAAAACAACACTGTCCATGTGAAGGTAATCTTATCTGCAGGCGTAAAACTAACAAGTCTTTTAACTCAAGTTTCTTCTAGAAATGTCATCAAATCATTATAAAAATTATATATCTGAATACTAGAGACCATCACCTATCCAACAATGTAAGTATCAATAGTATTCGACCATCCAAAAACCTGCGGGCTTGTACTTTTTATTGCAGGGCTGCAGGCTTGTTTAAGTGGTACCCGTATTTTCCAACTTGTTAAAAATAACTGAAGTCTAAACAGAGTTACCATAAGATATCAAAAATACCCACCCCTGTATCTTCAAGTTCCTCCCAGCTTAGCTCATCACGCATGTCTCCAGCTCCATCGAGCTCGGCCATGGCCGAGACGACCAGGCGCGAATTTCCTCTAAGAGATGACTAATGCGTCTTTGTTTTTGTACTTAATTATTTTTACAGGAAAAGTACTTGTCATCGAAAGTAGTTTAACTAGAAATATGGTGCAGATTTGATTTCTAGGACGTTCAAATTCAAAACTCCTTTAGGTTTCGTTTGGTCGTAGGTAGATTCGAACAGTTAAAACCAATAACGGATACGAATATTAAGCCCAACTCGATTTGAGTACAACTCGTTCCTATTATTTCATCTCAGTGAGATTTAAGATTTTTAAAATAAAAAAAAAATCCGTCTATTTATTGATTTAATGAACCGTATTGACTTCCAAGGTCAAAGGTCAAGGTCATTATGGGCAAAAGAGTAATAACAAATTCATTAACCCTCCCAAAACATTCGAGATTCACGGTCAGTTTTAGTTTTAACTTGATTTAAGTCATGTAAGTGGCTATATTGTAAAAATAGCAACTTCAAAACTGATTACCAGTGACGGATCTAGGATTTCAGAAAAAAGGGGGGGGGGGGGGGGGGGCGTGCAGCTTCAAAGAAAGTTGTTCTCAGAAAAGCTGACAAGAAAATACAAGACGATAATGTGAATATTAAAACTGAAGATTTAATTTGCACGCTCAAACTTTTGTATATCCTACATGTTTACTCTACTTGAACAAATGCATTTCCTATTCGTATTTTTGCTCGAGTGTATGTCTGTATGAATGCCCTTCCCCCTATATATTGTAAAATTCTGAAAATTGTGAATAAAAAAAGGTATATCAAACATTTATATATAAGTTACAATTTGTTTTTAATGTGCATGTGCAATTCTGCACTTTTTTTCTGATTTTAAACGTTAAGAGGAAAAAAAACAACATTAATTTAAAAAAAGGGGGGATGGGTGATTTGTTACTGTGACACAAAATATAGCGTAAATTTCTTGCTTACATTTACTTTAGTTCAAATGAAAACAGGCGAGCGAAGCGAGCCAAAACATGTAAGGTATGACGTACATGTATTCATTTAGATTCAGTCATCAGAATCATATGCAACTTTAATCTATAGATTGTCGAGCGGAGCATTTTGTTTGAAGAATACGATCTCTCTCTCTCTATAATTTTCCATTCTCTTATTTTGTTTGACCAAAAGGGGGAACGATAGGGGAGGTTAAGGCATTGTAACCCCACTATACACCTGTCTGACCTGGCCATAGATCGGCCCATGTCATTTATGAAGCATTTAGTAATTACCTGTATTCAAGACTTATTTTGGATGTATTTTTTTAATAAATGGATCCAATAAACCAAGGTAAAGGCAAAATGAGGATGGAAACTATAGGCATCTAAGGCCATACCAAATTAATTAAATGTTCTTTGGATTTTCCGCATCATATTTTTCAAAATTCAAAAAAAAAAAAAAACAAAAAAAAAAAAAAATAAAAAAAAAAAAATAAATAAATAAAATAATAATACAAAAATAAAATGCCCGCCCGCACCACTAAATGTCTTGCTCAAGAATTCTTAAAGCTTCTAGAAGTCTCAGATTGTGCAAATTTCGAAGAAAATGATACTTCTTGTGTTTGAAAATTTTGAAAAAAGCAAATCTGTTGTTCCATATACATGACACTGAAAGTCAAGGAGGGGGGGGGGGGGTATTTGAAAATTGTTTCCGTACGCACTGCTATGTACCAGGCTTCCTAGTCACTAGATTCCTATGAGAATTCCTTTTTCAGTACGGAAAAACACACAAAAAAAAAATCCAAAGAACATTTAATTAATTTGGTATGGCCTAATGACAAATTAATTGCAGACAGCGAAGCGAGCCGAAAATTTGTCCAAACGTAAAGCATATAATATAGTATTCTGAATCAATACCTTCGGATGGAAACGGGAGACTGGGCCCCACCAAATCCGCCACTGTAAATTCATTACGTATGTGTGCAGTGAGAGCTGAAAACTATTTTTTTTTTTATGTATAATGGTTTATTTTTAGAGAAAGTTTTAGGAAAAAGTATTATCTCATGTGTTCTAATTTAGCACTCTTAAAAAAATGGTATCAAACGTTGGTCAATATATTCATGGGCATATTAATGTTACAGCTGTGTGGATAATTAATTTGAATCAATCGAAAGACAAAGTTTTCGTGTATTACGTACATGTACATGTCTGGTTGTTCTTATCCAAAATGTCGAGAATTTACATGCGCGCGCGGATCCAGCATTTTTGGTCAGAGGGGGTCCAAATTGTAGAAAGTCTACCTATCATATGAAGGTATATTTCGGTGCTCATCATGGGGAGGGGCAACGTGTGCACTAAGGATTGATTTTTGAGGGTGGGTATTGTTTGCTTTCCTATAGTTAAAATGTTTGCTAAAATATGTCATGTTGGGCCTTAGGAATACCGACTATATTATACATCCATGAACGCCAAAAGTAAGGCAGTCATTTCTTAAATAATAAACAATGGACGCTACTGAAACAAAAACAACAAACACTTCACAATCCAAAACAACGAAGAACGGACGTTATGCAAACAAAAAATACAAACAATGGACAACACGCACCCCCCCCCCTCCCCCCCCAAAAAAAACAAACATCGGATATCATGCAAACGTTAACAACAAACAGCGGACATCACGTGAACCAAAACAACAAACAGCGGACACCACGCACACCAAAACAAAAACATCGGACACAGCGCAAACCAAAACCAACTAACAGTGGGAAACAATGAAACAAATTCACATCAAGTTAGCAAAGAGACAGTTGAAATAGGCCTATTTTGGTGATCAAATGCAGGTTGTATTTTAAAACATAAAAAGAAATGTAACGTTCGACCGTTTTATAATCAAGTTAATGTTTTCATGGACATAGACATGCATATATTTATAAGAGATCTTTTGATGCAATACGATACAAAATACATGACATTGTGACAAATGCAACTCAAGTACAGTATACTGGAACCTATTTGTACTCATATTTTACTTGCATACCTGTGACGTCATAAAAAGAAAATGTTAGTGATAACGTGAATGATTACGACTCGCAGCCATGCCGTGTTGCGGGGGTTCCTCATACCACAAATTCAAAGAAAAACTGATCGAGGATCACAAAGAATTCGAAAAACTTGTGTTAGAAAACTTTTCAGCCGAAGAAATATTGGTATTATACGAAAAGAAAACTGGGAAGCAAGTATTCAACAAAAAGATCAACGTTGCTCCATGCGACCTTCCTTTGGAAAAGAGCTACCTGAATTATAACACCAGGGACTTGGCACGGGAGTTTGTAAGATCTATCTCGGACCAGGAAGGAGATAGAAGGAAGGAAATCTCGCGTGCAGCGGGAGTATGCGCGAAAGCAGTCAGCGCAGATTCTTTTTCAGTTTATATTCCTATACAGAATGATACGGAAGTTGCGCGGTATGAGGACGGAGAATTGGTGATTGTTGGCGCCGTGGGGAAAGGCCGCACGGTAGTGGCGCATGCAATCAACGCAAAAACAACTTTATTGGTAGAAAATCTTAAACAGGATGCTAGGTATAGCGCATTTTAATTAAATAATGATAACATATTACTGTCCGCGCGGCTCATTTCGGAAACTTTGACTATATTATCATGCAAAAGTTTAAATTAATTTGATACCATCCAATAGATCTCGCTTAGTCGTAAATTTTGGTCAAGTTGTGGGATATCGGTAGTCAGTGCACGCAATAAAACTTTATAGACAAAACAATTTTTAAATGGGCCATTTCCTATGCTATTTTTTTCCTTGACGTCGTGACGCTCTCCATAGGCTCAATGTTAAACTTAGCGACGTCATGCTAAAAATTTTAAACATTGAAAACGCCCCATCTTAAAATTAATTTTTCCTGTATAATATGATTGTATAAACCCTCGACCATGTAACATATACCAAAATTTACGACTAAGCGAGATCTTTTCAATGATATAGATTTTATATTAATTTTTGTATGACAAAGTTATCAAAATTGCATTTATCCTTCCTAAGTGAGCCGCACGGACAGTAGTTATTCATTTATTCTAATTTGATTAAAATAAATAACATTTTTTTTAATTCTAATAAATAGTGAAAAAAATATTCGTAAGCGACAAGTATCTAGATTTATTATGCCCCCCTTCGAAGAAGAGGGGACATATAGGTTTGCCGCTGTCGGTCGGTCGGTCTGTCGGTCGGTCCGCGACATCAGTTTCCGTTCAATATCTCTGGAATGGATTCACATATTGAAATGAAATTTTGTATACAGACACATCAAACAAAAATCTAGGTCAAGTTCATATTTGGGTCCGATCAAAAAACTGTTGACAGAGTTATGCCCCTTGCATTTCGAAAAATACCAAAATTTCAGGGTTTCCGTTCAATATCTCTTGAATGGAGTTACATATTGAAATGAAATTTTGTATACAGACACATCAAACAAAAATCTAGGTCAAGTTTATATTTGGGTCCGATCAAAAAAAAAATTGACAGAGTTATGCCCCTTGCATTTCGAAAAATACTAAAATTTCAGGGTTTCCGTTCAATATCTCTTGAATGGAGTTACATATTGAAATGAAATTTTGTATACAGACACATAAAATAAAAATCCAGGTCAAGTTCGTATTAAGGTCCGATCGAAAAAATTTTGACAGAGTTATGCCCCTTGCATTTCGAAAAATACCAAAATTTCAGGGTTTCCGTTCAATATCTCTTGAATGGAGTTACATATTGAAATGAAATTTTGTATACAGACACATAAAATGAAAATCCATGTCAACTTCGTATTAAGGTCCGATCGAAAAAAATTTGACAGAGTTATGCCCCTTGCACTTCGAAAAATACCAAAATTTCAGGGTTTCTGTTCAATATCTCTTGAGTGGAGTTACATATTGAAATGAAATTTTGTATACAGACACATCAAATGAAAATCAAGGTCAAGTGTATATTTAGGTCCGATCAACAAAATTTTGACAGAGTTATGCCCCTTGCATTTCGAAAAATACCAAAATTTCAGGGTTTCCGTTCAATATCTCTTGAATGGAGTTACATATTGAAATGAAATTTTATATACAGACACATCAAATGAAAATCTAGGTCAAGTTCATATTTGGGTCCGATCAAAAAAGATTTGACAGAGTTATGCCCCTTGCACTTCGAAAAATACCAAAATTTCACGAAAAATACCAAATTTCAGGGTTTATGTTCAATATCTCTTGAGTGGAGTTACATATTGAAATGAAATTTTGTATACAGACACATCAAATGAAAATCTAGGTCAAGTATATATTTGGGTCCGATCAACAAATTTTGACAGAGTTATGCCCCTTGCACTTCGAAAAAAAACCAAAATTTCAGGGTTTCCGTTCAATATCTCTTGAGTGGAGTTACATATTGAAATAGGTTGTATCAATGCAAGTATAAAGTTGTGACGGACTTTAATCACAGAAGGGGTAGGGGGGCATTAATGTTTTACAAACACGACTTTTAACTTGTTTCTTAAAGCTTTCGTATTTATAAAAAAAAAGAAAAAACCAAAAAAGAAAAAAAAAAAACCAAAACAAAACACGTTTAAACACTCAAGTACACAATTTTCGGTCTTTGGCTTTTATCAAGTGCAAAAGCGTTGACTGCACCTTTGATAAAAGACCAAAGACCTATAATTGGTGTATATGAGTGTTTGTGTGTGTGTGTTTTTTTTTTCACTTGTATCATTCCTTTCCTCTGCAGAGAAATTTTAATTTTACTGTTTTCATATAGAATCTTCATTACACAAAGAAAAGCAGTCCGAATGCTGACTAAAATTTTTGCTTCCGTTTGGACGTGTTTTCGAAAAAAAAAAAAAAAAAAAGAATAAAAAAAAAAAAAAAAAAAAAAAAAAAAAAAAAAATAAAGAATAAAAAAAAAAAAAAAAAAAAAAGCCTTTATTTTATTTTTAGGTTCCCACGAGGGATCCATCCCACAGATATAACAGATTGTAGTGTGATCTGCATCCCCATCATCCTACCTTCAGATGACATAGCTGCCGTCATAGAGGTATGTCATCCTCGGTACCCCAGGCTATTCAGCCAAAGCGCAAATGCAAATAGCCTGGGGTACCGAGGATGAGAGGTATGTATGGTTGCTCAAAGTTATATTTGTTCCACTGTGCGTCCACATGCGCTAGTCTAGACTATACTTGGCTCCTGATTATGATGCAAATGTTGATTCATTTTCTAAATCTTATACATTATAAAAGATTACCCCGAATATCGCAAACATGTTTTTAGAACCAGAATTTTTCGCGAGATACTAATTTTCGCTACATTCTCGAGTGGTTTCTAATCGCAAAAAAAAAATATTCTCGCGAAAATTGCGTTTGGTATTAAGGTATAATATAAATTGGTATATCAGCTACATTTTGTTTTTATTGTTCACTTCCCCAATTAAATGTAAAGAGAAGTGAATTGAGTGTACTCTAATACGATAGAATAACTAAAGCTTAAATAATGAAAGGCACTTCAACATAAAATCGCGAAATTGATTCTCGCGAAAATTTCTGGTTATTCTGTATATGATTACGAACCATGGATTCAATGTAAAAATGAAAAAAAGTGTAGAAAATTAATTATTGCAATATACAACGTTTGTCTACATTTCATCTGGTTTATCATTATTCCATTTGAATATTTTAGGTACATGATTAAAGACTACACACCTCCATAAAAGCAACACTTACAAACAGTAAAACAATTTAAAATTATCTGAAAGTAAAATGCAGTAACTGTTTCTTTTCTTGTTTTAAGTTGGTGCGTGTTCGATCGATTAGTAAACCACCATTGTCAGAAGCGGACCTACAGTTTGCCAACGCCATTGTGGGATGGATGGCCGCTTGTATCCATGAAAATGACATCAAACGTGTTCTCAACACACAGCAAGAACTCAACGATTTCCTCCTGGAGACCACAAAGGATATGTTTGATGAAATGACCAATGTTGATAACGTAAGGAATTGAAAAACAAACAAACAAAAAAACAAAAACAAACAAACAAAGCCCCCCCCTAAAAAACCGAAACGATATCCCCCCCCCCTCTAAAAAAAAAAAAAGAAAACAAAACAACGGGAGAAATCACTTAAGGTTGATCATTCAAAATTTGAAGGCTTCCTTGACTCTTCTCTGAACAAATCGCATCGATACTTCTGTATTAATTTTACTTCCTCCGTTAGATTCTTACGTCTTAACCTTAAAGAATGCACTCTTATTTTTGGATAACAAAATCTCACATCTTCAAGAGATAAAGTTTAATTTTGTAAATTCATAGATCAATACAGATGATGTCAAAACACAAATGTTCAATTCATCATTGAAAAAAAAAAAACCAAAAAATGAACGAAAAATTATCAAAAGAGTGGAGCAATGACCCATGTGGTCCCGCGTTTTAAATCATTCAATTAGTGAATATAGGTATCGAAATGCTATACCCGTACCCACTTACAGATAGCTGCATTTTTTTGACCGACTGTAAGAGTTGAACTCCATATGGGACGCTGCAAAATTCCATCACGGAAAACTATATCATGCTAATGTGTCTTTTCTATGATTTTGGAATTTTCATTTTCAGGTTGTACAAAAGATTATCATGTTTACGAAGAATCTGGTGAAAGCAGATCGCTGTTCCATGTTTCTGGTTGATGAAGACAAGAGGGAGTTGTATGCTGATTACTTTGACGTTGGTAACCTAGATGCTGAAGGTCAACCTATATTTGAAAAGAGGTCACAAATTCGTTTCCATACAAGCAAAGGAATCGCTGGTTACGTGGCTACAACGGGGAAGGCAAGTATAATGATTGATTTATATCATAGATCCTTGGATGGCAGCATTTTAGCTAAGCCAATCACAGGCTCTGAAATGGCTCTTCTTATTTGTGAAGAATCTGTGAAGAAACCGTCTTCATGGTCGTCATGGATTCAGCATTCTCCAAAAAATGAACAGAAAAATATGTGGCACGAGCGCGGCTCGAACCCAGACTATCATCATGCTATTTAACATGCTAGCCTGGCGCGCTAACCACTACGTTACCGTGGTAATTGCCATCTATGCCGGGGTAGTTACCATCTGTGCCGCCCACTTCGTATTCATGTAGAAACTTCAAATTTCCTTCTAACCTATACATAGACTTTGTTTTAGTTTTTTTTTCTGGTAGATTGAAATTTTAGGAAATGCTAGGGATGATGACACACTCCAAATCCTGGCGTATATCAGTATAATTCTGCTTGCGATATACGTCTAAAGTAAGGATAAAATGGAATCAACGCTCTGTCATGTAACAAATGCTTGTTTGACAGACAAACGGACAACTATCTGAACACAGAATTAACGATAGATTTATTCCACAGGTGGTGAATATCTACAATGCCTACGCGGACGAACGGTTCAACCCCGATATAGACAAAGCCACGGGGTACCACACTCGAAACATCCTCTGTATGCCCATCTTCAGCAAGGACAGAGTTATAGGGGTAGTTCAAATGATAAATAGTCTGAGTGGGGATCATTTCACGCATGCCGACGAAACCGCGTTCAATATGTTTGCGGTTTACTGTGCGTTAGCGATTCAGTACAGCATTGTGTACAAAATGCTGAAGCAGCAACAGAATCAGTACAAGGTGGCTGTAGAGCTGCTCCAGTACCACATTAACTGCCAGGAAGACGAATTAGAGGCGCTGGTGAAGAAGCCCCACCTAGCGGAGAAACACATACCACACAGTCTCCATGTGTACGATTTTGTGGCGTATCCCCATGAGTTTGTTTTACCCCAGTTGGTGATAAATCTGATAGAGGAAATGTTTGGAACAAAGCAGTTTGAATTGGAGAAACTTTGTCGTTTCATACTAACAGTCAGGTAGAATTATTTGTATAACCCTTAAAATTCGTGACTGTTCGTCTCTAAGTAATATTTCGCATCAAAAATCCGAGTTGGGGATTTATCCATAATATAAAATTCAAAATGTCTGAACATTCGTCTTTCAAATATATCTCTAAAATTCATAATAATGTGTTTGCCCATGTGTGTAACCAGTGAGTTTGTTCCTTTTTTTTTCGAAAAAAAACGGTCACCCTTCCTCGTTTCAACTGATGAATATATCCCGAAATGAATTATTTCACCATTAATACCAATGAAAATTTTTCTCACTAATCTTCGCTTCAATTTTAATTCAAGGAGGAATTACCGTCCTATTGCCTACCATAACTGGACACACGGCTTCCACGTGATGCACTCTTTATGGTGTATGATAGAGACCAGCCCAAACGTCTTCACCAACTTTGAGAAGATGGCGCTTCTTATTGCAGGTCAGACATCAATAGTTTTATTTTTTTGTGTGGCGTGTGTTATAGTAAATGACCACCTAGTTATATAAAAAATATCTGCAGTATTTGCAAACGTTCTTCATTCTATAACATTCTATAACCATAAGACTTGAAGCTATAGACATAATGTATACAATCTCAACCAAAGTCGCAGACAATTTTGTTTGGAAGAAAGATAAAATTCTGTCGCAACTCAACCTACCATTCATCAAGAATGACAAGAATGAAGAATGTTGTATAAAGATGTACATGTTCTATACATATACATGACTTTCAGTGAAGGATTCGATTTTGACTCTTTACACTTAGAAATTGTAGTGCGAGGGCTGATTGATATGTTGTAAGCCTCGAATTGATGGATTTGAATTTTATCAGACATTTTGCATTATTTTCCTACATAGTCCCCTTCAGTATTTATACACTCTTGCTACCGGTGTTTAAGGGCTTCAAGACCACTTTATCTTGACTGATCATAAAGCCATCCACTGCAAGTAGGACGTCATCATCGGACTGAAAGTAGGTGCCAGAAATAGCTGCTTTCAGTTTTGGGAATCATTAGATGAAAGTCAGATGGCGCAAGATCAGGTAAATAAGGCGGATGCTCAATCAAATTAAAGCCACAATCATGAATGGCAGTCATGGCAGTGACAGACTTGTTACCAAGAGCAATGACCAGATGGAACAACACATCTTTAACTAGTGAGCTTTCCGCGGCGCTTAAGTTTAATATTTTCCCGTAACTGTGTCAGAAGTGAAGCATAGTATGTGTCATTGATTGTTTGTCCTTTTTGGAGGTAATCTATCAGCAGAATACCTGCAGAATCCCAGAAAACCGAGGCTCACAACATATTAATCAGCCCTCGTACATGATAACAGTAAAATATATCCTGTCTCAAATCAAGGAAAATTACAACGTGTTGGGGACACGTTTTGCTTCAGAAAGATCGTTTCCTTGATTTTATAGAATGCAATCACTTTTTAAATATAAACACTGATTTGATTCAAGGACTTGATGCTGCTAGTCTCCTATTCCTTCCGTTTATTTTACACTTTCAGGAATTTGCCATGATGTCGACCATAGGGGATACAATAACGCTTTCTTCACCAAACTGAACCTACCGCTAGCCAACTTGTATTCAACGTCTGTCATGGAACAACACCATTACAAGTAAGGCAAAACAAAGCAAAATACATTTGTAGATATTCTAGAGACATTCAAGAATTAGAATAGGGTGCGCTTCGCTAAAATATTTTTTTTTCCATTTCGAATAATTTTGGCTTTATTAAAGTATCACTTATGAGGATTCATTTTCCGAAATATATATGTCTAGGTGCACCGAATTTAGTTTCTGTTTAGACGGCAGAGTTGGACAATATTTTAAAATATTCGTTCAGGTATCAAAACGCTAAGGTTAAGGACGAAGAGGTGAGGTTTTCTGATGGGGTTGATCTATGATGGCCAAATGATTTATTACTAATACTGAGAAGTATCTTGGAAATGAATGTAAAGAATCTAAATAAGTTGGCTCTCTAAGTTGCTGTATTGTCAATATTCAAACAAATGTTCTATGATTTTATTAATTTAGAGCACCATATGCTCATTTCTACAAATAGTGTATCATCAGTAATTTCATTCTGACGAGGGATCGATAAGTACTCGAAACGTGCATGTCTGGTCCATGCTGAAAATTTACCTGTTCTTAATATAAATGATGTTATTGAATTTGAGGACGTTTAACATTGCAGACAAACAGTGACGATTCTACAACAAGAAGGCGCAGACATTTTTAATTTCCTAAAACCCGAGGAGTACCGAAATATGCTGAAGTTAATACGTCATCATATCATAGCAACGGATCTTGCACTTTATTTCAATACCCAAAAGTCGATAGCAGGGTCGCTGGACAAAGGGACCTTTACCCTGGCAAATTATGATCTCAAAATGGAAACCAAAGCCCTTATGATGACCGCGGCTGACCTTTGTGCCGTTGCAAAGCCTTGGGAGAGCCAGCAGCTCACGGCAAAATATATCTATGAAGAGTTCTACGTACAAGGAGACGAAGAGAAAAGACAAGGTATGAAACCTTTGCCGATGATGGACAGGGAAAACGAGCGAGAGATTCCGCAGCAACAAGCGGGATTCATCGGATTTATTTGTATGCCCCTGTATGAGACCCTTGAGAGATGTTTACCGGGTACCGTCCCTTTGTTGCAAGGCTGTAAGAAAAACAAAGAGTTGTGGGCAAATCTTGCCAGAAAGCTTGATGAAGATCAGTAAGCCAAGATGAATACTTGATGTACATGTACATCTTCCCATTTTTGTGAGCTACGTATTATTTATTTCTTTAGAATTCTTGTTGTGAGTATATTCCCTGGATATTCACTAACTTTATTATAGGTTTTGTCTCTTCTAGAACTAAGAAATGGTCATTACAATTATCTGAATAGTTTAGAAGTTAATAAAAATTCCACCACAGAATAGCCTTCAATTTAGTATAGTAACAATAACGTCGAATTTCAGTGGTTGTTCGATCCTAATACGAGGGCTGATTGATATGTTGTGAGCCTCGTATTGATGGATTTGAATTTTATCAAAAATTTTGCATTATTTTTCTACGTAATCCCCTTCAATATCTATACACTTTTGCCACCGGTGTTTAAGGGCTTCAATACCACTTTTAGAGAGCTCCTTATTTTGACTGGTCATAAAGCCATCCACTGCAAGTATGACGTCATCGTCGGACTGAAAGTGGCTGCCAGAAATAGCTAATTTCAGACTTGGGAATAGATGAAAGTCCGATGGAACAAGATCAGGTGAGTAAGGCTGATGCTCAATCAAATTAAAGCCACAATCATGAATGGTATACTGTAGCCATGGCAGTGACAGTTCTTAACATTGTCCTGATTGCAAATCACATCTTTAATTTTCCCGTAACTGTAAGAAGTGAAGCATAGTATGTGCCATTGATTGTTTGTCCCTTTGGAGATAATCTATCAGCAGAATACATTCTGCACCCCAGAAATTGGAGGCTCACAACATATCAATCAGCCCTCGTATTTCCGACTGTTAAACGAGAACATGTCATACTCGCCACCGTTAATATTGACGACGAACGTCGATCTTCAGCGAAACCAAAAACAAGTTAATAATGTTTTGTATGTACTTTGATGCCGTACGTAGATGAGTTTAAAAAAAAAACGTTTGAAATATGTGCCCAAAAATGTTATAAAGGCGTTCTTTGTGTTATAAGATGTGGGAGTATGAGGTCGCACACCTGTAAGGAGAGGTTCCTCTTATTTCTTCGGTTACCTCCAGCTTCAACTAACCCCCCTCACGTCAATTAGTCGATGTGAAACATTGAAGTCAAATTGTTTGTTTGTTAAACATCATGAAAAATTAAAGTATGAATTATTTTAAAACTTTATTACAATTGAAATACATGCATAAACATTAATGTTAAATGTTAACTCGTTACAATTCAGATCTCACTTCAAGAAAAAAATTATCCTTGTAGATTAAAGTGAAAAAATAATGCTGAACGGCATTACATTAGATAAAATCTTTGAACAGTGTATGACTAGATGCTGATATATATATTATGATATTAAATTGACCCAGGAAAACGACATAACTAATGATAATCTATTAATCTATCATTCAATCTATAACGCTAAAAATAAGATTTTAGATCAATATATGTAAACAAGTGTTTCTGAGGATAAAAATGTTTACTTCAAAACATTTTTGATGAACTTGCACTATCAGAAGCTAAATATAATATATTCAATTTCCTAATGGCACATACATGTACATTTTGTATTAAATGTAAAATACTATATTATAACACTTAATGACACAATAGGGGGCGGGCGGACAGGGGGTACTTCTTTTCCCCTCCCGCCCCTTCCCTTTCACCCTTCCCTCACCCTCCCGTCCCCTTCCCTTCGCCGCCCTCCCTTTCACCCTGTCCACCCCTTAAAAATTGAGGTAATGATGTTCAAGTTACCATTGTATGAGACTAAAAAACTGAAAACGACTCTTGAATGAAGATGCATCCAAGATGTAAATGTTCAGGCTACGTTGAAAATACATGTACAGTATTTCAGATCTTGGAATAAAATTGATATAACAACTAAACAACAAAAATTAAAGTCTTCCACCAACGTACGTCATCATTTTGTAGAGATTTTCAAGAATTTTATGCATGTCTTATTTCTTAGCGCCTTCGTTTCTGAATATTCCATGTATATCGTTCACAAATCGGTCAACATCCGGGAATTTTACTCGACCGATCTCGTTAAAAGATGAAGCGTCCAACACAAGCAGGAAAGGAGCGACATCATCGTCGATCGAATTGACTGCAGACAATATAACTCCTGTAAAAAAACATATTTTTTTTTTAAATAAAACAAATGTCCAATTTTTCGAGGTTTACTTTTCTCATGGGAAAGTGTTGATTTTTCCATCCGCGTTAATAATTTTCACTTAATTGACTTATTTGGTGTATCATCTGCATTCTTTCATCATTTACAAATTTTTCCTTCTTTGAATTTTATGATATTGGCTCATTTTATAATTACTTATCTGTCCATCTTGCATTTAGAATATTTTGAATGGTATAATACAAAAAAAAAAAAAAAACCAAAACAAAACAAAACAAAACAAAAAAAAAAACAAACAAAAAAACAAAAAAACGTATACCTCTATCTTGAAAACAAATGTTTTAAAATATTTTGCGTATTAATTTCTTTTAAAATTTTTATGCAGTATATTTTCTTTGTGCAGCTTTAATGTATATGCAAGTATATGCTTTGAACATAATTTATATTACATAACATCTTAGACAATGTGACAGAATGTTGCATGTTTATATAATGTTACCTCCATCCTCATCTTGTGAGTCAGGATTCTGTACGAACACAGGCTCCGAAGGATAGCAGTCCTCCTCATACCATATCAACTGTCTCCGGGTTTCCATGTCCATTTTCACCAACTACATCGTGTAAAAAATTCTACATTCTTTACAATATTACATAGTGGTTCCTTACTCTCTACATATACATAAGCTTTAAATATTGCCAATCATGCCTTCGAAGAGATCAGCAGTTATAGAGTCATTTTCTCGACTAACAATCTTTGCGACGAACATTTTTCTCGATCCACAATTTTAGGCAATACAGCGTAAAGACATGGTATAAACTTATTTTCCAGTAAAGAGTGGGCGTGGGTTTAGTCAATCTTACCGTATGTATTTCGCCGCGTCCTTCCTTGGAGCCCATGCCATAGATGTACCTATATTTCTTGCCGCTGTAAGCCGGATAGTTTATTTGTGGTAGTTCTAGAAGCACCTCTGCCAATATACATGTAAATATGGTTATTTAAAGCTTTACATTTCATTTTGCTTTACAATTTCTAAATTACAATGTACATGTACATATATTAATTTTTCCTTGCTATTGTCTGCGTTCTGTAACCTTGATCTTTTCTTTAATTCCATTTGTGACTTTGACCTTTAACCCGTGCTCTTGCAAACTAATTGAGTTGTAACAGTTCCTTTTCACAGAGGCCATAAGCGCATAAATTTTAAACAAGGCTCGATAAAATATGCGCCCTGTAGTCAAGAAAGTAAGATGGACCCATCCGACCCAATCATCCACTTGCACACTTTATTCCCATATATTGCAATGGACCAATGAATGTAATCGATCGTTATTGTTTCGAATATGCAATACAAACTGAATATCTGACATTTGAATCTACTATATTCTCTAAAACTATCTTGGTTTGCCGTTAGAAAAAAAAAGACATACATGGCAATGTAAGGCAAAAACGTTTTCCATATTTACCTCTAGAAAAATCATCAACAGTACAATGTACGACATTATCATCTATCTTTGCTTTCGCCTTGAAATTCCCAGATACAAGACCATCATCTAAGTGCTCCTACAAAAGAAATTCACTTGTGCATTCATCTATCATCAGATTCCAATCATATGACAGACAAAGAAATTGGATCTAAAATACCACCAGCCGGACATTGTTATGAAATTAAACTCTACTGGTATTTTATCATCTTTATAAAGGTGTATAATACAATTATATAAGAAATTCGTAACTTTTACCCCCAGTTGCAAATCTACAGGAAGAACATAGCGGTTTATCCTTGCCCACGGATGGACCTTCATCTTTTGTGGGTCATTCCACGTGTCCACGAAGGCAAACTCAAACAATCCGGCGTCATCATACGCACACACATCCATCACAATGTTTCCTGTATAACATAAGTATGAATACATTTTATTTAAATGTTTCAAGATTTATTGCAGATATATGTATTACAAGTGGAAACAGTGCTTAACTCCCAGTGGATATCCCCAAATAGAATTTATATAAGTCATTCCTCACCGTCTTCCTCGTAAGCATTGCAATGATGTAGAATACACGTTGCGTCCGTCTGGTACGTGATTCCAGGGTTCACAGGTTCTCCTGTTGTTTTGCTCAGAACATGGAACTGGGTCTGATTGTTGGAAAATGAATCATATTTAATACTAGAGTAAGTGACCATATTTCGCCGCATTTTTGGTATATTTCCAAGAAATTTTCCATACTTCAAGGCGAATGCAATGATTGGTATTGCTAAAATATAATTTAACTCCATTCTCGATCGGAATACTACAAAAATAATTTATTTTATCCAGTTTACTGTTTCCTTATAAAACGTCAAAATATTTCGTTTCCATGCTTTCGGGGGTTACCATATTTCGCCGTTTTTGTTGATAAGTATCCTATTTGCACACAAAACGGACAAAACTATGATTTTGTTTTCTGGAAATCTTTTGTCACTATTACTTCTAAGAAATTATTGACAGGATGAAGAAAAATAAACTTTACAAACAATGCCGATAACAAAGCAATTTTTTAAAACTATGAAACGGCGAAATATGGTCACCGGCGAAATATGGTTCCTTGCTCTACATGCATAAGTCCAGTTTCATAAGATATTTTACGTATTCATGTGAAAGAAGTTTAAAAGAGTACGCTATTTCTTTGCTTGTATCCATAGTTACTATACGAAAATATTTCTAACTCTAGTGAAGAAGATTGAAAACACTGGTCATCAATATGTTTGTTTGTATGTTTATTTGTATGTTTTCTTTACTCTCCAACTCGCTCAAACGTCACTTTCTATTTCAAAACATCAAATCAGTTAAGGAAAGACGGATATATTAATAATAATTATTAAGCATACCTTTTCATTTTCATACCAGTCAAAACAAGTCACCAATGGCACTCCTCGAAATTTAGCTGTCAGAATTTTTGCAAGATTAATTTTCATTGGCTGTTCGACGAAAACGTAATAATTTTCCGTCATTGCAAAACTGTGATAATACGATGGCGTATAGCTGTTTTTGGCAGGAATGGATGCCACTATCTGCACTTGTGAGAAATCCCCTTTAGAGTCAATTTTGGGAGGAACTTTGAATATGGTGTACGTATTTCCCCCTTTGTAACAATAGCCGATTCCATGGACTGTGCCATCGGCTTCCCAGTGGGGATGTGCAGCTGCAGAATCTATTTTCATACATTCATTTAGTTTCACCTGCAAATATAAAATATAAATAGAAAAACTCTAATGTGTACATAATAACTAGATTATTTTCGCGAGTCTCAAATTTGGCGGTTTTATGCAAATCGACGTGTCATTATTTTTGAGAGCATAAATTTTCGCGATTAGAATAGAAGGTTTGAGCATTGGTATTGGATTTTATATGAATATCATAAATGTGTTCAATTACAAAATCAGTTATGAAATGTCGTGCACAATATCTTCAATAAGAAAAATGTAATCACCATGACCCATTTTAAGAATTCTTAAAAAGTACAAACTTTCACATGTCCAAAATTCAAAAATATTGCTTGATTAGATACATGAGGTAATTTTAAATTAATCTTTTAGGTTTCTGATAAACATTATACCTTGGCTAAAGACACATTGACTTGCATAAAAATCTTGAAATTCGATACTCGCGAAAAATGAAATTTCAATCGTTTGAATGAAATGAATTAGAATGAAATTACTTTCTCCTGGCGGTTTTTAATTGTAGAGGGCGTAGTATGTTTTTCCCGCCAAGAGTGTTCGAGAAGTGAGTGTCAAGTCTCGTTCTCATTCATTCGACGCGCAAACGCTAGTCAGGCAAGACGTAAATTTTTTCTTTATTCATTACTGAATATCTGATAAGTACTTCTTTGATGTTTATTGTAATAACGTGTACTACGGGATTGGGTGTCCTACCACTAATAATTTATGCTTTTTTATTCAGAGTATTATTTTGATTTCAATGACTGAACTTAACTAGTACTGAATTTATGAAAGTATGATTTGTGATGAACTGAATGTACACAAGTTAGTATTTGTGTGTTTAAAAAGTGTCATACTATTATATTGTGTGATGTAGAAATGGCAATTGTATTTGATTCTTGTATAAGCGCAGATTTCGACAGCGTCACTGCGTGCTTTTGCACTTTATGTATCTTTATGATTGAATATATGATTCAGAATTGAAGTTTTGGTTTTTTGTTTTCTTTTCAATTAAATGAGGTTTTCAGGAGAATAATCTATTTGTTCGGTACACAAAAGATTTTTTTGCTTTTCTTAAATATGCTTTAGAAATAGATCAGTACCTCTTAACAATCAATGAAAATATTCCCCTTTCAAAACGAGAGATGTCAATTCAAGCTAAATGAACCGAAAATTCTCCATCATTTTCAGTGTTTTGGCGTTTCCCCTAATATAATATCATGGATTCCGACCTGCATCACATCTATTCTAATCTCTGACTTACCTGTTCTAAGGTATCAAGATTTTCTGGATCAAACTCGTTCAGAATATTTGTTTCTGAGCAGGCGAAGAGTCTGTCTTGTACGGGGATAATGGCCACAGGGGTGTTGTCAGACATGGGGTAGAACGGATTAAAGTAAGAAAAGAACCTGATAAAAAAGTGAAAGTTAATCTGTTATCTGAAAGTTAAAAATAATCAAACAAGAAATATTTGAATTCTTTAGAAATTCCATGCATACATTTTTCCAGCATGTAAAATATCACAAAACTCGTTTCATCAATACCGCATGAAATAGAAAAAAAAAATCATTTGAGATCCTATATATACATATCGTTTTTCGTTTTGTGGCAGTACTTGGCATAACGGTAAAAGCATTTTGAAGTCATCAATTCCTTTAAAAAGCCATACTCATATCGTTCTCCTGAATTTTACGCAATACAGGATGTTTTTTCTTCTGACACCCCAGAAATAGGAAAATTTATTAAATGTGTACTTCGGAAAGTCCGATTATGATAACTTACCTCTGAAAGAGACTTTTACAAGGATCTGGAAACTGCGCTATGGTTCCAAACTCAGTGACGACCACACGATTTACAGACATGTTCTTTTTCAGGGTTTCGCTTTGTATAAGCTTTCTCTGATATGTAGCTTTACCGTCCTGAGAACATGCAGACAAAAGTTTCCTTTAGTTTGTTATAATGACAAATATGGATAATGAACTTATCCCTGTATACAGCACAAAGTCGATAATTCAGAAAATCGGGAACCGAAGGCATACAAAATCAGGATAAAACAAGATATATATGCACAGCCAATGTAATTCCCTGAGATGTTACTATTGAAAGGAACGTGCTGCAATTCGTGTATTAACACTCGTGACGTCACAATGCATATGATCTAAAGAAACATGCCGCGACGGCTGTTCTAACCTGCAAACTGAACCCGCGGTGAGATTAATTTTAACGTCATCCTTTTATCTAGAAAAAGCAATTTCAGACAACGGAATGAAACCGATAACTATGGTGCATATATATAGAATAAATGTCATAATTTGTGTTTTGTTACGGGTATGCAACACACAGCAAATGCATTTATCGCATGAAATGCGCTAACGCGCATTACATGTACGATAAATGCACTTGCTGTGTGTTGCATACCCGTAACAAAACACAAATTAAGACACTTATTCTCTATATGTTAAACTTTTTCTAATAAATAGTATTTTGAAATACATGTATATGCTTTATATATATGATTTAGCTCCTGCATTTATATCGATATTATTTGTCAGAAAATTCTTATTGAAAAATAATCCAGGTCACGGCACCATTAACTCGTATACGGCTGACCATGCTGACCGCGTTGCTTTGCGACTATTGTATTGATGATTCTGCGATAACTTATAAGATTTAAAACATTTTAAAGAGACATAATGATTGTGTATAAGTGCTTCCACAAACCTTAATTTCAAATTTCTGAATTGCAGCCATTCCATCAAAAAGATGCTTGTACGAGTCTGGCCCAAACGTCGTCTTCGCAGGACCATTTCTATATAAACTTCCATTAATCCATTTTGGGAGCTCTCCTAAACAAAAATTGTAACACTGAGTTATTGTAGACTGTATCAAATTTTGAATGACAATCGAATAATTCGGGGCGGAAATATTATTCCAAACAATTCTTAAAGTTGTGTTGTTGTTTTTGGTGATGATGACGACGACGACTAAACGACGACAATGATGATGATGATAATGTTGGTGGTGGTGGTGGCGGCGACGACGACGACGACGGTGGTGGTGGTGGTGGTGATGATGATGATGATGATGATGATGATGATGATGATGATGATGATGATGATGGTGGTGGTGATGATGATGATGATGATGATGATGATGATGATGATGATGATGATGATGATGATGATGATGATGATGATGATGATGATGGTGGTGGTGGTAGTGGTGGTGATGGTGGTGGTGATGATGATGATGATGATGATGATGATGATGATGATGATGATGATGATGATGATGATGATGATGATGATGATGATGATGATGATGATGATGATGATGATGATGATGATGGTGGTGGTGGTGGTGGTAATGATGATGATGATGATGATGATGATGATGATGATGATGATGATGATGATGATGATGATGATGATGATGATGATGATGATGATGATGATGATGATGATGATGATGACGACGATGGTGGTGGTGGTGATGTCTGTGATGGTGATGGTCATGATGGATTTTTTTTTAAATAGGAACATCTACCGAGTTTTCCCCTATTTTATTTCAAACACTTACCAACAACGTCTCCAGAAACAGGCTCAAATTCTTTATCAACGGATTTCAGCAACTTTATCATTGTTTTAAAAACAGCTTGTCTTCATTTTCTGCAAATAATATCAATCGAAGAAAATCAGAAGTAATGGTCGTATTGTTCATTGAATCTCTGATAATTTGTACAAATCCAAATGTCAATGACCACACCCATTTTCTAAGACCCTGGGGGTCAGGGGCTTTAACAAAACAGCTCGTGCTCAAATCAATCGTAGACATATAATTAGGGAGCAACCATTTGATTTTTATGGGGGGGGCAGGAAGACTTTGCAAAAAAAATTTTCCAGATCGAAATTTTAGGGATTCCGGATTATGAAATTGCCCCTACCCCCTCTCTTCCAACCTTTCCACTGCCAAATAAACACTTTTTTGTGTGTCATAAACAAAGTATAAAAAAAAATAGAACAAACTTTACGCAATTTGGAGTGAATAAATAAAATTCAAAAGTCATTAGCACCATATAGCCTGTCTCCGTTGAGTATCATTTTAGTAAACAGATTATAGGCACCATATGCCATTCAAGAAATTAAAATGAACTGATCTGCTGGCAAGAGATGAACTCAATGTGTGTTTGATGTTTATAAATTAATATGGCTGAAAAATCACGCTGAATTATTTAAACTTTAGAGTAATTTTCAACATTGGAAAATTATTGAAAAAAAATTATCCGACCCGAAGGGCCGGCGAAAAAAATTTTCCGGCTCTTAAAATGGCCGAAAAAAATTTTCCGGCCGGCAAAAGTCTTCCTGCCCCCCCCCCCCCCCCCCCCCCCCCCCCCATAAAAATAAAATGGTTGCTCCCTTAGCAAAATGAATTAACTTCCTATTATTCATACTTTCCGAGAAATGGTGACTTCAAGATTACATTGAGGATTATAGAAGATAATGGTCACACCTATTTCCTGAGATCCCAGGGGTCAGGGGCTCAGATGAAATATCAGGTGCACACCTAGATCATAGACCTTTCGGTTACTATCGTAAAAAGAATAAACTTTCCATCATTTATACTTTCTGAGAAATGGTGACCACAAGATGTAACACAGAGTTGTATAAGAGAAAATGACCACACCCATTTCCTAAGACCCTAGGGGTCCGGGGCTCAGATGAAATATCAGGCGTAGAACTAGATCATAGACCTTTAATATTGCAAAAAGAAATAAAAAAAAATCCCCCTTGGTCAAATTGTATTTCCTTTTTCAGTTTTTTTTTTTTTACTTTTAAAAATCTAATTTCATCAAACTTTTATGATAATTATTTGAGTAAATCGCGTATGCTCTAACATTTCCCCTTTTCTCAGGTGAGCGATGTGGCCCATGGGCCTCTTGTTCATAATTCTTTCTACAAAATTATGAGAGAGAAAAAACAATAAAATTCATATTTCAAAATGTTGACCTACAAACAATCTAATTTGAAAAAAAAATTAATCTCTCTTTATTACGTATAAAAACTACAGAAAAAAGCTCGGTTCGTAACCGGAAAGAAAATTTGACCGTTATGCATTTTTCTTTTTCCACATTTCAGTAAAACGTTTTAGGCAAGACCAACAGTTTCAATAAGCATAAAATTGACGCAGAACAAAATTTTTCACTGCAGCAATGTCAAATATTTCATCTCATGATAAAGCGATTTTAAATCGAATATTCAATCCAAACTTACCTTACGGTGATGTAGTCGAAGAAGAGAAGCCACAAGAAGATGAAGGTACTGATTCTTTACATTTTGGTGGAACAAATAAAAGTGTAAATTTGTAAAACAAAAAAGTCGGCATCACTGTCAGCAACATGTTTACGATGTATCTTAATCTTTACCTTACGAATAAACATATGTCTTACCAGGAGGTATTTGAAAATAATGTTGAACTTCCCAGTTTCCAAAAGCTACAAATCAATCATGCAGAACAGAACTGTATTTTCCACAGCATAAGACATTGTACATGTAAGAATAAGGTCAACTGTGCATGACCTTATTTACAAGAGGGTCACCAAGGGGTTGGCATGATCATATCAAATAAGGACAGGGTGAAAAGGAGGAGCATGACAGGAGGAGGGAGGTAGGGAGGGAAGGGGATGGGATAGTTACAGTGCAACGAAGACACTACAAAATGTATTTTCTTATTTGGTTATTTCCTGTCAGGAAGAAAGGAAATTATGGAATAAGGAAACAGCGTCTTCGTTGCACTGTAAACTATATAGGGATGGGAGGGGGAGAAAAAGGTGAAAGGGAGGGGGAGGAAGGAGGTAGGTAGGTAAGGGGGTGGGAGCTGGGAGGTAGGAGGGGGCCTAGGGTAGGGAGAGAGGTACCCTCTGTCTCCCCCCTCCTACAACAAATGTACATGACTTTGAGATGCTTTTTGCAAGTGAGACATATCCAAGAAACTAGGTCAATAAATGCTGACAAACTTAGTGAGAATTATTCTCTATGTCGGCGTGATGTCACACAAAGGTTCAATTCCAGATAAGCACAGAGAAGTTCGAAAATAGTTGGGGGATAAACTCAGTGTTTATCATAGAGCATAGTGTATGGAAATCGCTATATATCTAGAATCTAATGTTTATATCCAGGACGAAACTACTAGAATTCATTGAAGTAACCACTAATGAATTGGCTCTTAGCTCCTCAAACCACAATATAAAAAGAGCTTTGAGGAAGGAGCAAACAAAATCACGGATTTTTCATAGGGCACCAGTGATCGGGATAGGCAATCAGGTGAATGCGACAATGGCCCCACATCCTGTAACCTCAATGTGCCATTTACAAAATGAATGTGCCATTGTTGAAAATGAATGTGCCATGAGCAATTTGCAACAAAAAAACAGCACAAACAAACAAACAAGAACATATACAGATCTGCATCATCGGCCGCTACAAATGTTTAAACGCCTTTTCTGTACTTAAATATGGGAAATTTGACCCAATCTGTCTCAAAAGATCGTCTTAAAGATTCGTTGCATGCTTTAAATCTGAATTTATAATTCAAAATTTGCCTGAAAACCCCCCTCCCTCCAAAAAACTCTGCTGTAAATTTTTATGAACTACAGTACATCCAAATCAAATGAAAAAAATTTGTATGAACTTTGCGTTTTGTGAACAAATTAAGTCCATGATTTGTCTTAACTGGTGAAGTCCATTTGTACATACATACATGATGTATAAAGTTTTGAAATAGGGATCGTGTTTTGAATAATGACACTTTCAAATTACTATCTGGTGTATCAATTGATACCAAAAGTAAATTGCATGCAGATCTTGAAATAAGTGAATATGGTGAAGGTATCACCATGTTGAATAAAAGAGCAGAAGATTTCCACAATTTGTTAAAAAATCTAATGCGCCACATTGGCGCACTGAGTAAAATTTAAATGTGCCATTTTAGAATTGAATGTGACTATGGTGCAGGGCGCATGCTTATCCCAATCACTGGGGCACAGTGAAAAATTTAGAGGAATATCCCCCTGTAAACATGGCGGAAATTTGGTCATGTGACCAGTTCGACATCAAGAAGAAACTATATTCTGAAAAGGACCCTCAGGTTGGTGGGGGGGAGGGGGGTTGTGTTACACAATGTAAGTTACCAGTTCAGCCCGCCTCCTCCAAATATATCTTGATCAGGTTGATATGTCCACATGAAAATGACCATTTTCTCCTCCATCCTTGTCTATATATATGTCAATTTTCTCTGCTTCATTCAGATTCATTAAAGACGTGTTCAAGATGTGTATGTGAACAAGCTAGATTTTTAGTAAGTAAGGAAAACAGCAAATTGAATTCATATATAATTCATTGCACAGGAGGCTAATTCTGAACCAATATTTATTTGAAGTAAATGAATGGACAAATGGGGAGAAATTTTATTACATACACAAAGGAAAGTTCTTCCTCTTAATCATCTAGTTTTTGGCCATTTACATTATGCTAGGCAGCCCTGAGGATGCTAGCTGTTTCCAAATTATACATGTTTTTAAATGTAATGTAATATTATTCTTAAATCATACTCATAGTTTAAATACCGCTTTTAAAAGTTTTATAGTACTTGTACATCCTGGCGTGCATACAATGTACATTCACATGTACATTTGTATACTGCACTGTGTCACTTAGAAATTACTACTGGACATAATTTCAGAGATAGAGACACCTGCGATACTTGAAGCCAAACAGTTAGAGCTGCAGGGAGTTCAGGCGGCCGAGTCTGGGGATATACAGCAGGCTCTGGATATATTCTCTCAGGCCATCCAGGTTCTACCCAGCAGAGCATCAGGCTATAACAACCGGGCACAGGCCCTAAGACTTAAAGGAGATGTACAGGGTATGTGTCTTATAAAATTATAAAAATGCAACGTATGGTTGTAATGTTAAATTACTTTCATCATTCAATAATTAAATTAAAGGTCACAATAGACATCATAAGTAAAACCTTATCTAGAGCGTAACTCCTTCCCCTGTGGATGAATTTCAGTAACATTTTACAGAAATGTTTCTTATGACCTAAGGGTGTGTCATGACCTTGAACCAAAGTCATAGATCAAAGGTCAAAGTCACAAAACATGTAGACATTATTAGTAAAACCTTGTCAAGAGCATAACTCCTTCCCCTGTGGATGGATTTCAATACATGTATCTCACAGAAATGTTCCTTAGGACCGAAGGGTGTGTCATGACCTTGAACGAAGGTCATAGGTCAAGGGTCATTGTTACAATAGACATCATTAGTAAAACCTTGTCCAGAGCATAACTCCTTCCCCTGTAGATTGATTTCAATAATATTTCACAGAAATGTTCCTTAGGACCTAAGGGTGTGTCATGACCTTGAACCAAAGGTCAAGGTTACAATAGACGCTTGACCTTGATCCCTAGATAACTTTTCAAAATATATTGCTGCGGGGGGGGGGGGGGGGGGGGGGGGGGGTATTTTTTGTCCGGTTAGGGGCAAATTTTCATTTATAATGGTCATTTCCTAAATGTCCATCATTTCAAATGTACAACTTCAGTTAAGGCCAGGATCATATTAGTCAAATGGAATAGCTTGTGGGTAAATCTTATTAAAATCAGCTGTTGGCATCTGCTCACTAGTTGTGTGTAGCGATCATTGTGAGTGGATCCCAACAGCTGATTTTAATTAGATTGCTTGTGGGTTGGAGAAAGACTAAACTTTTAGTCATAGGATCTTCAAAATTTATCATGATTGACATTGGTTGTACATGTACCACAAAGAATTACTATGACAGAGGGAGGAACCCTAGTAATAGTACACGTAGTATCAAGGTCGTAGGTCAAGGCCACAGATCAAGGTCACAGTTCTTATCAATGACAGAATTTTTTGTATAGTTTGCAGTACCCTTGTCTTCATATTTTGTAGTGAGTAATAGAATTTGCCATGCTAAAAAATATGAGAAAGACATACAAACGAATAGATTTAAAAGAAGATGATATAATAATTTGTGATTTGCTTTTAGGGGCTCTTGAAGACTTAAACAAAGCAATAGAACTGAGTCAAGGAAGAGGAAATGCTGCATGTCAAGCTTATACACAGAGAGGACTTATATATAAATTAGAGGGTATGTTATACTTAGCTTATACACAGAGAGGACTTATATATAAACTAGAGGGTATGTTATACTCAGCTTATAGACAGAGAGGACTTATATATAAACTAGAGGGTATGTTATACTTAGCTTATAGAAAGAGAGGACTTATATATAAACTAGAGGGTATGTTATACTTAGCTTATACACAGAGAGGACTTATTTATAAACTAGAGGGTATGTTATACTTAGCTTATACACAGAGAGGACTTATATATAAATTAGAGTGATGTTATACTTAGCTTATAGACAGAGAGGACTTATATATAAACTAGAGGGTACGTTATACTTAGCTTATACACAGAGGGGACTTATATATAAACTAGAGGGTATGTTATACTTAGCTTATAGACAGAGAGGACTTATATATAAATTAGAGTGATGTTATACTAAGCTTATAGACAGAGAGGACTTATATATAAACTAGAGGGTACGTTATTCTTAGCTTATACACAGAGGGGACTTATATATAAACTAGAGGGTATGTTATATTTAGCTTATTTACAGAGGGGACTTATATATAAACTAGAGGGTATGTTATACTTAGCTTATTCACAGAGGGGGCTTATATATAAACTAGAGGGTATGTTATACTTAGCTTATAGACAAAGGGGGACTAATATATAAACTAGAGGGTATGTTATACTTAGCTTATACACAGAGGGGACTTATATATAAACTAGAGGGTACATTATACTTAGCTTAAACATAGAGAGGACTTACATATAAACTAGGGGGTATGTTATACTTAGCTTATAGACAGAGAGGACTTATATACAAAATAGAGGGTATGTCATACTTAGCTTATAGACAGAGAGGACTTATATATAAATTAGGGGTTATGTTATACTTAGCTTATAGACAGAGGGGACTTGTATATAAACTAGGGATTATGTTATACTTAGCTTATACACAGAGAGAACTTATATATAAACTAACAGAGAGGACTTACATATAAACTAGGGGTTATGTTATACTTAGCTTATACACAGAGGGGACTTCTATATATACTAGGGGGTATGTTATACTTAGCTTATATACACAGAGGGGACTTATATATAAACTAGAGGGTACTTTGCTGTCTTTTATTTGTAGTTCATTGAAAATTTGTTTCTTGGCAGTTAATTTCTTAGAAATATACACCCTATTCTGGTTTCAAGATGTCCATGCTTTTATTTTTCAATAATGTATTATTGAATAAAAAAAACCAAACTATTTTTTAATGATATCACTATTAAAATCAACAACGTACATGTGTTCCTTGGTGTTGCCATTTCGAGGGCTTTTTCTATATATATACATTTATACGTCAAATACATGTTTTAAGTTTGACATTTCTTCTGAATTACTTAAAAAGAAATTTCACATTTCAGGAGATGAGGACAAAGCATTAGAGGACTTTAAATGTGCGGCAAATCTTGGAGGACAGTTCGCCAAACAGCAAGTGGTAGCCATGAACCCTTATGCTGCTCTGTGTAACCAAATGTTATGTGAAATGGTGAAGAAAGTCAAAAGTGGCGAGATGTGATAAGTCTGAGATGGGGAAATGTGATATGTTGAGATATGTTTTGTTTGTAGAGATATTTGTAGATGTATCTCAAAAGTGATCATGCTTCAAGAGCAGCTTCTTTATAAACTTTTTCATCAGTATTATTTCATATTGATCATGTATACTAGCTGTGTTTAGGCCTCTGAGAATCAAAAGTTCAGAGGTATTATGTATCGATCTCGTCTTTGAACATTTACCTGTGTCCTTCTGGCTATAAACTTTTCTCATTTTAGCTCGCCGGGACGAAAAAGTCCGGAGAGCTAATGCAATACCCTTGGCGTCATTGTCGTCGTCGTTGTCGTCCATAGACAAAACTTTAACCTGGGCTATATCTCTTGAACTATAAGGGGTAGGGCTTTGATATTTCACATGTAGATACCTTGTGACGAGACCTTTCATTTGAGACCATGACCATCGATCTAGTGACCTTGACCTTGGACTTTGACCTACTTTTCAAAAACTTTAACCTGGTTTCTGACAAAAACCTGTATAGGCGAGCTATTTAATCTTTGATTACCCTATGTTTTTCATTCAGAATCAGATATAGTGTATAAGCAGTCATATTATGTTAGTCACTGATTTGAATTTTTGTTTATGCCCCTTTCTGTTTATACATGCTTTAATAAAAAAAAAATAGTGATAAAGATTGGCAAAAGCCACCAAGTTATACATGTATATATCTGCGTATTGTATATCTATCTTAAAAGTATTCTATGCTACATGACTGTATTGAATTTTAATATTTATGTATACTTTTGTTGAAGTTTTTCTGGTTTTTTTATTCACCATTAGAGCTTGCATGGTGTGTTCAAGATATATTGAATTTATATATACATGTACAGGGATCACCCTAGCCCTGCAGATTAATGAGATAAAAATCTCATTTGCTATAAAGCAATGAGATTTTTTCGATTTCAATGAGATTTTGAATGGAAAAAAAAAGTGAAATAGAAATCAAACTTCCGTTTCCCTTTATTTCCGTGGACATCTAGAAACACATTATTTGAATGTGAGAATCGCCATGGAATTTTTTCCCATTGTTTGAATGCCATTTTAAATTACAAATAAAGTCAAATAAGATTAATTTTTTGTTTCTTATACACCGCTATAATTTGTCGCCGACGAGACTTTTTTATCACAACTTCAGTTGTTCAATTGATAGTTAAATATTAAGTATCTATTCATTCAAAGGAAATTACATTGTCTTGTGAATTTTTTTTTTCTAAATTTTCCAACGGATTTCAGCGCCTCGTGACAAGTCATTTAACGGAAACGTCTAATCTGCGAGTATGGGGTCATTGGGGTGTACGTCAAGACTTTCAATTCACGCTTTGTAAATATTTTTAAGGAATTTGTATAGCAATTGTTCACATTGACGATAACTGTTTACAAGTCATTGAAGATACTAACCTGTAGTTATTGCTGAGTACTGGCCAAAAGCCGACACATTTCGAGTACATAGCTGGTCTACTCGAAATACTATGAAAGTGTTTCAACTGTGTTTGTATATTATTTTCTTTTCCGGTCATTTTCTATGCAAACAAAAGTCAATACACTGCATTGTGATATTCCATACTATATTGAGTCTTTGGTATTATCAGGGACGTATATAACTATTTATATACCGTACGTCCCTGGTATTATAAGAACAAAAGAGCACGTACCGCTGACAACCGCTAGAAAAATGTAAAACTAAAAGCTCGCATCTACGGATAAAAAAAAATGGCCACATACAAACGTTAATACTAGAAACGGGAATTTCGGGGAAAAGATTGGGAATGTATATATACAGAGTCGGCATTACCTGCCGAGTTTTCATTAATACATACGTGATGTCCCACGCGAAATTCGAATTATCGGCTTACAATTTTGAAAATTAAAGACAAAACTCTTGTTCTGTCGCATTGTATTAACTTAAGTGCGATTTATGCAAAGGAGGAACGCGATTTTTTAGCGCAACAGAGCAGCAAAAATGCGATATTTGAGTAAAAAATGCGAGAATATCGCAAAATCGCGGCCTAGGGTGATCCCTGCATGTATCTTTTTCTTTGTAATAATGAATTATGTTGCTTGATTGAAGAAAGTCATTTAGCAAATCCAGTGATCCGCAAACTTGGAAGATAAAATGTACGGTAGTCTAATTTTTTTTCTTTTTTGCAAAATGTATCTATTTAAGGTCGTAGAATAAACATATTGAAAAATCTGCCTTAGGTCATGTATTGCGATTTACCTTAAAGGGTACATGATTGTTTAAGATAGTACATTTAGTACATGAATCGCTTTTATGAATTTGAAAAAAAATGCGTTTTATGCATTTTAATGTTTTCTTAGTTGATGAATTACATATATTAACTATACATGATGATAAGGTATCATGTATCAGTTTTGCTGAACTTCTTTAATTTTGTATGTGTGGTTCAATTGTAATTTCATTATGCTAGCTATCGATGGTGATACATGTATTACTGTAATGTAAATTGTTCAAATTTCCCATTATTAAAAAATACCACTCCCCCCCCCCCCCCCAAAAAAAAAAAAATAGAGAAAGATTGGAAAATGATCTGTATTCTGTGTACTATTCAATAAGATTTCTTTTAAATGTAGACCATTCTAAGCTGGAATGATCAGAAGTGAAAAGAAAAATAAGCTCTGGCTGCTCTGTAAATATTTTTAATGAATACCTGCCTGATTCTAACATAGACTTACTACATGTACAGAGTCTGTATGTCCTTTGTTATTTATATCTAATGTTTTGGACATGTTGATGATTGTTATGTGTTACACATGTTACAGGAGGTTACATGTATGCCATGTTATAAATAATAAAATTATGTAAACAAAGTACATGTTTTACACTTACATGTGTATTGCCATATGGATATTCAAATCTACAAAGGAGTTTTAACTGTGTTCAGCTGATAAAGAAAGATAAAGAAACTGAGGATTGAGAATGGAAGACTTGATTGTTTGTGATCTGTTTGTTCATTTGTCTGTCTATCTAAAACTTAAACCTTGTCCATATTTTTAGATGAGCATATAATTGGGCAAGAACTTGACCTAGTGACATAGATTTTGAAGTCTGACCTACATTTTTGAAAATACACTCCAGCAAGTTCCTGTAATACCATCTTCAAAGATTGAATGTTCATATTTCACATGATTGTGTTGCTTGCGACAAAACTTTTGATTTGCTTTTGACCTTGACTTCTGAGTTTGACCTACCTTGATGAAAATGACCTTAAGGTGACATGCTTCTCTTTCATCTTTTGAGGTGGGAGGTTCATGTTTCACATGTGCATTCTTTGTAACATAAGAGTGTTTACTACATTGAGCGTTGAAACAGTGACCTACCGATGTCAGTAAAGAACAGCATTGGTCTGGTATTTTACAAATTAACAAATCTTGCTCGGATTTGTATTTTGTGATAATTAGTTGACATATGTTGAAAGGGACAAGAGGAACAACTACTTAGGGTTAATAATGACAGCATTTTAATATTTTCTGATGAGAGAATCAATGTCTAAAAGAAAAATATTTGATATTTTTCTGGCAAAAAAATTTATCAATAAAAATGGAAGGAAACGTATAAAAAGGTACAAAAGTATGAAAAGAATGACTGTGTCCAATCTTAGCCATCATGTTTATGCTGATATTTGAAAACTGATAATTACATAATAACTGATGAAATGCCCTCAAATCCACGGAATGTCGTGTTGCATTCCAATTTATAACTATATTATAATCACAAATCTTGAAGCTGGCATATGTATTCACACTATGAAAATGTTTGTAAGTTCACTGTTACTGCACTGACTGCACAATTGTCTTTGCCTCTTGATTTATAGCTCTTCTATTTTGTTGTTTCTACAGCAAGCGTACCAGCAACTGAAAAAAAGAAGATGATAAATATAGATAGATGGATATATAAAATTAGCATTTTAGACAGAATCTAGATCTATACTAGTAGTAAATCTTACCCCATCCCAACCCAACACTTTCTAGATGTATGATATTCTTATCTGATCTCTATCATGTGTGTGATGGGTAAGGTACCAAAATTGTGTTCGGGATCCAGATCTTTTCAGGGTTTGATCCAAGGAGGGTTGGGGGTGGAAGGGGGGGGGGGGGGTTCCAAAAGGTTATTCTGTAAAGTATTAGAATGTTGATTAAAACTCTTAGGCTGGTAGAAAAGTACAAATATTAGGATGCCCTTATGGTAATTTGTCGGTATGATTACACGAAGAATGTGCATGGGTGTAAGGTTCTCAAGTTAGAGTCGTGCGCCCCCCCCCCCCCACCCCACGGGCCTCTTGTTATTGGTACAAGATTTTTTACCTTGGAAGATGACATACACTACCCATTGTCGTTACAGGCACTTTAAACACGTACCTTTTGTGTTCTAGGTTGAGAACCTCCTCTTTGTTGAGGTTTCTCCTCTCCCAGCGTGGGGTCGGAAGCTCTTTGTCAGATTGTGCTCTTTGGAAGGCGTGTAGCCACATCCTGTGACAAAGAAACAATTTTTCTGTCAGTTAAATGTACACAGAAACAGATCTAAAAAAAAATTATTACCAAACCACTACATGCATCACATTTTAATGTTAAGACATTTTTTTTTCACTACATCCACACGCTTTAAATTCACTCACACTTACACACCAAGATACCAAATTTGTATGTTTATAGTCATGATAGTTCACAGAGATACTTATTAGGGCATTTTCAATGAATATGAATATGTTACTTGATGTTTATGATATAAAGGATCTCAAATGAATTTTCATTTCAAACGATGTATCATAAAACGAGTTGTGTGTTTTATATCCCCGAGCCTTGGCGAATTGAAAATTCATTTGAGATTTTTTTTATCACATGATATTGCTAAAAAATGTGTATTAATTTTCTATCGTGAAATCAACGTTTCCGAGAACTATAGAGGCGAACCACGCCGTGATCAAGAAGTCGTCTGCTAAGCCATAAGAAGTAGTGTCCCCATCGTTCAGACATTCTGTGCGTAAGAGAAAAGTATTTCAATTTTGAATAGTATTTTAATGCAAGAATGAATTCAACAACAACAATTTTAATCATTGATATTGACTTCGGGTCTGAATTTAACAGTTGACCGATATTTGAAAGGTCACACTTGTCAAGGATTATGTGATTAGGTTCCGAACTTGACCAATCGCATTCAAGCAGAGCGATATGTAACGTGTTATCATATCTTATATTCATGAAATGGCTTCATGAAACTGCATATATAACGGGTGTATCATATTGACACACCCGCTCTTTGTATGGGGTGTCTTATTCTGGGGAAATAGCTCGGTGAGCAAGGTACCACTCAAAAGTGTCTCCTGTAGAATAAAATGAAGATCTATATACAGTTAAAGTATACCATTGAGGGAGTTAGCACGATTCTGGTTCCCCGAGACCAGACCTATTTCCCGAGGCGAAGCCGAGGGAAATAGGTCGGGTCGAGGGGAACCAGAATCGTGCTAACTCCCTCAATGGTATACTTTAACTGTTTTATTATACCGAAACAAACATTAAACTGAAACAAACATATCTCTTAGGTATACAGAAACAAACATTATACTGAAACGAACATCTCTCTTAGGTTCACAGGGTTCAAATGGAAATTCTAATGATTTTGCTTTGCCTTCTCGACTGCATGACTGAGTAACGGAAAATATTAATTTCTGATGATAAGATAAACAGAAACATCATTTATCATACTCATACATGTTTAATTTTTGATTGTTTTATTTTATTGCGGATTAATTTATGTGCTAAGCGGATAGGAGGCGGATTACTCTGCTCGCGTATTGATAGCGTCATCCGATCAACCTTCACATCATCCGATCAACCTTCAACGGCGCTGATTGGCTGATACTGACACACCCCCAAAGAAGCTCCGCCCCATTTTGAAACTAACTCCCTAGGGAAATAGTCTTCTCAACTAACGCACCCCTTTGCAGGGAAATAGTCTTATCAGGCGATTTTCAGGGATTTAGTTAAATTTAATGAGTCTCTTTTTATATAGGAAAAAATCAGTAGAGGTATAATAAAATAGATTAACAACTTTATTCTTTGACCAGCATGGGAAAAGTGACAAATTAAATGAAATCCTGCAAAAACAGAGTATATTCAATAACACATAAAACTTTAAAACAAAATATCATTTTCTCAAACACTCTATCAATTCTCTATTTAAAACGGCAGATTTTTATAATAAATAAAAATATCCAGAAAGACAATATGTTAAAAAAGCTATGGAAACTTTTCCATGCATCTATCCTGGAAAATTCTGTTCTTACACTTAACTGTATATTATTCATGATTTTGTATGCCCAATAATTCTGAAGTTTTGATTCTGGTTCTTTATTCTATAATATCAAAGAGAGCACCCAAAATTTTGATTCATACCAGAATTGGTGAATTTCTGCATAGACGTATATCCTGATATACGTCTATGGTTTCTGTTACCTTGAACATTAACTTATGATCTCGAATCTAAACATGGATCTTCCTAATAGCTCATAAGCAATAACTGTAAGAATAGAACAAGTTCCAACAAAAATAGACCCCAGTCTAGACTACACACCACTGTTGTCACACCGAAACAGTTTCTCCCAAGAATAATATTGCGAGGGTGGTGAAGAGAATAGACGAGCTACAAGACTAAGACAGAAAGGCAAGAATGAAGAGGCTTACATGGCAATTTCCGGATCCTGTCCACATAGTTTGACGGCTCTGTCGCCTGTCAGTACAAGCTCTATAAGCCCCTGCGAGTCCACACCATTGGGTGGCAACAAGTAGTGACACTGAAAAATGTAATGTCAGATGGTTTAAAATTACAGTGGACTTACCAAACCTTCTTTTTGACCCTCGTGACCTTGACCTTGGAATTTGACCTACTTAAATAAAATAAGCGTGGTCATAATTTATGAATTTGATAAGAAATAGCTTTCATATTTTACATGTGCAATCCATGTTTTAAGATCTTTCTATTCACTATTGCTACCGCATTGTACGTTTCCTCGTGACCTTGAGGATTGACCTTCTTTACAGAAGGCAGTTTTCACAATGACAAAGTTGCCAGCGTGAGAACTATTGTTTTACAAACATCATTGAATCCTGTTACTATTCAGGTTTCTATAAGCCCCTTATAAGTTGGCCGGGTTAGCGCAGTGGTTTCACCTCAAAGGTTCCGGGTCCGAATCCCAGATTCGGCGAAGGGTCTTATATGGGAGGATCCCCCACCCAGGCCTCGGCAGGGTTTTTTTTTTCTCCGGGTACTCCAATTTCTCCTGCTCCTTGGACCTCCTCACGCCAACATCTGAGCAAACGCGAGTTGTGTAACTTGTTTGTTAAGGTGGGTCCCTACTCGTGAATTTAACAGATGAATTTTGTATTTTAAGATTATTTTCTATACATAATAGTCAAAATGACATAATGAACACAGACATAGATAGGTAATTTTGTTTTCATTAAAGATACAGTACATTAAAGAAAGGTACCCTAACACTTCAAAATTGAGAAATATCAAATATCCATCATATGCTTTTGAACCCTCAAAATTCAGTGATGATACGAATATGTTTATTTGTTTTGTTTTATTTTATGATAACAAGTCATATAGAAGAAATACAACGCATAAAATGATATTGTAACATAAATCTAAGTATGATATATCTCCAAACATTAAGGTACCCCCTTATAATTTCATAAAATTTTTGACCAAGAATATGTACTAAATCCAACTTTTTGCATAAAAAAACAGATGAATTTTTTTCATTTTGTAATATTTCATAAAATTATGTATGTAAATGAAGAAAAAATCACATGCAGGTACACAGTTTTTGAAATGATCAAGGTATGGCTCCAAACATAGGGGTACCCCCTTATAATGTTATCATATTTTCGACAAACAATATATTGTATATCACATTTTTGTGCAAAAAACAACAGATGAAATTTCTTCAAATTGGATCATTTTATACGATAATGTATATAGATGGTGAAAAAATCGCATTCAGGTATACAATTTTATAAATGATCAAGATATGGGGCCTACAAACATAAGGGTACTCCCTTATAATTTCATCACATTTTCAACTAAGAAATTATACTATATGATTGGTGTGGACATTGATAGATTGCACCATCGTTTGCTTCTTTTGGCATTTAAGATCTTCTGTCTGTTTTTCAGTGCGCTGGCTCGTCCCTCACCAGCCATTGTAAAACTTTATACGCAGACTGCTGCATTTGAGGAAAAACCTATAACGGTTTGAGTAGGGAGCCACCTTAAACGTTGTAAAATGAAGTTTAACTTTTTATAATAAGCACCACCCTGCCCCCCTTTGTCATATATACACTCACCTGTCTTCCCGTCTTTATGACAATACAGTCTTGTTTGATGTTGTAGCTTTTCTGAGGTTTTTTACTATTTCGGTTTCTGTAGACCCTCACTGCTCCACCCAAACATACTACCAACCAACTCTTCTTCCACTTGCGGAAAAAGGTTTCTGAAAGTCATAAAAATCCACGACAGATTTTCAACGTTGTTCAAAATATAGAAGTGCATAAAGAGCAACGAAAACAGCAAAACCTGTAGTATATGGTTTTCAATTGTGCAATACTTCTTACAACGATTTGAGATTGTTTAAAGCAATTCAAAAACAATCATGAAGCGTTTGAACCAAGCAAATAAAACATAATTCGATTTGAAAGTTAATCCTTCGTCCTTTCATCTACATGATCTACATGTATACCCTTATGAAAAATTTGGCCTTCCTGCACATAGTTGCTGCACGTTTGCAGCACTAGTTGCCGTAAGCTTGCTGCAACTATGGTGAGATTTGGCATGCAAATGAGGTCTTGCTGCACACATTTTCCTGCACTCCTCTGGCACGTATGTGCGGCTAGCGGCATCTGTTTCGGCACACTTCCTGCACATAGTTGCCGCTAGCTGCATCTGTTCCAGCATACATTCTGCACATATATGTGCTGCTAGCTGCAACCCTTCTTGTACATATAGTGCCGCTAGCAGCAACTACCCCACATACGTTTGATTTACACATACATGCTTATAAACACTTGTATAAATGGAGTAGAAATAATGGTTTGACCACTTGAAACAGAAGTCAATTATGCTGACTACTACAATGTCGAAGAGAATATCCCAAACTGCATACAATTGTTGCATACTGAACACAATTTTATCAAAGTACATGCAAATATCGACATCCAGAAAGTCGCGTGTATTAGTGTAAAGTTTCTGCAAGTTAATTCAAGCAAATTAGTGACATTTTCTTACAATAATCTTAATGCTTACCTTCTTTTTCAAGCATATGCATAATGATTGATAATTAATCCAGCTTAATCATTTCTCATTTTTAAAATGATTTTAACACATTTTGAACAGCCATTAAATTGGATCATCATCTAAAAGATATGTATTCCATTTTCACTTTTCAGTCATTGAAGTTCCCAAACCATCATTTGAAGTATCCAGACTTCATTCAGTATCAGTATATTTCCATTACATGAATGTGGCACATCTCTTCCCACTCGACTGTTTCAAAGCCAGAGCTTTGAATGTCAGCGGCCTTAAATTCTATTGGCTGTGACTTGTGCATGTGACTTATACATGACTGTGCAGCTTCTGGCACACACTCTTTTGTTTCTGTTCTATAGTTGCAGCTAGCTGCATAGAAAACTTTACCCGATGCTCCTTTTTTTGCTTGAAATGAATTGATGCAGCTAGCGGCAACCATGTGCAGCTAGCAGCAGCTATGTGCGGCTACCTGCAACCTAATTTGTATTCAGATTTTGTGTGCAATCTGTGTGCAGGTAGCGGCATATACCTGCACACGTCTTTCTGCACGCTTTTATGGTTGCAGCAAGGTTGCTGCAACCTTGCAGCAAGCTTGCTGCAATTTTTTCTTTTCGTAAGGGTAATTGTATTGTTTCGCCATAAATATGCAGAGGAGATTTTTTTGGAAACAATTAAATCTTCTTGTGGAAAAGAGAGAGAGGGGTATTTTACTTGGTCATCAATACCAAGTGCCATTAATGTCTTGAACCTCAGAATTTGAGGTTATACGAGCCAATTTAGGTTTGTTTTTTTTTTGTGGATCACAAACCTCTCTCCCTCACATGTGTGAATCTTGAGGAGGAGGAGTGTCGGTTCCCCTTGGGATCGTACAGTGAGACAAAATGGTGTATTTTATTGCCTGTCTTCCTCATACGACGCCGAAGCTACAGCCCGATCCTCCTGATAGGACTCTTTTACCTCCTCTAAAATTCATAATTGGTGTATTTGCCATCGTAAATGTTGACTTACTTTGTCGGAATATATATCCCGCTTTGATGATCACAACATCGTCATCGCTCGTTTGGAGGGACATAGTACCATTCTATCGCTCCTCACTCCTCCTACAACACCTCCTCACAGATGTTCTCAAATCCAATACTTTCCCTACAACGTTTTCTACAGCGCCTCACAGATACAGATGTTCTTCTCAAATACACTCTCAATTACATGTATGTAGAAATCCTCCAAAGTTTTTAAGAGCACCTCCTATATTGAAAGTCCAAAATGAGAAAAAGCGCCTGCCTAGATATGTTGAGCGCCTCCAAAATTACATGCATGTACTGCGCCTCCCAAATTTTATGCAGGTTCTCACAATTTCTAGATGTCGATTCTTGGAACAAATGATTACAAATGTCCTTTCTACTGTTCTTTGTCTTCTTTCTATTCTACTTTGACTTGTGGAATGTTATGAGCCCCCTTATGAATTTTGCACAGCTCCTCATTAACTCTAAAATTCATTAGAGAATGAACGGATTCCCTTTTCCTTCATTATTTTCTCAGTTCTGACATTAAATTTTGGGGTTCGTTTCATCTACCACCATGTTCATTTCCATAGAGCCACAATGCATGTATTTTATTATTACCGATCGAATTTAAGCCTTTTAATCTAGTAAATCCTGGCATTGTTACACTTTCATAGTTCAGTTCTTTAATACCTTTAAAATACCAAATTGAATACACTACAAAGAGTAAACCCATTTCATGCACGGTATCGATGTCCCAGTATTTAGGTAAATATATTACATATTGATCTAGAAATACAATGACAGGTTCTTAATCTCTAGTTATAACGACCTGCACTGACTTTTTATTCGCATTTGGTCACGATCCATGTATTTTCTATTATTACTTTATGAAATCGTGCATTGAAAAGTTCTGCAGATCTAAATGAATCCCTGTCTGCAACTTCTGATATTTCGAAATATTATTGGAATATTGATATTCTCGTCTGCTAATAAAAGTGGCTTTTTTCCACGAATGTCTACACTCGAGTCATTACAATTTCAGATTTGTAAGCGTTTGCGTGCACCAAGATTTCGTTCTTTTTATTTCTATTTTGCGTCCTTTGGAAAATGAAAACTTTAATTAAGAATTATTTAAGGAAAACACTTTTAATGTGAAGTTATTTCATGGTTTTTGTGGTTTGGGGGTTCAAAACTTACCAGCAAAAGATGCAAAACAGAAAATAACAAAGATTTGACCTTGCCTGTTATGACTTTGAACAATGACCTTGAAAATCTAAGGAATCTCATCATGAGCAAACTCCTAATGTTATACATGCGAGTTGCTCACAAGAAGTCTTTTTTCTATAGTTGCTTTTACTGACCTTGACATTGTGACCCCTGATTTTGGCAACTCTACTCATTCAAAAGTAATCTGGAACTTCTTGAATGACTTCACAGGCAGGCAGAGACATTAACACATCCATTAGCATTTACCATGTTGTGTTGGGAATAATAAATAGACTGTTAAAGAACATGCTTGTCACATATTTGACCCCGAGTATGTGACCTTGACCCTGAAGACAACATTGACCCTTATTGGGTGTTGAGACTCATCATGCTTGATCTGTTACTGTAAATTATAATAAATGTGAGGACTATATGCAACCACAAACTTTGCTGAGCTACATGTTTATAATGTACTCTTTACAGTCAGGGGAGGGGGGCAGTGGACAGGGGGTACCTCTCTCCCCTCCCACCCCTTTACCTCCCTCCTCCCATCCCCTCCTTTTAATCCTTCCCTCCCCCTCCTCCTGCCCCCTTTCTCCCCCTCCCTCCATTTTTTGCCCCTTCCTTCCCTCCTCTCTCTCCCTCCTCCCATCCCCTTCCTCCTGCCTCCCTTTCACCCTGTCCACCCCTTCAGTCATATGTATATGTAGTTCAAAGTAATAAAACAAAAGAATTCAAATTGTTTTCACCATTTTATCAATATTAGTATTGTACTGAGTATAATATATATTGCACTTGCATATCATGAAATACTTGAGCATAACAAAACATAATCATTATCAGAGACATAATACTTTAGAATATATACTAGTAAATGTTTTCTTGTCATCAAAACAAATATGGCTTTTCTTTGCATCAATTCAATACTCTCTCACTAACTTATTATTCTTATCGACATATGCGATTTTTGAAATGCAGGTTAATGTCAACATCAAAAGTCACTATCAAAATCATATACCATCATATACATAAAGCAAAATTTAATAAATATTTTTTTGTTGTAAGTAGGTCAAAGTCCAAGGATATACATGTATGAGTTAAAAATTTTGTTATGAATTTTATGTTATTGGTTATTGTCACATGTGGTCTTCATTTAAAGTACACAGATGTATTGTTTCTAATTTTCCCCTTAAATAGTTTATGATACAGTTTGCTTCAACCAGAAGGTTTAATCAAAATGTTGACAGACCAACATTGTTAAGATCTGTAGACTGGACCTGCCTTGCAATCTGGCCAAAAAGAAGCTTTAATGTACAAGTAAATATATCCTTAATTATTTCAACAAAGAATTGGCAACTTTAAAAATGTGGTGAGAAGCTTGAGAATATTTTTGATCTGAATTAAAACATATTTTCTTGGACTACTTCTTTTGCCCAGTACTTTAACTCAGAAAACTTGATGTGACATTTACATGTACTACCTGTACTTATGAATAAGATAGACACAGATGGCACAGAATGCATGAATCTAGAATTACCATAATAGTCTTTCATTTAACTCTATGTGACAATAGCATATAATATCAATGATAGAAATGATGAAAATTATTAAACATTATGGTATGCACCAACTTCAGAATGAAATTCAATCAAAAAGAAAAAGGTATGCGAGCATTCATAAAATAATTATACCAGACATTGTACCTGCTTGCCTTTTCATTCTGTGACTTTCAAATAGCACTCAAAAACTATAAGAACTATATCTACAAAACCCCCCCCCCCCCCCCGAAAGATATATTCTTGTAGATTTTTTAATGTGATTATATTTCAAATCATTTGTTTTTCTGTTGTTGGAAAATTTGTTGTTACATTACACAGGAAAAAAGAAAACAAATTTGTCTTGGTTTAGGAAAAGAGTGCATCACCAGCATCATACAAAGAATATATGTTATAATTACGGTTCCAGACAGGTTATATGGTCTGATATACCTTGTCTGTAATTTATATTTCCCCAGTCGAAGGCAAGGGGAATATGGATAACAGACAAGGTATATCAGACCATATAACCTGTCTGGAACCATAATAACATTTTTGTCATACTGCAAATCGCTTATAAATTGGGCCATGTAAAATAAAATCTATGTTTCTCAGACACCGCCGTGCGCTATAATTTGCCGCCAACGAGACGTTTTTATTGCAACTACAGAAAAAAATATCCGACGTGTCTCATCCTCGATTAAAAACGAAATATCCATTTATTTCATTGAACGTATATTGTCCTGTAAAATTGTCTAAACGGTACCCGATGAATGAATACTTTAAAAAGTTAAAAAAAAAGGGGGGGGGGAGGGGCAGTATATTTTCTATGAAAGAAAAAGGGGGGAGGGGCAGCATAAGATTTTTTGCCTTACATGAATAATGGAGGTGGGGGGGGGGGGTAGACATGACATGCCTTACATGAATAATAAGAGTACTCTTGATGGAAAAAAAAACAAAAAATAAAAACCCTACCTACCTTGCCACTTTTTTTAGACCCAATTATCTGAGAAACATAGAATTTATTTTACATGGCCTTGTCATTTCAAAATGGCGTCGACAGTAAAATTTCTATCTTTTTAATTTGTTGATGGATTGTAAAATTTTCTTCACCAATGAAAAAGATCGTACCCGTAAATGGTTTATTCAAAATAAATAAAACATGAATGAAATTCATTTAAGTAGAAAATTGAAAATAAAAGATCTGAAGTGAGAGAGTGTGACAATATATTTATATTACTTTGCTTCTTATATGACATAAACATACCCAAATTCCATATCTACACAAAATACCTTATACAGTGTGCAAAATCCCAAATCCATAGAACAATAAAGTGCAACATTCTTCTATGAAATACATTTTATAAATGCATCATATGATTGAAGAAAATTTTATACATTCTAATATAATCTTGATAAATAATAGTGCATCACATACATTAATGAATTTTCTTTAACATGTAAATTCAAATTTCAATGTAAAAGAAAAATAAATGCACAAGTCACATTGTACATATATTTGAAACAAATAATATGAGTTGCGAGAACTTGTGCTTGAACCTTACTCTGTGTTTGGAAATAAACATGAAAGCAGGTCAGCAAAAAAGTTAATTTTTGATAATTAAAAAAAAATTCAATTGTCAATGAGTATTAGAACATAACTAAGATCATGACATCAAACAGTTGTTTCAGACATGACAACTAACTGTGATTTGTTGTCCAGTAATTCTCCAAGTCGCATGAACCAATCAAATTGAGGTGATAATCTGATTGGTGCATGCACTCCGGGAAATAACTTGACAACAAATCACAGCTAGCTACAGTAGTTGTTATTTCTATTCTAATATTGTTCTGCAGATGACAATGGGCGGAGCTTAGTGGACAGGAAATTTGTTGGAGATTTTACACCAGGCAAGTTCAATAGCACGAGAATGGGCGGAGCTTAGTGGACTGGAAGTTTGTTGATTTTACACCAGGCGAGTTCTATAGTACAAAATCTAAAGTCAAGTTAGAATTAGCATAATAATGGGATCATCTCTGGTAATCAGTTTGATCAGTTAACTTTGTATTGCAAGTAGACCCTTGAATGGCACATGGAATTTAATGAATTATTTGATTAATCTCAATTAAGATTTTATGCGTACAAATATAGAAGAATGGTAAATAAATTTGATTCACTTAAACACATACAGACAGAAAATTAGCATACATTCAAAAGAATAACTACAAATACATAGTAGGTACGTTTAGTAGGTTTTCCATTAGTAAAAAATTATACAAGTAAATAGAGAAATTGTGTACTCATTACTGGCTGAACCCGCAACAACATAAATTTACCTTGAAGTTCATTTAAATTTGTACACTTCTCAACTGACCAATATTTTTTTTTGACTTGTGGTGAATGTTTTTACACAATGAAATACCACTGCAAATTTGTTTCATACGTGTACATGTAATAAAAGTTTATACAGAAACTATAAAATGCCTTTGATAAATATGAATTTCTCAACTTTAGTATTAACTTTTTTTTATTGATAGTCCTATATTGATATCTTGCATACTTTTAAAAAGAGTAAAACATTAAAAACTTGCTAGAAAGTCTTTCAGTTTTCACCAGTAGACACACTTTATAAACATTAAGTAAATGTGATTGTCTCCATAAACCATCACAACCAAAGTCAAAATTGGATGTGTTCACAAATGACGAATAATAAACATGGGCTATAAATTATAAAATAGAGAAAACAATAAATGCGACAATAGAATGACGACTTTTCACAAACCTTGGTCACACATTGTTATGGAATATAATGTCATGGCACTTTTTTTCGAAATTTTCATAGAGTAAGTCATGGGTCAAAATTTTGGTTATACATGTATTCTTTCCAATGTGGAGGTTTTGAGATACATGTGATATAATACTGTATAACCAGAAATTTTTGCGATATTCTAATTTTTGCTATATTCACGAGTATTTTGGAATTGCGAAAAATTGTGTTTAGTAAGGTATAACATAAATTGGTACAATGTATCAGCTACATTTTGTTCTTAGTGTACATGTGTCATTATTCACATTTACCGATTAAACATAAATAGAAGAAAATCGAATGTATTCTTATAATAGAAATAATTTAAACTTCAATAACTGAAGGTACAAAAAGTGAAATCATATGTACATATTTATTTGTAATTTAGGAATTGCAAAAAATTGTACTTGGGAAAATAAAGACACCTTATTTTACCATAAAATCGCAGAATTTGATACTCGTGAAAATTTCTGGTTACACGGTATAAAAATATGAGATGCATGTAGAATACAATGTCAAGTATTTCAAATGTATACCTAAATGTATTTGATTTAAATCCATGTTATTTTTCAATTTTTAATGAGACTGTTTATGAAGCTTTAAAATTGTTTCTTTCCATTTTAAGACCAAAATCAAAGTGGGCCAAAATTTCATTTACTTGATAAATTTTTATATTTTCATATCAGTAGATCAGTCTTGGAAATTCACTTAAAATTCAACAAAAGAGAGATACATTTGAATGTATCCTCATCATAATGACCTATTGCTATACTGGTAGTTGAATGTATACTACCATGTTTAAAGTGTACATGTAGTCGTATTTAGACAGCACAAAAAAGGTACAAGTGACTACGACACTAAACGTGTTTAAACCCAGCGGAAGGGACAGTGCATCCCTTAATCCATCTGGATACATGAATATGTACTTGTGTCCAGACGGAACAAGGGACAATACGTCCCTCATTCTGTCCGGACACATGTACGTAACATACACACTGTAAAGTCATATACATGTACATATATATTACATGAAAAGTCACAAATTCAGAAAAATAAAATGTATCATGGAAGCACATTTCTGTAAGGCACGGTTAAAGTTTGTATCGGTTAATATCAACGGTTGCTAAAATATACGTATAACATGAAGCATAACTTAAATCTCAAATCTAAATACGTGTAACAATAACAAACATCCACATTTTGTTCCCTCAATAAATATAACGTGTATTATGAAACACCCAACAAATAACAATACTGCAATAGCAGCTCTCATCTTATCACAACATGTAACATGTAACTGTCCCTTTCCGTTTTTACGGAGTTATCTCAATTTGTGACGGTATCCGACGGTAAACCATTACTGTTCCAAAGGACAAATAACTCTGTAGAACCAAAAAAAAAAAAAAACACCCCATAAAATCTGCACCTATAACAGAGTTACATGTAATATTGTACAGTGAAGTCTGATTTATCTGGAGCTAGATGACTGTAAAATGAGTAAATCAAAAAACAAACAGGCTAACGAACGTTCAACATACATGTACGACCAAGAACCTGCAGCCTGTTTTAACAAAAAGACATACAAAAAAATGTAGGAATTTTCATAACTTTTGATCTCTTAGTACATGTACTTCTTATAAACTAAATATCACAGCATTTTGTTTCTGAATTTACACTTAATATGTAGAAGTAATATTTGAAAGCACAACATAATCTTAATAATGCAGAAAAACATTTTTTGAAATGCTTTTTATTTAATGATGAAAGTTACGAAAATTCCTGAAATTTTTCGTAAGATTTTTTGTGAAACTGGGCACTGATCATTTGAATGACAATAATCTCATATAAAGCTTTCCATTTAATTCAATGATATGTTTAAATGTAATATTATACTTCAACATCTTCATAGTTCCCTGCACATCCACTCCCCCCTCTCCCTCCAAAAAAAAAATGCACCAGGTAAAATCTCAGTTTTATGCACCCACATGCATGTACATGTATATAGAAATAACAGAATATTTTAGTGATAATGGCAAAGATGAAGAGTTATATGGAACGCTAAAACTTAAAAAAATATAAGAATGACATTAATTATAATCTGAAGTATATTACTGTAAACCTTCTTTTATTAGTGAGCTTTTTTTTTGCGATATTCACGAGGTCCTTCGATTCGCAAATATGTCCAAAAACATGCGTATTAAGATACCAACATACGAAAATAAAATGTTGCGAAACCAGTCACCTCATTCGTATTTGCGAACTTAAGATGCTGCGAATAAAAGATGGTTTACAGTATTGGGCAAGCAACTCCGCTTAGCAAAAAATTCTATCTTGTTGCCCAATCATACATGTACCTGTACTTGCATGTGTCATGATAAATATACATGTATAGAAATAAATGCTGTTTAAATTAAACGCCTCCAAATCAATTTGACTTCACCATATCTAAGTGCACTTGTGAACATGTCTAAAGTAAAAGCCTATGACATACTAATACATGTAAATACCACTAATTAATTTGACCATGTGAAGACATGAAATCTTCCTCGATTCTTTGTATATCCCTTTCTTCTTCCTCTAAAGCTGCGTAGGTCACCTGACCTGCAGGCGACCAATCAGAAATGTGCATTTGATCTTGGATGTATTTAAAATTGTTTGTGTCCTCGTCTTTCCTTCTGCAACAATTTTTAGAACAATTTTGTAAGTTTCTGTCCATGCATGAGGCATCTGTGATGACGTACTGAAAAATAAAATGATAGTTTTTTTCAGTCCATGCTACTTGAAAGAGTGAATACAATGTTTGAACATAAGTTTTACATAACTCCATAAAGGGACTGGAATCTATAAAAAAATTTAAAATTCAGTATTATATATCAAAATTTATCAAATAAAATTTATCAAACTTTATTTGATAAATAATCCATTCAAATCCCAATAATTGTAATTGCAAATATTAATTAAGATAATTATGGCTTTTTGTCTAAAAATAGAAAAAATTTAAATACTCAAATTTCTGGTTATAGGGTGAATTACAATGTACCTCTATAATACAAGCTGCCACAATATAACCTAATGATAACCCTAGTATAACACCTCTAAATCCAAGGGTCTTCTCTTGTAATGGCATGATCTGTAAAAAATCATACATGATTGATAAACACAATTTAGGGCAACAGAGATACACGATTCATAGTGTCAGAGAGTAAAGTATAAGTTATTGATGTTTGACACATTATTCAAGTAATGGCATGATCTGTAAAAATCATATGAATAAGGAACCCAAATAAGGGTAACAAAGATTATAATTCACACTAGTGTCAGAACAGTTCCCAGACAGTAACAGTTTCAGGGCAGTCATACTTTTAAAGTACTTTGAAGAAACTTACTTTCAAAATTGTGTGACAATTTTGTAGATCTACATGTATACATTTGTATATCGAGAATTCAAATCATGAATCATCATAACAAAATTTTGCATCTATAGTACATGTACTTTATCACACCAACTTTTCTGCCCCGTTTTTAAATATCCCGCACAGGATGAAGTCGCCAAGAATCATCCTTTTTTTAATCTAGATAATTTGAGAAATTTTAGTTCTATTTCCAAAATTATTTTTATAGTCATTTGTAGAAAAGATTGAAGAAAAAAATGTCCAAAAATCATCCAGTTTAGCTGAAATTGATCAAGATTGACAGCTTTAAAATCAAGCGTCCAGAAAGTGGTCCAGTATTTTGCGAAAAACAGCTGAAATATAGGGTCATAAAAGGGGTCTGGAAGCCATATTTTTATTGATAGATTTTTTGTTTTCTTTCAATATTAGTATCTTTGGGAAGGGCAAAGCATTATTTGAGAGAAATTTAAACGTTTTCCATTGAAGGACAGAGGAGTTATTACCGAAAAACCTTCAAAATTGCATGGAAACTGCTCTGACACCAGAAGTGTCAGTAAGTAAAGGAAGTACATGTACATGTATAGGTACTACAATGTTAAAATGTGACATAGATTTGTCTGGCATTAAAATTAGGGAATACATGTAACTAGCTTCTGATGTATGTTTGCAGACGGTAAATGCTAATTTTACGGTCGCAAACTGAGTTTGTGTGGAGACGCGTTAAAATCAGCATTTACCATCCGCAAACATAACGTCAGAAGCTAGTTGTTCCCATTCTAATGAAATCTATATTTTTGTGAATACAAAGTGAAATGTGACGTTAGCAACGTCAAAGCCTAGTATGTTCTCGTTTTACAGCCGTAACTAAGGAGCAAATAAACCAATGAAATTCAACGTTATAGCGACATTGCATTAGAATGCAAGACTTCTTTCATGAATATAAGGATGAAATACATGTACATGTGCGAAAAACCCTATCTTTTATTTACATGTATGTACATGTACTACATGTATAGCAGAAATAAGAAAATATGGAATCAGAAATAATGAAGTTGGCAGTGTGCAAGTAAAACATATTCTACATTTTGTGCATGTAGTTGGTCTGATTAAAAGTTTGAATTGATTTACACATTTTAAAGTACAGTGTATGTACATGTAGATTATACATGACTGTACAATATACACTAGTGATGGAACGATTATCGCCGACGATCGATTGTCGGTCGTTGAATTGCCAGCAACGTTACTAATCGATGTTGAAAATCAAACTCGATTATCGCCGACGTCGTCGATTTCCGTATTTTCCGAAATTTTCTGTCCGTTTCAGTATCTTTGTTTTAGAAAACGCGTGTGTTAGAAGGCCAAGTTCAGATGCCAATGAGGCTCCTGATGACAAAAATAAATCAAAAACCCATAAAAAAGATATATATGTCCCTGCTTTACTTAGATATTTGAATTAACATTGTGGTTCCTACACAAAATTTCCGAATTTCCTCTGTCCCGAACCCCACGTTTTGCGGACAACGTTCTCACAGGCTACTGCATTGATAATTTCACTTTATATCATGCTAAATTTACTCTAACAATTGCATTGACATCTAATATTAATGAATATACATAAATTGAAATTTCATCAGTGATATGCTTAATTTGGGGGGTGGGGGGTGGGTGGGTGGAAGAGGTGGCATATGAATGTTGATTCGTCTCATCAGTGATGTTCATAGCCCTCTAGCCAATGTATAAGTGAAAAATCAAATCTTTTAGATGATATACACAAAGCAGAACATTCACATTTAATGATTTGGTGCTAATTTCAGTTAATTATTCAGTGCATTATTGAGAAAAGAAATATTTCTAATTTTCCGATTATAATCGATTATTAATCGATTATGCCCTTCCGATTATTTCCGATTATCGATTATGATTTTACTTCCGACTGCCCAACACTAATATACACTTGGTCAATGTACTGAATCAGATGTGTTTCATTACTTCTGTAAAACATACATATACCGTAATCGTCCGAAAAAAGTCTGCAAGAGTAGATACCACGCAGGCAAAAAATTGCGCTGAAAATCGTGGAAAAAACTCTAATCTTGTAAATAATACGCATTAAAAAGAATCGGAATTTCGCCGATGTTTTCTCCCTAATTAATCTATATCAACATTAAAAATACCAAAGAAACGGCCCGCTCGGTAATTATAATTATAGATATTTTTTTAAAGAAAATAGTTTTTGAAAATAGTTTAATTAGATAAGTAACCTTTAAGTTGAATTATTAAAGTACCCGTAATTAAAAATAAATAATGAAGAAATTACTAGATGTTTTCGTGATCGCTTTGATGGCCCAATATCGCTTTGATGGACCGAAATTGATAACATTTATATTAACGTAATGACTTGAATTAGATACCGATTACAAAATAATCCATAGTACTTGAAAGATTTAGGATTGACAGCCGTATTATGTATCAATTAACTGAACTGACCATTGAAATTTACCGTTAGAATAAACCTATTTGAGAAGATTTTACTTCCCCCTTCACCTGTCAAAAGTGACAGATCAATTTCATGCTTGACCGCACCGCTACCAGTTAAGGCTATTATCTCCGTTCAACACCCCTCGGGGTAGACAGGTGTTTACACTTATACAGGTATTTAACTTACACGCACTTGTACGATCTGACCTTAGATGACCAGGTACCGTAAATACTTGGACAAATGTTATTGTAACACGATTATTTACTTACGCACGGACTGGTAGTGTGAATTAAAGTCAAATATAATTACACAATTGATCTATTGATGAATTCTCCGTTCAGAAAAAAAGGTCTCGATATTCTAAACCAGTGTATTGACCGCATTCAAGAATTTTTGGAGCAAATTGCCATAAAAAGTAGCGGGTAATACACCGACGGAGACGGTACTTACATAGAAGAACTTAAGTAGAGGACCAAATGGAAAAAGGATGACATAAGTAGAAAACAGGAACAAGGCAGCCAGTGTCAGTAAGTATGGAACTGAAAAATAAATGTTTATACAATGTACATGTGCTTATAAAATTCTCTGAAGAATTTAATATACTTTATGAGAGAAATTCAACCAGAAAGCTTTGAGGAGACTGAAACTCTTATGATTTTTTTTATTACTGTGAATCTTTGCTGTAAAAATAGATAAATCGTAGTTTTACACAACTTGGTTGCTTCAACAGAATTGTTAAATAAGACCTGCTGCAGTAACAGAACATAATAATAATCACATGCTTGATAATAGTATACATTATACTCACTACATGTAAATATTGAACAATGAATTTCTACTGTATTGTCGTAGCAAAGTGTCCTGACCGGGAGGAGCTTATTCAGTCAAGCGACTGAGACGAATCAATGAAATTTTAGGGTAGATAGATTATGAATTGCATATAGTCATTAGAGTAAATACTCATTACCTGTAATTTGTAAAACTTATATCACCTGGTCAGAAGTAAACTATTCCAATGAACAGGTGAAAATAAGCTCCGCCTGGTGAGGTCAGTTTGCTACAACAATATTAATATAATATTATGTGTATCATCTCAAAAACATTCAAATCACATGATCATTACTCACTGTTTTTATAAATAGGCTCTCTGAATGGAGGTCCCCTAGAGAAGACAAAAGCCGAGGCGATATACTGATATGTTGAGACAAGAAAGACAACTGTTGTTTCCCAGCAGTAGTAGTTGTCAGCGTCCATGTCCTTTTTTACCGGTACATACCTATTTTGTAGAATGTATGACATTAAGTATACTATAGCAAGCATACATTATATACACAAGGTTATTACGTAATCATTTAATTTTCATTGTTATTATTAAGAAACGATGATTCTGACTGGTCGAGACATTTTGTTGATACCTGTATCAACACAAAACGGAAGTACGCACATACATGTAGAAATGTCAGAAGCAATGTCGTTAGCAGCACGATTTCAAAGCTGCAAATAAATGTTGAAAAGTGACGAAATGAAATGATAAGTAATCAATGTAATATTTCTTTTGTCGATCAACCGAAAAATATTACAATGATTACTTAAATAATGTAAATGACTGCCGGCAGATGTAATTATGGGCTTTTGAAATTGAATTCCGTCTATTGGTATACAGAGTTACTACCCATTTGGGGCAGTACCTGATGTGCATTATGCCGTTACGAAATTTCTATAGAAGTGTCATACATGTATTTGTAGCATGTTTTCCTTGAATTCAACATTGATTTCCATAGAATTTGATGATGTCACCCTTATTTATGTTATACATGTACATGTATATTGTCCAAAATTGGAAGTACGCTGTATCTCTCTACATGTATATCATAAAAGACCAAATTCCAGTTTTGAATATAGATCTCTAAATGTCCTTCCTGACCATACTCCTTTATACTGCCTGATATCAAAATAGGATTGCATCATGATCAAAGCCATAATGAAATATCAATGCTATAGGACACTTTCAAGAATTCTGCAGATCGTAAGTTTATAATCACAATGCTAGACAGAGAAGAAGGCATAGCATTGCTGTACAAGATGGTTTACTCTATAAAACTTACCATTCCTGAGCTTGAAGATAAAAGAATGCCCCGAGTTGAAAGGCAAGAGCAAGCACTACCTGAGCTATAATGGACATTATATTGATGGCTTTGACTAGTGAGCCGGGAGGACGTAACGCTACAACCTTGTTATATGCCTTAGAGTATCCCACTGAAATCAAGGATAAGAAATTAAGATCCAGTATTTACAGAAATTTTTATCCTCCTTTTAACCGTAAGGAAAAATATTAATCTGTAATCTTGCATTAAATTTTGACATTCTAAGAAATTCATTTTTTGACTTGCATCTATCATGTGACTTACATGTACATGTATATGAAAAGGTATTCTTCCAGACAAATATATACACACTTATTCAAAAATGTAATACTTTTGTTATCTTTATCACAAATTATCATATCAAATCCAAAAGGTGAGAGAATCTTCATCATTTTTGAATGTACATTTTCAGCTTATGAAAAACATACTGAGTACAGCTATACTTCTAGTAATGACAAGATCTACATACAAGTATTGCATGTTTTACACATGTACATACACCTACATATTGATGTAAAGTACATGTATGTGCACGTACAGTATACTTACTGAGTACAGCTATACTTGTTGTAATGACAAGATCTACGTATAAGTACTGCATGTCTGAGAGGTTAGCATCATACTGTAAAATAACAGGTGTATTGTTTTAATTCCTTCTACATATTTATATATTATTTCATCAAACTCTAGAATTACTAGACTGTTCAAGTTTTGTTGCCTGTCACTTACATGTATTAACCTTAAATATGTGAAATGACCTTGAAGGTGACCTTGACCCAGACAGCTATTGATGGTCATTTTGCTTGACCTCTCCTGCATATTTGAGGTTTCATGTAACTCATGACTAATACAATCTAACATCGGGTGTTGTCATTGACAAGGAAATCTAATCTAAGTGGTTTCCCGAATCATGGACAAAAGCAACTCACGACATAAGGGTTGGATTTCTTTGTCAACGATCACATCCCCGGTGATCGTTTTTCTCCCTTTGTCTGAAAAACGTCCAAAATGATAATTACCAAACGCATTTTTGCCATGTTTTGATCTAGACTGAAGAGACCTAGCACGTCAGTTTATTATGAAGTCATTGTCAACGTTAGCACGCATAGCTAATCATGCACTCCCTGTGAATGATCAATTTGTCATTTTGCTCATTTTATGAAAATGGGTTAACAAGTTATAAACACATGTGAAAATGTGGTAAATGAACAGACCAACTCTGGACAAAATGATCCCTATATCTTTATAAAATATTCATACACGTATGCTTTAAAGATTACACAAAAGTTACATCTTTATCATTTACAGCGTACTTCATTAATGCTCTAGAGCAATAATGTTCTGATAGACATTGCCTTGAGTTTTATTGTATTCGACTGTACATGAATATTCTGAATTTAAACTCTGGAAAATGAACAGGTATATCAGACCATCTAACCTGTGTAGAGTTTTAAAATTCTGACGATCAAAATTATTTCTATGTGTTGAAACATGTTACTCCTGTATTTTCATCAATGACTTACTGCATAGAGTATTAGAACAGAGATAAACTGTATAAAGCTGTACAGAGCCATGTACTTGAAGCATCCAAAGGAAGTCACCAAGGCAGCTCTTCCCTCTCTGTAAATAGAAAAAATATCTATAAGTAACCAAGATAAAATTGTATAGAACAGTGAACATAGCATATTATTTTGGTTGATTGGATCTTCGCTCTTGTCACACTAAGACAACGTTTCAACAACGCCCCCAGTCTTCTGGCAAAATAAAACACTGTTGGAGCGCAGTTGAATTGCAAACAGCTTTGTGGGAATGCCATGCATTGCATTGAACATCGTGAATGTTTGTTTTGAGTATGCATAAAACAGTTGCTGTAAGAATGCCATCGCTTTTAAGTGTAGTAAATTTCTGACCATTTGGACTAAAGCAGATTATAATGAATTTCTATAATATAGCTGTTTTAGCCCAGAAATGACCTTAACCTTTGATGAAGAGTCTATCCTAATGAATATTTGTGCAAAATATGATCAAATTGTTATGAAGGAATAAGGAGATATGAGCTCGGACAGACAGATATGATGGACAGACAGACACAAATGGACAGAGACTATATATTCCACCGAAGGTTTTCAGGGAAAATTACACTTACTTTATCACAGTAAGCACACATTCTATGTAAGGTTTACTAAAGGTGAACGGAGCTGCCATACTTACTTTATCACAGTGAGAACACATTCTATGTGAGGTATACTAGAGGTGAATGGAGCTGCCATACTTACTTTATCACAGTAAGAATACATTCTATGTGAGGTATACTAGAGGTGAACGGAGCTGCCATACTTACTTTATCACAGTAAGAACACATTCTATTTGAGGTATAGCAGAGGTGAACGGAGCTGCCATACTTACTTTATCACAGTAAGAACACATTCTATGTGAGGTATGCTAGAGGTGAATAGAGCTGCCATACTTACTTTATCACAGTAAGAACACATTCTATGTGAGGTATGCTAGAGGTGAATAGAGCTGCCATAATTACTTTATCACAGTAAGAATACATTCTATGTGAGGTATACTAGAGGTGAAAGGAGCTGCCATAATTACTTTATCACAGTAAGAACAAATTCTATGTGAGGTATACTAGAGGTGAATAGAGCTGCCATACTTACTTTATCACAGTAAGAACACATTCTATGTGAGGTATACTAGAGGTGAATAGAGCTGCCATAATTACTTTATCACAGTAAGAACACATTCTATGTGAGGTATACTAGAGGTGAACGGAGCTGCCATACTTACTTTATTACAGTAAGAACACATTCTATGTGAGGTATACTAGAGGTGAATGGAGCTGCCATACTTACTTTATCACAGTAAGAACACATTCTATGTGAGGAATACTAGAGGTGAATGGAGCTGCCATACTTACTTTATCACAGTAAGAACACATTTTATGTAAGGTATACCAGAGGTGAATGGAGCTGCCAAACTTACTTTATCACAGTAAGAACACATTCTATGTGAGGTATACTAGAGGTGAACGGAGCTGCCATACTTACTTTATTACAGTAAGAACACATTTTATGTAAGGTTAACTAGAGGTGAACGGAGCTGCCATAATTACTTTATCACAGTAAGAACACATTCTATGTGAGGAATACTAGAGGTGAATGGAGCTGCCATAATTACTTTATCACAGTAAGAACACATTCTATGTGAGGTATACTAGAGGTGAACGGAGCTGCCATACTTACTTTATTACAGTAAGAACACATTCTATGTGAGGTATACAAGAGGTGAATGGAACTGCCATACTTACTTTATCACAGTGAGAACACATTCTATGTGAGGTATACTAGAGGTGAATGGAGCTGCTATACTTATTTTATCACAGTAAGAACACATTCTATGTGAGGTATGCTAGAGGTGAATAGAGCTGCCATAATTACTTTATCACAGTAAGAATACATTCTATGTGAGGTATACTAGAGGTGAAAGGAGCTGCCATAATTACTTTATCACAGTAAGAACAAATTCTATGTGAGGTATACTAGAGGTGAATAGAGCTGCCATACTTACTTTATCACAGTAAGAACACATTCTATGTGAGGTATACTAGAGGTGAATAGAGCTGCCATAATTACTTTATCACAGTAAGAACACATTCTATGTGAGGTATACTAGAGGTGAACGGAGCTGCCATACTTACTTTATTACAGTAAGAATACATTCTATGTGAGGTATACTAGAGGTGAACGGAGCTGCCATACTTACTTTATCACAGTAAGAACACATTCTATTTGAGGTATAGCAGAGGTAAACGGAGCTGCCATACTTACTTTATCACAGTAAGAATACATTCTATGTGAGGTATACTAGAGGTGAACGGAGCTGCCATACTTACTTTATTACAGTAAGAACACATTTTATGTAAGGTTAACTAGAGGTGAACGGAGCTGCCATAATTACTTTATCACAGTAAGAACACATTCTATGTGAGGAATACTAGAGGTGAATGGAGCTGCCATAATTACTTTATCACAGTAAGAACACATTCTATGTGAGGTATACTAGAGGTGAACGGAGCTGCCATACTTACTTTATTACAGTAAGAACACATTCTATGTGAGGTATACAAGAGGTGAATGGAACTGCCATACTTACTTTATCACAGTGAGAACACATTCTATGTGAGGTATACTAGAGGTGAATGGAGCTGCTATACTTATTTTATCACAGTAAGAACACATTCTATGTGAGGTATGCTAGAGGTGAATAGAGCTGCCATAATTACTTTATCACAGTAAGAATACATTCTATGTGAGGTATACTAGAGGTGAAAGGAGCTGCCATAATTACTTTATCACAGTAAGAACAAATTCTATGTGAGGTATACTAGAGGTGAATAGAGCTGCCATACTTACTTTATCACAGTAAGAACACATTCTATGTGAGGTATACTAGAGGTGAATAGAGCTGCCATAATTACTTTATCACAGTAAGAACACATTCTATGTGAGGTATACTAGAGGTGAACGGAGCTGCCATACTTACTTTATTACAGTAAGAACACATTCTATGTGAGGTATACTAGAGGTGAATGGAGCTGCCATACTTACTTTATCACAGTAAGAACACATTCTATGTGAGGAATACTAGAGGTGAATGGAGCTGCCATACTTACTTTATCACAGTAAGAACACATTTTATGTAAGGTATACCAGAGGTGAATGGAACTGCCATACTTACTTTATCACAGTGAGAACACATTCTATGTGAGGTATACTATAGGTGAATGGAGCTGCTATACTTATTTTATCACAGTAAGAACACATTCTATGTGAGGTATGCTAGAGGTGAATAGAGCTGCCATAATTACTTTATCACAGTAAGAATACATTCTATGTGAGGTATACTAGAGGTGAAAGGAGCTGCCATAATTACTTTATCACAGTAAGAACAAATTCTATGTGAGGTATACTAGAGGTGAATAGAGCTGCCATACTTACTTTATCACAGTAAGAACACATTCTATGTGAGGTATACTAGAGGTGAATAGAGCTGCCATAATTACTTTATCACAGTAAGAACACATTCTATGTGAGGTATACTAGAGGTGAACGGAGCTGCCATACTTACTTTATTACAGTAAGAACACATTCTATGTGAGGTATACTAGAGGTGAATGGAGCTGCCATACTTACTTTATCACAGTAAGAACACATTCTATGTGAGGAATACTAGAGGTGAATGGAGCTGCCATACTTACTTTATCACAGTAAGAACACATTTTATGTAAGGTATACCAGAGGTGAATGGAGCTGCCATACTTACTTTATCACAGTAAGAACACATTCTATGTGAGGTATACTAGAGGTGAACGGAGCTGCCATACTTACTTTATTACAGTAAGAACACATTCTATGTAAGGTTAACTAGAGGTGAACGGAGCTGCCATAATTACTTTATCACAGTAAGAACACATTCTATGTGAGGAATACTAGAGGTGAATGGAGCTGCCATAATTACTTTATCACAGTAAGAACACATTCTATGTGAGGTATACTAGAGGTGAATGGAGCTGCCATACTTACTTTATCACAGTAAGAATACATTCTATGTGAGGTATACTAGAGGTGAACGGAGCTGCCATACTTACTTTATCACAGTAAGAACACATTCTATTTGAGGTATAGCAGAGGTGAACGGAGCTGCCATACTTACTTTATCACAGTAAGAATACATTCTATGTGAGGTATACTAGAGGTGAACGGAGCTGCCATACTTACTTTATTACAGTAAGAACACATTTTATGTAAGGTTAACTAGAGGTGAACGGAGCTGCCATAATTACTTTATCACAGTAAGAACACATTCTATGTGAGGAATACTAGAGGTGAATGGAGCTGCCATAATTACTTTATCACAGTAAGAACACATTCTATGTGAGGTATACTAGAGGTGAACGGAGCTGCCATACTTACTTTATTACAGTAAGAACACATTCTATGTGAGGTATACAAGAGGTGAATGGAACTGCCATACTTACTTTATCACAGTGAGAACACATTCTATGTGAGGTATACTAGAGGTGAATGGAGCTGCTATACTTATTTTATCACAGTAAGAACACATTCTATGTGAGGTATGCTAGAGGTGAATAGAGCTGCCATAATTACTTTATCACAGTAAGAATACATTCTATGTGAGGTATACTAGAGGTGAAAGGAGCTGCCATAATTACTTTATCACAGTAAGAACAAATTCTATGTGAGGTATACTAGAGGTGAATAGAGCTGCCATACTTACTTTATCACAGTAAGAACACATTCTATGTGAGGTATACTAGAGGTGAATAGAGCTGCCATAATTACTTTATCACAGTAAGAACACATTCTATGTGAGGTATACTAGAGGTGAACGGAGCTGCCATACTTACTTTATTACAGTAAGAACACATTCTATGTGAGGTATACTAGAGGTGAATGGAGCTGCCATACTTACTTTATCACAGTAAGAACACATTCTATGTGAGGAATACTAGAGGTGAATGGAGCTGCCATACTTACTTTATCACAGTAAGAACACATTTTATGTAAGGTATACCAGAGGTGAATGGAGCTGCCATACTTACTTTATCACAGTAAGAACACATTCTATGTGAGGTATACTAGAGGTGAACGGAGCTGCCATACTTACTTTATTACAGTAAGAACACATTCTATGTGAGGTATACTAGAGGTGAATGGAGCTGCCATACTTACTTTATCACAGTGAGAACACATTCTATGTGAGGTATACTAGAGGTGAATGGAGCTGCTATACTTATTTTATCACAGTAAAAACACATTCTATGTGAGGTATACTAGAAGTGAATTGAGCTGCCATACTTACTTTATCACAGTAAGAACACATTCTATGTGAGGTATACTAGAGGTGAATGGAGCTGCTATACTTATTTTATCACAGTAAAAACACATTCTATGTGAGGTATACTAGAAGTGAATTGAGCTGCCATACTTACTTTATCACAGTAAGAACACATTCTATATGAGGTATACTAGAGGTGAATGGAGCTGCCACAGAAGCTTCAGCCTCAGATAGGGAGATCCCAGCATGAGCTGCTTTCAGAGCTTCACAATCATTCGCACCATCTCCACACATTCCAACCTGATAACTGTAATTGATGAAATAGACGTAGATTTTAATGGGACTATGAAGTGGATCTCTTTCCTTGATAGTTTTATAACTTTTATTAATTTAAGAAAGTTTGACGAATACCCTAAGTTTTCAAATATGAGATCTCGGGTTATGTCTTTGTCACACCTTACCGGACAAGACAAACAGACAACTAATGTTTAACAAAATTTCCTCCGTTCCCTTACTCATCTGTTTGTTATTTGTTACTCGACTAGTGACAGTCCAAGAGAATACTGGAAACAGTAATATTACTTAAAGCAATAACAGTAGGGCGGCCAAGAGCAATTTGCACGTGCGGCAACCGTTGCTAAGGCTCGCGCATGAATATGCGTTCGAGCTAGCGTCGCCGTTACTAGGCACTTTTTGTCCGAAAGTTAGTCGCATGAAAAAGCTTATTTCAACGATATCGTGCGATGACAATAATTGATATTGACCGTGGTTATTTTCTGTAAGATTAAAGATTTCTTGAACAGATAAAAAGTACATCATTGTTATCGTCTATTTGGTGAAATCTGACTGACGAACTTACGATCTCTCCACTGCAATAAGATTTTTCAGACACCTGTCATGAAAAGATGTCATGATTACAGAAAAAATCGGAAAAACACATTTTTAATTTTTTCATATGTTGTAGAGAAATTATTCATAAACAACATACTCAAATTTCGTGAAATTCTATGAGGGACCATCTTTTTGTACCTAATTCTTCTAAACTGACCCCTCTCTTTTTTATCGTCAAAGTTTCGATACCGACGATCAGCTGATCGCCTCAATAATTGATTTCGTTTTCAAAGGGAATTTCCTGTGACTTCTACAAATAAGCTGGATGGTTTCAATCAGTATATGCTCATTTGAACTGTTGATTTGAAAAATAATGACTGCTTTCCTTTACATTCCACACCTTTGATAGCGTAATTTTCGAATTTCCTCTGATCACAAAAGAAACACCATTTTGCACTTGTAGCTCTACAGTACAACACTTTGCAAAGAATTTCTTCCACGTTTTGGATAATTTTCAACCATTCATTAGAAAATACGAATCATAATTACATTTTGTATGTCTAAACATGTAATAAATTAAGCACAAAAAAAACTTTTTATCTTTATTTAGATATCATTTATTTTCTTTAGCATAAATTTTCAAGTTATCTGATTTTTTTTTACATATATTTGATTCAGAAATGAAAAAGAATAGAAAACTGGACATTTACATTGTTCCTACTGATCATGTTTAATATGTATTTGAATTGACAGTTCACTATTTATCACTAAATTTGTTGTCTCCTACCCCCAGCCCAATGAAAGGAATGAATTTTCACTGCAAAATCTGTTTTTTCTCGATTCAGGCTGCAGATGATGATGCATTCACATGAAAGTCAAAATTCTGGAAACTGTAGTGTAGTGTAATGTTAATCCAACACTTTGAAATAAATACACTTCTTTGTTACACATAAATGCACTTTTCTTTCACATGACCATGGCATGAACCTGAAAACAAAATAAAAAGAATTGTTTAATATTGAAAAAGATATAAACAATGAATGAATGAATGAATGAATGAATGAATAATGAATGAATGAATGAATGAATTTTAAAGAAAATTAATTCCAATATGTTTTTAAACTAAATCAATACATACTGCATCTAAATGGATGAATTCAAATGAATGATTAATGCTTTAATTTCAAAATCAACGAATCTATCAATGCATTGTAATGTTTATATTTGAAGCGAATCATTCATTAATATAAATTTCTTTCAATTTGAAGAAGAACATATCCGAAACATTTTCTTTGACAATTTTGTCATAATTGCATAATTTCACTTATGTATAATTGTTACAGTGCGTTACTGTACCATAAACAGATAAATAATTTTACAGACATGTGCATTTTCTGTACAGTACTGTACACATTCAATTTACATAATAAGAATGTAAATGCTACAGTTGATACCTAAGGCTAATGTTAAGCTATATGTAGTATTGTACATTATACTTACGAAGAAGGAGGCGATTCTGGACTGGAATCATGAAAATAAATCCTTTGGCTTTGTTGTGAACTGCCTCTAAGTACTATGTACAAGGTAGATGAATTAAAGCTGTGAAAATAAATCAAAGGAACGGATAACAAAAACTGTACATCGATATTTTAAAGATATTATTAATCGGCAATGAATACAAATGTAAGTACAGACCAACGGAGAGAGAGAGAGAGAGAGAGAGAGAAAAGAGAGAGTCACAGAGAGAGAGAGAGAGAGAGAGAGAGAGAGAGAGAGAGAGAGAGAGAGAGAGAGAGAGAGAGAGAGAGGGAGAGAGAGAGAGAGAGAGACGCACCTGTATTTGAACAAGCTACATGTGTACAATACTGGCTACTGTTGAATTCTGTCATTATATGATGAAATTTGTTGAATGATCAATGACTGAATATGAGATTTCCTTTAATTTCACATTACAAAGTGAAACTCCCGATACTGAACAGTGCAGAGGTGTCAACAAACATTCCATGATGTAATGCACACAAGTGCGTCACGGCGATACCTTATGACATCAGTGCTATCACGGCACAGCTACACATCGTTGAATAAAATATACATGTATGATAGAAATCCTTTTCAAATCGTATATTTGATATTCTTCTATGAATACTTATTCTCTTTGTAAATTTATCACACTTTTTTCTTACAGTATTATTGCTTTTATCCATGAAACGAAGAAACACATCCACACGTAAACAACACGTGCCTTGACATGTGTACATGATTTATGCTAGTATGCGCATGTCGGGCAGGGTGCGAGATCAGCTGTTTTCGGAGGTCGATTTCTTCAAAATATGGAAAAACACATTTTTAATTTTTTGATATGTCAAAGATGCCGATGTGAATTTCACTTTTTAAAAAAATCATCCGAATCTGTGAGGGACCATTTTTTTGTACCTAATTCGTAGTTTCCAGAAATTTGATCATTTTTTCCGGGAAAACCGAGCCAAGTTTAATGATGGTTTTCTCCATGAAAAATTCAATTATCTCTCATCAACACTAATCTATCTTATAAATTTAATCTTTTTCATCAAAGAAGTTGATATATTGTCGTGTGAAAATCTAAACATTACGAGAAACGACTATTTCAAAGTGATGAAAATCCGGAAATTTTTTTTTTTTCGTTCGACGAGAAAGAGTGCGTCGCCGGTTTGCGGACTCACATTTTCCTGTTTACCCCGCACGTGCAAATCGCTCTTGGCCGCCCTACTGATAATACAGATTAAATTGGAGTTATCTTTCTTGGAAATTTATCTCTTTATATTACTGTAAGTAGTAATACTATTTAGATGGTCAGTTCGCTCTAATACCAGTGGATTCGGGGAGAAATGAGGGTGATTAGGAGTTGTATCTCATTCAAATGTACACTGAAAAATTATTGAGAACATTAGGAAATTTTTTTCCTTTTCATATTTGAAGAAAATGTTATTTCAGAAAGGAGAAAAAATGAAAAATAGGTACCAAATGGACATTATTTTCACTTTTCAGTAGAATTTTTTTTTCATATTTCATAAACTTGTTGTTGAGTGAAAGAATTGTATGATAGAAACTGTGCAAGTGCCTTTAAAACTTTCCTTTGTCTATATTACAGAAATATGTAATATAGGGTGACAACATTACTGTTTTCAATTATATCAGGGATTATTGTTAACAGTAATATTACAGTTTTAAGTAATATTACTATTTTTAGTATTCTCAGTGAGTATATTCACTCACTCCTGGACTGAGTGAATATATGTACTGTATTACTTGTGCAGTGATGTCTGTTGGAATCCCTTGGTCTCAGTTCTGTCCAGTAGAGAGCTTTGAGCACGTTCAAAACTTTCCACAGGATAGAACAGACCAAGTCGTCTATGACATGTCTGATACTCGTTCTGTCCTGTACACATCTGTTACATACATGTATTTAATAGCCATTTGAAAGGTGTTCATGATGGCTAGCCGGCATCTAGTGGTGTCTACTATACTTGAATCATAAATAAACATCTACCAGACATGAAACAATAAACGGGCAACTTCAGGAAACCAACAAACAAGTAACAGATGTCCAGTCATCTTCCATTTTGTCCGATTGCTACAAGTTGCATTTCTGTTTCATCCTTTACTCTATGTTACATGCATGCTGAAGTCCATTACTTTTTTGGTTTATCTCCAGTACTGTACAATACGTATCCATTCCATGCTATTTGCAAGAAACTCCAGCAAAAAAACTATACTTTTTGGCAGCTTTTTCGTCCATTGGATGTCTGTTTGCATTATCAGGTAAGGTGTGACACCACCATTCAGGATTGATATGCTAAATGAATACTAGATAAGAGGTTGAGAACTTTTCTATCATACCCCAGCTCCTGTAGTTTCTCAATCAGCTGACACTTCTGGTCCGGAGACATTCTGGCAAATATACTGCCTTTCACACACACCTGTCGTGGTAAAAATATGTACATTACGATACTGAAAAACTTCTATCAAAATAATCATTAATTCAATTTCAAAAATCAAGAATATTTTACTCAAATAGCTGATTTTCCAATAGATTCATAAGGTGGACAGACAACAGACATCACAAAATTTGGCGATATTTTCATTGTGACCTCAGAATAGAAAGCATGACAACGGATCAAGGTGCTTCAAGACAGTGCGATCAGATGTGACGTCACAATTGAAAATTTTGCCAAATGATGTGATGTCTGGTGTCTTTGTGTACAAAATCAAGGTTTAAAACGGTCATAGATATCTTCTGGAAAATGGACTATTGAGAAAGTACAAAATTAAAATGGGGGCAAAATTCACCCTTACACAGTACATGTATATACATGAAGAGTAGCTGTGCAATGTTGTGTAAACATGTACATGTAGGTACATACCCTGGGAATGTATTCTGGGAAGTGAGAGTGTAAAACTGCAAATGATTTACCACTAACGGCAAAATGAAAGTTGTTTGGTATACTGTATTCCTCCATCTGTACTATCGAGTCCTGTTGAAAATACATGTAAGACAAAAAGTCATTTTAAATGATGATTACGGTATGTTTGAATTTCAAATCAGATGCCTTATGTGTAGAATTCAAACAAACAATACAAAATATTCTACAGTTATGAAATTGTAGAATTCCAACTCAGCTACAAGATTAAATTATTCATTTCAGACTTGCTAAATACAGTGCACTAGCCATGTATATTGTTGTTTGGTGGATTTGAAATGTATAAGCAAAGACCTATCTTTATAAGAATGACCTATGTTTCAGATACATTGTATTTAACCCTTTGTTCAATTCTAATTCAGATACTAAATCTGTAGGTCACAAATACATGTACATGTACATGAAATTTATGTACAGGTATGTTACTGAAAGTGAATATATCTATGAATATTTTCAAAACCTTACTTACATGTACTTTTAGTTTTGGCCAATGTGCAACTTCTATGCTCTTATGAAACATGAATTAAATTATACCTATTTTGCACACTGTGGGTCTTTAAATATTGAAAAACACATTTTTAAATAAGCCTATGGTTTCAAGTTTTTTGAAAACCATTGAGTGGAATAAATGTTCTTTTTTCAAAAAAATGTTGAAGATCATACATCAGTTTCTGAGGAGTCAAGAAGGTCAGATGAATCCCCGGGTTCCTCTGCCTTTATCCACTCTATCTTAGCAGGGTTATGATTATCCGGGGGTGAGGCTTCTACGATCACAACACCGTCCTTCTTCGGAATAATCCCACAATTCCTGGCTACGCTAATAGCCGTCTTTATCATGTCTCCTACAAAATGAATGACACAATTATATGACGTAGAATGATTATTGAAAAAAAAAAAAATCAAAATTAGAGATGTACAAGTAAAACAATTACTTGTAACAAGTAACATAATGTACTTTTGCCTCTTAACACATTCCAGTGAAAAGCCTGTATGATATTGTGAATATCATTTCATGTACATGCACATACATGTAGAAATTCAATACAATGGCATGATCAGGTAGATAGACACATGACCCCCTCTTTATACATGACCATATACATGTACATGTATTTGTAGCTTCTTAGGCCACTCATTACGTCCATGTTATTAATTATGATTTATGTGTAATTATACTACATGAATAGTCAATGTCTCAAGGCCAAACCAAAGATCTTGTTATAAGGAATTTAAGGATTAACTTTAACAATTTTGCAATTTATTGAGATATAATATGGTTTGAGGCAGTGCACACTTTATAATCCGCGACCGTCATTTGGCGTGAAGATATTGACGTCACAATGAGTTTTACGTCACGTAAACGTCAGTTTGTACGGGAAATTAGTGCAACTTCAACTATCACACGATGGTATTTTTAGGTCGGAAGTAGTTTCGGCAAGCATTTGGGCATGTCCAATTTAGCAAACCATTTTATGGAGGTATAATATGCTTACAACAACCGATCAAAATCCTTGATACGAGTAAAATTAAATTATTTTAAAATATGTTCATAAGAACAAGTTCTGAGCATGGAAAATAGGAGAATGCTGTTTTATTCTGTCAATCTGCTTGTCTGTCTGTTGGTCCAAAACTTTATAATCTTACTGGGGCGTAAAAAGGCTGAATATAAACAAGATAAAATCTACATCAATACCTGTTACCATGACAGTCCTGATATTTGCCCTCATTAATTTATGTATCACAGGTTTGGTTTGGGGTTTTAGTTTGTTCTGTAAAATCATGAGTCCAAGGAAATTCATATCAAACTCCACTCGATCTCTGAAAATAGAAATAATTGGCAATAAATATTATACAATGTACATGAAAATTTCATACATAGGCTGATACTAACTTCAATCTATGATATTTTTTTTTACCTTGAATAAGGACAGAATCATCAAATACTTATTCCCCAGAGTTTTTATCACAAATACTGAGTATTACAATAAATAAGTCATACTTGTACAAATAGAATTATGGCAATTTCTTCAAAAATTGACAACAGAATGAGCTCAGTAATAATAGCAATTCTCTACATAGAAATACCTAGAAATTCTTTGAGCTTGATGCCAAAGAAGACTGGGATCAAGTTTCTTGTATGCAAGGGCAATAACTCTGAAACCTTGTATGGTATATCTGTGTAGAACATCATGGAATTCTTCAGGTACTGAAAAAACACACTAATAATTGTAATAATTGTATTGTATTTGCATATACATGTAAATAATTGTATTGTATTTACATGTAAATCAAGATAGATTAACCACTGTATACGTAGAATCTTTCACGATGTATTAACCTTCGCTACTTTTGCGGTCAGCTTCATACCGCGAAAGTTTGTCTCAGTGAACTTGAATACCGAACGCATAACTCAATACGAGCAGGGGCAGATCCGTGAATCTTCGTCCATGCGAAAAAATTTAGTTTTATAAAACCATAAAAGAAAGTACCAGTGAATGATTCTTCTTATACAGTACATGTAAATCAGACAGGATTCTACTTAACAACAACAACATTTGAAGGCTATGGTTAAAATGAAAGTTTTCACAAGCAGAGACCCTACAAAACGGAATTCTTGAGGCCAAATAAAAAGGTTCTGGTAATCTGGGAAGCGGAATTCAGTTTAACGAGGCTGTGTCTAATTAGAAAATGATGAACTTCTACCCAAGGTATTTTGACTAAATTCGGATCATATAATTGCAGTATTATAAAATTCATTTTATGGGAAAGAAAATAGAAGTTGACAGTTCAGCATTATGTAGGGGTCATCTCAAAGATAATGGCATCTTACAATGAGAACTTATGGAGTTTTACTGCAAAATAACGATTTTTCTCAATTTTTAATATTTCTGCGCAAGAGATTTTGATTAAATTCATGTTATTTATTTGTTACACTTCAAATATCATTTTAAGAAAAAGAAATTGAAATTTCACCGTCATCAAATTTTTCTAATTGTACTCAGCCTCGTTAAAAGCAAAAAAAAAAAAAAAAAAAAAATCATGCCTGATTAACCAAGTTCAAGAAAGTTAACACTGAGATAGATTCTGATCCAAGTATATGTTTTAAACAGTTCACAATACACTTCTAGGTTTGTGAAGTAATCCTCTGAATATACATGTAGCTTCAAATGCTACAAAAAATTTCTTACCACTGTCTGGAGTACAGAGTGAAGCCACTTTTTCTGGTGCTCCTTTACAGTAGAGTTCCATACCATCCTCACTCAGTGTCTTTGTGATCACACTCATTCTCTGCATGGAGGAGGAGAATGTAAACTGTCGAATTATTCCTACTTCCATTGGGGCCTGAAAAACATGGCAAATTGGTTCATTTTTTTTCAATTCAGAATTTTGTATTTGACAGGTACATGTTCATGTATAAGTTATAATACACTTTTTTTTTTAAATGTCATTTTCTTGTACTACATCTATTCAATTGATCTATATTCTTGAAATCACCAAGCTTGAACATCCTCGCAACAAACATTTGTGGAAATACGGATGACATTTCGTTTTTTTTTTTTGTGTCTTATGGTTTCATGATTAATTATTCTCATAAAAAAAAGCATGAAGTCACCAGCAATATTCTTCAATTTCTTTATTTTCATTTGCTAGATTGGAAATTTGTTTCTTCTCCAGTTTTGCTCGTACTATGTGAGACAGCCTATGCGAGACACATACATGTAAGTTGTCTCAAAGTCTCCAATTGACCAATGATAAGAAGAATCTTACTGTGACATCACTGTAACGTTGTCAGAGAACATGGCTACATATGGCATGAAACATTGTTTGAATTTACTTTTTACTTATGTTTCACGGAAGAAGAAATAGATTCTTTCACTTTCTACTGAGTGAGAAATAGAAATTTACACTTGTGATGGAAAATTTTTATCTTTTCCCTCGTTCCATTACGCTCTTACCTTATCCTCAGCAAACGTATCACGTGTACATGGTCTGACTACAGTCGGCATTATTGTGTCATATTTACTACTGTCTGCACCAGGCTCTTCCATTACCTATATGTTTGTAGTGATGACACATATTATAAAACATGTAAAAAGTTTAGAAAGTATATACATGTAAAAAATAGGCCACTTGCCGAAATTCAAAATGGCTGACAAAATGACGAAAAATGTCCGAGGTAGGCAATTTAAGCGCACTTTTTCATTGTCACGTCACTATAAAATTGTGTCTTGTAACAGTGACGTCATAATGGAAAACAAGGCCAAAAGATGTTGACTTGGACATTTTGTGCTTTCTAACAAGATCGGAAAATGGTATATTGAATCCCTTGAAATGCATCACATATCGACTATGTATCTTCAAAAGTTACCATACACATCTGACCTTTTGGCAAAGTCAGTTTTGTTACACAACCTTTGATTTGAAAAAAACAATTCTTCAATCATTTGAAAATCAAAAGACTAGAAAAATGCTGATAAATATAAGAATAGTAGAAACAATCCACTCTACCATGCAGTCAAACCTAAATGTACCTTCCCAAGATGTTTCTTGGAAAATCTGGGTTTTTATTTTTGTCATTTGGGACTAGGATTTTTCCATGGTTCTTATCCATAATAAAAGCACATGTAATTCTGATCATGGATATTACTGTACATGTAGATGTACATGTATTTCATTATTCTTACATAATATGTCATGTATACAGACCGAAAGACTTATTTCATGAAATTTTTTTTTACCCATTTTGTGGAGTTAAACATGATGAGGTCCAGAGGATCCCCTGAGATTTCCCCTTCTATAATCGTGAGAGAGTGGCATGTAGCCATACAAGTTAGGAACACTCCTCTATCCAAGTTTGATGGATCCGTCTGAACACCACAAAAACTGAAAATATCAAATATCAAAATATCAAAGTTACTGGTATATTTATAAAATCTGAAGATCTTATTCTCATTCAAGTATATTTTAAGTTAAAAAATTTAAATAATGAAAAAAAGATTTCAAAAGTGCAATCTAAATGAAGAATACAGTAGATATCAGTGTAAAGATCAACCTCCACAATTTAATGAATATTTCAAGTTTATTTTTTTTTCATTTCCATGAGTATTGCTTGCCTGACTGTTGTAACGTTGAATTTGAAACCATGAAATAATATACATGTACATGTACGTACTAGTATAATTTCAAATCATTAAATGACTCATGATTACGTGTAAATTTTAATCATTTATATTTACATGAACCAATTTGATATAGAGTTAGTATGACCTACAGGTACACATACCTTTTACTCTGTACAGGTAGAACACCAAACATGTCCAGACCATCTTCTGTTAATGTACCTGTCTATAATTAAATGATAAAAGTCAACATCATTTTACATAAATAGAACAAAAAGCCTGGTGTGGTCACTACAAAATTTTGATTCATCCTTTTGCAATGTCTTCTTTAACTTTTGTAAGAGAACAATAAAGCAAACAAATTCGTAGTTCACAACTGAATAATTTCAAATACATGTACAATAATTTTACTTACCTTGTCAAAGCAGAAGACATCAATGCGACCACAGAAGTTGATACGAGGAGGGCTGATACAGTAAATTCCCGTCTTTTTAAGTCGTGACTGAGCATATACAGTTCCCACTGTCATGGCGGCCGGTAGGGCAGGGGGTACGATAATCGTCACTATGTCTAACACTCTCAAAAGGATCTTTGTGGGATAGATCTAAAATTATATATTATTTTCAACTTTAAAAGATACATGTAGGGACGACTCGCCTTATTTGTCATGGAAATACATGCTTACATAATCATAACAGCAACTATGTTTTAGTGACTATTCCTCTCCAAATTACCCCTGCAACGATTTACATGTATCTACGTGATTGTTTAAATATGACATACATGAAGCAATGAATGATTGATTTTGGATCAAAGTAAGTTTATTTCAATATCATCATCATGTAAAATATGAATTTCAATATAACTGACCGGGAAAAAATACAAAATTTCGTGATGTCACAATGCTTTTACCTCGGACAAACAAGCTTCTAACCACGGTCAAACATCAAAATTGCATTGTGATGTCATGGAATTTCTCAAATTTTTTCCGTGTTCAGAAGGGTTAATTACATGTAGGTGACATATACATGTAACTTCTGCTTTAAGAACTACATGTATATCTAAAATGTCAATGAAATGAATGAAAATGTTGACATGTACATACCCCTTGCTTAACGTAGTTGATGACGCTATAAGTCATTCCTAAGGCTGCCATGCAGGCCAGGAATAGTATAAACTTCATGGCGTCCTGGTAGAACTTTATATCTAACGGCTTAGGGAATAGTATAGCCCTAACCAAGTCTCCCTTAGCAGTCCTAAAACCTGGTGTGAATTAAGAAGTCATAACTAAACTTGTACACTTTATGTACGTAATAAAACCTGTGTTTGTGAAATTCGAATGCCCCTGTTGGCATCTTTGTCAGTAAAACAGATCAAAAGTAGTATCACATTTGAGGTCAAGGTCACAAGGTCAAATTAAGTATCCATGGAAAGGTCTTGTCACAAGGAATGCACATGTGAAATATGAAAGCCCTATCACTTACCATTCAAAAGTTATGGCCAAGGTTAAAATTTTTCAAGAGTAAGTCAAACTCCAAGGTCAAGGTCACAAGGTCAAACATTTTGGTATCCATGGAAAGGTCTTGTCACAAGGAATACACATCTAAATATGAAAGCCATATCACTTACCTCTGGAAAGTTACGCCTAATGTTAAAGTTTTTCAAAAGTATTCAAACTCCAAGGTCAAGGTCACAAGGTCAAAAATATTGGTATCCATGGAAAGGTCTTGTCACAAGAAATACACATCTTAAATATGAAAGCCCTTTCACTTACCATTCGAAAGTTATGCCCAAGGTTAAAGTTTTTCAAAAGTATTCAGACTCCAAGGTCAAGGTCACAAGGTCAAAAATATTGGTATCCATGGAAAGGTCTTGTCACAAGGAATACACATCTTAAATATGAAAGCCCTTTCACTTACCATTCGAAAGTTATGCCCAAGCTTAAAGTTTTTCAAAAGTATTCAAACTCCAAGGTCAAGGTCACAAGGTCAAAAATATTGGAATCCATGGAAAGGTCTTGTCACAAGGAATACACATGTGAAATATGAAAGCCCTATCACTTACCATTCGAAAGTTATGCCCAAGGTTAAAGTTTTTCAAAAATAGGTCAAACTCCAAGGTCAAAGTCACAAGGTCAAAAATTTTGGTATCCATGGAAAAGTCTTGTCACAAGGAATGCACATGTGAAATATGAAAACCCTATCACTTACCATTCAAAAGTTATGCCCAAGGTTAAAGTTTTTCAAAAGTAGGTCAAACTCCAAGGTCAAGGTCACAAGGTAAAAAATTTTTGTATCCATGGAAAGGTCCTGTCACAAGGAATACACATGAGAAATATGAAAGCCCTATCACTTACCATTCAAAAGTTATGGCCAAGGTTAAAGTTTTTGCGGACAAACAGACAGACAAACCAAAAACTATATGTCCCCGAAGGGGCATAATAAAAAGAAATTAAAATAATCAGAGGGGTAACAGATTAAAAGAGAATTACCATTGAATATTACATTTAGTGTTCTGATCTACAAATACACTAAAACTGAATAACTTTTAAAATTAAGTTTTTCTTCAGTCTACAATACCTTTATGAATCAATTCTTACTATGGGTAAGAAAGCAAGAGCCTTGTCGCTCCAATGACAGAAGCCTGTCGATAGCAAACTTCTGCTCCATAACAGTGAGTACCTTTCAAACTTTAGAGCAGACAAGTTTCATCACTCTACTTGAAATACCCACCAGTTCTTACTACAACAGCCAACACCTTTGTGTTTCCATAGTAACGTGTCTGCAGCACCTTGGTACCGGAGAAAAGCGTGTGTCGTTTATGTGTATCCGGAGAGTAAATCTCGTCATCCTCCTGTGATGTTAGGGGGGTCTTTGTGACAGGAACGCTCTCTCCTGTAAAATATATTGAATCAATATGAGGTCTAGAGGTACATTTTTCTGCATGTATACACATTTATTTTTACAGAAGGGGTGATGACATTGTATACACTTTGATGTAGACTAGGAAAATCTGCAAAATTAACAACATACATGTACATGTACTACCGGTATATTGTAAACGTGGAAATTTTCGAGTGGGGGTAATTTTCACGTTATTCACGAATCAAGGAACTTCGCAAAAATTTTCCCCACGCGAAAATATCTCCACTGCATTCCTACAATGGGAAAGTCATTTTTATCGCAAACATTTCCCCCACTCGTAAACTCTTGATGTTATAATCGCGAAATTTTTGTAGAATTAATATTGATTTCTAGTAGTTTTTTTTTTAAATTTTGTAAAATACAACTGTTACAGCTGTTAATATACATTTGGAAAATTTTAATTTTCATAGCAAATCTATGGCATTGCTCATGTTTCATCATACAATTCATGTATACTTGCACGACATTCATGAACATGCATATCTAGGGTGTTATGTAAGAATTCAATATTTTGATAATTCAGGGTAGAAGGGGCAAAATTTTATGATCAGAAAACTTCTAACCCTATGGCAGATAAACCTGAACTTCTACCCAGGGTTTTTAATCATTCATTAAGACTGTACCTGTGAGCATACTCTCGTTAACGATGCACGTCCCTGACTTCAGCACTGCGTCACACGTCAGTAGACAGCCATGTTGAGGTATAACGATGACATCACCTGTTACAGATGGTCGTACATGTACTTACCTGTGAGCATACTCTCATTAACGATGCATGTCCCTGACTTCAGTACTGCGTCACACGTCAGTAGACAGCCATGTTGAGGTATAACGATAACATCACCAGGTACAAGATGGTCGTTAGGTATATCTACGTACTCTGCTTCTTCTCTACATACAGTCACCTTGATATCTTCTATTTTTACCATGTCATGCAATGTCTGACTTTGCTAGAGAAAAAAATTATGAAGGTGAATTCTATGCAGTTAGAAATATAATACCATATCATTCAGGATAGTCTATAGATTTTTCTAAATCTAGAATACAATCACAAATGTGCATTTTTTTATTACTCCCAAATTGAATGCCTTCAATTAATTCAACTTTCATGATTATCATACATGTATTTCCTTTATCATGAATGCTAATTAATTGATAAAGGCATAGAATCAGTACTTTCTACGCATGGTGACAAATTTCCTACTGCGAAACTATCAGCTTAGAATTTGCTGGCTGTACACTTAAAGCTTATGAAAATAACATACAAGTACAATGTAATAGACGATTTTCAAAATACCGCAGTTGACTTGTACTTTACACATCCTAAGACCTGACATGACAACATTTGACGTAACTTTTAACTGTGACGTCGTATTTGAATTATGACGTCACAATTAGAAATAACATAAAAGTAGTGATGTCGGGACTTGGAGTGTCTAAAATGCAAGTCTAACAGTAATATGAAGAAGGTCTATTGGTCTACTCATTTAATAAACTCACCCTTTTAGTTTCATACAAAGAAACGCCAACGGAGACCAGTGATATAAATAGAATACATCCTGCATATATATAATACTGATCTAATGACCATAGTATGATGCTGCACATCTGGAACACGTAAAATGGATTCATCACCTGTAAAATACATAAACATTTAGTATATGATGTATGTGTACATGTATATTGTTTGTATATTTATCTATAGACTTTAAGATTTGATGAGGTTTAAACTGAAACTTGATATCAGAACCTGACGGTATGAAATTGAAAATGCAAATTGAAGAGTTTGACACTGTTACATGTATGTTGTTGAAGAAGGGATGTACTTGAGTTATCCCTCTTTGTCCGCAATATACATCTACTAATACGGAAGATCGCAAATACTTCTAACCAAGACTATACGAATGTTCTTGCGCACTCTTCGATTGTTCTCCATTGTTATGACGTCATCAATTTACTTGGGCAGAAAAGGTGCCCAAGTTTTGAACAATAATTTAGGTAGGTGACTAAATGAAAAATCAGAACGGACATGCTGCACACGCTGCATTTGCGATCTTGCGTATCAAAAAGTTAATTCCTTCCTAACGAAATAGAATAAATTATGAAAATCTATATTTGTCGCACCTCTTCTATAAATAGTCTCCAATAGGATTTGACTTCCACGGTAATACTGTTTTCACCATACACTATTCTCCTGTAAAAACAAAAGAAAAATGTTAGATAACCTCTTATAGTAACATGTTTGTGTATATAATTTTTAACTGATACACAAAATCATGTATGTACATTCTATATGTGCATCCCTTATGTTGAAACATGCAGATTTCATTGGTCCATGTGCATAATCTTTTTTCTCATACAAAGGTCTTTTTTATGAATAAAGCCTGTGTTTGTGAAACACAAATGCCCCCGGTGGCATCTTTGTAAGTTTAACACCATTTTCAGTAGGTCAAAGGTCAAGGTCAAGAGTTAAAATTTTTTAGTATCAATGGAAAAGTCATGTCACAAGGAATACATATATGAAATATGAAAGCTCTATCACCTTCCATTCAAAAATTATGCCCAATGTTAAAGTTGTTCGGACAAACAGATGGACAGGCCAGAAAACTAAATGTCCCCGAATCTTTGATTACGGAGGCAGAAAAAATCATAAATACAGGAATGAAACAAATTTATACATACTTTTGAGACTGTTCCTTTTCTGTTAATCCATTATACTGTTCCTGTAACGTTACACACTTGGCATCCATTGATAAGTCCCTGTACATGTATATAGAACAAAATGTGATTATTCTAAAGGGCTAGTTTTGAGATTGAAATTGGTGTACCATCCAAATTCCTTTACCATGTAAGATCATATATGTATGTTTCTTCCCTTAAGAGGCAAAATTTCACCTCATTCCAGTATAGCATAATTCTGTAAAGACCCCTTAAAAAAAGAGCTTTTGAACATCCTGATCAACTTAGTAGAGAAGAAATACGTAAATATACAAAAATTTCCATTGTCTTAATACATGTAATAACAATTGTACATGTACATGTATAAAGTAAACTTTAAGGAACAGTACATGGAGAAGCTGGACATATTTTGTGTTGCTATGTTATGGCAATACAAAATTTGAACATCATGATAATTATACGTACGTGAGCCGTTTGAAGCTGCGGATGCCTCTGTCCCATATATATCTGACATGCTGATGATCAAAATAACGGAACTTTGGTATTTCTTGTTTCTATAAAACGGTAAATTCACGAACAGTTAGTTATGAGCATTGTTATCACAAGGTTTAATACATGAATTTGAGTTATCCTTCTTTGTCCGCAACACACTAAATGACTAATTAGCAAAAAACTTTCTATTACACCAAGACCTTAGCTCTTGAAAATAATAATTCTTATTATCTATACGAGTTGTTGTTAGTGGTATAGTACCATATCCATGTAACATGTTCTAGTAGACTAGAAAATTTTTCAAGTACATGTAACATGTACACGTTTGAAAATTGTTCATGGTACATGAGACTCTACAGGTTTTTGTACACGTAATCCCTCTTTACGATATATACACATGTATATATACGGAGTAACTTCCCATTTGGGACGGTATTTGACAAAAGTACATTAAGACGTAATCAAATTCCTATAGGAATGTCGTACATGTATTCAATTTGTTTCTCTGAATTTTACAATTGTTTCCATAGAATTTGATGACGTCACATTTAGAATACATGCATATCAGATACTGTCCAAGATGGGAAGTAACCTTGTACATTGTATATCAAAGTAATTTCCCATTTTGGACAGTGTCTGAAATGAGTACATTATGACATGACATCAAATATCTTATTTGCAGCATGTTTTCCCTAAATTTTACTCTGGTTTCCAGAGAATTTGATGAATGGCATCACAATATTAATTTACATCAGACATCGTCCAAGATGGGTAGTTACTGTGTTTATGAAACATGAATGCCCCCGGTGGCATCTTTGTTAGTATAAACTTCATTTTCTGGTAAGTATGTGAAGGTCAAGTTCAAAACTTTTGGTATCAATGGAAAGGTCTTGGAACAAGAAACAAACGTGAAATATAAAAGCCCTATCACTTACCATTCAAAAGTTATGCCCAATGTTAAAGTTTTTTAGGACAAAGAGACAAACAGACAGACAGGCCAAAAACTATATGCCCCGATCTGTGATTCCAGGGGCATAAAAAAGACAAACTTTCTATGATAACACAACTAACCTGACGTTTTGTAAGTTGAGTACGATCGTTAATCTCTGCCCCACTCTCTGACGACTCCTCAGAATCATAACCTGTGAAGTGTGATTCTACACTCCCTGGACTAAAAATAAAATAAATATCTATTACCATTTATCTAAGGAGAAGAATTTAAGTAAGCTTTTAAACTGTCTTTCAAATCCATTACGGTAACCAATAAATCTATACTGAAATAAACATAACCAAACAATGTATACTTTAACTGTCTTTTATTTGCGAGCATTTTATTTTTGTGATATTTCAGAGGTCCTTCAATTCGCAAATATAAAACGCCGCGAATATGTCCTTCCACATGTGTAGTAAGGTATGAACATACGATGTCACGAAAATAAAATGCCGTCAACCAGTCACTTCACTCGTGTTCGCAAACTTTAAGAAACGAATAAAAGACGGTTTACAGTAATTTGAAAGTGTGAAAATGCTAATTATTGCAAATTAAGATCTAGAAGGACTTGTGTCCCGTATTCCTGTAATCAACCACAGAAACTACATACATGTATTTTCAAAACTAAATGCTAATTTTTTTTACCAATACTTTATCTTTTACAAAATTCCATGCATACATACATGTACATGTATAATAACAAATTTCAATTTTTCTCTCAATTTGAATGAAAATTCTTCGCAAGAAATATAACTTACATTCTCTTAAAATGTTCTGCACCTAAATCAAATGTGTGATTATATTTCACATGTACAAGTTTATTGCTTAAAATAGACGCATAAGAATTAAGATTACTTACACTGAATCAGGGAACATTTCCTCTTGTATAAATGCCACTCCATATTGTTTAAAATTATCCTATAACAGAAGACATTTCTACAGTATAATACATAATGAATGTTGTGCATGACAGCATTGACACTTTAAATTTTTCATGGTACTGGTAAAGCAAGGAGTAACATAGACAGAACATTAACACACAATATTATTAATCATACACATTGTGCATGTTGTGAGATATTCGAAATTATTTTACAGTCAAACCTGTCTTAAAGTGACCATCTTTTTAGCTACTACTTGTTTAATACCACCTTTTTCATTCCTCCTGAGCGATTTTCCTATCAAATTAACCTGTACATAGCGACAACCTATCCAGCACGACAACGACCCTAATTTTCTTGTCCCTACAGAATACCAAACCTGTATATTACAACTTTTAGTGTTACATGTATTAGGGACTTAAACTACATAATATTTTACATTGAATCTCTTCATCAGTGTCTTTCATTATTAATCTTAAGTGATTTTATCTATACAATATGATGTATCAATAAATATATGAGGTAATATATGCAGTAATCTATTCAATTGTATTTCTCTTACACTATGGCAATTATTTTGGTCAAGGCCAGTTTAGTTTGAACCTGTATTCAGTAGTGATGGGAAATCGGTTCAGAATCATAATCGATAATCGGTTAGAATCGGTTGGTGTATCCGATGCAATTCTACCAATTATAATCGGTCATATTATTTTCCTAAATATTTCAATACTTTTACTATTTTTTATCCGATTAAAACATAAGTGTCAGCCATTACTGACCAACAAAGCAGCTCTGTGTGTTTTGATTATATGCGCTTATCGTAAAATCAAATTTAATCAAAGTAATCAAAGAACCTGCAGTTGTTTCATTTAAAAATAATGTATGATGAAAAGTATACAGAAACGTATCATTTTTTGCAGAGCGTGTGTGTAGAATGGGGGGGGGGGGGTCACATTTGCTTGCAAGTGCAGTACATGCATCTGTGAAAGCAAACAGTAACATCAAAATTCAGACAGAAACGCTCAATAAATCTCAATCAAATATTAAATCAGTTTAACTTAAAAATTGAAAATGATTGAATGTTTAACATCTTCAAATTCATTAGCATCATTTTAGAGCAGATAAATTTACAGAAAGGACCAGACATGCACGTTTAAGTAGAACATACTGTCACTGTCGGTACGTCGGAAATATGTAGTTCTTGGAGATTGTAATAACTTTTTTTTTACAAGATTTCTCTCTAATTTATCAGGGATCGCCTTATACTAAAACACTCATTTCCACAGTAAGAAAAATTTGACCATCAGACAGAAATTTCTCTGATCTTGGTCTCCCCCTTCCTTCATTTTCCCGCTATCGATTATTTTACTTTCAAATCGATTATCGAAATCGGATGACTTCAACACGCCGCTAATCGATTATCGGCCCATCACTAGTATTCAGTGACCACCTGTCTTATGTGACCTATTTTTTGTCAGCCCTTGCAAAGTCAAATAAGACAGGTCTGACTGCATATAAAGGCAGTTAAACTTCAAGACTTAATTGATTAATTTCCAAATGAAATGATTTGAAACAAAGACATTGGCATACTGTCAACATAAATCACAGTTAACTGAGAACCATGGTAAATTGTTCTTTTCTTTTTAATTATCTTTAAACACCACAGACATGTACAGTAAACTTCGTATATAACGAAGCCCAGGGGACCATTCGTCCAAATTCGTTATAGCCATATTTCGTTACATGCATTTTAATGCTAAATATGTTTCCTTGGTGTGGCCGTTCTAATGAATGAAAAGTTAAGACCAGTATTCAATAGCTATGTTTTGATTTATTAAGTAAGCATTCTTTACAATTGACATGCCGATAGAGTATTGAATGATTGGCAACCATTTTCTTAGGTGTATACAACACGTCTCCTAATAGGTAATTAGCGCGGGGACAAAAGACGGGGAGAGCAATTATATGATAATTAGTAATTATCAGTCCGCCAGGTGTGTTAATTGGGAATACCTGGAGGGCATTTCGTTACATCAGGTGAAAATAGTGAAGAAATTATGACCATGGGACCACGAGATGGCTTCGTAACAGCCGATAATTCGTTACATACAAATTCGTTACAGGGGTACAAAAATCAATGGAGGGTAATAGGACTTCTGCAGGGACTTTCTTTTTACTTCGTTACAAGCAGAATTTCGCTATAAACCTGTTCGCTATAGGTGAAGTTTACTGTATACAATACACAGACAAGGACATTTTTGTATATAACAAAGTACATACATGTATAAGAGTATATGTCGGTCGACCCTTGGTCCTAGTGAGGCTCGAACCAGCAACCTTTTGGTCACCTTTTGGTCACTGGCCCGACGCCCTAATCACTAGACCATGGCGCAGATCCATGGCAAATTGTTTCAGCTCTAACATGATAAAGTAAGTTATGCCCCACCTTAACACAAACATAGAAAATGAATTCACTCCGGGAAACAATCACTCATATATTTTCTTAAATTTCATACCAACTATCATTATATTTATAAAATAATGAAGATATACTAAATCTAAATCAGAATTTATTGATCTTGTAATTCATTATATAGAAAAGATAAAAGAGAAGATTTCTCTCTAGGTATGGAACTGAGTTTGTTGTTACCTGTAGAAGTACAGCATCGGCTTTATGCAGAGAACATCTCCGTCTACGTAAGTAACACTCTAGCTGGGGACGCCAGTATATCAGCAGTAGTACCGTCCCCAGGCTCAGGACTACCAGTAAGTAAAACAACACCTCTGTTAATGTGTCCTTCCTGTACCCATAACATTGCTGAAACAGAATACTTAAGATTCAAACATGTGATAAATCAATCTTTATTTCATGATTTAACTTAAAATAATAGGAGCTTGAAAAACAATTTTTGCTCATGAAGTTGAATTGCAGGCGACATAAAACTGTCTGATAGGGTGTTTGAATCATACATACTTACCATTAAATCAATATACTAGATGAAGCATCTTATATTTTGCGGTACCAGTATAAATTTCTACGAAGTTATAATGCTTTCATGTCAGATACTATTCTTAGTAACTCTGCATATTGAAAAGATGAAATAAATACTAGAGCTGCAATGAGTCAGGAACTTTTCTGTTCGATTTTGATTTTAAAGCCTCAATTCGAGTTTTTTCGATTCGAGTTATTTACGATAGAATTCTCCAAGATTATTTGATTTTTCCATGAATTTTTGACAAAATATGAAAATCCTACCTTACTTGTAAGTTTAACTACTCGAAATAAAATTGCATCAAACGAAATAGTGAATGTCACTGTGGATTTTTGTACATCTAGAAGTTGTTCACAGCTGGTTATAGTGCTTGTAATGTTAAATTTTGTCTTTATTGGACGCATTTGCATGCGTTAAGACTATTTAGTTCAATCGATTCTTTGACTTAGTATGTGATTCGCGATTCGAGTCAGAGGTAAGAATCGTGATTTTCGATGCATCGCTGTGAAAAATTGTAAGGCAAATTAAGGGGTCTTTTATCCTTTGACCATAATACACATGTACTTACTTGTTCTTCATCTGTTCCCAAGTTCAGTGTAATCTGGGACGGTGAGATCTGTCTGTACAAAATTTCACCTCCTGATGTCATTTTCTACCTGTAATCAAATTAACATTTTCAAAAATAGGATCTACCGGTAAATGTCAGTCTTTACAACAACTTTTTTCAGTCACTAGCCTGAAGATAAACTTTTTGGGTAGCCTCAGGTGTCGAGCTAATGAATTTTGGGAAAGACTGAAAAACCAGAAGTCTCTGACGAGACTGTAGCTCTCCTGGTTGTTTTGTTTTTTATTTACTCATTGACATGTGAATAAGATACATACACATAAATATCAATTTCTATTTTTCAAGACCATAGGGAGCAGGCATTCTAACAAATTAAAAGTAGCACAACAAAACAACATATCGAATAGACTGCAACTAGAATATCACTCATATAATTCATAATATCCAAGATAAAGTATTTAAAAAAAAGAATGCCACACCCATTTTCCAAGATCCCAGGATGGCAGGGACTGCTAGCTCAAATGAACTATCAATGACATAACAAAACTACAGTTCCATCTTATTGCATTAAGAGTTACAACAACTCTCATTCATTAATAGCTTTGAAGAGTTAAGAGAACAATTATATAGGAAAAATGACCACACCTATTTTCTAAGACCCTGGGGATCAGGGGCTCAAACAAACAAAATATCAGATGCACAACAAGAACACAGACCAAACATATTGCAAAAAGAATGAAGCCTCAACAATTATAGTGTCAGGAGTTGCGAGCACAACATTACAATCTACAAACAGTTATATACTAGGAGAAAATGACCACACCCATTTCCTAAGACCCTGGGGATCAGGGCTCAAACAAAATATTGGTGCACAACAAGACCACAGACCAATCATATTGCAAAAAGAATGAAGTTTAAATCATTTATAGTATCAGAGGAGTTGCGAGCATAGGATTACATAGACTTATATAGCAGAAAATGACCACACCCATTTTCTAAAACCCTGGGGTAAGGGGCTCAAACAAATATCAGGTGCACAACTAGAAACAGACCCATCATATTGCAAAAAGAATGAAGTTTCCATCATTTATAGAGTCAGAGGAGTTGCAAGCAAAAGATTACATAGATTTATATAGGAGAAAATGACCACACCCATTTTCTAAGACCCTGGGGGTCAGGGGCCCAAACAAAATATCAGGTGCACAACTAGAGTAAAGACCCATCATATTGCAATAAGAATGAAGTATCTATCATTTATAGTGTCAGAAGAGTTGCGAGCACAAGATTACACAGAGTTATATAGGAGAAAATGACCACACCCATTTTCTAAGACCCTGGGGGTCATGGGCTCAAACAAAATCTCTGGTGCACAACTACACCATAGACCCATCATATTGCAAAAAGAATGAAGTATCTATCATTTATAGTGTCAGAGGAGTTGCGAGCACAAGATTACATAGAGTTATATAGGAGAAAATGACCACACCCCCATTCTCTAAGACCCTGGGGGTCAGGGGCTCAAACAAAATCTCAGGTGCACAACTAGACTACAGACCCATCATATTGCAAAAAGAGTGAGGTCTCTATCATTTATACTGTCAGAGGAGTTGCGAGCACAAGATTACATAGAGTTATATAAGAGAAAATGACCACACCCATTTTCTGAGACCCTGAGGGTCAGGGGCTAAAACAAAATATCAGGTGCACAACTAGAGTAAAGACCCATCATATTGCAAAAAGAGTGAAGTCTCTATCATTTATAGTGTCAGAGGAGTTGCGAGCACAAGATTACATAGAGTTATATAGGAGAAAATGACCACACCCATTTTCTAAGGTCCTGGGGGCCAGGGGCTCAAACAAAATATCAGGTGCACAACTAGACCACAGACTCATCATATTGCAAAACGAATCATGTCTCTAGCATTTATAGTGTCAGAGGAGTTGCGAGCACAAGATTTCATAGATTTTCATGACCACGCCCATTTTCTAAGACCCTGGGGGTCAGGGGCTGAAACCAAATGTCAGGTGCACAACTAGACCACATATCAAGTAAGATGCAAAAAGAATTAGCTTTTTATCTCCTATGGTTTCAGAGGAGTTGCGAGCACAAGAATTGTTTACGGACGGACGGACGGACGGACGGACAGACGGACAGACGGACGGACGCCGGACGACGGGGTATCGCATAAGCTCGACTGGTCAGAGACCAGTAGAGCTAATGACAAAAATTTGAGAGATTTTATAATATTTAAGCACCTAAAAGATAATAGTTTTTGTTGCACCGTGTATGTTGTAGACAGTAAACAGCACCTTTCCAGACAGTGCAATATTTGTGAAGCAATTTTATATACAAAGTTTGAAGGAGAACTTCAGTATTTCACCTATTTACAATTCTAAATTAAAAAAATTGTCAAGGAGACCTTCCCCTAAGACCCTCTTACATGTACCTTATATGAATTTTGTTTACTGAGGATTACATTGTAAAATTCTTTTACTTCTCTCCTTAGAAACAAATTAAATAATTGCTTAAAAATGAAGTAATCTTTTTGAGTTTTGAGTAAAAATTAAGAATTTCTATTGATAAAATACTTGCAAACATTATTAATATGCACATCACTTAATTGTTATAAAAATAATTTCTTGCTCCAACTTTGTGAGAAAAAAAATGTTTGCTCCGGTCCTGGCAAAAAAAATTATCTTGCTCAGAGAAAAAACCCAAGCTCCCCCCCCTCCCCTGAATATCAAATGGACCATGACTTCAGACATGGGCTACATTTGTGCTATATAAAGAGATGGTGGTCAAGGTCGATAAAAAATCCCCCTATACATGGTATAGTCGATAAAATAATAAACAAGACACACCAGGCACTAGGCAAGGTAAAACATAAAGATGCCAATAATTGTCTGCAACGCTCTACCAGTATACTGAACTACTGCCCGCGCAGCTCACTTCAGAAATCAGAAAATTGAAGTTTTCTATACTTTGTCGGAGTATTTTGCGATTGAAATTTACACAGGGGGATAGATGTCAAACTCTCATAACTAACGGTGTATGATATATGTACCTACGACTAATACTGTGCTCACAGTAAAAGAAAATAATTTTAGATAAGGAGTTTTCTATTGTAATTTCAGCGCGACATGGCCGATGTTTAACACTGAGTCTATGGAGAACATCAACGACATCACGCTTAAATCTTCCCATTTAAAATCATTTTCTTTCAATGTGAGCATAGTGTTGGTCGTACAGACATATATCATATACAGTTAGTTATGAGAGTTTGAGATCTATCCCCCTATATAAATATTAATCGGATATTATATCGGAATTTTTCTTAATTTTCTTCAATTCGGTATTTGGAAAAGATGCTACTTCAGATTAATAAACATAGAATTGAAAATCGATCGATAATACACATCCAAATTCTCGATCGTTCGGTTACTGCTTTAGCAAAGTTGTGAAATTGAGGAATCTTGTGGTAAAAAGATCGACGAAAAAGATGACGAAAGTCCAAAATTTTTAAGTAACTATTCCAAAAATATTTGAGACATGCTTGCCATTATTTGTTTCAGGTCTCAATTTAACTGAGGCAAAAAAAAAAAAAAAAATATGATAAATTAATATCTGAACTGATAGTGTTTTGCTGGTGAAAACTTTTATCAAAGTTGATAAACAACAACAGTAATATTTTGATAAAAGTTTTCACCAGCAAAACACTATCAGTTCAGATATTAATTTTAATGATTTATCATATTTTTTTTTTTTTTTTTTTTTTTGCCTCAGTTACATACCGGGCTATTATTTTCAAGTTTGTAGACTTCAATTTTCATCTCCACGATTGGCTTGCTTTAAATTTTAAAAATTCTTCAGGGGGAGCATGCCCCCTAACCCCCTAGGAAGCTCGCGCCTTTGGCGCTCGGCTTGCGACTATGCTGCTGGACTGCCTATACTTTTTCCATGTTTAGGACAAAATAGCCTATACTTTTTTGATGCTCTCGGCCAAGTGTCCTATAAGCTTCTGAAAACAGTCTGAATCACTGCTATATGTTGCGTATAGACAAAAATTTAATTAAAGAAGCTCCTCAGTTTCCATTGAATTTGAAATTGTCCGCGCAGCTCACTTCAGAAATCGGAAAATTGGAGTTTTCTCTACTTTGTTTGCATAATTTCCGATTTAAATTTACATAGGGAGATAGATCTTGAAGTCTCATAACTATCAATGTATGAAATATTTCTGTACGACTAATACTATGCTAATAGTGAAAGAAAATAAATTTAGGTGGGGGAGATTTCTATGTTAATTTGGCGTGACGTCGTCGACGTTCTTCATAGATTCATAGACTCAGTGTTAAACATCGATGACGTCGCGATAAAATTAACATAGAAAACTCTCTATCTAAAAATATTTTCTTTCCCTGTTAGCATAGTATTGGTCGCACAGACATATATCATACACCGTTAGTTATGAGAGTTCGAGATCTATCCCCTTATATAAATTTTAATCGCAAAAATTGCCGACAAAGTAGAGAAAACTTCAATTTTCCGATTTCTGAAGTGAGCTGCGCGGACAGTTCTGGTCGAGCAGATATTTCCGAACAGAAGGTATTTCCGAACGATTCGCTAGTTCGGTTACTTGGAGTTACTTTTTCACAATATTGGTGATACAGACTTTTAGATATTCAGAAAAATAAGCGACATGCAAAAGGAAATCTCAAAATAACTTTATATAGTATACTTTTAACGTTGTTTCTCCTGCTGTTTGTGACTTTTGTCTGTTTGGGAGCTGGGGAAAGTGACGTCATTGTGTTGAGAAGATATCTTGACTTAGTTTCGGAGTAATCTATTTTCCAAAAATCTATTCTTGTCAACTGATCGACGAAAACCTGCATTTAGAGGGACACAGAGCAGGATATTCACGAAAAAGTGTATAAATTTCATGTGTTAGAATACCAAAATCATTGGAAATAAGTAAGAAATAAACGTACCTCATCATGGTTCAGAAAGACGCTTTAGAAATAAGTTTTGTAAAAGTTTTATGATATATGTTGACATAGAATTCTTCAATAAGGATAAAAGGATAAAATAACAAAGTTTTGAAACATTTGATTTAGATTTGACCCTAGGAGGGACAAAAATGCAAATCGTCAGAAATACCTTTAGTAACTTCCGTAAAATGGCCGTTAAAAAGGGATGTTGAAATACACTCAAATCAGCATTTATCATGTTTATAGGTTGATTTTCAAAATTATTTTTACATAGGCATTTGTATGAAGGGTGGAGCATTATTTGTTCCGAGTTTCATGGTGATTGGACGTATAGAAACCGAGTTATTGACGAAAAACCGCAAAAAACGTTCGGAATCATCTGCTCGACCAGTACAGTACATATCCGAGTGAATATTTTACTATATTTTTATTGCATCTATTTGCACCAAATATTGTTATTATTGCCTTGGTGGAGGGCATTATTGGGAGATAGTGTTTTATGCTACACAAGAATGTTTCTTATTTAGTTTTAGTCTCACAAATTTTATATACATGTATATCCGAAAAACTTGTACTAAAACAATGTGCAAATAATATTATAACCTTCATATATGCTCTTTTAAACCCCCTCAGCTATGCCAGTCTAAGACTTCTTAAATAAAATTGCATAGGCTCTTTTTAAATGAATTACAACTCCCTACCTCTTATTTAACTTTTAAAACCCTTTTAAAACTATTTTAAAACGGGTGCTCCTTAGTCAAAGGAGGGAATTACCATAAACAGTAACAGTGGACAATCTAACACTTCTGTCTGACATCAAACATCCAGAGGTAACAGAGCAGTTTTCATTTACGATTTTTCTTACATGTAGAAAAACTATCTTCCCATGTTTCAGTATCTTTGAACTTGTTTTAAAGTTTTTAACTGTCGGCGAGTTGTCAAAAAGTCAGGACGGAAATGAAAACAAATACTAGTTAATGAACCAAACTGTTATTTCTTCTTCCGGAAACACTCCGCGACGATTAACGGAATAAACCGTAGGCTGAAACTTTGGTACTAATTTACAATATCATTAACTTGAAGTTTTTAAACAAGATGCTTTATTCAAACAAACAAACAAACCGAAATGACCCAGACAATGCACTACTCTCATAGTTTTCTTTCTTCCTGTTTATTTATTTATTTATTTACAACACAGTCGTTTCTGAAGAAGGCCGTTGGCCGAAGCGTACGGAAAAAATATAGATCTAGTGTTATTTATTTATTTCATTTTGATTGATTGATTGTTTTTCAAATTTAGTTTTCGATCTTTTTTAGGTTCAAAAAGATGTCATTTCAACAGGCGAGCGATAAACACTATTGTAAAAAGTTTTCCCTTTTCGTTAGAATTTTACCAATCAAAATGAAGGAAGATGTGCGTATTTCTTGGCGGATTTAGCTTGAAAGCGGGGAGGACTAGGAAACGTTCCAGGGGGGGGGGGGGGGGGGGTTTGGACAGCCTATGATTTTGAATAAAATTGCATGTACATATATATGCAAGAAACACTGATGAAAATCTGCATATTTTGACCAATTTCAGGTGAAGGGGTGGGTGGGGGCAGCCTGATCCCCCTACCGCACTCGCGGGATATTCATTAAACATGTTCATGTTTCCCGGCTTTCAAAATATGTGCGTAGTATACTATCTGATATGTATATACATCATTCATTTTTTAAACCAACCCCCCCCCCACCTTCCCACTTATGGAGTTCCTAAACATTTTCTCGTGACCTCTTGAAAATATATCATTATCTTTTAGGCCCCAGCTTAAACAAAGATTGGCAATGATGCATTTTTGAGATTATCCAGTTTTTTTACTTTTTTTAATCTAAGCCAATGTACCATGGTATAGTCACATGTTTACAACCTTGACAATTGACCCATTTTTCAGAAATTTTATTTCGATGCAGTTAATTAGTTCATTTTTAAAAATAATTCATGCATACACCTTAATTACAGCACAAAGTGGGAAGTTCAATAATTATAACGACTGTTAATTTCTGTTCAGGACTCACGCAGTTCTAAAGGGGGAAAACTCACATAAAAAATCCACGATATACGACCCCATCCCCCCCTAAAAACCCATGTATATTGATATCTTAATTTAAAACGTAAGACATGAATGGAGCCCCATGTAACTTACCTTAGAAATGATTTAGCTATTAAAAAAGATATACAAATGTGAACTCCCGCATCAAAAATTAAACATCTCAAAAATTCACTGCGATACTAGTAAATGAACTTAGTAGTTACATAACTTTACTTTACAAATCAATTTATGTAAACATTTTACCAATATTGTTAAACTTGAGAGAAATCAATGCATACATAAATAAAAGATCTAGAATTCTGCAGAATGTTTATACATGTTATAATAATAAAGATATGAACTGCTACATACAAATTAATTGATATTTACGAACGTTATTGTTAGTTAGTATACGTACGTCTTTCATCTGTGGAGCACAGCACTTGATTTGAACACGCTTTTGAAAAAAAATGTATACATGTATATATACATGTAAGCTGTCGCCAGCAATTAAAAGAAAACTGCATCAATACATGTTCATTGTTGTTGAAAGACGCAAATTTATTATATTAACTCTACTATACGCTAAGAAAAAAAAAGCGTATGACAATTAATTAAGAAACCTTTTTTTGTCAATATTGATCACCCTGACCAAGATAAAATTAAGCGTGTACGTAATGCATATGAAGATTTTAATCCTACATAATAATAAAACTTCCCTGTAAAAAGTGATAATACGGATGGACTTCTATCATGTCAATAATAAATGTAGATAGTGCAGTTTCTTATGTATGTCCTGCATTGATACTGTGAGGATTTTTTCTATAGTATAGAAAATGGCGTGGAGGAAGATGGGGAGGGGGTGGGGTGAACTGGGTGATCTAAACTTACTTATGCGGCGATCCAAACTTACATCATATAGATCAGTACATACCACCTATTTTAATAAATGACATGCAGTTTGTTTTTAAAGAAATTCTAAGCTATATATATATATTGGTCTAAGATATTCCTGCATGTTAATCATACGTCAACTAATATTAGAGGAGGCATACTAAGGAGGGTCTTTAACTCCCTCCTCCAAACCCGGCCACTCTTACATAGCCTGCAGGCGCTTTAGATATTTCAAAAATAAATATAGAAAAAAGGTAATATGATCAAAAATTCGAATAGATAAGTAATACTAAATGCTAATGAACAAGATAGAATTACTGATATATATCGCATGCACATAAAAGGAGGTACATTTTTTTTCTTTCAGTTATGGATCGATTGACTACAACTGAGATCATGTACATGTAGTAAATGATTCAGTATAATAATTAACATGATCATAGATTGCAGGGAAGCCCCTGCGAACTCAATTGTCGGGATACAATTGCCAGTGAAATTATAGGAGCTAATAGGGATTAAAGTTAGAAATGGAACGGGGGAGGAGTGGGTGTCCAAATTGTGATAAAAAAAATAACAAAAACGGTCAAAAATCAGTTTTGCGCGGGGGGGGGGGGGGGGGGGGGGGGGGGGCACTGATCCCGTACGCGTATTCCAACAAAAACTACGCTCGCAAGTGACTTTTTTTCAAGTTTCAATAGGGATCATGGCCTGAGCTAGCACACCCACCCTACCCATGCAGGCCTCTTGGCTACGCGCATGACTCCGTCTCGTATATCATATATACTAGTACTATACACGGTTTAAACTATTCCTATCATACAATCCTAAAAGTTGCTTGAAATCTTAGAACTGCCACTTCTTTGTATCCCATAATTATTGAGCCGAGCGGCTATGTGCGTCGCCGCGCTACCGACAAAAAATGCATATACATTTACACAAAATCCGCGAAGATATTCGCAGGCCGTGACGGAATTTAACCTCGAGGCGGCCTCTTATCGGTATGCGCGAGTTTGCGAGTTGCGGCCCTTAGCGCATTACACGTACAGGATGTGATTCGCAAGGGGAAGCGATTTCACACACAGACATTCCGTCGGCGAAAAGTTCTGCACACAACGAGGAAATTAATGATACATCGAAGGTAAGTCGTTTTGTAAACTATCTATTAACCTTGCGGACTGTAAATACTGATAGAAATAGCTTATTTCAACCGACGATTGCGTTTTAAACGCGACTGTCTCATCGCCTGCCTAAATCCGATATATCAACCAAGGCCACGGGCACGGACTAGTAAGTTGATGTGTCTATTTTTAGAATTCTTTAACAACGGGTTTAAAACTTTGCGCCAACGTTTCATCGAACATTTGAGTTGTAGATTGATCGGGAATTAATATTTCGTATGAAGCTGATAACGGGAAGATGGGCTAGTAGAACATTGGCGCTGTTGTAATGGCGGAATATTCAGTACACATTATCGACGGTGGCCGGCTACACGGAAGTGTTGGACATTTGGCTGCAAGGCGCACGCGTCGTTTCGCGCTGTGACGAATGTAAACAGTGAGGCCCCCGAGGGGATGCATGCATGTTTGTCGTCAATATTTATGTAATTATTTCCGAAAATTTTTGTTGCATACAGTATAGATATTAATTTGAATATCTTAGCTTTGCTATCATTGGAATGTTACGACAAAAATATGACTATATGTGTGACAATCGGTAGAGCGGCATAGCCGGGCCAAATCAAAGCACACGTGCCGTGGGAGACCGGATACGGAGGAACATGCCATGGGCAATATGGGGTGGATCCAGTTTTATTCTTAGTGCAGTTTTACCTTTTCTTTGAACTGTAATAATATATATGTATTAACAGTTGACAGGTAGATCCATGCCAGTTAATGTTGATAATAATGGCATGCTATTTTGCACATAAAAAAAGGGGGGGGGGGGGAGCCGGGAGAGGTTAAACTGATGTCAAGCATAATTGGAAAATGAAGGGAATTTCATACTGAATCATATGTATAATTTATGCAAAAGCTTATCAATACATGCATACAGATTGCTCTCACTTAAATTTAAGGAGCAGATCCAGCGTTTTTTCAAGGGTCGGGTAAATTTCCACAAAAATAATATCACAAATTTTAAAGGTAGACATTGCATGGTTAAAACCATTTATCATGCCTCAGACAAAAATGTTGGAATCTGATTGGTCAGATCATGGTCACATGACGCCGTGAAAAAAGCCATATCAGGCTTGTAAATCCATATCGGGCGAGTAGTGTATAATGACGTCGTGAATTGTATGACACTGAGACCCCCACACATACAGTTAGAGGTCTTCGACGTGATAAATTCGTTACACGGTTTGTTAGTGACCTGATACGGAAAAATACATGGTGTGAAAAGAAAACACCATGTATTTTTCCGTATCAGGTCACTAACAAACCGTGTAACTAATAGTACCACCCCGGCCTTCTTCTAGGAGATTGGGGGGGGGGGGGGGGGGCAGGTTTTAATTGGACTCTCACAAAGAATGCTGGAAAATTTTACAACTATTACCTGTCAACTCTCCCTCTTTTGGAGGGAGACTATCTCTTTTTGACCTGATCTCCCTCTTTGGCATAATCCTCCCTCATGGGAGACTAAAATCTCCCCCTTTTTGGTCCAATCTCCCTCTTTTGGCATATTTACCAAAGAAAATCACTCTAAATATAGCAACATTCAGAGCATTTCATGAGAAATTGCATGACAAAATGTATAGAATGCAATAAACTATTAATACATGTATGTTTCATGGTTTATAAATGTGTTTGCATTGAAATGTCAGCACAATGAAATTATTTGAAAATTGGTTTTGCACAAAATGTCATGATTCATTAGAAATGTAACAAAATGGATTCACGCACAATCTCCCTCTTTTTCAAGTGCCAAGGAGAGAAATCTTCCCAATTTCAGCAAAATGTCACAAATTGAGTGATGGATCAATGGGGATGCACGAGGCATATACACCCCATAGATTTTCATTAGGAATCATAAAAATATCATGACTCCATAACTTTGTAACAATTTAGAACCAAAATTATTAAATATTTTCAATATAGTAAACATTTATTTTAATGTGTTCCTTCAAAATTCAAATCCCGAATCTACATTTGATTTTCATCTTCTGAACCACCCCTACTAACTTGAGTTGACTGCCACTGGTTTTGTTCATTGATGAATATTAAATGTGGAAAAAAGAACTACTTAGAAAGTTTAGATATGCAAGATTTTCTGTTTTAAGCATCTTCTCTTTGTAGACAGAGAGACAACTCTTATTTCTTAATGTGGAAATAATGACTTTGATTATTTTTTCTAAGGCCCATTGACAAAAATGATATTTTATGGTTGCTTTCAAGTAGATCTACTTTAAAAAAAATGGTTTCAATTTCAAGAAAAGAAAATTGAAATTTTCAGTGAATATAATCCTGCAAAATTATGTCACAATTTTCATTGTGAAATCATATCAGATTTTATACTTTTTTGTCCAGTTACTTTTCTCTAAAGTTTTATGTAATTCTTGTCATAATGTAGAAAAACTTAATCAGTAATAGGTGATTTTCCAATAGATTCATTGGGCGGACAGACATAACAAAATTTGGTGATATTTTCATTGTGACGTTAAAATAGAAAACATGATAACGCAAAAAAGGCAGTGCGATCAAATATGACGTCACAATTCAAAATGGTGCCAAGTGATGTGATGTCTGGTGTCTGTGCAGATGAAATCAAGGTTTTAAACGGTCATAAATATTTTCTGGAAAATGGATTATTTTATTCTACATATGTATTTTCAGCTAGGTACTAGTGACTGGTACAAACTGAAGCAATGACACTGATGTTGATATTACGAGGACCATGCAGCTCTTTACACAGTAGGGGATCCAGACAAATTCTGAATTAGAAAGCATACCCATTGATTTGGACTTAGCTGCACAGCACTGCAGTGTATCCATAGTAACTATCAGAATCAGTAAAACCACTTGTATTTTTTCTAACCTTTCTGTACTATAAACATGGAAATTTTCGCGTTGGGGAAATTTTTCTTGCTTTTCACAAATCTAGTGACTTCACAAAAATTTCCCCAGGTGAAAATATCCCCGCTGTATTGTTACAATGATACAGACATTTTTATCACGAACAATTCCCTCACGCACAATGTCTTGATGTTATAATTGTGAAATCTTCCCCCAGCGAAAATAACCACGTTTACAGTATTAGAATTATTTATAAGATGTTCTATCACGTGCCAATTTAAGGCAAGGGTAGTTGTGGACCCCCCTTTTTTTGTCAAAATACTCAATTTTCAGAAAATTGGCTGAGCCTTATAATTTTATGATTTGACATCAGCCCAAAGTTCACATAGAATAATATGCAAATGACTCAAAATTAGTTTTGACAAATTCCAAGGATGCAGACTGCAGTGACCAAGATCACTCTTATCATGATTATTTTCTCTAGGTTTTTGCCTTGTAGGAATTTGACACTTAGTGTAAATGTAATTACTCAACAGTAGCGTAACAATATTTTAAAAGAAAATGAATCTAAATGGTATTTTTAGGTTTCGCCCTGAAGGCCTTAATATTTGCTAAAATTGGCGAAAGTGAAAATAAGATTTTGACAAACATTGAAAATATGAAATTGTAAACTTTGAAAATACGAAATTGTGCACAATTTTAATAAGAGAGCATGAATGTTTTATGTTGAATTTTCTTTTGTTCATTGATATATAGGACTGTTTGAGAATTACTGTTTGACACCTGTCAAGTGACCTCATGTCAAGAACTCAGCTGAAAAACAAATTGGAGACAATTGCTGATTGATCCAGACATTTATTTGACAACCCAAAGAACTTATGGTAAGTTGGATCATGAAAATTACAAATTATATTTGAAGTATTTTGAAATGTTCTCATGTTTTTAAGATACTCCTTTTGAAGGAGTCTCTTACTGTATTCGCGATTCTCATGTCGTTTCGAGGTACCGTCTCTTCCGGTGCGCAGCGAGAAATAGTTCCAGATTGTGTCAGCAGTTTCTCGACATCAAAACTTGCGTGTGGAAAATTTATATCAGAATCGATTGTTTTGATAGAATGATAGAATTAATATAAAATTAGTTGAGATTTTCAAGATGAAATTTGATCTTTTTGAATTGTTATCGATTTGGGACTACTTTACATCTGCGCTCTATCGATGCTCCGCCCACCGTTTGACATTTAATGATTATCTTTCATGCGCGCACGTTCTGTGATTAGCTTGCAAGGTAAATATTTATTGATACGCAACAATTCTGAATTTTTCAATGCGTATTATATTGTAATGCCGACACCGTACTGCTATGTTCTCATCAGATACTAAAACAACGTCTGACTCAACAACTCTAAGCCTCGCCTTTTACCAATTCGGGTCAGCTGTCAATCATTATCTCACGGACTTCAGAAGTATGGATATTTCATAGCTATTTGAATTTGATGAGTATCATCGCTATTTTGTAAAAGATATGTTTATTTTTTCAATTCAGGACAATCACATGTTTATCAATACGTTATTGTTTACAAGGTAGAAAGTAGACAGAGAAAAACAATTTTAGAATGATTATGAGTACAGATTTTTGGCCCCCAACGACTAACTTCAATCAACATCGGAATTATGCATTTTCACCGTCAAAAGAAACCGGCCTTTATCGAAAAATAAAATGAATTTGTTTTCTCTCTCTCTCTCTCTCTCTCTCTCTCTCTCTGATATAGATATAGGCAAACGATTTTTACTGTCCCGCGAGTACTAAACAAAAGTTCAATCAGTTGACTCTTTTGAATATAACGACATTTGCCACTAATTTAGATACCAGTAGTTGATTATTTTATGAAATGTTCATGTGTTCATTAATCAGTTTCTTTTTTCAAATTATTTTACAAGTGTTCTTTCTTTCAAACAAACGCATTAACCAAATATAGTCTCAAGTAAAGATTCAATATTTCAATAAGAATAAACAACTCCTTTCCGTAGCTCTTAAAACTATAAATATGGCTTCTTGTATAGTACATTGCCTATGAAGTTATGTGATCGGAAAAAATAATAGTCATTTACGATTAGATTTTCAGATAAACAACCAAAGACATCCGATATAATGCCAAAAAAAAAAAAAAAAAAATACTAGCGCCTTGTTCTGGTATTTCAAACGGTTCTAAACAGGTCCGCAAAAAAAATCGATTTATCAAGGACGCGTATCCAGACAAAGATGAATCATGTAAAAAAAATAAGGCATATAAAGTTCATGGGCGGATCCAGGATTTTTTTCAGGGATGGTCCTAAAGTCCGATTTTTTTTAAGAGCAAAAATGAAATATGTACACTCATAGAAAAAATTAATCCAGGGGTCGTCTGGAACCCCCCCCCTTCTGGATCCACACTTACACATCAAATCGCATAAAGGGCAAAGCCATTTTGTTTTTGTTGTTTTTTTTTTTTTCGGTGTTCAAAGAGAATCATGTAATTGTCGGCTAAACATCGTCATGAATATTAGGCCGATTTATCACTGCACGCTATAATATTTTCCGCTGACGAGACGTTTTTTCTGATAAAAATACCCGCCGCGCCTCATGTTCTGGGTAACAGTCGATCGCTGAAGATAATGTATCTGTTTATCAATCTAAAGGGAAAAAATTCTTTAAAACACTTAAATATTTCAGTAATCACACCTGGGTCCAGTATTGAAAGCGCGACGTTACGCATAATTTTACGATAACGGCTATTAAATCAGAGAGTATACATTAGGGTATACGTTTTATGTGTCATGCTGTCATTCTTGACTGTATTATATTATGTTTATTATATCAATATTGTAGGGAGAGGGCACTCAATAATGTTGTAAAAAATTAACACCTGATCCCATTTCATTGAGTTGGAAATGAAATATGTTCAAACAAATCAAGCCCAAAAAAGGTTTTTTTTTTGTTGCAGGAAATTGGCGTTTCATGACTCCTTTTACATGCGAATTCATTTATACGGCAATGGCGGAATGGCTGACGGTCTATTGAAATTTAGACTGTGTGCACGTGACGAGATTTACGTTCTCTGATTGGTTCGAACTAGTCCGTGGCAAAATAAAAATGAATGTCTAGACTTTATTCACGCATTGTAAATATTTTTTAACGAAACTGTAAAACAATTGTACCCGTTGACAGCTCGGGCATGTGCCGCTGAGATATTAAAAGGCCGGCCTGTTCGCATGGGCATATACTTCTGATAAAATAAGTTTGTATACTTCTCTTTTTCGGTCTCTTTATATATACGTGAAATGGTAATTATGTAAACACTCTTTTAAAAGAATTAATTGTTATATTTCCGAATCTATTGAGATCATAAATGACGTTCAGGATGAGCGCTGACAACTGCTGAGAAATGTAAGCTATAAAACTGGGAAGTGATTTAATGCGAACCTACATCTTTCGACTTTTAATGCAATGAAATTCCGCTCTTCGGGAGATGTATCGAATTTAGACGAACTCAACGGACCTACCCGGAAAAAAAAACGACGAGTCTTTATTGCATGCAAAATTTAATGCTTATACGTTACGAGACACGGGATTACGAGACTAGATTAGGTACATGACAACATTTTATTGATAAGTCAGAAAAAATGTCTCGGAATGTGTCTCGGAATTTTTCAATTTTTGTCCCAGAATTCTTTCATTGTCCCAGATTTTTTCATAAGTATGAACACTTTACATGTGCATATATCGTGTAACCAAATATTACAAATTAACACTTACAGTGAAATAAGATGTTACAGCAGATTCTAAGTGGAGTATCTTTCAGGGCCTTCAGACCTTTGATTTAGTTTTTAGTGTTCATTCAGAAATGCTGAATTAGTTCAGTTTTATACAACTACATATCATTTTGTCTGTAATCTAATTTTACTGAAACTGATTGATGGGCTCATACTTGATGTACAGAGAACAAAAAGAATTAACTCTTGTCAGCGGTAGAAATTAACAAAATTTTAAGGTCCTCAAAAAGGTCATTTGAAGTGAAATTTTGAAACCTAAATGGCATTTAGTCAAAATCTTGGTTGATCAAGTTAAGTCCTGGCCATCAGTTGGAATTTTGAATGCTAGTGGGAAAGTGAAATAGTCTGTGGACAAAGAGGGATAACTCTCACGATTTATTTAATTTTTCAGGAAGAAACTTGAAAAGTGCTGTTTTACACTAAGTAGTGAGTATAAACAATGTCAAAGATTAATGATATTATTGAAAAAAAAGTGCACATTTGCTTGAATAATTTTCTTTTACGTTACTTCATTAAAAGTTCCACTTATACAGTGATTGGGATAAGCATGCGCCCTGCGCCATAGTCACATTTAATTCCAAAATGGCACATTTAAATTTTACTTAGTGCGCCAATGTGGCGCATTAGATTTTTAAGCTAATTATGGAAATCTTCCGTTCTTTTATTCAACAAGGTGATGACTTCACCATATTCACTTATTTAAAGTTCTGCATACGATTTAATTTGTTTACTTTTCTTATCAATTGATACACCAGACAGTGATTTGAAAGTGTCATTTATTCAAAACCATCATTTCCTATTGCAACAATCCCTATTTCAAATGTACGTACAAATGGAATTTACCAGTTAAGATGATTCGTGAACTTAATTTGTACACAAAACGCAAGTTTCATAAAAAGTTTTGTCATTAGATTTGGATGTACTGTACGTAGTTTTACAGCAGAGTTTGTGTGCAATTTTTTTTTTGGGGGGGGGGGGGGGGGTTCAGTATGTTTTGAATTATCAATTCAGGAAAGCATGCAAGGAATTTTTAAGACAATCCTTTGAGACTGTTTGGTTCAAATGCGTCCCCCTATTTCCCATGTGTAAGTACAGAAAAGCCTGTCTAGACATTTCAATGTTCTTTTTGTTTGTTTGGGTTTTTTTTTTTGCAAATTTCTCATGGCACATTCATTTTCAACAATGGCACATTCATTTTGCAAATGGCACATTGATGTTCTAGGATATGGGGCCATTGTCACATTCACCTGATTGCCTATCCCGATCACTGCTTATACAGGAAAATAGTACATGAATGTTAACTTAGATGATACAAGACTCTTTCATAGTTTATTATGAAAGCTGTCTTGGTCCCATCCTAGGGGTCTCAAAATCATGTGAAACCAGAGGCTTGTTTGGGGATTTGTATTTTCCTTTCATAAATAAGCATCAAAATCAAAATGGAGCTTTATTTAGAGAAAAAATAGCAATCCAAGGAATGCTTGTGTCGCCTGCGAAGCGGATTATTATTATTATTTTTCATTAAAAGTAGGTCAAAAATCAAGAGTAAGGTCACAAGGTCAAAAATTATGGAATGTTTAGAACAGTTTTTTTCATATGGAATACACAAGTGAAATTACAAAGCCCTATCACTTACAGATCAAAAGATATAGCCAATCTTAGATTTTTTGAAAAGTAGGTCAAATATCTAGGTAAAAAATAAGGGTATGTGTAGAAAGGTCTTGTCACAATGAATACGCATGTGAAATATCAAAGCCCTATCACTTACCAATCAAAATATATAGCCATTCTTAGATTTTTTGAAAGTAGGTCAGATATCTAGGTCAAGGTCATGAGGTCAAAAATTATGATAATTGTAGAAAGGTCTTGTCACAAGAAATACACATGTGAATTATCAAAGCCCTATCACTTACCAATCAAAAGATATAGCCAGTCTTAGATTTTTTGAAAAGTAGGTCAAATATTTAGGTTAAGGTTATGAGGTCAAAAATTATGGTATGTGTAGAAAGGTCTTGTCACAAGAAATACACATGTGAAATATCAAAGCCCTATCACTTACAGATCAAAAGATATAGCCAATCTTAGATTTTTTGAAAAGTAGGTCAAATATCTAGGTCAAGGTCATGAGGTCAAAAATTATGGTATGTGTAGAAAGGTCTTGTCACAAGAAATGCACATGTGAAATATCAAAGCCCTATCACTTACCAATCAAAAGATAAAGCCAATCTTAGATTTTTTGAAAAGTAGGTCAAATATCTAGGTCAAGGTCATGAGGTCAAAAATTATGGTATGTGTAAAAAGGTCTTGTCACAAGAAATGCACATGTGAAATATCAAAGCCCTATCACTTACCAATCAAAAGATAAAGCCAATCTTAGATTTTTTTAAAAGTAGGTCAAATATCTAGGTCAAGGTCATGAGGTCAAAAATTATGGTATGTGTAAAAAGGTCTTGTCACAAGAAATACACGTGTGAAATATCAAAGCCCTATCGCTTACCAATCAAGAGATATAGCCAATCTTAGATTTTTCGAAAAGTAGGTCAAATATCTAGGTCAAGGTCACGAGGTCAAAAATTATGGTATTTGTAGAAAGGTCTTGTCACAAGGAATACACATGTGAAATATCAAAGCCCTATCACTTACCAATCAAAAGTTATGGGGTGTGACACCCAAGTGTGACAGACAGACGGACAGACAGACAGACAGACGGACGGACGGACGGACGGACAGACGGACGGACGGACAGACGGACAACGGACAACGGACAAAGTGATCCCTAAGTGTCGCTATGCTTCGCAGGGGACACAAAAACCAAAAGGAATCAAGCTGGAAAATTTTTGTCATATTTGAATTCAGCACTCTCACTAATAGTTTGTGAATTTTAGTTTATTCAATTTTTGAGAAAAATTGTGCAGAAAAAAATAATTTCAAATTGACTTCTTTCATGTTGTCACAATTTACACAGTGTCCTTTGACATGAAGGAAAGTTGTCACTTGAAATGAAATACTTTAAGACTCATTCATGGTCTTCTATGAAAGATACATCGGTTCCAACCAAGGGGTCTCGAAATCATGAAAAGTCTTAGACTTGCCAATGGTTTTGCAAGATTTTGAGACCCTGAGGGTGGAACCAATGTATCTTTCACCTCAGAAATTAATAGCTCAGTTTTGTCATTCATTATTAATTTCGGCAGTTGGTCTATTTGCATTCTAATTTCTTTCAATTTTGTAGGAAACAATGGCACAAGCTTCCGTCAACTTGGCAAAGTCACAAGGCTTGGCGTCAAGTGTAGAGGGCTCCTCCATCAGTGGCGAGGAAAGTATCGATTTCAAATCCCTGGAAGATGAACTTTATGACGATGAGGTTACGCACATACTCTCGAAAGAAAACGGAACACATGAAAATTCTATTCATAGTAACGAATCCTTGAATACACCGGAAATTGACTACATGGGACCATGTGGGGATCCTGTGATGGAAAGTAACCCAGATGACAAAGAAAACGATAACAGAAATGAAGATGAGAATACATGTAGTTCTGATGCTAATTCAGCTAGAAGCAATGGAGAACATAGGAAGAAAGGGAAAAATGGAGGCACTGTATCGGAAAATGATGATGGCTTGAAGTCCATCTCGGAATCTGAGATTGATAGTCAAGAAGGAAATGTTAGCCAAAATTCTGACAGGTATGAGGATATTTCCGACACTGAAAGTGAAAGGGACATCAATGATGACGAAGACAATAAGCAAAATTTATCATCCGAAAAATCTCAAAGTAATCTGTACGATCCGATAAGCGATGACAGTAATCTTTCGAATGATGAATTTAGCGGAAAGAGCCCCTCTCGTCCGTCCACGATGTACGAACCTGTTTCAGACGAAGATGATGATGAGATTGATGATGATATAGGACAGCCATCACAAGATGACAATTTTAATGATAATGATGATGATTCTAAAACTGACAATGTCAGAAGTATAAAAGAAAAATCTGTGGATTCTGATACGAAGTCTGGTGTTGAAGACACGGAGAATAGCGTCTTAGATAAAGAGGGAAATGAAGAAAGTGCGGACAGTGTAGAAAAGGAAAATGAAATGGGAAAGAGTAACCTTATTGTGACTGAAGTTTATTCTCTCAAGGAGAAAGATGAAATTGGGGACAAAGCTAAAGACGATATTGCAGCTAATGAGGGCGAAAATAATCTCTCTACCCATAATGCATCACTCAGTTCTGAAACTGAAATAGAAGACAGAAAGAAATCGAAACTGAAAAATAAAAAAGAAGGTGGTTCAAGAAGGAAGGCTAAACATCACGTGCGGCAATCGTTGGATGGAGAAGAAATCCCTGAAGCAGAGAAGTACCCAGGGATCAAAATTAAAGAGGAGCCTCTGGATTATGATGAATATGGAACGTACAATGGGACCGAATATCCCCAAATAGAATTTGACTTATCCGGTACGCAGACGGAAGGGGAATTTGAGTACTTGGATGGAACTTCCGTAAATGTAGCACGGAAAGCTGGTAATTCTGCGTCTCAGAAGAACTTGCCGTATGAAGTTTTGCAAGAAGGCGATGATGTTGTATACAGGTGTAAGCTCTGCTCTTGTAGATTCCGATTCTTTTTCAAATTCGAAGCTCATCGACAGAAAGTGCATTCTAAGAAATACAGTTGTAAATATTGCGGAGAACAATTTGATCGATCTCAAATTCTAGCAATTCATGTCCGAGTGAAACATGTGTTGGACTCCTTTGTTAAGAAAAAACCCTCTGGAGAAGATTCTCACGGTAAAATCCGAAAGTTTAGTATAGCAGAGAAAAAGAGGAAACATGAGTCTGGACTGTACGGTTCACAAATTGTCGTCACAGGTGCCGTAGCAGCAGACGAAATGGCAGAGGAGGATGAGGAGGAAATGTATGTTCCCCGTAGTAAAAAGAGGAAAATAGTGCATAAATATGTGGACTTACAGGGAAATCTGGTGAGTAAAGCTCAGAAACGGAAAAAATTATCATCCACTGTGTTCATCGACGGAAAGCTTATGTACAAGTGCTCGTACTGTAACATGATGTTTGAAAAGCAGCAAAAAATGGCTTGCCATGTCAGAAACCAGCACATTTTGGAGAAAAATAACCGCAACCGTCTTGTTTATCAAAAACGCGGAAGTCCTAAGAAAGTGAAGTCAACCAAAATTCACGATCAGGTGGAACCGGAACCAGAAACACAAATTACAACTGTGGCAGAGGAAGATCTTGATTATATGCTTAATGAGGAAGGTGATATTATAGCGCGGAAAAAAGATACGGGTGAGCCGTGTGAAACTGAAATGCCGGCAATGTATATTGATACAGAGAAAGCCCAAAAGCTTTCTGATGAACTAGCGAAGGAAGGACTTAAAAATGAGCCGAGAATTCGTGGGAAGAAACAGAAAGCTCGAGATTCTGCAGGCCCAGATCAGAGTTATGAAGAAATGCCGCAGCTTCAAGAAAAAAGGAAAAATAACCTTGAATTTCATATGCCTAAACATGACTTTAAAAATGTCATAGAAAACAATGAAAGCCAAAATGATGCCGATGGTGATGAAGGAATGAATACCATGACTGAAGAATTTAGACCTGTGTCATTCTGTAAATATTGTCCGTCAAAATTCGAAAGTTTCAACAAATTGAAAATTCACGTTATGCGACATGTTGGGGAAGTTGAATTGTCCGATGATATTTCTCGGAAGAAATTTACATGTAGACTCTGTGGCGAAGGAACGAATGATAGCAAATCGATAAAAAAGCACTTGAAAACACACTTTGCAACGGAAATAGAAAATCTGGATCCTCACAATCTTAGTGATTGTAAATATTGTGGACTGCCATTCTTAAGCATTGTCAGATTGCAAGGACATGAGAAGGCTCATTCTGATTTTCTGGATGAAAAAATTAATCAGAAGCGACTCAAGGAAAAACGGAAATCTGAAAGTATGCTTTTGCCTAGTTTGGCAAGTAAGATCGATGTTGAAAATAATGGTGCCAAATCAGAAAATAAGTCTGGCGTTGAAGTTAGAATTGAGGGATCGTGCAAATCCGTAGATGATGAAAACACCATTCCCTTGACTCAAATACTTGGAGAGCAAGTTGAGAGGGCTTTTGAGTCAAATACAGATAGTGCTTCAAATGTAAAAATAACAGACGTAGCATCAAAATCTTTATCTGGACAAGAAAAGATGAAATCTATTTTGCCTCCAGATTTAAAAACAAAATTGAGCAAAATGAAAGAAAAATTAAAGAGTGAAGAGAAGGGAGAAAAAGTGAAGAGTGAAACAAAAGAAGAAAAGAAGGATATTGTTAAGAGCGAAAAGGATTCAGATAAGAATAAAGAGCATGATGAAGGAAAATCAAATTTAAAGGAAAAACTGACTCAATTATTGTTTGAAAAAATTCCGTTTGAATGTGGAATGTGTGAATCGAGATTCCCGAATTCTCAATTTCTTCTTCACCATATGACGTTACATATGAAGGGGAAGTACGTCTTCAGAGTTGATCAAGATTCTGAGAGTGAAGTGCAGATTCAGTCAACGAATGTGCAGCAAACTTTGAAGAATACTGTATCAAGTTATAACAGTCCTCAGTCAAGTGCACGACCTGTGAACTCGATGTCTCTCACGAAAACGCCGCCAAATATAAAACCGGTATCTAGATCTCCGTCAAAGCTGGTATCTAGATCACCATCAAAACCGGCAATTTTGAAGCACTCCCAATCCAAGCCTGCGGCTCCTGCTCAAAACACATCATTAATACGGCAGCTAAATTCAGGGTATGTCTATCCTGCGCCCCCGGTAATTCCAGCTCCAAGCAATGCACCTACCGGTTTAAACACAACACTGCTTGTGCGTAAGGTGGGACCTCCACCTGTGTCAAGTAACATCATTGTACCAAGAGTGCTTTCTCCATCGGTAGCAAATTTAGGTCACACATATGCAAAACCATATCCCCGATTCAGCAGTGCAAGTCCATCTCAAGCACCTTTACCACAGGCACCGATGCACCTTCCTTACAATCCTTCAGCACCACTCATATTGGCACCGTCCGGTGGTCAGCCAATTTATTTAATGCCTTCTTCAGTACCACAAGAAACAAAAGGTGTTAGCCTGTTGTCTTCTTCCAAACTAGGACAACCTACATCATCCGCACCAATTTTCTATGCACCGGTCAATAATCCAGGGATGCCTCTGACAGCCGTACAGAATCAGGGAACTGGACTGACACCAGTACAAAATCAAGGAACGGTTCCAACAATGGGTGGAAAACCATTGATTTCAATCATAAATCCCAATCTACAAAGTGGTTCAAACTTACATGGAAATGTATTAAAACATCCTGCAAAACCGAAAACATCATTGCAAAAGCTAGCAAATACAAAGGCAGCCCCAATGTTTGAAACTGGTACTGCAATGCATTCACTTATTAATAAACTGCAGAAGGAGGAAATCGGAAAGAAAACTGATGTTTTACCGAACATTGATTCGGATGAGGACCTGATGAATTGTTCCAGCCCGGATTCCGTGATGGATATGAATTCCGATTCCGAGGTGGAGGAAAACGCTGAAAGTGCAAATATTCCATCCGTTGTGACAGATCTTGACGATACAGGGTCTCAGTTGTCGAAAAATCGGAAGGAAGCAAGCAATAGAAGTCAGCATGCAGAAATGTATAGTAATTCCAAACTTAAGGCTCGAAGGCTGATACACAAGATGAAGAAGAAATACATTGTCAAATCTATGAGTCCCAAAAAAGTTGGTCAAGTACAAAAAGTCGCTCCCGGCAAGTTTAATACGAGTTTACCAAAACACGCGTCAAAATTTAATCGAATGAAAAAAAAGAAAATTGATTTTGCGAAAGGTTTGTGGTACGAGTGTCCGTTATGCATGTTCCAATACGGCAACCTTGATGAATATCAGAAACATGTGAAAACCCATAAGGGATTGAAGAAGAATAAACTTCACACATGTAACACATGTGGACGGCAATTTATGACAAAGTTTCACCTGGAGAAACACAAGACGCTTCATCGTAAAAATGCCTACCAATGCTCACACTGTGATATGTCGTTCGACGCAGCCAATGAAGTAGTTGATCATATGGCTACGGTTCATCCAGGTTAAGGTTAATGGTTAACACTTCAGTTCTTGTAATATTTGATGGTCAGTATATGTCCTTTGTACTCAGAGGTGCTTTTTTGTTAAAACTGCAAATGTACTTATGATTTAGCTGAACCAAATTTTAATTGATACAGATGTAGAAAAAGTTGAAATGAGCAATTTCATTTCCTGGTAAAAAGGCTGGTTGTCTATTATAGAGTTTTTGAGTACAGGTTTAAAAAGTGTCCAATGCATTTATGTCTAGATTTTGGAATTGACTGTAAATTAAAAAAAAAAAAACTCAAAAACACCATAATTACATGTACCTAATTTCACTAATAAATTTTTTTTTCCTGTAGAAAATATAGGAAATTTGAGCAATCAGCCAAATCAAAGAATATGGTGATAATCGAGGTATTGTAAGAATGTAATGGTACATTTAGGCCTAAGAAAAACATTTTATGAATATATAATGAAATCATCGAGACTTAATTTTTAATTATGAGTCAGCATTTTCTCACTCTACCTCATTTTCTACATGGAAATGTTAAAGTGTTCTCTAGAACTGCCCATTTTCAGTTTGAAGGCTTTAAAAATAAATAAAGATCTTTAAAAAAAGTTAAAGATTAACATCTTGCAGACCTGGAGCCTGTTTTACAAAAATACTTACAAAATTTTTTATTGAATTTTCGTAACTATCATCATCAAATGAATGCTTAAAATCTTTTTTCACTTTGGATTATGTTATCCTTTCTGATAACATTTCTACATACTAAATACAAACTCAGAAACAAAACATTGAGATTTTTAGTTTATAAGAAGTACTAAGCTATCAAAAGTTACGAAAATTCTAAAAAAAAAAAAAAAAAAAATTTCAAGTATTTTAATTTGGAAAACAGGCTCCTGTAAATGTGTCTGGTATGAACATCTGCCATGCTACAGTATCAATATGTGTTATCTGAGGTTTTATGTACTTTTAAAAGTATAGATTCATTTTGAGAGATTAGTCATTAGTGCTATCTGATGTTGTGATCAGTTAATGTATGTTGACAAAGTTAGTTCTCTTATTTGTTTGGAGAATCTTAATAGTTAGAGAGACCTCATATTTCCATAAAATCAATAAATACGTTTGGTTCTGTGTATTTCAGAATTGGTTCAGAGACTGTCAACTTTTGATAAGTAAAGGACGTAATATATTTCGATTTTGTCAACATTAGAGTATACGGTGGGCGTCAATCAAAAATTGTAAAGCTGGAAACTGAAATAGCCAATTTAAAAACAGATATTCCTTGACATATTCCAACTTTACAAATGGTTTATATGACATTTTGGGCTGGGCCTTCAGGGAAAATATATATGTATTATTTCAGCATTTTCAGTTTGCTTAACCTTTTGTCAGAAAATGACATAAAAATTCAATGGGCATTAATTTATGTTCATAAATATTGAATTGTATTATTGATAAAGGAAATGTAAGTAAAAGTGCAATTGTTGGTAAGAAATTAATTATTGTAAGTGCTAAATTTATCACTAGATTTCATCCATATAAAACAAAGAAATTGCCTAATTGTCCAAGCCTGACTTTTGCAGAACTTGAGAAGTGAGGGTGGGGTGGGTAGGAGGGTTCATGCCTTGCAAGAGGACACACTTCACAAATGTCAGAAAATTGTATGAAAAAAAATTTTATTTGCAAATTTTTGTACAAAATTTTTATCAGAAAGTCTTAAATAATTAACCCTGTAGTCAATAACTTCTTTACAACAACTAATGACATCTTCGTTTTATTGCACACCTTACTATTGATCAAGCTTTATGAGAAAATAGCTTTTAATGAGAATGACTCTAGGAAATATTCCAAACTTCCTTTACTTTTATAATTATGTTTGTAGTTTGTTAATTTTTTGTACAAGAATATATGGCTTACATGTATTTGCATTGCAATAAACACAATTTCATGAAAATTTGTTTAAAATTTTTTAATATTATAAAGTACATGCAATAAAAATTTTCAAAATGGTCATGTTAATAGTACATACATGTATATCTAAATTGACAATTTTATTACTATTCTTATGTGATAGTTCGTCTTTAAATTTTTTTGACAACTTTTCTACAGAGAAAAGAGTAATTGATAGAATTGATATATTGCTGATTAAATTTTGAAATAATTTTTGGTTTGAAATGTACCTAGGTACATACAGTACATGTAGCATTTGAGGAGGCAAATGTCAGCAAGCTTAGGAATTTCTATGTATATAGCAATTTTCTTTTTATTTTTAAAATTACAGTACCCTCTCTCTCTGTATGGGCAGCTAATTGTATTGTACCAAATATGGTTATATTTGTATATTAAGAAATACCATTACGATTATCAATGAATTGATTCAGTTAATTGTTCCAAAGATTAAAGAATTTTACGGAATTATTCTGTTTTGCATTTAAATCACAATTATGAAAGGAAAATTTTATAATTTTACAACTGCATGTGTATTCATTTAAGCCAGCACCCCTTCCCTTCCCCAATAGAAAAAGGAAATTTGATTATTTTTCATGTCAGGCAAAAATATCCAAGTTCAACCAAATTGATCATGATTGCGTCATCACATATTATTATTACGCCCCTGAAATCACCACTGTTAAAATCTTCTTCAATGTGTACACATGCAATGTGTAAATACAGGGATCAATTTCTTGTTCCTGGTTGTATGGGTGTCTAATTGTGGACTTTGATGCAGTGTCATGAAGAAGACCATTTCCTTGATTCACTTTGTCATCTCTAGAGTCTTTGAACCAGAGAGATCAAATGCTTTAAGTGTTTCTGTCACATGGTTCATACAGGTCATGGAATTTGACCTTCAAGGTCATGGAAAGTCCTAGACATGGTCTAAGATCTTCAAAAAATCATGGAATTTGGGATAAGTCTTTGAGAGTTTCTTGGAACTAAAAGTGTTTCTGTCACATGGTTCATACAGGTCATGGAATTTGACCTTCAAGGTCATGGAAAGTCCTAGACATGGTCTAAGATCTTAAAAAAGCATGGAATTTGGGATAAATCTTTGAGAGTTTCTGGGAACTAAAAGTGTTTCTGTCACATGGTTCATACAGGTCATGGAATTTGACCTTCAAGGTCATGGAAAGTCCTAGACATGGTCTAAGATCTTCAAACATCATGGAATTTTGGATAAGTCTTTTCGACTTTCTAGGAACTAGAGAGATCAAATGCTTCAAGTGTGTCTGTCACATGGTTCATACAGGTCATGGAATTTGACATTCAAGGTCATTGGAAGTCCTAGACATGGTCTAAGATCTTAAAAAAGCATGGAATTTGGGATAAATCTTTGAGAGTTTCTGGGAACTAAAAGTGTTTCTGTCACATGGTTCATACAGGTCATGGAATTTGACCTTCAAGGTCATGGGAAGTCCTATACATGGTCTAAGATCTTCAAACATCATGGAATTTTGGATAAGTCTTTTAGACTTTCTAGGAACTAGAGAGATCAAATGCTTCAAGTGTGTCTGTTACATGGTTCATACAGGTCATGGAATTTGACCTTCAAGGTCATTGGAAGTCCTAGACATGGTCTAAGATCTTAAAAAAGCAAGGAATTTGGGATAAATCTTTGAGAGTTTCTGGGAACTAAAAGTGTTTCTGTCACATGGTTCATACAAGTCATGGAATTTGACCTTCAAGGTCATGGGAAGTCCTATACATGGTATAAGATCTTCAAACATCATGGAATTTTGGATAAGTCTTATAGACTTTCTAGGAACTAGAGAGATCAAATGCTTCAAGTGTGTCTGTCACATCTTTCATACAGGTCATGGAATTTGACCTTCAAGGTCATGGAAAGTCCCAGACATGATCTAAGATCTTTAAAAAACATGGACTTTGGGATAATTCCTGGAGAAATTGGGAAATGTCTCTTTTTTGGCCTTATTGGACATTTTTCAAGTTGACTTCGAACTCTGGACTTCGCACTTTAGGGGTCAACTCCTATACATGTAAAAGAAATCGGATGCGATTAAAAAAGTAAAATCTGAACAAACAATGGTAGAAAGTACACCAGAGAGCTTTAATTATATATTTCACACGTGAAAACAAATTCTTCACACAAAGTATACTAAGCTCATTGGAATAGAATCAACATTTTACTTTTGTGACACAGTCCCTTCGAAGTGTGGTGTCCGAAGTGTGAAAATCGCAAACATGAAAAATGTCCAGTGAGAAGAAAAATGGGTATAATGTTGAAGATGTTGCCTGTCTGTATACGTCAACAATTGGGTTTAGCTGTTGTATCTAGGTTGGATATTAAAGAACTATAATAACCATGTTGAAACTTGGTTTGGAGATGGTGAGAATTCTGCTAGACAAAGAATCGCATTTCAAATAAGCATCGAGATGTATTATTATATCAAGCATTTTCTTATACTTTAATGCTTGGCCTTGAAAAATGTAAAATTTAGGCTTTATTTACCAGTACGTGTACCTTTGATAGAGCATAATGGTTTTACCCGATTCCATGCCTTGACATTTTTAGTCTGCCTTAATGATGTAATGACATATGGATAATGACCATATCCCTGTATACGACACGAAATCGATAATTCAGAAAATCAGAAAGCGAAGGCATACAAAATCAGGATAAAACAGGAACCAAAGCAAACAAACAAGAACCTCCACCATATGAAAAGAAACGGAACTCCCGATATGGGAGTAAGACCAGGTGCCCAGGAAGAGTAAGCATCTCCTCCTTGCATGCAACACCCACCGCTTCAATTCGGTAGAACTGGCACATCCTGTTACTTCCATTTCGGAAGATATAGAGTATACAATCTTTGGTTGGATGGTTCAAATGGTCTATGACAGAATATCATCCACCATTCTGGAGAGTGGGACATCATAGTGTATGGCGAGTTCCCCATATCGACCATAGAACTTCCTTAGTGACGATGTTAGTCGGTCACATACATATCCCTGACTGAGAAGCTTATCTGAAAGACGCCTAGCTCTCGGAACAAAATTCGTATATTTGGTACTTGCTCTGGCATAGCGTATCAACTGAGATATGAACACGCCATAAGCAGGCGATGAAGGGATGTTGCTACTCAGAAAAGGAAAGTTTGGAATGCTGAAATTGAAATCGTCACGTTTGTCATAGAGTGAGGTGTTCAATTGACCATCAGTGTCGTAGGACAACATTATGTCCAAACAGAATGCTGAATTATTTGTCTCTGTAGTTTCTTTGACTTCAAGCTCCGGAGGATAGATACTGCTGAGGTAATCCGCGAATTTTGGATTATTGATGGACAACACATCGTCTATGTATCCAAGTATCTTTTCCCTCCAGAGACCTAAGATTGAATGAATTCAGCTTCGGACGAGTAAAGGAAAATGTCGGCAAGGAGTGGGGCACAATTGGTCCCCCATTTGAATTCCGTCAATTTGCTGGAAGACCTTTCCTCCGAACACCACAAAAATGTTGTCGATCAGAAAGTTTACAGTTGGATCTCATTGTATCAATACTATGTAAAATACATTTAGAAAGTCAACCTGGTTTCATGATTTTACTTTGATGTCTGGCCTTGGGCAATAGTTCATTTATACTTTACAAGATATCGCATTTAAAAACAACATGGATGGCATGGAAAATGATAATTTAAATTGAATTGAGGTATTGACGTTTAAATTTGGCCTTGGTATTGAAAGAGTTAGTTTGAAATAAGAGTGTATCGTGTCATTGCTATTGAGTCTTTGCGGAATACAGAGTTATTTCCCCTTATAGACGGTATCTGACGTAAAACCAGTGTGACGTCATGAAAATGGTATGGTAACGTCGATTTTACACCGTCATTTCCCAGACTTCTAGGACTGTTTCCATAGAATTTGATGACGTCATAATCAGTCTACGTCAGATACCGCCTCAAATGGGTAACTCTGGTTTTCGAAAATAGCGAATACAAAAAATAAAATCCTTGCATTGCAATATATCATCATGAGTGGACTTGATTTCAAGTATTGAATTTTACCTTGAGATTATAGTAATTTAACACATTCTGCTTTCAGTAATTGTCTCTGCATGCCATTGCGGTAATAACTGTCTTAAGCAGTTTCTTGTTCTAGATTTGTAAATGAAAACTCCATATAGGCTTGCTGACTATAGCAGACGTTTTGAAATAAAATTATTTTTATGAAGAGGAAAGGTGTGTCACATCGACAACTGCAGCATTCAACACCAAATGTGGACCAGACATGCACGTTTCGGGTACTAAACCCGCGTCAGTGATCCTCAGTCTAAACAATGTAAAATGGCCAAAAAGAATGAAAATTATTATGTCCAAAAATGTACCAAACTAACAAACACATTTCTCAACATCAGACACGCAAGACTTCACACTTAACCTCTCATTTTAATAATAATCATAATTTACAGATTTATTCAATAGATTTGATATTTAAACTTTTAACAGTCACACATCTCCTGAAACACATTAAATTGTTCTGATCTACATCTTCGCCCAATTTATCCACCCAGATGCTCAGTCATCTTTAATTGGGCGCCTAAATCATTTTGAAACTTCACTAAGTATTTCTTACGTTTGAGGGGGTCCAAGTGAATTCACGATGACGTCACATTTGGACAAGGGACCGTTTTCTTAGATTGTTAGAAGGTAAAGATTGGTTTCTAGAGGAAATAGTAGAGAGCATTACAGAAGTACCCATCACAGTCGAGAAGGCAAGGTAAAATAATTAGATTTTCCACAGAAATGGTTGCTAATCTCGGAAGGAACAAAATTCCGAAATGAGACCAGGTGCCCGGGGAGAGTCAGCGTCTCCTGATTGCATGCAACACACGTCGCAACAGCTCCATGGACATCTGTAAAATTCGGTGATTGTTTCGATGTACATTTTATGTACATATCAGGTAAGTATATGTCTTGTTTGGTGATAATGACAGCAATTCAATCACAATGTAGAATGTCACTGATCATTCTGGAAAGGGGGATCTCATATGCTTTTATTACATCCCCGTAGCGACCGAGAACTTCCTCAATGATGATTTCAACCGTTGTGTGTCATAACCCTGAACAAATAGTTTACTTGGAAGCCGTCTGGCTCTAATGATGACATCTTCATATTTGGAATAGGCCCTTGCATACCGTATCAGTTGAGAAACATAAGAAGGAGAAGACGGAATGTTGCCACTCATGAAAGGAAAGTTAGTTATGTGGAAGCTGAAATCGTCACGTTTGTCATACAGGGAGGTGTTCAAATGGCCGTTTGCGTCGAAAGATAGGAGTACGTGTATATCCAAGTACGAAGCGGATCTGTCCCTCTCTGTTGTTTCCTTGATCTCTAGTTCATGAGGATATATTTCATGTAGATGATCCGCAAAGTTCGGATTATTGATGGACAACTTTACTTCACGAGAATTTTAGATTGAACGTACCCCCCCCCCCCCCCCCTTAGAATCTGCCTATGTCCCACCACTATTTGTAGAAAAGCAGAAAAAAGTCAAATGAAAAAAAATCGACTGTAAAATTTAACAAAGAACCTCTAAACTACATACAATGTATGTATTTAAGTGGTTGTGTAAAGTTGCGCGTGATAAATAGCTATTCAAAGCTCTCGAGAAAATAAAGGAAGTTGTTGATTAGAAACATTATAATCTGTCCGATGTTTCGGGCGAAAGTTTATATTATAATTATAAAGTGAAGTGATTATGCATTAATCTTGTATGATGTTGACAATGGATTTGAGAAATTTTGCCACAATTTTGATTTTTTTGTGGATAATGGAGGAATTGATTGATGGAAAGAGTGACTGCGAATATGGAGTGTAAGTAGATTTTCTCGAGAGCTTTGAATAGCTATTTATCATGCGCAACTTTACACAACCACTTAAATACATACATTGGATGAAAGGATATCCAAATACATATTATTGTTCAGTGTCTTCAAATTCATAGCATCATTTAAGAACAAATAAATTTGCAGCATGGACCAGACATGCACGTTTCGGGTACTTAACCCTCGTCAGTGATCCTCAATCTGAACAATGAAATATGACCAAAAGCTGTGAAAGTTTGTAATGTCCAAAATAGACCGAAAGACGAAGCAGAATTGGTGGGATATGATGCTTCAGGACCCACTTTTCAGAAATTCAAGAAAATCTATATATATATAAACTGGACATTGTTGTAGGAAAGATTAATGAAAATTAATTAAATAAAAACACAAAAACTCAAATACACAGATTTTCGGACCCTTGGCCTTTATCAAGTGTAAAAAAAAAAACGACGATCTATATATATAACAATTCTAAGTAAAATCCATCCTTGCTTCTCTGGCGTTCATAGGCAATGAACGCCAGAGAAGCAAGGATGGATTTTACTTAGAATTGTTATAGATCGTCGTTTTTTACACTTGATAAAGGCCAAGGGGCCGAAAATTTGTGTATTTGAGTGTTTGTGTTTTTATTTGTTATCATCCCTTCCCTCTGGAAGAAATATTTCAATCTACTGAAAATGAAATAGATAATACAAAAGAATAAAAATCCTTTAATAATGAAATACAGATTAATAATAAAGGAGAAAATATTAAAGAAGACGATGTGTACAGTTTTGAATTCGCTAAGTTTTATTTTCGCCCTGTGCAGATAGGAGAATGATTCGCTCAGTATTGAATTCACCCACTGTAAACTATTCTCCATCCCGTCTTAATTTCGCCCTCATAGCAGTGGGCAAAATAAAACGGGGTCGAAAAATTCCCTCTACACAATATTGAGAGGTAACAACTCTCTCCGACCATCTAAATGTATAAATTTTAATTCTACATTTTGTTGTAGTAAAGGAATCTCCCCGTATTGAGAAAACAAAATAATGATATTATGCCAATGTTGAAATGATTAAACGAGTTTGATATTACTCTTGGCCGCAAAATGAATGCATCGTGGTCTAGATAGTTAAAAGTTCAAATTTGTTCTGTTTTTAAACTAATATTTTGATCAAATCAAAACGTGTCGCATAACCTACACTTGTAAATAAAGAATAAATGCTGTTGCGGGAGATCAGCTAAGCAGTGCACTACAGCGATCCCAAAGTGTCGCTATGCTTCGCAGGGCATCATCAGGTGACTGATCATAATCTTGTTTCAGCCAGCAGAGCACGGAATATTTCCATATACCCAATGTTATTGATACGATATATATTGACATGTTTTTGTGCTTATACCCTTGGATTTGCTGTCTTGTTATTGTGTCACCTTACAGTTAGAAGTGTTTTGTGTATACTACAGATAGATGTACGTGTCTCCTGTTCAATTGCAAACAAGGTCATAGGCGGCACAGGTTTGCAATATACGATTTCAAAGTGAAAAAAGCGGAACTGAAATCGGACGTATACATAGGAGATTGTCTCCTGTTAAGTAGATAATCTCACCATTCGCTATCATATAGCGGAAGGCCTTCCAAAGATAGCGACATGTGCACATTGGTCTGTCTCAATTATTTGTGTTTTTTCATGTTTCCGTGTGTCCTACTTGATTGTTGATCCTCTTGGTACATAACGTGTTGGCGTTGTTTGTCCCGTTGTCCCCTGTTTAAACAACAGGGGATAAAACGAGACAACACTAACACGCTATGATGTTGTTCTGTCTGATGTTCATTGTTCGTTACGTCCGGGTGTGTTCCGCTGTGGTAATGCAGGTTGTCCTGTAGGAGATCTTACCCTTATACGTCTTTTCCATATCTTTCCATCAAAATTTAGAGAAGGCTATTTTCATCTCGCGTCGTACTTATTTCAGCCAATGACATGGTAGTTTGACGATCACATGGTGCCCTACTTTGACGCTGAAATAGGTCACTAAATTTTCAAACGTCAATGATATACGAAGTAAACCTTACAAAATTGTTCCCGGCATGATAAATTCGTCATAGACCTCAGCTCCCACAAATTTAAACACCTACTTTGAGTAGAAAGTATGACGGGAACAAACCCTATAACTAATAAAGTGACTTTCCACATTTTATTTGCTTTAATTATTACAGACAGTTTCAAATTGTATATAGCAAAGTTACTCTCAACCATATGTGCATATGTGTCGTCATGCTGGGGATCTCTTCCTTATGTATGAAAAACAAAACAAATTAGTTTTTTAAACCAATTAACCTTTGTTCTATTTCCTTGAAAACTGATAGTTCCTGGTTAATCTTATCCAATAAACATCCTTTCGAATCTGGGATGCTGGTTAAGTCTAAAGTACATTAAACCTTACTGCTCTAAAGTTTATTATTCCCATCGTAATAAAACAGAAAAATGAGAACACGGATGCTACGACGTCTTTTTTTTTTCGACTTAAGAATATCAAATTGGTCTTAGTGCTCTTTGCCTCACTTGAAACAAACACTTATTCAATTACGAGGTATCCCCCTCTCGCACCCTACAGCTCATTATATGAAAAACATTCGTTCAATAAAACGTTTACTTATACGAAACGACAAAAATAAATAGATAAATAAATAAGTAAATAAATAGATAAATAAATTAATAAATAAAGAGGTAGGTGCGGAAACCTGCTATTTCGGCCCTATTTTCAAACTTGTTTTTATATCCATAATATTCTAGTTTTCAAAATGTCAAACGTATGGTGAATTCAAATCAACAAAGCCTTTTTTGAATTCACAGTCCTATTCTGAAATAAACGTCGCTAAAACGTCTAAAACCGTAGAAATCATTGAAAATATCAATAAATGAGCGATATTTGGATACAAAACCATGAAATCAAGTAGCACTCCAGGCCTTGCCGATGAATATTTTTGTATCAATCGATGTATTTCTGATCGACCTGTAAATTTGCATAAAAAATTTCGTGGGCGAGGCCTGGATCATAGATGAATTTTGAAGATTTATATGTAAAATGCGATGATTTTCCCTCGTTTTGCGTCAATCAGGGTAAATGACGTCAAAACATGACGTCATGCATCACGCGCGTGACGTTACAAGGGCTCGAATTTATGACGCGGTATTTCCTCAACCATTCAACATTGCAAAAAGTGATAATCAATAATTCTTTTATAAAAAAGCATTTTTTCGTCGAAATTATAGGGCCGATATAAGTGGTTAGCGCACCAAGTCCTTTATCTGCTCTAAAATGAGGCTAATGAAGTTGAAGACCACTTGGTGAGTGTCACTGCTGGTGGACCAGGAGTTTTCTCAAATTTCTAAAACCCGGGTCCTGTAGCATCATATCCCAGCCATCTTGCTACATAATTTTGGTATATTTAGGACATAATATTCACAGATTTTTGGTCATATTACTTTGCTCAGATTTAGGATCACTGTCGAGGGTTAAGCATCCGAAACGTGCATGTCTGGTCCATGTTGAAATCTATCTGCTCTAAAATAATGCTAGTGAAGTTGAAGACATTAAACATTTGTACCACTTGGTGAGTGTCACTGCTGGTGGACCAGGAGTCCCCGAGGGCACATGTAGCCAAGTTCGATCAATTACGGTTGGTCACATGTGAACATTTCTGTTTACAAAATTCTCTCAAATTTCTTAAACCTGGGTCCTGCAGCATCATGTCCCAGTCATCTTAATACGTATTTTGGTATATTAAGGACATAATTTTCACAGATTTTTGGTCATATTACATTGTTTAGATTGAGGATCACTGACGAGGGTTAAGTACCCGAAACGTGCATGTCTGATCCATGCTGTAAATTTATCTGCTTTTAAATTACGCTAATGAATTTGAAGACGTTTAACATATTGTTTAGATTGAGGATCACTGACGAGGGTTAAGTGTCCGAAACGTGCATGTCTGGTCCATGTTGTAAATTTATCTGCTCTATATGATGCTAATGAAGTTGAAGATCGATCGACGTTCAACATTATTACTTGTCTACTCTGTGTGTATCAACCGATTCTTTCTCGTTAACTGGGAGTGAGACAAACTGTCTAGAAAAAGTCAATTTGGTTTGATAAACAAAAAACATAGGACGTATTTTGCAAGTTAAGAAAATGTTTATAAGCCTTTATTATGGGAAAAAAGTCTTCAGTGTATTACGTTCTTCTTTTTCAAAATCTCATGAAATGCCATCGTTTCCAGACTTGGCGTTCATTTATACAACTATTTTAAATGTTTTTCCATTTGAAGTTTAATGGAAACACCTCGAGATATCAAAATTGGCGAGCATGAAAGAAAAATAAAAATACAATTTCATTTTTAGTATTTGATGTTAAACGTCTTCAAATTCGATAGCATCATTTAAAACCAGATAAATTTGCAGCATGGACCAGACATGCACGTTTCGGGTACTTTTAACCCTCGTTAGGGATCCTCAGTCTGAACAATGTAATATGGTCAAAAAGTGTGAAAATTATTGTGTCCAAAAATGTACCGAAAGACGAAGAAGAATGGGTGGGATATGTTGTTCAACGTCTTTAAATTCAATAGCATCATTTAAAAACTTGATAAATTGGATGCTACAGGATCCACGTTTAAGAAATTTCAAGAGATTTTGTAACAGAAAATTGATCTTAGACGATTAATATTAGTTCGTATTTCTTTTGTAGATCAAATAGCGTGGTTATGCTGGACGGAACATGCTACAGTAAGTTAAACAACTTTCCCACAATGATTTATATATATTTCTGACAAGGAAATACATAGAAAATCAATTCATGTTAAATTACATTAAAACAAATTTACCAACATGCTCTTGAACTTTAATATTTTAGGCTTTAATACTCCCTATTGTCAAACAATTACACACTTGGTAATAACGAAATAAAATATGATTATTGTATAATATGAGGGTGTTAAACTGTCAAAACTTCAAGGAAATTGAGTTTTGTCGTGGATATCCGTAAGATATCCGTGTGAACGTGATGCAGTGTATATTTGATATGTGCTGTTGATTGTCAATTTTGTTAATGTTTGCCAAGCATGCACAGAGGCACACTCCCGCTTTAATGTGGCTACTCGCTTTAATAGCAAACGGCTGCATGACCAACATACAAGGGGTATCAAACAAATTCAATGAATTGTGGTCCCCGCTTTTGGGACTTGTCACTATAAAGTATATAGTTCAAACGTTCAACTTGCCAGTATACACCGCGTGGGATCGAAACGTACCAGGTTGCGATTCCTTACGGAGGTTTTTTGCTTGTTTTTTCCATCAATTCAGGTAGAGCATCCCTCAGGTCCCAGATGCTCATATTTCCTAAATAACAACTGTTACAATATTTTCATTTCCATGTATTCAAAGCTTGTGTTAAACCTGATATACAACAAAACATAATTCATGGTTTCATGATTAAACTGAGAACTTAAGCCGTTTGAACTATATAACATTGAACCCTATGGGAAAAGAAAGAAAAAAATCCCTATTTAGAGGTGATGAAATGTAGCTATAAAAGTTTCTTTTCCCAAAACCGTACTAGTTTGATAATCTGTACAATATTCCGAAGAGAAAAAAGTATGGTATCTAGGCAAAAAATTACCAGCAATGTCGACCTGAGTGATACTGCACAAAATTGATGAGACGTTGCAGTAGGACAATGCCTAGTAAGTATAAGTCCATATAGTTTATATATCTGAAAAGTCTATAGTTTTTACAAACACTTCGAATATATCAAGAGTATTTCAAAAGGAATAATAGGTTAATAATTTTTCTGTCGTCGACGAACTATTGAAGTGTTTGCAAAAACTATGAACTTTTCATGTACCTAGAAAATTTGATTGATTTATTAGGAATTGCCCTACTGCAACGGCTCAGCTTTGTAAAGTTTAATTCAGAAAATGAAAAAAAAATAAGAAAATATACCATAAACCTCTGCAAGGAATCACAACACCATACGTTTCGATCCCACGCAATGCACAAGGTCAAAACGTTTAATCCGAAAAACCTGACCCAAACCAGCCTTTGATGGTAATTTGGACGGTTGGGGGATAGGTTAGGGTCAGAGCAAATCCTATATTAAAACCGTTGATTTAAGAAATGAATCTTATATTTTTCCGTTGATGCAGGTATCACCCGAAAAATTGGACAGAAAACTGCATTAATCGCGCGTAGCGAAGTTTTCTGTCCAATTTTTCGGGAGATACGAGCATCAACAGAAAATATTTTTTTATCATTTAATATCATCTACTGATGGAAAACAAACTTTTTTCTTGGATCTATAAAAATCAGTCACCGCAGTATATTTAGTAAGTTCGGGGGGGGGGGGGGTGCGCAGTGATACAACTGCCTCCAAAGACGAAAACAGTTCATCTCTCTATGTCTTTGGAATAAGGACCAGTTTTGAGCAAATCCGACATGCACAGTTAATTTTTTAGTAAGTAGAAAAAATGGTACACTTGAAACTTTAAGCAAACATCAACAAGTTATATTTTCAACAACAAGTTTATTCATGTTTGATGGAACCCCCGGTTCTAAAAATAGTGCTATAAATAGACTTCCGTGAAAATTTTGTTGATCAATGTACCAACAAAATTTCTTAGCCAATCAGAATATTCGTTTCTTGAAAATATCAATGTAAATTAAATGATTTCTGTGACCCTCCGAAGAGTCGCACATTCATTCTTTCCTACACGATTAAGACCATTGATACGTCACAGATTTATTTGCCTACATTTGTTCTCTTTCGGGCAGATGAGGCCATAATCAGGTATCACTGGCGAAAGCAGATGCACGTACCATCGGGTACCTAAATCCCGTCATGGCGACAGGCGATGCCGATTCGTATGTTTACACCCTTCAATATCAACAAACAACACAGTGCATGCTGGATTTGTACACTCAACGTGAAGAATGTGTATGGATAAATACTGGAAATTACGTAATTTCAAAACTGACTGTAAAATGTACAGTGTATGTTGAGATTATGAAAATGACAAGGAAGTAGGTACCAGTATTTGAGCAAAGATGTGAGATACTTACATCAAAGAATTGCCGGTACCTACACCATTGTCATTTTGATTCGGTTGAAATATAGTGCTCTAACTCGATTTTTATGATCATATGCATATAACCATTTCTTGATCTAAACATTGTCTTCACGTTGATTGTACAAATCCAACATGAACTGTATCATTTGTTGATATTGAAGGGTGTAAACATACGAATCGGTACCGCAAGTCGACATGACGGGATGTCGGTACCCGATGGTACGTGCATCTGCTTTACACGAGTGAGATATGTTGCTGTTGAAAACTTCCAATACTGCTCGAATCCACCACCATTTTGTCATCTGAACTTGGACCTTTTCTGCAGCAACATACCTAATTAAGGCCTTACCTGCCCGAAAAAACAACATAGGTTGGTAAATAATTCATCCGGCGCATGTTTTAATATCCCACCCATTCTGCAACGTCTTTTGGTACATTTTTGGACATAATAATTTTCATACTTTTTGGTCATTTTACATTGTTTAGACTGAGGATCACTGACGAGGGTTTAGTACCCGAAACGTGCATGTCTGGTCCATGTTGTAAATTTATTAGGTCTTAAAGACGTTTTACATTAATGTTGAGATAGAAAGGGCGAACGTACGACCCTTCGGAGGGTCGCTGAAATCAAGGATTTCCGACATAGCATTTGTCCTGACCCTAACCTAGGGCCCAACCGTCCAGATAACCATCAAAGGCTGGTTTGTGTAAGCTTTTTCGGACTTTATTGGGATGAAAAGAGCGTTCTTGTCATAAGGAATAAATGTGCTAAATATGAAGCCCATATCATTTACCATCTAAACGTTATAGCCAAGATAAAGCTTTTGTGACTGACAGCCTAATGAAGGGATAGGCAGACGGACAGACGAACCAGAATTGATGTCCTATTCGCTTAGCTAAGGAAGGGTACAACAACATGTACCATTTTCAGGTCACCTCGACGAAGTAGAGGGGGCTTATGCTATCGCCCCGTCGGCGTCCGCACTACACGTAAAGCAAAACGGGACATGTCCATTCCTGCCAAAGAATAAGTCCTACATCAACCAAACTTGCATAGATGATGCATCAAGGATGCTCACTATAATGCATGGTACGGATGCTGCAATTGACCCACATTTCTCGCTTGAGTGAGCAGGTTAGGTTAAATGGGACAGGTACATTCCCGCCTAACTATAAGTACTATATCAACCAAACTTGAATGGATGATGCATCTGAGAATGCTTACTACAATGTATGGTATGGAGGCTGTATCTTACCCACATTTCACGCTTTAGTGAGCAGATAAGGAAAAATGGGAAAGGTACATTCCCGCCTACTACATCAACCAAACTTGCATAGATGATGCATCTAAGGATGCTTACTACAATGCATGGTACGGAGGCTGCATCTGACCCACATTTCACGCTTTAGTGAGCAGGTAAGGTAAAATGGGACAGGTACATTCCCGCCTAGTACATCAACCAAACTTGCATAGATGATGCATCTGAGGATGCTTACTACAATGCATGGTACGGAGGCTGCATCTGACCCACATTTCATGCTTGAGTGAGCAGGTAAGGTAAAATGGGACAGGTCTATTCCCGCCTTTTTATAACTCTAACATCAGCCACACTTGCAATGATGATGCATCTGAGGATGCTTACTACAATGCATGGTTCGGAGGCTGCATCTGACCCCACTTTTCACGCTTTAGTGAGCAGATTAGTGAGCAGGTTAGGCAAAATGGGAAAGGTCCATTACCGCCTTAATTTAAGTCCTACATCAACCAAACTTGCATGGATGATGCATCTGAGGATGTATACTAAAATGCATGATACGGAGGCTGCATCTGACCACTATTTAATACTTGAGTGAGCAGGTTAGTAAAATGGGACAGGTCCATTTCCGCCTTACTATAAGTCCTACATCAGCCAAACTTGCATGGATGATGCATCTTAGAATGCTTACTACAATGCATGGTGCGGAGGCTGCATCTGACCCACATTTCATGCTTGAGTGAGTAGGGTACGTAAAATGGGACAGGTCCATCCCCACCTTAATATAAGTCCTAGGTCATCCAAAGTTGTGTTGGTGATGCAACTGAGGGTGCTTACTGCAGTTCATGGAACAAATCTCACGCTTGGGTGACCATGCTAAGTTCATTTCTGCCTTACTTTAAGTCCTACATCAACCAAACTTGTGTCTATGATGCATCTGAGGATACTTTTTGCAATACATGATCCAGATGCTGCATACGACCTACATTTCACGCTTGAGCATTCAGGTTAAGTAAAATGGGACAGGTCAATTTCTGGCCAAGTCGTAGATAATAAAAAAAATTGTGTGGATGATACATCTGAGGATGCTTACTGCCATGCACTGGACAGGTGCTGCATCTGACGTATATTTCACGCTTGATTGACCAGGTAAGGTAAAATTAGAATGTTCTTTTCCGGCCTTCTTAAAATTCTTCATCAACCAAACTTGTTTAGGTAATGCACCTGGAAATACTATGTGCAATATAGGTACAAATGCTGGTCATGTGACAATGTTGCCGTCGTGTCGAGGTGAGCGCTGTCATCTCTGATACCTCTATGTATATTTGGATTTTGGCATTGGGTATTTCGATGTTTTGCCGTGGGTGCTGCAATCGAATCTCGTTGGAGATCCCCTGCTTTCTTTCATTTCGATATGTTGGTTTTGCTATCTAATTCCTTGTACTGTTTCTAAATTCCTCAGATTGTCCAGATGGCCTCTTTGGGACCAACTGCTCACAGGCTTGTCCCATTGGATATCATGGCACCAACTGTTTATCAGAGTGTAACTGCGACAGAAAGCACTTTTGTCATCCAGTGCTTGGGTGTGTACGACTGGACACCAATGGATCACTCATTGCTTGTGGTAAGCAGGGCATGCTAACTTACTTCGGAAGAGATGCCTCTCCAAAAATATTTACTCTTTGGTTAAAGTCTGTGTTTCCATAAAAATATGTTTTATATATTCCAGTTTTCGTTTTCAATATACAATGTAGTTAACGAAATAACTGTATTTATATAAACTTGTGTCAGAAGGGAGGAGATCTCCAACAAGACCCCGTTGCAGCATCAACAGCAAAACACCAAAAACACCCGATGCAAAAACACAAAAGACGAGTACAGCACGAGACGGAAAAGAGACACACGACATGTAAACATCAAACACAAAAGACTACACCTAAACCGACGAGACCAATGGGCAACCGGTGCCGACTTTGGACGGCCATTTGTCACGCAAGTAGCAAATTGTTGTGGTTATCCTGGATTACGTGCGCACAACCCTCTCACTTCTCCAATTACCCAGAGGTCTCGAATAGTCAGTATCTTAATTTTTATTGAAGAATAGGCAATGTGTTAACAATGGTCTGAACGATCAGTGCGAAAATGTCCTAAGTCTGCTTGATCGTGATACTGACCTTTCCGAACGCCGGAAAAATTTGAGAAATTCCATGACGTCACAATGCAATTTCGATGTTTGACCGAGGTTCGAAACTTGTTTGTCCGAGGTAAACGCATTGTGACGTCACGAAATTTTGCATTTTTCCCTCAATCGGAAGGGTCAATTTGTTCAAGCTGAGTCCTCCCCCCCCGGTAGATGTTCTATTCAAAGTCTATATATAAGTAAACCTACTTTCAGAAATTAAGGACCTCAAAGTAAAGATTTCAATATGCTGAAATATTTTACTTTCCTCTGTGTACAAATCATCCAAGTCATAACATTACAGAGGTATGTTACATACAGTGTGCATTCCCATACATTCTTCTTAAAAAAAGACATTGTACATATTGAATGCAAAATGTTTCTTCTTTTTAAGGGTCCTCTCTTACTGATGGAAAAGGGAATGTTACGACAGACGACGGAGTGGCATGTACAGACATCCATTATTATGGACTGACAATTTTTCAGTGGTTCTTATTAAGCGCTTTAATGATGGGGATAAACTTTCTGCTCCTCATCATCACTTGTGCAATGTGTGCTTGCAGAAAAGGGTAGGTATAGAGTAAATGATGGTGATTTTGAATCCGAAAGATAATCTGTTAAAATTTCTGTTAACAACATTTCTAGAAATTTCTAAAATATGGGTCCTGTAGCATTATGTCACACCCATCCTGCTACGTCTTTCGGTACGTTTTTGTACATACTAATTTTCACACTTTTGGGCATATTACATTGATTAGATTAGAGGATCACTGACGAGGGTTAAGTACCCGAAACGTGCATGTCTGGTCCATGCTGCCAATTTATCTGTTCTTTAATTATTCAATTTGAAGACGTTTAACATCCTTTTGTGTCTATAGAGAGACGGATGTAATATACAATATACTGGTAAAAGTATTTTTTGTATGAATATTCTGTTCCATTTCAGGTCAAACGAAAAAGACTTCAATTCACATCAAGTCCTTGGTAAGGTTGAATTATATTGTATTCAATTTTCTTTTCAGAAGAGTTATTTGAATTTTTTAAACAAATTAATTAATTTATTTATCATGATTTTTTTTTTACATTTGTAGGGGCACTTGCAACCTTAGTAGATGGCAGGTATCATCACCATGCCTTAAATGCGCATGCGCAGATGGACACTCTAGAAAATAATCTTTATACAGAAACGAATGCACAAAATCATCATACACATAATAATGCAAATTATACACTACCAAGACCTTCTGTTACTGTACATGATGAGTCAAACTGTGCAAATTCGTACCCCCAAAATTCGAGCAGATCATTTACATGCCATAATGGCGGAACCAGAGTACCGTGTGCTGGAAATTCGAACACTCTTCAGTATGACGAACCGAACTACGATATGATCGATGAGAGACATACCGAGCATGCTGAATGGAGGAAGCGGCCAATGAGAGAAAATTTCAAACATGTTGGAACGAGAATAAGCCAGTTCTTCTCAAATACGTACCTGAGTCTGGAAGCAAAATTTCCATCAAGATCCCGCAGTCCTGCGCCAGAAAGTGTTGTGTGCGACGACCAGACATGCAAAGATAATACACAACCAATGGATGTAGTTGACAATACATATTTTATGTTGGAGGAGACAAATAATCATGAAGAAGAAGCTGATATCAATATTGAATCTGAATCTTTGGATGAGTTTTAGGTGCATTCGATTGTATATTTACCGCATTTTCATAACGATCTGAAATTTACCTTGAATATTGCTGTCGTTTGTAAAATTGTCAGAAAATATAGATTCAAATCTTGACACAATTGTTTGTAAGGAAATAGTAAGTTCTAGGCCTGGCATTGTTAGATTAAGACATAGATATATGTGATCAAGATCAATTTTAAAATTCTATGAATCGCAAGCGATATAAGTCCCCTACCGGCATTAATCCATGTCCTTCAACTCTGTCTCGACCTGTACTTACACCAAAGGTGAATCCAACATCGAAATAAGTTCAATATGTGTTTTAGAAAAAGGTCTGGAAAACAGGAAAATTTAATGAAATTTGCAATGAGGCCATACCTTTTGTAAGAACAAATAAATCAAACCCAACTTCAACTTATTCTTTATCAGACTATAATGTATCTGCATACCTAAAATCAGCTCAATATCTACAAGAACAGGCATGAAAAGACTGGAAACTGAGAAGTTCATAAAATTTGCTAAGTGCAGGGGCCACAACTCCTGTAGAAATGGGTCAATAGAATTGAAACACGAAGTTGATTTGTATCACACTAAGATATATTCACATACCAAAAATGATTTCAATATCTGCAATACCACGGAAGAATAGTCCGGAAAACTGAGAATTTCATTAAATTTACTAAGTCCAGGGGCCATAACTCTTTTAGAAATAGGTCAATCGGAACCAAACTCGATCTTGATCTGTAAAACACTAAGATGAAATCACATATCACATATAAAAAATATTTCAATATCTACGACAACAGCCGAGAAAAGTCCGGAAAACTGAGAATTTCATGAAAGCTGCTAATTCCAGGGGTCATAACTCTTGTAGAAATAGGTCAATCGGAACCAAACTCGAACTTGATCTGTATCTCATTGAGATAGACTCACATACCAAAAATGAGAACAATATCAGCAACGACAGCGAAAAAAACAAAAGTCTGGAAAACTGAGAATTTCATGAAATTTACAAAGTCCAGGGCCATAACTCTTGTAAAAATAGGTCTATTGGAACCAAACTCGGACTTGATCTGTATGACATGGAGATAAACTCACATACCAAGAATGAGATCAATATCTTCAACGATAGCGAAATTTTTTTTGGAAAACTGAGAATTTCATGGAATTTGCAAAGTCCAGGGGCCATACCTCTTGTTAAAATAGGTCAATCGGAATTAAACTCGAACTTAATCTGTATCACATTGAGATAAACTCACATACCAAAAAATGAGATCAATATCTGCAACGACAGCGAAAAAAAGTCTGGAAAACTAAAGTGTGACAGACAGATGGACAGACAGACAAACGGCGTGGAAACTATAAGTCCCCTCCGGCAAGCCGGTACGGGACTAATAAGAAACGTACATGATTGTGTGAAAAAGAAACAAAATATATCAATTTTTTATAATGTCATTCGTTGATCAAATCTTGTCAAAGGTCTAAATGATATTCCCATGTCCTTTTCGAGCATAAATCGTTGATCAAATGTTGTCAAAGGTCTAAATGCTATTCCCATGTCCTTTTCGAGCATAAAGAGTCTGGGATGCAACAATGTTAATTCAGAATCTAGATCTGGAGAACTACTTCGAATATCAAGTGAGTTCACCAGATGCTACATTTGTACATATTCAGGAACTTCAAACATCATCATGATAAATGCTTAAACAAACAAAACAAACGAAATGGTCGCCATAGCACTTTCTATATAGACATAACCTCAGACAGTGCATGTTTTGTAGATATTGTTTTCATTTTAGTGCATGAACATCGACGGCGGTTGTGGCTAGCCAAATAGGGGATGCTTACTCCTCCCGGGTACCTGGTCCCACCTCAAGCTTGCTAGGAGTCCGTCAATGCTTTACTCGGTGCTCTATTATGAGTGCTGTTGAGATTGTCGTCAGGATCATCTTTATCTCATCTATATACAAAAGACTTTTCATAGAAGCACAAATACACCCCCTCCCCCTTGGCGATGTGATCAGGATTCGAAGTTATTTAGATTTACCTATATAAATTTATCATTTAAGTATAGGTCCACGTGTGAATCAGGCAGGGGTGATACATCAATTTTTTTTGCAAAACGTTTTATTTCTGTTTTGGGACTTATATGTGATACAAATCAAACATATGATATTCATTTCTCACGGTAGCGATGGTGAAGGGAGATATTCACCTCATAATTTATAAAAGATTTTGAAGGGAAAAAATGGCTGGAACTTTTTTTCTATATAATTCAACTAAAGCTACCCCTATAACTTTCTTCACCATCCAGGTATGAGGAAAATTCCTCCAGAACATTTATATGGAGGTTGATCTGAACGCATTTCAAGAGAAAAAAGTTCTGCAAAAATTTTAAGGTTTTTCAAATGCCTGACCCTTAGGTGGACCTGTACTTAAGAATCTGAGGTTCCTAATATAACAGAATTATCGTTATTTACCATAGGATAAAATTAGGGTCAGTAATGATATAAACAATCTAAGTGCTTTCACTACTAGCTGTTTGAAAATATGTCCTGATTGTCATATCTACATCATAACTGTGCCAAATCAGAGTTTAAAATAGACCACTTGGTGTTAAAAGACATCATCATTCATTTTAGATTGGTGAAATATCTTGTTATCTCTCTATGCTTTAGATCATTAAACTTTACAAGTACCAGTGTATCAAAATTACTCAAATAGGAAGTGAATTGCGAGTTTCAGACAACGTATGATAAAAGGACTTTGTGACAAGTAGAGATATAACATAGAGTGGTACTTGATGACAATTTATCTAAAAGTAAAGTATATGACATCCGATGTTCCTCAACTCGAATCAAAATGTTTGTTTTTAACAGCATTAATTTAATTACTATATATAATACTGACCTACATTATTCTGAACTCAAATCAAATAATGGAAATTTGTCCTATATATACTTACTCATGCGTGGGTATTCAAATATGACCACTGTGACTTCATCTTGGGTACCTCATTACCTTACTTACTGTTGGTAAGATTAACAGAGGTTATAAAATGTGTAGAGAAAAAGAAGAAACTGCAAGACTGCATTGCTTTTCAAACTTAGCATACGCCTCTTCAGTAATTTTTGGAATAGAAATAGATAATCAATACGCAAGATCGCAAATGCAGCGCGTGCAGCGTGTCCGCTCTGATTTTTCATTTAGTCACCTACTTAAACCATTTATCAAAACTTGGGCACCTTTTCTGCCCAAGTAAATTGATGACGTCATAACAATGGAGAACAATCGAGCAGTGCGCGAGAACATTCGTATAGTCTTGGTTAGAAGTAATTGCGATCTTCCGTATTGTAGATAACTTTGACATTCTTTAAATCGGAAATCAATCATTCATATGTTTTTTTTTACCTGAATGTACATACGATGATTTTTCATTGAAGTTTCCACTACAAAACAGTCCCAATGGTAGATCCACCAAACATGGTAAGAATATGTAACGTGCAAGAAAAAAAAGGATATCTTCAACAGATACAGCATCCACGGCAAACACCGAAACACCCGTACGTGAAAACACAAAAAATACAACAAGAGGTACAAATGGAGAAGAAACAAAATATTAAAACACCAATAAATAGATATCGAAGAAGGGAGGAGATCTCCAATAAGACCCCGTTGCAGCATCAACAGCAAAACACCCGATGCAAAAACACAAAAGACGAGTACAGCACGAGACGGAAAAGAGACACACGACATGTAAACATCAAACACAAAAGACTACACATAAGAGGTTTTGAAGAAGTACTAATCCAGTCTCAAATAAAACACTAAAGACTACACGAATGAGACAAAAGGGTAATCGATTTAGGACGGCCATATGTAACGTTAGTAGCAAATGGTGATGTGATCCGGATTACGTGCGCACAACCCTCCCACTTGTCCGATTACCCAGTGGTCTCGAAGAACGCACAATTGTTGTATATAATAGCCCCCTCACTGTAACATGATGAAGCAAAACACAGGAATCCAAGTCACACAGAAATGTATATGTAAATAGATTTCAAAACCATAAGGGCATACGAAAAATTTCCGTGCTCTGAAAGCTTAAGCGAGTTCATTCATACATGCAATCACCCCTGGAAGAGTCCTAACAACATTCAGATAAGAGAAATATTCTGGGTCCTGTCTTTTCTAACAAGGTTTGGAAAGGGCACGTCATGGAGTACAAAAAAGTCCGTACTCTGCAGGATTAAGCGAGTTCATGCATGCCATCACTCCAGCAGTCCAAGCCACATGCAGAAAGGACAAATAGTCTTTACCATGTCTACTCTAACAAGGTTTGATAAGGACCCGTCATTGAGTCCCGTCGTCGAAGTTGGTTAGAGTGCAGTTCTTCCGTATTAAGTGCCATGACAAGTGTCCGTCTGATGACACCAGGATCATATCCATGGCACGTCTGGAGACACCAGGATCATAATCATGGTGCAAATGTATAATGGGCAATTGATTAATCTGTTGTATTTTCGATGGGTATTCTGTCAACTTTTGTTCCTCCTTGTATTGCTGATTATACGTTCATACAAAAGGATTTTATATGTCCTTAAATTAATTAAGGAGGTATTGAACACTTGGACGCCAAATTCAATTTTTCTCAAAATTTCAGAAATTATATATTTCTTGTTTGTCTATGATTTAACAAACTTACATTTGATTCTATCCACAGGAAAATTATCTACGGGCCTTAATCGACGTTTTTGTGAATATCTTGATGACGTCATAATATTGAAAAAGGGAGGGTATCTCCAACAAGACCCCGCTGCAGCATCAACAGCAATCTCCAAAACACCCGATGCAAAAACAAAAAAGACGAGTACAGCACGAGACGGAAAAGAGACCCACGACATGTAAACATCAAACACTTGATGACGTGCGCACAACCCTCTCACTTCTCCAGTTACCCAGAGGTCTCGAAGAACGTACAATTGTGGTGTAAATCAACCTCCTCACTGTAAGATGACTTCAGACAAATACGACTGCGAAACGCAGAGGCCCCAGAAACACAGATGAATATGTAAATGGATATAAAAAGAGGGCATGCGCAATACAGTCCGTGCTCTGCCGGCTGTAGCAAGCTCATGTATGTCATCAACCGAGGAGTCCGACTGACATTCAGAGAGGACAGGTGGTCGGGGCCCTGTCTTCTCTAAAGAGGTTTGGACAGGGCCCGTCATGGATTCCCGTCGTCACAGTCAGTCAGAGTGCAAGTCTCAAGGATGCACTTGTACAAGACTGTAGATTGGTCAAGTACCAAGCCTAGTATCCGTCTGGTGACATTAGGATCATATCCACGGTATATAAAAGGCGTTTGATGATTATGACGCATTTTCGATGGTTATGCTGCCTACTTTGATCCGTCTTATTTTGTTTATCATATCACCATAAAAGACAGGTTGTGTAATACCCAAAGTAATGTACTCTGTTGCGTGTATAGATCCGAATTTCAAAAGAGGTTGACTGTAATTTTTGTAAAATTTCCAGAAAGTCTTAACAAGTTTATGAAAGCGGAAACCTTGACCTAAAAGGTTTTTGGTACTTTGTAAATTTCTACTGTGAAAATCAAAAATATCAGTACATGCTCTAGCGTACCGGATGAGCTGTGATATGTAAATGCTGTATGACGGTAATCTTGGAACATCACCGTCAAGCCAGGGGAAATTTACTATGTTGAATCCAAAATCATCCCTTTTGTCATATACACTTCTATGAATCTTTCCGTTTACAATTTTGATATCTAGGACCAAAAATGGTGTTTCTGTATCTGTTACGATTGCCTTGTTAAGTGTTTATTCTTGTGGATCAATTTCAAAGTGTCATTCCAGTTCTCGTAACGCTATGGGAAATTAATTTTGATTCAACATCCAAAATCTTTATAAATATGTTGCACTTACATATGGAAAAGATGAGATGAATTGTGTTTTAAAACAAGGCAGGATACTGGAATCGAATATGACACTGTCGCTCAAAAAATGGAATTTCCAGCCAATTGACTGTACTTATTGATTAATTGATTAATAATTAGGAATTCTGTGGATGAATCTTTGTCAAAAACTAACAAGATTATCAACAATGTCCAGAGATGATTTAATGATTAAATGAGAAAAATTAAATTTTGGATTAAAATATTACGAAGCTTAGTATTTTCCAATTTTTCGTTCAAAAATCGTCCATTTGCAATGAAGTGACATCTGCTTTCCTGTAATGCCAATTTGTCAACAAATTTACTGTGATGAAGATTGAATTTTCTATTTTATACATGCAAAGGGTCAATGCGATACGTTTGGTATTAAGGGTTTTTTCTTGCATTTTGAATGCGAAGGTTTTGACGCCATTTTCCTCGATAACGTCGAAATGACGTCGTTGTTTGCTCATAGATAAACTCCCAAAGTCCACAATTTCGAAAATCGCCATGATTTCTTCAAATGACACCGGAAATTATTCAAACTTCATTAAGATACTCAAATGTGAATATCAATCAGCGTATCAAATGTTTTAAGGAAGTTAAGATTATACTTTTCATAGGGAGTGAGAAAACAAAAAGTGCCGCCACCATCTTGGTGTTCAAATCCTCCTTAATAGGGACCCCAATAGATTACACTGTAATTTAAAAATAGAAAAGAGGGGATCTCTAACAACACTCGGTCGCAGCACCTACAGCAACCCATCCCAAATGGAGCAGACACTCGCAGTGAAACATCGAAGCATGTTTAAGTATACATGTAGGTGCATGAACACCACAAACATGAAATGAATAATTGTTTTGATGTCACGAAATATTTCATAACGAAAATGAGTAAAATTCAATATGTTTCACGAATTATTAGCTGATTTAACTGCAATATTGCCATTTTGCAGATCATTTATCCATTTTCTATATACAATATATTCTACCGAATTATCATGACAACGAATGTAAATTATATGATTTTCCTATATATCTTTTATTTCAATTGCATTGCAGTTGGCAATCCATAATTTGCATATAGGCATTTCTTCTCTCTCAATGTTTCAATTCATTTCCCTTTTTAAAATAGGAATCTTTGTTAAATCATCTGAAATACAGAGAAATAAGGAAAATGATATCGTACATAATGGAAGGAAATCTGAACGTTTTATGTAAAAAACTGACAATTCAGCAATGAATGTTCTGTCTGTGGTTGGTACCAACAGGAAAGTCATGTTATATTTAACAAAATCGGAGTTTCCTCTTTATTAACTTTTCACATAATATTTAGAAGCATGTGTACTTAGATTTAGGACATGGGTGTAACGAATACCATATTTGTTTCATTTTCCATGATAGTTTTATGGAATATCTCTGTTTCATTATCAACAGACTGCTTTGGAAGGTAGGTATATATAATGGATATTTTACTTTATTTTCCTTGATTTTTGTATTGCGGTTTTATTTACTTTACAGCTCGCGTGAGATCTGTTTTATGATAATGTAAACTTACTTTTTTTCAGAAACCATGATTTCATCATTCTAAATGGAATATGTACAGGTCTAGTATTTTTCAGTACTGATACCGGTTATTTATACACTCAAAGTAGAATGAAATTATAAACAATTTTTCCCACAGGGATTGGCCGCAATCCTTACGAAATTTGATTTGAAAGTAATGTTTTCTTGTTTAAAAGAAAATGTAAAACACACACATAAAACAAATCTTGATAGTCGTCATAACGTTTCTATAATCTATCGAAAAAAATGTTTCTTTTAAGGAAGGTATACTTTTCCTATAGGCATTCATTAAATGTACCTGTATTTCACTGCTCTGATATTTTGAAGTTTGTTTTCTTTTCTTTTTCGGTATATAATATTGGATTTTCATTAATGTATTTCAACAGAATGTCCAACAGGGCTCTTTGGTATTAACTGTTCATACGCATGCACAGCAGACCATTATGGAGTGGACTGTCAAGATGTATGCAAATGTCTTATAGACGAGTTTTGTCATCCCATATTTGGATGTGTGCAGCTTTCGCAAAATGGAACAATACTACGTAAGTTCAGACTTAAACAAGAAAGAGACGCAATATATACAAATAAGATAAAGAATATCCTGACGATAATCTCAACATCACTTACAATAGAGGACCAAATTGAGCATCGACAGTCTCCTAGCAAATTAAAGGTGGTAACAGGTGCCCGGGAGGAGTAAGCATCCCCTGTTTGGCTAACACGAGTCACGCTATCAAAATACCAAACAAAAGACTACACATAAATCAACGAGGCCAATGGACAACCGGCGGTACCGACTTAGGAATTAAGCATTAATTTACTGAATACATTGACTGAAGTATACGAAAGAGATATGCAACAACTCCAAAAAGGTCGTGGTTTCCTTATAAAGGGTCAACCTATATGAATATTGACTCTTTTCGAAAAGTCGGACTTCAAGGTCGTTCGGAAACTAGGATGTATAAAAAGCTCAATCAATTAATATTGATATTGCCTTCTGTATTAGTGTAGAGTGTCCCTCAAGTCAGAATTGATGGTAATGTTTTGCCTGGATACCCTATTTTTTCTTTTCAGAATATTGTTCAGATTATCAAACTTATATGGTTTTGGGAAACGAAACTTTTATAGTTACATTTTATTACCCCTAAAGAGGAATTTTTCTTACTTTTCCCATAGGGTCCAATGTTAAAGTTCAAACGGCTCAAGTTCTCGGTATAATCGTAAACCACGAATTATATTTTGTTGATAGATATATCTGGTTTAACATAAGCTTTGAAGATATGGAAATGAAAATATTTTAAAATTGTTATTTAGAAAATATGAGTATATGAGACCTGAGGGATGCTCTACCTTAAAATTGATTTGAAAGCGTGGTATTTTTTGTTTCACGTTTCTCAGGACCTGTTTCTATAAAACAACATAATATTCATAATATCGGTTCCTCTCGACCAATCAAATTGCAAAGATTTGCCAGAGATGGGATGATCATATGTTGTAAGAATTTCTAATTTGTTCAATAGATAGAAGCTACTTCAGAATCGAAGATTCTGGTTGCATTAACATTTATATCTTCTACTTGGATTACCTACATAGAATAAAAAAATATTTAATAATGTTTTCAATTTTCAGAGAACACGAATGGGACTAACTCTAACGAAACCTGTTCAGTTCCTGAATCGGAACGTTTGTACGGAATTCCGATACAGAAATGGCTTTGGATCAGCCTTGGTCTTCTGGGAAGTAATATTTTTATCCTAATGGTTTGCTGTTGCATGTGTTCTTCATTGAAAGGGTGAGTTTAATGCCTTTTTCAACATTCCTGGTTATGTTTGACCACATGTTTTATCAACTGACGCTTCTTTTTTTAATTTATTCAAAATTTAAGGACGTTCTCTCCTAACAAAATACATATAGTCATCTGAAATTAAGAATTTAAACATGGGGCACAACAAAAATTTAGATTTAAGTTTCATTGGCTCATTTTTTTGAATAATACAGAAGTGTTCCAACTCTATACCTTCATGCACTAGACACGTGTTTTGAATATCAAATTCTCATCAGTGATGCTTCAAGCGGAGCCACCGAAATTCATTCAGGAGCGCCCTCTTTAATGTTTTGAATTTAGATTTGTACATTTACATTACAGAGAGTGCGTGGCTCCTTTGTAACACCTCTTTTCGATTATACAAATCTTCCTGGATGCTCTATGGAAAGTTCTATCTTTTCAGTGGAAGCGCATACCATATTAATGATAAACGTCTTCAAATTTAATAGCATCATTTAAGAACAGATAGATTTGCAGCATGGACCAGACATGCACGTTTCGGGTACTTAACCCTCGTCAGTGATCCTCAATCTAAACAATGTAATATGGCCAAATATTTGTGACCGACTAACATCGTCACTGAGGAAGTTTTACGGTTGATACCGGGAACTCGTCATACACTATGGTGTTCCACTCTCCAGAACGGTGGATGATATTCTGTCATAGACCATTTGAACCATCCAACTCTATGTCTTCCGAAATGACAGTTCTATCGAATTGAAGCGGCTGGTGTTGCATACAAAGATGCTTACACTTCCTGGGCACCTGGTTTCACTATTTCACATATCGAGAGTTCGCTTCTTTTCATATGGTGGAGGTTTTTGTTTGTTTGCTTTGGTTCCAGTTTTATCCTGATTTTGTATGCCTTCGGTTTATTATGTTCTGAATATATGATTTTGTGCTGTATACAGGGATATGGTCATTATCCATATTTGTCATGTTCATAAATGTACCGAAAGACAACGCAGGATAGGTAGGATATGATGCCAAGGGCCCACGTTTAAGAAATTTCAAGAAATTTTGAAAACAGAAATGTTCTAATGAGTTGAAGAAACGATAGACCGAAGTTGATCGAATCTTGTGTATAGTACTTTGCCGGTTCGAGTGGTTGTCTTACATCACTTACATTACTGCAACATGATTTTGTTGGAGATCCCCCCCATTCTTTTACATGGGATTTCTTGTTAATAACTCTTAGTAATCTTGTTGTGCATGAATGCTGCATTGTTGACGTTGATCGAATCGAATCTTGTGAATTATCTCCGTTATCAAAATTTCATGAAATTCCTAAAACGTGGGTCCTGTAGCATCATATCCCACTCATCCTGCTACGTCTTTCGGTACGTTTTTAGACATACTAAATTTCACACTCTTTGATCATATTACAGAGTTTAGATTGAGGATCACTGACGAGGGTTAAGTACCCGAAACGTGCATGTCTGGTCCATGCTGAAATTGGATCTGTTCTTAAATGATGCTATTGAATTTGAAGACGTTAAACATTGTACCATAGGTTTGTAGATCTCTGTCATTCTCAGTTTTGTTACTCAAACCTTATCTTACCCATTAATTTGTCTAAATATAAAGAAGTTAATCCGATAGTTTAAACGTACATTAATCACCGCACATTATATAATAATTGAATTTTCCCAACGCCTTGTATTTCCTTTATTCTAAGTGCGTCATTTCACAGGGTAAACAAACATCACTGACGGAAGTACATTCACCCAGATCATTCTTTTAAGCATATTAAACAACAAAATGAAGAAGATCATCTTGTTTAGATATTGATTTCCAGAAATATTGCATCATTCAGGGGATGACATGTTACTTTAATTTTGTTATTCTCACTAGGGTTAAGTACCCGAAACGTGCATGTCTGGTCCATGCTACAAACTTATCTATTTTTAAATGATGCATTTAAATTTGAAGACGGTTTAACATTGGTTATGATTAAAGACAAATGCTTCATTCGAGGATGATATATATTGCGGACATTTTCTATACCTTTTAAAAAAGATTTGTAGCACACAGCTGAGTTATTCCAGGAACAGGTTATTATCTATAATCAATGAAAGTGACTCATATATTCGGAGAGGCGTCGCTACTATAGTATTTTTCTTGAATGGTATATATCATTATAAATATATCCATTAACGTTAATTTCATTTGTTTCAATCCCATAAAACGTCACAGAATAAAGGAGTTCATTTTTATTTACAGATGTAAACCGAAGGAATACCATCCAAAACAGATGTTTGGCAAGTATTATACGCTAAGAAAAATATGTCAGAATATCAATGTCCTATAATACAGATCTCTATCATGACTAGCAATACACTAAACATGACTTAGGAAAAACAGATCGAAAAGGAACACAAAGACGCTTTTGCGATATTCTGAACTTATTGTCCATTGTCATATATGATATGTGTAGTCTTTTGTGTTTGATGTTTATATGTTGTACGTCTCTTTTTCGTCTCATAGTATGCTCGTCTTTTGTGTTTTTGCATCGGGTGTTTTGCTGTTGGTGCTGCAACAGGGTCTTGTTGGAGATCTCCTCCCTTCTAATAAATTTTGATTTCCTCGTACGACCAATTGAAACATGAGTGAGGAAAGGCCTACTTGCCTGGGGATACATCTGTAGATATCACGTGCGTTGCAGGGCAGCCAGAAATGCTGATACTTCCAAGGGTATCTGATTTAATTCCCTTGGATGGTTTATTATTGTTCCTTATAGTGATCACATCATTTCCCATCTCTACAGTTGTCTCGGTTTTCATCGGTTTGTGTTCCTCTGGTCAATGCTTAAATATGTTTTTCTAAACATTTACTTTTCGATATGAACTTCGATCTTTCTATTTTTATGAGTGACTAGTAATTAATTACTATCTTTACAAAATAGATATGAGCAACTTGCATCATAAAATATGAACGTCTATATTGTATGAGTACTAATGTTTAGGTGTTGTTTTTGTTCCCATATAGATTTCCTGAAGATACTTGTAGAGGCTACTGATCGTGGACAGTCTTCTCAAGCAGCCAATCAAAATGCTTCTGGAAATGCGTACATTGTTGAAGACTACACAGAAATTGCTGAAATGCTTCCAGCACCTCCTCCCCCACCCAAACCTTCAACATCTTTTGACGAATCGGATTGCGGTTATATGGAACCTAGAGTGACAATCAAACCTCAGGTAGCCCGATCAAAAAGTTGTGATGGAGGGACCACGGATGAAAATGCAGGATACAATTCATTAACTTTAAGGAACAATTCAACCGCAACGTTGGACCAGGACCAAGAATATGCAATGGTAATACCAAAGGCAGAAAGGGGAAAAGGAAAGGCTGGAGCTGATGGTAAAAGTAAAGTTAAATCTAAACTTGATACCTTGAAGCAAATCGGTGGAAGAATAAGTGATATGTTCGCTGCTGATAAGTCCTCCGATAGTCGTGCTCAGGTGGGGTTCGAAAGCTTTCGTCCTGTCGTTGAAGATAATATTTACACGATCGATGCAGATGCATCCCCAGAGGAATATTCTGGCAGGGACATTGATGAGATACCGCCACTCCCTCAACACTACCCCACGCCCATCAAGGATGGTCACGAATACCGGGTGCTGGAACCACAGACAGGGTATACTGACTGTAGCGAGAATGAGGTCTTCTCGCCGGACTGCAAGAGGAAACCTTTTGAATACGATGTAGCAAGAAATGACAATTATTCCAAGGCAAGAAAAATGTCAAATCTGACTGCCTCTGGTGCTTTTCTTTTATCAATCAGTAGTGATCACTATTCAGACACTAGTGTCGTTTAAGATATAAGGGCCCTGGGGTATAATAGAAATATCGTGGACAATCTAGAAATTATGTACTTCAATATTTTACATATTTTAAGATATTTGATATCAGTTTATGTTTCATTCAACTCGCCATGGAAATAAATGGTCCCGAACATTACCGAAGTCGTGCATCTTCGGCCAACTTCGTGATATTATCAAAACAACCGGAAGTAGAGTATTATACCCTTATGCCTTAGATGGTATATGTACACATATGGATTTTATTTTCTCTCAGTATAAATTATTTTATTTTTGTGTGATATGAATAGTAGTTCTACTCTTTGTTTCATTAAGATGTAAGGGAAAATGTAGAAAATGTACATATGAAATCAATGTATTTAGATAAAATGGATAAATGTGTGCTGCGATGGTGTGTGAAAAAGTATTATATGATGTATAAGAACGGTGATATCTGATTTAATTACATAAGTTGGGGAATGCGTCCATTTAATGTGGTTGGCTTATCTTGCATATACATTCTCATTAAACTTACCAAGTATGTCTTAAAAGTTTTTCATTTGTCAAGGTGGTGTCAACATTAATAGATACTAGGCTGCTACACACTACACAATATTTCTTGAATGTTCTGTTTTAATTCAGATAATGGCATCTAACCAATAAACTGAATACAAAAATAGATATTAATAAGTTTATGTCCGAAGGAATATCAAGTATATTGAATTACACTGTACTTCATTGAAACATAAGGGCATTTTCCGAAGCATCTTAAAACTATCATTTCAATTTTTTTTGTAATTTATGAATGTACTTATATGTACATGCTTAATACTCTTCTATTAGAGTTTTCCAATAACAAACGGTTGTCATCCTACAAACTTCGTACATGCGAAACCCGACGAAAAGTTAAACCGTAAGTGATCTTATCAAAAATCGTCTAGATTTATAAAATATTCTGTTAAGCATGCTTAGACTATAAAAGTGAGAATGTTTAGATATTTCATGATACTAGGATTAATACTGAATCATCTTTTTTTCGAAATGAAATACTTCATTTTATTCTTGTTTTTCACCAAGGAGTATATGGTCCCCAGTATGAGCGAGTCACGTTCGGTTTCGTAAGAACGAACTTCGTCGCGGACAAACGGTTTGTTACTGGTAAAGCTACATTGTAACAATTCAACGAAATCATTCACTTCATAATAATATTTACTTAAGGTATTCAATGGGTAATGAGAGATAATTGGGGCACCCATTTATGGAATCATGAGACCTAAAATCACAGCATAGTTATGATGTAAAAATTAATTGCAATTTTTTTTTTACCAATTTAGATATTAAAAAATCAGTTATTTTAAGGGTTACGGGCCCTTATAGTTTACATTGAACTCTATGGGAAAAAGTTAATTTTACGTAAAAATTTTCAACAGAACGATGGGGCATCAAATATCGATTGGTCAAAAATTAAAAAAAATATATAATATATATTTCATCAAATTTAGCTGAGAAATCAAAAGATCACCAATGAGTTTTTCTGCAATTTTGAAAAAATTTTGTCTATATTTTTCAACAAGGGGTGATAACTTCTAAATCGACCCTTTTCAAAACATTTCTTATTTCTATATCTACTAGGGTAGTATAAAAGTTGTTAAAATATCATATGACAGAGAAAGATATTCAATGATGTTCATGTATAAACTTAATTTCAATGTTTTGGCATAATTTCCTTCACTGTCCATTGAATACCTTAGGCTCTGACAAGCAGACAGAATACTGCGGTACGTATCTAAAAATAAAAGAAAGTAAGGACTAGGTGCGCTAACCCTTCATATCGGCCCTATTATTTCGACGAAAAATGCTTTTGATAAATGAATTATCAATTATCACTTTTTGTAAAGTTGAATGCTTGAGAAAATACCGCGTCATAATTTTGAGCCCTCGTTACGTCACGCGCGTGATGTATGACGTCATGTTATGACGTCATTTGCCCTAAATGACGCAAAACAAAGGAAAATCATCGTATTTTACACACAAATCCTCAAAACCATCTATGATCCAGGCCTTGCCCACACATTTTTTTATGCAAATTAAAAGCCGATCAGAAATCCATCGATTGGTACAAAAATATTCATGGGCAAGGCCTAGAGTGCTACTTGATTTCTTAATTTTGTATCGGAATTTCGCTCATTTATTGATATTTTTAATGAATTCTACATCTTTAGACGATTTGAGCGACGTATTATTCAGTATAGACTGTGAAATCAAAACATACTTTCCTGATCTGGATTCACCATACATTCGACATTTTATAAAGTAGAATATTATGGATGTATGAACAACGAAATGGCAGGTTACCGCACCTACTCCTTTGATATGATAAGAAGGACAACTCTTACATAACGACTCTGGAACACACATGTTTGAGACGATAAAAAGTGAGCGAACAGCTAAAGGAGCCAAGGAAAATAAAAACGACAAAAAACCATCGTTAAAACATGAATGACCATATTATGGTAGGTAATCTCGCAACGCAGAACAATACATTTTACGATATAGAACTCGTGTCTATGGCATCATTACACTGCATCACATTCCCCTTGTGAAAAATAATCTTAATCACATGAAATTATACAAAAACGGAATGTTCTGCTTTGTGAGATTACCTACCGTGATGTCAGAATAAAAAAACAAAAAGAATAATCTCGACATAGTCCCATTGTAAATACCGAATTTAAATGTAATTTAAACTGTGATCACTGCCATCGTGGTCATTTTGAAAAAAAAAACTAAATATGACAATTGTCATAACTTCAACTTCAATTTTAAGTATAGAATTCCATCCAAGATAGATTTAATTAAATGTCGCGAAGTGCTTAAGCTAGCCTTAGATTATTTTACCAAAGGATGGTGTTAATCAGAAGGAGGCGAATGACATGCTCTGAATGACTGGAACAAACTCATTTTGGATATTAAAGATATTCGAAAAGATAGCTTCCACAAAAATCCTTATCTTTTTGAAAATCCAATTTCTTAATCTGAAAGATACTTTAAATCCAAGTTACGTAAGTTTTATGAAAAATATGTCTTCTTGCCTGCAGTTAAGCAGCCAACAACGCCATCATTTCAAAACGTTACTACATATCAATCAAAGGAGGGGATCTCCTACAACACCAGGTTGCAGCACCCACAGCAAAAATCTCAAAACACTTAATGCAAAAACACAGAGCAGACAAGCACCGAAAAAGACACTAAATGGACAAGGAACGTCAACGCATCAAACCCAAAGGACTACAAATAAACCAACGAGACCAATGGACAACCGGTGCCGACTTAGGAGGGTCATCTGCCACGAAAGTAACAGAATGTATGGTTATCTTGAATTACGTGCGCACAACCCTCCCACTTTTCCGATTACCTAGAGGTCTCGAAGAACGTATAATTGTGGTGTAACACAACTTCCTCACTGTCAGATGACCACACACAAACAAGACCGCAAAACGCAGGGGCTCAAGCAACACAGATGAATATGTAATTGGATATCAAAAGAGGGCATACGCAATACAATCCGTGCTCTGCCACCGCAAGCTCATGTATGTTATCAACCGAGGAGTCCAACTGACATTCAGAGAGGACAGGTGTTGGGGCGCTGTCTTCTCTAAAGAGGTTTGGACATGGCCGGTCATGGAGTCCCGTCGTCACAATCAGTCAGAGTGCAAGTTTTAAGAATGCGCTGGTACAAGACTGTAGCTCACTTTAGTTTCTGAACTTCGTCTACAAATACTTATATCAAAAGCAATGAAAGTGTCCCTAACATTTTGAGCAAACATCACAGTGAAATATCCCTATTTCTAAATTTGATCTTTCTACAATATACTGCATGCCAAAACTATACAAGTCTCCTTACAAATTCTGATACGTTGCTAATTCTAGCAACTGCTCAACTACAATTTTGTCTAGAAATCTCATGTCAGCACTCACGGCAATTGGGAACACGTTGCAAAATAATGTGAAACAGTTCTAAACAGAAATGATGTAAAATTCTTTATTTTGGTCTATTAAACATTTAGGGGATATGTGATTGACAAAATGAAATATAGAAATGTTCAAGCCAATACGATTTATACGTACGACTTTTCTAATATGTACACCACGCTTCCTCAGAATTAATGATTGGTTGTCCAAACTCATAAAATGGTGTTTTGATCGATAGGGGAATCTTTTATTTGTACATTTGAATCAAATGGTTTCGTTTCCGCTACAGAATACAAATCATGGTTCTGTGTAGTGTCTTGCCCTGCCTCTTGGAAAACATTTATGTAAGATTTGGTGAGAATCTCTACAATCAGGTTGTAGGGATTTCAGTGCGTACCAATTGTGTGCCTTTCGTTGCAGATTTATTTTGATGCACGTATTAGAAAGTATTTATCCAAAATCTTCATAAGCAAAGAAACACATGATTATTTGACATGTTTCATTGGTACTTCTAGGTACCTGAATGATATTCTTAATATCGACAACCCTGTTTTTGAAAAGCTTAAAAATACTTTTTGTCCACAAGAATTAACTCTAAACAAGGCAAACGGTACAAACAAAGAAAAAAAGTACATAAATATCATAATTGTTAATGGAGAGATTCATTAGACTTTAGTGTGTATGACAAAAGAGATTATCTTGGATTCAACATAGTAAAGGATCCCGGACCTTAAGGCCCCTTTTTTGAACACTCATAAATCGAAGAATTTAATGTCATTTGTATGACTTTTTACATATAATGAAAAATTGACCATTCGTGTATTAAATAACGACTAAAGTTTCGCTTGTTTTCATAGATGTTACTATGTGTGATGTCTGTTTTGTGACAGGGGTATTTGGCGAATCCGGAGCAATCGCCATCGATTCCGGCCTTGAATATTGTTTTCTCAATACATATGCATGAGAGGGTCGAACAAATTGTCACATGATCACATATTTTGTGAACACGACCAATCAGGTAAAAATCAATATATGCTAATGAATCGATACTGTCGGTTGCGTGATATTAGAGGTGTGGCTTTATGTTAATCTGTATACTTTTGATGCTACTTTTTTCGTGGGTTTTCTCTGATTTGAATATGAAGGCAAATTAGAATGGCTAATTCCTTCCTAGGGAGAATTTGTCAAATAAATATCTGTCTGTCATTTTTCTGAATAAGCCATTCTTACATGCGTCCATGCCTAATTTCGAAAAAAATCTATCAGTCTACCAGGGTTTTTTGTGCATAGTTCAACCAAAGCTGGCGAAGGGTGGGTAGGTTTTAGTTGATTTTGCCAGTGTTTCAGGCAATATCTTAACAAAAAGGGGTCAGAAACCTGTTGTTTAAACATAGTTGAAACACTTTATAAGGTCAGTTCAATAAATTGTGAAAATTTTGAAAACTGATTTTTATAGCCTTTCCTTAAGGTCCGGGATCCTTTCCCTAGCTTGACACAAAACCATCGTTAAAACATGAATGACCATATTATGGTAGGTAATGTCGCAACGCAGAACATTACGTTTTACGATATTTTTGTACAATACAGATCATATATAACAAAAAGGGGATGTGATGCAGTGTGATAATGCCTTAGCTATAAGTTAAATCCAAAATAAGGTGACTATTAACTTTTAATAACACATAAACATAACCGACGTTCTATTTTAACTTTCATCTATAAAATCACGCCGATTGTTTTTTCAGCTTTATAAAAATATATTATTCTCTAATTTTGGATAGAACTCGTGTCTATGGCATCATTACACTGCATCACATTCCCCTTGTGAAAAATAATCTTAATCACATGAAATAATACAAAAACGGAATGTTCTGCTTTGTGAGATTACCTACCGTGATGTCAGAATAATAAAACAAAAAGAATAATCTCGACATAGTCCCATTGTAAATACCGAATTTAAATGTAATTTAAACTGTGATCACTGCCATCGTGGTCATTTTGAAAAAAAAAAAACTAAATATGACAATCGTCATAACTTCAACTTCAATTTTAAGTATAGAATTCCATCCAAGATAGATTTCATTAAATGTCGCGAAGTGCTAAAGCTAGCCTTAGATTATTTTACCAAAGGATGGTGTTAATCGGAAGGAGGCGAATGACATGCTCTGAATGACTGGAACAAACTCATTTTGGATATTAAAGATATTCGAAAAGATAGCTTCCACAAAAATCCTTATCTTTTTGAAAATCCAAGTTCTTAATCTGAAAGATACTTTAAATCCAAGTTACGTAAGTTATATGAAAAATATGTCTTCTTGCCTGCAGGTAAGCAGCCAACAACACTATCATTTCAAAACGTTACTACATATCAATCAAAGGAGGGGATCTCCTACAACACCAGGTTGCAGCACCCACAGCAAAAATCTCAAAACACTTAATGCAAAAACACAGAGCAGACAAGCACCGAAAAAGACACTAAATGGACAAGGAACGTCAACGCATCAAACCCAAAGGACTACAAATAAACCAACGAGACCAATGGACAACCGGTGCCGACTTAGGAGGGTCATCTGCCACGAAAGTAACAGAATGTATGGTTATCTTGAATTACGTGCGCACAACCCTCCCACTTTTCCGATTACCTAGAGGTCTCGAAGAACGTATAATTGTGGTGTAACACAACTTCCTCACTGTCGGATGACCACACACAAACAAGACCGCAAAACGCAGGGGCTCAAGCAACACAGATGAATATGTAATTGGATATCAAAAGAGGACATACGCAATACAATCCGTGCTCTGCCACCGCAAGCTCATGTATGTTATCAACCGAGGAGTCCAACTGACATTCAGAGAGGACAGGTGTTGGGGCGCTGTCTTCTCTAAAGAGGTTTGGACATGGCCGGTCATGGAGTCCCGTCGTCACAATCAGTCAGAGTGCAAGTTTTAAGAATGCACTGGTACAAGACTGTAGCTCACTTTAGTTTCTGAACTTCGTCTACAAATACTTATATCAAAAGCAATGAAAGTGTCCCTAACATTTTGAGCAAACATCACAGTGAAATATCCCTATTTCTAAATTTGATCTTTCTACAATATACTTCATACCAAAACTATACAAGTCTCCTTACAAATTCTGATACGTTGCTAATTCTAGCAACTGCTCAACTACAATTTTGTCTAGAAATCTCATGTCAGCACTCACAGCAATTGGGAACACGTTGCAAAATAATGTGAAACAGTTCTAAACAGAAATGATGTAAAATTCTTTATTTTGGTCTATTAAACATTTAGGGGATGTGATTGACAAAATGAAATATAGAAATGTTCAAGCCAATACGATTTATACGTACGACTTTTCTAATATGTACACCACGCTTCCTCAGAATTAATGATTGGTTGTCCAAACTCATAAAATGGTGTTTTGATCGATAGGGGAATCTTTTATTTGTACATTTGAATCAAATGGTTTCGTTTCCGCTACAGAATACAAATCATGGTTCTGTGTAGTGTCTTGCCCTGCCTCTTGGACAACATTTATGTAAGATTTGGTGAGAATCTCTACAATCAGGTTGTAGGGATTTCAGTGCGTACCAATTGTGTGCCTTTCGTTGCAGATTTATTTTGATGCACGTATTAGAAAGTATTTATCCAAAATCTTCAAAAGCAAAGAAACACATGATTATTTGACATGTTTCATTGGTACTTCTAGGTACCTGAATGATATTCTTAATATCGACAACCCTGTTTTTGAAAAGCTTAAAAATACTTTTTGTCCACAAGAATTAACTCTAAACAAGGCAAACGGTACAAACAAAGAAAAAAAGTACATAAATATCATAATTGTTAATGGAGAGATTCATTAGACTTTAGTGTGTATGACAAAAGAGATTATCTTGGATTCAACATAGTAAAGGATCCCGGACCTTAAGGTCCCTTTTTTGAACACTCATAAATCGAAGAATTTAATGTCATTTGTATGACTTTTTACATATAATGAAAAATTGACCATTCGTGTATTAAATAACGACTAAAGTTTCGCTTGTTTTCATAGATGTTACTATGTGTGATGTCTGTTTTGTGACAGGGGTATTTGGCGAATCCGGAGCAATCGCCATCGATTCCGGCCTTGAATATTGTTTTCTCAATACATATGCATGAGAGGGTCGAACAAATTGTCACATGATCACATATTTTGTGAACACGACCAATCAGGTAAAAATCAATATATGCTAATGAATCGATACTGTCGGTTGCGTGATATTAGAGGTGTGGCTTTATGTTAATCTGTATACTTTTGATGCTACTTTTTTCGTGGGTTTTCTCTGATTTGAATATGAAGGCAAATTAGAATGGCTAATTCCTTCCTAGGGAGAATTTGTCAAATAAATATCTGTCTGTCATTTTTCTGAATAAGCCATTCTTACATGCGTCCATGCCTAATTTCGAAAAAAATCTATCAGTCTACCAGGGTTTTTTGTGCATAGTTCAACCAAAGCTGGCGAAGGGTGGGTAGGTTTTAGTTGATTTTGCCAGTGTTTCAGGCAATATCTTAACAAAAAGGGGTCAGAAACCTGTTGTTTATACATAGTTGAAACACTTTATAAGGTCAGTTCAATAAATTGTGAAAATTTTGAAAACTGATTTTTATAGCCTTTCCTTAAGGTCCGGGATCCTTTCCCTAGCTTGACACAAAACCATCGTTAAAACATGAATGACCATATTATGGTAGGTAATGTCGCAACGCAGAACATTACGTTTTACGATATTTTTGTACAATACAGATCATATATAACAAAAAGGGGATGTGATGCAGTGTGATAATGCCTTAGCTATAAGTTAAATCCAAAATAAGGTGACTATTAACTTTTAATAACACATAAACATAACCGACGTTCTATTTTAACTTTCATCTATAAAATCACGCCGATTGTTTTTTCAGCTTTATAAAAATATATTATTCTCTAATTTTGGATAGAACTCGTGTCTATGGCATCATTACACTGCATCACATTCCCCTTGTGAAAAATAATCTTAATCACATGAAATAATACAAAAACGGAATGTTCTGCTTTGTGAGATTACCTACCGTGATGTCAGAATAATAAAACAAAAAGAATAATCTCGACATAGTCCCATTGTAAATACCGAATTTAAATGTAATTTAAACTGTGATCACTGCCATCGTGGTCATTTTGAAAAAAAAAACTAAATATGACAATCGTCATAACTTCAACTTCAATTTTAAGTATAGAATTCCATCCAAGATAGATTTCATTAAATGTCGCGAAGTGCTAAAGCTAGCCTTAGATTATTTTACCAAAGGATGGTGTTAATCGGAAGGAGGCGAATGACATGCTCTGAATGACTGGAACAAACTCATTTTGGATATTAAAGATATTCGAAAAGATAGCTTCCACAAAAATCCTTATCTTTTTGAAAATCCAAGTTCTTAATCTGAAAGATACTTTAAATCCAAGTTACGTAAGTTATATGAAAAATATGTCTTCTTGCCTGCAGGTAAGCAGCCAACAACACTATCATTTCAAAACGTTACGACATATCAATCAAAGGAGGGGATCTCCTACAACACCAGGTTGCAGCACCCACAGCAAAAATCTCAAAACACTTAATGCAAAAACACAGAGCAGACAAGCACCGAAAAAGACACTAAATGGACAAGGAACGTCAACGCATCAAACCCAAAGGACTACAAATAAACCAACGAGACCAATGGACAACCGGTGCCGACTTAGGAGGGTCATCTGCCACGAAAGTAACAGAATGTATGGTTATCTTGAATTACGTGCGCACAACCCTCCCACTTTTCCGATTACCTAGAGGTCTCGAAGAACGTATAATTGTGGTGTAACACAACTTCCTCACTGTCGGATGACCACACACAAACAAGACCGCAAAACGCAGGGGCTCAAGCAACACAGATGAATATGTAATTGGATATCAAAAGAGGACATACGCAATACAATCCGTGCTCTGCCACCGCAAGCTCATGTATGTTATCAACCGAGGAGTCCAACTGACATTCAGAGAGGACAGGTGTTGGGGCGCTGTCTTCTCTAAAGAGGTTTGGACATGGCCGGTCATGGAGTCCCGTCGTCACAATCAGTCAGAGTGCAAGTTTTAAGAATGCACTGGTACAAGACTGTAGCTCACTTTAGTTTCTGAACTTCGTCTACAAATACTTATATCAAAAGCAATGAAAGTGTCCCTAACATTTTGAGCAAACATCACAGTGAAATATCCCTATTTCTAAATTTGATCTTTCTACAATATACTTCATACCAAAACTATACAAGTCTCCTTACAAATTCTGATACGTTGCTAATTCTAGCAACTGCTCAACTACAATTTTGTCTAGAAATCTCATGTCAGCACTCACAGCAATTGGGAACACGTTGCAAAATAATGTGAAACAGTTCTAAACAGAAATGATGTAAAATTCTTTATTTTGGTCTATTAAACATTTAGGGGATGTGATTGACAAAATGAAATATAGAAATGTTCAAGCCAATACGATTTATACGTACGACTTTTCTAATATGTACACCACGCTTCCTCAGAATTAATGATTGGTTGTCCAAACTCATAAAATGGTGTTTTGATCGATAGGGGAATCTTTTATTTGTACATTTGAATCAAATGGTTTCGTTTCCGCTACAGAATACAAATCATGGTTCTGTGTAGTGTCTTGCCCTGCCTCTTGGACAACATTTATGTAAGATTTGGTGAGAATCTCTACAATCAGGTTGTAGGGATTTCAGTGCGTACCAATTGTGTGCCTTTCGTTGCAGATTTATTTTGATGCACGTATTAGAAAGTATTTATCCAAAATCTTCAAAAGCAAAGAAACACATGATTATTTGACATGTTTCATTGGTACTTCTAGGTATCTGAATGATATTCTTAATATCGACAACCCTGTTTTTGAAAAGCTTAAAAATACTTTTTGTCCACAAGAATTAACTCTAAACAAGGCAAACGTTACAAACACAGAAAAAAGGACATAAATATCATAATTGTTAATGGAGAGATTCATTAGACTTAAGTGTGTATGACAAAAGAGATTATCTTGGATTCAACATAGTAAAGGATCCCGGACCTTAAGGCCCCATTTTTGAACACTCATAAATCGAAGAATTTAATGTCATTTGTATGACTTTTTACATATAATGAAAAATTGACCATTCGTGTATTAAATAACGACTAAAGTTTCGCTTGTTTTCAAAGATGTTACTATGTGTGATGTCTGTTTTGTGACAGGGGTATTTGGCGAATCCGGAGCAATCGCCATCGATTCCGGCCTTGAATATTGTTTTCTCAATACATATGCATGAGAGGGTCGAACAAATTGTCACATGATCACATATTTTGTGAACACGACCAATCAGGTAAAAATCAATATATGCTAATGAATCGATACTGTCGGTTGCGTGATATTAGAGGTGTGGCTTTATGTTAATCTGTATACTTTTGATGCTACTATTTTCGTGGGTTTTCTCTGATTTGAATATGAAGGCAAATTAGAATGGCTAATTCCTTCCTAGGGAGAATTTGTCAAATAAATATCTATCTGTCATTTTTCTGAATTAGCCATTCTTACATGCGTCCATGCCTAATTTCGAAAAAAATCTATCAGTCTACCAGGGTTTTTTTGTGCATAGTTCAACCAAAGCTGGCGAAGGGTGGTTAGGTTTTTGTTGATTTTGCCAGTGTTTCTTAACAAAAAGGGGTCAGAAACCTGTTGTTTATACATAGTTGAAACAATTTATAAGGTCAGTTCAATAAATTGTGAAAATTTTGAAAACTGATTTTTATAGCCTTTCCTTAAGGTCCGGGATCCTTTCCCTAGCTTGACGTTGATGTTCCTAGATTACCTTCATACGGTATCTACATTTCTCAGCTCATCCGGTATGCTAGAGCATGTACTGATGTTTTGGATTTTCATTGTAGAAATTAAAAAAATTACCAAGAATCTTTTGACTAGGGTTTCCCCTTTCACAAATTAGTAAAGACTTTCTGAAAATTATACGGAAAAAAATTCTTGTCAACTTCTTTTGAAATTCGGATCCATACAAGCAACAGTGAAGATTACTTTGGGTCTTTCACAGCCTGCATTTTGTTTAGATCAAGATGGTTACCTAATTAATAAGATAAGAAAGATCAAATGTAGACAGAATTACCATCGAAATTGTGTTAGAATAATCGAACTCCTTTTATATCGTGGATATTACCCTTCTGTCATCAGACGGACACTTGACTTGGTACTGAACCAATCTACAGCCTTGCATCATCGCATTCTTAAGAATTGCATTCTGACTGACTCTGACGACAGGAATTCAGAATGAGCCCTGCCCAAAGCATTTGAGAAAAGACGTTGCCCCGACCATCTGCCCTCTCTGAATCTCAGTCGGACTCCTAGGAGTTCACATGAATGAGCTCGCTTCAGCCGACAGAGTACGATCTGTACCTTCTGTGTCTGACAGTGAGGAAGTTGTTTTACACCACAATTGTTCGTTCTTCGAGACCTCTGTGTAATCGGAAAAGTGGGAGGGTTGTGCACACGCATTCCAGGATAACCACACCTTCTGATATTTCCGTGGGCAGATAGCCGTCCTAAGTCGGCAACGGTTGTCCATTGGTCTAGTTGGTTTATGTGTAGTCCTTTGTGTTCGGTATTTCTGTCTTGTGCGTTGCCGTTCCTGGTCCCTTATACGTCCCTTTCTGTGCTTGTCTGCTTTGTCTTTTTGCATTGGGTGTTTTGGAGTTTTTGCTGTGGATGCTGCAACCTAGTGTTGTTGGAGATCCCATCCTTTGTTTTTATGGTAATACTAATAATAATATAATAATAATATATAAAACTTATATAGCGCTCTATCAACTTAAAGTCCTCTAATGCGCTTTACATTGGCATAAAAGAAACATATTATTTAAAATGTTTGATATTAAAATCATAGTCTTAAAAGGAACCGGAAAGATGCAAAATTATGTGAAAAAAGTATCTATAATGCTTATAAATCATCATACACAAGTCTCAGTAGAATGAACCAAATTGTCAACCCGAATATGAAGTTCCATAGTGTTGCTGCTGCCTGGTCTAATCGGCGGCCTCCGTAACTTTTCGTGTATGTCCGTGGCACCTGGAGAAAACCCACAAATTCCGAACAAAGAGATCTGAGAGGGTTGTGCAAAGACAGTATTTCCTTCATGAACACTGGATAATGATCTTTGAGTGTTTTAAAAGTATACGGAATGATGTAAGAGTCGGAATGATATGGTCGGTTTTTTTAATGTACAGTCGTATTTTGCGCTCTCTGCAGTTTAGCGATAAGCTGATTATTTTACATGAAGCAATGCATTGTCATAATCCAGTTTGGATGTAACTAATGCGTTGACGAGAGTTTGACATGCTTCAACGTTTATGTACGGACGGATACGACCCATTCTGCGAATGTTATGCGCCATTGAGAGACAATAATTCTCCATTGTCAAAGACATGTCAAAGAATACGCCTAGAATCTTGACAAAATAAGTATCCACGTACGTATGTCCGACAAGCAATTTGAAAGTCTTTGGACATGTTGGTCCAGCTGTTGCTCGGCTCAACGACAATTTGAATTTGAGTGTCATGGACGTAGATATGATACGCCATATCATGACGCCTGCAAACCTCACCAAGAGGCAGTAGAATCTCGGGCCCAATACGGAGTCTTTGGGCACGCCGAATTCCAAGCGATAAGAAAACGAGGAACCGACGGCAACACGTTGATGGCTTTCGCCAAGATATGATTTGACCCATTTCAATGCGGATCCGGAAATCCCAAACTTATTTTTTCATAGCTCAAAAAGGATATTGAGGGCAATGACATCGAAAGCGGTAGAGAGGTCGAGCATGACGAGAACTGCGCAACAGGTTTTGTCAAGTGCACACTCTGTCTTCTGTACCTTCGAATTCATAAGCGCAACTTCTGTTGAATGACCCGCCATATATGCAGACTGAACATTTGACAGTAAGTGTTTTGAGTATATTTCCCTGACATTGTCGCCATAGCACTTTTTATACAGACATAACGTCAGACAGTGCATGCATTTTATGTATTGTGTTCATTTTCGTGCTTAAACATCGACGGCGGGTGCGGCTAGCCAATAGGGGATGCTTACTCCTCCCGGGCACCTGGTCCCAACTCTAGCTTGCTAGGGGTACGTCGATGCTTAATTTTGTGCTATATTGTGAGTGCTGTTGAGATTATCGTCAGGACCTTCTTTAACTAATTTGTCATGAAGTTGATTCGTATCTAGGTGAGCGTCGATACGCTTGACGACGACCTTTTCAAGAACCTTCAAAATGAAGGAAAGATTTGACACAGGACGATATTTTGTGAAATTGTCTTTCTCCAAACCTGCTTTTTCAAGAAAAGACGGACAATTGCCTCCTTAAACTCACCGGGAACAGTAGATTCCATAAGAGACTTATTTAAGAGTACGGCGATAGCCGGCAGAAAACTGTCTTTCAACAGATGTGTAGGTAATGGGTCAAATTTATAGGACTGTATTTGCGCCCATTAAGATTTTACAAATCTCTTAATCAATTGCATTGGCAAATTCTGCTAGTTTTGGTCCTTCAAAGATGACGTCATAGAGGAACGGATTACTTGCAACATAATTCAAATCATTTGATTCACAGAGTGAAAAATGTTCCTGATTTTTCCATGAAAGTAGTCCGCAAAATTGTCAGAAAATGCTGTCTCGTCGTCGGAGGAAGATGAGACTGGATCCGATGTGCTTCCCATGAGCTGATTCGGTAGACGAAAATCTCACAAATCAGCAGACGAATCGTGAGACGAGAATCTTACGAATACTTCTCAAGATAAGTATTCATTTTTATGATCCATTAAGGATCTTCTGCATGTGCGGTTTGACTCTTTGTATATCGTATGATGTGCGGTCAAATGCATTCGTCGCTAAGCACGTTCTGCTTTCCGTATGTTTTGTTTCATTGTGGGAAATGCATTTTAAATCCGCCGCAAATTCTGTCGAATTGTTGTAGATTTATTTTGCAATGGTGCCTGGTCGTTCAATCTGACTTTATATCCATTTACATATCCGTCTTCGTGTTTCTTTGGCCCCTGTGTCCTGCTGTCTGTTTGTATGTTCATCTTACAGTGAGGTGGTTATTTTACACCACGAGTGTGGTTCTTCGAGACCTTTGGGTAATCGGAAAAGTGGGAGGGTTGTGCATACGTAATCCGGATACCACACCGTCTGCTACTTGCGTGGCAGATGGACGTCCTTAATCGGCACCAGTTGCCCATATGTCTCGTTGGTTTATGTGTAGTATTTTGTGATTCATGTTTCTATAGTGTTAGTTGGCGTTCCTTGTCTCTTTTGCGTCTCTTTCGGTGGGTATCTGTTCTGTGTCGTTGCATCGGATGTTTTGGAATTTTGCTGTCGGTGTTGCAAACGAGTGTTGTTGGAGATCCCTTCTTTTCTTTTAAAATTACAAATTTCCCTTTCCTGAGAAAAGTAACTTCGTCTCTTGGTGTATTGAAATCGCAATTGATTCACTGTTAAAGAGCAAGCTCAAACGTCAACTACTTTCTTCTGAGGGCAAGGAGACTAACTAACGAAAAATTATTGAACCAAGGGTACATTTGACTTTTCGTTGCAACAACGTTTTGGGCGATAGAATGAAAATGTTTTAAAAAACATTAGAGCACACAGTTGTTTCCATATTAGAAGATATTTCATGTTAGCACCAACCAAAACATAGAATTGAACAAACTTAAAAGCTATGTCTTTCCCTTCTGCATGGCCTAAGTGACGGATGTTGCTATAAATCTGGAGATACTTACTCTCTGCGGGCAATTCCATAGGGATTTTGCAAAATGTTTATTTTATTATTTAAATCCCAATGGAAGCTTTTGTTAGACGGGAATAGATTGTAGGTTTCGCTATTGAAATTAATTTGTGTAGAGCCGCATATACATGTATGTTGATAACTGTACGCGGGTTATCCGAAAAGGTCGTGGACTTATTCGTTTTTAAATAAAATTGGAGTAAAACTTTAAATGTAACTGGTATTATATAACTTGTCTACAATTTTTCTATTAATAATGAGTTAAAGAAGATCCTGACGATAATCTCAACATCACTCACAATAGCTGTCGTAATAAGACACATTTATAATTTAACTGGTACAGAAACATTGTCAATTTTTTTTACTTTTAATACACAAAGGCTGGGTCCACGGAGCACCATCTTTTTCAGTAATGAATTTTTCATGTAGGTTGAACATTTAGCTCTTAAAAATCAAATAATGACAAATATGGATAATGACCATATCCCTGTATATAGCACAAAATCGATAATTCAGAAAATCAAAAACCGAAGGCATACAAAATCAGGACAAAACAGGAACCAAAGCAAACAAACAAAAGCCTCCACCACATGAAAAGAAGCGAGCTCCCGATATGGGAGTGAGATAAGGTGCCCAGGAAAAGTAAGCATCTCCTGCTTGCATGCAACACCCGCCGCTTCAATTCGGTAGAACTGTCACATCCGGTAACTTCCATTTCGGAAGACATAGAGTACAATCTTGGCTTGGATGGTTCAAATGGTCTATGACAGAATATCACCCACCATTCTGGAGAGTGGGACATCATAGTGTATGACGAGTTCCCCATATCGACCGTAGAACTTCCTCAGTGACGATGTTAGTCGGTCACAAACATATCCCTGACTGAGAAGCTTATCTGAAAGACGCCTAGCTCTCAGAACAAAATCCGTATATTTCGTACTTGCTCTGGCATAGCGTATCAACTGAGATATGAACACGCCATAAGCAGGCGATGAAGGGATGTTGCTACTCAGAAAAGGAAAGTTTGTAATGCTGAAATTGAAGTCGTCACGTTTGTCATAGAGTGAGGTATTCATGTGACCATCAGTGTTGTAGGACAAGATTATGTCCAAATAGGATGCTGAATTATTTGTCTCTGTAGTTTCTTTGACTTCAAGCTCTGAAGGATAGATTCTGCTCAGGTAATCTGCGAATTTCGGATTATTGATGGACAAAACATCGTCTATGTATCTATAAGTGAAGTTGAAGTCAGAAGCTAAGTATCTTTTCCCTTCAGAGACCAAAGATTGAATGAATTCAGCTTCGTACGAGTAAAGGAAAATGTCGGCAAGGAGTGGGGCACAATTGGTCCCCATGGGAATTCCGACAATTTGCTGAAAGACCTGTCCTCCAAACACCACAAAAATGTTGTCGATCAAAAATTTTAACATCTGAATAATATCTGTTTCAGTGTACTTATTTTCAGAATCGGACTTTTCTTTTACAAAAAAACATGTCAAGACGTAATATTGCATTATAATTATGGAGCTTTTATATCCTGTGTCATTTTGTACAGTATGTACCTTGATATATTCCAAAAGTACGGTCTCGGTCTTTAAACACCACCCTGTTCTCTCCTCAGGCATCTAACCTTTATACAGACTTCAACTCGGTATTTATCCTATACAAATCTCTCCTTATTTCAAATACCAGGAGGCGCCTTGCATTTCCTACACATATACACAATCCGTTGATTCCAAAATATTAAATTACATGTATAAACAAAATTTGAAATGTCTAGATGTACAACATCTTTTACAAAACTCCATATAATGCACATGTTCATCCTCTCCTTTCATCTACCAATCATGTGGTCATGTGGTTACTGGTGACCTTAATATTGTTGGTAACAGTAAACTTAGAAACCCTATCAGTAAAGGTCCAAAATACAGAGAACCCCGTTCTTTCACATGGCGGAAAACTTTGAAATTATTATGGATGTATGTGAGGAGTACGCCAGACGGTGGGCAAAGAGGGAGGACGTGGAACTAGACACACTCTCCGAATGGATGAAATCCATCGGAGAATTACTTAAAAGAAGAATTTGGCGTCTTCGGCACTCAGTTAACAACATACACGAGTCAATTTTTCATGACCCTGTTGTTGCCAAAATTTTCTGACCTCCATGAAAAATACATCATTGTTCCTGCTGACAAAGCGGCAAACAATTTTAATTTCGTTTGTAAGTCATACTATTTCAAATGCTTGAGAGAGGAACTAGGACTATATCAGTACCTGAAAATCCAACATACACACTTACAAAATTATCTGTATCTGAAATACTTGACCACAAATCTGTTCTTGAGTCCTTCGGTATTCATACTGATGACTCTGATCTTGAGCTGCCTTATATCTACTGGATTCCAAAAATGCACAAACATCCTTACAAACACCGATTCATTGCCGGTTCGTCTAGGTGCTCAACAAAACCTCTCTCCATTTTGCTTACGAAAATATTAACTCGCATAAAGCAAGCTCTTCAAACATACTGCGAGACAGCATATTCCAGATATGGAATCAATCAGATGTGGATCCTAAAGAATTGTAAGGAACTTTTGGAAAATTTAAAAGCCACCAACGTCAATCATATTACCAGCATAAAATCTTTCGACTTCTCTACACTAACATTCCACACCAAAAACTGAAAACAGACTGGCCAATATTATTCGCAACACCTTTCTTTCAAAAAATCGTAATAGAAGATACAAATACCTCGCAATTGGGCGGGAGGATACTTATTTTGTAAAGGAACACTATGATTCAAACAAAAAGTATACCGAAGACGATATCATCCGGATGCTTGAGTTTTTGAATGACAACATTTTGTTGTGTTTGGAGGAACCGTATTCCAACAGATAGTCGGCATCCCCAATTGCGCCCCACTGTTTGCGGACTTATTTTTATATTCATACGAAGCTAACTTCATCCAGACCTTGATCTCGACTTGGCGAAAGCACCTTGCATCTCAGATCAATTTTACCTTCAGATACATAGATGACGTTTTGTCCATCAATAATCCGAACTTTGCGGATCTGTCTTCATGAACTAGAGATCAAGGAAACAACAGGGAGTGACAGATCCGCTTCGTACTTGGATATACTCCTATCTTTCGACGCAAACGGCCATTTGAACACCTCACTGTATGACAAGTGTGACGATTTCAGCTTTATCATAACTAACTTCCCTTTCATGAGTAGCAACATTCCGTCTTCTTATGCTTATGGTGTTTTTGTTTCTCAAAGATACGGTACGCCAGGGCATGTTCCAAATGTGAAGATTTTATCACTAAAGCCAGACGGCTTGCAAGTAAGCTACTTGTTCAGGGTTATGTTACACAACGGCTGAAATCGTCATTGAGGAAGTTCTTCGATCGCTACGGGGATGTAATAAAAGCATATGATATCCCCCTTTCCAGAGCGATCAGTGACATTCTACATTTGGATTGAAGGGCTGTCATCATCACCAAACAAGAATACTTACTTAATATGTACATCAAAATGTACATTGAGACAATCACCGAATTTGACAGGTTTCTATGGAGCTGTTGCGACGGGTGTTGCATGCAGTAATGAGACGCTGACTCTCCACGGGAACCTGGTCACACTTCGGAATTTCGTTCATTCCGAGGTTCGCAACCGTTCCTGTGGAAAAACTTTTGCCTTGCCTTCCCGACTATGAGACTGAATAACTGATGTTTATTGTTTATCTTTCGTTTTCTTAAGGGAAACTCCACATGTAATGAGTTAAAGAAGACCTTGACAATAATATCAACAGCACTCACAATAGAGCACAAAATTGAATATCGACGGACCCTTAACAAGTAAGGGGTGGGACCTGGTGCCCGGAAGGAGTAAGCATGTTTACGCACTGATATAAAAACAATATATGAAATATTGTACTATCTGATGTTATGTCTATATATAAAGTGCTATGGCGACCATGTCAGGGAAAAATATTCAAAAAACTTACTTTCAAACCCCTCGCGGGGTACTTTTTACGAGCTCCACACGGCAAAGGGCATAAGTGTGACACAAACGAGTTAAAGAAGACCTTGAATATAAGTTAGAGGTGGGACCAGGTACCCGGGATGAGTAAGCATGCCCTGTTGGTAAGCCGCACCCGCCGTCGATGTTTACGCACGAAAATGAAAAGAACATATTAAATACATGCACTGTCTGAGGTTATGTCTATATATTGAGTGCTATGTAAATGCACTTTCACTACAAAGCAAGAGCAAAAGGGTTACATACTAAAATTTCTTGCTTCAATAATACCGGCAATATATTCAACCAGCTTTACATGTTCATAATATATATTGAGTTTGCTATAGATGAAGATTGTCGTCTTGGTACAGAAATACCGGACCGGGTATAGACTCCTTACTTGTACATTTTACGAATTTTCGAAACAGCTGCACGTGCACATTTGTGGAAAATGTGATTCGAAGCAGCGTTTGTCTAGATCCAATACAAACAATGTTCATGATTGAGCAATGATCTTTTTGTCTCGTAAAGGTGTTCTCGGCACATAAGACGTGTATGTATATGTACGTGCCGGTGAACAGACAATTGCTAGTGAACAATCATTCGCCATTTATCCGTTAATACATCAGTCGCTAACCGCAAAAGCTGCAGATTTAAACATGATGTAGCATACGCCACTCAAAATAATGGCACATGCTCTGCTCAAGGCGACTCGAGATTTAGCAATCTGCAGACACAATAATAATCTACCTGTGACGGCACATGCTTGAAACGCCGTCGACGAAGATATTTCACAGAATGCATTTAGGCGTAATAAACAAAACAATTGTGTGTTCTTTGAGACCTCTATGTAACCGGAAAAGCAGGACAAGATGAGAATTGTGCGCATGTAATCCGGATAACGACACCGTTTGCTACTAACGTGACAGATGGCTGTCCTTAGTCGGCACTGTTTGCCCAATTGTTTCGTTGGTGTATGTCTAGTCGTTCTGTTTTTTGGTTTGATGTCGTAGTTGGCGTTCTGTCCCTTTTGTGTCTCTTGCTATTTCTTGCTATATATGTTGTTTTGTGTTTTCACTAGGGGCGTTTTAATATTTTGCCGTGGGCGCTGCAATCCGGGTTTTGTTTGCGATCCCCTCCTCTCTCATTACTAAGATTTGAATATTATATTACTGGTAAGCCTTTATTCTCGTTATTGTAAATAACCTTTCAATGTCCATCCAATTAGCATACAACTTATTGCAGACCTAGGAAGTTACCATTTTAACATGTTTAATACTTTAATCGATATCTAACTATAAGAACTATTGTAATAAATCCTTTTCAAGATATACGTATGTCAACAACAATACAATAATAACAAAAGATGCTGGAGGTTGAAATATTACACTAAGTAAATGATGCTTATTACACTGAGCGGAAGTTTTGCAGACAAAATCACTGGATATATGTTTATAATAAACTTAAAAGCCTCCTGAATAAGCCAATGAGGAATTCATTTCTCAATTGATATGCATTACAAACAAAATTGAAAAAATACATGTATGTTGAAATATTATCGAGGTTACTCTCAGGGAAAAGCATACTTCAGATATGCAGTCTTTCTCAAGGGAACGTTTGTTCTATGATCATTTGAAGACAAAGATATCACAAAATGACGTCCTATAAACTCAAATGATAAAAAAGCATTTTGCATAGGAAAACCATCTTCAGCAGTACGATCCTTTAGGGAACTTGTTCGATTGAAATATAAAAAAAAAAAAAAAAGGATTAGGTATAGTAACTATATTGACTGAAATTGGCCGAAGATTAAGAAAAGGATATGGTCAGATTTGAAAATAAGGAATATTTTGGGCCAATAAGACCACATATAACGGATCTACTCATTTTACATATTCCATGCATAAGGTCATCATGTTTTTTCTTTGTTTTTTTTGGTCAAGCATTGGAAACATAACTACCTATCCGTTATAGACAAACAACAGAGAAGCGTGAATATCTAAAGAAATCGGAAGAAACATCATAGAAAGTAGGGCCTCATGGTAGGGAGACAAAGAAAACTGCACAAATGATCCTTATTTGGTTAGCTAGGCTTTGTAAGACTTATCAACCACAGTGACTGTAAATTCTTGAGACTACACTTCTGTTTTAAAAAATAGCGAAAAATGATGGGAAAATATGGAAATCGACTGGTTTTATTTTGGCAAACAATACCCTGAAATCCTACACGCTCAACAAAGAAAAAACTTGGTGTTGCCTAACTTGGAGTCTATGAATTGACTGTTCCTATCCGAGCAAATGATCTCTCTTCGGGATAGATTGCTGCATGAATGAAATAAAATTATTTTCTGTTCGTTTTCGTTTTTCGAGTATGAGGCACTTGTTTTTCTAAATTGTTTCATGTCGATCATATGACCATACTTCATGCTTTTGTTCAAATAGTTTCGTGACGAATTTAATATAATGACAGTCATGTTTCTTCCTCTTTTGCACAGCAAATCAAGGAAGTGAGTGAAGCTCGAAGAGTAAGTTCAAAATATGCTTTCCTGAAAGAGCTCGCTGGTATCATGTGTTCATCAGAATGATCGCAGTTCCAGATAAGACTCGTTCAAAGCATGAATGGAATAATCAAATTCTCAACATGTTTCTTGTGTTTTAGAGCAATGGATGCTGTAATTTTATCAACAGATTGTCAAAACGAAATGTAAGTGAAATTCAATTACACGTCTTTATATTTATTTTGAATTGATGTAATAGAGAAAGGCTGAGAACAGTACAATTAAGTGACGGTGGCATAGACTTAGTATTGATATTAATTGTTCAACTGAATTTTTGCTCGTGAAATATGAGTTCTTTTTATTCAAGGCATACCCTTAATTAAGAGGAAAAAATCGAAACGTGTAACCGTGGAAAATATTGAATACAGTTGGGATATAGTGTGTGTTTTATGTTGAAATTTTGTACTAAAGTTTACTAACTTATTAACATATTTCTTTCTTCACGAAAGGAATCTGATAAACCGTCGAAGAAGACAAATCGATAAGATACGGATTTCTTTTTTAATTTCACCAGACTCGTTCGAATAAAATGTATTGATGCAGGCTGGCTGCAATTGTCTTCTTCGATTCGTGGTCACTTACGCCGCGGAACGGATTTTCTTTTAGATATAGATCGTTTGTTCCATTGGAGTGACCAACAACCGGCAAAGAACAATATCCATATGGAAGTATTGAAAGAACAAACAGGGTCGTGGTATAGGAATATTTTAACGTTAGTTTATCCTTAATAAAGAAAAAAAATATATATATACTGTCAAGAAAAAGGCCAAGTAAAATTCAAATACATGTAACTTTAGATTGTTATCATAAAATTATCACGGATAAAGAAAACAAATAAGCTTTATAAAAAAATTAAAGTACAATTACATATAAAAACAAACCAAAAGTAAGACTCGGTTAAGAAATGTAAAACTTCCCATTTTCTTCGCATTATAGAATAACAGCACAAATTGTTCTTTATCTTATTCATTAATCGTTTCACTGGATCTAAAAAGAAATATTTCATATTTTGATGTATATGACAAGACTGGCTTGATTTTTATTCGAATCATTAAACATTTCTTATTTCTTTTACTTTCAGTGTAAACAATGTGATTATGATAGATGGAGTTTGTATTGGTAATATGTTTAAAATTCGTAGATTTGTTTTATGAATTAATACTTTTGAAATGAGAAAATAAACACATCTACATTTGTACATAATACATGTCCATAAATATCATAGGATTTACATTTAAGGTAGAGGATCCTTCAGGTCAAAATTGCTGGTAATTTTTTGCTTGGATACACCATTTTTTCTCTTTAGATTATCAAACTAATATGGTTTTGGGAAAAGAAACTTTTATAGTTACATCTTATCACATCAAAAAAGGGATTTTTCTTACTTTTCCCATAGGGTCAAATGTTAAAGTTCAAACGGCTTAAGGTCTCGGTAATGTAATAAAACCTAGAATTTTATTTTGTTTGTATATCAGATTTAACATAAGCTTTGAATATATTGTAAAAGTTGTTATTTAGGAAATATGATTATCTAAGACATGAGGGATGCTTTACCTTAAGGTTTGAATACTAAAATGAAGAGAGTTTAGTTATGTTATCCCTGTTTTAAAATCAGAATGTCCAATAGGAACATACGGAGCTCAATGTACATCTTTGTGTCCTAATGGTCAATATGGACGTTTATGTGGCCAAACATGTAACTGTTCTTCTGGCCAAATATGTCATCCAATGGAGGGTTGTGTTAGAGTAAATGTATCGAAAATAAACAGTGCAGGTATGCTTTGTTTATAAGGTTTACTATCATAGATATAAATGCAAATGTATGATATGCGGCCTGTAAAAATACTGAAAAATTATTTATCAAGTTACGAATGCTGTGTTTTCATCTTGTTTTACAATATGTACTAATGCATGAATCAACAAATCGTATCGAATCAATCGACAATGCATACTGTCCTATTCATTGCATATGATTAACCACACCGTGGGGTATCACGTGATACACAAATGATATGTTTCACGGGAATCCCCTTTGATTGAACTAAGTTAATACTGTCTAAATCTACTTTATATGAATTTATTTTAGGCCTATCAAATGGTCATTATTATCAATTATATGATGATAATTTATTCTAGTCAAGAATTGACGTGTACTCGGAGAACACTTAAACTGAATTTTTTCAATGCTCGCCACATGTTATGATATGGTGCATGGACAGATGCAAAATGTTCTGTTTAAGTGTTCTCCAAATATACGTCTATTCTTGACCAGAATAAATTACCAACATATAGTTTATAATAATGACCATATGATAGGCCTAAAATTAATTCATATTAAGTAGATTTAGACAGTATTAATTTAGTTCAATCAAAGGGGATTCCTGTGGAACATATCATTTGTGTATAACGTGATACCCAACGGTGAACCATCCAACATTAAATCTTCTCAGGCGATATTTCATGTGATAAAAGGATCATGCGTAGAAAGAGAGAGATAAGATATTCAGGTGAATTGCATATCAGCAGTTGATAGTTTCGGCATAATCCTATTATCAAAATTTCTTGAAATTTATAAAAATATGGGTCCTGTAGCATCACATTCCACCCCTCCTGCTACGTCTTTTTGTACATTTTTTGACATAATAACTTTCACACTCATTGGCCATATTACATGGTTTGACAGAGAATCACTGACGAGGGATAGGTATCCGGAACGTGAATGTCTGGTCCATGCTGCACATTTATCTGTTCTTACGATGTAAATGATGTTATCGAATACTTTGAAATCAACAGTTATAAACCGAGAAATACGTTTTCATTTCTGGTCAGATAGACTCAGTAACCAAGAGATTCTTACACTCTGATTTCAGCGGTGTTAAATATGTAATGTTCAAGATTCTCTCTGGTCAAAACTACATTTGATTAAAATTTAATAAACTTTCTGGATCATTACAAACGTTAAGTTTCCAATTATTTCTCATATATTTTTTTTAGAAAACATTGAATGCGAAACATTTCACGGTTTGTGTATGGCGACATGGTTTTCGCTAAGCGTTTTCCTTGCAATAAGCAACGCCCTTATGGTTTTATCTTGTTGTTTTTACTTGTATTATGGAAAAAGGTAAGTTTTTATAAGATATATCAACACATTGAGCATGTTATACAATTTCAAGATAAAAGGCGATTATCATAAATGGATTTGATGCCAATTTGTAAATGATATTAATACCATAGACATTAATAAATAGAAAAATATGTTTGGAAACATATCAATAATCTGATTTTTCGGTATGTTCTTTTCACGAAGGAGAGAAAGATATGCCAAATCGAAAAGTGATATAATAGGTAAGGAGAAAGAATGTTAAATATTTTAAATATTTAGTCATTAAATGTTTTAAATTTATGGTCATTATCCATATTTGTCATCATGTATCCTTTCAAGAAAAGGAATGAATGGGTAAGACATTTCTATCAATACCATTCATGTTTTAATAGACTTTTTAGATTTGTTCTAAAGCGAACGTTCAAAATTTGTGTAATGAGTCTTTTTTTCTAAAACTTTTTTTCTGTTCACATGTTTAACATAAGTTGTAGTCTTTTGTGTTGGATGTTTCTATGTTGTGAGTTGGTGTTCCTTGTCCCTTTTGCGTCTCTTGTTGTGCGAGTATGCTCTGTGTTTTTTGCATGAGGTGTTTCGGTGTTTAGCTGTGGGTGATGCAATCGATTGTTGTTGGAGATCTCCTCCTTCCTTGATGATATCTATAAGCGATTTGTTCAAATAATATTTTAAATTAAGGAATTGTTTATCGTTTAGCAATTACATACTTACAATTGAAACATGTCTAAAATATTTTAGATAATGTAATATAATAAAATATCTCTTTACCTCTTTAAGGCACGTTAGCTTCTGTCGTTAATCATTGGAGGAATTTGAGGTCAGGCCAGCAGGAAACTCTCTATATTCAAAGTTCTTCAGAGAATGATAACCGCTTGTCGCAATCGCATACATATGCAGCACCGGTTATCAATCTTCGTCATGTAGCAAATGTTGAGACTGATTCCGGGCAGGAGAGGATAAGCGAGTACCACACATTGACGCTTAGGTCAAATTTTTCATAGGCTTATGCAGCCATTTTACATGGATCAATTTTATCAAAGATAAGACAATGTCTTTATTGTCCATCATATCGTGCCTATGGTGTATACATCTTCCAGCACATTCACTATGTCAAGGCAACATGAATTATATATGATTCTTATAAGATCCTTTGTTCTAAGGTAACAACATCTTTGAATTCCTTCGAAAGCTTGTTTTATTCTTTGTCTTTTACACATAGTATATAAAAAAAATGGAAAATTCAGCAACACTCTGTTACATCGATTCACACATATACGAAAACACAGATGGGTATGTGTAAGCATAAAAAGATTAAACACGAATCATCAAAAACGATTTCAAAACACTAAGGGGACGACCATTTGATCGGAGGGGGGGGGGGGCTGGCACTTTTTGAAAATAAATATTCTGACCCAGACAATGTTGGAAATAAAAAATCTGATCCCCAAGGTAGCAGAAAATAAATATTGTGGCCCACATTTTTAAAAAGTCATTTTTTGGGCCTGCTTCGATCGCATACACTAAAACAAATTTCAGCTTGCTTCGCTAGCGACACAATGCAATAAATAATTGATTTATGGATATTTCACATATAAGCAATGAAGCTACTGAAAGCATTACCGGCATATTTCTCATATAAGCAATGAAGCTACTGAAAGCATAACTATAACCATTATTCGAACTTGTCCTGTATTGTTGGGGGGGGGGGGGGTAAAAGCTATATTCAAGAAATAAATTGATTCTCTGTAATGGTTTTCCTTACATTGTCTAGAAACCATAAAATATTGAATTTTTTAAGTGTCAAGGGGGCTAACTCTACACGTTATTGAGGGATATGACCCATATTCGATCTTGAGTTGTATTGCTTGGTGTAAAAGCTGTATCCTAGAGATGAATTGATTATCTATAACGGTTTATCTTTAAATATCCGGAAACCACAAAATTTTGAAATTTTTGTAAGATTCAAGGGGCACATTATAAAGGTTCATGTCCCATATTCGAGCATGACCTCTATTTCTTGGTTTAAAATGTATATCGATAAAAATAATTGATTATCTGTAAAAATGTCCGGAAACCACAGTTGGGATGGACGGACATGTGCATAACTATATACCTCCACCATTGCAGAGGTATAGAAATGTTTGGCTCGCTTCGCTCGCCATACACTCAAAACTTCCTCGGGATCGTTCCGCTCGCCCTTCCCTGATATTTCATTTTCTTAATGTTTTATTCTATAAATGCATTTTATAAGAAACACAAGCAGAACAAGTTGGCACTTTCAGTTAAACAAATATGCTGATCTTCTATCTTGTCTTATAGGAAGAGTACATTAAGCACTAACTACCTGTTTGTGTCACACTTATACCCTTTGTCGTGTAGAGCTCGTAAAAATGTTCCCCGCGAGGAGTTTGACAGTAAGTGTTTCAAATGGTTTTATTCTGACATGGATGCCATAGCAAATGTACAGACAAAACCTCAGACAGTACATGTTTTGTAGATTTTGTAGGGCACCTGGTCCCAACTCTAGCCAAAATTCGCGGATTGCCTCAGCAGAATCTATCCTTTGGAGCTTGAAGTCAAAGAAATTAAAGAGACAAATAATTCAGCATCCCATCTGGACATAATGTTGTCCTACAACACCGATGATCACATAAACACCTCAATCTATGACAAACGTGATGACTTCAATTTCAACATCACAAACTTTCTTTTTTCTGAGTAGCAGCATTCCTTCACCGCCAGCTTATGGCGTATTCATATCTCAGTTAATACGCTATGCCAGAGCAAGTACCAAATATACAGATTTTGTTCTGAGAGCTAGGCGTCTTTCAGATAAGCTTCTCAGTCAGGGATACGTTTGTGACCGACTAACCTCGTAACTGAGGAAGTTCTACGGTCGATATGGGGAACTCGTTATACATTATGATGTCCCACTCTCCCGAATGGTGGATGATATTCTGTCTTAGACTATTTGAACCATCCAACCACCGAATATACTTCTATCTTCCGAAATGGAAATAACCGGACATGAAAATTCTACCGAATAAAAGTGACGGGCGTTGCATGCAAGCAGGAGATGCTTACTCTTCCTGGGCACCTGGTCTCACTCCCATTATGGGAGTTCGCTTTTAATATGGTGGAGGTTTTTCTTTGTTTGCTTTGGTTCTTGTTTTATTCTGATTTTGTATGCCTTCGGTTTATGATTTTCTGAATTATCGATTTTGTACTGTGTATTGGGATATGGTCATTATCAATATTTGTCATTGCTAAGGGTCCGTCGATAGTCAATTTGGTGCTCTATTGTGAGTGCTGTTGAGATAATCGTCAGGATCTTCTTTAACTCATATTGTCTTCATTTTCGTGCGTGAACATCGAGGGCGGGTGCAGCTAGCTAAACAGGGGATGCTTACTCCTCCTGGGCACCTGGTCGCACCTTTAGCTTGCTAGGGGTCCGTCGATGCTCAAGTTAGTGCTCTATTGTGAGTGCTGTTGAGATTGTTGTCAGGATCTTCGTTACCTCATTTGACTTTAACAAAAACTTTTTTGGGCATAGCCCTCTTCCCATGTACTGTGAAATTCAATTTAGAATATGTACAGGTGGTACATGTATGCTACTGAAATAAATTATGGCCGCTCCGCTGGAAGTATCACTTATGGGAATTTAATATTCGAAACACGTGTCTGGTGCAGAAAAATTGGTTTGAAATTTTCTTCAGGAAGGTATAGAGTTGGAACACTTCCGTATTATTATGTACATATCATTTGTATATAGATCTTAATGCCCGAAAAGTCTTGCACTCTGTTAACAATAAATTGAATTTTGTTGAAGTCAAATATATGAAATTCTGATTGTGTGTATGTGTCTTGCTTTTTTATTGTTTGTTTGTTGTTATTGTTTTTTTTTTGCTTGTTAGGATTTATTAGTCCCCTACCGGCTCGCCGGAGGGGACTTATTGTTTCCACTCCGCTTGTCTGTCTGTCCGTCCGTCTGTCCGTCACACTTTAGTTTTCAAGACTTTTTTCGCTGTCGTTGCATATATTGATCTCATTTTTGGTATGTGAGTTTATCTCAATCTGATACAGATCAAGTTTTAGTTTGGTTTCCATTGACCCATTTTTACAAGAGTTATGGCCCCTGTACTTTTTCATGAAATTCTCAGTTTTTCAGACTTTTTTTCGCTTTAGTTGCAGATATTGATATCATTTTTGGTATGTGAGTTTATCTCAATGCGATGCAGATCAAATTCGAGTTTAGTTTCGATTGACTTTTACAAGAGTTATGGTCCCTGGACTTAGCAAATTTCATGAAATTCTCAGTTTTCCGGACTTTTCTTCCAAGGTATTGCAGATATTGAAAAAAATTTTCATATGTGATTAAATCTTAGTGTTAAACAGCTCAAGTAAGAGTTTGGTTCCGATTGACTTATTTTTACAAGAGTTATGGACCCTGGACTTAGCAAATTTCATGAAATTCTCAGTTTTCAGGACTTTTCTCGGAGGTTGTTGTAGATTTTGTAATAATTTATTATATGAGATTACATCTTAGTGTTATACAGATCAATTTCGAGTTTGGTTTTGATTGACCTAGTTTCACAAGAGTTATGACCCTTGGACTTAGGAAATTTCATGAAAATCTCAGTTTTTCACACTTTTCTTCCATGGTAATGCAGATATTGAAATCATTTTTGGTATGTGAAGATATCACAGTGGTGTCATACAAATCAAGTTCGCGTTTCAATTTGATTGACCCTATTCTGCAGGAGTTATGGCCCCTGGACTGAGCAACTTTCATGAACTTCTCAGTTTCCAGTCTTTTCATGCCTGTTATTGTAGATAGTGAGCTAATTTTTGGTAAGCAGATATATATAGTCCGATAAAGAATAAGTTGAAGTTGGGTTTGATTTATTTGTTGTTATGAAACGTATGGCTTCATAGCAAATTTCGTTAAATTTTCCTGTTTTCCAGACCTTTTTCTAAAACACGTATTTAACTTATTTTGATGTTGGATTCATCTTTTGGTGTAAGTACAGGTCAATACAGAGCTGAAGGACATGGATTAATGCCGGTAGGGGACTTACATCGCTTGCGATTCATAAATTTTTAAGGATTGAAAATAAATATTGTGACCTCGAGTGACTGGAAAATAAATAATCCGGCCGCTTCTACGTAGAAAATAAATCATCTTTAATTTCAAATTGCCACCCCCCCCCTAAGAATAATATGGTCATCCCCTTATCACAACAGCTTGCAGATAAACTAACATATCAGTTGTCGATTTAGGACGGTCATATAAACGCTAGTTTGAAATGTTATGGTTATCCGGATTATGAGCACACAACCCTTTCATTTGTACGATACCCAGCGGTCTCGAAGAACGAATAAATGTTGGATATGATGGACTGTTTACTGCAAGATGACAACACAAACAAGACAGCAAAATAGGGGAGTCGGAAGAATAATAACAACAACAACAACAACAACAACAACAACAACAAAAAAGGAATATATTTGGATAAGGGCATTGCTGTCCCGGCTGGGGCAAGCTAATGTATGTAGTAAGCCCAGAAGTCCGATCAGGTTTCAGAAAAGTGAGAAGTCGAGATCCTATCTCCTCTGGTGTGATTTTGAAGACGTTAAACATTTGTACCACTTGGTGAGTGTCACTGCTGGTGGACCAAGAACAAAGGAGGGGACGAGGGCACATGTAGCCAAGTTCGATAAATTTCAATTGGTCCTTTCTTCAAACGCATTTGAAAATTTGTTTACAAAATTTTCTCTAATTTCTAAAACCTGGGTCTTGTAGCATCATATCCCAGCCATTTTGCTACGTCTTTCGGTATATTTAGGACAACATTTTCACAGATTTTGGTCATATAACATTGTTTAGATTGAGGATCACTGACGAGGGTTTATTATAGGAAACGTGCATGTCTGGTCCATGCTGTAAATTTATCTGCTTTAATACGCTTTAAAATGATTCTAATAAATTTGAAGACGTTAAACATTTGTACCACTTGGGGAGTGTCACTGCTGGTAGACCAAGTGTCCACGAGGGCACATGTAGCAAAGTTCGATCAATTTCGGGTGGTCATTTCTTCAAACGCGTTTGAAAATTTTCTGTTTACAAAATTTTCTCAAATTTCTAAAACCTGGGTCCTGTAGCATCACATCCCAGCCATTTTGCTACGTCTTTCGATATATTTAGGACAACATATTCAGAGATTTTGGTCATATTACATTGTTTAGATTAAGGTTCACTGACGAGGGTTTATTATCCGAAACGTGTATGTCTGGTCCACTCTGTTAATTTATCTGCTTTAAAATGATGCTAATGAATTTGAAGACGTTAAACATTTGTACCACTTGGTGAGTGTCACTGCTGGTGGACCAAGAGTCCCCGAGGGCACATGTACCCAGGTTCGATCAATTTCGGTTGGTCGGTTCTTTAAACGAATTTGAATATTTCTGTTTACAAAATTTTCTCAAAATTCTACAGCCTGGGTCCTGTAGATTCATATCCCAGCCATTTTGCTACGTCTTGTTACGAGTTAACTGTAGTACGAAATTGTTATAAAGCGAACTCGCTAGTATAGTATTGTATACTAAGTCATCAATATATGCATATACAAAAATAATAAATAAATGGTATCAAAATCAACACAGTTATCTTGTAACATGGTGTCAGATTGCGGGTCTCCTCAACGTCATGGTAAGCACACTTAGCTCAGCTGTCAACCCAACGTTGGAGAAATCAAGGAACCACATTACGATCGCTTGCAAGATGTTGGTAACTTTGTCGAACTAACTTTACAGTATCGATTTGCAAACCCAAATGGACCCATCTGCCATTTACAGATATTTTTTGTCACGTACGCACAATAATTGAAGAAAACATTATGGCTACCTCTAGAGACATACCCGTACCTGCATCTATGCAAATTAAAGGTGACCTTAGAGGTAATCGGAAATTTTTCAAAGCACAATGGCAAAACTATGAAGTTGCTACTGGTCTTAACGAAAAAGATGAAGCAGTGCGCGTGGCCACACTTCTAATGCTGATGGGAAAAGACTGTTTCCAAGTATTTCAAAACCTAAACATCACTGATGACAACAGGAAAGTACTTGATGAAATCGTACAAACACTCATCAATCACTTTGAACCTAAAAAAGACGTAATCTATGAGCGTTACATTTTCAACACAGCTGATCAACTGCCAAACGAAACTGTAGATGATTACATTTGTCGCCTGCGCGAACTTAGTCGTTCATGTGAATTTACAAACATATGTGATGAGATGATCCGTGACCGTCTGGTATTAGGCACGAAAGACAATGCCGTACGAGCACGACTACTCCGTGAATCAGATTTGACCCTCGATAAAGCGATATCTATGTGCAGAACAAGCGAACGCACATCGCAACAACTGCAAAAACTTACACTTTCCACGCAATTCGATACACAACAACAATCTGTCAATTTTGCGAGATATGGAAAGAAACCATATAAACTCGGTCATAAACAAGACAAAGCAAAAAATGACAAACCGCAACAAAAAGGAAAACACGCAAATAAAGCTTAAATTAAAAAATGCAAGTACTGCGGAGGTGAACATGAATTGAAGCGCACTAAATGCCCAGCGTTTGGACAAACATGCTCAAAATGTAAGAAAAAACATCATTTTTCTGAAGTATGTCTTTCACATAAAGGAAGAAATCCTTAAATTTTCTATGTAACGAGGATTCTCCAAATTACACTTCGAGTTATGATGAGTCTAGTTACGAGGAACCGAGCTCTGAAGAGTGTTATGGTATCAAATCGAGTAAAGGCAAACAATGGTTTACTAAAGTGCATTTGTCATGCAATAATCACGAGAGTAACGTAATTTGCCAGTTGGATACAGGATCAACATATAATATCATTGGTTTTTACCAGTACGCTCGTATTCTCTAGAATGGTAATCCGCCACTGGAACGTACGAAAACTCAAATATTTAAATAATGCACAAAGAATATTGAGGTGAAACTTAACTTACTCCCATAGGTGTAGCCACTATCAAGTGCACCGTCCGTGATCGCACTGAAACTTTGAAATTCTTTGTCAACGAAATTACGTAAACCGCATTACTATCTGCGGAGGCATGCGAATTACTAGATTTACTGCTTGTAAACGTCATACATCACATTGATACTACTAGATCGAATCCGATTAGCAAAGACGATATATTGCTTAACTATAAAGATGTCTTTGAAGGACTAGGAAGCCTCCCTGGAGACAACAATATCGAACTAGATCCGTCCGTAAAACCAGCGCAACACTTACCCTGACGTGTTCCGCAAGCTATGAAAGAAAGTTTAAGCACGAAAGTCAATGAACTCATTCATCGAGGAATAGTAACGAAAGTCACTACACCAACTGATTGGATAAACAGTATGGTAGCAGTCAAGAAAGGTTCTAAATTGCGAATCTGCATTGATCCTAAAGAACTCAATTCTGTTATTAAAAGACCGCATTACCCTATGCCCGTCTTAGATGATGTGTTACCGAAACTTTCGAATGCCAAAGTATTCACTGTTCTTGATCGTAAAGAAGGCTTCTGGCATGTCAAATTATCAGAGGATAGCAGTTATCTCACTACCTTCTGGACTCCTTTTGGTTGATATACATGGCTCCGAATGCCATTTGGACTCTCATCGGCATCCGAAGAGTTCCAACGTAGACAACACGAAGCGATACATGGACTTAAAGGAACTGAACGTCTTATTGATGATATTTTAGTCTACGGTACAGGTCAAACTATGGAAGAAACGAAAGTACAACGCTTCATTGGAATGGCTACTTACTTATCGAAATTTCTACCGCATTTATCCGAAACATGCGAACCGCTAAGAAGACGCTCTATGGTCTTGGCAATCTCAGCAAGAAGATTCTTTCAACAATGTAAAAAAGCTTGTTAGCACACAACCACTTCTCAAATATTATGATATTACGCAGGAAGTCACAATCCAATGTGACGCCAGTGAGGTTGGTTTAGGTGCTACACTTATGCAAAATGGACACCCAATTGCTTATGCATCTCGAGCATTATCTCAATGTGAACAACGTTACGCACAAATTGAAAAAAAAATGCCTTGCTGTCGTCTATGCATGTGAAATCTTCGATCAATACATATTTGGACGTGATATTGTAACCGTACAATCAGATCACAAACCTTTGGAATCTATATTTAAGACAAAGGAGGGGATTCCCTTTGTCTGAAATGCACATAAAAGAGTGCAACGTATATTACTTCGACTTCAGAAATACAACCTTAGAGTAACGTACACGAAAGGTACTGAATTCTACATAGCTGATACGCTATCTCGTGCAAGTATCACAGCCGATACTTGAAACGATCAATCAAATGAGTACATATTCAGCATCGCCGATGAAATCGCAGCTATCGATCAATCTGAATGGAGTCCGAAAGTCACACGTCAACGTCTTGATCAAATACAAGAGCTAACGAACCGTGATGAAACTTCGCAAACACTCAAAGCTACAATTCTTGTAGGATGGCCCAACGAACGTAACGAGGTACCAATCTCTAGTCGAACATACTGGAATTACAGAGATGAACTAACCGTTCAGGATTGTATCATCTATCGCAGCAACCGTGTAGTTGTTCCTAAACAACTTCGACCTGAAATGCTCACTAGAATACACTCTAGTCATCTTGGAATCGAATCTTGCATCCGAAAAGCAAGAGATGTTCTCTTTTGGCCAAATGTGCAAGATGATATTAAGGAATACATAGGTCAATGCAGCACTTGTTGTGAACAGAAACGAAATCAACAACGTGAACCGCTAATTACTCACGAACTACCAGACCGACCATGGTCAAAAGTAGCGACAGACTTATTTTTGTATCATTCTTCTAACGTACTCGTAACTGTGGATTACTACCCAGATTTCATCGAAATCGATATGTTACCCGATACCACAGCATCTACCGTTATTAACTGTCTTCAACAACACTTTGCACGCCACGGAACTCCGAACATTCTCATATCTGACAATGGACCACAATTCCGCAACACAGAATTCAACAACTTCTCAGTTGAATGGGAATTTGAACACATCACTTAGTTCTCCGTATCACAGTCAAAGCAACGGTAAAGCCGAATCAGCCGTCAAAATAGCTAAAACATGCTTAAGAAAGCTAAACGTAGCGGAAGATACATATTGCAATATTTACTCGATTGGAGAAACACATCAACAGCATCAATGGAATCTAGTCCAGCTCTTATGTCACGTAGAACACGTCATTCGCGTCCGACATCAAAACAACTTCTACAGCCGAAAATCGTTGAAAACGTTCCAAAGCTTCTAAAACAAAAGCATCAGAAATCGAAAACGCAATATGATGAACATGCGAAAGATCTTCCAAATCTTGTCATAGGTCAAAGCATTCGTATGAAACCCTTGCCAAGTGAACACAACAAGAAATGGCAATTTGGAAACGTCGTCGAAGAAGCAGGAAAACGTTCATACATTGTTGACATCGATGGAAAGCACTACCGTCGAAACCGTCGTGATTTGCGAACAACACATGAGAAATTCGACAACAATGCCGAGCAGGATCTTATCTCAAAACCTACTGACGATCTATCTGATCCACCGCTATCATCCACTCCTTCAGAATCACACAAAATTTCTGAGAAATCAAGTGAAACTCAAAAGAAAGTGCAAATTCCAAAATTAAAAGTGCAATTGTCTACTACTAGTGTTTCCGAATGTGTTAAATCTACCCGTACCCGCAAAGTGCATATACCAGCAAAATTTGCTGATTATGTTCTTAAATGAAAAATGTAATGTAAGAAAATCAAAGAATGTTATGTGAATTTATTCAGAATCTAATCTCAATATTAATTTGATTATGTGAATGTTAAACAAACATTGATATGTTGTTCAATCATTAATTTGAATTTACATAACATACATTTACATATTTTTTAGTTTTTTTAAATTTGATAATCATATAATAATAAATTTCATAAAGTATAAATTACATACATGTGTATATGCATAAATGTTTTTTTTCAGGAAAATTGACATTTTAAAATATAAAATAGACTTTTAAGACTATTATTACTCCTTTCTTGTCTATATATTCTTTTATCTGAAAAGTAAAAGTAAATTTATAGTTCATTTAAATATATGTATGAGATCAGTGTAATTTTGTCACATTTTGATACATTGTACAACTTTTGTTGATTTTCTTTAAAGAAAGGGAGATGTTACGAGTTTACTGTAGTACGAAATTGTTATAAAGCGAACTCGCTAGTATAGTATTGTTCACTACGTCATCAATATATGCATATACAAAAATAAATAAATGAATGGTATCAAAATCAGCACAGTTATCTTGTAACACGTCTTTCAGTATATTTAGGACAACATTTTCACAGATTTTGGTGATATTACATTGTTTAGATTGAGGATCACTGACGAGGGTTTATTACCCTAAACGTGCATGTCTGGTCCACGCTGTAAATGTATATACTTTAATCTGCTTTAATATGATGATAATGAATTTGAAGACGTTAACCATTTGGACAGTGTTCGTCATGAAGCCCCTTTGCCGAATTCATGCACCTGAGCCTTCTTGAAAGTAACCTTTGTTTACTCCATCATGTTTATACCGTCTAGTAACAAAAGGGGTTATGATATTGTGATTGACATCATAAGTATTAACTCAGTTTCAGTCTAGTAATAGAGTTATTCCAATAATACGAAATTTTTCTGTCTTTATACCTTCCCGAAGAAAATTTAAATCCAATTTTTTATGCACCAGACACGTGTTTCGGATATTAAATCCTCATCAGTTATGCTTCCATCCGAAGTGATTTTTTAGTAGACACAACCATTTCTTGATTCATTTTAGTAGCGCCCTCTGCTTATATTTTTTATATCAAATTTGTGCAATTTGCAGAGAGTGCGCGGATCCATTTCGTGTAAGGTCGATTCAGTAGAATATCAAAATAAAATCTATGTTTGTACGACTCGGTATTCAGATGAATAATAAACATCGAAGAAGCGTCCATAACATTGCATAATCTTACACTTTTGGATACATTTAGTCATCTTCCAGTATTTAAAAGTCATTCTCTGTAAGCACCAAAGTATTTATATAGGCGGCCAGAAACACATGACCTCAGATTTTGGTCAAACAAAGTCAAAATAGTAGTTACATGATACAAACATGATTTTGATAAAAAATAATAAAATATTATCGGCGGTTGCCATGGTAACGGCATTATATATAGCTCTGTATGTCTCCTTTAGAACTAAAATATTATGGAATTTGACATTTTTTGAGAGTGTATTTCTCTGAATTGGTAATTTTTTTTTCATATTTTTCTTCCGTGCATGACAAGCGTCATGATTCAATGCGTTTGTTCAGCATGTAAAATAATTTTCCATAATTTTGGTTTTTTGGGGAATTTTGATCAAAATACGCGTAAAAACACATTTTTTGCTATATTTGAAAAACTATAATTTCAGCTTGTTTATGTTTATATTTGCACAATGTTGCCACTTGAATTATAGAAAAATTGATATTGGCAATTAAAGTTTATACATAGATAAGGAAATAGAAAAAATAAAAAAGGTGGGTATTTCATGATTTCATACAAAAATTTAAAGCTAAAAATAGATAATTTTTGCATATTTAGCAAATAAATTCCTTCTAACTTTATTGGAATATGAGATAAAATGACTGCAAAATAATGTGTATAGTTATTTTTCTTTAAAACATATTGAGTATTTTCACCAAGCACCAAGATATGTAGATATCTAAAGTTTTATCATGCAAAAGAAAATGCGTTTCCATGGCAACCATACTTAAATATGTAAAACAGAGACTTTAAAAGTAAAATTAACTTTGTTTTAATTGAACACGGCATTTTATTCATTCCCTTCTTTTTTTTTACTATTTCATGATAAGTAATTCATTGATTCAGATCTAAGAAATCAAAAATGTTACCATAACAACAGTCTTACATCATAGCAACATCATAGCAACCCCGTCTATTTTATCCGAATTTTATATGAATCAAGTCAAATATCCTTCATTACATCTTCTACAGTTTTTATACACATGAATTTTAAATTTATTTCATTTTTAACTAAAAGTTTCTATCAAGACTATCATTTGAAGTGTATAATTATTCTTTTTAACCTCATCTTTTCACTCCAATGGATCAGGCAGGATACGCGCACCTTGAAATCTTTTTATGGCACTTGTATGGTAATACATGTGTCTGAAAAGTGTTAATGTTTCTATAGCTTGTCAAACAAATAGATATTAGTTTAATGCTAGTCCCCTCTGGCCGCCTTCTCATATGTTGCCAGCACCCTTTCTCCATAGGCAATATCAAAATCTACAATTCTAAATCAAAAAGATACGCAGAATTATTTGTTTTAATTACCGTTTCATAGACATGGGCGATTCCAGGATTTTTTTTCAGGATGGTCCTAAAGTCTGATATTTTTTGAAGAGCAACACACACACACACACACACCAGAAAAAAAGTCCATGAATACTGATGGTCAGTTCTATTTCTAATCATAAATAAAACAGATGAATGGCGAGCAAAAAGTTTAAAACATTGAATTTTCACATCTTAGTACTTGCTTAATGATTATCACGTCTAATATGTAAACACAACAAATACCTATTGATAGCGATTGCCGAACCTGTAAAAAAAAATTTCAGAATTGGACCCCCCTCCTCTGGATCCACGCGCATAGGTACGGTAGTTCATCTTTGTCTCAACATGATAAATGTACATCTCTATTTTAAATATCATTTCGATCCATCTCCATTGAGAAAATGCTTGGAACTAAATGTCGGACATAAGGACACAGTGACGACGGAATGTACACAAAAATGCATTCTTTGTTACAAATACATGGGAATCTCTTAATTCGAAGATAAAATGTTTGTCTAAACTTTGTAACCAAGAGGGACCACTAGCAGCAATATTATTTCGATAAAACAATCAGGGGGAGAGAAAAAAAATGAAAAACTGCCCTATTGGGACGACCCCCCCCAACACACAGCAATATTCTTTGAAAAATTATATTGGATGAAGGTCAAGCGTCTTTTGTGACATTGGCCTTAGACCTTTGTTCAAGGTCATGACATACCCTTTGAAGTTAGATATTGTTGGGCTCGAACTTTTATGTGAAGACTAAATTTCTGGTAATTTGAAGTCGAATTTCAGGAAATATTTGCTGATTCGCTACCTACATGTACGGTACATATACTTATATGAATAAATTTGTACTTAATCTTTATGTCCCCGTAATTGAAGAGTCGGGGGCATATGGTTTTTGTCCTGTCCGTTTGTCTGTCTGCTTGTCCGCAAAAACTTTAGCCTTGGCCATAACTTTTGAATGGTAAGGGATCAGGCTTTGATATTCATCGTGACAAGACCTTTCCATGGATACCAAAATTTTTTACCTTGTGAGCTTGACCTTGGAGTTTGACATACTTTTGAAAAACTTTAACCTTGACCATAACTTATGAATAGTAAGGAATAGGGCTCTGATATTTCAAATGTGTATTCCTTGTGACAAGACCTTTCCATGGATACCAAAATGTTTGACCTTGTGACCTTGACTTTAGAGTTTGACCATTTTACAACTTTTTACTGACAAACATACCGACAGGGGCATTCGTGTTTCACAAACACATGTTTTTTTTTTAAATCAAAAGCTAAGCATATTACCCGTTTCATGCACAAGAAAATAAAGCATTCCTTTCCACACTTCAACTTAATATTTCAGATATACCAAGAACGTGTTGATATTTTACAGAAAAGAAAATTGGATTCGTGGTATGTGTACCCCAAACCCTCCACGTACACTTAATGATTCCTTTCCAATCAAGAATTTAAATCACTTTCAGTAATTTCTTTGTCATACAAAACGGTCATTCAGCATATGATATTCCATCGAGCAGGGTTTCTCCCTCGGAGTCATCCCTCTCCCCCTCCCGCCACAAAAGCATTTTTCCCTGGTCCCCACTGGCCCTTAGAACCCCTGACTTTTTTATATCCACCACACCCAATCCTTTAAACTCAAATCCTGCATACGTCCCAGAATGCTTTCAGTTTGTCTAGTCAGGTTTCGGTTCTGAAGGTTGTCAAAACAGGGTGCTCCAAAATGACCTAATTTTGCCCGTTTACGGATTTACAACAACACAATGGTACACTTCATACCTACCAAGTTTCACCAAAAGTCAAAATACGGACAGACTGACAGATGGACGCCTTTGTGTCTCAGGTGAGCTAAAAATGAAAATATTATGGAACGCAGACTTGTTATTCAAGTCTCCTATCAAAATATATGCTAGAGGAATGAGTGCTAATCTATGTGTATTTGTCTAAGAAAGCGACATTATCATGAACAGATCCCCCCCCAAAAAAAAAATCCAGGGGGAGGGGTCCATCCCCTCAAGAATGGGATCGCGTCTTTTGTGTATAAACAAATTTACTTATAAAACTAAAAGGTGATATAGGCATTTTTGAAAAATTCCAGTGGGGGGTCCTCTTCTTTTTCTTTCCTTGGGTGCTGTTATTTTACAACTCAACGTAGAAATAATTATCGAAATCTGGAGTCCTGAATGTTTCTAATATCTCAAACTTTATAAAGAATATTTGACCGCGAAAATACTGTACCCTTTTTTGGTCGGATTGCGAAGCAAATTATGAAATGGCGATGTCCGTCCGCCTGCATTAACAATTTGACTTAGCTATTGCGTTTATGTTAGTTATGAAAGAAGTACATGGGATATAATTTCAAACTTAATACAAAGATTAAGCATTGTGAGAGGATCTGAACACAGGTATTGTTTTTTACCTTGACCTAGAAAAATGAAATTTTGTGTTAAAGTTACTTGTGAAAGAACTATAATGGGAACAATATAAGAAGTTGGTATTAAAGCAGAGTGAAAGGATCTAAACGCAGGTATTGTTTTTGACCTTAAGGTTTGACCCTGACCTTGAAAAATGTAATTTTGTATTTAGGTTAGTTGTGAAGGAAGCATAGTGAGGGAATCTGAATGCAGGCGTTGTCTTTGACATTGAGGTTTAACCTTGACCTTGAAAATGTTTAGAGTAAATATCTATTGTACAAATACTATATTGAATTTAACATTCAAACTTTTCATAGAGATGGGTATATGAGTTGAGTTTATTTCAGGTACATGTAATGATGTATTGACCTTGACATGGCCATTTGACGATGCAATTTTGAATTTGACTTTACCATATAGTAAGGTACCATATTATATAGATCTAAGCAAGTAGACCAGATTTCATGTAATGACCTTGACCTTAAAAATGAGATTTTGAATTAGACTATGCTGTACTTACATTACATGTATATGAAACCATGAGCAAGACTTTACTTTACTACATTAAAAAGTATATTAAAATTTAACATGGAGGTAGAGCATGATGACTGGACTTGATTTCAGGTAGTGTCCTTGCCCTTGACAGTTACTCTATGAAGTATCAATTTAAAACTTGTAATATGGTTAGTGGAACTGACTTCTGGTACTGAAGTGAACCTTGATGATATGATTTTGAATTAGACTGAATTGTGTCAAAACAACATAGAATCTCACATTTAAACTTTGAATGGAGATTTTAGATTCGACTCTGTTGCTTTCAATTGACATTGTGTTTCCAAAGACAATCTGCTGCCAGCAATCCGCCCATTAATACTGTCTTTTGTTGGTGTCTTGTTTCACTATAGCTTGTAATCTGTGATGTGATGGCACTTGTATGGTAATACATGTATCTGAAAAGTGTTAATGTTTCTATAGCTTATCAAACAAATAGATATTAGTTTAATGCTAGTCCCCTCTGGCCGCCTTCTCATATGTTGCCAGCACCCTTTCTCCATAGGCATCATCAAAATCTACAATTCTAAATCAAAAAGATACGCAAAAATAAACCCCCTCCTCTGGATCCACGTCATTGTAAATAAACAACGCATACCTGCTTCAATGTCAATTAAATAAGCATACGAGTGATGTGTGCAAAATGTATAAAGCTGTCCATTTTGATATGTTTAATATATTTATTACTGTAATTGAATTTGAAGACGTTCATAATTTGTACCACTTGATGAGTATCACTGCTAGTGGAGTAGTAGCCAAGTTCGATCAACTTCTGATGATCGTCTGTCTCTTCAACGCTTTCAAAATTTTCTGTTATCAAAATTCTGTAAATTTCTAAAACGTGGGTCCTGCAGCATCATATTCCACCCATGCTTCATCTTTCGGTACATTTATGGACAAGATAATTTTCATCCTCTTTGGCAATATTGCATTGTTTAGATTGAGGATCACTGACGAGGGTTGAGTACCCGAAACGTGCATGTCTGGTCCATGCTGCAAATTAATCTGTTTTTAAAACAAAGGAGGGGATCTCCAACAACACCAGGTTGTAGCACCCACAGCAAAACCCCAAAACACCCAATGCAAAAACACAAAGCAGACAAGCACAGAAAGAGACGTGTAAGGGACAAAGAACGTCAACGCACAACACATAAACATCAAACACACAGGACTACACATAAACCATGATGCTAAATGATGCTAAAATGATGCTATTGCATTTGAAGACGTTATTTAAATGATGCTATTGAATTTGAAGACGATAAACAATTGAAATAAATGCATATTGCAATAATGTCATCACAAAAATATTTATTTGTTGTCTTTTATGTTCGATGTTTGATGTCTCGTTTGTTTTTTCTTGTCTCTTGCTGTGTGTGTCTTCTCTGTGTTGTCACTTTGATTATTTGGAGATTATCGTCAGGATCTTCTTTAAAGGCCACCTCTAAAGGTGTTTAAACACCTTTATCATATTTTACTTATTCATACTAGAGAAAAAATTTCAAAAGAATTAAAATTTTCCGACCGTCCGTTTTCTTGTAAATCGACCTGAAAATTCTAATCATTGAAGCGGTGCGACTGAATTATCTGCCCCTTATTGTGACGTCATGTTCACCCAAGCGAGTGTTAGAGGCTATCTGAAAGTTGTGAGGGATGAAACTCCCCAATCTTGTTTACTTGAATGATAGATAAAAACAAATCGGTACCAAATACGTTTTATTGATTTATTCATTTTTAGTCCCCTACCGGCAACGCCGAAGGGGACTCTTAGTTTCCTCTCGGTCTGTCTGTCTGTCTGTCTGTCTGTCCGTCCGTCTGTCCGTCCGTCTGTCCGTCCGTCTGTCCGTCCGTCTGTCCCTCCGTCTGTCCGTCTGTCCGAATATCAGTTTTCCGGACTTTTTTCTGCAACGGATGAAGATATCAAGATGAAATTTGATACACAGCTTGGTCTTGGATAGTTACAGAGCGAGTTTGCCTTTCGTCACGCTTGACCCATTTTTTGTGGAGTTATGCCCCTTGATGACTTGGAAAATTCACTTTTTGTCAGTTTTCCGGACTTTTTTCTGCAACGGATGAAGATATCAAGATGAAATTTGATACACAGCTTGGTCTTGGATAGTTACAGAGCAAGTTTGACTTTCGTCACGCTTGACCCATTTTTTGTGGAGTTATGCCCCTTGATGACTTGGAAAATTCACTTTTTGTCAGTTTTCCGGACTTTTTACTGCAACGGATGGAGATATTCAGATGAAATTCGATACACAGCTTGGTCTTGGATAGTTACAGAGCAAGTTTGACTTTCGTCACGCTTGCCCTATTTTTTGTGGAGTTATGCTTCTTGATGACTTGGAAAATTCACTTTTTGTCAGTTTTCCGGACTTTTTTCTGCAACGGATGGAGATATTCAGATGAAATTCGATACACAGCTTGGTCTTGGATAGTTACAGAGCAAGTTTGACTTTCGTCACGCTCGACCTATTTTTTGTGGAGTTATGCCCCTTGATGACTTGGAAAATTCACTTTTTGTCAGTTTTCCAGACTTTTTTCTGCAACAGATGGAGATATTCAGATAAAATTTGATACACAGCTTGGTCTTGGATAGTTACAGAGCAAGTTTGACTTTCGTCACGCTTGACCCATTTTTTGTGGAGTTCTGCCCCTTGATGACTTGGAAAATTCACTTTTTGTCAGTTTTCTGGACTTTTTTCTGCAACGCATGGAGATATTCAGATGAAATTCGATACACAGCTTGGTCTTGGATAGTTACAGAGCAAGTTTGACTTTCGTCACGCTTGAACCATTTTTTTGTGGAGTTATGTCCCTTGATGACTTGGAAAATTCACTTTTTGTCAGTTTTCCGGACTTTTTTCTGCAACGGATGGAGATATTCAGATGAAATTTGATACACAGCTTGGTCTTGGATAGTTACAGAGCAAGTTTGACTTTCGTCACGCTTGACCTATTTTTCGAGGAGTTCTGCCCCTTGATGACTTGGAAAATTCACTTTTTGTCAGTTTTCCGGACTTTTTTCTTCAACGGATGAAGATATTCAGATGAAATTTGATATACAGCTTGATCTTGGATAGTTACAGAGCAAGTTGGACTTTTGTCACACTTGACCTTTTTTCGAGGAGTTATGCCCCTTTATGTCTTAGAAAATTTAGTTTTTGTCAGTTTTCCAGACTTTTTCCTGCAACAAATAGAGATATTCTGCTGCACTGACAGTAAGTTTAATTAAAACTCATACATGTTTAATTGAAGAGTAATTCATAAGCAGAGTTGCAGGACATAAATATATGCTGCCGGTAGGGGACTATATCGCTCAGCGATCATAACATTTTTATATCTTATCTATTTTTTTTCTTCTGGGGGGGGGGGGTATTCTTCTAAAGTGACTTTACATCGTATTCGCAATTAACCAAGTATGACGTTTACCTATCATTGGGTGATGGCCTTAGTTAGCCGGGTATAAGTGTCAGTTCATATATAGAGGTTGTTTATTCAAATCAGAGTGATCGCAGGCGTGTTATATACAGGCAAGCCTATACATTGCGTAATATTTGACCCCCGTAGAAGGTGTGAACAACAAATTAGACCACGACAGGCATTTGTTGGGAAATAGACGGTAGATGCTTTTACGTTTGGGCAATCTTCGTCTTGATGGAATTTTAGAAGAAAAAAAAACAAAGTTACCAATGCCATATTATGAGAAAAAAAAATCTGCATGACGTTAAATTTTTTTTTAAAGTCTTTTTGTTTGAAAAAATCAATTTAAAATAACAAGTTTTTCTTGAGGATCGATCTTTATAGACCATGATGAAATAGTTTGACTATTGTCCATCTCTGATCATGCTTATACACCCAAAAACCATTTTGAACAAAGATATGATCGAATGAAATATACAAAATCAGCAAGACTATGTGCTATGTTTATTTCTCCGCCGACTTTTCCGCAATACACATTATAAAAAGCTAATTACATTGTACGAAGCTATTGAATATTTTTTACATACGAATTGCCATGCAGAATAAATACGGCATGAGGTTCAGTGCCAAGATCGACCCTTATCTTCAGGTAAATTGTATCTCTGGTCCAAAATCGGCGAAAATTATGCATGGATACTCCATATTTTCTTTTCTTATTATTGCACTTTTGGTAAAGCTTATTAATACAGGTTTCAAATATTCAGATTGCACCATTTGCATATATTTTTTTCGCAAAATTTCCCGAGGGAGGCCCCGGACCGCCTCCCGCACCTCCATCCCTCGATACAACCCCCGCACCCTCTGGATCCGCCACTGAAAACCACGGGTTTTTCAATATTTGTATTTACTCGATAATAATTAATCATTCAATTTTTCAAAATACTTAAGCCCGATTGTAAAAAAAACATCTTCCGAATTTACAACATTTTTCGATAAACAAATGCATAGATATTACAAACATTCATTCCGTAGTCTGTTTATTGGCGTAAGTATTTCGCTAAATTTGATATTTAGTAATGAAGTTTGCATGTAATATATGTTAAAACAAGATAAATGTGATAACATCATTATATTCTATGTCTTTAATTTTTCGCTTTTCTTCCCATTTTTTTCTCAATTTTGTCTGAAGTGGTTGTTAGTAAACATAATTAACAAACAACAATAACAACTGGCCTGAAGATACTGTGTAAAATGCATGTAATCAGTAAACGTAGTTGACAGGCGCTGTATAGACGGCATATTTATGTAATCAATGTTCTGATAAAGTAAGGGTTATTCCACTGTCTCCGAGGGCGTAGCCCGAGGAGCAGTTGAATAACCCACTTGTTGCACGGCAATTGTAAGGCCATCAAACAATTATCAACAATGACTGAGTAATTATAAGTCGTCATAGGAGAAAACTTCTCATGGTCAGTAAACAGACAAGAATTTTACGCACTTTAAAATAACGGGAAAGAAATAAAAAGAATTCGGTCCAGCATTTTTTTAGTCAAATGTCAGAGAAAAAAAGATAAAGAAAACAAAAGGAACCTGATATTTGAATTTTTCAACATAGAAAGCGGATTTCAGAAGTTAGGGTTAAGGATTCCCCTGTACAAGTTTTCGAACATATATTCCAAACTACATACGGGAGTGTTCCGCTCTCATATCTTAATTTTTGTTCAAAACTATTTTTAAATCGCAGAAGTCTTAGACTTTCGTAGCTGATCCTATGCATATTGAAACATTTTAAAAAGCGCAGATCTAGAGCGCACAAGGAGTCAGGACCCCCCCCCCCCGAATTTGCCCCCCCCCAAAGAGACATGATTTCCCGATATTACGTATGTTCTTTCAAACTCATAGGCTGGAACCCTTTTCCTAACGGGCTGCACCCACCTTCTTGGGGAAACAAAATCTAGATCCGCCCGTAAGTCATTGAACCTGTAAGTTGCGGGACTTTTTTAGTGATTGTTCTTAAACATAAATTATGAATGGGAATATTCGTTCCCCCTTTTGGTCATGTTGTATTTTCAAAACGGGATGCAATGGACGTCAGGTCAGGTCAGGACAATTAACGACTCAGTTGATTATTCAATGATTAGTTCAATCATTAATTCAATCATTGCTTCACAATGAAAAATATTGCACCGTCTGGAAAGGTGTTAATTACCGTCTACAACGTAGACCGTGCAACAAGTAAGGGTTATTCTACTGTCTCCGAGGGCGTAGCCCGAGGAGCACTTGAATAACCTACTTGTTGCACGGCAATTGTTAGGCCATCAAACAATTATCACCAATGATTGAGTAATTATATGTCGTCATTCCTAGTAAGTAACGGTAAGAGAAAACTACTCATGGTCAGCATGCAATGACAATGACAATTGTACAAGATACATCGTAGAGAGATCAGAATTTTAAGCATTTTAAAACTGACTTGATTTGAAAGAAAATTACATTAAAGAAATTAAAAGAATTATTTCCAGAATTTGAATTGAATGAGAGAAAATAAAAGAAACTAATACGATATTCAAACTAATGATACTATACCTAACAAGTGAATTTTACGAGGTGGGGTCGGGGATTTTCTGCACAATTTTCCATAAAATATTCGAAACTGTTGGAATCTTCCGCTATTATTTGTGTTCTGTCCGAGGCTATTCAATGGTTCCAGTCAGTACAATATTATTCGATCCAAATCTTACTTTTTTCTGGCTCCGTTTGTAGCGGATCCTATTTATTCAAGTACTAATCTATAGGGCGCTAGGGGATTCAGTATCCCACCCCTCCCTACAATTTGCCGTTGTTCAAACACAATCTTTTTTCACAATCATAGGTTAATTGAACCCCTTACCCCATTCACTGTGGAAAAAAATCTAGATCCGCCCATGACTTTGATGAAAGAAATCCAAATCTGTAAGTCGCGGGGTGTCCTTCTCATTCCTTAGAAATGCGCTTTTTGTGATGTTTCTAATAATTCTAAAGGAAAAATGCGTTTCCATTTTTCAAAACGGATGACAACTGACTTCGGGTCAGTTAAGGACAATAAACGGTTCAATCGATCGTTCAATGATTGGTTCAATCATTTATTTAATCATTGCTTCACAATGAAAAATATTGCACCGTCTGGAAAGGTGTTAATTACCGTCTACAATGTAGACCGTGCAACAAGTAAACTTAAAAATTTCGATACCAAAGACTCGATGTGTATCCAACTGCGTTAATTTCAAGGTTGTGCAGTAAATAATTTGTCAGAAAACGTTTTAGAAATCGATGTAAAGATTTTTAAAAAAATGAACCAACCCTCCACTCATTATTACGCTTTTTGCCGACAACTTTTAAACCGTTATTCGGCAACGATCGCCAGCCTTTGATGCACCGACAAACTCGGCCGTAAAGATACAAATTGTTTGTTTCAACATTATTTTTGCATTCGAATTCATTTGATAACACGACCACAATACTCCAATTAAACGCATAGAAATAAATCTACACACAATTAATTTTTTTGGCCATCAAAGTTTTTTTTGCTAATAACTTTTTTGTTTTAAGTCCGATTTAATTGAAATCATTTTCAAAATCGCCGTCTCGGAAAGACCTTTTCAAAAATATATACATTACTAAGGGTTGCTCGAAAACTTCAATCCATAATATTTCGTCCCGGTAGCAAATCTTGAAAGCAGGTGAAGCCACTTTCTATGGGAAACTTCTAACGGCACAGTCGTCAACTTATGGACAAGTTAATATGATGTACAAAATTAGCGCAAAGCTATTCGATGTTTGATGAATTAAAAAAAAAAAGAAATATATACTCGCATATATCGTTCTTTTAAGCTGTGTTGTATATATACAGTGATAACAGCATAGTAAATGCGGGCTTGGGTGTACCTTACGTCATCGCCACGGGAGGTTATCCGGGCAGGCTTTTTATGAATTTTAATATGGGACGTATTTTCACCCGCTTTATTTGCTAACCGGGACGGAATTTCGTCAAATGAAAAATTGGAATGTGTTATTCTAGATCTACTTGATAAAGTAAACAAGAAAAAATGAAATGAGTGAGGGATCTTTGCGCGTGACCTTTAACTCATTTGTGTCACACTTATGCCCTTTGCAATGTGGAGCTCGTAAAAATTTCCCAGCGAGGGGTTTGACAGAAAGCGTTTTGAATATTTTTCCCTGACATGGTCGCCATAGCACTTTCTATATAGACATAACCTCAGAGAGTGCACGTATTTTATATATTGATTTCATTTTCGTGCGTGGACATCGACAGCGGGTGCGAATAGGCAATAGGGGATGCTTAATCCTCCCGGGCACCTTGTCTCACCTCTAGATTGCTAGGGGTTCGTCGATGCTCAATTCTGTGCTCTATTGCGAGTGTTGTTGTGATTATCGCCAGGATCGTCTCTAACTCATTGATGTGTTGCTGTTGATGCTGCAACCGAGTCCTGATGGAGATCCGCTCCTTTCTTGAGGCTGAAATATTACACTTTTATAAACCACTGGCTTTAAACCGATGATAGTAACTTTAGTTACTAGCATCCCAATATGGCGGACGCAAGAATAGGCAGAAACGATTTTTCCTCAAATATTGTCTTTTATGTGATGTATAACAAAAAGTATAACAAAGGCTGATTAGAAGAGAATTTATATAATATTCAGATTATACCATCAGAGTTGTTTGTTTCAACGAGATATTCGAGAAAATGCCAGATCAAAAAATCATCGATGATGATAGTAACGCAAAAATGCCTAACAACGCATGATGATAGTAACAGGAAATGAGAATGATAGAAACTCAATGAGCAGCAATGTTGAAAATCGTCTTTTTTTGATAGAATGAATTGGTTTATTTGGTTCAAAAGCCTGAATTTAGCTACATGGCATCTATATGTAAATTGTAAAACACTTTATTTCAACATTCTGATCTAATATATCATATGAAAAGGCCTTGAAGTTTCAATTATAGATGAAATAGACAATTCTACATACCTTTCGAACATCGCATTTAAACGTCGAAAGTGTTAAAATTGAATATTCCTGTATATTGCGACGTTACGAGATTTGTTGAAGTCATGAAGCAAAACAGATGTTTATTCTTCCCGCCATATACGTCGCAAGAGATACAGTCATACTACATTGCGTAAAAGAAGAACAAAAATAAATAACTCATCATTTAGAGGGACTTTAAACAGATTAAGGCATTTGAAAAAATATTTTTCTTGAATAATTTGTAATTTTAGTAGAATTTTGTTCAAAGAATTGCGTGACTGCAGAGATTTAGATGATGCCCTCCCCTTATTCTGACTTCAAGATATACTAGTACATGTAAATAAGATTGAATTTAAAATTCGAGTTGAATCCATTGCATTGGAGTAATCAACGAATTTTGATGACTTTTTTTTTTTCGGCGCCACAAAAATTCTATCGGAAATAAACACCCATGTTTGGTACATTTTAAAAATTGTCTACGACTTTAAAGTATCTTCTTGCTTCGAAAACAGCTGTTTGAATCACAACATCACTGGTGGATTTACAAGTTAACATATATAGAATTAAAGAACATAAATAATTTCCTTGGTTTTGATCGTCTTTTTAACGGTATTAAAAGTTCAATCTCAATTCTAATTTTAAATGTGGTATGTCAAGGTCAGATGTCTAGGCCAGGTCAATACCAGCAATCGAATAAACTTCTTCTTTCTTATTTCCATTCAGAGTGAAACTATGAAATTCGATGTATAATTTTTACAATAGAACTTAACTCTAAATTACATTTTCAATGTCAATATCAATGATTCTCATGGACAATGCGCGCACATGTTCAGTTCAACCTATATTGAGGCCCTTAAAATGATTTTACGACGCAACGGCTTAACAAAATTGTTAAGGGGTTTAAGTTTTTGGCAAATATGGATAATGACCATATCCCTGTATACAGCACAAAATCGATAATTCAGAAAATTTGAAACCGAAAGCATACAGGAACCATAGCAAACAAACAAAAACCTTCACCATACGAAAGAAGCGAACTCCCGATATGGGAGTGAGACCAGGTGCCCAGCAAAAGTAAGCATCTCCTGCTTGCATGCAGCACCCGCCGCATCAATTTGGTAGAACTGTCACATCCCGTTACTTCCATTTCGGAAGACATAGAGTACAATCTTTGGTTGAATAATTCAATTGGTCTATGAAAGAATATCATCCATCATTATGGAGAGTGGAACATCATAGTGTATGACGATTTCCCCACATCGACCGTAGAACTTCCTCATTGACGATGTCAGTCGGTCACAACCATATCCCTTAGAAGCTTATCTGAAAGACGCCTAGCTCTCAGAAGAAAAGCCGTATATTTGGTACTTGCTCTGGCATAGCGTACATTTTGTATCAACTGAGATATGAACACACCATAAGCAAGCGATGAAGGGATGTTGCTACTCAGAAAAGGAAAGTTTGTAATGCTGAAATTGAAGTCGTCACGTTTGTCATAGAGTGAGGTGTTCATAAGACCATCAGTATCGTAGGACAACATTATGTCCCAAAAGGATTATTTGTCTCTATAGTTCTTTGACTTCAAGCTCCGAATGATTGATTCTGCTGAGGTAATCCGCGAATTTTGGATTTTTGATGGACAACACATCGTCTATGTATCTGTAAGTGAAGTTAAAGTCAAAAGCTAAGTATCTTATCCCTTCAGAGACCAAAGATTGAATGAATCAAACTTCGTACGAGTAAAGGAAAATGTCGGCAAGGAGTGGGGCACAATAGGTCCCAATTGGAATTCCGACAATTTTCTGGAAGACCTTTCCTCCAACCCCACAAAAATGTTGTCGATCAGAAAGTTTAACATCTAAGTTATATCTGTTTCAGTGTACTTATTTTCAGAATCGGACTTTTCTTTTACAAAGTAGGTTTTGTCAAAGTTCACAACAACAAATTTGTATTTCGGTTGCCGTTCTTGCTTGTAAACGCATTTCTTATTTTTTTGCGAGTTTTTCTTTAAATTTAGAATGTTGGTTTGTAGTGTAAAGTGTCGAAAAATCAAAGGCTTTGATCGAATTGACTCTACTAAAATGAGTGGATTTCAGATGTTCTTAAAGTTCCTTCGAATATTTTAAAATTCACATCTGGGAGAATATACTGTCGAACAATATTTTTGAAGCCCATATTTGATTTCAGATAAAACTTTGGTGAGTAAGATCGATACAGATTTGGTAGCACATTTTAAGGAAACAGCGATGAAACGTTGTTTGTACTGATTCTTATGCATTTTAGGTATGTAGTATAAGTATGGTAAATCGAAATCTAAATTGTTATAGTCCATGAGGTCTCCCATGGGGTACCTGCACCCCCCGAGGGACAATTGACCACTATGTCTGTTTGATAGAGGGATGTCCCCTGATCACGAATTGGGGCATGCCCCGCTCTGTCTCCGCGGCGTTTAGGAGTTTTGGGGAAAAACATGTATTTTCATGTAAAAATCACTGAAAATTGGAAAAAAAAATAATACATTCCATGTAAGTCGTAATTTGAAAAATTTGAACATACGAATGTTAAGTTGTTTTGATATGCTTTCTGATGCAATGAGATTTTAGTTCGAATTTCTACTTTGAATGTTATTTTTTGTGTCAAAAATGCTATTTTTGCGAAATTTTAAAGAAATTTGAATAGCTTCTTAAAATCAAATAATTATTGTTTATGATTGTCTTTTGATGATTTACAAAATAATTTTTTAGTCTATTCTTTCAAATGATAAATAATTTGTATTATTGTTTTATGGTAAAGGTTGCAAAATTGCTGTTTTATATGGAAACGATCGAGTGTTTTTTATTAAAATTCTAAGATTTCTGTAACTAATAAGAGGAATCTAATGTCAGCGTGAAATAATTTATTGAACGTTATTATCTACTGTTACTTTTAATGCTCTTTTAGATTATGATTATTTTCTGATATTTTATTCATAATTTTTGTGTGTTTTTATTTTTGGAATAAATTGTATTTTTTATACAAAAATCAGTTATCCCTGGGGATTATTAAGTGGACAAACATGATTTCTAAAAATCTTTTTATTAAAAATGGAGTTATATTTTTACAAACAAAGTATGGTATGTTTGCTCAAAATTCTATGTTTGGAGCTAAATAATGCATTTTCAAACTCTATTTTGGGGTCCAAATACCTACTTTTGATTGAAAACCAACAAATTTATTATTCAAAAGTCTAAATAGGAGAGCTACATGTACCACTTAATACAATAGTATACTAGTATTTAATTGTGTAAATATCAAACTAAAACTTTGAAATGGTTGAATTTAAAAGAAAAACCCAATAACAATAATAACCAACCCATTGAAACACAAAGACACAAACCATACAAAGAAATTAAGATCTTCCTCAAATAAATTCACGGAGTCATTGTTGCTTGTATTACTCGAATTCGGTGTCCAAATCCTGTTCATATGATAGACTGAGTCTGTCGTTGAAACTTGTCTGCCGTTACAACGACAGCCAAGAGACTGTATACAGTATTTATTATTATTATTATTATTTGTACTGTCAAGCATGTAAATACGCCTTTCTACAAAGTATGGGGTGTGCGCTCTCAGCCAATCAGATAGCGCCATTTGCTGCACCCACAGGTCGGACGATGGCGTCATCATAGTATGATGTCAAACGACAAGGCAATGCATGAATCAAATAAAAATACATAAGGTGAAACTGAAATTAGAGTTCCAGCGATCCAGAAAAAATAATCGGAGTAAAGTTTATTCTTTTTTCCGACGCTATATATAAGGCTTGACAGAGAGAGGCTCCAGGGGCGTAGCAAGAACTTTTTGAAGTACACACAAGAAAAGCGGAAGGCTTCATCCGAGGTGCGCATGCAGCGCCAAGAGGGAAGACTGTGGGAGATTGTAGGGATTGGGTATCGGTGTCTCCCCGGGAATTTTTTTTCTTCAGAATGTAAACCATCCTCGGTTCCCCAGGCTAATTGCGCTTTGGCTGAATGCGCAAATAGCCTGGGGAACCGAGGATGGTTCTTGTCGTTGCAAAATTGAGACTACTTTTTCCAGAGGAAATTACGCTTAAGTATACAGGAATAATTTCGTCCTGTCAATCACGGTTGCAAAAACTTCCGTTTGTACTTGAATCTCTACTTCAAGATTAAAATCGTCTCATTGACGTGGAAGAAGTTTGAGAAATTGAATAAAGTCAAACATACAAACATTGAACACGTCACTTGAAAGCCTGAATTTTTATTACCAAAACATGCATGATACATGTACATGATGTAAGCATCAACTTCACTTTTTATGCCCAGAAAAGATAATATATATCTGTTTAGGTTACCCTAAGACCTTACCCAAACGATTGTGTGTTTTTGGCAGAACATACAATTTTATATCAGAAATAATCAGAAGAAGACGTTATCTAAATTTGAAATGAGCTACTAAAATAAGGTAAAATGTAGAACTATTGGAGACAATCTTGTGGGCTACTTTTCATAAGTTTCGTAGAACATTCTCTCTCTTCTTTCTTTCTCTCTCTGACATTTAAATCGTTTTTTTTTCTATCCATGCGATGTGCATGCCATGGCGTGCTGGCGTAAAGGCAGATACGCCCCTGATCTAAGTGGATCTCGCATAATTATGTACATTTTGTATCTATTTTAATAAAGATTTCTACGACTTTGTCAATTACTTAGCGAATCTCTCCACTAGTTGAATTGTTCACGTAATAATTATCGTTTAAAATTAAAATGAATTTAGTGTGTGTGATTTTAAATGTTTTTGAAATGGACATCATACACCCTCAATCTCGTTCTAAGGGGCCCCACCATTTGAAGTAAAATAAAGCCGGTGTTTGTGAAACACGAATGCCCCCGGTGGCATCTTTGTTAGTATAAGCTTCATTTTCTGTTAAGTATGTGAAAGGTCAAGTTCAACAATTTTGGTATCAATGGAAAGGTCTTGTCACAAGGAATACACATGTGAAATATAAGAGTCCTATCACTTACCATTCAAAAGTTATGCCCAATGTTAAAGTTTTTGAAAATTAGGTCAAAGGTCAAGGTCACAAGGTCAAAACTTTTGCTATCAATGGAAAGGTCTTGTTGCAAGGAATACAGATGTGAAATATGAAAGCCCTATCACTCACCAATCAAAAGTTATGCCAAATGTTAAAAGTTTTTGAAAAGTAGGTCAAAGGTCAAGGTAAAGGTCACGAGATCAAGGGTTTTGTCGCAAGGAACACACTTGTGAAATATGAAAGCCCTATCACTTACCATTCAAAAGTTATGCCCAATGTTAAAGTTTTTGAAAAGTAGGTCAAAGGTCAAGGTCACGAGGTCAACAATTTTGGTATCAATGGAAAGGTCTTGTCACAAGGAACACACATGTGAAATATGAAAGCTCTATCACCTGCCATTCAAAAGTTATGCCCTATGTTAAAGTTTTTGAAAAGTAGGTCAAAAGTCAAGGTCACAAGGACTAAAATTTTGGTATCAATGGAAAGGTCTTGTCACAAGGAATACACATGTGAAATATGAAAGCTCTATCACCTTTCATTCAAAAGTTATGCCCAATGTTAAAGTTTTTTCGGACAAACAGACAGACAAACAGACGGACAGGCCAAAAACTATATGCCCCCGAATCTGTGATTCCGGGGGCATAAAAATTTCCAATCATATGAAAAATATATAAATAAAATGGTGCAATATTTTGGATTAAATTCGGTGTCCAAATCAGTTCAAATGACAGTATACAGTATTTATTAGATACTTTTTATTCATTTATATTTTTTTTTTATTTCAGAGGGGATGTCGTGCATTAATTGCGCCTCATCCCGAATCGTTCCCCTCCAAGGCTCTATATATATACTTTACATTTTTTATTAAATTTCAATAAATTGAACATTCTTTAATGATTGATTATTACCCGACCCATACATTATTCTGTTATGCGTTATTTCATTTGATGCCCTATTTACGTTATAATTTTTTTAAATTTATCATTCGTATAATTTACTTAAAAGCATGGTCTGCACAGTGCACTGGCACTGCTGATCGGGTTGTATCCCCCTCCCCCTTTGAGAGGTGGAGATCATGGTCAATTTTTTCTAGGCCCTCCCATGTTTGATGGAACTTCTTTGCATAGGTGATACATGTATTTAGCTCTGCGTACTTTCTTTAGTTTAGTAACTATAACCTACCCATCTTTTCAGGAACAGTGGCTGTCGATTACAAGTATCCGGCAGAATAAACGTGGTTCAATCTTCGTCAGAGATAGGAATATTTTCCATTTACGTTAATGAAATCTTAGTTGAAAGAGTATATAACGTAACCGTTGCTTGAAATGATTATCACATCTCACTTTCTAACATATCAACATAAAATTCTGCAAAATACTCGTTCGCCTATGCGTCTGGTTTGTCTTTCAGAACATGATGCATACACATTTTTGCAAAGTATGAATAGTTTGAGCAGAGAGAAGAGTCTAAATCCAAGTCACATTGATAAGACGAAGTAGAGGGGGGGGGGGTCGGAATGACATGCCGTATTTGTAAATAAAACGAGCAATGCTTTAGTCATAAATCTTACAGAAAATATCAGAAATGTGTTATGGACGTCAAATGTAATCCCCCATGCTTCAACTTCAAGCAGTACTTTACTGTATCAGTGTATTACATTTGAACAACATTGTTTGCGTTGTATACTCTGAATGTGACACAATTTGCAGGAATAGCAATATGTTCCTTAATAAAGTTTGCTATTTATAAAAGAATACTATTGATTTTTTGTCGTAATTGCCTTTGAACTTACCTAAAACATTGTAAATAAAGTCTGAATTTTGTGAATTTTCGACTGTTGCCATTAGGAAGTAAAAACTCGTTGCATAGTAGTTCGACTTTATACGGTAAATAACGTTCCGGAATGCAAAAACAAAGGCCACGCGTTGAAATATAGGGAGGGTATCTGCAAGGTGAAAGTAATATAACAAAAGATATTTACATAATACTTTTAGGTAATATTTCATTCTTACATACACAAATATATATGATTATCTGACACAGGTAAATATAAGTTCCGGACCTATTATCTTGGAAATGCATAAAAAATTCTAATATCGCCGCATTCAACCGACTATAAAAAACAACGTTTGACCAAAAAATGTGATTAAATGTTATAAGTATAAAGAGAAACCCTTTCTTAATCAGATAGACACAGAAAAAAACATAAATGAAAATAGCTGGGGACAATAACACTCAAGAACACAAATGTTGTCGTCTTTGAATATTTTTACATGAAAAGGGGGATAATTGGTTTTCAAAGTCCCATAACTCCTGAACGCCGCGGAGATAGAGCGGGGCATGCCTCATTTCGTGATCAGGGGACATCCCTCTATCAAACAGACATAGTGGTCAATTGTCCCTCGGGGGGTGCAGGCACCCCATGGGAGACCTCATGGACTATTAGTGTCGAAGCCAAAGAAGGAAAGAGCTGATTTGTGGTTATCTATTATTTCAGAGGCAGAAAGGTTTATTGGGATGTAAGTGGGATTTCCAGGTGTCGAATTGAAACCAAACTCTTCAACTAGACTGTCGAAATAGTATTTTATGTAAGTAAATAAGTAATTATTTGAGGCTTTATCAGTATACTTGTACCAGCTATGTCTTCTTCCGGAAACGTAAGACACTGATTGCCCGTTTTAAATCTAACAAATATAAAACAACGTAAATTTCCGTATGAAAGAAAAGTTCGTTTTGCAGGATTATTCATCACTTATTTGTGTAGTTTTCAGTTCACTGCTTGATATTCATCTGTGCATGCAAGCTTCATGTAAATCCAAATGGCTGACAATATGAGGCGTGTTTACTGTAAACAACTTTGAGCAACGTTGGATCGATTGGATAAATTACGATGTATCTGTACTGACTACGTGTGCATGTCGATATTCCAGTAGTGGATCAAGGTTAGTGACTTTAAAAGATTGTGTTCTACTGTAGAATAATCTGTGGCAGTTATCGATGTGAATTTACGTAAAAAGGAAACATCTTGCATTCCCGATTCTTATTTTGTATTGGTTTAAATGTTCCTACTGGAGTTTTGAGGATGCAATACTATAATCCCATGAATTTCGAGAGCTTTGAGTAACTATCATAAGGAATTTGCGTTTCTACCGTCTTTGCTAAAAAAATTGCTGCCTGTTTTCTGCTCTAAATAGAAAGATAATGAATTTTAGATGGTTCGCCGATAATAATACTTTATATAAGAACATTTCCATCAGTTCAAATTTTTTTTTTATACTAGAATAATTGAAATAAAAAAATTGTTTCTGCCGACTCTTGCGTCAGCCATATTGGGATGGTAGTAACTAAAGTTACAATCATCGGTTTAACGCCAGTGATAAACCATATCTTAAAAAAATTAAATTTAAACTTTATTTATTTTACAACGTTTGACAAACAAGTTACACAACTTATATTAATGTCTCACGTTGGCTCATATTTTGGCGTGAGGGGGTCCAAGGAGCAGGAGGAAACCGGAATACCCAGAGGAAAACTTCCTGCAGAGGCCTGGTTGGGTGACCATCTACCCTCCCACATAACCATATCTTATCAAACAGAGCCGATGTTTTGTTGATAAAGACAGTAGATGCTTTTGATTATCTTAAAAGCTTCCTGAATTCACGAAATGGTCTATAGAATATAACATGTTGAAATGTTATAAAGGTTGCTCTCAATGTAAAAGGGAATATGAGACAAAATTGGTCAAACGAGCTTGTTCTTATGTCAATGACGTTCCATTAACTCAAAGGAAAGAAAACATTTTGCATATGAAAAGCATCTGCAGCAATACAGCCATATATGGAAGAACTTGTTCGATTGAAATCGAGGAATAGGCACGTTATTGCACAAGATAAAGATAATTGCAGATTTGAAAATATATGGAATATTTTGGGCCAAATAAAACAACATAAGGGACCTACTCCTTTCATACATTCCATTACTTGAAGTCTATCATCGACATCATCCTTTGGAAAAAGTGACCTCCCTTTCTATTCAAACAAATTACCTCACCTCGCGATATTTCAATTTTACACTATGCATGGATGGCATGAAGTTGTTTTTCGAGTATGAGGCCCTTAGATAACTTATTTTTAATTGACGGGCATATTACCATACTGTATGCTATCGTGACCAATTTGATATCATGATAATTATGTTTCTTCCTCTTTCACAAAGCAAAACAAGGAACTGAGTGATGTGCGAAGAGTAAGTTAAAAGTTTAATATCTACTTTCCTGAAAGAATTAGCTAGTCTCATGAGTTGATCAGGATAATCACAGTTCTAGATAAGGCTAGTATATAAACATGAATGAAATAATTAAATACTCAACATGTTTGCTGTGGTTCAGAATAATGGATGCTGTAATTTTATCATCAGATTGTGACAAAATGTAAGTCAAATTCTATTACATTTAATTATTTTAATTTTTATCAGAAGATTATCCGTAATGAAGTAAAGATAACAGCTTTATATATACCGTCATATAAAAGTGTAAGTAAACTTCAGTTACTTGTAAAATATTCGTATGATAAAACTATCACGGATAAAGAAAACAAATAATTTTTTTAAACAATAAATTACAAAAATAAAAAACTAGCCAAAATAAAATGAAGCATCTTAAAGCAGTAAGGAATGATTAACATTTCCATTATTTTAAAGAGGCAAATTGTTCTTTCGTTTATTCATCGTTATACTGGATGATTTTCCTTTTATGAATTCATAAAAATATGATATTAGAGAAAGCTTCCCCCTTTAATCTTCTTACTGACTACTTCCACACCATTTGCTTCTACTTAAGCAATTGTCCTTTGGATTCATTTGCTACATGTCAGACAGTGCATGCATTTTATTTACTGTATTCTTTATCGTGCATTAATATCGACGGCGGGTGCGGCTAGCCAACAGGGGATGCTTACTCCTCCCGGGCACCTGATCCCACCTCTAACTTGCTAGGGGTCCGTCGATGCTCAACATAGTGCTCTATTGTGAGTGTTGTTGAGATTATCGTCAGGATCTTCTTTAGCTCATGTAGTCTATTGTGTTACGTGTCCAAGGGCAACTGACCTCATCTCAATAGGCCACTTGCAAAAATTCACAGAGGCAAATTGTTCTTTAGTTTATTCATCGTTATACTGGATGTTTTTCTTTTTATAAATTCGTAAAAAAATATAAGAGAATGTCAGTCGGACTCCTCGGGTGATAACATATATGAGCTCGCTACAGCCGGCAGGGCACGGACTGTATTACGCACGTCCTCTTTTTATATCCATTTACATAATCATCTGTGTTGCGTGGACCCCTGTGGTTTGCGGTCTTGTTTGTGTTTGGTCATCTAACAGTGAGTAGGTTGTTTTACACCAAAATTGTGCGTTCTTCGAGACCTTTGGGAAATCGGAATAGTGGGAGGGTTGTGCGCACGTAATCCAGGATAACCACACCGTCTGCTATTAACGTGGCAGATGGCCGTCCTAAGTCGGCATCGGTTGCCCATTGGTCTCGTTGGTTTATGAGTGGTCTTTTATGTTTAATGTTTCTATAGAGCTGTTCGAATAAGCGACGTTAACCTATCAACGAACTTCGTACTACGTATTGGTACGTATGGGACCGAAATAAGGGGTGGTCTCAAAAGTAGTTTCTTAAACATGCCTAAGAATATATCTTACTTTAATTCATCGATAGAATAACTCAAGCTACTTTTAAATTAATAGAGTCGTTATTAACCAACGACCGACTGACAGACAAAAATAAACAGTGCTAAATACCCTCAATCTTTAATTGTGGGGTATGATAAATTGTAGTGTTGTGCGAAATAGTTTGGAGAACCGTACGAAAGAAGGTATTTCTCTGCTTCTTTATTACAAGAAAATTGAAGTGAAAGGGGCTTAGCTAGATTGATTTTAACGTTCCTGGGAAGGGGGGTTAATGAAAGCCGATGGATTCTTGGCACTTCGGAACGCTTTACAGCATTATATCTTCCTAATATTATGCTACTGAGATATGTTTTGCTTTTCTTTAGCGGACGGGTTCATTCTTAAAAATGATGACAAGGTACAGGACGCATAGGAGGATCCAGAATGGGTTTTTTTTCTGAAAAGGTAGGGGATTGAAAACTGAAATACTTGAACACGAAATAGTTAAAAGGGACGGTGTCTCTGAAAATTTATTAATTTTACAAAATTTTGGAATGCAAAATCTTTCTTTTCACAAGAAAGTATACATTCTCATTTGTATAAATTCAAATTTTGAGGCGAATCTAACGCATACATTCGCAGTTATATCCCCCTATAAACGCCATTTTGAATTTGGGGTGAGCAGCTGTAATTCATTCCACTAGCGCCACCGACAATGTATTCAGTTTATACAATAGAGGTATATCTAAGGTAAATTTTTATGGCTCATGTTTTCCTCTATCTAGACCCTTTGGAATAAATTTTACGTTTCAATTAAATTTATTCTCAGGGACACTGTTTTTCAAATTAATTAATACCGTAGCGGGCCGAAAACAAATTGTCTTGATTCAGTTTTTGTAGGAGATTGAAGATGATTAGAAATAGAGTTTTATTCTATATAATGGTGATCGCAGCAGTCAAAAAATCTTTTAAATATATGTTGCATCTTTGTCAACTGTTCTAGTCAATAATTAAAGAAAAGAAAGCAAGAGTTTACATAAAAAATATTTCTACATTATTCACTTTAGTTCTGGGATAAAGACGCCTTTGCCAAAACTTTTCTTCTCTCAAAACCCCTTCTCCCCGTGCAGTAAGATTGAGGATACCGTATAGACAAGCCAAGGAGGTTATTTTTTCCTCTAAATTCTCCCCTTTTAGGTCAGACCAAAATGTAAGAGGTGCAACCTATCATGCGATTCATACGATCTGATACTGTGAAACATACAAGGGGCGAATAAAGGATTTGACTTGGGGGAGGGGTTGAATATGAAAAACGGCAGGTGTCTAGGGGCTTCTATGTCCCATCAAAGTGGACCCAGGGTAACGTCCTTCTGGGGGTTCTGGGGGAAGTCACTCCCTCCCAAACACAAATTACCTTGCAGTGAATGACCGGTGTTGTTGACTGTAGAATATACTAAGATCAAATTACAGCCGTTTGAAAAGAAGCATTAATCAATATGAAAAACTCTATCGCTTTATGACAGAGAATGTATCTGGCGAAGGAAGCGAGCTAGCGGAATTTTTAATTCTTTTAAGAGGGGGGGGGGGGGTACACATAACAAACCCTATCCTCTTTGCTGTAAGAATATATTTGGACAAACTTAGTATATCAGAAAAAAGGCCTCAGGGGTTATTCTGGCTTTTGTGCATGGAATGGATGTCATGCTTTTATTCTGATTTGTACTGCAAAAATCAAATGTAAATTAAACTTTAAGTAAGATATGAAACGCCAGCGACTATTTTCTGGCAGAAATTCAGTCTACACATACAAGTTTGAGGCCAATAGATACTTTACTAAACTCCCTTACCCCACTAAATCCATCAATGCAAAGACTATTTCAAAGAGCACGACGAAACCAAAACGAAAGTTTGAATATCAGTAGTTGAGAAACTAAAGTCGCTTATAATGCTGCCAGATTTATCCTTATGATAAAATAAAGCAAGATATATCGTCACAAATGTTTAATAATGTGTTTTTGAGGCCATCCCTTATTTTGTTCCTTTACGTACCTATACGTAGAACGAAGTTCGTTGGTAGGTTTACGTTGCTTATTTGAACAGCTCTTATGGTGTGAGGTAATGTTCCTTGTCCCTTTTGCGTCTCTTTCTGTGGATGTCTGTTCTGTATCTTTTTGCATTGGGCGTTTTCGGTTTTTGCTGTGGGTGCTGCAACAACCTACTGTTGTTGGAGATCCCCTCCTTTCCTTCATTGTAGGTGTAGCTATTAAATTTGTGTGAGGCAGCACATATGTAAACTGTTACAGATCTAACTTCCTCCTGATTAGTCGGAAATTTTGTGTTAAAAAAAAGTGTTGAAATATTTTAGTTAATTGTTTTTGAAATATTTCGTAATGATATTTCGTAATAGCAGATTGATCTAGAAATTTTTTATATTTGGCAATGTGAGGTATCAATGGAATATATATATTTTTTTGAATTATAGTGAAAATCTAATTTTTTCCATAAAATTTATTTGGGTTGGAGCTGCTTACAATAAGTTTTTGGTAATTTTCTCGTTCTAGGTTATAATATGAGGTCAATGAGAGAAAAACTCCCCCTTCATTTTCAATAATAAATTATACAAAGAGAGAATTAAACAATAAATCTTATATTTTTTCTGTTGATGCAGGTATCACCAGAAAAATTGGACAGAATTAAGAAATGAATCTTATATTTTTTCTGTTGATGCAGGTATTACTCGAAAAATTGGACAGAAAACTGCATAAATCGCGCGTAACGCGATGATGCAAAAGTTTTTTTGTCAAATTTTTCGGGTGATCCCTGCATCAAGAGAAAAAACATAGATTTCTTATCATTTTATATCATCTTCTTATGGAAAACAAACTTTTTTCTTGGATATAAAAACAATCAATCACCGCACTATATTTCGTAAGTTCAGGGGGTTGCGCAGTGATACAGCTGCCTCCATATACGAAAACAAGTTATGGCAGCCGTCATAATGTAAACAATGAATAATCGTCTCTCTTTATCTTTTGGACCAGTTTGAGCAAATTCAAATTGTACATTTAATTTTTAGGAAGTAGAAAAGACATGGTACCCTCGTTAAGCAAACATCAACAAATTGTATTTTCAGAAACGAGTAAATTCGTGTTTGAGGGAACCCCCGGTTCTTAAAATAGTGCTACAATAGATCTAGACCTCTGTGAAAAAATTTTGTTGATCGATGTATCAACAACATTTCTTAGCCATTCAGAATCTTCGTTTCTTGAAAATAACAATGGAAATCAAATGATATGTAAATGAGCTTTTATATTAGCTTCATGTATGATCCTTCTTATTAGGATACTTTTTATGTGATATTTGAATATGTTTAAATTGTAATTATTAGCACGCTTTTAAAGCGCCATCTAGAATACATTCCGTACTTGTACTTTATTCTGAAAATTTGTTACTATTCAGTTGACCTTCGTGTTTCTATGAAACTGTGTTATTATCTCCGTCTATTTTGTCATAATTTCTCTTTGATGAGAAAGTTCTGTTTTATATTTTGTTTCAAGAATTTGTAAGCCTTTTGATTGTGATTTTTGGAATCTGATTTCGGGTTCTGTGTTTGACGTTCATTCACTGATTTCTTGACCCTTTCGCGTCATGTCCTCCTGGGAGGAGTAAGCATCCCCTGTTGGTCCCACGTCTAACTTGCTAGTGGTCCTTCGATGTTTAATTTTGTGCTCTATTGTGAGTACTGTTGAGATTATCGTTAGGATCTTCTTTAACTCTTTTGTGCTTGATCTCTTTTTGTATTCGCATTGTGTTTCGGTGTTTGGGTGTTGGTACTGTGACCGGGTCCATTTTTCATATAATATTTCCTTTTTATGTATACTCCCAAGGGAGTTGAGAATGCTTTGGATTGTACAGGGAGGTAATTGTAGATTCTCGTGAGACCCGGACGAACGAGGCTATAAGTTCCTACCTTTAGATAGTGTATGTTTTTATATATTTTGTATACATCAAATACTGTAAATTGGTTTTTATTCGTCAGGTACCAATTTTCGACATTTTCGTCAGTGCCTCCCTTGACGAAATAACGTATCTACGAATAAAAATACTCTTGACAAAATATAGTGTAGAAAGGAAAAATTGAATCTGAAAAGTTTAAAATGCAACAGGCAAATGATAAATCGTTGAAAACTGAATACGCACACAAAGGCACATATAATGTACTTCTAATTACTAAATGAATTGTTTTCACAACAAGCTAGGTGGTATACATGTCTCTAATTGTTTGTTTACCAATAATTGTTAAACAAACAATGAAAACAAACACATACGGCCTATACCTGAATATTAAGTTGCCATTTGAATAGACGGATTTATAGTTTAGGGACCCTTGGATGACGAATTTACGTACTGACGAAATGGTAATTTTGAACGAATTGACGAAAATTGGTACCGACGAAAATAAAGCAATTTACAGTATCTTTTTTTGAATAATTTCAAATTAAAGAGTATACTGTGATAACCTGCTACGAATGAAGTAAAAGAATTATGTTCCATAATGCGCTAATATGAGAGACATAATTCCTGGATCCATTGTAGCTTTATGCTCCTATATTCACAATGTGAAGAGGATTCTATACAAATGAACGGGCAAACGTAAATAAAGAATTATAACCATTATCAAAAGAATACCCATTATGATAAGAATAAATTATATAATCGAAAAACTGATCTTTTCGGGGTATATGGAAAGAGCTCTGACAAGTTAATTATCTAAATAAAATAATAATTATAATGATAATAATAATAAAAACGTCAAAGAAGTACCCATCAGTTATTCAGGCTCAAAGTCGAGAAGGCTATGCAAAATCATTAGAATTACCATTTCAAAGACTTCCTAAGGAGTAGATAATCGAAATGATTTTAATGCATATCATGACAAAACTTAAAGATGTGTTTCTTTTACTTTCAGATTCAATCATGTGGTTTTAATTGATGGAGTGTGTATTGGTAAACTGTTTAATTTCAAAGACTTTCTTTAATTTTAAATTTCAACATTGACATGACCTGTACTTTTTGAAAGAAAGGAGGGGATCTCCAACAACACTCGGTTGCAGCATTCACTCAACGCAAAACACAGAGCAGACACCCTTGGAAACAGACGCAAAAGGGACAAAATACTCCAACTTACACCATAGAAACACGAAACACAAAATACCACAAATAAACCAACGAGACAAATGGACAACCAGTAGCGACTTCGGACGGCCATCTGCAAAGCAAGTATCAGACGGTGTGATCATCCTGATATCGTTCGCACAACCCTCCCATTTTCCCGATTTCCCAGAGGTCTCGAAGAACGCACTAATGTGGTCTAAAGTAACCTCCTCACTGTAAGACAGCAAGACGCAGAGAATGAAACACACAGATGGATGTGTAAATGGATATAAAAACAGAAGGCATACGAAATGTAGTCCGTGCTCTACGGACTGCAGCGAGCTCATGTATGTGAACACCTAAGGAGTCGACTGAGAGGACAGGTGGTCGGGGCCCTGTCTTTTCGAAAGAGGTTTGGACAGGGACAGTCAAAGAGTCCTGTCGTCACAGTCAATTAGAGTGCAATTCTTAAGAATGCGCTGGTACAAGGCTGTAGATAGATCACGTACCATGCCAAGTGTCCGTCTGGTGACAGAAGGATCGTATCCACGGTAAAAAAGTTGTTAGATGATTCTAACACAATTTCTATGGAAATTAATTCTGTCTACCTTTGGTCCTTCTTATTTTGTTAATTATGTCACCATAAAATGCAGATTGTGAAATATCCATTGTAATATACTCTGCTGCTTGGATGAAAGTGATAATACGTACAATGTAAAGTAGTAAGCGTTATTTGGTATGATAGATAGGCCGACAGAAAAAAAAACACAAAAAGGTTATTGAATATTTTTCTACGAAAAAGAACAACTCTTATAAACAATAAGAATTTGATGTAAATGATTGTAAATCATACAATTCAAATAAAGAGAAAAAAAGTAGCTCAATATATTATATGGTTATGATACCGAAATGTTGAACTGGAAAGAAATTCAAATTAGATACCATTATCTTAACATAAATATGCATTTTACTTGCGATAATACACTGCCAACAACAGCAAATATGAAAACGTCTGACTTCAATGAGGGTTTGGTGCGAAAGAGGTAGAGAGAAGTGTTAAATGTCTTCAATTCAATAGCATCATTTATAAACGGATAAATTTGCAGCATGGACCAGACATGCACGTTCCGGGTACTCAACCCCCGTCAGTGATCCTCAATCTAAACAATGAAATATGGCCAAAGAGGGTGAAAATTATAATGTCAAAAAACGTACAGAAAGACGTGGCAGGATGGGTGGGATATGATGCTACAGGACCCACGTTTTAGAAATTTCAAGAATGTTGATACCAGAAAGTTTTGAATGCGTTGAAGAGACAGACGATCAACCGAAGTTGATCGAACTTGGCTACATGTGCCCTCGGGGACTCCTGGTCCACCAGCAGTGACACTCACCACGTAGTTCAAATGTGAAACATGTTAAAGGTCTTCAAATTCAATAGTATTATTTATAAACGGATGAATTTGCAGCATGGACCAGACATGCACGTTTCGGGTACTCAACCCTAGTCAGTGATCCTCAATCTAAACAATGTAATATGGCTAAAGAGGGTGAAAATTATTATGTCAAAAAATGTACCGAAAGATGTAGCAGGATGGGTTGGATATGATGCTACAGGACCCACGTTTTAGAAATTTCAAGAAATTTAGTACCAGAAAATTTTGAATGCGTTGAAGAAACAGACGATCTTACTGTAAATTAATTCTTGTCGAGCTTAGGTTAACCTTTTCCAAATATTTACAGATCAGGGGACTAACTTTGAAAGCAATTTATTAAAATCCTGTGTGAGAAATTGAATGTTCTAAAAACAAAAACAACACCTTTCAGACCTTCTGCTAATGGACAGGTAGAGCGGTTTAATCGTCTCTTCAACGCATTCGTAACATTCTGTTATCAAAATATGATGAGATTTCTGAAACGTGGGCCCTGTAGCATCATTATTTGCTACGTCTATCAGTACGTTTTTGGACATAATGGTTTTTTTTCACTCTTTGGCCATATTACATTGTTTAGGTTGAGGATCACTGACAATGGATAAGTACCCGAAATGTGCATGTCTGGTTCAAGCTGTAAATGCATCTGTTCTTAAATGATTCTGTTCTTAAATGATTCTATTGAATATGAAGACGTTTACATCTAAGAATTAAGAATTGAAACAAGAAACACACCATCAGTATTTTAAAATATTTTCATTACTGGTATATTCCCATGTTGAACGCCCATTAGGCAACTAGAATTATTTTCCAATAACTTGGGTTCGATTGTGACGTCACGTTCAAGTTTTGAATGTAGGGAGAATTTACCAAAGTTAAAATACATTTGATGCTGTTAAAGGTAAAATGCGCGATGTTAATGCAAATAAAAATGGCCGATAATTAGAATAAATGTAAATGTAAGTAAACTTAGATAAGAGAGCTTAGCATCATATTTGGCTTGGTATTGCATGCTAACAGGAGACACTGATTCTCCCCGAGCACCTGGTGTATCTTCTGGATATTATCTATTCCAGGGTTCGAAACTGTTCCCATTGAAATTCGAATGATTTTTCTGTGCCTTCTCGACTTTGAGACAAAATAACAGATGGGTACTTCTTCGATGTTTATATCAAATGAGTATTTATCATATAAAAGTAGCATATCTTGTGTATTTCAGTCAGAAATATCTGTCTAAAAGGCAGAAAAGTTTGAAACTTCGTTCTCTTATATAGATGATTAAAATCATAATACGATAACTTAGTCCTTTTTCAAATCAGAATGTCCAGTAGGAACATATGGAGCTAATTGTACGTCTGTATGTCCTTATCCTCAATACGGACGTGTATGCGAACAAAGATGTTACTGTTCTTCTGGCCAAATATGTCATCCGATGGAGGGTTGTGTCACTGTAAATGTTTCCAGTTCAGGTATGCCTTATTTGTAAAATTAACTATCATAGATACAAATACATGATATGCGGCCTGGAATATGCTTTGAAATTATTTATCAAAGTACGAATGCTGTTTTCATTTTTATGTTACTAATGCATGAATCAATAAGTCGAATCAATCGATAATGCAGAATGTCAAATTCACCATCCAGTATTAAAATCTTCTTAGTCGAAATATCATGTGATAAAAGAATCGTACGTAGAAAGAGAGGTAGAGTCTAAGATTGAATATTCAGATGAATTGCATTATGACAGTTGATAGCTTCGGTAAAAGTCTAGTAGATATTTTTGGAACCAAATGTTTAAAACAGAGAAATACATTACTGTCCCCGCGGCTCACTTCGGCAACTGGATAAACGCGATTTTGACTATTTCGTCATACAAACCCTTAATAGAATTGATACCATTCAGTAGATCTCGCTCAGTCGTAACTTTTGGTACAAGTTATACGAGAATCAGTACACGCAATCAAAATTAATAGACAAAAAATGTTTGATGGGCTATTTCCCAATGCTAATTTTTCCATAGGCTCAATGTTAAGCTCGGCGACGTCAGGCTGAATTGAAAAAGGTTCCATTTAAAATTAATTTTGTCTGTATAATTTGATTGCATAAACCCTCGACCATGTAACATATACCAAAATTTACGACTAAGCGAGATCTATTCAGTGATATACATAGTTTATCTCAATTTTTGCATGACAAAGTTATCAAAATCGCGTTTATCCACTTTCCGAAGCGAGCCGCGCGGACAGTAGGTTTTCGTACTTTCAGTTTGATTATGGAACTCAGAATGTAATTTCGTTTCTGGTTAGATAGACTCGCTGACCAGCAGATTTTTGCAATGTTTTGGGGTGCTAAGTCCCTCTCACATGGTGTGGATTAAATGCTTTACTAATATAATGTTCTGAATTCGTTATGCATGTTTAAAACAATGTCATATTTGGTTAGAATTAAATGAAGTTCGAAGTAACTTTCCATCTCATTGCAAACGTTAACTTTCCAATTCTTACTCATATTTTGTTTTAGAGAACATTAAATGCAAAACATTTCGTGGTTTGTGTATGGTGACATGGTTTTCGCTGAGCGTTGTCCTTGCAATAAGCAACACCTTTACGGTTTTAGCTGGTTGCTTTTACCTGTGTTTTAGAAAAAGGTATGTTGTGATAAAATATATCGAAATATTAAGCATGTTTAACCATTTTGAAATAAAAGACGATTTTATCATGAATTTGATGTCTATTTGTGATAAATATTACTACCATACTAAGACGTGTGTAAATAAAAAAAAGAAGCTCTGCAACGAATGAAAAAATGATTTTTAGATATGTTCTTTTCATGAAGGAGAGAAAGAGATGCCAAATCGAAAAGTGATATAATTGGTAAGGAGAAAGTACCTTAAATGTTAATGTGCATGAAGAATAGAAAATGAATTGGTAACTAAAGACATTTTAAGTAGACCAATCATGTTTTATAGACTTTTTAGATTTGATATCTTAAGCGAACGTTCAAAATTTCTGAGTCTTTTTTATCTAAAACTCTATACAAAAATGAAACATTTTTTTCTGTATACAAATGCATATATGAGTTAAAGAAGATCCTGACGATAATCTCAATAGCACTAAGAATAGAGCACCAAATTGTGCATCGACAGACCCCTGGCAAGCTAGAGGTTAGACCAGGTGTCCGGGAGGAGTGGGCATCCCTTGATGGCTAGCCGCACCTGCTATCGATGTTCATGCACGAAAAAGAACACAACATAAAAAATGCACTATCTTTATAGAAACATAAGTTGTAGCCTTTTCTGTTGAATGTTTCTATGGTGTGAGTTGGTGCTCCTTGTCCTTTTCATGTCTCTTGTTGTGCGTGTATGCTCTTTGTTTTTGCATTGAGTGTTTTCAGGTTGTGCTGTGGGTGCTGCTAAAACATTTTAAGTAATGTGATATTTCTTGTCTGAAATAAAATGTCTCTTTTCCTCTTTCAGACACGTTAGCTTCTGTCATTAATCATTGGAGCAATTTGGAACCAGAACAGCCAGAAAATTCCGATATGGAAAGTCCCTCAGAGAATGAGAACCACTTGTCCCAATCTCAGACATATGCAGCACCGGTTAACAATCTCCGTCATGTAGCAAATGTTGAATCTGATTCCGAACAGGAGAGGATCAGCGAGTATCACACATTGACGCTTAGGTCAAATTTTTCATACATTTAGTAAGGTGACGGAGTCTTTTTACATGGAACTACCTTATCAAAGATAGATTTAATGTCTTGATTGTCCCTCCTCGCGTGCCTATGGTATATACTGTTTCCAGTACATTCACTATGTCAATGCAACATAAAAATTATATATGATTCTAATAAGACTCTTTGTTTCTTTCTTTGAAAGTTTGTTTTATTCCTTGTCTTAATATTCTGAAGACTTAATGCAAATTTGAGGAAATGAAATAAACATCAAAGAAGAACCTAATATTTGTTCAGTCTCAAAATCGACAAGACAAGGCCATATCGTGAGAATTCCCATAGGAACGGTTGCGAACCCAGGAATGAACAACCTTCCGAAGTGAGACCAGGTGCCCGGGGAGAGTCAGCGTCTCCTAATTGCATGCAACATCCGTCGCAACAGCTCCATGGAAACCTGTCAAATTCGTTGATTGTCTCAATGTACATTTTGATGTACAGATCAGGTTAGTACGTCTTGTTTGGTGATGACGACAGCCATTCAATCACAATTTAGAATGTCACTTATCATTCTGGATATGCTTTTGTTATATCCCCGTAGCGACCGAAGAACTTCCGAAATGATGATTTCAGCCGTTGTGTGATATAACCCTGAACAAGTAGCTTACTTGCAAGCCGTGTGACTCTAATGATGAAATCTTCATATTTGGAACATGCCCTGGCGTACCGTATGAGCTGAGAAACAAAAACGCCATAAGCAGTAGAAGACGGAATCTTGCTCCTCATGAAAGGGAAGTTAGTTATATGGGAGCTCAAAATCGTCACCTTTTGTCACCCAGTGAGGTGTTCAAATGGTCGTTTGCGTCAAAGTACGAAGCGGATCTGTCGCTCTCTGTTGTGTCCTTGATCTCTAGTTCATGAGGATATTTGATTTCATGTAGATGGTCCTTTAATTGCGGATCATTAATGGACAACACGTCATCTATGTATCTTAAGGTAAAATGAAACTGAGATGCAATGTGCTTTCGCCCAGTCGAGAGCAAGTCAGCTTCGTATGAATATAAAAATAAGTCCGCAAGCAGTGGGGCGTAGTTGGTACCAATGGGGAATCCGACTATCTGTTGGAATACGGTTCCTCCAAACACCACAAAACTGTTGTCAATCAAAAACCCAACAATCCAGATGATATCGTCGGTATATCAGAGTGTTCCTTCACAAAATAAGTGAAGCCCTATGACGAAGTATCTGTATCTCCTATTAGAAAGATGTGGCGAATAATATTGGCAAGTGTACATGTGTTTTTGAGATTTTGGAGTGGAATGGTAATGTAGAGCGTGAAGAAGCCAAAAGATTTATGCTGGTTATATAATTGACATTGGTGGCTTTTAAATTTTCCAAAAGTTCCTTAGAATTCTTTAGGATCCACATTTAATTGATTTCATTTCTGGAATAAGTTGTCTCACAGTATGTTTGAAGACCTTGCTTGATGCAAGTTAATATTTTCGTAAGCAAAATTAACTGGAAAGAGGTTTTGTGGAGCACCTGGACCAACCGGCGATGAAGCGGTCCTTGTAAGGATTTTTGTGCATTTTGTGAATCCAGTAGATATAAGGTAGATCGAGATAAGAGTCATCGGTGTGAATACCGAAGGACTAAATAACAGATTTGTGGTTGTCAAGTATTTCAGATACAGAAAAATTTGTAAGACTTCAGTGCGTATGTTGGATTACCATGTGTTGAATGTAACCCAAGTTCGTCTCTCGAGAATTAGAAATAGTAGGTCTTGCAAACGAAAGTAAAATTGTTTGCCGCTTTGTTAGCAGGAACAGAAATATATTTTTCATGGAGGTGAAATCCTCATCAGTGATGCTTCCATCTAAAGTATTTTTTTCAGTAGACACAACGATTTCTTGAATCATTTTAGTAGCGCCCTCTGGTTATATTTTTTGAAATAAAATTTGTGCAATTTGCAGAGAGTGCGCGGAGCCATATTTCGTGTAGAGTAGGAAGTCAGTAGAATATCAAAATAAAATCTAAGTTCAAAATAGCATTGGAGGGGTGGTGCTAGGATATTAACCTCCTTTAATTCCGATGGTATTTTTGAATGAAATGACGACAAGTTTCCAAAATAGCAAATTAGTATTTGTGATGTCATATTGATTAAGTGCCAAACAAATCTTGTTTCAGGCAACAGAGCTTGAAAGAAGTAATTAATAGCCATTCTCTGTAAGGACCAAAATCGATCGGCACGGCATGTCATGGATTTTGACGATTTTCGGTACAAAGGGTATATATTGAGTACAGACCATGAAAACAACATTTTTTGGCCAATGTGACTTCTGGTTGCCATGGTAACGAGGTCATTCTATTTTTAGCACTTTTGGGACCATGAAATAAGCCAGCTCCGGAGGCTTCGTTGCTATGGATACCACTGTAACAGCTTATTAATCTTTATATAATCCGTTCTTCCTTACTTCCATTCTGACTTAGTACACTTAGTTATGTGATATTTATTACAGGAAGCTTATTGTATTAAGCCAAAATAAGTCAAAATGAAGCGAAAAATAGAGGTGAAAATAAGGGCCAATTTAATGTGTTTTTGACCATTTTCAATCTTAAATATCACAAAAGGCACCAACAGGAGACCTGTAATTTTCATCAAAGGAAATATATGTTCATTGACAAATAAAATGAACGAAAAATTGGAGTGGGCTATTTAAGAGTTTTATTTAAATTCTTATGGATAGAAAAACTAATAATCATGCCATGGCAACATTAGACCTTTTTGCTTGTTTGATATTATCTTTGAAATTGATTTTATTCCTCTTTTAGTTACATATGATTGTCAAAATGTATGCATGTATAGATATGACTTAAATCTTTTACATAAGAACAATAAATGTCCAAGGTCATTGTCTTGATGTTCAAGGTCATTTATACTTTGAGACTCCAATTTTGCATAAAATATTGATTTTTTTTCAATTTTTTTGTTACCGATTTTAATTATTCTTTTATTTGAATATTTTCATAGGTCATATTTATTATGAAAGCATATGAATATAAGAAAGAGAAATCATAGAAGGAGTTCGAACGATAAGTATGGAATTCCGCCCAGTTGGGACCGAAAATTTATTTTCTCATTAAAAGAAATTAAAACTCTGAATTCGGTCAGATTTTTCCTGAATTTATGAAAATAGTAATATTTCAAACATGCGAGCTATATTTTGTGTATAATTTGGGTTTAAACAGTCGATTTTAACACTTAACCATATGGAAACTGGAAAAGTTTTTTAGAGCATTGTTCCCCACCTTGCTACAGGATTTCCTTTTAATAGAAACTTTCTTTGACAAGATCTTCCAGCATGGCGAGTAAGATCCTGTAGCAAGGTGGGGAACGATGTCAACCAGGCGATCGAAATATAAAAAAGGGGGGGGGGTGAGAAGGCTCAAAATCTTGAGTAATTCTACATAAATCTATCAGGTTTTCTTTCGATGGGTTTAGAATGATGATACTTTGCAATTATATCTAATATGTTAATTAATTAATTATTTTCATGATGTCACTTTATGGTTTGGGTGAGTAGTAAACATTTTGCGACTACATTTTTTTCTTTTGAGATATTCATTTAAATACTTCCAACAAAGAACACTGTTCTCGATTATATTTTATTTTCCTCTATTTATCAAACACTTTATTATTTGTTTTAACGAATAACCACAAAAAAAAATCTCTTTTTTCGATGGTTTTTCGCTTACATGTATTATTTCGTAATGTAAACGCACTAAGCGCATTCATCCATTGTGAACTATTGGGAGTATAGTGATGAACCAAAAATGTAGTTCTGAATACGGAAAACAAATACTAGTTTTTGAGGGAGGTCAAAAATTCTACCGTTTCTTAAAATATAAATCACTAAATGTATGATAACTTAATATAACTCCGAGTTAAACGATTATCTCAATTTCATCTCATCTTAATGAATTTCATAACGTAATACCACTGACTCTAAATGGTGGACCCCGCGTTGCTTCGATTTCGAATAAATGTCAAGTAGGTGATGTAAATGATAAACATTTGAGTAAATAGTATAGATTATAAGTTTTTCTATCCATAAATATATATTTTATACCTTAAAATAGTTTTAGTAACCCTGGAGGAGATTTTATTATCTGGGCGGATTTCCCGTCAATTCGTGCTAGGTCCTTTATTGAACTGGAGCGATTTAATAGGAAAATATTTTTTCTTCAAAAAACAAGGAAATACAGATTTCGTAACTTTTTTACTCACCAAGAATTCAGATATTCGAAGATGTGAAGAAACGTTATCAATAGTTCTAAGAAATTTGTGATAAATTTATCATTTTATGGCAAATAACTATTAATTTCAATATTTCAAGGTTTCTGAAATATTGGCACCTTCATTTCATGAAAAATCAGGATTTTTCGTCAAATCTGGTCACTTAAAATTTAATGACCTTGGAAATTCAGTGCGTGACCTTGAAATATTTTCAAGGCCATTTTTATATTAAAACGTCACTGATATACATGAACTTCTGTTCCAATATCATGCGTAGAAAGTTTGATAGAGGTTGTGAAAAAATGTAAATGTCTTCAAATTGAATAGCATCATTAAAGAACAGAAAAATTGGCAACGTGTACTCATCGTATGGAAACCTAACAGCCGATTGTTGCCATAGCAACAAAGTTTGATGCTGCTTTGCATATAAAAGGACAAATTAGCCCAATCAATTTTTTATATTAATGTATAGCTCAAAGATGATACTAATTGCATAACTAGAATTTAGACTTCGACAATTGGTGCTTTTATGAAATTTTCAAACTTGTAAAACAGTAAAAACATGCAAAAAAGAGTCTTCAAGTGCCCAAAGCAGAGCTTTATGATACCCTGTTTTGGTCTAAGTTTTCATCTTATATACAAAAGACATCCAAAATGAATGTAAAAAACTTTACAAATATGCATAATAATAAGGATTAAAAGAAAATAATCAAAGCAATTTCAGATTTAAAAAGTACCTGTTTCCATGGTAACTTCAGACACGGTTACCATGGCAATGACAACCTTTTTGAAAAAAAAAACTGGGTTTGATTTACGTACTAGTACTTAATATTGAACTTTCATACCAATAATCTCTAAAATCCATGACCTGCCGTGCCAACATGTCTCGAAATTATTTGGTTCTTATAGAGAATTGCTGTTAATACGCTTAAAAACACCGCTGTCATAGGGAAGATACAGCTAGTGTATAAACGAAGATCCTTCTTACTGTTGGGTTACATCACATGCAAGAAAGTAATTCGCAGGTGTTCTTTCAACAAATGTTTCTTATTTCTAAAAAATCCATGCAGCAAACGATTCAGGTACCTATTCACAACTAAGCATCTTCCTGAAGCATAAGCAACTAAAATCCCAATCGCATGTTTCTTGAATGGAAATTCTTCAAAAGATAAAAAAAATCACATTTGACTCCATAGCAAAACAACAGATGTGAAACGCTCTCGATCTAGTATCTTTTGCAATAAGAAGAAATAGTTCATGCACGGCAACCAAAAACACGGACAATAGAAACAAAATGGACCAACGTACAAGAAAACTTATGTTATCAAAGTGTTTTAAAATTTCCGAAACGTGTGTCAGGTAGCATCGTCATATGCCACCCATCCTGCTACGTCTTTCGGTACATTTTTGACAAAATGATTTGCACGTTCTTTGGCCATATTACATTCAGATTGAGGATCACTGACGAGGATCAACTACCCGAAACGTGCACGTCTTGTTCATGCTGAAAACTTATGTATTGAATTTGAAGACGTTTAAATCGTCTTATTTGGGAACCTTTTCCTAATTATTGCGGCATACCGTACATTATACAATAAAGTGTACAACCACAGTGATTGCTATATATTTAGCAGATTACTATTCAAGGTATGATTCGGGTGCAAATTGGTCTCCTTCTTACTTTGTGTCCGTTAACAAGTTAGAAGCTAAAGAAATGTATTTATTTCTCATCATATATGTATGCTGAAAAAAAACAAAGCGTATAACACCAAAAATGATTGCATCAATAAACAATAAATCATATAATGTGTTTGAACCGCTTGAAATATATTAAAGAATACCAAAGGGTTTGATATGTTTTTCAATTTTGCTCGATGTGCAATTAGTTTTGAAAGCCATACAAAAAAAAATGGTGTTTCTGTGTTTGTAACGTTCGCCTTGTTTAGAGTCAGTTCCTGTGGATAAATAGCACTTTTATACTTTTCAAAAACAGGATTGTCGATAGTAAGAATATCATCCAGGTACCTAGAAGTACCATTGAAACATTTCACATCATCATGTTTTCTTTGTTTTTGAAGATTTTGGATAAATTCTTTTTCATACGTGTATAAAAATTAATCTGCAACAAGAGGCGCACAATTAGTACCCATAGGGATCCCTACAACCTGCTTGTAGAGATTCTCACCAAATCTTACACAAATCTTGTCCAAAAGAAAGGAAAAGGCAATACAAAAGGTCACTGAATGTCCATGATTTATATGATTTGTATTCTGTATTTGAAAAGAAACGCTTTGATTCAGATGTACAAATATAAGTTTTCCCCTCTCGGTTAAAGCACCATTTAATGAGTTTGGACAATTGATCATTAATCTTATCGTGTGGAAGCGTAGTGTACATATTTGAAAAGTCGTATGAAGAAATCGAATTGGCTTGAAAATTTCTAGATTTCATTTTGTCAATCACCTCCCCTGAATTTTTAATAGACCAAAATAAGTTTACATCATTCCTGTTAAGAACAGTTTCACAATATTTTGCTACGTGTTCCTTTATCACCGTGAGCGCTGATGTCAGATTTCTAGACAAAATTGTAGTTGAGCAGTTGCTAGAATTAGCAATGTATCGGAATTTGTAAGGAGACTTGTGCAGTTTTGGTATGCAGTTTAGTGTAGGAAGATCCAGTTTAGAAATAGGGATGTTGAATGAAGAAATTTCACTGTTGTGTTTGTTCAAAATGTTAGGAACACTTTCATTGCTTTTGATATAAGTATTTGTAGACGAAAGTTCCGAAACCAAAGTTGATATGTAGTAACGTTTTCAAATGATTATGGTGTTGTTGGCTGCTTTGTCTGCAGGAACGAAGACATATTTTTCGTGTAAATTGCGTAATTTGGATTCAAAATATCTTTCAGATCTAAAACTTGGATTTTCGAAAAGATAAGGATTTTTGTGGAAGTTATCTATTCGAATATCGGTAATATCCAATATTAGGTTCTTCCAGTCATTCAGAGAATGTGATTCGACTCCTTCCGATTTACACCATCTTTTTGTATAGTTATCTAAGGCTTCCTTTAGTTCTTCGCGACATTTGATAAAATCTTGGATGGAATTCTGTACTTAGGTCCTTTCTTGAGAAGATTGCGGAGCTGCCTGTCCTGGATAATTGAAAAGTCACCTGTAACAATATGGCCAGCTGGTTTATATATGTATTCAGGACTTGATTCAAGAATATTAGGATCTGATGTTACTTTATTGTAGTTAAATACTAAATTTCAAATAGGTTTTTTATACTTGTAACAAATAAGAGGAGGTTCCAAATTCTCAAAATATTGAGGAATAGCACTTATGACGCGATGATCCCGAAAAATATTAGAGATGTTAAGAAGATCGAAACCTTTGTTGATAAATGGAATTTTCATGAATCGTCTTCTAAGGGGGATGTTTTTAATGACAGGAAAAAGTTTATTCTGTGCGAATGCAACAATGATATTAAGTTTGAATCAATCAGTTAAAAGCTACGTAGACCTTTCGTGTGGCTGCATGTATGAACTCGCTTACAGAGCAAGGGCTGTCTTTCGCATGCTCTTATGCATTCATTATCTGTTTCAGATTCATCTAACACTAAATGTTTTTTGCTGTTTGTGCTGCGGCTAAGTGTTGTTGGAGATCCACTCCTTTCTTTTCTGTCTTGTTGTGTCGTTACCGAATAGCGAGGAGGATATTATACACAATTGTTCATTCTGTAAGACCGCTTGGTACCTTGGCATGTGGAAAGATTGTGAGCACATTAGCGGTCGGCACCTGTTTATTATTTCGTGTTTAATATTTTGAGGACGTTTTGGTGTATGCTATTATTTGTCCTTTTTGTGTTTCTTGTAGTGGTTGTCTTCCCTGTGTTTTTTGCAGTTGTATGTTTCTAAGGCTACAATAATTAACCGCGGTTCTCGATTAACAGCGGTTATTCTTGACGGTACGATACACGGTAGGTCACTGTCTCTGTATCGAGCTTTTTTTATACATTTGGATAACCGTTGAACTTTACGACATTTGCAAACAAAGTTTATACATGAATTAAGTTAAGGAACTTTCTATAAAGACATGCAAGATATCACAAGGTGATTAACACTTCATACTATTGCTCGTTTACGTTGGGATTCTTCTTTTATGCTAGGGGAAAAAACTATAGACTGAGCAAATAGAATAAATTTTTGAAAATTTAAGTTCTATTCGAATAAGTGACTGAAAGAAAAGAAAGGATCTCCATCAGCACCCAATGTAAAACACACAGTAGACACGCAAAGAAAGAGACCCAAAAGGTACACCAAAGCACATAGAAACATTAAACACAGATGACTACACATAAACAAACGAGACCAATGGGGAATCTGTGCCGATTGATGACAGCCTTGTGCCACGCCAGTAGCAGACGGTGTAGTTATCCAGATTACCTGCGCACAACCTTCCCAATTTTCCGATTACCCAGAAGTCTCGTAGAACGCACAATTGTGGTGTAAAATAACCTGTAAGATGGACATACAAACAGACAGCATGACACAGGAGCGCAAGAAACACATATGGATATGTAAATATATATAAAAACAGAGGGCGTACGAAACACAGTCTGTGTTCTGCCGGCTGTAGCGAGTACATGCATGTTATCATCCGAGGAGTCCGACTGACATTCAGAGAGGACAGGTGATTGGGGCCCTGTCTTCTTTAAAGAGGTTTGGGCAGGGCCCGTTATGAGTGCAATCCTGAAGAATGCGCTGGTACAAGGCTGTGGATTGGTCCAGTACCAAGGAAAGTGTCCGTCTGGTACATTGTGAGAGGAGGATTATATCCAAGGTATAAAAGGCGTTTGATGATTCTTACTTATGTGTAGTCTTTTGTGTTTCATGTTTCTATATTGTGAGTCTCTTTTCCGTCTCTTGGTATGCTGGTCTTAAGTGTTTTCGCATCGGATGTTTTCTTGTTTTGCTGTTGGTGCTGCAAAATGGTCTTGTTGGAGATCCCCTCCCTTCTTTTACACAATTTCGATGATAATTCTGTCTACCTTTGATCCTTCTAATTTGTTAATTATGTCACCATAAAATGCAAATAGTGAAACAATACACCTTTGTTGTTTGTATGAGTCCGAATTTCAAAAGAAGTTGACAATGATTTTTATAAAATCTTTACTAGTTTATGAAAGAGAAAACCTTGACCTTATGTTAAACGTCCTCAAATTGAATAGCATCACTTTAGAACAGATAAATTGGCAGCATGGACCAGACACGCACGTTTCGGATACTTAACCCTCGTCAGTGATCCTAAAATTTAAACAATGTAATATGCCAAAAAAGTATGAAAGTAAACGTCTTCAAATTGAATAGCATCATTTAAGAACAGATGAATTGGCAACATGGACCAGACATGCACGTTTCGGGTACTTAACCCTCGTCAGTGATCCTCAAATCTAAACAATGTAATATGCCAAAAAGTATGAAAATTACTACGTCGAAAAAGCGTACCGAAAGACGTAGCAGGATAGGTGGGATATGATGCTACAGGACCCACGTTTTAGAAATTTCAAGAAATTTTGATAACAGAAATTTAGAATGCGTTGAAGAAACGATCAACCGTAATTAAGTTACTATGTCGAAAAAGCGTACCGAAAGACGTAGCAGCATTGGAGGGATATGATACTACAGGACCCACATTTTAGAAATTTCAAGAAATTTTGATAACAGAAATTTTAGCATGCGTTGAAGAAACGATCAACCAAAATTGATCGAACTTGGCTACGTTAGCCCTCGGGGACTCCTGGTCCACCAGCAGTGACACTCACCAAGTGTTATAAATGTTAAACGTCTTTAAATTGAATAACATCATTTTAGAACAGATAAATTGGCAGCATAGACCAGACATGCACGTTGCGGGTATAAAAAGGATTCTTCGTATTTTGTTTTTTTCTACAATGAAATCCAAGACATCAGTACATGCTCTAGCATACCGGATGAGCTGTGAAATGTAGATACATTTGTATCGTATTACGGTAATCTAGGAACATCACCGTCAAGCCAGGGAAAATCTACTATGCTGTCTTTTGTCATACACACTTGTATGAATCTCCCCATTAATAATTTTGATATTTAGGTCCAAAATGGCGTTTCTGTGTTTGTAACGTTTGCCTTGTTTAGAGGCAATCCCAGGCTTTCTACTCTACCTTGATGAAAAAGTAGGAAAAAGTAGGAGTAGGCAATGAAAAAAAGTAGGAGAAAAATAGGAAAAAGTAGGAATTAATAGGGGAAAAGAAGGAAATTTTCCATCACTTTTAGCGATAATTTTCAGTAAGTATGACACACAAATCACTGTAAGCAATGTTTGTAGACTGGTAATGTTCATCTTTGAGAAAATCACAGAGAGAAATAAGAACAGGTTTATTTCTCATATAAAATATACAGAAGGGGCGAGCGAAGCTAGCCCGAAATTTTCTAAAAACTTTGAATCAGATGTCGATGACAAGCGAAGCAAGTAATTTTTTACTTTTGAGAAGAAAAAGTAGTTATAGTAGGAGGTTTTGAAGAAAAAGTAGGAATAGTAGGAGGTTTCGAAGAAAAAGTAGGAAAAAATAGGATCAAAATAAAAAAATAGGAAAAGTAGGAAAAAGTAGAAATAGTAGGAACAATTGAAAGCCTGCAATCCTTGTGAATACATTGTAAATAATATTTTTATACTTTTCAAAAACAGATCTGAAAGCCAAACATAAAGGACAAATCAGAGTAAAACAAAGTGAAATAAAACTTTAATCTATGGATATATTGAATCAGAAGACTGAAAAAAAAAACCACACACACACACACAAAAAGACAGACAAACGATTCTGCGTAGAAGCAAAGGTCTATTCCAAATGAAAATAGAGTTGACATCACTTACATGACGAGGGAGAGTATACCACATGTTTTCTATCAACAACCGCCACGTATGACATGTTTAAACGGACGAATTGTGTAATTTTACAAGTATATAATAATTGTTTTCTATTTATTTTACACTACACTATATAATACATCACAGAACAGGCAAAGAAAGAACTCAAACTTCTTTTTAAAATCTTCATTTTTGGTCTTTATTTTACCCTACTAACAGAACTGCAATGAGTGAACGATGGTAAATTGCCTACAATCATAACGGCAATTCAGCCAATTGGTCTACGAGAGAGAACTGGTTATGAACGATCATGTGCATAATGTTGTCAAGTTCAAGGTCATGGTTGCACATGCCTAATTGTGAGACGTGTAAAATAATGATTTCGCAGCCAATTATTCGTTCAGATCGTTAATGACCTATAGCAATGAGCGTTTATTTCAAATGCAAAAATATTATTGAACACTATTGAAAGAAAAGTACCCATTAATTGCTTGCACTCAAATACGACGCCATACTATAAATATCAAATCAAAATCCGACTCCTTTTATAGTGTTAAATGACAAGGAAATACTTACATGCACAAGTATGTATGAATGTTATGGTCATACATTAAAAATAAAACGCTCATGTTTCGTACTTTATATCTATGTATAACTTTTTATCTTTTAGGATTGCGGAAGAGACATATATGAGCTCGTTCTTCCCTGTTCGTCCGTCCAAGCAGAGATGTAGTGTTTCCTTAAAAGTGCCTTTTCACTTCCTTTACTTCCTATACAATTTTTATATTCACAACTGTGACCAAAACTTATACATATCTTATTTTCATAAACTCGATATATTTTAGTCCATGCAAGCTTAAGCAGTTAGAGCAATAAAAAAGAGAAAAAAAATAGAGGAAGAATAAGGAGGACAGGCTGTAGTCGCTTTATACTTTATGACCAAAATAAAGTTGTATAAGGGTTTCTAGCGGATTCGAAATATTGTCATATTGAAGAAAGAATGTTTGTAAATACCAATAATCGCCAAACAAAATATTTTTAAAACTTTCTGTTGTTCTGAACATCTCGTTTGTTATTTAGATGTCTTTAAATTCAATAGCATCATTTAAGAACAGATAAACTTTCAGCATGGACCAGACATACACGTTTCATGAATGTAAACGTCTTCAAATTGAATAGCATCATTTAAGAACAGATAAATAAATATCATGAATTCTGATGGAAAAAAAAAAAAAAAAAAAAAAAAAAAAAAAAAAAAAAATCCAGTCCATTTGCATGAAGGTTATATCATTTTCGTACAGTATGAATGTTAATGTTTGACTGCGTAATTTGAAACAGGCATTTGATGTCCAGAGTTGTGCACCTATGTGATCCGGATAGCTACTCCAATTACCCTCGATGAAGTGTCTCTTTACTCTTGCTTCCTCTGCACAGCTACAATGTTCTTGTGTTTCAAATTTAGTTTAATACAAAACCCAAATCAAATTCACAAGATCTTATTCAACGAAAAATTGGCAACCACAAAACCAATAAATATGAAGAAGACATTTTGTAAAGAAACAAAATCTTTAATTAATAAAGAATATTTCAAGTCTCCTCATTTTAAATACTGTAAGAAAGAAATATCATGTAGCTTTGAATTTGTGGCCAAAAACATTCACAAGACATAAGAAAAAATATGCGCATAGCATAGATTTTAAACAAATGTAATTAAATGCAACCAATTCATGGTTGATTTCAAAATATTGCAAAAACGTCGCTGGACGAAGTGATGAAAAGATTTTAAAAATATGACATTTTTGAAAGATAGGATAGTGCTAAACCATCAAACACAGAATTTGATGCACTTTACATCACGTTTTAGGCTCGCTCCATTGTGTGTTTTTGGAACCGCGCATTCTCTGTAGAGTAAATGCACAAAAATAAATCCAGAGTGCGCTACTGAAATGCATTTAGGCGGATTATGAAAATCATTTTGGCTGGAAGCATCATTGATGGGGATTTATGATCCGAAACTCGTGTCTGGTGCATGAAAATTGGTTTGAAAATTTCTTCAAGAAGGTAAGTACCGCGTGAGATCTAAAGGTATAATGTTGGGATTCCTTACTGATGTTTTTGGTTGTTTTCTCATCATTTAATTGATACTGCACAAAACTTGTGAGACGTTGTAGCAGGGCAATACATAATACGTAAGTCCATATTGTTTATATATCTGAAAAGTCTATAGTTTTTGCAAACACTTCAAGAGTTCCGCTAGGTCAAGAACGTTTCTTTTTGTAAAGTTTAACATAGAAATGTAAAAAATACCAAATAAACTGTCTACATAAATGAAGCACAACACCATACGTTTCGATCCCACTCGGTGGTATAGAGTTGGAACACTTCCGCATTATTGTGATTGAAATTTCAATATTGTCATTATGTTTTTGGTCAATTTATTGTCAGTATTCTCGTTGTCTCCACCTGTCGATGTGGTTGTTTGGTTACAATAGTTACATTGTAGTTACAGTTATACACACATATTCCGCAGTTACAAATGTATCAGTTCAACGTAGTGTCTTTTTTTCATTCTTCATCGTGTCGTACAGGCAGTTTGAACTATGTTTTCTGTTATTCTCACTTATATGTCATTTTTCATTTTAACTAACTCAAATACAATTTTCCCATTGAAATATGCCAATTCAATACCTATTCATGTATCCTTTTCGGTTATGTTATACGAATTTAAAAGTACATTTGTGTTTGATTTGATTGACTACGTTACATTTGTACATATTACTTTGGACGCTTCGTAATTTGATGAAACGCTCAAGATAAGTGATAATGTCACAACAGAAACGACAACGTCGGCTTGTAATTGGCTGAATCAAAGATGCAAATTATAACATTTTAACGTTTATTCTAATCAATTGAGGTTTGTGTAATCCAATCCTCCAGTCCACTCTTTTGTAAACTTTTGAAAATGCTTTCACTGTATGGATACGCATTGATTTGGCTTTAGAATCACTGACGAGGGTTCTATATCCGAAACGTGCATGTCTAGTCCATTCTGTAATTTTGATAAACGATGTAATCACATTTAGGAATTTTCATATGCTGTAAGAGGAATCTGACATGACGATCCCGTTTCATAAGGCATAATTTTATGAAACTCGTTGTATGATTGTCGAAGAAGCATAAGTTATTCATTCTCAAAGTCGAGAATGTAGGGCGAAATAATTAGAATTGTCACTGAGGCAGTTTCGAACCCAGGAATAAATAATAGGCCGTAGTTAGTGCCTGGGAAAAATCAGCGTCTCCTGTTTGCAAATGAGTTAAAGAAGTAACACATGTCACAAAAGTTCCATAAAAACTTGTCAAATTCGCTGATTGTCTCCATGTACATATCAGGTAAAATGTTTGGTGACGTTGACAGTCATTCAATCGCAACCCAGAATGTCATTGATCATTCCGGAAAGAGGGATCAAATATGCGTTTATGAGATCCCCATGGTGACCGAAGAACTTGCTCATTGATGAATTCAGCCGTTGCATAATATAACCTTCAACGAGTAGCTTATTTGCAAGCCGTCTGGCTCCATGGATGATATTTGGTACATGCCCGAATTAGCTGATAAACTATAACGTCATATGAAGGGGAAGACAGAGTCATGTTACTCATGAAAGGGAAGTTGGTTATATGGAAGTTGAAAAAATTAGTGCGCTTGTCGAACAGGGAGGTGTTCAAATGACCGTTAGCGTCGAAATGTATAAGTATATCCAAGTACGAAGCGGATCTGTCGCTTTCGATTATTTAATTGATCTCTATGTCCTGTTTTTTCATGAAGGTGATCTTTGGAGTACGGATTATTGATAGACAAAAAGTAAACACTGATGATGATTTATTATCCGAAACACGCGTCTGGTGCATTAAAATTGTTTTGAAATTTTCTTGAGGAGTGTATAGAGTTAAAACACTTCCTTATGATGAACAATCCCCAGCGTCTAGTGCAAGTGAGGAATGTATTACAGGTGGTGCATTAAACAATGTGTCCTTCTAATCAGTAATACAACTAGAAAGGTTTCTTGTTGCGGTTGCAACAAGAGTGTCTTCCTCCTATACAATTTTTGGTTTGGAAATATGAAGGACGTCACATTACATGTATTTATATTATATATTTAAGTTTTCAAATAGCAGTAACATTAAATTTTCAAACCGATAATTGTTGGTGAGCAACCATTTGATTTGGGATGGGGGGGGGGGGGGGGGCAGGAATTCTATTGCCAGCCGGTAAATTTTTTTCAGCAATTTTCTGAGCAGGCCATTTTTTTCAGCCATTACCAGAGTCGGAGAAAAATTTTCGCCGGTTCTTCGGGCCGGATTTAAACAAATTGTCAAATGCTGTGAATGTCTGTGTAAGTTAAACTCCCCGCTGTTACAGAGTATGAGTTAATAACCGTTCCTTCAGATGTCTCTTTGCAATTAGCGAATTTCAGACAGATTGTATGATGTTTAAATAGAACCTTTTCTAGATTTTTGTGCCTATGCGTATTAGGTCTCTGGTAGATATAGCTATGTGAACAGTTTGTATTTATATTAATTAATTTTTTGACTTTAAATTGTCTGGCACAAAGGGCCAGCAAAAATTTCCATATCATGCAATGTATCCTTACTTTTGCATGGTCCGGGAAAAAAAAAATTGCCGGCCCTTTGGGCCAGAATATTTTTTTCAGCATTTTTCAGAGCCGGGATTTTTTTTTGCAAATTCTTCCTGCCCCCTTCCCCCATAAAAAAAGGCGAGCTCGTAGCTGTAGAACCAATTTTCTTGAGAAGAGAAATGGTAATAACAAGTTACGTTCAATATATATATATAAATACCATGAGGTTCTCGCTGTGCAGGTTCAAATTTGGACCTCCCCTTCCCTTTTTTCAAAGTTTATTTTGAATTTCCATCATGGCGACATCGTTCAATATAAGGGAGCAACCATTTGATTTTTATGGGGGGGGGGGGCAGGAAGACTTTGGAAAAAAAAATTCCGGATCGAAATTTTAGGGAAAAAAATTTTCCGGCCCGAAGGGCCGGCGAAAAAAAAAATTCCGGATCATGAAATTGCCCCTCACCCCTCTCTTCCGACCTTTCCGACTGCCCAGTAAACACTTTTTTGTGTATCATAAACAAAATATAAAAAATGGAACAAAATTTACGCAATTTGGAGTGAATAAATCAAATTCAAAAGTCATTAGCACCATATTGCCTGTCTCCACTGAGTATCATTTTAGTAAACAGATTATAGGCACCATATGCCATTCAAGAAATTAAAATGAAGTGAGCTGCTGGCAAGAGATGAACTCATTGTGTGTTTGATACTTAATATGGCCGAAAAATCACGCTGAATTATTTAAACTTTAGGGTAATTTTCAACATTACAAAAAAAAAATAATAATCCGGCCCGAAGGGCCGGCGAAAAAAAAATTTCCGGCTCTTGAAATGGCTGAAAAAAAAAAATAAAATGGTTGCTCCCTAAACAGAATTTGCTAGAATTAGAAATTAAACTTGATGTTCAAAATATAGTTATTGAAGTTTAGAAACAGGTTTGTAGGTTAGAAATCGGAATCAAACTACCACTTTTAGTGTGTAAATTCTGGTTTGTAGCTGATCTCTTCTAAATTAATCAACTGTTTTAAAATCAAATTGTGTATATCGAAATGTATTTATGAAATGCATATTCATCATTGCCGTGAAATCGGAATTTGAAAATCTCATCACTGCTTTTCTCGAGTCGGACTCGGACTGCCAATTTTAGTGTGCGCCCGATCAGTTGGCGTGAAGGTGTATCGAAATACCCAACTCAAAATTTCGATGCTCATATCTTTTCAACAGTAAGAGATAGGAAAAATCAGAAGGACTAAATAAGACAGATATATGGATAAAAAATAATAATATTGAAATTCTTAGGAAACGTCATAAGCTTAATTTTTGTTTATTATTATAAGCAAAAAAGTGTCTTCCTCCTATGAACTTCTGAATTTGGAAATATGAAGGACGGTGAAGGACGTCATCGTAATAAATCGTTACAGTGTGCATCTAGCATTTCATATCTTGCATGGCTGTCGACTTTCAAAAAGAATGGAAATTGTAGATAGCAAAATACGAGATATTTAAGCTTACAAATAGCAAAACATGAAATTTTCGGTCCTTTTGAGTTAAAGAAGATCCTGACGATAATCTCAACAGCACTCACAATAGAGCACAAAATTAAACATCGACGGACCCCCAGCAAGCTAGAGGTGGGACCAGGTGCCCGGGAGGAGTAAGCATCCCCTGTTGGCTAGCCGCACCCGCCGTCGATGTTTATGAAGCATGGAAATGAAAATATATAAAATTCATGCACTGTCTGACGTCATGTCTATATAGAAAGTGCTATGGCGACAATGTCAGGGAAGTAATTAAGTGAGTAATTCGACGCTCCCGTCAAATATTTGAATCTACTGAAAAACATGATAAAAAAAATAACAGAGACCAAAAATAAAAAAGACCAATCTAGCTTTTACTCCAAACGTAACGTTGGAGAACTTTCAGTGTCCTAGCTTACAGGGTTCTTGAGAAATCGCTGATCCAATTTTCCACGGTTACGAAAACAATAGGTCTTCCGACGGAAGTCGGAAGACCTAACAATGTCGTATGAAATGGAAAATCATTTGAGATCCTCTATTTATGTAGTATCGTAACCTAAGGAAATACGGACGTCATACAAAGATATGCCCTTTCTTTGCATGCGTAAGAAATAAAGGAAGATGTTACAATTTATCATTTTAAGATCATCCTTGTTGTAGCCGTGGTCTACTGGATAGAGCGTCGTGCCAGTAATCGAAATGTTGCTGGTTCGAACCTCACCAGTAACACGGGTCGGCCGACATATCATCTTCTATGTTCTATGTCATCTACTGGAAATGTCCTTGTTTTGTATTGTTTACATGTCTGTGTTGATTAATAAAATATATAATGTCGTGTTTTTTTTATATTCTTTATGAAATAAAGGAAGATGTTACAATTTATCATTTTAAGATCATCCTTGTTGTAGCCGTGGTCTACTGGATAGAGCGTCGTGCCAGTAATCGAAATGTTGCTGGTTCGAACCTCACCAGTAACACGGGTCGGCCGACATATCATCTTCTATGTTCTATGTCATCTACTGGAAATGTCCTTGTTTTGTATTGTTTACATGTCTGTGTTGATTAATAAAATATATAATGTCGTGTTTTTTTTATATTCTTTATGTTCTGTATGGACGTTTAAACATTTCATTTGTATTAAAAAATCTATTTTCAAATGTTCCTATCAATTCAAATTTAACGCAATAATAATCATACCTTTATAGTATGTATTTAAGTGGACAAGCGATTTTATTGGTCAATAGTAAAGTTACATCCGAATTAAATTATAAATGTCACAGCTTTATCGTTTTTAGTTTCAATAGGAAATTTTTATCTTTGTTGAGAAAATATTTACAGGAAATTAAAAATTGAGGAAATGCATTTATTAAGTATATATTTAGCTAAGACGATACAAGATACAGTATCGTGTCAAGGAAGTAGACTTATATCTTTTTCCTTTTCTGAAATGACCGTTTAAGAAGATGGAGCGAAGCTGTCTAGTATTCGTTTACTTAGATATAATATTCTTTCATGGGATATATTCTTGTCATCCGGAGGTGTGAGTATTGCTTACTGTTTACTTAATTTAGTATCCATCTTTTTGATAAATTTTCGAATTTTCCTCAACTGGTTAAATCAAACGAAAATTTCGTTAAACGCATTTTTCAAATATGACTAAATATAGATTCGACAAATATATTTTGTAACAAGTTATTGATGCTTACGGTCTCAAAACATGCGAGTGGTCATGCTGATTGCGAGTCGGAAAATTTTGTATGGGAAAGTGATTAATCCATTAATTTCATTTTTTGCGTTGTAAACTATGTTTTAAAGACTAATTATATAAAGAGGCGGTCTCCAACGAGGCGACTTTGCAATTACCAAAGAAAAAGAACAAACATGAGACAAATAATGATGAACACCACGTAAACCTTTAAAGTCAAGTCAACGAGAAAACTTCTTGCTCCGCGATCATCAATGGCCATCCAGCGGTCATTGCTCAGACAGCCCATCAATGAAATATAAAGGACATAGAGCGAAAAATAAAGGACAACACAAAATGAAATGAAAGGAAGGGATCTCCAACAAAACTCGGTAGCAGCTCCAAGAGCAACACACCAAGTGTCAACACAGAGACGACTTACAAAGCAAGAGACGCAAAAGGGACAAAGAACGCCAAATACGGCTTTAATATAGTAAACACAAACAAACTACACATAAACCAACGAGACGACTCACAAAACAAGGGACGCAAAGGGAGGGGAACAAGGAACGCCAAATACTGTATAAAAAACTTAAACACAAACAACTACACATAAACCAACGAGATAAATAGGCAACCGGTGCCGACTTAGGACGGCCATCTGCCAGGTTAGCAAATGGTGTGAATGTCTGCAGCCTGTTTCACGAAAGTACTTACGGAAATGTTTAGGATTTTTCGTAACCTTTGCTCGCCTAGTTCTTCTTTTAATCTAAAAATCAAGATGTTTTGTTTCTGAATTTATATTAAGTATGAAGAAATGGTTATTAAAAATATAATACAATCTAAAAGGAAACGTTTTAAGCCTTTCATTTTATGATGAAAGTGACGAAAATTCCTTAAATTTTCGTAAGTATTTCTGTGAAACAGGTTGCATGATTACATGCACACAACTCTCCAACTTTTCCCGGTAAAACAGAGGTCTCGAAGAATACACAATTGATGTGTAAAACATATAAGGTCATTTGAGTGGCGCCACATATAATAAAGAATTGTCCAGGATAAACGGATCAGCACTTCGACCAAAATTTTAAATCAAATAACTGGGAATATAATGAGTGAAATCATAGCGTTAACACCATGGTGTATTCAACATCATATGCTTTTTGAACAGTGTAAACAAATGTATCGCTATATACGGATCTTGGTGCTTCTAACGTGACTATGAGAACAGCACTTTTTCATATTATGGTTTGAATCCTTTGTAAATAATATGCTTTATTCTCCAGTGGTGTGGATACCACCCCTTCCCTTCGTATGTTTAAAATCAGGAGACCTTAGGTCGATTCTCATTGGTCTGGTGTACTTCACTACGGAGCCAATGCAATTTGCGAATATTTATTGGCTAGTATTATACGTATGACATCCAACAAGGGGAAATAAGATATTATGTACACTTGTCTCGAGAAGATGGTTTCATGAATGCCGTATAAAACAGAAAATGTATTGTAGGTGGTGCTTTAAGCACGCTGCCTTTCTAATTAGTAATACAACTCGAATCATGAGCATTGTAGCATTGTAACCTAGGGACATACTGACGTCAAGCAAAGATATGTACACTTCTTGTCGTCATGTTTAAGAAATAAAGGGAGACGATACAATTAATCATTTTTTAAAGATCATGTTCTTTACATTGTGTATGGTTGTTTAACCACTTCTTTTGTATAGATTTTTTTCAAATGTTCCTATCGCACGCTGTAATAATCGTACGTTTATAATTATTATGTATTTAAGTGGACTTGCGATATAATTGGTCAATGGTAAAGTTACATCCGAATTAAATTATAAAGGTCACAGCTATTTCTCGTTTAGCTGAAATCGGACATTTCTATCTTTGTTGAGAAAATATTTACAGGAAATAAAGAATTGAGGAAATGCATTTATATATATAGTTAAGAAGATACAAGATACAGATTGGTGTCAAGGAAGTAGACTTATATAACTTAAGTTTCCTTTTCTGAAATGACCATTTGTGAAGATATTATAACATGGAGTTCAGCTGCCTAATATTCGTTTACTTAAATGTAATATTCTTTCATGGGATATATTCTTGTCATCCGGGGGTGTGAGTATTGCAAACTGTTCACTTAATTTTAAAAGTATCCATCTTTTGGATTAATTTGCGAAATTTCCTCAACTGGTTAAATCAAACGAAAATTTCGTTTAAAGCATTTTTCAAATATGACTTAATACAGATTCGACCAATACATTTTGTAACAAGTTATTGATGCTTTCGGTCTCAAAACATGCTGATTGTGAGTCGGAGAAAATTGTATGGGAAAGTGATTGATGCATTCATTCCTTTTTTTGTGTTGTAAACTATGTTTTAAAGACTAAAGAGGCGGTCTCCAACGAGGCGACTTTGCAATTACCAAAGAAAAAGAACACACATGAGATAAATAAAGATGAACACCACGTAAACATTTAATGTCAAGTCAACAATAAAACTTCTTGCTCAGCGGTCATCAATGACCATCAAGCGGTCATTGCTCGGACAACCAATCAATGAAATATAAAGGACATAGAGCGAAAAATAAAGGACAACACAAAATGAAATGAAAGGAAGGGGTCTCCAACAAAACTCGGTCGCAGCTCCAATAGCAACACACCAAGTGACAACACAGAGAAGACTCACAAAGCAAGAGACGCAAAAGGGACAAAGAACGCCAAATATGGCTTTAAAATAGTAAACACAACCAAACTACACATAAACCAACGAGACGACTTACAAAGCAAGAGACGCAAAAGGGACGAGGAACGCCACATACTGTATAAAAAACTTAAACACAAACAACTACACATAAACCAACGAGATAAATAGGCAACCGGTGCTGACTTAGAAGGACCATCTGCCAGGTTAGCAAATGGTGTGGATATCTGCAGCCTGTTTCACGAAAGTACTTACGGAAATGTTTAGGATTTTTCGTAACTTTTGCTCGCCTGGTTCTTCTTTTAAGCTAAAAATCAAGATGTTTTGTTTCTAAATTTATATTAAGTATGAAGAAATGATTATTGAAAATATAATACAATCTAAAAGGAAACTTTTTAAGCCTTTCATTTTACGAAAAATCCTTAAATTTTCGTAAGTATTTCTGTGAAACAGGTTGCATGATTACATGCGCACAATTCTCCAACTTTTCCCGATTAAACAGAGGTCTAGAAGAATGCACAATTGATTTGTAAAATAAATAATTCAAGGTCATTTGAGTGGCGCCACATATAATGAAGAATTGTCCAGGATAAACGGATCAGCACTTCGACCAAAATTTTAAATCAAATAACTGGGAATATAATGAGTGAAATCATAGCGTAAACATCATGGTGTATTCAACGTCATATGTTTTTTGAACGGTGTAAACAAATGTATCGCTATATACGGATCTTGGTGCTTCTAACGTGACTATGAGAACAGCACTTTTTCATATAATGGTTTGAATCCTTTGTAAATGATATGCTTTATTCTCCAGTGGTGTGGATACCACCCCTTCCCTTCGTATGTTTTAAAATCAGGAGACCTTAGGTCGATCCTCATTGGTCTGGTGTACTTCACTACGGAGCCAATGCAATTTGCGAATATATATTGGCTAGTATTATACGTATGACATCCATTAAGGGGAAATAAGATATTATGTACACTTGTCTCGAGAAGATGGTTTCATGAATGCCGTATAAAACAGAAAATGTATTGTAGGTGGTGCTTTAAGCACGCTGCCTTTCTAATTAGTAATACAACTCGTTTCATGAGCATTGTAGCATTGTAACCTCGGGACATACTGACGTCAAGCAAAGATATGTACACTTCTTGTCGTCATGTGTAAGAAATAAAGGGAGACGATACAATTAATCATTTTTTAAAGATCATGTTCTTTACATTGTGTATGGTTGTTTAACCACTTCTTTTGTATAGATTTTTTTCAAATGTTCCTATCAATTTAAAATTGCACGCTGTAATAATCGTACGTTTATAATTATTATGTATTTAAGTGGACTTGCGATATAATTGGTCAATGGTAAAGTTACATCCGAATTAAATTATAAAGGTCACAGCTATTTCTCGTTTAGCTGAAATCGGACATTTCTATCTTTGTTGAGAAAATATTTACAGGAAATAAAGAATTGAGGAAATGCATTTATATATATAGTTAAGAAGATACAAGATACAGATTGGTGTCAAGGAAGTAGACTTATATAACTTAAGTTTCCTTTTCTGAAATGACCTTTTGTGAAGATATTATAACATGGAGCTCAGCTGCCTAATATTCGTTTACTTAAATGTAATATTCTTTCATGGGATCTATTCTTGTCATCCGGGGGTGTGAGTATTGTTTACTGTTTACTTAATTAAATATCAATCTTTTGGATCAATTTGCAAATTTTCCTCAACTGGTTAAATCAAACGAAAATTTCGTTAAAAACATTTTTTCAAATATGACTTAATATAGATTAGACCAATACATTTTGTAACAAGTTATTGATGCTTTCGGTCTCAAAACATGCGACTGGTCATGCTGATTGCGAGTCGGAAAATTTTGTATGGGAAAGTGATTAATGCATTCATTTCATTTTTTTGCGTTGTAAACTATGTTTTAAAGACTAAAGAGGCGGTCTCCAACGAGGCGACTTTGCAATAACCAACGAAAAAATAAGACACATGAGACAGAATGAAGAACACCACGTAAACCTTTAAAGTCAAGTCAACGAGAAAATGTCTTGCTCCGCGGTCATCAATGGCCATCAAACGGTCATTGCTCAGACAACTCATCAATGAAATATATAGGACATATAGGACAGCGAAAAATAAAGGACAATACAAAATGAAATGAAAGGAAGAGTTGCAGCATCAATAGCAACACACAAAGTGACAACACAGAGAAGACTTACAAAGCAAGAGACACAAAAGGGACAAGAAACGCCAAACACGGCGTCAAAATAGTAACCCCCCCCCCAAAAAAAAAACTACACATAAACCAACGAGACGACTTACAAAGCAAGAGACGTAAAGGGGAAGAAGGAACACCAAATACGGCGTCAAAATAGTAAACGCAAAAACTACACATAAACCAACGAGACAGATAGGCAACCGGTGCTGACTCAGGAAGGTTATCTTCCATGTTACCAAATGGTGTTGTTATTCGGATTACGTGCGCACAACCCTCCATCTTTCCGGTTAAACAGAGGTCTCGAAGAATGCACAATTGTTGTGTAAAATAAATAAGGTCATTTGAGTGGCGCCACATATAATGAAGAATTGTCCAGAATAAACGGATCAGCACTTCAACCATTATTTTAAATCAAATAACTACGAATATATTAAGTAAAATTATAGCGTAAACACCATGGCATATTCAACGTCATATGTTTTTTGAACAGTGTAAACAAAGGTGCTGCTAACGTGATAGTGAGAACAGCACTTTTTCATATTATGGTTTGAATCTCCTTTGTAAATAATATGTTTGATTCTGCAGTGTTGTAGCTACCATGTATGATTGCATCCTAAAGCATCCACATTTTATCGAGACATTTTGAATAACCACAATTTCAAAATTATTCTCCAATGTAGTTGTCAGAAGTACTTTTCAATGTTTTTTTTCAAAATATTCAAGGGATTAGTCACCTTTGCTTTTTCCCAATTTAATCTTTTCTTAACATGAGAATAGTATAAATCTGAGAAGATGTTCCTTTTCAGTGACAATAACGTTGTATACATCAATGGAGATTGTTATCGTGAGTACCTAGCATCATTCCATCATTGAAATATCGATGTACATGTCATTGTACTTTTCCAGTGTCTAAGTTTTATGAAAAGCTCATCCAAATGTTTTCTCTTTTGGGCTTAAAAATGCTTGAGTTGTTTCGATATAATGTTTGCATTATTTATCTTTATACTCAAGTAAAAAAATATAAATTAAAAAATTCCATAATTTTTTTCTGTCAAAAATTGACATTTTGATGGAAAAATTTCAAATATTAAGCCGGAAAATTTATATAAATTGATAGCAGTATACTAAATTGTCGCTTTTTCAAAACAATGGAAATTTTCACAACATATGGGGGGGGGGGGGGGGACAAGAGGAAAGTATGTGGGTCATTAAATTAACAATTGAAGAATTACCCATCAGTTATTCAGTTTTAAAGTCTTGAAGAATTTCAATTGGTACAAATGCGAACCCCGAAAATAAACTATATTCCTAAGTGAGAACAGGTGCCCGGGGGGAGGTGGATAGTGAACGTGAGTGAAATAAACCACTTAATTAAAACAACTGGATGTTCAGTTTCATTCAGTTCGATAAACTATAACGTAATAAATAAATAGGCTTACATCCCTATACATGAGAGCCAAAAACTTGAGCACAGAGCGTTGTATATTCTGTCTCTTATATTTCTTTACAGCTTGTCCAAGTGGTCTGTATGGAGTAAATTGCTCACAGTCATGTCCTGAAGGGTATTATGGATTGCTATGTGGTTTTCAATGTAATTGTGAACTCGAAGAATTTTGTCACCTGATTGAAGGATGCGTGGTTCTAGCACCAAACGGAGAGATTATTTCTAAAGGTACAAATGAAATTATTCCTCTTACTATTTCATCAATTAGTGGGTGGAAATCATACGCAAATTTAAACTGAAAAAAAAAACAGTAATAAAAGATGATAATCAAATGACATGCAATATCTCGAAACATGTAAAACGTAAATATTCCTCATATATTAAGTGCAAAAAACCTGAAATATCCAATAAAGAATATATCAGGCGCCCGATGACAGTACGCATAATTATCCTGCTTGCCTACAACACCAGTCACCATAGCATTGCAATGCCCTGGGTGAAATGTAAGACGAGACTATGATCATTATTGAAAAAGATGCTGTTTTGTACTAATGGATTGTGCACTATATGCATTTTCAGCATCCTGATCAGATTTGTTTCTGCATAATGATTATATAAGGGAGAGATTGTAGACTATGCATTGAAGAAGAAATTTGGTGCAGAAATTCTTTGAAACTATGCAAATTTTATCCTCAAGTACCATATGTAAAAAAATATTGTCTTAAAGTGTTATCAAATACTGAAAACGAATTGTATGCTTTAAATAAATCAAATCTCAAAATTCCGTGCACAAACAATACTGCTATATACTTCAAATACTAGATCCTTAACCGATTTAAAGAATGAAATGCCAACATGCTGTTAGATATTCCATTCTGTTATAATTTCAAAATTTTTACAGACCTTCGAAAGCTAGCTTCAATATAAACTTACATTTTCTTTTAATCAAGAAGACAACAGAACAACCAAAGGTGCTCAGACAACACATCCAACACCATCTGATATTCACTATCTGGGTCTGACCATTCAACATTGGTTCTGGACAAGTGTAGGTCTTCTCGCTGCTTTAGTAATATCACTAATGGTTACATGCTGTAGCTGCGAACGGGGAAGGTATTTATAAAACTGCAATATGACTTATTTTCAAATTTTACTTAAAGGTAGATACCTTTACTTTCATAAATACACGAATTATGATATGTAAAATAAGAAAATCCTGACAAGGTGACGTTAAATTGATTGTAAGTTAAACGTCTTTAAAATCAATAGTATCATTTAAAACCTGATAAATTAACAGCAAGGACCAGACATGCACGCTTCGGGTAGTAAACCCTCGTAAGTGTGTCTTACTAACTCGTACTTTTTATGCATGGGGTAATCATACCTTACCTGGTGAGTTGTGAGTACTTACAACGTGCAAATCACTCTTCAAGAATTATACACTGCACGCATCCAAAACATCTCAAAAATTTAAAATACTTATGAGATACTTATGAGACAGATGTCTACATACACATCTGCATACAAATACCTCCGGGATAGAAAAGACCCCCCCCCCCACAAATAATACAGAGATGGATCAATGAATTTAAAGATGAGTTCAAATTAAAAAGAAAAAATTACCAAATCAAATTGAATGAATATCTTTTGCCAATGAAAAAAAAAATATTGTTTTTGCAAACATTGACACCTGGTCTCACTCCCATATTGGGAGTTCCCTGCTTTTCATATGGTGGATGTTTGCTTTGTTTGCTTTCATTCCTGTTTTATCCTGATTTTGTATGCCTTCGGTTTATGATTTTCTGAATTATCGATTTTGTACTGTATACTTGGATATGATCATTATGTATAAGAAAAACAAGAATTTTATTAGGAATTTAAATTCATGTCTATAAGAATCTTATTTATAATTACATTAAAATTACTTTTGTTGCGGTTTACATTAAATGCATCGTATACAATGATGTTTCATTTTATTTCTCACATTAAATGAACATTCAATGCAAAGAAATGCAGAAATATTTCAATTGCTTTTATATGTTTGTAAATGTGTTTCAGGAAAAAAGATGTTTCTTATGAGCCTCGTCAGATTCTTGGTACGTATCAGGAATTCCATACTTGTACAAAGTATTAAAGCGTCATCTTTACCATTTTGGCTTCAGTTTTGTTGTTGCCAAAAAAGTTAATTTGAATGATATAAGAATTTGTTATTTTGGAGTAAAATACAAACGTATGCTTTCCTTATTTTGTAAAATGCCTTATTTGGAAATTTATGCAATTCGTAAGAAATTCCTAGTTTGCATCGGGATAACTAATTAATGAAAACGATCTTTGCAGCATGACAACAGCAAACACATCAAACAACGAACATTACGAAATACCACCAAACGAAAAAAATGTCGAGGATAATAAAAGACAAGAGCGCGTAAACAAAAATGGAAAAAAATGCACACATTCAAGGAGGACATTTGAACAATGGTATCAAAAGAAATGAGAGGATCTCCACCAAGACTCCTTTTCAGAACCTTATGCAAAAACAAAGAGTAAAGAAGCACAGCTTGAGACGAAAAACATACATACGACATAGAAACACTACACATGCTCTAGCGTTCCGGATGGGCTGTGATATGTAAATGCCGTATAAAGGTAGTCTAGGAACGTCGCCATCCAGTTAGGGGAAATTAACTTTCATGTTGAATCCAAAATCATATCTTCTGTTATACACACTTGTATAAATATATATCCGTTAACAATTTTGATATTAAGGTCCAAAAGTACCTCTGAAATCCTAAGGGCACGGGATGAAAGGAGGGGGAGACCAATGCGATCCTTGAATCAACTTTGGATAGTCATCAACCATATCTAAAGCAAATGGTATGGTTTTTCAGACCATGTATGTGCAACTATGAAAGCCAAAGAGAACTGTATCATGTACCAATGTCTATATAGAATGGTACAAAGAAATTTGAATGACAAACAGGGGCAATTACCATATCCCAATACACAGTACAAAATCGATAATTCAGGAACTCACAAGCCGTAGGCTTACAAAATCAGGATAAAACAGGAAAAAGCAAACAAGCAAAGACCTCCACCACATGAAAAAAGCGAACTCCCAATTAAGAGTGAGACCAGGTGGCCAGTAGAAAATCTTCAATTCTAATATGACTTTTTCCCTATTAAGACAACAGACGCGAGCCGGGCTCTATTCTCCAATAGAGGCCCTATAGCGATAAACCACACCTACCCATTTTCTGAAAGCAGATAAACAGGCAGGAACTGGTGTTTACCAAGAATCGATTGGTCATCATTAGAATAGAAACAAAAAATGACAAGCCGGGCTCTATTGTCTCATAATGCCCTCGCGTCCTCAGTCAATCACATTTATCATCTCGCTGCAGACGCGGCTCGGTAATAAATGTGATTGGCTGGGGACGCTCGGGCATTATGAGACAAAAGAGCCCGGCTTGTCATTTTTTTTATTTCTTAAATATATCAATAAAAATTGCTTCATACGAAAGATAATCTCTATTGGAGATCCCCTCTGTTTTTCTCTATCATATTAAGGAAGAAGAGATCTCCAAATGACGCGGTTACCCACAGTATTCTATGTTTTTCTAATCAAAAGACGTATGCTACATTTGTTTAGATATCTTGTCAGCATTCTCGGTGAATGGTACTGGAGAACAGTCAACAACGGCTCCATCAAGACAGACCAGTATGTCTGGAAGAACAAATGTGTACACGATGGACGAATATTCTGAAGTCGACTATACATCAGTTCGTTCACCACCACTCTCAACCCAGAGGGAACTGAGTTACAATTACTCCTTAGTCGATGCCGGAACCGTTCTTACATCAAACGATGAGGCTCGTGCAGGTGGAATGAACAATTATTCTGTAGCACAAAACGATGCTAATAGTTTGGGTCTGCAAGCTAGTCCTTTCAAAGTTCACTCTGATAATAGCGAATTGGGATACAATTCACTCAGTCTAAGGGCCAATACGTCTGGTATTGATGGATCGTACGCCCACGGGAATCCACCGAGGGCAGCGGACACGCAGTTGTACCAATATAGAAGGAAGTCAGTTATCGCCCCTGTCATGCGGTTTGGAGGCAGGATCAGTCAGTATTTCGCAGACCGATTTGCTACTCGTAACAACGAGTTAGGTTGAAATTCAAGATTTGATACCAGGCAAAAAGACATATGTACAATTGCCATATAGTTGATATGATTTTAGTTTATGTCATAGTATCAAAATAAACACAGATGATGAATTATGACAAATTGTTCCCTCACTATGAGGTAAACTTTCAGAAGAAATAGACGTTATGTGACCGTTGTACAATAAAAGAGAATATTGTAAGAAAATGCGATATGATCGCGCGAGTCGATTGAATTTGCGACAATGGCATTCGCCAATTTTCGTTCGATTCAGAGGGGGTATATATTGGTGCAGTGCAATCCATGGTCAGCTGTGTTCAGTGAGTCAAACAGAAACGTGTTTACAGGGTATACGTTCCAGTGGCAAAACATCGCAAAATACCAACGTTAGTGCGTCTTATTGCGATAATTTGGATCGGATTCGGTCGCATCTGAATTGTGTACATGTCCACGATTTGATTTCCACAATTGATGAAGCGAATGTGAGAAATCGTGTGACGTTTGCGAAAGTTCGTTTGCAGTTGAAATGTTTTGATTGCAAAGTATTATAAAGTTTTCGTGCATCAATTGTGACAAGGGTTTACTTTTCATCTATTTATGTACATATTTCATTCTTGTCTTTTGAATACATTTGATAAATAACAGAACATCTATTTCAATAATATTGACCATTGAAGACGTTGTGCCACTTAATGAGTGTCACTGATGGTGGACCAGGGGTCCCCGAGGGAACAAGTAGCCAAGTTCAACGCATTCGAAAATTTTTGTGATCAAAATTTCTTGAAATTTCTAAAACTTGGGTCCTGTAGCATGGTATCCCTGCCACGTCTTTCGGTACATTTTTTGGGCGTAATAACTTTCACACTCTTTGGCCATATTACATTGTCACTGATGGTGTTTTGATGACGTATTTGGTGTTCTTTGGTCCTTTTGTGTTTCTTGTTGTGCTTTGTGTTTTCGCATGCGGGTGTTTCGGGTGTTTCGGAATTCCAATGGGTACCAATTGTGCCCCACTCCTTGCCGACATTTTCCTTCACTCGTACGAAGCTGAATTCATTCAATCTTTGGTCTCTGAAGGGAAAAGATACTTAGCTTCTGATTTCAACTTCACTTACAGATACATAGACGATGTGTTGTCCATCAATAATCCAAAATTCGCGGATTACCTGAGCAGTATCTATCCTTCGGAGCTTGAAGTCAAAGAAACTACAGAGACAAATAATTCAGCATCCTATTTGGACATAATGTTGTCCTACGACACTGATGGTCACATGAACACCTCACTCTATGACAAACGTGACGACTTCAATTTCAGCATTACGAACTTTCCTTTTCTGAGTAGCAACATCCCTTCATCGCCTGCTTATGGCGTGTTCATATCTCAGTTGATACGCTATGCCAGAGCAAGTACCAAATATACGGATTTTGTTCTGAGAGCTAGGCGTCTTTTAGATAAGCTTCTCAGTCAGGGATATGTTTGTGACCGACTAACATCGTCACTGAGGAAGTTCTACTGTCGATATGGGGAACTCGTCATACACTATGATGTCCCACTATCCAGAATGGTGGATGATATTCTGTCATAGACCATTTGAACCATCCAACCAAAGATTGTACTCTATATCTTCCAAAATGGAAGTAACCGGATGTGACAGTTCTACCGAATTGAAGCGACGGGTGTTGCATGCAAGCAGGAGATGCTTACTCTTCCTGGGCACCTGGTCTCACTCTCATATCGGGAGTTCGCTTCTTTTCATATGGTGGAGGTTTTTGTTTTTGTTTGCTTTGGTTCCTGTTTTGTCCTGATTTTGTATGCCTTCGGTTTCTGATTTTCTGTATTATCGATTTTGTACTGTAGACAGGGATATGGTCATTATCCATATTTGTCATTTCACTGACATGACCGCCATATCACTTTCTATATTAAACATAACATCAGACAGTGCATATTTTGCAGATATATTATTTTCATTTTCGTGCGGGAACATCGACGGCGGGTGCGGCTAGCAAAAGAGGGGATGCTTGCTCCTCCCGGGCACCTTGTCCCACCTCTTGCTTGCTAGGGGACCGTTGATGTTGAATTTAGTGCTCTGTTGTGAGTACTTTTGAAATTGTCGCCAGGATCTTTTTTATTTCAGTTGTGTTACTTTTTGTGCTGCGACCTAGTCTTGAATGACGTCCGTTGCTAACCTTAATTGCTTTATTGTTCAAACTTTATAAAGAATCCACCTGTTCAGGGGACTAGAATAAAAGATCAGTGACATTCCAGAAAATATAAACAGGACTAAATTATAAAACTCGTCATTTGCTGTGCTTTTCTGCTATGTGTTTTCGCATCACTTGTTTTGGTACTTTGCTGTTGGCGCTGCAACCGAGTCTTGTTGGAGATCCCTTCCTTTCTTTTATAATATCAGAATAATATAAAACACCAAACTGCATACAGTTTAATAATACTGAAGTGTTCCAACTCTATACCCTCCCGAAGAAAATCTCAAACCAATTTTTCTGCACCAGACACGTATTTCGAATATTACATTCTAATCAGTGATGCCTCCAGCGGAGCCACCATAATTCATTTTAGTAGCGCCCTCTTCTTTCATTTTTTGAATTAAAATTTGTGCATTCACTTTAGAGATATAAAATCTCAAATACAGTTTAATAATACGGAAGTGTTCCAACTCTATACCTTCCCGAAGAAAACCTCGAACAATTTTTTCTGAACCAGACACGTGTTTCGAAAATTACAATCTCATCAGTGATGCTTTCAGCGGAGCCACCATAATTTATTTTAGTAGCGCCCTCTTCTTTCATGTTTTGAATTTGAATTTGTGCATTTGCTTTACAGACAGTGCGCGGCTCCGATTTTCCTGTTGGGTCGATTCAGTAGCATATCAAAATAAAATCTATATAAATAATAGCATTGGAGGGATTGTGCTAATATGTTAACCTCCTTTAATTTCGATGATAATTTTGAATGAAATGACAAGTTTCCGAAATAGCAAAATAATATATATATGATATCAAATCGATAAAGGGCCAAAACGAAGCTTCTTTCAGGCGACAGACGTTCCGCCATTCTCCACTACAATATTTGCTTCCACTAACGCAAGATCGAGGCTTAGAGATTGGTAAAACACAAGACATGAGCGTTTTGAAAGAGTTTGACTTTCTATAAAGTTTGGTTTTGCAATATATAGACTTTCTAGAAAAAATCAGCCGGAGACAACGTATCATCACATTTAATATTTAATAACAAGGACAATACTACAATAGCAGCTAAAATCGTTCCCCGTGACCTGATGTTTAGAAGTATTAATTACTTATTTCCAGCTCTGTAACCTGAAAGAAGCTTTGTTTTGGCCCTTTATCGATTTGACACCATAGATATTATTTTGCTTTTTCGAACAGTTGTCATACCATTCAAACCTATCACCGAAATTAAAGGAAGTAAACATCATCAATGCTATTTTGAACATATATTTTATTTAGATATGCTGCTGAATTCACGCTTCCTGTTGTGTCTTAGGTATGGGAGTTTGGAGTGGTTTCTTTGTAGTGTATTGTAATAATACTAATCGTTTAGATAAGATATTACAGCAGTGGAACAATAATGAATACGATACAAACATATTTTGACATGTATATTTCTAGTATATAGAAAATACTATTCACATTTAAGCAAGTAGACGTCAGTAGGTCCGTTAACGACAAGGTGAACACTGCTTTCATTGAAGTATCCAAGGTGACAGTCGATCTTGTGTATATGTAAACTATACATCCATTGCTAACGACCCCAACCATTGAGCCTATAAGAGTACATATGAGCGCATAGATGTGAATCTTCTCAAGGAAATGCATCGTCTCTGTATTTTTCGAAGAAACACCTATTTAATAAAAAAGAGAACATATCTATAGGAAAATATAATAAAGATAAAAATAGTATTACAGATTATGGGTAAAAATCCCAAAACATTTTCAATAGATGAAATGACACTACCAATAAATTATAGTACTTAAAGAAAGTATCAGACAACATTTGAAATAAGAAAGAAAGATATGCAAAATAAATAATTGGACAGGACTCGTCATGGATTACAGTCGAATTCTGAGTACAATTCATAAGAATTCGCTTTTAGTAGGTTGTAAATTGGTGATGTCCTAACCTGAGTATCCGTCTCATGACAAAAGGGGTCATATCCACTGTACAAAGGCGGTTGATGATTCTATCCACACTTCATACTTCTTATTTTGTTAATTTTATCACCATAAAAGGCAGGCTGTGAAATGCCCAAAGTAATATACTCTGTATATGTTCAAACTTCTTAAACCATCAAGATTCACTCTCTGAAAAATGCCTAGAGCTGCCAAATTGGACATGATCCTTCTGGGACCAGAAGGACGCATGGCTTGGTATTACTACAGCGAAAGAGGATTAAAATCGAAGTTTAATCGAGTTAAATCGAAGAGGATTCCCGTGCAAGATATTATTTGCATATCACGTGATTCGCCTCCGTTATATTTACATGTATTGATCTAGATACAGCTTATCAGCGTATCACGCGTATACATGTATAATAAAACAGATGAGATGGAATGAAATTCCTCTAGTTTAGAATTCAGCATCAATTCAGAGGGCGAAAAGGACGAAAATAAAACTTTGGCGAAATTATAGCTGTATACAATAATGATCTTGAGTTGAGTTCAGTGAGACTGTACATGTTATTGCAATTAGATAAAAATTGAAGGTACTAGACTAGGATGGAACTATTAAAGTAAATTTTGATCATGAAAGGGCTACACTTTTTCGAAAAATATCGACAAATTATTACAATACAATTTAAAAATGTGAGTCTAGATCCGAACACTGAATAGCCAAGAAGCTGAAATGTCATATCCTTACATTGAATGAAGGAGGGGGATCTCCAACATCACTCGGTTACAGCATCCACAGCAATGAGTTAAAGGAGATCCTGACGATAATCAACAGCACTCACAATAGAGCACCAAATTAAAAATCGATGGACCCCTAGCAAGCTAGAAGTGGGACTAGGTGCCCGGGAGGAGAAAGCATCTCCTGTTGGCTAGCCGCACCCACCTTCGATGTTCATATAAATATAAACAAAAGAAAAAAACAACACCAAACAACTCATTCAAATACACAGAAGCAACTTTTTTCAAGAGACGCGAAAGGGGGAGGAACATAAAACAAGACATCATACACAAAATACCACACATAAACCAACGAGACCATTTGGCAACCGGTTCTGACTAGGCAGACCATCTGCTACGAATTTTAAAAATCATAAAATAAAAGAAAAACATTTCTCTCATATCCGCGTATGTGTAACAGAGTAGGCCCATGAAATACAGCTATTTGAGCTACTTCTGTATCACATATCACGTGACAGCTGTGTCACATATCACGTGACGCTATTGTTTCGATTGTTTACGCTATTGTGACGTCATGATTTCAGCCCGCAAAACAAACAAGCCAGAGGCGACGTCGCAATAAAACATCAATTTTAAGATCGTTTTTCAATGTACTCTTGCGTTTTATTTTGAAAAGCCTAATATTCGTAGTTTATTCTTATAGAATAAACCATTTTCGGGGGCGCTGAATTTACGCGAATAGATCAACTTGACATTTTTCAAGTTCGTCCCTTTTCTTTCAGTTTTGTTTTTGACCTTTAGATATGAGAGAAAAATACTCCTACATGTTCTTCTATAAAAGATATCGTTTCCATCCTCCGGGTCCCAAAATTTTGCAAAACCCTCGGCAAGCCTCGGGTTTTATATGATTTTGAGACCCCTCGGGTGGAACCGATGTATCTTTCATAGGAGACCATGAACGAGTCTTATAGTATGTGATTAATTATGTAAATGACGAGACGAGAGAAAGCAAAAGGTATGTAACAACCCCCTCCCGAAAAAAAAAATAATGCCATATGTCTTACCGTAGAGAGTTGCCACGTTCATCTTTCTGGCATGAATGTCTTCTGGTAGATTTTCACTTTACTAGTTATAAGTACCTTTATCAGCGGACCATTGCTGTAGTAAAACTATTTTATGTTCTACAGCATTATATTTGATTCGCGATAGAATATGGTAAAGAAAAAGAACAAACGGAGAACCTGTATAATGATATCTAAAGGCTAAAGAGAGAGAAGGGATTTATCGTATAGGATTTGGTGTTTGTTCGTATCATGAGCGAATTAACTCTTTGTCCTTTTGGAAATTGGGAACCCCCTACCACATAGCCAGAAAAAAAATGTCGGAATGACAAATATGGATAATGACCATATCCCTGTATACAGCACAAAATCAATAATTCAGAAAATCAGAAACCGAAGGCATACGAAATCAGGAGAAAAAAGGAACCAAAGCAAAAAAAAAAAAAAAAAAAAAAAAAAACCATCCACCACATGAAAAGAAGCGAACTCCCGATATGGGAGTGAGACCAATTCAGAAACAGTTTTTTCTTTTTTTTTTTTTCTTTTCGTAATGTTTGAGTCACAGAACTTATGAGGTAGAATTAGACTTTGTTTCAGTTGACTTACGGGGGCTGTTCGATAGTTTTGTAGATAAGTTTAGTAATTTTTTTCATTATTATCGCCAGGCATTTTGTTTACATACCAATTTATTCTTTCAGATTGTATATTCTCATTGTGCAAAATTGAAAGCATTCGGTCAATAATGTTTAAACATATTTTATTTCCGGTAACGAAATGGGATCGGGCAAAAGTTTAACAACATTACTAACGCCCTCTCCCTAATAAAAAAATAGATGAATGACTATAAGTCTCTTTCATTGTCTTCTATGAAAGATACATGATCGGTCTCAAACTCATGGCAAATCGACGCTTGCCGAGGGTTTTGCAAAATTTTGAGACCACGAGAATAACATGAAAGATTATTTTTCACTCATATCTGAGGGGCAAATTTAATCTGAAAGAGAAGCAACGAAATTTGATCTAAAATTTGCAATATTCGAATTCAGTGCCCCCGAAAATGGTTTATTTTTTTGTCCCTTTGGAAATCGGGAAACCACATAGCCAGACAACAAATGGTCGGAAATACAGAATTTTTTTTTCTTTTCATAATGTTTGAGTCACAGAACTTATGAGGTACATGTAGAATTAGACTTTGTTTCATTTGACTTACGGGGGCTGTTCGATAGATTTGTAGACAAGTTTAATATTTTTTTTATTATCATCGCCAGGCATTTTGTTTACACGTACATACAAATTTATTCCTTCAGATTGTATATTCTCATTGTGAAAAATTGAAAGCATTCGGTCAATAGTGTTTAAACATTTTTTATTTCCGTAAACGAAATTGGATCGGGCAAAAGTTTAACAACATTTCTAACGCCCTCTCCCTAATAATGAAATAAATGAATGACTATAAGACTCTTTCGTGGTCTTTTGTGAAAGATACATGATCGGTCATAAAATCATGTAAAATCCGAGGCTTGCCGAGGGTTTTGCAAACTTTTGAGACCATGAGAATAACAGGAAAAAGTATAATTCTCTTATATCTAAGGGCCAAAGTTTAATCATAACTCTCCCACTATCATAACGAGACAGCAAAACACAAAGGCCCAAGGAACACAGATGGATATATAAATGGATATAAAAATGGGCGTACGAAATACAGTCCGTGCTCTGCCAGCTGTAGCGAGCTCATTCTATAATTATCCTAGAAGTACGACCGACATTCAGAGTGTTCAGGAGGTCGGGGCCCCGTCTTCTCTAAAGAGGTTTGGACAGGGCTCGACGTCACCATAAGTCAGAGTGCAAGTGTTAAGAATACGCAGGTACAAGGCTTTAGATTTGTCACGTACCGTGCCGAGTGTCCATCTGGTGTGTGGTCCTCTTATAGTGAGGAGGTCATTTTACACAACAATTGTGCGTTCTTCAATACCTTTGGGTAATCAGAATAGTGGGAGGGTTGCACGTACGAAATCTGGATAACCAAACCCACCTTTTGCTACATGCATGCAGACGGTTTTCCTAATTTGGCACCGATTGCTCATTTGTCTCGTTGATTTATGCGTAGTCTTTTATGTTTCATGTTTCTATGCGTATGTCTAATTTGTGTCTCTTGCAGTGCTTGTTTGGTCTGTGTATTCACATCGTGTGTTTTCGTGCTTTGCTATGGGTGCTGAAAACGAATCAGGTTGGATGTCCTTTCCTTTTTCCTGATATTTTGAAACAGTTTTTGTGAAATTCTAGAAAGTGTAAACAGTCGGAAATTTTAAAACTCTTTGAAGATTCGCCATGAAAAATACATGGTTCCATCAAAAATACTTCAGATCGATGTTAAACAAGAGGCATGCTCAGACTTTTGCAGGATTTTGATATGTTTCTATTCAGTTTGAGCTTGCAAGACGGTAATGTTCTAGAACAAATTGACGACGGTGACAACGATCGTTATATTTTCAAATCATTTAACTATTATGTCTTCGTATAGTATTTAATTACACTTATATATTTAAAGATACGTTACAGCTTACGAAAGTTTTTATTCTGCTGGTCAATATAAGAACAACGGGTATGCAAATTAATTTATTAATATACTTTTTTCAGCGTGACGAACTTCGCACTTCGAACTTCGCACTTTAATTTTATAAGTTGTTTGCCGAAAAAAGCACGCCAGTTGTACAGAAAGTCCAATATACCAATTCCATTGAGTATACATATCAAAATGTAGGTGACTCCGCTTATGAGTTTATACGCGAACGACAGCTACGCCACTTTTTCTTCAATGTTCGAAGTGCGAAGTATGAAGTTCAAAGTGCGAAGTTTGTCACGATGAAAAATGTCTATCATAAACACTTCATATTCATAACGCATAGACTTTCAACATATTTTCTCTATAAGGTAGAATTTGCCAATTCTTAAATAATCAAATCAAATGTGAACAACAACAACAACAGTCAAATAGCGTTATATGGTAACTTCGAGAAAGATATATGATATCGTGTCTTATGCTATTTCCGTGGCAGATGGCCGTCCTAAGTTGGCACCGGTTGCCCATTGGTCTCGTTGGTTTATGTGTAGTCCTTTGTGTTTGATGTTTCTGTGTTGTGCGTTGACGTTCCTTGTCCCTTACGCGTCTCTCTCTGTGCTTGTCTGCTTTGTGTTTTTGCATTGGGTGTTTTGGGGTTTTGCTATGGGTGCTACAACCTGGTGTTGTTGGAGATCCCCTCCTTTGTTTTATTTGATGTTTTGGTCTTATTAAGTCAAGAAACATACCAAATACAAATAATGAAACTATTGTAGCATTTTGTTTCGGTCGATACCTCGAATTACAAACCTTCAATTAAATGCGATTCTTTTGCTATTCATACATGTAGGTCATTTTATTTCATAAAGACTGTCATTTTATTTCACAGAGACCGCGGATGAATCCAAATATTCGAAGTCCGCTGCAGAAGAACGCCTTTTAGGAGATATGTTTTAGAAAAAAAAGAAGTATTCATTTCATAATTCCGAAAAGCTCCTTTCAAGACAATCTAGATCCTTAAAATGATTCTTGAAGACAAAACAAAAGCTACATCCTCTTCAATAAAGTGAATATTGGGATATCCTACGGAAAAGAATACAAATGTACATATATTCCTCTCACTTGATCTGGACATTTTCCTTTATCTTTTTGCAATAATTTAAACGCTTCAATGGAATAGAACTCCGTGTGTATGTGTTTTTTTTTTCCTTTCTGAAGGCAGGGTATCTTTCAGAAATAATCCGGATGAAAAATAAACCATTTTATCACAATGGCCCCATAACCGTTACTGGCGCATATTTCAACCTGATAATTTGCATGGTTGGTTTAATTATTTTATAATTTGAGGGTGTACCTAACACTTTGATTTTTTATTTTTGTTCGTTTTTTTTTAAAGTCGGATAAAGACCTCGTTGAGGACAGAACAGGTTGGTGATGAAAAACCGAGGCCGAAGGTCACTACCTTCTTTAAACACTACACTGTCCTATCCTTTGGCATCTAACCTTCATACAGAACAGATTTTATTTGGATATGCTACTGAATCGACCCTGCAGGAAATTGCACTCTCTGTGTAGTAAATGAACAAATCTAAATTCAAAATATTAAAGAGGGCGCTACTGAAATAAATTCTGGTGGTTCTGCTGCATGATGAGAGGTCTGGTGCAGGAAAAATGGGTTTGGAATTTTCATCATGAAGGTATAAAGTTGGAACATTTCCGTATCATCTAAGTACAAGAATATCAATGTTAGCTTTCTCTCTCCCTCCCTAAACCCCCCCCTCTCTCTCTTAGAGTAGACATAGAGTAGACTTTCGCTCAAACTGTGGGTCTATCCTTTTCCTGATATTCGCAATATTAGATTTGAAAATAGTAAGATACCTACCCGCAAGGCTAAAAGAATCCATCCAAATACACCGAATCCTTGGTCCAACTCCACTGAACTCATTGGGCTCGTTAGTTTATGTGTGGTCTTTTGTGTTTCATGTTTCAAGATGTGAGTTGGTGTTCCTTGTCCCTCTTTCTGTGATTGTCTGCTCTGTGTTTTTGCATTTGGTGTTTTGCTGCAACCGAGTGTTGTTGAAGATCCTCTCCTTTCTCCCATATATGTTGGAATGAACATGATATGATTTTGGTATGCTACAAATTCATCTGTTCTTAAATGATGCTATCGATTTTGAACACGTTTAACATTTTTTATTTATAAAGATGGCGAAAATAAGATCTTTCAAACACTAGATAATTCTAACAAACCATATGAAAAGACAACACAAAGGAAAAGTGATAAAAAGGCAAGGAACCAAATTAAGGCAAAAGTCTTTTTTCTTTCCATAAATACTAAGCATTCGCAGTTGTTAAATGTAGTTTGTGGCCACTTATAACTCAGTTTCTAGAATGATTGTATTTTTATTCGGTAAAACATTTACTCTCCTTGGTTGAACCTTTAAACTTTTATTTGTGTTCACATAGACGTCTGGGGTTTTCTCTTCTTGTTTGACATCACAAACTGTACGCAGATGATTACTAGTGACCCACTGGCATTCACCGAACTGAGGCGGCCGCGGAATAAGTTGTCGGACATTTTGCTTTTCTGTTATTTTTATATCAGAGCGACGAGTATTCTCTACTTCTCTTACAAAACTTTTGCAGCGCAAATATTTTTTCGCTTGAATACGAAAATTTTCATTTCGCCACGCGTAGAGAAAAGGATTAATTACACTTTTTAACATTCCTAGGACGATTGTTGTCATGACAAAAGTATTTGTCCCGGAGAAATCTAGTCCAAATTCAAATCTTACAACTGAAAAGGGAAGATTACATATCATAAATGCTATAGTAAGAATCGCCGTAAAAATCCCATTTCTTATAGATCGTTGTTTGGCTTTATCTATCATTGTGCGCTGGTTTACCGCCTGTGTTTTTGCAGGATAATGTCTTGCATGGAAACCCCATGCTTTCCTGAGAATAGGTATGTAAGTCAGAAGAGTCATGGCCATGATGAATATAGAATGGATTGACTGAGTAATGTTGATCCATTCATGAAAAAGAAATCGAAGTAAGCACATACCAATTTCGTCCCAATAATTAAAAGTAAACATTGGCAAAACAAGGTAGAGTGGTAGAATCCAGGAAAGAACGAATAAAATATGGAGTGGTTTTGTCGAAATGAATTTGATGTACTTTTCATAATGACAGATTGCCACATACCTCTCAAAAGTTATGACTAATAATACAATTTGTGACACAAATGTCAAGTAATATGGAACAATAAGCAAGATGAAGCAAACATATTTTGACATGTACACTTCGAGTATGTATAAAATTATTGTTACACTTGAGCAATTAAGAGCCAAGAAGTCTGCTAACGACAACGTAAACACTGCTTTCATTGAAGAGTCCCACACGACAGTTGATCTTGTGTATATGTACAGTACACCTCCGTTACCAATAAGACCCACTAGTGAGACTATGAGACCACAGATGGATGCATAAATGTTTTTGGCTTCCATAACTGGAATATGCTCTGTTGTGTTTGAAATAGAGCCTGAAAAAAAGGACATACATGTATAATAAAGGTCCTATTGAACCACAATGCTCGCCTGAGAACAAGAATTTCACGTGTCCCATGAGCAAAGGAATAGGTTTTTAAATTGACATTGGCAGTTTTCTAGTCTGTAAACTTTAAGGTGCGCCACTGGTCACGATTTAGGACCATTCTTGCGCATCTCCTGTTTAAGCACTAATTGACCTTGAATTATATGGCTTTTTCAATTCATTATGACCAATGTATCATTTTTGACCCCATTAAAGACTTTAATGCATTTCATGCCTCAAAAGGGATAAGTTTGAAACTTCGTTTGAAAATCTTATTTGAATAAAATATGCTTAATGAAATGTTTCGCGGTAATTTTTATAAGAATTGAGCTGGAGTTCTCTTTTGAACAGTTCGGATTTCTTTAACGTAAGTAATAACCCATGCATGTCGTTTTACGTTTGGGATATTTTATGACATAAACTTTTTTAAAACGTAGGGCTGATGGATACCAAAAAATTACAAATTGTTAAAATTCAACCTATTGCAATGATGACAAATATGGATAATGACCATATCGGGAGAGGACTTAAATAGGCCTTGCCTGTTGTCCAACCCTTTTCAAATCTTTTGAATAAAATATTGTTTAAACTTAAAAAAAAAACCATATCCCTGTATACAGCACAAAATCGATAATTCAGAAAATCAGAAACCGAAGGCATACAAAATCAGGATAAAACAGGAATCAAAGCAAACGAACAAAAACTTCCACCACATGAAAAGAAGCGAACTCCCGATATGTGAGTGAGACTAGATGCCCAGGAAGAGTAAGCATCTCGGGCTTGCATGCAACACCCGCTGCTTCAATTCGGTAGAACTGTCAAATCCGGTTACTTCCATTTCGGAAGACATAGTGTACAATCTTAAGTTGGCTGGTTCAAATAGTCTATGACAGAATACCATCCACCATTCTGGAGAGTGTGACATCATAGTGTATGACGAGTTCCCCATATCGACCGTAGAACTTCCTCAGTGACGATGTTAGTCGGTCACAAACATATCCCTGACTGAGATGCTTATCTGAAAGACGCCTAGCTCTCAGAACAAAATCCGTATATTTGGTGCTTGCTCTGGCATAGCGTATCAACTGAGATATGAACACACCATAATCAGGCGATAAAGGGATGTTGCTACTCAGAAAAGGAAAGTTTCTAATGCTGAAATTGAAGTCGTCACGTTTGTCATTAAGGCAAAATTTACCGCGCAGACACTTTTTAAGAAAACAACAAAATGACACAATTCTTGAGTGTTTGTACTCTCTTATTTCAACAAGGATATATACTTTTTCTTCGAAAAAGTTTTTCCCGGGAGGAAATTTTACTCTGTATTTGGAAAAATCGGCGATTTTCAGTTTCTCAGATACATTGAAATAAACTTAGACGATTTAAGTCATTTTGTGTAAAATCGAGAAAAATTTAAATAATATGTGATGATACTTGATCAAATCCATGTTTTGTAGAAAGTGTCTTCACTGTATCACTGTATGTTAACAAAGAAAACTTAAATTAAAATCAAATGAGTGCACTTTTGCACTTTTTAAATTTTCGGAACAAATTTGCTATTTATAAAAACAAATTTCCAGCATTTTAACCATGTTTTCAAAATAAGCAAACGTCTTGAGTTCCATAACTGTCCTATAAATATTTCTTCATTAGGCCCAGGTTTTGTTTTTTTCTGTTTTGCGTCAGGTTGTGATCTGAAAACCTACCGGCCAGCAAGGGAAAAAAACAAACAAGAAGAAAATCCAAAATTTCATAGATGATTGCGCTATTTCTTTACACTTTTACATCCAGGATAATATAACTAAGGAAAAGCACTTATAATTAAACTTTGAATTACTATTCACTATGCCCAATATTGGCAATAACTATTTCAAGAATTATTTGAATATCCAATCATTAAGTAAAATATCTTAAGGAGGTATTGATCACTTTGACGCCAAATTCAATTTTTCTCAAAATTTCTGAAATTATTCATTTCTTGTCTGTCCTTCATCATACAAACTTACATTTGATTCTATCCACAGGAAAAAATTCTATGAGACTTTGAAATATGCATTTTTCAACGTATCCGTGAATTTCTTGATGACGTCATAATATCAAAAGTGTCATTCCGGTTCTCTTAATGCTATTGGTAATTAATTTTGATTTAACTTCTAAAATATTCATATATGTATTGCTCTTACATAAGGAAAAGATTAAATGAATTGTGTCATAAACAAAGGCAGGATACTAGAATAATAGATGACACAGTCGCTCAAAAAATTGCAATTTCGAGCCAATTGACTTTAGTTGATAGGTGATTATTACGAATCCTGTGGATCAATCCTTGTCAAAAACTAAAAGAATGATCAACAATGTACAGAGATGATTTCATGATTAAACGAGAAAAATTAAATTTGGGATAAAAATTTTACGAAGCTTTTTATTTTCCAATTTTTTCTTCCAAATTCGTCCATTTTCAATGAAGTAACATCCGCGTCCTTGGTATGTAAATTGGTCAACGAATACACTAAAATAAGAATTGAATTTTCTATTTTATACATGTAAAGCTTCAATCCAATACATTTTGTATTAATGTTTAAATAGAATTTTGAATGCGATCGTTTGTGACGCCATTTTCCCCCGATAACGTCGAAATGACGTCGTGGTTGGCTCCTGGATAAAACTCCCAAAATCCACAATTTTGAAAATCGCTATAATTTCTTCAAATTACGTCGGAAATTATTCAAACTTCTTCAGAATACTCAAATATGTATATCAATCAGTGTATCAAATGTTTTAAGGAAGTAAGGACTGTACTTTTTCTAGGAAGTGAGAAAAACAAATAATGCCGCCGCCATCTTGGTGTTGAATCCCACCTTAAATTATATGAATCGGTGCAATATGAGACAGATTGACTGATCGCAAGAGTGTTATTCATTTTTGCCCCATCCCAACCTGTCTGAACAATTTGCATATTTTTAAAAGCATCTGATTGTGTGAAAATGACTCAAGATAGACAATACAACTCCCTCTCCCTTCCACAGAGTTCTTTCCTGTCCAAAACACCTAGAATAGATCAGTCGATAGCAGCAATATATTTCAATGTGAAATGTGTACAGGTAAATGGGTTAAAATGCGCTTCTATCTTGCATTATAGTTGGAGATTCATGACAACAATTTTATTGCGTTGCCTCTACACAAGAGTGATATATAGGAATAACTTAAGTTAGTCTAGTTGAAGAGTTGGATTTAAATTCGACACCTGGAAATCCCACTTATACCCCAACAAACCTTTCTGCCTCTAAAATAATAGATAACCACAAATCAACTCTTGCTTCCTTTGGCTTCGACACTAACAATTTAGATTTAGATTTGCCTTACTAGGGGTCCGTCGATGCTTAATTTTGTGATTTATTGTGAGTGCTGTTGGGATTATCGTCAGGATCTTCTTTAACTCATTTGTGTCACACTTATGCTCTTTTCCGTGTGGAGCTCGTAAAAAAGTTCCCCGCGAGGGGTTTGACAGTAAGCGTTTTGAATATATTTTCCTGACATTGTCGCCATAGCACTTTCTACATAGACATAACGTCAGGCAGTGCATGAATTTTATATATTGTTTTCGTTTTCGTGCTTTAACATCGACGGCGGGTGCGACATTCAACGGGGAATGCTTACTCCTCCCGGGCACCTGGTCCCACCTCTAGCTTGCTAGGGGTCCGTCGATGCTTAATCTCGTTATTTATTGTGAGTGCTGTTGGGATTATCGACAGGATCTTCTTTAACTCATTTGTGTCACACTTATGCCCTTTGCCGTGTGGAGCTCGTAAAAAAGTTCCCCGCGAGGGGTTTGACAGTAAGTGTTTTGAATATATTTTCCTGAAATTGTCGCCATAGCACTTTCTACATAGACATGGCATCAGGCAGTGCATGAATTTTATATATTGTTTTCATTTTCGTGCTTTAAGATCGACGGTATTGTTCGACAGTATATTGTCGCAGTGGTATCAACCTAATGTGGATTTTAAATAATTCGAAGGAACTTTTAGAACATCTGAAATCCACTCATTTTAGTAGAGTCCATTCGATCAAAGCCTTTGATTTTTCGACACTACGATTCCACATTCTAAATTGAAAGAAAGACTCGCAAAAATTATAAGTAATGCGTTCACAAGTAAGAACGGTAATCGCAAATACAAATTTATTGTTGTTAACTATGACAAAACCTACTTTGTAAAAATAGAATACCGATTCTGAAAATGATATTATTCAGATATTAAACTTTCTGATCGACAACATTTTTGTTGTATTTTGAGGAAAGGTATTCCAGCAAATTGTCGGAATTCCAATGGGGACCAATTGTGCCCCACTCCTTCCCGACATTTTCCTTTCCTCGTACGAAGCTGAATTTATTCAATCTTTGGTCTCTGAAGGGAAAAGATACTTAGCTTCTGACTTCAACTTCACGAACAGATACATAGACGATGTGTTGTCCATCAATAATCCAAATTTCGCGGATTACCTGAGCAGTATCTATCCTTCAGAGCTTGAAGTCAAAGAAACTACAGAGGCAAATAATTCAGCATCCTATTGGGACATAATGTTGTCCTACGACACTGATGGTCATATGAACACCTCACTCTATGACAAACGTGACGACTTCAATTTCAGCATTACAAACTTTCCTTTTCTGAGTAGCAACATCCCTTCATCGCCTGCTTATGGCGTGTACATATCTCAGTTGATACGCTATGCCAGAGCAGGATTTTATTCTGAGAGCTAGGCGTCTTTCAGATAAGCTTCTCAGTCAGGAATGTGTTTGTGATCGACTAACATCGTCACTGAGGAAGTTCTACGGTCGATATGGGGAACTCGTCATACACTATGATGTCCCACTAACCAGAATGGTGAATGATATTCTGTCATAGACCATTTGAACCATCCAACCAAAGATTGTACTCTATGTCTTCCGAAATGGAAGTTAGCGGATGTGACAGTTCTACCGAATTGAAGCGGCGGGTGTTGCATGCAAGCAGGAGATGATTACACTTCCTGGGCACCTGGTCTCACTCACATATCGGGAGTCCGCCTCTTTTCATGTGGTGGATGTTTTTGTTTGTTTGCTTTGGTTTCTGTTTCATCCTGAGTTTTTATGCCTTCTGTTTCTGATTTTCTGAATTATCGATTTTGTGCTGTTTATATGGATATAGTCATTATCAATATTTGTCATTTGTCCTGCACCTGGTTCCACTTATAATGATTTCGATAATGTTTGTTATCCTGACCGGGGCCAATGAGCGAAACTTCACCCTTCATTTTTTCTTTAAATTATAAAGTGAAATTAAATCAGCTTTAAGTTTTGTACTATTCACTGCGATACTTTAATTTGCATCATATTTCATAGCATGATTCGTGTGATACTTGAATATGTTTAAACTGTAAATGTGACGGTTCTACCAAATTGAAGCGGCGGGTGTTGCATGCAAGCAGGAGATGCTTACTCTTCATGGGCACCTAGTCTCACTCCTATATCGGGAGTTCGCTTCTTTTCATGTTGTGGAGGTTTTTGTTTGTTTGCTTTGGTTCCTGTTTTGTCCTGATTTTGTATGCCATCGGTTTCTGATTTTCTGAATTATCGATTTGTGCTGTATACAGGGATATCGTCATTATCCATATTTGTCATTATAAGCAAGGTGCCGCTTTTAAAGTTCCGTACTTGCACTGGACTCTAGATAAGATCTCCAAAGTGTTTCTATGAAGCGGTGATACTGCCTCAATATGTTTGCTCCATTTTTTTTCTCGTAAGGAAGTTGTGTTTTATCCTTTTTTTTCAAGAATTTGTACGATACCGGTATAAACAAATTTTCGCGATTTAATGGTAAAATAGGGTTTCCAATTTTCGCGATTCCTAAATTATTAACAAATATGTACATATGATGTTACTGTTTTGTACCTTTCAAGTGGCCGTCAAAAGTTGGCACCGGTTGCCCATTGGTTTCGTCAGTTTATGTGTAGTCTTTTGTGTTTGATGTTTATATGTCGTATGTCTCTTTTCCTTCTCATAGTATGCTCGTCTTTTGTGTTTTTCATCGGGTGTTTTGGTGTTATGCTGTTGGTGCTGCAACAGGGTCTTGTTGGAGATCCCCTCCCTTCTTTCATTATTGAAGTTTTAGCTATTTCTATCATGAGAACACACTCAATTCACTTGCATTTATTGATCTGATAATGATCCATGCTGATTGCTATCGTTATTTCCGTTCGTAAACGTCGTTTTTCATTTGCGAGTTTTACAACATTTATTTCACCGAGCGTGTGTTCATTTTAACGTCGTTATTTCGGAGTTATCCTTCTTGCTTTACTTGCAAGCATGAATGGCTTACTCTTCCTGGGAACTTGGGTTCTCTCTACAGGTATTTGCTCTCAAATCTTTTGGTGAAATATATTTAATCTGCTCCTTTGCAGTATGTTTCATGTGTTTTTGTTTTAATTTAGGTTTGACATGAGAATGGTTTATGAAATTTATATTCTGATTAAGGATTTTCTACTCGGATTTTGTTTACAAAATTATAATAATTTTAAACTTTGAGAATTTTTTCATAATAATTTTAAAAGGACAAGAAAGGTATAATTTTGTTTTATTTGTATTAAAACACAGATACAATATCAGGGGGCCTAAATACTAATGAAGAAATCGTAAACGAGGATTTTAATACTTCCGAATTGTTAAAAATGGAAACAAAAATATTACATTTTCTTAAATATCTCTCTTAATTTTCGTCATATTTCTAGATTTTATATGCCATTCGCTAATACGTTCTAATCGAACTCTCGCTAGCATACTGTGATGTCCTGTATTGGTGTAATTCAACATAGAAAGCTGCATATACATATACATGAATTCTTAATATCCCCTCGCAATATAGCTGCAGGGGGGTATTGTAACGCCGTCGTTCATGTGAGGGTGAGTGTGTACGTCAATCTTTGTATACAGCCTAAAGGACACAGTTTTGATCAGATCTTGACCAAACTTCATCGACTTATTTCTTATGGCAAGAGAAAGAACCCCAATGAATTACAAGGTCATAGGTCAAAGTCATGGTCATAGAATGGAAATGGCTTTACTTAACCCTTGTACACAGCCTAGAGGCCAGAGTTTGGATCGGATCTTGAACAATTTTCATACACCTATTATTCCTGGTGACACGAGAAAGAACCCTATTGATTTTCAAGGTCAAATGTCAAGGACACACATTTGAAATGGCTAAAACCCTTGTATACAGCACCGCACAATTTGTATACATCCTAGATGACACAGTTTTGATTGGATCTTTACTTAACTTCATACACTTTATTGACTTATTGGAAATGACTAAAATCCTTGTATTAAGCCTAAACGACTCAGTTCAGGTCGGATCTTTACAAAACTTCATACACTTATTTCTTATAGCAAGAGAAAGAAACCCTATTGATTTCCAAGGTCATAGGTCAAAGTCAAGGACACAGATAGGAAATGGCTTAAATCCATGTATGCAGCATAATGGGTACGGTTTTGAATTTGGATCTTTACCAAACTTCATACACTGATTCCATATGACAAAAGTAAGAACCCTATTTATTTTCAAGGTCAAAGGTCAAGGTCACAGATTAGAAATCGCTTAAATCCGTCCTAGAGTACACAGTTTTGATTGGGTCTACACTTATTCCTTTTGGCAAGAGGAAGAACCCTATTGATTGTCAAGATCAAATTCCTTTAAATCCTTGCACACATCCTAGAGAGTGCATTTTTTTCCTGATCTTGAACATACAAGTCTTGTTTATGAAAGGAGGAGGAACCCTATTGATTATCAAGGACAAAGGACAATTGAAGTGTAAAATAACCTTCTCAATGTAAGATGATCATCGGGAGTTCGCTTCTTTTCATATGGTGGAGGTTTTTGTTTGTTTGCTTTGGTTCCTGTTTTATCCTGATTTTGTATGCCTTCGGTTTCTGATTTTCTGGGTTATCGATTTTGTGCTGTAAACAGGGATATGGTCATTATCCATATTTGTCATGCAAACAGAAGCAATATGTAAAGACCAAAAGCAACACACTGATGGATATGTAAATGCACTGTACTGTATATAAAAACAGAGAGCTTGTGGAACTCATTCCGTGCTCTGTCGGCTGTAGCAAGTTCATGTATATTGAATACCATCCAAGGAGTCCGACCGACACAATTAATCAGTAGAGAGCAATTTTTAAGATAGCGCTTGTACAAGGCTTTAGAATGGTCAAGTACCAAGCCAAATGTCGTTCTGGTGACAGCCTTAACAATTCGGCTTTATTAAGATCCTATCTTACCATTTTGTATATATTACAATTTTTTGCGATCAGAAGTGTATTTCGAAACTAAAGAGACTAATTCCATGACAAAGTTTATCACTTTTTGTCATAATAAGACGTCCAGCGTCTTTGAAATCATTTAAATTGGCCAAAAATCAACAAATACACCGTCAAAGCAATATTCAGATGCACATTCCCCAACTTTCGGTAACGTTTTATCAAAACTGGTATGATCTATGTCCAATATCAAATGTTGTGGAAATACTTAAGGCAATAACTAAGCGAATGATAACTATGTTTAGCTTGAAATATTAAGCGACGTACATATAAGAGAAAGAAAAACGTACGTACCCTCTCATCGAAGCGGATGTTTATAACTTATTTCTCCCACCATAACAATATCGCGTTTAGTATTTAGGCCCCCTGAATATACAACATGAACAATACTGTCATGAACATACGATAAGTGTATAAATGAACACTACAGAAGTACCTATCACTTATTTAGACTCATAGTCCAGAAGGCAAGGGAAAGAATTAGATTTTCCATTGTAACGGTTGCGAACCTCGGAATGAATAAAATTCCGATGTGAGACGAGGTGCCAGAGACCAAAGTCAGCGTCTCCTGATTGCATGCAACACATAATATAATATATCAAAATATATCAAAAGTTTCACCCTTCATTATCCAATTTTCCGTAATTCTTTAGTAATTTTTGAGTTTCTAACATTAATGATAAAGGTCTATATGGTTCATATATTAAAATGGTCCCCTTTCAGGGCAAGATCTTAGATTTTCATGAAGTAATGAATTTGTACCAATATTTGTTCTACAATGTAGTCTTCTTATAAATTGATACAAAACTTTCAATTTCTTATTTGAATTTATCAGACTTTGGGCTTCAGAAATGGTATGTTACGCAAAATATCTGGAAAACGTCATTTTGGGATTGATTTTCGACAAAATTTCTATTAGTTTAAATCGAACGGGCTTCTGAACAACTTTTGATAGTGCATGCAAAAGGAAAAAGTTGCTCAAGATCCCGCTCGATGTTATCTCAATAAAAAAATAATCAAGAAGTATGCTATTTTTTATAAAAAAGAATCATAACATCATCGGTTGTTATGATATTTATGCAAAATGTACAATGTCTTAGAATTCGAGGAGTAGTTTGTGTAACTAGATGTCTAAAAATATAGATATTTAACTCTCGAAAGATGACAATAAAGGAGAAGTCGATTGTAGTTGACCACTTTACTATATAGATCATTATACTCCTTGATTTATTCTTTGTTTTGAAGGCATTTTCTCGATTTCTAGATATTCCGTCCACAGGTCGATCGGTCCCCAGACTCCCTGTTGAATTTGGTTCCATGTCTCTCTTTCCGAGTGCATTATTTTATGAATAAGTTTATTTGCTTCGTTTTCAAAGTTATCTCCACGCCCATCATATTCATCCCCTTTTTTCTCTATCAAGCAAAGCTACATTTCTTTCGACTTGATTGGATTTTTTCCACGACAAAGAAGTTCCGTATTGATTTCTTTCAAACAAATGGCTGGGATTCCTTTGGCTATATTTCAATGTTTATATTGAGGATCACTGACGAAGGTTAAGTACCCGAAACGTGCATGTTATCGATCTGTTCTAATAATGCTATGACTTTGAAGACGTATAATATTTGTACCACTTGGTGAGTGTCATTGCTGGTGGACCAGGAGTCCCACATGTCACATGTAACCTAGTCCGATCAGCTTTGGTTGATCATTTCTTCAAACACATTAGAAAATTTCTGCTCACAAAATTTTGTCGAAATTTCTAAGAGGTCGGTCCTGTAGTATCATATCCCACCCATCTTGCTGCGTTTTTCGGTATTTTGGACACAACTTTTGCAATCTTTGGCTGTATTTCATTTTGGGATTTAGGATCACTAACGAGTGTTAAGTAAACGAAGCGTGTATTTATGGTCTAAGCTGCACATTTATCTGTTCTGAAATGTGACGTGGACTATTTCAACCACTTGGTGAGTGTCACTGCTGGTGGACCAGACTTCCCGAGGACACATGTAGACAAGTCTTATCAACTTCGGTTGATCTTTTCTTCAAATATTAAACTCATCAAATTGAATAGCATCATTTCAGAACAGATAAATTTGCAGCATGGACAAGACATGGACGTTTCGGGTACTTAACTTTCGTCTGTGATCCTCTATTTAAATAATGTAATATGGCAAACAGTGTGAAAGTAAAAAATGTACCGAAAGACGTAGCAGGGGGTGGGATATGAAGCTACAGGAACGTCGTTTTAGAAATTACAAGAAAATTTGATAGCGGAGACTATTAAATGCGCTGAAGAAACGATCAAATACATTCGGAAATTTCTGTTCACAAAAAATTCGCAAAATTTCTGAAAAGTTGGTCCTGTAGCATCATATCCTACATATCCTGCTTCGTCTGTCGGTATTATTGGACATAACTTTCGCAGTCTATATTTCATTGTTTGGATTGGGGATCACTGACGAGGAGTAAATACCCGAAGCGTGCATGTCTTGTCCATGCTTCAAATGTACCTGTTCTTAAGGTTGGGGTTGCGACTACAGAGAGATAACTCTATTTTCATATCACATAATATTTGAAACCGACATAAACAGTATATGGTATAAGCTCAGATTGTTACATTATTTTAGAAAAAATATTACTCCTTCAAATTTTCATTGTTTTATGGGTATTTTTGGGGAAAAGCATATTTTGCAATGTAAAAACGCTGAAATTTGGAAAAAATGTCATTTTTGCACGAGTTCTGCAACCAAAGATTCAAACATCAGAATATTTACTATCCATCATACTCTTTAAAAGTGAGATCATTAGAAATTCGAACTTCGAGTTAAACTCTATGTTGTGGGGTCAAAATGTTGATTTTTTGCATAGATTATTGTGCTATGAATAGAAACAGTCATTTTGCTCAAAAACTAATTCGGGTACATGTGTTAAACGTCTTCGAATTCAATAGCATCATTTAAGAGCAGATTCATTTTCAGCATGGCCCAGACATGCACGTTTCGGATATTTAACCCTCGTCAGTGATCCTCAATCTAAACAATGTGATATTGCAAAGAGTGTAAAAATTATTATGTACAAAAATTTACATATTGATTTGACTGCTTTAGTATAAAGCAATACCATAGATATATACTTAGAAAGAAATTGTGCAAATGGCGACCTTATAGCTATTAATTAAGATAACAAGTTGTTGCCATGGCAACCAGCAACATAATATTTATAAAAAACACTCTCCTTGGAAGTGATTATTTTATCAGAATTTCTCAAAATAGACTTTAATTCATGCACAAGCTATTGAGTCTTTGCGGAATACAGAGTTATTTCCCATTTGAGACGGTATCTGACGTAAAACCATTGTGACGTCATGAAAATGGTATCGTAACATCGATTTTATACCGTCATTTCCCAGAGTTTTAGGACTGTTTCCATAGAATTCGATGACGTCACAATCAGTCTACGTCAGATACCGTCTCAAACGGGAAGTAACTCTTGTTTTCGAAAATACCGAATAAGAATCTTGAAAAATAAGGAATTTTTGAAATTTCATGCATTGCAGAGGTATGTAAAGTTCCGATGTGGTATTTTCTAAAAAGACAAAAATGTTCAAATAGGCCAAAAACGGACGTTTATAGCTCACAAATGAAACGGGCAAATTTTGAGTTTTTGGTCTGAATAGTTCGAGGAGATGTTCCTCTACATATGGACCTATGCATTCGTCTTTCTCCTACCTCTTTTCTATCAAAAGTCGCCATCTTGACCTTAAATGATGCTTTGAATTTTGTAACATTGCACTCTATTATGAAGATACTATTTGACAAAATAAGACATTGTATTATGAAATTGTTCCCTTCAAGTGATATAGATGTAATTCTTGAATTTAGTTAATTTTTCATTATATTTCTCTAGTATTTATTCTATACCCATTTTCTAAATTTATTTCCAAAATAAAATGTTTTAGACACTCATCCGTCCATCCCCTCTCAAATCAATGGAAAGGTTTGTCTTGATCCAAACGTATAATAGCCACTTACTTTTGTTTTTGTAAGTGTAATCAATCATATCACATAAAAGCCTATTTGAGTCTTGTGTGCTTCTTCCTGCACAAAGTCTTTTTTATCTGAATGTATAATTTAATTCAATACCTTTTTAAGTCTAGTTGCCATTATTTTTGAAATTATCTTTTAGTCAATACAATATAGAAATACAAAAGCTGTATGATAAATATCTTATAGTCATTCATATCTTATAGTCGTTATCTAGTAGTGTTTTTGGACACCAATTCCGAATATCTTCCTTTATAAACTATAAAGATAGGATACCTCGATTTTGAGTTTCACTTAATTTCTCTTAATTGATTATTTCTTTGATAAGCAAGCAAAATTTTGTTTGAATTATATACCAATATTTTTATAGAATTTTATCTTTATAGAATTTTAAAAGAATTATAACAAAAGATATTATAATGGATTCAACGTGGTAAATTTGTATGGCTTGACGTTCTTGGACTACGATCGTACGATATCTACATTTCTCAACTTATTCGAACTTATACGCTAGAACCAGTACTAATGATTTAGATGTTCACAGCAGAAATTAAAAAAGAAAGGAGGGGATCTCCAATAACACTCGGTTGCAGTACCCACGGCAAAACTCCAAAACACCCAATGCGAAAACAAAGAGCAGACATCCTTCGAAAGAGACACAAAAGGGACAAGGAACACAAACTCACACCATAGAAATATAAAACACAAAAGACCACACATAAACCAACGAGACCAGTGGGCAACCGGTGCCGATTAATGACGGCCATCTGCCACTCAAGTAGCAGACGGTGTGGTTATCCTGGATTACGAATAATTTTCAGGTCAAGGATTCCGTTTTCATAAATTAGTAAAGGCCTTCTGGACATTTTACTGTTACGAACAACCTGATCTATATTCATACTAAGCAGATAAGATTATTTACAAATTTTCGAGATAGTCTGAAAGGTAATTTCATCTGATATCGGATTAATATTAGTCACAATACATTTGTATATCAAGAGTAAGAAACGTTATGTAACGTCATTTGATGTTTTTCAAACGTTCGCTTAACGGCGAGAAAATTGTCAATATTGAAATATATGTTCTATAGTACAAATGGTTTAATCCTTGTCAGTAGTACTTTATGTCCAACAGTTTAAATAAAGTCAAAGTGAATTTTCCTGGCGCCATCATCATCGTATTATCCTAAATTTAATTTTTTTTCGCTTTAGGAAGATACGAGATTTATAGATAAGTTACCTGTTTATGTTTAAATAACAAAAATGAAACATTGAATTGATTCTAACAATCAAATGTGTATACTTAATTCATTATGCACATATACATCTTGCTCCTTTTTCCTTAGAACGTCAATAACTTTTTTTCAGTAAATGTCTATAGTGCATATTGTTTTTAATCAATTCCAAAAAATACGAAACTTACCGTAAGGAGTTGACATGTCGTTCATCATTAAATTTGATATACTTCTACTTATTTGATTTTTGTTCCGTCCATTCCTTTAAATCTATTTGATTACCGTTGCTGTTGCAACAATGTCTTCTGTCCAATCGCATACCAATATGAATTTATACTTTGAATATAAGCTTAATACTCTATGATATATAATGGGAATCTGATAAAGGAAACGACTAATGGAAAGACAGTTCAACGTACTTTTAGAATAGACTATATTTTTATACTTGATTGGAGGGATAAGATGAAAAGAACATTTCTAGAATATTTTTTTCCCTTTATGAATAGATTGTTTTCTGAAAGCCTCCCCTCTCTCCTTCTCTTTCGACATAAACAAATTTTCCATTTATATTAGTTGAGTCAAAATCCATCTGAAATACTAAAAGGCATTTTTCGATTTAATTAATATCAAATATATATTAACAACATTTCTTTATACACTGTGTATGTAATGTATGATGATAATTTCCCATACTGACTATATTTTTTAATTACTTCTCCAAATTTTTGAATGAAACATTTAATGGTTTTACAAATTTCGTTTCCTTTCATGAAATTTGGATTCAAAACATACCGATACTAGTACAAATAACAGAAAAAAGCCCGAAAATATGCTCTTCATTTAGCTTGGGGATTTGTGGATATTCATCATAAAAATATATTTGACTTTATTATGTTATGTAGACAATGACAAAATATGGATAATGACCATATCCCTGTATACAGCACAAAATCAATAATTCAGAAAATCAGAAACCGAAGGCATGCAAAATCAGGATAAAACAAGAACCCAAGAAAATAAACAAAAAACCCCACCACATGAAAAGAAGCGAACTCCCGATATGGGAGTGAGACCAGGTGCCCAGGAAGAGTAAGCATCTCCTGCTTGCATGCAACACCCGCTTCTTCAATTCGGTAGGACTGTCACATCCGGTTACTTCCATTTCGGAAGACATAGAGTACAATCTTTGGTTGGATGGTTCAAATGGTCTATGACAGAATATCATCCACCATTCTGGAGAGCAGGACATCATAGTGTATGACAAGTTCCCCAAATCGACCGTAAAACTTCCTCAATGAAGATGTTAGTCGATCACAAACATATCCCTGACTGAGAAGCTTATCTGAAAGACGCCTAGCTCTCAGAACAAAATTCGTATATTTGGTACTTGCTCTGGCATAGCGTATCAACTGAGATATGAACACGCCATAAGCAGGCGATGATGGGATGTTGCTACTCAGAAAAGGTAAGTTTGTAATGCTGAAATTGAAGTCGTCACGTTTGTCATAGAGTGAGGTGTTCATGTGACCATCAGTGTCGCGGGACAACATTATGTCCAAATAGGATGCTGAATTATTTGTCTCTGTAGTTTCTTTGACTTCAAACTTTGAATGATAGATACTGCTGAGGTAATCCGCGAATTTTGAATTATTGATGGACACAGATCTTACGTTTATATATCTAACACAGATCTAACGTTTAAATATTGTTTTCATTTTCGTGCATGAGCATCGACGACGGATGCGGCTAGCCAACAGGGGATGTTTACTCCTCCCAGGCATCTGGTCCCACCTCTAGCTTGCTAGGGGTCCGTCGATGCTCAATCTGGTGCTCTATTGTGAGTGCTGTTGAGATTATCGTCAGGATCTTCTTTAACTCATTTCTCTATTTTTTTAACTTCTGAGATGAGATGGAGTGCCAAGGGAGTGAAAACATCTCCAGGATATGGGCAACGCATCTTACTTTAGCCTTGCAGAAACGTTCAAAACCTGTGTATGTACTGATTTCAGAATTCTTTAATTATTCTAACAATGAGATATAATCAGACAATCGGCATGGTACTTGACCAAATTACAGCCTTGTACCAGCAGATTCTGAAGACGTGCACTCTAACTGACTGCTACGACGAGACTCCATGACGGGCCCTGTTCAAACATCTTAAGAGAAGACAGGGCTTCAACCAAATGTCCTCTTCGAACTCCTTGGGTGATAAATGTAACATGCATGTTTCTATGTCGAATCTCTGTCTTTTGTCTCTATTTTGCTTATCAACTCTGTGTTTTCGCATCAGGTGTTTTGGTGCATTGCTGTGGGTACTATAACCGAGTCTGGTTGGAGATCCCCTTATTTATGTTATTGTGTTTTATATTTTAATTTTGTCGTCCAAACAATGTGTTCAGTAACAGAGTTACCCTGAAAATAGACATAGTTAAGATTTTTCTACACAAGTCGTCTTGTCCACAGACCAAAGACTCTTCCTGAGCACCTGTTCTCACCCCTTCTATCCACCGCGTGGGATCGAAACGTTTGATGTTGTGATTCTTTACGGAGAATTTTGATGTTTTCTCATCATTTAAGTAATACTGCACAAAACTAATGAGACGTTGCAGTAGAGCAATGTCTAATAAGTAAGTCCATATCGCTTATATATCTGAAAATTCTGTAGTTTTTGCAAACACTTCAAGAGGTCGTCAGAGGGAATTATTTTCTGTTGTCGACAAACTATTGAAGTGTTTGCGAAAACTATGAACTTTTCATATACCAGGACGATATGGATTGTTTATTAGGTGTTGCCCTACTGCAACTGCTGTTCAGTTTCGTATAGTTTAATTTAGAAAATGAGAAAATACCAAAAAATTATGTAAGGAATCACAACACCATACGTTTCGATCGCACGCGGTGATATCGGAAGGTCGCTTCATTTCATGTGGTGGATGTTTTTGTTTGTTTGCTTTGGTTCCTGTTTTATCATGATTTTGTATGCCTTCAGTTCGTTATTTTTGAATTATCGATTTTTTACTGTGTATTGGGAAATGGTCATTTTCCATATTTGTCATACTGCTTTGTACTTCTTTGATGTTTATCGTGTCAGTTTTAACTTAAATACACCATAGGCAGGGGACGAAGTCACTTTAAGGTTTCTACTCGGGAAATGAACATAATGTAACTTTTTCGGTTGAAAGCGCCACGGTGACCGTATAATGATTATACGAAGAGAACTAAATATTAAACGGCATTTAGTACTTTCAGTTGTCCCTTTCACAGCTAGTTCATACGGATAGAATGTGCTAAGGTATTTCACAAATTTTGTATTATTCAATTAATATAAATATCGAAGAAGTACCAATCCGTTATTTCAGTCCTAAAATCGAGAAAATCACTAGAATTTCCATTGGAACAATTGCGGACCTCGGCATAAATAGTATCTCGACACGAAAAATGTATCGGTATGTAAAATTGAAATTATGAGATGGATGTACGTGTATGACAAGTCCCTTTTCCGGCCACAAAAATGTTGAATTTTAGGAGCAGCACATATTATCGAAAAATGGTCAATTTGGCAACTAATTTCAAGAGTTACAAATTCAACTGTTACCTTATTAAAGTTAACAATGTTAAACGTCTTCAAATTCAATAGCATCAGTTAAGACCTGATAAATTTACAGCATAGACCAGACATGCACGTTTCGGGTTCTAAACCCTCGTCAGTAAGCATTCCCCAAATAGTTAAGAAAAAATTATAAAGGGGAAAGATGTTAAACACAGCTAATTTATGGATTAACCCCCTCACACATACAATTGGCATTCCCTCCTTTGGTTTGTTTTTCGTTCAACGTAATATAAATGATTCTATTGAATTTGAGGGCGTTTAACATTTGTACCTCTGTGAACGTCACTGCTGGTGGACCAGGAGTCCCCGAGGACACATGTCCCCGAGGACACATGTTCGATCAAATTCGGTTGATCGTTTCTTCAACGCATTTGCGCATTTTATGTCATCAAAATTACTTACGTTTTCTAGAAGTGGGTCCTTTAGCATCATATCCCACTCATCCTGATCGAATAAGATATCCATTAATACATCTACAAACTACTTTATTAAAAATATTTTGAAATTGTATATTAAAAATATATATAATTGATGTTTACTACTTTTATCATAAAATATGTACATGTACTCAATCGATACAACTCAGTACCCCCCCCCCCCTTTTCGAACCGTTCGCTAAATAGACATAATAAAATGAGTGTTTGAAAACTTAATATCACTTTCATGCACAGATAAATGATGGTTTCATAAACTTCATTATAAACATAAATATATGCAAATCGTTAGGGGGAAGGAGGAGGCGGCGTTGTGCAAAGCTTACATGCCATTCATAGATTTTTCTTGTACGGTATTAATTTTATTAACACTTGAAAATGTACGGACAAACGTCGATTGAATTAACAGTGTTAAACGTCTTTAAATTCAATAGCATCATTTAAAACCTGATAAATTTACAGCATGGAGCAGACATGCTCGTTTCGGATACTAAACCTTCGTCAAGGCTTGTGTAATATTTTAAAGATTATGTTATAGTGCAATATTTAAATGATTATGTGAATTTGTGCAATATCTCGACAAAATTTAACACTTAAATAAATGCAACTCAAATAACATATAATTGGTTGGAGACTTCTCTTGTTCAATTAATACTTTTTCACAGATAGGAAGACGAAGGGCATTGTCATAGAATAAATATCGCATCAATAGAAGATCGATTAATGTATACCGTACAGTAAACTCCGACATGGACAAGAAATCCGAAAATTCGGACTTTTTTCTTAAACGGCAAAGGGTTTCTTTTTTAAGATTTAAACAAAATTTTAATCGTTCAAATGACAACTTCCTCTGAATAATTTTTTCTAAATTTTTAATATATGAGTTAAAGATATATGGTATATCTATGGAATATCACTTCATTTTACCGCTTAGAAACAAATTGTTGCAATTTGTTCACATTTCCTCTAGCTTGACTTGACTATTATTTTTTTCTTATTTGGAGATAAAATTCCTCTCACACCCGCGTATGTATTACAGAGTAGGCCCATGGAATACAGCTATGTTAGCTACTTTTGTATCACATACCACGTGACAGCTGTATCATATATCACGTGACATTTTTGTTTCGATTATTTTTGTTATTGTAACGTCATGATTTCAGCCTGCAAAACAAACAAGCTAGCGGCGACATCGCAATAAAACATCGATTTTAACTTTAAGATCGTTTTTCAATGTACTTTTGCGTGATATTTTGAAAGGCCTAATATTCGTAGTTTATTCTTATAGAATAAACCATTTTCGGGCGGGGGGGGGGGGGGCGCTGGATTCGAATATCGCAAAGATTTCGCGATAAGATCAACTTGACATTTCTCAAATTTCGTTTCTTTTCCTTCAGTTTTGTTTCTGGCCCTTAGATATGAGAGAAAAATAATCGTTCATGTTCTTCTATGAAGATACATCGTTTCCACCCTAGGGGTCTCAAAATTTTGCAAAACCCTCGACAAGCCTCAGATTTTACATGATTTTGAGACCCCTCGGGTGAAACCGATGTATCTTTCATATAAGACTATGAGAGAGTCTTATAATATTTTCAAAAAGATAACGTAATATTTGAATATAGGATCATGCGCTCAATTCAATTTTACGTGTATCGTTTCGAAACGATCATCATGCTGCAAAAGATCAATCTGTATGTAAACAAATTGTGAATTTCATTAGAAAATCACAGATTTTTAAAAGCATACATGTAAATGTAAATTTGTTTCGCATTTAGAATCATGGGGAGCAGCCTTACGACGAATGCGCTATTCATAGAGATGTGTGCTTTTATTTTGTTATTCATCGGTCATTTTATTTCATAAAGACCGCGGACGATTCCAGATATTCGAAGTTTTAACGTTCAGTGAAGTGTGGAGTTTAATAAAAAACAATGGTGGCGAAAAGAAAATCATTTCAGTGGCGGGTGTGAATTGTTTTGATTATAATGAGTACTCGGTCACAAGCAAAGAAATTACGTTTAGGAGAAATGTTAGGAAAAATATAAGGGCTTTTTAAAGACAAAACATTCTATATCCTTTTTAATAAAGTGCTTATTTGGGTACCTCATGGAAAAAAAATAAATTACAAATGTACATGTATTCGTCTCACTTGATCAGAAAATTCCTTTATCTTTTTGCAATAATTTGATCTCTAATTAAACACTTTAATGGGAGTGGAACTCCGTGTGTATATCTGTTATTTGCCTTTCTGAAGACATGGTACCTATCAGATAATATCGGGATGTAAAATGAACTATTTTATCACAATGACTTTCGGCCACGGTCTTAAAACACCACCATATTCTCTCATTGGGCATCTTATCTTCTTACAAACCTTCAAATGTGATTCTTTTGTTATTCATCGGTCATTTTATTTCATAAAGACCGCGGACGATTTTAAATATACGAGGTTTTATGAACGTTCAGTGAAGTGTGGAGGTCAATAAAAAACAATGAGGGGCGGAGAAAAGAAAATTATTTCAGTCGCGGGTGTGAATTTTTTTGATTATTAAGAGTATTCGGCCATAGTATAGATAATATTGTGTTTCAAGTCCGCGAAAGAATCCTTGAATGAGAAATGTGAGCAGGTTCTTCTATCTATAAAAGTTCAAAATGTCATCTCAAATCAATCTAGATCCCCATAGCGATTCTTGAAGACCAATTATTCTAAATGCTCTCCATATAAATGTATATTGAGGAACTTGACTGACAAAATAAAGAAATATTGTCCTTACTCGATTAGAAAACCTTTCCATAAATTTAATTACCTATTCAAAAATCTTAATGGAAAAAGAACTCATTGTTTACCTGTTATTTTCTTCTCTGACCGAATACAGGGTAGTGAGGGTACCTTTCAGAAAATTTCAGAAAAATAATCGGGATGTACAACAAACTATTTTTCTACTATGGCCTGATAATCGTTACCGTCCACCCGATAATTTGCATGGTCAGTGTCATTTTGAAAACCAGGGGTGTCTTAAATATTTGGATTTTTATTTTTCTGAAAATTTAAGAAAATCTGCGGTTTGTAAGTCGGATAAAGACCTCATTGAGGTCTGTATGAAGGTTAGATGCCCTCGGAGAGAACAGGGTGGTGTTTAAAGACCTCGGCCTTCGGCCTCGGTCTTTAAACACCATCCTGTTCTCTCCTTGGGCATCTAACCTTCATACAGACCTCTACTCGGTCTTTATCCAATATATACATACAGACCTCAACTCGTCTATATCCTATACATAAATTGTGTCAAAAGAGAGAAAGTCTTGTCAAACTCTACACTTCGTATTCCTTTAAAAGAGAACTTCAGCCAGAGGTATCCATTTCAAACAATATGTTTCATAAGACATGAAGATTGGGATTAGGGAGGCGAAGCTTGCCCTTATCACATATAATTCTATCCGTATGTATTTGGAGAGAAAAACGAAGTAGTCAGACAAGAATGATAGATTATGATATCTCTTACTCTATAATTTATCGCCGTTTGTAATAAGATATTTCTTTCATTCCTTATACTTAGGCTCAACTGGATTCATTTTAAACATATGGGGTATCTTTTCATTTCTTAAAAACTGTAGTTAATATGGAAAAGACAAAGAGCAGCACGTCGATCGCTACTTGATAGCCACTGTTGAACTTATATACCATGTCATTAATATCCTCATGAAATCTGACGCAAGAATATAATGAAATGAAACCAGAAACTTTCAAATTGGTATGTACACATCCAGGATTAGCGTCTCAAAAAGGTAAAACAAAAAGGTAAAACAAAGGACAAAAACATTCCTAAGTATTAGCAGTTAAACGCTTATATTCTGAAGCATACCCTCTTGCGGCCTCCAGCATCACGGATTCATGTACATCGTTTGTTGAAATGCACATATGATACACTACATTATAACAATAGAACATGTATTTCAAAGTGATAATTTCAAACCTCTGCTGCTTGACAATTAGTCCCAAAGGATATCCGTCGCCTGCCTAGTTTTTTTGTGTTTTTTAAGCTTTATTTATTTTACAACGTTTAACAAACAAGTTACAAATTTATACTTATGTCTCACGTTGGCTCAGATGTTGGCGTGAGGGGTCGGAGGAGCAGGAGGAAACCGGAGTACCCTGCCGAGGCCTGGGTAGGGGACCATTTACCCTCCCTGATAAGACCCTCCGCCGAATCTGTGCTTTAACACTGACTTGAAATATATTTGTAAAATTTCTCGTATCAAATTGGATGAATTATTCTAAAAGAAAGGAGAACCTCCCCTATGACATAGTGTGTCCTAGGCATACCTTTCAGGTGATGTTTAAAATTTTGCTCTTCATATATTAACTATTTTCATTCCCTCTCTTTTGGCCTCGAGCATCACTAATGATACATTATTTTTTGAATTGCGCATATGGTGCATCTATGTCAAATATCAATCTACATCAAACTAGCAGTCCACAGTCTCAAGTTTACTTTTAGTTTACACTTAGTATAATATAATAATAGTAGTAAAGAAAAGAAAGCAAAAACGCTCTTTTGTAGCCATATTAGATCTAGCATTCAAGGGGAAATGAAATCCGTTTGAATGACAGAAACTTTAATTTCATTAACGTACAATAGATATCTCTGACAACTGCAGTAAACTTCACCTATAAAGAATATGTTAATAGCGAAATTCTGCTTGTAACGAAGAAGGGAGGGGATCTCCAAGAAGACCCTGTTGAAGCACCAACAGTAAAACACCAAAAACACCCGATCCAAAAAAAAGACGATCATAGTATGAGACGTTAAAGAGAAATACGACATGTAAACATCAAACACAAACGATTCTACATAAACCGACGAGTTCAATGGGCAACCGGTGCCGACTTTAGACGGCCATTTGCCACGCAAGTAGCAAATGGTGTGGTTATCCTTGATTACGTGCGCACATAATTACTGTCACTTCTCCAATTACCCAGAGGTCTCGAAGAACGTACAATTGTGTTGTAAACCAACCTCCTCACTGTAAGATGACCTCACACAAACAAGATCGCAAAACGTAGAGGCGCCACGAAGTAATATGAAAGTCCCTGCAGAACTCCATTTATTTTTGTACGTCTGTAACGGATTCGTATACAATTAATTATCTGATTTTAAGAAGCCATTTCGTGGTCCCTTGGTCATAGCTAGTGAATAATGGTCTTAACTTACAAGTCACTAAATTCAAAATTGACACACCACGGAAACGTAAAGCGTTGACAGTAGAGAATAAAATATCAATTTTAACCGAGTTTGAAAAGGGACAGGGCTAGGGTAAGGCGATGGGCTCATGGCGTGTACATATACCCATTACATTTTGCATCAAAATACAAGAAACACACGCGCAAAAAAGATTTTGTCATATATATAGCGAAAGATTCCAAGCAGAACAATTAAATGAAAAAATTAACTACAAAGTACAAATGCCAACACAGAAGAAAGGGAAAAAAAATGTGTAACCAGTCAACTGTTCTATACATACCAAATGGTGTGGTTAACCGTCTTACGTTCACAAAACTCCTCTCCTTTATTAAATACACAGAGGTATCCCGATGAAATACGGAGGTATCTCGATATGCACCGTTACTGTATAAAAGACTTTATCACTGTAACACACTATGTAAAAGTCTTCAAATTGAATAGCATCATTTAAGAACAGAAAAATTGGCAACGTGGACCAGACATGCACGTTTCGGGTACTTAACCCTCATCAGTGATCCTAAATCTAAACAATGTAATATGCCAAAAAAGTATGAAAGTTACTATGTCGAAAAAAGTGTACCGAAAGACGTAGCAGGATGGGTGGGATATGATGCTACAGGACCCACTTTTTAGAAATTTCAAGAAATTTTGATAACAGAAATTAAGAATGCGTTGAAGAAACGATCAACCGAAATTGATCGAAATTGATGAAAGGTGTCCTGACGAGGGATGATTTTTTTGTGTTTATTGTCATGGATATTTTGTGTCATAAAAGTGTTTTTAACCTCGTAAAACGTTCTGCATTATTTTTTCATCAGAATGTTCATGCTATTTTCATGTTATTATCCATTCTAAGGGATTGAAATTTCAAAAATTCGAAATGCACAAGGTATAGTTCAGTATGTCCTTGCATTTCGTGTAGCGTCCTGGATTTTCTGAATTTATACTTAAAACTTAAAAATGAGGAATGTAAAATGAGTGTATATTTGTACTAAATCACCTCATATGAGTGATGCAAATCCAGTTTCGGATCCAGGATTTGGAGGGGGTGCAAAAATACTTTTGAAATCGAAATCGATGACATATATATAACGTTTTGGGTACAGGAAAACGTTTTCGTGATTTGCAGGAGATAATCATTGCTTTCTTAGGAACTTCAGGATAGACATGGTAAAAAGGAAAACATTTTTCTCCTTGGTTTTTGTTTCTGTTTTAAGTTATTATTTAAGGGGGTGCGCGTTTTTATAAATGACTATTCATATGAATGACAGAGTATCTTTCATCTTAAATTCAGACAAATGAAAAAGATCTGTTTGACTCTTTCTAATGATCCTTCGTATGAATACAGAAAATCTCAAAATTGTGGATTTTTTTCGACTTTCTAAAATCATATATACTTACGTTCTATCACTCATTTTTGAAAATCCTAGAGACAAACACGACATCAGATCCATTTTTAACATAACGACATGAGAGCACCTGCGCCTGCTATATTGGAAATTCACCTGAGTATTGAGGGTTTATGGTGCCTTTTAGATGTGTACAATACATTGCTTAATTTGAAAAATATTAATACTTGATTAAGTAATTATTGATATTAATATTTATTGGTTATGTACCCGAAACGTGCATGTCTGGTCCTAGACCGAATTCAGGCCGTATTTGTAACGTTTTATACTGATTGGTTGTTAAACGGCCTGAAGTACGGGCATGTAAAAGTGGTAGAATTTACGATTTTTTTTTAATAATATTAAAATGTGCTCATGCTTTGCTTTTTTCTGATTAGTTATGTCATTATTAACCACTGATCATTTACATTTGCAACTTCCAACCCCTAGAAGTAAGATTTCTAGTCGATTGTACTTGTATAAATCTACTTTCGTTATCCAACATTTCGGCAAGTTTCGTTATGCTGTATTTTCAGTCTAAATTATACACCATACATTGTCATTAATACCATCGATTAAAGTAACTTTTTTGTATAAATATGAAAGTATTCAATACTTGTAAGGGTAAAATTCAAACCCGCATTAAATCAGTATGTATAATCCAGATTTTTTTTTATGGAAAACGTCGAAAGAATTCAGAGTGAAAAGTCATCAAAACGAAACAACCAGAATAAAGATAAACAAGTATGAATGTGAAAGTTGTTTGAACCATAGAGAAGGAACTAGAAATCTTACTTCTAGGAGTTGGAAGTTGAAATGTAAATGATCATTGGTTAATTATGACATAACTCATCAGAAAAAGCAAGATATGAGCACATTGTGATAAAATTGTAAAATCGTAAATTCTACCACTTTTTGTATGCCCGTACTTCAGGCCATAAAACAACCTATCGGTATAAAACAACAATTACGGCCTGAATTCGGTCTAGTCTGGTCCATGTTGCAAATTTATCTTCTCATAAATGATGCAATTAATTTGAAGACGTGTAACATACATTTCCAGTATGATTCATTTGAATATCTTTTCTTCTTTCTTTTAGATTATCTTACAAAACGGTTCAGTCAGGACAGGTTACTCCCCCATCTACCACTAACTACCATTTTGAAACTGTGTTTTTCAACTTTGCATCTTTCCCTTCTATACGCTATATCTTCAAGGGCAAAGGAGCAGGTTGGTACATGTAATACGAATTTGTGTAAGATGATCTTTCTTCAACAGAACGAATGACCGTATCCCAGATTTTTGTTCCTTGATTAATGTTTTTAACTACTTCTAATGTGATTAAAAGATGTTTGTATGAGTATCAAAGACAATTACTATCTATATGCTCTGTCAATGTATTTTGAGCCTCAAACATAAAATCCTATGGTCATACATGTCTATCATAAGTACACTTTACATTCGTTCCTCCTTTCATTTAAAGGTGGGAAAGATTTATTATGTTTATGCCATAAAGGTTTTCTCGTTTTCTATGCGGTATAGTATTTCTCGTTGAGTAAGATTTAAAGACAATTGCAGGGCCGATTAAGGAGCTTTGTGGCCCTTCACCCCAACCCCTATTTTAAAAATATGATTCAACATAGAATTCATGATTTTCTGAATTATCAATTTTGTACTGTGTATAGAGATATGGTCATTGTCCATATTTGTTATTATTCTTTTTATATTTCACCATCCTTGACAAAAGGCAAAGGTCTTTTTATTTGATTATTTTAAGTTTAAAAATATAACTTTTTTAATATTTCACCATTGATTCAAGTTGAATTGTCCAAAAGAAATCTTCTCATCAAAGTTATATTCAATGATGAGTTGAAATTGATTATCTTAAAACAAGCCTTTTCATAACTCATGTACATTCGATTTCCTGAAATTTCATTAACTTAACTACTTTAGATGAAACTAAAAAAAAGATTGTTTACATTTCTATTAGGAGTGCATTATTAGGATTTGGTAACAATATAAAAGACGTGTAATTTGGACAAGAATAAATTCTAACTTTTAATTTTTAATAAATTAAATTTTTGTTTATAATTAAGTTTAAATACTGTTGTCTTCCCAATAGGAGTAAGTATGTGTTGTTTCTATGTCAAGCATATTTTTCTCTCATTTCATTAAGATTTTATACTAAAAACGATACCCTATAAATATCTATATGGTGAAAAAATGAAAAGTTAATGAATTTCATATTGAGTACGATTTTAAGAATTGAAAATGTAAAATGTGTATTAGTGATGCTTTCATTGTGTTTTTTGGGGGCAAAGTCTCACGGAAATTTAAGGGGACTATACTTTCTTCAATCTTCTGCTGCATATGAATGATCTAAAAATAATTTCATAGTCTCTCCTTCAAACGCTGTGGGTGGGGCCACATAAATTCAAATATTTACATTCCAATTGATTTTCCCTTAACCAACTGTTGCTTTAATTCTCGATAAACGCAAGAGCCTATCACGTGACTTTAGAACATCTGCGGAGTAGGCTAAATTCTCATAAAATGTCCTTTTTAATTATTGCTTTAACATTGATTCCATTATCAAACAAGGCCGTCTATCGCCAGTGATCAAATGTGTCAAAATCTAGGTCACCCACTTGTACACTTCCAATAAATGTTAAACGTCTTTAAATTCAATAGCATCATTTAAAACCTGATAAATTTACAGCATGGACCAGACATGCACGTTTCGGGTACTAAACCCTCGTCAGTGATCCTCAGTCTAAACAATGTAATATTGCCAAAAAGTATGAAACTTATTATGTCCAAAATGTACCAAAAGACGTAGCAGAATGGGTGGGATATGATGCTACAGGACCCACGTTTTAGAAATTTCACGAAATTTTGTAACAGAAAATTTCAAATGCGTTGATATTCTTTCATTATATCCCCGTGGCGACCCAAGAACTTCCTCAATGATGATTTCAGCCGTTGTGTAATATAACCTTGAACAAGAAGCTTTCTTGCGAGTTGAAAGCCGTCTGGCTCTAACGATGAAATTTTCATATTTGGAACAGGCCCTGGCGTACCATATCAGTCGAGAAACAAAAACGCTATAAGCAAGAGAAGACGGAATGTTGCTACTCATGAAAGGGATGTTAGGTATGTGGAAGCTGAGATCACGCTTGCCATACAGTAAGGAGTTGAAAAGCCGTTTGCGTCGAAAGAGAGAAGTATATCCAAGTGCGAGCGGATCTGTCCCTCTCGGATGTTTCGTTGATCTCTGATGATTGAGAATAGATTTCATGATGATTCATTATTGATGGACAACACGGCACCTATGAATCTGAAGATAAAACTGAACTGAGATGCGAAGTGTTTTCGTCCAGTCGAGAGTAAGGTTTGTATGAAGTCAGCTTCGTATGAGTCCGCAAGCTGTGGGGCGCAATTGGTACTCATTGGGATGCCAATTATTTGCTGCGATATGGTCCTCCAAACACAACAAAAATGTTGTCAATCAAAAACCGAAAGATCCGGATCTGCAGTATACTTTTTGTTGGAGTGAGAGTGTTCCTTCACGAAATAAGTATCCTCCCGCCCAATGACAAGGTAAATGTTTTTTCTGGTCCCGTGTTTTGAAAGAAAGTGTGACATACTAATCACGCGTCACAACCGCACGAAGTTCAAGGTCAAACTGGATTATGCTGTCTGCAGAAAGATGTCATGTTTGGATAAACGAATTCAGGCATTAGTAGATCGAATATTCATTCTATAGGATGAGAATTTGATCAGCTTGTGTCATTTATCAATGATGAATTATCGTTGCTTCTTATGGAATCATAATATCGCAAATATTTCGAGCATCAGCGAATATTAAGCCATGTTGAGGTAAGGCATGCCAATATCAATCACGTTTTCGAGTACATTTTGTATATGTACATTTTCCAAGGCTGTACTCGACTTTTGCATTATTCTATCTACTCCAGAGGAAACAGGGTAATTTTACAGAAGTTAGTATAACGGTACCGATTTTAAATTTCAAAGGTCTAAACAGTTTAACGATGCGTTGAAACGAGTTTTCAAATATTTGTTTGAATTTTCACCAGTTTACTGTTATTCTCCGCTGGGTCAGAACTATCTCGCACAAAAATCGAGACTTTGATTCATTTTTTCAATTTTGTTTGCCGATACGTCATGTGGCGTTTTCTCTCCGCGATGATATTATAAAGAAACGGGATCATAAAATGGCGGAAACAACTCGGTAAACACGTAAAATGTAAATATAAGGACTGTTTTTCAGCTTTTGTGCTGTACATGTGTGTATTGGCAGTAGGGAATGTAAACAACTTCATAAAAAGCACTTCGTGCTTCATATATTTTCCCCATTTTTTCGATAAAGCACAAAAGCTGAAAAACAGTCCTTACTATAGATTAACAGATTTAACAATTAAATGAAGTCGGATAAAATGATGCCAAAACTTCAACTTGGAAAATAGAACATTCATAATATGTTCTTAATCCGCTTACTAAATCAAATAGTGCATTCTATCGATATTATATACATGTAACTATGAATCTAGTCATTAAAAATGGAGATTTTTAAATGGCTTGCTTAAATATAAAAACCTAATGTTATAAAAAAAATGCGAACTTCTTACTATCAAACAATAAACAAAGCAGTAAACAATAAACAATCGATGATAACGCCAACCTACAATGAGAGACAATTGAAAATACTTCCATAAAATACTTATACATGTACTCTCATCATCAATGACAAATATGGATAACGACCAAATAAGAAAAAGCCAGCATTGAAATATTGAAGTACATTATTTGTTCCATTGCAAAATTTCGGTGCACCATATGTAAGAAACTAAGCAAACATTTTGCACGAAAACGAAGACATAATATTTTAAGGAGGATGGTAATGCATATACATATGTCTAGTGTCAACTGAAGAAAGGAGAGGTTCTCAAACAACAGCACCCACAGCGAAATCATCCAAAACACCAAATGCAAAAACACACAGCAAACACCCACAGAAAGAGACGTAAAAAGGACAAGGAACACCAACTCACACAATAGAAACATGAAACATAAAAGACTACACATAAATCAACGAGACCAATGGCCAACCGGTGCCGACTAAGGACGGCCATCTGCCACGTAAATAGCAGACGGTGTGGTTATCCTGGATTACGAACAGAACTCTGGAGATTGTTCTCCTTCGTATTTCTATTGTGTTATTATCTCCGCCTGATTGCCATATTTTCTTTTCTCTTAAAAAAGTTCTGTTTTAAATTTAAAGAATTTTTAAGCCTTGTAGTTTTGAAATTTGGAATTTGATCAGGTGATCAGGTTCAAAGCAGCTTATAAGATAAATCTGCCTTGAAAAAGTGGAATTTTTCAAAATTGGAACTTCAAGAAAATTCTTGATTTTCCTAAATTTTAAGCAAAGTATGTCTTTTTTTCTATAGAAATCAATGGAGAATCGAAAAGTTTTTTTTTTAAACAGTGTCCCCCTAGCTACAGAACGCCACTTTTACAGAAGTTGAATATCACTAATACACATCTTTTGACAAAGTAAGGGATTGGGGCGATGCCCAAGAGAGGAACAACTGAAAAGGGAGGGTGGGGGCTTTTTACGAATCTGTGGTTTAGGTCATAATATAAGCAAAGTTTCATTTTTTCCCTTTAAAAGTCATTCATTTATATATTTTAAACATGAAAGAGTTAAAGAAGATTCTGACGCTAATTTCAACAGCACTCACAAGTACGCACAGAACATGGAAATGCACAATATTTTTGAATGAAATGAACTAGAGCGGGATGTTTATTTCGACAGAGTGTGTATTTTGCGGTAAAATGAATAGTTTGTAGCCAATTAATACGAAATACGACTTCGTATTTTGATTAAAGATTTAAAATTTATGGATAAAGTTGATACCAGTCTTTTAAATTTGATTTCTAGTATCTTGTTTAGACTAAAATTATGTTTTAAAGTTTATAGATATCCATATTAGCCAGGTAATTCTTTTAAAATTTTCAACGTGTTTTGATCGACATTAGCTTCTTTCATTAGACTTCACTAGATCGTGAAATACGCAGAAAAAAACTCTTTTAAAATATGAAAGTATATGTACGTTTAACGTCTTCAAATTCATTAGCATCAATTAAGAGCAGATAGATTTATAGCATAGACCAGACATGCACGTTTCGGATACTTAACCCTCGTCAGTGATCCTCAATCTAAACAATGTAATATGGCCAAAATCTGTGAAAAGTATTTCCTAAATATACCGAAAGATGTAGCAAGATGGCTGGGATATATGCTACAGAACCCAGGTTTTAAAAATTTGATACACTTTTGTAAACAGAAATTTCTACATTAATCATTCCAACGAAGAGTACAATTGAGGTATGCTTAGAGGGGGAAACATTTTTAAAACATTAATACCAAGATGACACATCTATGAGTTATCATAAAAGGTATTTAGGTTGCTCAAATGCATAAGGAAGTGAAATTAATTGGGACAGGTCACACTGATGCTTCAATGCGTCCCTTTTAATCAAAAGTGAAATAAGGCTTGAACACTCGTAATGACAAATGTCTATAGGTCGACTTACGTCAAAAACGTCTTCCTTATTAACGTACGTTATCCTTGGCCTACGTCAAAATGCATAGTTTTATCTAATTTTAACTATTATTTGTTCGTTACCTAAAATAAACGTTTTGTGGTATGCAAACGTAACGTTGTGGACGGTAATTGCCATATTAAGTCATTTTATGGTTGTTTTTGTCACTCAGGTGTGACTCATTTTTATTTTTCACGCCTTTAAGTGACCGCGACAGGTATAATAGCATTTTCAACAGATGAAATGTTACATTGTTAAATTGAATATCTTTGTGATTGAAAATGAAACAGTTATACTGTCCAATTTTATTGTTTTTGATTATTTCATTTATATATTTAATCGACATATCTTCTGGAGCTAGTTTAAGAAAGGAAAATATTCACAATAATTTAGGTAGGTAAATCTTTTTATTGATAATACATGTAGTACATGTAATAAGATCCCTTTTTCAATATTGCTTCAAATTCATGCTGTAAATTATTTTTACTTGATCCGTTCTGCTTTTCTGATAGAATATATGGATATTCATGAAATAATTTTTTCGCATTGTACACAAATGACTCGGTGTCAATGGTAATATTGATCTCGAGCGGAACTACATGTAACTGTATTTTAAATTTCATGAAAGACCTAAATAAGCAGGCCGGGTTAGCGCAGTGGTAGCGCGCTCGCTTCTCACCTCTAACGTCCCGGGATCGAATCTCAGATTCGGCAAAGGGTCTTATGTGGGAGGGAAGGTGGTCCCCCACCCAGGCCTCTGCAGGGGGTTTTTCTCCGGGTACTCCGGTTTCCTCCTGCTCCTTGGACCCCCTCACGCCAACATCTGAGCCAACGTGAGACATTAATATAAGTTGTGTAACTTGTTTGTTAAACGTTGTAAAATAAATAAAGTTTAGATTTAATTTTTTTTAAATAAGCAGGCATAAATACGCCGGAAATTCACAATCCCTATTCCACTAAGCTACGTAGGATGCTTTGGATTAGCTCATCACGGTTAAAAACCTTGTTTCCCGATGTCATTTGTTGCAAGTACCCTTAAGGTGGTTCGGGTATCGTGTGACGTCATCACCAATTTCCAAATTTTTTAAAAGATCATGACGTAGAATTGCCTTAATTGTTTGCAGATTTTGAAAATTGTATGTTTAACAAATAAAAATATGATATTTTTTTGTATTTAAACTTGCAATAGCGTTAAAGACAATGGTCAAAACACCTTAAAATTTAGTATACTTAAAATTTTTTTTACCCTTAAAATATGTGAATAATGAAAAAGGTACCTTGCAGAGGGTAACTTTAATTAAAGGGCATATAAATATGGTCTCTGACATATTTCTACATCAAATATTAGCAAATTTTGACAATTATTTACCATTTCCTTTATATTTCTCAAAATTTTATTGTTGTCTTGTTTTCTATTGCTAATACTGTGTTTATGCAATTCTTTAACAATCTTTATTGTTTAGACAAGTGGAATTTAGATGGATGCCATAAATCCATTTTGTTAAGTTTTCCTTGGATATGAACTTAAGTTGGGCAAAATAGGATTTTTCAAGAAAATGCCTAATTTTGTTAAAGTATTAGACCTTAAAGATGCCCTGCACCATACGAATATTTTCTACATTTTAGATGATTCTAATGTAGATATTAAGTTTAAACAAAAAATAAAGTTAACGTATGACCATTAAAACAGTGTCAAAGTAGCGATACTCGAACCCCATCAAGTAAAACATGATAAATCATACATGTACGAACTTTTTTTCAGAAGAAAATATCCACAGGACACGGCGAAGTTTAAGCGTAGAACAGCTAAAGAGAATGAAAACATCCCTAAACTTTCTACGTAAGTACCTTGCATCAATTGTTCGAGATAAGACATGTCAATAAACGTCATAAATGTAAAAACTGAACTACGCATGTAAGAAAAGAGCTAGACTTGCTCAAGGCCTTATATCAGATAGAATTATGAAAAGGAAACTTTATCGATTTAAAAAAAAGTGTTTTAATTACTGTAAACGTGGTAATTCTAGCATGTGGGTAATTTTCGCGTTTTTGGCTAATCTATGGATATCGCGAAATTTTCTCCCGCGCGAAAATATTCCTACTGCATTCTTACAACGGGAAATACATTTTTATCGCGAAAATTTCCCCCCACGCGCAACGTCTTGGTGTTAAAATCGTGAAATTTCCCCCCAGCGAAAATAACCACGTTTACAGAACTTCTTTCCAGCTCTGTTACCCGAAAGAAGCTTTGTTTTGGCACTTAATCCATTAGATGTCATAAATATTATTTTGCTTTTTCGGAAACAAGTCATTTCATTAAAAAATGTCATCGAAATTAAAGGAGGTTTACATCTTAGTACTATCCCTCCAAAGCTATTTTGAACATAGATTTTTTTGGATATGCTACTGAATCGACCCTAGAAGACATTTAGAGCTGCGCACTATCTGCAAATTGCACAAATTAAATTCCAAAAATTATAACCAGAGGGCGCTACTATAATGAATTTTGACTGTGTCTAAAAATCTTTCTGGATGGAAGCATCACTGATGAGGATTTAAAATATCCAAAACACTTGTCTAGTGCATAATAAGTTATTTTGAAATTTTCGTCAGGAAGGTATAAATTTGGATCACTTCCGTATATTCAACCCTCAGCCGATTCGGGTTTTCTTTTCACACCATGAATTTTTCCGTAATATTTCGCTAACTTAATATGTAACGAATAATACATGTATTGAATTCGAAAATTCGAGATAATCTACTAAGCACTATATGAAGTAAAACCTAAGGAGAATGACATGCTAGCACCTTATCGAAATAAAATTATTTGTGTCAGGTTTCAGTGAATGATAAACTTTTTTGGATTTAATCATTTTGCTCGATGAGTACATTATCAAAGCGTTCTTATTTATTGATCTATGCTTGAGCCTGTTCTTCGCGGATTATAAAATAAAGAGGTATACTCAAGAAAGAAAGGGATCTCCAACAACACTCGGTTGCAGCACCCACATCAAAACACCCAATGCAAATGAGTTAAAGAAGATCCTGACGACAATCTCAACAGCACTCACAATAGAGCACAAAATGAAACATCGACGGACCCCTAGCACGCTAGAGGTGGGATCAGGTGCCCGGGAGGAGAAAGCATCCCCTGTTTGGCTAGCCGCACCCGCCGTGGATGTTTTGGCACGAAACTGGAAACAATATTCACAAAATATTCACTGGCTGAGGTTATGTCTATATGGAAAGTGCTATGGCGACCATGTCAGGGAAGGACATTCAAAACACTTACCGTCCAAAACACAGAGGAGACACGCACAGAAAGAGATGCATAAGAGAAAAGGAACACCAACTAACACCATAGAAACACAAAAGACCACACATAAACCAACGAGACCAATGGACGACCGGTGCCTACTTAGGACGGCATCGGTTACCCATTGGTCCTTATGTTTTCATTGCAAACGGCACTGACGGTGCAGAAAGGCTTCATTATTTATGAATATTCTCTTGATATCTGAAAAAAAGAACGTTCAAAACATTAGCATATTTCATAACAAAAAATTATCATGTACCTATCAATTTTTCCGCTTCGAAATATGTAATTGCTTTACCTAGCATTATTTTTCATGCATAATTTCCCTTTCATAGGTATGTACCATTTTATAAATGAAAGCTTTCCTAAAGGGAAATAAGCTAATTAAATGATATGGTATACAAGCTAGGCAATCATGCAGTATCATTTAAAAATGGTTAATCCCTGTTGATTTATTGTTTTATAATCCTGCATTTTGTCCTTCAACTTTACAGGTCGCGGAGGATCGTTATATGGCTTGAGAAGCTGGTGCTCTAGGTGGAGAAGGCGAAGGGGTCTATGCTGAAGATAGTGACTCTGATGATAAGACTCTATCATGTGGCAGCACTTTACATGTATCAAAACTCTTCTGATTTTTAAATGTGGGACTCTTGTGTTAGGAATGTTAAACAAGTCATTAAAAATTCTGATTGATAAATTAAAAACAAAAAGACTCAATTAAGAGGCCAGTCCATGATCTATCATGAAGCAAGTTTTTTTTTCTATATGATGAACAATTTTCAATAACTCTAAGGCTTGTACTTACTTTGCTTCTGATAAAATAACCACTATGAAAATTTCGATGACAATAAATGTTCGTTACGTTGTGAATATTATGCAATGAAAATTATCAAAAATATGTTAATAATAGCTTTGTTCCTTCTTTGTATTTTGACCATATTTTCGTCTTGATCAATCAATTGTTGGATTTTCAAGGTCTAGTTAGGCAGATCTTGAACTGCCTCATTGGTTGATTAACAATTAATGACAGATGGAATTTGCAAAGGTGTTAAACTTAATTTAGCGATACTGGGTACTTTGCTTGCTTTGTTTTTTTTTAACTCATTATGCTTTAAAAGATGCAGATATGCAAGATATAGGCCGAAGGTCACAAAGTACTTCAATTGCAAATCTTGACTGATCTGAGAACTGCCTTACACTTAAACTTTACAAATCGCTTTCAAAGGGAGCAATTAAGGCAAACTCATTTCGATTTATGTTTATCTTGGAATAAAAGAAATATTTAAAAACAAATAAAAGTTTCCGCTCATTCATTTTTATTAGCAGAGGCTTACAATACTGGAAAATGATACTGAGTTGCACGGAGCAGGATTCGTGTAGTAATGATAAACATCAAACACGTGCACGTACCTATCAGTTATTCAGTTTTAAATTCGAGAAGGCTAGGTAAAATCATTAGAATTTCCATTAGAACGGTTGCGAACCTCGGAATGAATAACATTCCGAAGTGAGACCAGGTGCCCGGGGAATGTCAGTGTCTCCTAATTGCAGAAGACAATTCATAATTGTGGTCTAGAACAAGTGACCATATTTCTCCGTATTTTTCGTACATTTTTTTAGGAAGTTTCAATACTTGCAGGCCAATTCAATAATTGCTTTGGCTAAAATCTAATTCAACTCCATTCTCGATTGAAATACTACAAAAAGAAATTTTTACACGGTCCATTGTTTCCTTATAAAACGTCAAAACATTTCGTTTCCATGTTTTCGAGGGTGACCATATTTCGCCGTTTTTGTTGATAAGTATCCTAGTTGCACATAAAAAGGACGAAAATGTGATTTTCTACTCAGGAAATCTTTCGTCGCCACTTCTTCTAGGAAATGATGCCAAATAAAATGTTTCCTTATATTGGTTTTTATAAAAAAAAACATTTCGGATGTTTATGTCTAAAATTAGGTGTTTTCATGAAATGTTCCTCATTTTGTGGTATGTTTTGGTCAAAATTTAGTGCATAGTCCAGCTGATTCGTGCAAATAAATGGATAAATTGTGCAAATTTTCAGGAAAGTATGAAACTTTGCACAATTGTTCTTTAGGCCATTCTTTACAATATTAGCTATGGACTCACCTCAAGAAATCAAAATTACCGCTGTTTTCAAGATGGCCGCCATTTTTTGAAAAAAATGATCAACATTTACTTGATCATTAAAGAATTTGGACCGTTTAAGTTAGGATCAATTGAAAATTATTCATGAAAATGAAAGAACCTTCATTGACGATATTTTTAATGATCAAGAGGTCAAGATGAAGCGCGGTATCTGACGTCATATGACGTTACGTTACTCTGTACAAGGAAGTGTTCCATCGTCGCTATTACATATCGTAGGAAGTTGAGATTGATATAAAATGAAAGCTTATAAAATGCTCGCGTGTGTGTTTTCAATTTAGTAAATAATTCAGTATAGAATCCAGAGTACTGTTATGTTAGTTGTTATAATGTATATATATGTACTCTCAATATCTATACATTTGTATGGAGTCCTTGTTTTTTTTTTACATGTATGTACTTTTTCAAAAGATATATTTCAAATGAACATTCTTTTATATTAGGATAATACCGAGTTCCTTACGAAAATTGACTGTACCCCATTCCCTCTTCACTAATTGCTCAGACGTTGTTTTCTTTAGAAATAATTTATTTTTATTCCGTTAGGTTATTTTAATATGGATCAGATTCTTGAGGTTTCTGAAGTGACAAATATTTTAAAGGAACATTTTTCTCTCGCATATTTTAACCCATTGGTTACTTTCAAACTACTGAGATAAGTGTAAGTACCTTTGACATGTTAATCCCGAAAACCAAACGTGGTAGATTACCGTCTTAAGTCTTTACCGATTGTCCATTTGTTTGTGTGTAGCCTTTCATGCTTATAGCTTGATGTTCTTAATTCCTTGCCCCATTTGCGTCTCACAGGGATGTTTCAGTGTTTTGCTGTAGGTGCTGCAACATAGTTCTGTTGGACACCCCCTTGTTTCTCTAATTAAGCTATGGACAAGATCCACTACGCACCAATTCTTCATTGATTTTCACACTGGATAGAAAAAAATAGAGACAACGACACGTAACACAAAAGTACTGTTTTCATCCCCATGAATCGTACATAAAGCATTTTGTAAATCTCACAAATTGCCTGAAATTCTTCATTAGCTTCTGGACTGAACATCCTTACATCATATACATGTGTTTCTTTGTCCAAAGTTTTAAATACTGTGATTGCTTTTTATTATCGAATTTAGTTGGTTTTGTAGTAGAACCGAATAGAAACAGCCCTTAGATAAATTGCAAAGTTTTCATACTAGTATTTAAAAAGGAAGGAATCTTTGTTGCAGTACCCAAAGCAAAAATTCCTCAAAACACTAAAAATCGAAAACACCAATGCGAAAGAAAAGGAAGAGACAACAAGGGAAAAGGAAGACAAAACACCAAACACCACATCAAAATGTTTTCAAATAAGACATGATATAAGACATCAAAAGTATATAAAAGTTACAGACTTCAATTTTTACTGAGTCGTCTGAAAGTAACTTAGAAGCACACCAACATTCAAAAACAAGCGCTGTAGGTTTTTGTCTTATTCGATTTTAGAACATTCTGCTACCTCTTTCGGTACATCTTTGGACATAATAACTTCCACACTTTTTACCCATATCATATTGTTTAGATTGAGGATCACTGACAAGGGTTATGTACCCGAATCGTGCATGTCTGGTCCATGCTGCAAATTTATCTGTTCTAAAATGATGCTATTGAATTTGAAGATATTTTATATCTCGCGGGTATTTGAGTTATCACAGCTGTATATTGTGCACAATATATGCCAATATAACTATAGACAACTAAAAATTTTATAATGATAGATTCTATTTGATATCAAGTACATATGCTATTATTAATCATTATTTATTTATCATGAATTCATTTTAAAGGACAAATAGTCCACATCATTATCATTGAAATTGCTTGATCTATTCAAAATCAAACATCAAGTGTCATTTTAGAATTATTTCAAAAGTCTGAAATTCAGCAATTGATAAAAAACGTGAGCAAGATATCCTTTTGATACATTTATGACTTCCAAAATCGGTTAGTGATATTTCAATATGACATAACGTAAAGGAAATATTTTCTAACAACACATATAGCATCTGAAAGTTTAAAGAGGGGATGGGATGGTCAAACCCGAAAACTTAAAAGGATAGTCATTTAAAATATCTACTAAGTACTTGGAATAATAAAATTTATCCGTTCTTAAATGATGCTATTCAATAAGAAGACTTTTACATGTATACCACTTGGCGAGTGTCACTGCTGGTGGACCAGGAGTCCCCGAGGGCACATGTAGCCAAGTTCGATCAATTTCGGTTGATCGTTTCTTCAACGCATTCTAAAATTTCTGATATCAAAATTTCCTGAAATTTCTAAAACGTGGGTCCTGTAGCATCATATCCCACCCATCCTTCTACGTCTTTCGGTACGCTTTTTCGACATAGTAATTTTCATACTTTTTTGTTATATCACATTGTTTATGTTTGAGGATCACTGACGAGGGTTGCCAATTTATCCGTTCTTAAATGATGCTATTCAATTTGAAGACTTTTACATCTAAAATGAAAAATATTAACAATATGGAATTTCACACAAATATGGTTATTCAGGACCTAAATGTCGAAAACTTTTCATTTAATGCATTTCCTGTCGATACTTCAAGCCAATCCATAAATTGTTTTGGAAATTTAGTTTAAGTCCATTCTTTTTCAAAATACTACAGAAAGATAATTTTATTCAGGTCATTGTTTTTGTTGAGAAGTAGCCTATTTCCACACAAAGGCACAATTAAAACTTTGATTTTCGTTCAAGAAAATATTTTGTAACCACGCCAAATAAAATGTTTTCATTTATAATCGATTTTTGAAGAAGAAATGGAAGTTGACGTCTTTAATTAAGTGTTTTTATTTATTTTTCCCCATTTTGAAGTATTTTTCTTCACAATTTCATAGCAGGAGATTTCACAATATATATAAATATGACGGCTTCGGTGATACTTATTATGATATAAAGATAAACTTAATATTTCCCATACCCAACGAGAAGCCATATACAAAAGTACTTTGAAAATGCGAAATATAGTCACCGGTGAAGAATGGTTTCTAGCCCAATATCATTTCAACTAACGGTCACTAACGTATCAATAATTATGGATTCCACAGAATTTGATTAACAAAATTGAAAACACATAAAAAAGCATTATATACGCTCTCATTTGATACCTTTCTACAATTTGTAACAGTGACGGTACAGAACATCTAATGTTTGTACATACAGAGAAAGAACGTAACGTCATATGACGTAATTTATCCGTTATCACGGTTCATGAAAACATTACCATAAATGGAGAATCTTTTTTTTTCAGTGCTCAGATATATTGGCTCTAACAAATATATTATAAACACCCAAATGCAAAAACACAAAGCAGACAAGCACAGAAAATGACGCGTAAGGGACAAGGAACGTCAATGCACAACACAGAAACATCAAACACAAAGGACTACACATAAACCAACGATACCAATGGGCAACCGGTGCCGACTTAGGACGGCCATCTGCCGCAGAAATAGCAGAAGGTATGGTTATCCTGGATTACGTGCGCTCAACCCTCCCACTTTTCCGATTACCCAGAGGTCTCGAAGAACGTACAATTGTGGTGTAAAACAACATCCTCACTGTCAGATGACCACACACAAACAAATCCGCAAAACGCAGGGGCCCAAGCAACACAGATGAATATGTAAATGGATATAAAAAGAGGGCGTACGTAATACAATCCGTGCTCTGCCGCTGCGAGCTCATGTATGTTATCACCCGAGGAGTCCGACTGACATTCAGAGAGAACAGGTGGTCGGGGCCCTGTCTCCTCTAAAGAGGTTTGGACAGGGCCCGTCATGGAGTCCCGTCGTCACAGTCAGTCAGAGTGCAAGTTTTAAGAATGCGCTTGTACAAGACTGTAGATTGGTCAAGTACCAAGCCTAGTGTCCGTCTGGTGACATTAGGATCATACCCACAGTATAAAAGGCGTTTGATGATTCTGACGCATTTTAGATAGTGATGTTGTCTATCTTTGTTCCTTCTTATCTTGTTAATAATGTCACCATAAAATGCAGGTTGTGAAATACCCAAAGTAATATACTCTGTTGCCTGTATTGGTTCGAATTTCAGAAGAAGTTGACAATAATTTTTGTAAAATTTCCAGAAAGTCTTTACTAGTTTGTGAAAGCGAAAACCTTGTCCTAAAGGTTTCTTGGTAATTTGTAAATTTCTACTATGAAAATCCAAAACAACAGTACATGCTCTAGCATACCGGATGAGCTGTGAAATATAGATACCATAGGACGGTAATCTAGGAACATCACCGTCAAGCCTGGGGAAATTTACTATGTTAAATCCAAAATCATCTCTTTTGTCATACACACTTTTATGGATCTCTCAATTAACAATTTTGATACTTAGGTCCAAAAATGGTGTTTCTGTGTTTGAAACGTCTGACTTGTTTAGAATCAATTCTTGTGGATAAATAACATTTTTATATTTCTCAAAAACAGGATTGTCGATAGTAAGAATATCATCCAGGTACCTAGAAGTACCAATGAAACATTTCACATCATCATTTTTCCTTTGTTTTTGAAGATTTTGGATAAATTCCTTTTCATACGTGTATAAAAATAAATCTGCAACAAGAGGCGCACAATTAGTACCCATTGGAATCCCTACAACCTGCTTGTAGAGTTTCTCACCGAATCTTACATAAATATTGTCCAAAAGGAAGGACAAGGCAATACACAGGTCACCACATGTCCATGATTTGTATGCTTTGTAATCTGTGGCGGAAAAGAAACCCTTCGATTCAGAAGTACAAATATAAGTTTTCCCCTCTCGATCAAAACACCATTTAATGAGTTTGGACAGTCGATCATTTATTTTGTCGTGAGGAAGCGTGGTGTACATATTAGAAAAGTCGTATGAAGATATCGTATTTGCTTCAAAATTTCTTGATTTCATTTTGTCAATCACATCCCCTGAATTTTTAAAAGACCAAAAGAAGTTTACGCCATTCCTGTTTATGACAGTTTCACAGTATTTTGCCACGTGTTCCTTTATAGCCGTGAGTGCTGACGTCAGATTTCTAGACAAAATTGTTGTTGAGCAGTTGCTAGAATTAGCAATGTATCGAAACTTGTAAGGAGACTTGTGAATTTTTGGTATAGAGTATATTGTAGGGAGATCCAACTTAGAAATAGGGATGTTAAAAGAAGAAATTTCACTGTTATGTTTGGTCAAAATATTGGGAACACTTTCGTTGCTTTCGATATAAGTATTAGTAGAGGAAAGTTCCGAAACTAAAGTTGATATGTAGTAGCGTTTTCAAATAATTATGGTGTTGTTGGCTGCTTTGTCTGCAGGCGCGAAGACATATTTTTCATGTAAATTACGTAACTTGGATTTGAAATATCTTTCAGATTTAGAAATTGGATTTTAAAAAGTTGAGGATCTTTGTGGTAGTTATCTATTCGAATATCGGTAATATCCAAAATGAGGTTTTTCCAGTCATTCAGAGCATGCGATTCGACTCCTTCCGATTTACATCATCGTTTGGTATAGTTATCTAAAGCTTCCTTTAGCACATTTAATAAAATCTATCTTGGATGGGATTCTATACTTAGGTCCTTTCTTAAGAAGACCACGGAGCTGCCTGTCTTTGAAAATTGAAAAATCACCTGCAATAATATGACCAGCTGGTTTATATAGATATGCAGACGTTGCACATTCTCAAGAAGCAGGACATGATTCAAGTGTTTTAGGATCTTGTGTAACTTTGTTGTAGTTAAAAACGAAATTTCGAATAGGCCTCTTATATTTGTAACAAATAAGAGGAGGTTCTAAATTTTCAAAATATTGAGGAATGTAAATAATGATATTATTTTCTTGAAAATGGCGGCCATCTTGAAAATAGATATCATTTTGATTTCTAGAGGTGGGTCTATAGCTTATATTGTAAAATATGGCATTAAAAGCAATTGTGTAAAGTTTCATGCTTTCTTGAAAAGTTGCACAATTATTTCACCATTCAGCTGGACAAGCAGGAGATGTCCGGTCCATGCTGTAAATTTATCAGGTTTTAAATCGTGCTATTGAATTTAAAGACGTTTAACATGTTACATTATATCAAAACATGACTGCTACAGTCATATTTGATAGGCTATAGAAAAACAAACTATACAAATATTTTCGATAACCAATGAGAAGCAATTAACTATGAAACGGCGAAATATGGTCACCGGCGAAATATGGTCCCTCATCTACATGTATAATGCCGAAATGATGACAAAATAGAGCAAAGAATCTTGAAACGTCCAACTCTGCGGCTTGTCGTACATCACTTACACTCTTTAGCGACGGTGGGGTTAGGGGTGGGGTTGGAGAGGAGGGATGAGTTCCATCAATACGCAAGATTGCAACTACAGCGCGTGCAGCATGTCCGTTCTGACTTTTGCATTTAGTAACCTACCTAAATAATTGTTCAAAACTTGGGCAACTTTTCTGCCTAAGTAAATTGATGACGTCAAAACAATTGAGACGATCAACGAGTTCGCGAATGCATTCGTATAATCTTAGTTAGAAGTTTTTTGCGATCTCCCGTATTAAAGATTGAAGAGTTCATTGTTTTCGGTCTGTATTCATGCAAGACCTTCAAAATATGCATAAACTATTATGAAGACGTCACATAACCATTGATTCCAAACACATTGACACTATAACAAAATTAATATTGGCTTATATTCTGATGGATATTGAATGGGGAAAACGTCTGTAATTAATCTTTCATGTTTAATTTAGCTTTCGGTCAATATCTTTCCAGTTAAACAAAATTTTCCATTAAAATCCGACATGAATTAAATTGACCTAGAAATTCTAACCTTCTTAAACTTAACATTTCCTCTTTCATTTGATAATTGCACTTTCTATATAGACATAACCTCAGACAGTGCATATATTTCATATAATTTGATCATTTTCGTGCATGAACATCGACGGCGGGTGCGGTTAGCCAACAGGGGGTGCTTACTCTTCCCGGGCACCTGGTCCCACCTCTAGCTTGCTAGGGGTCCGTCGATGTGCAATATGGTGCTCTATTGTGAGTGCTGTTGAGATTTTCGTCAGGAACTTCTTTAACTCATTCATAGAATAAGTTTTACAAAACCTATTGACATGAATTTTGAAATATTCAAGTTGATCTCTTTTACTTCAAATGAAGGGATAGGTTTTTTCATTTACAAAGAGTATTTTATTTGGGAGAAACAAACAATCTTTTAAAAAATATTTGATATAGAAATTAAAATCGTCTTTTCTTATGACAAATATAGACAATGACCATATCCCAATGCAGAGTACAAAGTACGTTATTATTCAGTAGGTTTTAAGAAACTCATCATACAAGATTGAATTAAACAACGAATGCATATTACTAGTACTTTTCTTGCCTCAGTCATAATAATTTTGTCATGCCCATATAGCTCTCTTCCATTGACGAACATTTTCCAGTAACTTTACTGCAAAGGGATTAATGCGACTAGATATCCTTTTGATATTCAAATAATAAAGGTATAATTGTAATGCGATGGAAATCTGGAAATGGGAAATAGTACATAAAAGCTGACTTTGATAATAATCTTTAGCAAACGGATATATTGTGCCATATCTTAGACATACATTTACAATGGCGCTGTTGGAAATACATATAAGATTTGACGTTGTACTATACAATTAAGATCTAGCTTCGGCTAGTCAACTAGCTAGAACAATACAAAAACCCCTAAAAACATAAGAGATTTTCAGTATACAATCGGACTTTGATGTATTAAATCTTTTATTCCATTTTCATTCATGAAGAACGATTTAAGGAGGTATGGAACACTTGGACGATAAAGGAGCTCTTAAGATAATATGATAATATTTTACACAAAACGGATAAATACTTACTAAAATATATCAAATATGTCCACATTGTATGTCAGTAATAGATTTCGAACGATATATCTACTTTAATTGGCGTATAATAATATCCGGAATTCAAAATACGGTCTCATTTTGTATTCAATGGATAAAATGCAAGCCTTTTTGCTCGAAATACACACTGACGAAGAAATAAATATCGCTCTTGCTTATTGCGGTTCCAATTCTTGTATATTTCATTCGATCATGAATAGAATAGAATACATTTTTGGCTGGATTAAAGAGGAAAAATTGTCAATTTTGTCATATTTTATGGTCTAAAAGATCGATATTTTCGAAAATGCACCCCCTTCCTTTTTTGGTTTTTCGTCTCTAGGGTAGTGTTCCCCCCGGAGATACAGAACCCCACTTTTCCAGAAAATTTGTATCATTTGACCAGTAAAAGTGGCATTCTGTATATCCAGGGGGAACAATGTTCAATAAAACTTTTCCGTTTTCTAATGAATTCTATAGGAAAGATACAAGTTTTGACCAAAACATTAGCAAATTTATACAAAACAGATAAAAAATTACGTTAGATAATGATGGGATGTTGTATAGGTATAATTTTAACGAAGAATTTTTCTTGAAATTTCCATTTTCAAACTCCCACCTTTCAGGGCTGATTTTACGTCTTATCTTAACAGCTCCTTCAGTTTTCTAGACATTTCTGAAATTACGTAATATTTCTTATCTGTCCTTGATTCTTCAAACTTAAACATTGTTTAATTCTATCCACAGGCAAATTATCTATGTCCAAGGATAAGTCTATAATCAAGGGACGAATATTGAATTTAGGATTAAAATATAACAAAAGTTTTCGTTTCCGATTTTTATCTTCTTCCAGGGCAACGGTCCCACCTCTTGCTAGGGGTTCTTCTTTGCTCAAATTTGTGCTCTATTAAGAGTGCTGTTGCGATTGTCTTCAGGATCTTCCTTACCTCATTTGTATCACACGTATGCCCTTTGCCGTATGGAGCTCGTAAAAAAGTCCCCCGCAAGGGGTTTGACAGTAAGTGTTTTGAATATTTTCCCTGAGTTGGTCACCATAGCACTTTCTATACAGACATGTCCTTATTTCACGTTGCAGTGTGGAGCAGTTAAAATCGTCCCCCGTGACCTGATGTTTGTCAAGTGTATTAATTCCTTCTTTCCAGCTCTGTCACGTGAAAGAAGTTTAATTATGGCCTTTTATCAATGTGACATCATATAATTATATCTTGCTATTTCGGAAATTAGCCATTTCACCGATAGATATCGAAATTAAAGGATTTTAACATCTTAGCATCATCCCTCGTATGCTATTTTGAACATAGATTTTATTTGGGTATGCTACTGAATCGATCCTTCAGGAAATTTGGAGACGCGCACTCTCTGTAATGTAAATGTACAAATCTAACTTCAAAAAAATAAAGAGGGCGCTACTGAAATTATTTTTGGTTGCTCCGCTGGAAGCATCAATGATGAGAATTTAATATTCGAAACACGTGTCTGGTGCATGGAAATTGGTTTGGAATTTTCTTCAAGAAGGTTGAGAGTTGGAACCCTTCGACATTATTAGACAGTGCATGCACATGTATTTTAGATATTGTCTTCATTTACGTGCGTGAACATTGACGATAGGTGCGCCGAGCCAAACAGGGGATGCTTACTCCTCCCGGGCACCTGGTCCCACCTCTAGCTTGTTAGGGTTCCGTCTATGCTCAAATTTGTGCTCTGTTGTGAGTGCTGTGGAGATTGTCGTCAGGATCGTCTTTAATTAACTCATTCCTTATGAAATGAGAAAACAAATAATGCCGCCGCCATCTTTCGATTTTCATTTTACTCTTTAATTTTTCATGGTAAGGCCATAGTAATTTAACATTTTGTTTTACGTTCCCAGGCGGTTACTTTTTAGGAGATTTCCTCAGATTAAAACACTCACAAACATTACTTTTTTTCAGGTAAACAATGATCGGTTATGATCTTGAATACCATAAAATGCGATTACCATCATAAATATCAAGAGATAATAGGTTTTTTTTTATAAATAAAGTCACAATTATCTACTTCGCTTATGACAAATATTGTTCTTTTATGTTTTCAATCTGCCTTTCAAAATTCCTTCATATTGATCTAATTTTTGTGTGTCCATGCCTGGCGGGAGGGTACTTTTCGGGGAAAAGTTGTTCGGGACTTAAAACAAAATATTACATTTCTATAGCCTAATTGCAAATTGTATATTCATTATGAAATTCCAAAAGGCAATACTGAAACTGCATCGATGCATTTCATTCAGTTTTCATGACAGACAACCCAATATCGCATTATCCTTGTTGGAGTGATTAAAGCATGAATTAAAATTCGAATTTAAATAATTCAGAATTAATGCACGATATATGGTTGTTCACAATTTTAACTTACCCACCCAACCCTATCCCCCTGAAAAAATAAATAGTAGCAAATCTTTAACTGAAAAAGTAACCAAAATAGCGAAAAAAGAAAACAAAAGTAAATATTCTCAAGTTAAGGTGTCCAATGTACAAATACTTCCCAATACATTGAGAAGTGACAAATATGGATAATGACCATATCCCTGTTTACAGCACAAAATCGATAATTTGGAAAACCAGAAACCGAAGGCATACAAAATCAGGATAAAACAGGAACCAAAGCAAATAAACAAAAACCTCCACAACATGAAAAGAAGCGAACATTCGATATGGGAGTGAGACCAGGTGCCCAGGAAGAGTAAGCATCGCCTGCTTGCATGCAACACCCGCCGCTTCAACTCGGTAGAACTGTCACATCCGGTTACTTCCATTTCGGAAGACAGAGTACAATCTTTGGTTGGATGGTTCAAATGGTCTATGACAGAAGGGCTCATACAAGCTCGTAAACTACATTATTCTATTCAGCGTCTTGATACAGTAGTTGCTTTACATGTACAAAATCAGGGGTCAAGATGCTCACCTTTATATTAATCTGACACGGAAACTATCGAGAATAATTCGAATATTATCGATAAAATGTAAACTCTTTTTTTAAAACGGATGAAATTACATGTGATTTTCATTTGTACAATGGACACGTTAAAGCAAAACCTGACTATCAATAATACGGAAGCTTTTCAACTCTATTACTTCTTGAAGAAAATTTCAGACCAATTTTTATGCACCAGACACTGGTTTCACATATTAATTCCTCATCAGTGTGATTCTTCCAGCCAAAGTGCTTTTCATAAGCCGACAAAGTTCATTTCACTAGATTCCACTGGTTTTATCTTTAGAATTTAAATTTGTGCATTTACTTTACAGGGAGTGCGCGGTTCCAAATGTCCTGTAGGGTCGATTCAGTAGCATATCCAAATAAAATCTACGTTCAAAATAGTATCGAACACAAAGGGACAAAAAGACACAATTGGACAATCAAAGAACGCAGCTACGTTAAGGCACTCCTCGTTTTTACGTTGCAATATTCGTGACATTTTAAAAAGACATTTTCAATAGTGAAAAAAGGACATTCTCCAATAAAATTTCTTTATGTATTTGGTATCAGTGTTTAACACTAAGCTTGTACTAAACATTCAGCCAATAGTGATTTCATGTGCCACACCACAAGTCACGTGACAACTATTTATAACATGCAAACCATTAATTGTATAAAACGAGCTGGCGCAACGCCATTCCTGCAATTACCGTCCTATGCTCACTACCAAAATACCTTGTAGGTATTGCCATTTATGAGTTCAAGTGCGCACTTTTCTTCTTTTTTATATTTTTGGAATAAAAGACGATTTTTATCTAAAAAATGACTAGAACAGCACTAAACTCCCAGTATTGTCATATATTTTAAATAGTCATAGATAGAATCGACAAAGTGCCTACTTAGATCATGGAGGACAACCATCTATCGGACAAGTTTAACGCGACCCCAACACATAGCATTGTAATTTCAGCCTGCGCCATGCAATTTTATACCATCACCCTACGACGATATCTTTTTCAAACGTATATGTGACTAGCAAAGGGAAGCAACTCGTAGTTTATAACAATCAAGGTCGACTTCGCCGATTTCGTTCTCATAGTTTTGTGGCCTTTAAACACAAATGTTTACCTGAGAAGATGAAATAAATCCTATGTTGTTTAATTGAGGAAAATTTCATCGTATTTCAATCAAAAAAGTGAAAAGATTAAATATTTGGCAATCAGTGAAATGTATTTCACAATTTCATCATTTTGATACAACGGTGCGGTGGCGTAGTGGTGATGACGCAGGACTGCAAATTCCATGATCACGAGTTCGATCCTGGCAGTAGGTACATTTTATTTTTCGAAATTTTCACGAAGTTCTTGCCTTTGATATCAATAGGCATTGTTTCCGAATATCGTATATGCTTGTACATATTAAAAGAGCTTTGTACAGTACAGATAAAATATGTGATATTAGGAAAGAGAAAATTAATTCTGTAACATTTTGTTACTAGCATATAAATTATAATTAACAGCTTCCAATTTGATTTGACCAATTCCATATGGTCAAATTGCTTTGAGTGTTGTTAACAGCCTTTATCTAAACAAAATTAACAATGATTTAGAATTTTTTAACTTTTATTTCAGCACACATGTATTACACTGTGAAAACAAAGAAAAAGGATTCCATACAAAATCAGTTATAAATTTCAGAATCAAAGTTCCTAACAACTGGTTGTCAAGATAGACTACATTCAGTGCTTCACAAGTACATGTATCTAAAAGCTTCATTTTATATACATCACACTGAGATTCAGTTTGATTCACTAACAAGTTGTTGTTAAGATAGCAATGTGTTTCGACTATAGAACTACATGATAGATACATGAGATAAACTTCTTGACAATGTGCTGTTAAAGTTTAGAAGCTAACAAGCGATATTTTCTTAACAACTGGTTGTTAAAAAATCTATCTTATTTCAGACAAGGTGTACTTTCGTAACAACTGGTTACTAACTTGACAACTGTTTGTTAAGACAAACTGTTCAATGACTTCCATTTCATACCTTAAATTTGCATTTTCAGAACTACTTTTAGTAATTCAGCATATTTGACCAGTAGATAAGTATGTGAGTGTCCTAATGTCACATTTTGAATTGTTTATCTCCTAATAAGGAGATACTATCACCTAATTAGGACTTAGCTATCAGCTAATTCGGACATACTATCACCTAATTAAGACATAATATCACCTAATTAGGAGATACTATCACCTTATAAGAAAATACTATCACCTAATTAGGAGATACTATCACCTAATTAGGAGATACTATCACCTAATTAGGAGATACTATCACCTAATTAGGAGACACTATCACCTAATAAGGACTTAGCTATCTCCTAATTAGGACTTTCTAATAAGGACTTAGCTATCACCTTATTAGGACTTAGCTATCACCTAATTAGGTGTTGCTTAGTCCAAATTGGGTGATAGCTTCGTCCAATTTAGGTGATAGCTAAGTCCAAATTAGGTGATATTATCTCCTGATTAGGTGATAGTATGTCCTAATTGGGTGATATTTAAGTCCTCATAAGGTGAAAGTACCTCCTAATTAGATGATAGCTAAATCCTTATTAGGTGTTTGTATCTCCTAATAAGGTGATAGTTAAGTCCTAATTAGGAGATGGTATCTCCTAATTAGTTGATAAGGTGATATTATCTCCTAATGAGGTGATACTATTTCCTAATAAGCTAAGTCCAAATTAGGTGATATTATCTCCTAATTAGGTGATAGTATGTCCTAATTGGGTGATATTTAAGTCCTCATAAGGTGAAAGTACCTCCTAATTAGATGATAGCTAAATCCTTATTAGGTGTTTGTATCTCCTAATTAGGAGATAGCTAAGTTCTTATTAGGTGATAGTATATCCAAATTAGGTGATAACTAAGTCCTAATTAGGTGATTGTATCTTCTCATTAGGTAATAATATATCCTAATTAGGTGATAGTTTCTCCTAATGAGGTGACAGTTTGTCCTAATTAGATGAAAGTTCAGTCCTTATTAGGTGAAAATATCTCCTTATTAGGAGAAAAAATTTAGAATGTGGCATTAGGACGCTTCCGGAGATAATTAATGACATTTATAAAACAAATACAAAGAATCTCCTACATTGAGTTATGATATGTAACGCTGATCCTGATGTCGAAAATCCCTTCTCCTTACTATATTCTGTCCAAACACAAGCAAGTGTCTTGTACAATATGTTGAAGAAATGTTTCCAATTCCTCATTTTGATGTCTTGCCATCGTAATTTTCCTCACACATACGGATTTTTTAATGGTTCTTGGCATCCATTTTATATATATATATTATTTTGTGAATTTCAGCTCATCTTATGTCCTATGTGTCTTCACTTTTGGGCCTCTTTCATTACTGCTGAGACACTATTTGTTGGAATGCCTATATAAATCATGAATACATCATGGACGTATTATTGTTACATTATTCTTTAGAACTACTTGTTTGGTACTCCAGGTGTTTGTACTTTGACTCCTTTCTTTTTGCCTCCAATTATGTTCACACAAGATAAAATCATTCAGGTAATATTTAAGTTGATAAATCCAGTGCTTACAATGTGTAGATATCATAGTACACATCAAGGTACTAATCCAATCCATTATTCTGAAGACTTTCGCAAAATTAAAACGGTCTCCTCAAAGAATTTGAAGTGAACTGTTGTACTCCATAATCGTCTCTCCAGTTGTTGTTCTCCTGAAACATTTAGTTTAATCATAATATATTGAAAATTAAAGCATCTGTTACAAATTGGTTGTCAATAAATATTTACTAAAATCTTCATGTTTTGTTATCGCGTACTCATATATTTAACATTATTCTCATAATTGAAGATAATAATAGTATGGAAGCGTATAAGTGCCATTTTGATTCTCATTTTTAATTTGTTTTTTTTTTTACATATAAAAGTGTACATTTTACACTTTTATGTGTAAATCTTACGCTTTTTTCTGTAAATTTTGCATATTCAAGTGTAAATTTGACACTTTATCTGTATATTATACACTTTTGTCTGCAAATTTGACACTTTTTTCCTGTAAATTTTACATATTTAACTGTAAATTTTACACACTTTTTTTCTGTAAAGTAGGTCAGAGGTCAATGTCAAGGTCATTTATTCAAAAGTCATGATATCAGATGAAAGGTCTAGTCATGAGGAATCTACAACTGAAATATCAAAATTCTACCTCTTATAGTTTCAAAGAAGGTCAAAGGTCAATGTCAAGGTCACTAGGTCAAACGTCATGATATCAAATTAAAGTTCTCGTCATGAGGACTCTATATGTGAAATATCAAAACCCTACCTCTTATAATTCAAAAGTAGGTCAAAGTCAAGTTACAATTTGCTCCTCCAAATATTTTTCTCTCAACGGACTTAAACGCAACACTTTAACCAAAATGTTGACGCACGGACGGACGGACTGACTGACAGATAGACAGATAGACGGACTTCGCCATTTCATAGACCGGATTTTGCTTCGCAATTCGGCCAAAAAATCTAGGCGCTATCCCTTACAGCTCATGAAATACATGTATATCCTAGGTTAATTTCTTACAGTACATGTAGTTCAAAGGTCAAAAGTCTTGGCATGAAAGCTCTGGTCATGAGGAATCAACATGTGAAATCTATCTATAGGCTTTGGTCTTGATTCTAATAAAAATATTTTGAATCCTACATCTAATTACATGCAATTATGACATTATACATTGCCATATATTTTTTTCGCTGCTAAACTCAAAATTGTGTTACATGTTTCTTACCTTAAAGTTTGTCGCAATTCATTTATTTTCTCCTATACATGTACTATTCATCCAGGCAAGGAATATTCTGTTTCAAAAGAAAAAAAAGATAAGTAAGGAAAACTCTATGACGAGACAAGACAGTAAGACTATGTGCTTCATCATATTATTTTATTTAAGAAATACATGTAAGTGAAAGATATTAATGATAAGCTATATGTCTTTTAAATACACATGTCATCCAAAACTTAGCATCCCTTCACAAACTCATGATAATCTGTCAATACAAAAACTGAAAAATATGAAAGATGTAGTTATGAAAAAAGCCGACAAAGCAACACAATAGTAATTCTTGACAAAGAGGAATACAAGAAAAAAGGAGTTGAAATGCTAAATTCACTCCACTACGAAGAAGTCGAACAACCAAACCTCAAAGATAACAGATACAGTTAAGTGAAATGAAAACAAATGGCACATTCGACACTCACGCTGCTAAGTATCTTACAAATGTCGTGTGGGGAGATTATACTTGCTCCCTAAGATACAGACACTTAATGACGATTTGATAAACAGAATCCGGCAAGGCGCTTGTAATGAACTTCCAATTATGCCACCTGGTAGGCCAATTATATCACAAATCGGTACAGCAACAGAACGAATTGGTCATTATAAGGTGACACTTTTATACATGTAATGCAAGTGTATGTCTTTAACTGGGCCCAAATTGGTAATAAAGTATCTTGTATAAGGCTTTTCAACGAGCCTTATGAATGTATCATAGAAATGTATCATAGATAGAGGAGACATTGTGTAGAAATACGGGGCTTTGTCATCCTCCCCTTTCCCACACTGCCCGACCTCTACCTGATGAATAACACATTATTGCAAAGTTTAAATGATACATGTAATATTATGTGGATACTGGAGAAAAAAAAATAAGATCGTATTATCTTACCGAACTTCGATCAATGTTTTCATAAATATATTTCATTTCGCCCTAGTATCATTGTATAATCGTAATCTATTTTTTAATAAATCTAAAGCACAAAAGAATATTTGATATCCCCTCTCAGGCTATTTTTTTTGTTGTTGTTGCTAAAGCCTTCCTAATTCATATGAATCCATTTAATAGCATTCCCCTTCCACATTCGTATTCTATGATTATGCGTAAAATTCATTTCTTTAACAATCTTGCCATGACACATTATCGTGATTACGAGGAAAATCAATCATTGATATACCGAAAATTGTCGATCGTGGTTTCTTCAGATTCCTGCTAAATCACCCTTGTGTAATGCATGTATTCCCTTAGTGGCATATTGAAGTTCCGCTCCGTTATCGTCCCATGGGTGAAGCGGAGATCTATTTCACGTGCTGTTCGTGAAACTATTTTTTTCATCATCGTTATTTGAATTACGCATAGATAATATTCCTTTTACTAAACTAAAATTTCTGCATATATAAATAAATGAATGAAATTAATAAATGAATATATAAGTCTTAGAATAGAAAAAAGTATTTTCAATTACATATTACGAAAATGGGATTCTGACTGCAAAAAAAGAAATCCGAAAAAAAGTCTTTAGCAAGCAATAAAGCGGCTGCAGTAACCGTTACGTAAACATATTTAGCAAGCAATAAAGCGGCTGCAGTAACCGTTACGTAAACATATCTAGCAAGCAATAAAGCGGCTGCAGTAACTGTTACGTAAACATATTTAGCAAGCAATAAAGCGGTTGCAGTAACCGTTACGTAAACATATTTAGCAAGCAATAAAGCGGTTACTTTTACCGTTACGTGAACGTATATAGGTACATGTATAACTAGGATTCGTTATACGTTTTGTATATCTCCGCCCATAAATAAACGTTCACAGAAGGGCTTCTTAACGTGTATAAAAATACCGATTTCCTGCTGGAAAAGTTTTATTTGACTCGAAACTCCGAAATAGTTAGATGAGAAGTATATGATGATTTTCAAAAAGAAATTAAAGGTAGTATGAAACACAAAACTCAAAGTATGACACGATGAAACTTTTTTAATTGATTAAACATTTTGTTAGGATGATTCTAATTTATTAAAAGTAAATACAAGATATACACCGTATGTCTTTCATTATTGGCCAATTGTTATGAATTTTGCACGATAAGAAAACACACTCTTGGGAATAAATTGGATTTTAAACAAAATGTCTGACGATAACGATAAAACTCCGTCTAGGAATGTATCGAACAACCTACTTTTACAGATTATAAATATCATTTACAATGTTAAAGAATATCATCCCGAAAAATGTTTTACTTATCAGAAATCATCACACGTGAAATCAAAAACATTCCCTACACAAGCATCAATTACATTCAATAGTGAAGGATTTAAGCCGGATTCAAAGCGCTATCAATCAAAAAGAAATCACCGCAATACTCTTTTGTCATTATTATTTTAATTCAATCATAAAGATGTAGAATATTTCTTACCTCCTTACTGCATCGATCCGAGCTGCTTTCCGTTTTAGACATTTTGGTTCAGAAGAAATTGCTTTGAAATGATTGGCTGGAAATGGTAACCGGAAGTCATGGTAAGCTAATGAAATTTCATCCTTGAATTTGAATGAGCAATGGACATGGCACTAATGGAGGATGAGTTGTGATATTCGAAACTTTTTCCTTTCGTCAAAAAGGCAAGCACCAAAACGGAAAAAAAGAGAAAGGAAAAGTATTGTAAATAGCAGAAATTTAAAAAAGGAAACGATGTCTGCAGAGAACTCGGTAAGTCTCCTAATTTGTTGATTATTGTAGCAGATCATTAACAGTATAAAATGTAACATATGTGCAATAAAATATTACAATTGCCGAACGATTCTTCGTCGGTGACAGTGGAAACGTTGAAAAAAAAATTGGGGGGGGAGGGGGGTCACAGCATTAAGAAATTTGCTGCGCAAAATATTTTTAAAAAGTCATCCCGTATAGAAGAAGGCGTAGGACAAGTCATTTTTTAAGTGTCTAATGCATCTCTAGGACGAGGACATTTTTTTTCAACGGGTTGGGGTGGGGTCGGTCAAAGCTGTCGTGGGTGGGGGTTCCAACCGATTACTTTGATAAAAGTTAATATACATATACTAAGAAAGAATCGGCATTTTTGCTTAGAAAGGGAGTGAGTGTTCCGACTCTCTCTGCTGGACCTTGCGCTTGCATCCATTATGACCGTATGTTCAAAGACGCCACAATAGGTCGCTGCATAATTTATGTGCAATTACGTGTTGATTGATGGGAACCGCACGATGATCTTCTCTTTACAAACTAAGCACTTCCGAAAGTACCCTGATTAGACCGTTCTGAGTTTGCGCAAAGTCCAAAACATAAACACTGAATGAAAACATAAACATGTATCTCGTGGTTTAAGAAAACATTAATTTTAAATCTGTTTTTTCCCAGAAGTGTTGAAATCGACATTTATAACTACGAATTTGTAAAACATAATCAAATACATGATGTATGGGGGTATTATGTTCCTGCATTTTATGAAGGATTAAAGCCTTTATAAATGAAAATTACAGCTGGCCGTGGCTATGCTGCATGCTGTGTCCATGCCATTATATAGTAATAAAAAAGCAATAAAACCGTCAGACCATCGACAAGTGTATATCAAGAGTGAATATTGGTAGTAAGCTACGTGTAACTGTCATGAAGTGTACATTGCAATTTAGTATTTGCTCATATACCCCGTGTCGAAGTAATGATTTAAGAATCTGGTGTGAAAAAAAAGGGGGGGGGGGTGTTGTTGTTGTTGAAATACAATACATGCATGTATTTAAGAAACTACGTAAGAATTCTATTTATCTTCTAAAATTGTGATCAAAATTATGAACAAATATTTGCTTGCTGGTAAAATAGTGCGAGATAAAATTAAGATTTGATTCTTTTATTTTTCATCTAGCCGTATATACTGCAATACTGTAATTGACCCCCCCCCCTTTTTTTTGCGCCGCGCTGTAGTTGAAACGGCTGATCGCTGATGAAGCATTTAGATCAACTGGAAGTCCATTATTTGGACAAAAACAGTTTATTCTAATAATTTGGTGTGCAGAAAATCGAAATATTCAAAAGATAAAACAAAAGCACGTACCGTTTGAGAGGCCGGATGTTCCAAATTTTAACGTTTGAACTTAAATTCCATGGATTAGACTCCGAGTTACAAAGATTGACTCTACAAGACACCGGTGCAATTCGACAGGGCAGAGTTCACTCGATAAATAAAAATTCACAACATGCCCATAAAAATGAATATCTCCTCACTACCCCACTTTTCCGCCCTTCTAAGTTTTCCGCCACTTCAAATTTTCAAAAAAATCATTATAAATCAAAACATTAGTTCAAGGTACACGTGTTTGGTATCGATCGATTCTAAATTTAGAGCTTACGTGAGATATCTGGGTAGTGCAGGTATAGCTCGAAGTTTTTCCCTCGCATTCTCAGAACATGACCGCTTCGACACCGTGACGTAGACATTGTTTAGGTTTTAGCTCATTTGCATAATTCAAGCACAGTAAGAAGGAGCATAGAAAGATCTACGTGAACCGGCTGTCTGGATAGGAAACGAGAAATTATTACAGGAGGATACCGAGGAGGGGTTGTTGATGGGGTCCTAACCTCACCCTCTTTCTCTCGAAACGTGGTGAGAGAGAGAGAGAGAGAGAGGGAGAGAGAGAGAGAGAGAGCAATATAATGTTTAAAACTAATATTTTGATAAACGTTACACATATACTCGGGAAAAGTATGCAGTTTTGCTACAGTGTCCCTGAAAATAGATTTTATTGAAAACGTAAAATTTATTCCGTCTTGATTGAGGAAAAAAAGTAGCCATAAAAAAGTTTTATTTGAAAATATGCAGTAACGACCATAGTATTGTCCAATTTGTTTAATCTTCATAAATCTCTAATGTAAAAACGCAATACATTGTAGTCGGCGCCAGTGAAATGAATTAGAGCTGCGCACCCCAAATTCAAAATGACGTAACTGCGAATGTATGCGTTAGTTTGAATTTATAATGCGATTGTAAACATTCACATGAAAAGAAAGATTTTGCATTATGAAATTTTATAAAATTAATAAATTTTCACCGTACCTTTAAAAAAAGGTGGGTGGAAGGGGGGTGGTGGTGACTGAGTCCCTAAGTTTTAGATTGTATTTGAAAGAAATTAGCTTTTATTGATTTGATTAAAACCAAGAAAAATAAAAAAAAAGATGAGTGTTAGATATAACAAGTTGATACGGGGTCATCCTCCTCCTTCCCCCTTTTTTCCGGGGGAGGGGGGAGCAGCCGGCTATCTCCAAGAATAACACTTAATAAAAAGTTTCGCCATCAAATAAATGTATGGGTAAAAGTAGCTAGGTCAACGTCAGTTATAGCCCCCCCCCCCCTTCCCCTCCCCCCCCCCCCAAAAAATAAAAAACCCACTTAAATTAGAATAAAAAATCAAAATATTTGTTTGATAATTAGACTAACTTATTCGGGCATGTTTTATTCAAAATGGCGTCACTTATTACTGACCATCCATAGATGGATATAAACGGAGAAGAAAGTGCTAGAGGATACAGATTCCAATTAATGCATACCTAGGTCATTGTCCTGTCAAAGAGTTCCTATTATTTTCTTATTATTTTCAACAATTGATGGAAAATACACATAATGCTTATCTTGAATTGTCTTCCCGTCATTGTTTACTAGATAGATGAAATAAAATTTTGAATATAGTTTTAAGTGTGTGAGACATCTACATGTGTGGAAGAATACGTGTGAAAATGGGTCCTCAAATCATAAAATTCGAATAATTCCGGTACGGAACCAGGTGCATGACTTTGAAAAAAATATTTAAAAAGTTGTGTACTTTTAATCTTTACGGCATATTTTCTATGTGATTCAAATAAAATTTCTGATCATTTAAAAGTAGTGTCAATGTGTTTAAGCCGGTGCGATTTGAGAATTTTTCTCCTATTTTTGGTAAGAAAGTACTGCTCGGTTTGATATGCAAGTCAAACGGTTCTAAGGATGACAGATTCCATCTATATCATAAGGAACCGTAGATATTATGGAAATTCTTGCATTTTAGTGTACATTCTGAGACATGTACTTGAAATAAAACGTATCACAGACGCTATACATGTACATTTCATTGTTATTTCAACCTGACGTCGAATTTACCGTTCAAGAGTTAGTGCTCACAAATAAACCTACCTTGTATCATAAAATTATATACAAAAACGATGTAATGCTATTTTTATTTCATGAAAGAAGGCTAATACTGGTACAGAATGTGATTTTGATTAGTATGACATCTATTTGACGTGTACATATTACACTCTCATTCATAATAAGGCGCCGAGCCCCCCCCCCCCCTTCCTCCTCAAAGATGCCGAGTGCCCCCTCCCCCCCCCCCCTTCCTCCTCAAAGATGCCGAGTGCCCCCCCCCCCCCCCCGATGATAGGAAGTTTTTTTTTTTTTTAACCAGATGTGATAAGCAAAGTATAAATTGATGATGAAGTTTAGCATATATATCGGTATGCTGAAGTTTTCGCACCCCCCCCCCCCTTCCGCATTTTTTTTTATCCATCGTTATGAACTGCTATCAAAAGGAATCATTTATTTAGAAAATAATTTCATTTGATGTATAACTTATTTACAAGTGGAAAACTAGCAAATTTGGAGTATAATGTACAGTTTTAAGCTTCATTCTGAGCCTTTATCGAGCATAAAAGGAAAAACGCTGAATTGTAAAATTAGGGGGGTGGGATGCGTTTTTTCCTTACTATGAGTCGTTATATCAATACTTTTTTCACCTTATAGAGTTGTTGTATGGTGACTGACATAGAAAAACAAAATAAATTTCAACACTAGCCTAGAATTATCTTTTTCTGGTTGATTTTACGCAATTTTTACAGTAAGAATTACGCCTCTCGGGCCTCCTGGAAAAAAATCGTATAAATTCTAAAAATACAGTTTGAAGTTTTTACATTTAAAATATCATTATATCAAAGTTGAAAGAAGACAACACAGTTTATTTTGTTTAAATATCCTTATTTGGAAGAGTACAGGGCATTTTTGAAAATAGCGGACTTGAAAATGTCATGAATTTTACCAAATATTGCGTGCTTAGAAATAGCGTCAACCGCGCTCCATTTTGGATGAATTATTTCAAAACGAATAAAGATATTTTAATGAAACTTTGTACATAGCATACAACATATTGATGTAAATGACAGTGCCATGATTTTGTTGAAGGTAAAAAAGAGGGAGAGTTATATTGTAATCAGAAACAGAAATATAAAAAAATAAATATGTATGTATGTAAAGAATTTTATAAATAAACAAACAAAAATAAATAAAGAGGGTCCCATCATGGAAAAAGCCAGTCTTAGGCCCGCAGTTCAAGTGTAACCCCCCCCCCCCGGCCTCTTATATTGATTTGATTGGACCAAAAATAATATGGTAAATAAGAGATATCTGAAGACGTCAGCTACAGAAACACCTCTGTCCGTCACCATTGGATCCTCTTTTAAGATTAGGTAAGGAGGGGGGGGGGGAGAGATTTTATACATCGGTAACCCATGCGCGCTCTGTCGCACTTCGTTTTGCGCAATCGATCAAGGGTTTTATACAGAAATCCTCCTCCTAGGAATTAGAAATTAAAATAATATTAAAAACATGTAAATATCTAATGCATAATTGACGATGTTGCAACTAAATATTGGCAAATCAAAGGTGCATGAAGAATGCTCAATTTCCCGTCTTTATTTGTATAGCAATACAAACCACATATTTTTATCTATTAATTTTGCATATTTCATATCAATTCAAAGCTACATGTACATACATTATTCTACTGAGACATTTTTATTAAAATGGAACTACACATGATTTTTCCTTGTAGAAATATTATCGTATACACATTAAACAAACGAAAAAAAAAAGAAAGAAAGAAAACAGATATTTATTTTCGGATATCTATCATTCATTCAATAAAAAAAATGAAATATATTTTGCCCACTTGACCCAGATTTGATCTTTAACTGAAAGATCCTGGAAACTTGAGGGGGGATGGGAAGTTTGGGGATATCTGAAGTATAGATATCCGCGGCAAATGGCCGATTTTCTACGCCGTTTTAAAAATATTGTTAGAATCATTGTTGATTGTTGCAACTATTGAAGAGATAAAAATATTTATATCACCGAAAGCATGACTGAGCCCTTTAGATGTTGATCTCTGATCTCTGTGTCCACGGTTATATTTTTTATCCGTTTATCACTATTAGATTATTTTAAATATTAATTCAAAACTCAGTACATTGAACATTAGTAAGAGTTTTCTTTTTATAAGTTTGATAAGAAATTTTACTTTTTTGTGAAACTACAAATCGAGCATAGCCCGGGGGAAGGGTTGATGGCCGCAGCACCCGGGCGCGATGAGCTTTCTACTAAGCTGGCCGAGATGATCTTATTCATATTGGTCATATTCTTTGTTCAATATATCAGAGTAAGGCGAAAATGAACTTAAAGCATAATACTAAATGTATATCAATAATAGAGCGACTCCTCCAGAATCTCTCCCGGGACACCCCCGGCCCCTTTCTTCCCTCCGTATCATCCGTGTGGGATATAGGATTTTTAAATACTAGAATTTTATGGACATTTAACAATCCTATGAACATCACCACATCGTATACATTTTAATTTCTCCGATTTAGGATTGCATTTATATAGATTAATGTAATCAAAATATGCCCTAAATTTAGTCGCGGTAACCTTTTTGCGCCTTCTTTCGTGAGAGTTTCGACATTTAGGAAACGACGTATTGCTAACAATGAAATTAATGAAATTCTTGTAAATAACGTAATTACAAGTATTATACCGATGACATAATTATTTTTGCAATCCATACGTAATCTTCCGAATTCTAAACCTCTGAATTACAATTATATATACCTAGTCATGTTTTATTCCGAAACAATCACCGATAAATATTTCATAAATTGTATGTTATCATATGAAAATATTTCAATCATTCATTTTCTCTTAAGGCCATAATTAAATTATTGTTTGCTTCCCCTCGCCCCAACCGGGTCAAGAAAAACGTCTTTAAGCCAAAAAATCCCTTTTTTTACAGAATCGAATTACGACCATGTCCGTTTCGTTTTCGAACATTCAATCCAAATAGATTGTGAATAAACTCAATATATTTCGATTACAAGTTTCGCGTTGTCTGAAGAAGTGGAACTTACTTGACCTCTTGGGTTTGCAGATAGATACGCATGATAAGGATTACATCCCATTAATCAAAGGCTCATTCTCACACGGTGAACGCTGGGCAGCTGAATAATTTAATTTACCCACTGCAGATATAAATTACATGTAATAGGGCTCACTGATAAGGCCGCTTACAAAGTTGACAGAAAGGGGAAACGTCCACTGGCAGATCAAGGGGAAGCGGGGGAGGTCATAAGGATCCCTCATTATTGGTCTCTCTTGTGTATTTTTTGCAAGAATTAAAAAAATCTAATTCTAGCTGGTCGCTTCCGCTTGCCAGCATTTAATGAACTCTTATATAATATGACTGTATGAATTTCATATTATACAACAATTTTATATACATGTATTCGAGTGAATTCAGGAGACTCAAAATGAATTCATACATGTATGTTTGTCTGATAAATATATTCCAACTCTTTAACTTCATGTCATGATTAATCAAGGACTCTTGCATTGGTTTGAGAAATAAGAATAACTTCCATGTAAATTGTATGTCTCTTTTTTTTTGTCCGTCATAATTCTGAACGAATACGTCTGCTTGTCTGCCTGATAGTCATGATACACGCACATCTATCAAACATGCATCAAGACATGACATAAGTTGCAACACTTATATAAATTTGATTTTTACACATCAGATGATATTAAAATATGTGGATATTATCGTTACCCAATTTTCTACTAGGGGTACATTCCATCCGAAAGGGGGGGGGGGTTGCATGTATTACGTTCATATTTAATGAGAAAAAAAAAACTTATTTGTCAGACTTAAGCAAAGTTTGCATAATGCATCAATCCGATTAAAACCGCGTAGATCTGGTTTTAATCAGATTGCATATGCATCCACAAGAAGCCGTAATTGGATATAAGATCCCGGGTAAAAACTAAAATATTTTTTATACGTATATAAACAATTCAAACAAAAATTGGTGAAATGAAAATGAATACTATACTTGACAAAGACAAGTACCTGACAGATGGCCAGATATATCGTGTAAGGAGGTAATAAATGTATCTGCTGCAGAAGATGCATGTACATAAATCAAATGAGTAATTGATAACAAATGTCCGACAATGCGCATGTTATGAACTTTTAATTATACCACCTGTAAGACCTATAATCTCTCAAATCGGAACACTAGCGGAAAGAATCGATCATTATTGTTTCCTTATGAAAGATACGTACATAAAAGACAAATCAGACTTCATACATAAAATTAAAGTTTCAATCAGAACCGATGATAGCTTACAAAAAGCAAAACAAAAATCATCAATTGCCAAATAATGATTAATCAGTGAATTATTAGGTCTGAACACTGATGCATGGGATAGGATCTTGTTGATAATTAAAAAAAAGTAATTCAGAAGTTGAAAATCTAATTTTTTTTCCGAATTAAAGTAGCATTTATCAAAATTTCAATTAAGATGAAATAATATAGATATTGTCTCGACATTGATTAATTCCATACTATCTTTAATTCTTTTGATTTCTTTATGTAAATTAAAAAAGTATTCATTTGGGAAGTGTGGTCCATATAGGCAGATAGAACCAGATGGATTGCTGCCCCCAACATTACGTGACAGCTGTATTTTAACAGATTAATGAAAAAAGATGTTCAACAGTATACTAAGAGACGTAATCAGGATCTAGGCAAATGGAGATACATCCCTTTTGTTTTTAAGGGGGGGGGGGGGGGTTGACAAAATTGAAGATATGAAAGGGAAATAACTAACGACCCCCCCCCCCCCCTCCTCTACAAAAAGGAATAAATAAGCTAGAAAAAAAATCTAAATTTCAAACATCAAATAATAAATTTAAATATCTTTGATAGCGAGTATGGCATAAACGTTTAACGCGTAGACAATGAAAACTGACAGAGTGACTCTCGACTTTCATTTTCTTTACATTTCTCAATTACCTGTTATCTAATACAGATTGCTTGAATCGCCACTTAGAGCATCACTTGGTCAATATCATGCAGATGGAAAATTGACATTCCCATAAATTAAAGATGAACACTGGTCATTACTTGAATTAACTAAATCAAAAGCCGCTAAATTGTTTACCCATCGGGGATATAAAGTGATAGGGCACACTGGTCAGGTCCCCCATAGAAATTTAGGTGGTACGGAGTTCCTAGGCCTTCTTGTAATTTGTTCTGTTATCTTTTTCTATTTTATTATAATATTCTGGCTCATGCCGGATCTAGAATGTTTTTTCATGGGGGGGGGGGGGGGGGGCAAGCCATCTTTGAGGGGATTCTATCCTATGGTTTTGAAAACATAAGTACTGTGACATGCTTGAATCAGGCCGTGTTCACGCTGTTATTTTCATTACAAGTATACTCAATCTGATTAAAACCAGATCACTACATGCTCCCGATTTTGTTATGTCAAGTATTCTAAGCGACATATTTTATAAAACAAAATCGGGAGCATTTAGAGATCTGGTTTTGATCAGATTGATGTATACTTGATGTTACCCAAAAGCAACGCAATGCCTTAAAAATTCGTGGGGGGGGGGGGGGGCGTTTTCCGATTTTTTACTACATAAATTGATCAAAATTTATTAACTTGAAGTTTATAAGGAGAAATTTTATTCCTCTTCGATGTTCAAAGTTCAAGGTCACTGACAAGATTTAGCAAAATTCATTAGGTAGACTTTTAGATCGCATTTTCAACAGAAAATATACCAAGTCTCGATGTTTATTGTATTATAAGAAATCGTAAGAATTCTCTAACTTAAAGGTCAAAGTGAAATATGGGTGTATTATTGTGGCTTCAAGCCAACAAGCCAAGAGTATTAATAGTCAAATATTGGAATTTAACCGAATCCTTTTCAAATTAATTTTGTTCACTCTGTATGGTACAATTTTAGCGAGATCTTCATCAATTTGACCTAATATTTTGAATGTTAATTAACAGTTGGACATTTACTTTTTAGCTCACCTCACGAAGTGAGAGGGAGCTTATGCTATAACCCTGTCGTCAGCGTCCGCACTAGTATGTTAGGAAATTTTATTCTCTATTATAAGTTCTAGGAAGTTCAAACTTGCACAGATGATGCGTCTTTAAGATTAGAACACAAATCTATGTTCAAATGAAGGTCATGACCTGTATTTTCCGCTTGAGCGCACATGTTAGGAAGATTTGGGTATCAATGTTAAGAAGTTTTATTTCTCTATTATAAGTGCTAGGAAGTTCAAACTTGCACAGATGATGCGTCTTTATGAGTAGAACACAAATCTACGTTCAAATGTAGGTCATGACCTATATTTTCTGCTTGAGTGCACATGTTTGGAAGATTTAGGTATCAATGTTAAGAAGTTTTATGTCTTTATTATAAGTGCTAGGAAGTCCATACTTGCACAAAAGGTGCGTCTTTAAGAGTAGAACACAAATTTGGTCATGACCTACATTTTCCGCTTGAGTGCACATGTTAGGAAGATTTGAGTATCAATGTTAAGAAGTGTTTTAGAAGTCCTAGGAAGGCCAAACTTTCACAGTTTATGCGTCGTTATGAGTAGATTACAAATCTACGTTCAAATGTAGTTCATACTCTTTATTTTCATCTTGAGTGCATATGTTAGGGAGATTTGGGTATCAATAGAGTACACCAATTCATGCAAAATTTGGGTCAATAAATGAAATGCTCTACTTCCCTTTTCTATTTTGTGTGGTATCATTTTTGTTGCTTCTCAGTAGGACATGTTTTCAAATTCAAAACTGTAATCTTTGGCTCTTTTCTGTTTGCTGCCATGATAGAATGCTGCCATGAGATGAGCTTTGTAATCTTTGATAATACTATGTTTGCTAATTGGTGTAGGATGCTTCAAATACTTATCATCTACTTTTTTACACTATATTAGTATATTAGTGCTAGATCGATACTCTTTTTGTATTTATTTTCTACACATGAACATGATGAAAGTGTAAAATGTACACTTTTTCTGTAAAATTTACAGAAAAAAGTGTAACATTTACAATTAAATATGTACAGAAAAAAAGTGTAAAATTTACAGACAAAAGTGTGTAATCTACAGGAAAGGTGTAAAATTTACACTTAAATATGAAAAATTTACAGAAAAAATTTACACTTTTATGTGTAAAAAACATATTAAAAAAGAGTATCAAAATGGCACTAATACGCTTCCGTAGTATTAGTATATTTATATAATGAGAATAATGTTAAATATAAGAGTACGCGATAACAAAACATGAAGATTTGGTAAAATATTTATTGACAACCAATTTGTAACAGATGCTTTAATTTTCAATATATTATGATTAAACTAAATGTTCCAGGAGAACAACAACTGGAGAGACGATTATGGAACACATCTGCAGTTCACTTCAAATTCTTTGAGGAGACCGTTTTAATTTTGCGAAAGTCTTAAGAATAATGGATTGGATTAGTACCTTAATGAGTACTTTAATATCTACACATTGTAAGCACTGGATTTATCAACTTTAATATTGCCAGGATGATTTGATCTTGTGTGAGCATAATTGGAGGCAAAAAGAAAGGAGTCAAAGTACAAACACCTGGAGTACCAAACAAGTAGTTCTAAAGAATAATGTAATAATAATACCTCAATGATGTATTCGTGATTTATATAGGCATTTCAACAGATAGTGTCTCAGCAGTAATGAAAGATGCCCAAAAATAAAGATATATAGGACATCAGATGAACTGAAATTCACGAAATAATATATATATACATGTATATATATATATAGTGGATGTCAATGATCATTAACAAAATCCGTGTGTGTGAGGGAAATTACGATGGCAAGACATCATAATGAGGAATTGGAAACATTTCTTTAACATATTGTACAAGACACTAGCTTTGGACAGAATAGAGTAAGGAGAAGGGATTTCCAAATGTTTCAATTATCATATAAAAAAATAAAGAAGATGGCATCCATGCAGCATATGTAACTGTACAGTTAAAAGACAACTGTGAACGATGGCCGTAAATGCATATCTTTTTTGTGCCTAACTTGATTTAAACTGTAAGTAATTGTCTAGTAATTATTATACTTCGATGTTCCACCATAATTACATTTACATGTAGTGCTCACCGGGACATTCAAAAAGTATGCAAAGGTACATGACATGTATTCTAGAGTTCCGAAAGAACACTGATTCAAATATCAAGATTACTTACACTGCGGAAGTTCTATAGACTATATAGAGAAATGGAAGCAAACTATTACGTCCCCTTGTCCAGAGTCATATATGATATTGATATTCTGACGACGACCTTTTGTGCCATGACTTACCAACTTAAACGTTTGTCTTCCTTTGTGGGAGTTACCGATTGTGACTTCTCTATCGAATTTAGGTGGCGGGTGTTGCTTACTCTTCCTGCCCACCTGATTTCAGTCCTCTGCAAGAAGTTCACTCCTCTTCATATGGTAGATTTCATTATTTTTTTTTTACTTCTGTTCCTTTTATTCAATTATATCAATATATCTTGTATCATAACTCAATGTAGGAAATTTTTTTTATTTGTTTTATATATGTCAATAATTACATGTATCTACAGACGCATCATAATAAAACATTCGATTTTTTTATTTCCTAATTAGGAGATGCTTTGTCCTAATAAGGAGATACAATCACCTAATTAGGAGATAATATCTTCTTATTAGGACTTACCTTTCATCTATCACATAATTAGGATATAATGTCACCTAATGAGGACTGATCTATCACCTATTAGGAGATACTTACACCTAATTAGGACTTAGCTATCACCTTATTTGGAGATACTAACACCTAATTAGGACTTAGCTTTCACATAATGAGGCGATTCTATCACCTTATTAGGATTAAGCTGTCTCCTAATTATGAGATACTATCACCTTATTAGGAGATAACATAACCTTTTTAGGAGATAATATCACCTAATTAGGAGATAACATCACCTAATTGGGACTAAGCTATCACCTTATTAGGAGATACTTGCAACTAATTAGGACTTAGGTATCATCTTATTAGGACTCAGGTATCACCTAATTAGGACTAAGCTATTACCTTATTAGAACATACTATCACCTAATTAGGACATACTTTCACCTAATTTGGACTTATTTGTTGCCTAATTAGGAATAAATTTCAACTAATTAGGACACACTATCACCTAATTAAGTGATAACTAAGTCCTTATTCGGTGATAACTAAGACCATGTTAGGTATTAGATAATTAGGTGATAGCTAAGTCCTATTTAGGTGATAGTATGTCCTCATTAGGTGATAGTATCTTCTAATTAGGTGTTAGTATCTCCTAAATAGGTGATAATATTTCCTAATTAGGTGATAGTATGTCCTAATCAGGTAATAGTATGTCCTGATTAGGTGATAGCTTAATCCTAATTAGGTGATAGTATCTCCTAATTAGGAGATACAAAAAAATCAGAATATGGCATTCGGACGTTTCCGTACTTATCTACTTGTCAAATATGCTAAATTACTAAAATGCATACTGTAAACGCAAATCTAAAGTATGAAATGAAAGAGGCATTGCACAATTTGTCTTAACAAACAGTTGTCAAGTAAGCAACCAGTTGTTAAGAAAGATTTCTTAACAACCAGTTGTTAAGAAAATATCGCTTGTTAGCTTCTAAACTTTAACAACTGGTTGTCAAGAAGTTTACCTATCATGTAGTTCTATAGTCGAAACACATTGCTATCTTAACAACAAGTTGTTAGTGATGCAAACTGATTCTCATTGTGATGCATTTAAAATGAAGCATGGAGGTACATGTACTTGTGAAGCACTGAATGTAGTCTATCTTAACAACCAGTTGTTAGGAACTTTGATTCTGAAATTTATAACTAATTATGTATGGAAACCTTTTACTTTGTTTTTGCAGTGTAATACATGTACTGAAATAAAGAATAAGAAATCTAAATTATTGATCATTTTGTTTAGATAAAGGCTGTTAACAACACACAAAGCAATTTGACCATATGGAATTGGTCAAATCAAATTGGAAGCTGTTAATTTTTATTTTAGCTTGTGATATTCAATTTACGTGGACTAAGAGAGAGAGAGAAAAAAAAAAACCAAACAAACAGGGAGAAGTGAAAATTTTATATCATTATTTTTTTTCATTCTAATTACACTCTTGATTTCGGAACTTTCGTCTACTAATACATATATCAAAAGCACTGAAAGTGCATCTAACATTTTAGGCAAGCATAACAGTGAACTGTCTTCATTCAATACCTCTATTTCTAAATTGGATCTCCCAACACTATATTGCATACCGAAACTGCACAAGTCTCCTTACAAATTTCGATTTATTGCTAATTCTAGTAACTGCTCCACTACAATTTTGTCTAGAAATCTGACGTCAGCACTTACTGCTATTAAAGAACACATAACTAGATATTGTGAAACGGTTCTAAACAGGAACGATGTAAATTTATTTTGGTCTATTAAGAATTCAGGGGATGTGATTGAAAAAATGAAATCTGGAAATTTCCAAGCCAATACGATTTCTTCATACGACTTCTCTAATATGTACACCACACTTCCTCATGACAAAATTAATGATCGATTATCTAATCTCATTAAATGGTGTTTTGATCGAGAGCGAAAAACTTACATTTGTACATCTGAATCGAAGGGTTTCTTTTCCTCGACAGACTACAAATCATACAAATCATGGACATGTAGTGACCTGTGTAATGCCTTGTCCTTCCTCTTGGACAATATTTATGTTAGATTTGGTGAGGATCTATACAAGCAGGTTGTAGGAATTCCTATGGGTACTAACTGTGCGCCTCTTGTTGCAGATTTATTTTTATACACTTATGAAAAAGAATTTATCCAAAATCTTCAAAAGCAAAGAAAATTTGATGAGCTGAAATGTTTCAATAGTACTTCTAGGTATCTGGATGATATTCTAACCATTGACAATCCTGCTTTTGAATTATATAAGAATGAAATTTATCCACAAGAATTAACCCTTAACAAGGCAAACCTTTCAAATACAGAAACACCCTTTTTGGACCTAAATATCAAAATTGTAAACGGAAAGATTCATACAAGTGTATATGACAAAAGGGATGATTTTGGATTCAACATAGTAAATTTCCCTTGGCTTGACGGTGATGTTCCAAGATTACCGTCATATGGCATTTACATATCACAGCTCATCCGGTACGCTAGAGCATGTACTGATATTTTGGATTTTCACAGTAGAAATTTACAAATTACCAAAAAACTTTTAGGTCAAGGTTTCCGCTTTCATAAACTAGTTAAGACTTTCTGGAAATTTTACAAGAATTACAGTCAACTTCTTTTAAAATTCGGATCTATACATGCAACGGAGTGCATTACTATGGGTATTACACAACCTGTCTTTTATGGTGATATGATAAACAAAATAAAAAGGATCAAAGGTAGGCAGCATAACCATCGAAAATGCGTCAGAATCATCAAACGCCTTTTATATCGTGGATATGATCCTAATGTCACCAGACGGACACTAGGCTTGGTACTTGACCAATCTACAGTCTTGTACAAGCGCATCCTTGAAACTTGCACTCTGACTGACTGTGACGACGGGACTCCATGACGGGCCCTGTCCAAACCTCTTTAGAGAAGACAGGGCCCCGACCACCTGTCCTCTCTGAATGTCAGTCGGACTCCTCGGGTGATTACATACATGAGCTCGCTACAGCCGGCAGAGCACGGACTGTATTACGCATGCCCTCTTTTTATATCCATTTACATATTCATCTGTGTCTCTGGGGCCTCTGCGTTTCGCGGTCTTGTTTGTGTGATGTCATCTTACAGTGAGGAGGTTGTTTTACACCACAATTGTACGTTCTTCGAGACCTCTGGGTAATTGGAGAAGTGAGAGGGTTGTGCGCACGTAACCACAGGATAACCACACCATCTGCTACTTGCGTGACAGATGGCCGTCCAAAGTCGGCACCGGTTACCCATTGGTCTCGTCGGTTTATGTGTAGTCTTTTGTGTTTGATGTTTACATGTCGTATGTCTCTTTTCCGTCTCATGCTGTACTCGTCTTTTGTGTTTTTGCATCGGGTGTTTTGGTGTTTTACTGTTGATGCTGCAAAGGGGTCTTGTTGGAGATATCCTCCCTTCTTTCTAAAAGAATACCACGAAGAAAATGCATGTCGTACAATTATTTATAGTTGACAAAGTCCAATCTGAATATTACGCACGCCACCTTACTTATAGCGCTAGATATACGCTACTGTATGTAATATACAGAGCGTTAGTGCAACAGGTTCATTTGGTTGGAAGTTTATTTTTTGAGGAATATTGTGCCCTGCATTCTTCAAATCAGCTCATCAATTTACTAAACTTTACCTAGGCATGGATAATTTTAACTGTTACTGTTTTAAAACTTGAAAATCCACGAACATTTGTTTTTGTCTCAGTTCTAAACAGAAATGTCTGCCATTTTTCCGGATGTGCAAGATCCGATCAATTCGACCGTTGCACATTTCAGTCTGTATAAACCTCTCCTTTGTTGGTGCTCTCACCCTATGGGATCATATATTTCGCATGTACTGGCATTATAAACCTGAAAATGAAAAAGAAAGAACTTCGAACAGTTAAATGAATGATTTGTATACGTTGCCTTGTTTCGACCTTGATCCCTTGGGGTGAGTGCTCCTACAAAAGAGAGGTGCTTTCCCATTGAAGTATGCTTAGGTCGAATTGACTAGATATTGTACATCCGGTAAAATGGCAGTCATTTATGTTTAGAACTGGGTCTAAAACAAATGTACATGGATTAACAAGTTTTAAGACATTAACAGGTAAAATTATCCATGCCTAGGTTATGCTTAGACCACAAGAGAGTCGTCTTGAAACAAATGGGATGTATAATATTTTTCTTATAGCAAATAATTTGCGCGCATACATTTCTGCGCTCACCTTCCCGTGAACATTACCGTTTTCACCAAAGCGATGATATTTAATACATCGCTTTTGCATCTAAAGCTACCTTACTTAGTAACTTCCAGCATTTTAATTCTTTAAGCCCTTTTTTTCAATGTGGTCGGTAGTATTTTCTCTCCCGTCTTTAAATTTGGTCTATAGAGAATAATATATTATATTATAGAGAATTTATTATGAACTTATCATTATTATTTCGGAATCCTTGCTTTCACTTTGTTTAGATTTAAAGGCTGTATCCTCAGTTAGTTTAACGTCAGTTTAAAAAACGAATCATCTATTTTAAAAAGAATCCATAAAGCCTTCAAGCTTTTATAAGACTGTGAGTAACATCCGCACGTGGTTGCTAGGCAAGCATTTTCATCAAATATTTGTATAGTACGTTATGCCATTCAAGTATTTTTACTATAGATAAAAGTTATAACATATTCAGCAAAAAATTCAATCATGTATAAAGATCTAACTCTATGATAAATGACAATAAAGAGTATCAAAATTTGCAAACGACAATAGACTCCGTGTTGATGACGTCAAAATCTGAGGTTGACGTCATTTCGCGCCATATCTGAAGACGTCATTTCTGAGGAGTGCCTTAACGTAGCTGCGAATGCGACATATGCAGGCACCAATGTTTATTACTATTTTTTATCAACATCATCTGTGTTGTGTTTTTCTCAGTAAATCTTTAAATGAGAAAAAATTCTTTTCTTTTCGCACACGATACTAAACTTTTGAACCTTAGAACATATGAGCACTTACAGAGCAAAAATTATTTCTGTACCATTCTTATAAATGATCATTACGGGAGAGGCATCCCTCTACCGAGGAATAATAATAGAATACTTCAAACGTACAGACGACTAATAACATGTCTGGTCCATGTTGCCAATTTACCTGTTCTTAAATGATGCTATTCAATATGAAGACGTTAACATGAATAAGAAACGAAGCCATACGCGTTTTAACCATTAATTGCATTGTTACTTTTCATCCTTAATATCCGTTTGACTTGATTGACGTAGTCTTTGTAAAGGATATTCATACACGGCTATATTAAATAAGTATATAATATCGCTACTACAATATATCCTAATTTCATTCATATCTTCTCTATCACCGTGGGGTATCATGTGATACACAAATGATATGTTCCACGGGAATCCCCTTTGATTGAACCAAGTAAATACTGTCTAAATCTACTCTATATGAATTTATTTTAGGCCTATCATATGGTCATTATTATAAATTATATGATGGTAATTTATTCTGGTCAAGAATAGACGTATATTAGGGGAACACTTAAACAGAAAATTTTGTATCTGTCCGTGCACCATATCATAGAATGTGGCGAGCATTGAAAAATTTCTGTTTAAGTGTTCTCCGAATACACGTCTTTTCTTGACCAGAATAAATTACCATCATATAATTGATAATAATGACCATATGTTAGGCCTAAAATAAATTCATATAAAGTAGATTTAGACAGTATTAACTTAGTTCAATCAAAGGGGATTCCCGTGGAACATATCATTTGTGTATCACGTGATACCCCACGGTGTCTATGGTCTTATAGCATCCGACAAAGGACAATAGTCAATAATTGAATTAAAGTCTAAAAAATGTTATTAATGAATCTCCATCAGACAGCAGAGTCGGAAAGCTCCTTTTTCTTGTACCAAAATAGCCAAATGATTCAAAGAAATAATTAAGTGTGATGCCTCCTAGTGAAATTTTTATTTTTCATGTATCTTTTTCGTGTATACAAAAGTTCCACACTTTCACACTAGTGTTCTAAAGATGGGAATCAATCAGTTTCTTTACCGGGTAAATTATGTCAAACGAATACAGTAAATTCTAAAAGCATTTGCTTTTATCATACACTGCATATTGACCAATAACAAAGACGCAATCTAATATTCATCCGGCTCAAAAATAATGGACAGAACTGCGCCGTTGAAGACGTTAAACATTTGTACCACTTGATGAGTGTCACTGCTAGTGTACCAGGAGTCCCCGAGGACACATGTAGCCAGGTTCGATCAATTCCGGTTGGTCGTTTCTTCAAACGCATTTGAAAATTTCTGTTTACAAAATTTTCTCAAACTAAAACCTGTGTCGTGTAGCATTATATCCCAGCAATCTTGCCACGCCTTTCTGTATATTTAGGACATAATTCTCAAAGATTTTGGCCATATTACATTGTTTAGATTGAGAATCACTGACGAGGGTTAAATAGCCAAAACGTGCATGTCTGGTCCATGCTGTACAATTATCTGCTCTGAAATGATGCTAATAAATTTGAAGACGTTATACAATTATAAAATTTATAGTCAAAAAATTTACAAGAATATTTCAGGTAATTGCAGAAGCACAGTCAAACTAGGTTAGGATATCCTGATCATGGTCGGGGCCTAACAATCTAAAGTACTTTTGATATTGATATACAATGTATTACTAATAATAATATGTAAGATATATGAAGAACAGAATCAATACGAAGTCCTAACCTATTAAAATTGAAAGTTAAAAAAGCAGACTCACAACATAATTCCTTTGAAATAAATTGATTCATGTTCTATTTTGGATTTCATATCATACGTTTGATTGTATGGATCATCTTGAGAGACTCAAATAATTGAACTTCATTCAGGTGATCTATTGCCCCCCAGTAGACCACCATCTACTTCCCATCTCCAATGATAACATTCAAGTATATGTACACATTCTATGAATATCTTACATCCGTCTGTAAATAATATGTCTAAATCTGATATTTCACTATTCTATGATAAATTTTCTTGCACCACAGAATTCGCACATATAATCAATAGGCATCGATCATAACAAAATGATGCATTATCATTTTAAATGAACAAGGCTTTATGCCTCAAAAGGGGCCGATATTACTGAGTCGATGACACTACATCCTTATATGTCGTATTGCAATAAGACTCACTTAGGAATTTGTAAAGGAATCTTCATAATAAGAGATAAAAAGTTTTAATACATCGGCTGAATACTTTACATCCAATCTGGAAAAAAATGAATGGTATAATACAAATTCACAGAGTGACTATATTTATCGGTATAGTTTTAATACAAGGTAAGTAAACGATAGTATATACCATTTACAGAATACAAAGCAAGTTTCAATACAAGAAGATTTCTCTGATAGGGAATGAATTCATCTTTAGTCTACATATTTACATATTTACTTAATCTAAAAGACCATTTTCCAATCTTGTTTGAAGGCTCAAATTGTCCGAGTCAACATCTTTTGGCGTTGTTTTACATTATGACGTCACTGTTAAAAGACGCAATTTCATTGAAACGTAACAAGGAAAACGTGCACAAAATTTGCTAATCTCGGACATTTCTCGTCATTTTGTCGGCCATTATGAATTTCGACACGTGGTCTATTGCTCGAATGCAATTCGTACAGCTAAACACATGCACAAAACCAGAACCACAGTAAAAACTTACAATTAGCATACAAAATGAAGAATTTAGAAAAAAAAGAAGACATAATGTTCTGCAAAGAATTAAAATCCACAATGGTCAGGTGCTGAAGGAAAGAAACTTCTTCTGCATATTACGAACACTCGTATAAAGTAAAGCATAAATCAAAGTCAAAACCGTTCAAATCTACCTTTCAAAATTGTGGACAAAGTGTCAACCTGAAACATTTTTTGATAGTCGCCATTTTTCTGACATTTTAAACGATGCACCGTGGATATGAAATGAACAATGGACATTTCAATTTGAAACACATTATTTATCAACAATAACTTCAAAGGACGCAATGAGAATAGATAAAATATAAGAAGCTGTGTGTTGCAAGCAACAAGCGGATTACTTCTTCATTTAATTTTATTTTAAACTGAAATTCGAAAAAGAGAAGGGAAAAAGGAGCAGTGGTTTCAGAACTAGTACCTTTCCCCGGACAGAATCCGCTAGTATCTTGCTGTAAAAGTTTTAAATGACCATGTCAATCGAATTTTTGACCTTGAACCAAGTTCACGTATCAGAATTTAATGTTTAATCCAAAAAATCTGTTTAGACCTTAAAATTATTCCAATGATTTCGGGTCAGAGAGGCTGATGCAAGAATGACAAATATGGATAATGACCATATCCCTGTATATAGCACAAATTCGATAATTCAGAAAATCAGAAACCGAAGGCATACAAAATCAGGATAAAACAGAAACCAAAGCAAACAACCAAATCCTCCACCACATGAAAAGAAGCGGACTCCCGATATGAGAGTGAGACCAGGTGCCCAGGAAGAGTAAGCATCTCCTGCTTGCATGCAACACCCGCCGCTTCAATTCGGTAGAACTGTTACATCCGGTAACTTCCATTTCGGAAGACATAGAGTACAATCTTTGGTTGGATGGTTGAAATGGTCTATGACAGAATATCAGCAACCATTCTGGAGAGTGGGACAATTATTTGCTTAAATTTCAACTTCAAGATTCAAAAGCTCTTTGCTCTAAAAGCAAAAGTTTGTTGTGGTTTTTACGATGATAATTTGAATGTTATGCAAATGTAAATAATTTAATTTCCATTGTCATTCTTAAGAAACGAAGATTCTGAATGGCCGAAAAAATTGTGTTGATACCTGCATCAACCCAAACCGGAAGTACGCGCTTAGCAACATCGTTAGTGTGACCAAGCGGAATGATAATGCTATGTTTCTTTCCTACTTTATTCAAAAGACATAAAGCAGTGACCTACAAGTATAATAAATATCATAAGTATATGTGTATGTATAAATAGAATGAAACATATATTAATATTATGCAGACTACGAATATGAAAATACTACTATCACAGTGATAAAAATACAGTGATTAAGATAAACTTAAGAAATTCATGTCAAATAATGTAAATCACATTTCAAATGCAACCGATAGAGGTAATATAAATGTATTGCAATGAAAATAATGTATATGATATATGGTAATGAATCGATAATTCAATTCGGTCACCAAAAATTGAGGGAAAACGTATGCATCTTGCGCTACGCGAATTTCAGTTTTCTCTCATTTTTTGGTGTTGATACCTCGATCAACCAAAAAAATATTACAATGATTCCTTAAGTCAATATCACATAATCAATCTATCATCTTATTTAGAAAATCACTTAAACCATTGAAATTGATAGTTAAGTTAATTAATTCGAAACAGTGCGAAAGTCGTAATTTAAATATATTTTTCGACAAGTGGTCAATTGCTCGAATGCATACATCTTTTTTTGTATGTGGTCATCTAACATTGAGGAGGTTGTTTTACGCCACAATTGTACGCCCTTCGAGACCTCTGGGTAATCGGTGTGCGCGTGTAATGCAGTATAGCCACACCGTCTGCTACTGACGTGGCAATTGGCCGTTCTTAGTCGACACCAATTGCCCATTGGTTTATGTGTAGTCATTTATGTCTGATGTTATATGCATTTTGCGTTAATTTCTGTCTCATTCTGTGAGTGTCTGCTTTGTTTTTTGCAGCGGGTGTTTTGGGGTTTTGCTGTTGATGCTGCAACCGAATGTTGTTGGAGATCCTCTCCTTTCAGAATCGAATGGCCTTCCCTGAAGGTTTTGGGGAAACAAATGAGTTAAAGAAGATCCTGACGATAATCTCAACAGCACTCACAATAGAGCTCCAAATTGAGCATCGACGGACCCCTAGCAAGCCAGAGGTGGGACCAGGTGCCCGGGAGGAGTAACAACAAAATTGGAGTAACAAAACATGCAGATAAATAGATTGACAAAAATTAATTTTCTTAATCTTGATTCCGAAGGCACAATGAATGTAGTCCATTACATTACGAAACAATCTTATAAACCTATCTCAATTAATATCATTAACCTGCATTCTGGAACTGTCCCTTAATTTGAAAGCATCAATCAACACCAAATTGAAATTTCTCTATCTATGTAAATGCTAGGGGTCCGTCGATGCTCAATTTAGTGCTCTATTGTGAGTGCTGTTGAGATTGCCGTCAGGATCTTCTTTAACTCATTTTAATCCCAGAGAATCATTATAGAAAACTAAGAACTTATTTCGGCTTTGAAGCCATATGAAATGTACTGTCAAACTTGTATCTCTTTGCATTTGACTATGATGCACCTTAGATGAATCAAATTATCTGATTGCATTTCATCAAAATCGGAATTGATTCTAAACTTTAATCTAGTTTAAATCTGTGGTGTTGGAAATATAAAGTCTTGGTAAAAAGCGAAATTAGACAGAAAAATAAAAATTGAAATTGAAATTATCAAGTAACTGAGGAAAACGAAATATGATTAAACGAGAATAGAAACTAGAATGAAAGGGACCGGAGGGTTTGGAGAGAATAAACATCAAAGAAGTACTTATCATTCATTCATTCTCAAAGTAGAGAAGGCAAGGCAAAATTACTAGAATGTCCATTGAAACGACTACGAACCTCGGAATGAATAACATTCAGGTACCCGGGGAGATTCAACGTCTCATGATTGCATGCAACATCCGTCGCAACAGCTCCATGAAAACTTTTAGTGATTGTCTCGATATACATATTGATGTATATATCAGATTAATATTTCATGTTTGGTGATGATGACATCCATTCAATCGCAATTCAGTATGTCACAGTGACTGATTATTCAGGTATGCTTTTATTGTATTCCCGTAGCGACCGAAGAAATTCCTCAATGATGATTTCAGCCCTTGTGCAAAAAAAACCCTGAACAAGTAGATTACCTGCAAGCCTTCTGGCTCTGACGATGGAATCTTCATATTAGGAACACCGTTTCTGCTTAGAAACAAAAACGCCATAAGCAGGAGAAGACGGAATGTTGCTACTCATAAAAGGGAAATTTGTTATGTGGAAGCTGAAATCATCATGCTTGCATACTGGGAGGTTTTCAATGGCTGTTTGCGTCGAAAGATTATATCCAAGTACGAAGCGGATCTGTCGCTCTCGGTTGTTTCCTTGATCTCTAGCTCATGAGGATAGATTTCATGTTGATGATCCTTAAAAGAGAGACTAGACCGACTTGAATAAGAAAGTCGAAATGAGAAAATAAATCATATGTTTCTCATTTTATGATAATATGTCTGGTCAATTTGAAAAATGGCGTCAAAGACGTGAAAAAATATAGCCAAGCTCGAGCAACTTCTGTCGATCGTCTGTTTCTTCAACGCAATTGAAAATTTCTGTTATTAATAAATCTTGAAATTTCTAAAACGTGGTCCCTGTAGCATCATATCCCAACTATCCTGCTACGTTTTTCGGTAAATTTTTGGAAATAATATTTTGCACACTCTTTGGTCATATCACATTGTTTAGATTGAGGATCACTGACGAGGGTTAAGTACCCGAAACGTGCATGTCTGGTCCATGCTGTAAATTTATCTGTTCTGAAATGATGCTATCTAATTTGATGACGTTTAACATACATACAGATCAGGAAGAAGGGGGAAGGGTAGTAAATCTCCCTACTCAAGTTTCAAATGAATGATCAGATTAAGGTGTTTCGCTGTTTTCCTGTGAGTGCTACATCCAACCCTTGTTGGCGATCCCTTCCTTTCTTCGATGAAATAGAATTGGAGAAGTCAGTAATAATTAACTTAATCTTATTCTTATAATGATTTATTATTAAGGACTTCGGCTGTTTGAATAAATCGTGATGCTTTTCATTCACCTTGCCGTTATTCTTTTGTGTTCTTTTTCCCCCTTTTTATTGACACTCATACATAAATCAATTTTGGAAGGGCTGGGGTTGGGTTGCCCCAGATCACCTACCTTACAAAGGGAATGCCTTTGACAAAATTCGGCATGTACTAAAACTACAGCATAATTATATAATTACTGTTGCATTCAATTAGAATCTAGAAAGTACAATATATATTCTTTAAGTAGCGAAGCGATTCTCGGAAAATTTGCACGTGTCCTACCAGAATTGTACACCCATGAACACCGAAAGTAAGACAGTCATTACTTATATTTACATTTATCCTACATATGGGTCGTTTTTATTTGCATGCACATTGCACATTTTACCTGTAACATCGTCAAATGTATTTTAACGTTGGTAAATTCTCCCTACATGGGAAACTTGAACGTGACGTCACAATAGCAACCCAAGTTATTGGAATATAATTCTAGTTGCCTAAAATGTGTTTAACATGGGGAATCAACTAGTTATGGTAATATATACGAATTTAAGCTACAGCTGCAGTGTCATTTTGATTTATATTCTAAATATAATATGATATCTTTAGTGTATGGCATATACAATTTATGGTATCAAGCCACTTTTTAAGGTGTCATAAACGATAAGAAAAAAAAAGAAGAAAAAGGAAAAAGAAAAAAAATTTTTTTCTTTAACATAAAAGGACAAGGACAAAACATTCATACACACTTTCATACCCGTCAGTATAGAACGTAAGTTGTGAACAAACTCTCTGATGTAGACACTTTCATGCATGCATTTTTTGAATGAGTTTTGGGAAAATGTTGAGGACTGGTTGACTCAGAACAACCATCATCATATTTGCTATTTTCGAAAACCAGAGTTACTTCCCATTTTAGACGGTATCTGACGTAGACTGATGATGACGTCATCAAATTCTATAGAAACAGTCCTACCAGTCTGGGAAATGACGGTATAAAATCGTCGTTACCATACCATTTGCATGACGTCACAATGGTTTTACGTCAGATACCGTCTGTAAGGGGAAGAAACTCTGTATTCCGCAAAGACTCAATAGACATCTCTCAGACTGATGTCATTTTTGGGTTGGCTCGAAGCTCGTGATATAATAATCATGATTTGTAAAATGTATGTTTTCACTGTGCAAGACATAGTAATAGATTATGCTTATATGAAGTAAAATTAAAAAAATACCATTACTATTATTATGTAGAAATGAAAGCTTTCTCTTCAAGAGGCAAATATAATAAATTTACCCAACGATGGCAGGATTCTTTTGTGTTCTTATCTATATTTCTGTTTATACAAACGTAATAGTAACTATCATAAATCGGTGTTGAAAGTGTTGTATCGTAAAAGAGAAAGAAAACCAATCATTCAATATGTTACAAACTGACAATAGGTACATCTATTATACATCCATCCAATATGAACACTAGGAAAAAGAAAGACATAGAAATCTATATAAATTGAGACTCAAGTATGCTTTCATGTGGAACACGAAATATGATATATTTCTTCAAATATCGATATGTCAAAATATACCGCATTAAGAATATTTATTTTACAAGTTAAAGATTGTTCTTCATGGTAGAACATCCCAAGTGTTTGTATCCTGGATATCCTAAGATTTCTATTCAGAAGGTCAAACAAAAAGAGTTGGGGGTAATTCGGGGGTTTCATGAGGTTTCAAACGGTCACAATGAAAAATTTTAGATTACTTATCTTCAAATGATAGTGGTTATGTTATTAATTATACATTTTCTATTGTTAATTTTTCAAATATATTTAAAACGTATGGAAAGGAAAAGTTTGCTTATTCATTTATTTTTCCTCTATTTTGAATCTTTTCGGCTTATAGCACCACTGAAGTGGTTTCATGTACGTGTACGTACGTGTAAGTCTGTTGCACCGCAGTTAGCATTTTCAATCTACAAGGTTCCTTTCGTGCAGCAAAGTAGGACATTTTGTTTTTAGCTCACCTGAGCGAAGCTCAAGTGAGCTATTGTCATAGCGTGGCGTCCGTCATCCGTCCGTCCGTCCGTCGTAAACTTTTCCACATTTTTGACTTCTCAAGAACCACTGAAGGGAATTTGATGAAACTTGGTAAGAATGAAATACTGATGGTCCCTTACAAGTGCTTTTGTTTTTCGTCCGAATCCGTCGACAGGGGGCGCAACCAAAGGAAAAAGTATGTCGCAGGCGGTACCCTCCTTTGACAAAGTTCTTCTTCAGAACCGAAGCACATATCGACAAACCGAAAGCATCTGGGTGATCTAGAATGATGTCTTAACAAGTGTTTTGAACGTCTGGTTTTGTGCCCTAATTTCGTGCATGTTAGTCTTCTTGAACTCATTTGTGTCACACTTATGCCCTTTGCCGTGTGGAGCTCGTAAAAAAGTTCCCCGCGAGGGGTTTGACAGTGAGGGTTTTGAATATTTTCCCTGACATGGTCACCATAGCACTTTCTATATAGACATAACCTCATACAGTACAATGCATGTATTTCATTTATTGTTTTTATTTTCGTACATGAACATCGACGGCGGTTGCGGCTAGCCAACAGGGGATGCTTACTCCTCCCGGGCACCTGTCCCCACCTCTGGCTTGCTAGGGGTCCGTCGATGCTCAAGTTGTTGCTCTATTGTGAATGCTGTTGAGATTATAGTCAGGATCTTCTTGAACTCATATCTAAGATACAATTTGCTTTGATATACATTACATTCTATAATCTTGGGTTTTTTTTGGAATTTTTATGATTTTTTTAAAAAATATGAATAGATATGGGTCCCTGTAAAATGCGAAACGAAACAAAAACGAAACGAAACGAAACAAATCGAAACGAAACGAAACAAATCGAAACGAAGCAGATCGAAGCGAAACGAAACAAAACGAAACGAAACAGATCGAAACGAAACAAAACAAAAATTAAAACTTAAAGAAAATGAGAAAAAGAGGAAAAGTCGCCGAAAACGAATATTTCAAGACAAGATCAGCATGTAATATCGCCTTAATCCAAGAGTTCTACATTTGTAACTAGTGCCAAGAGGGTTTCTTGAAAGAGTCAAAGTTGACAATTAAAAAAAGTAAATGTCAAATGTCATTCATGTATTTAAGAGGAATAAAAGGGAGGGGATAGTAAACCACGCTATGACACCGTAATGAGATCATAAAACGAGGTGGGGGCACATTTCAGGGGAAAAAATCTTATCCTTTTTCAAACGAAATGTGCCCCCCAGTTTTTAATTGTTCTCCATTTTTCTGATAAAATACACATAACGGAACAGTTCCGTTTCCTCTGCGCTAGACTCCTCCCTGCTAAATGATATTTTTCCGTCTGTGACGAGGTTATTCATCCCAATCATCACTCTCCTTTAAAATGCAATTGTGCTATATACCGTATATATTATGTTTTAATCGTCAACTTTGATTCTTTAAAAAAACCTCCAGCCACAAGAACTAACGGCTGAAGGCAATAATGAGGGGGTGGACAGGGACAAGGGAGGGGAGAGAAAGGGGGCGGGAGGAGGGAAGAAGGGGGCGAGAGGAGGGACAGATGATTGGGAGGGTAACAGTAACCAAAAAAATTAGGAAATTACTTTTAATATATTAAATAATCTTGCTCTTATGCGTTCATGTACATAATCTCAATTTAAAAAATTACCACGAAATTCATCTATATATACCTTAAAAAATTTTCCCGATCGCTTCGCTCGCCGCAATTTTCAATTCATTTTTGAAATACTTCAGGTTCGCTTCGCTCACCTTAGTTTTTCATCCAAACAGGTCTATCTCTTTTTTCAAGGTTTAAAAAAGGAAATAACCCAAATAACTTCACTTTTGCACCAATTTACACTTTAAAGTTTAAACATTTGTCTTGACCGCCCAAGACCCCCTCCCCCCACGGGGAGGGGAGAGGCGGCAGGAGGAGAGTGGTACCCCCTAACCCTTCAATAAGATCTTGTCTTGAAATATTCATTTTCGGTGATTTTCCTCTTTTTCTCATTTTCTTTAAGTTTTATGTTTTGTTTCGTTTCGTTTCGATCTGTTTCGTTTCGATCTGTTTCGCTTCGTTTTGTTTCGTTTCGTTTAGATCTGTTTCGTTTCGTTTCGATTTGTTTCGTTTCGTTTCGTTTCGATTTGTTTCGTTTCGTTTCGTTTTTGTTTCGTTTCGCACTTTACAGGTACCCAATAGATATGTTTACAGTGCACATGGACCTAAGGGTTGTGGGTTCAAGTCCCGGCACCGGTACCCCAATTTTTTTTTCTTCAATGTTTATTTTTCTTCCGTTTTGCACACTATTTCACTATGTATTTGACATATGTATTGCTGTGATATATATTCCATGCCTAAATTTTATATTTTTGATTTTTTTGAATTTTGAAAAATGGTTTATGTGCATATAGTCCCAAGGTTTTTGATTACAATTCTGGCACTGACATTATTAATATACTAATATTAGTATGTTAAGAGAGTGCATGGGTATCAGGTGAGCGTGTGCCCCCTGGGGCTCTTGTTGATTATTCACACTTACTCTATATTGCAGCGTGAAGTTTGTAAAATTGTTCCCCGCGAGTGTTTGTAAGAAGTGTCTTCAAATAATTACTTTCCATCGCAACGAGAGAAGCAATCTAACAATATATTTGAATGTTCGTGTTTTTCAATAAATCATTTCATTCTAAAATAACTATAAACTGAAAAGGGGTAAAAACCTTACACAATCCCTTTAACGAGTGCATTCTTTAAAGAAAGATGGGCCTTCCAACAAGACTCGGCACCAATACGAAAACAACAAAACACCCTAAATGAAATCACAGAGGATACAAAATTACTGTGTACAAAATTTTCTGACATTTCGGAAACCTGGGACCTGTAGCATCATATTCCATATCCATTGTACTACGTCTTTCGGTATATTTGGATATAATTTTCGCAGATTTTTGCCATATTTCATTGTTTGGATTGAGGACAGGGTGCAATTCCTAAGAATGCGATGGTTCAAGACTGTAAAATGGTTAAGTTCTAGCCAGAGTGTCCCTTGGGTGATAGCAGGATCATATCCTCAGTAAAAAAAGAGAAGCTTACATGAAAGCCGTCTACCTCTTAGAACAAAATCTGAGTACATAGAGTTTGCACGAGCATAACGTAATGGTTGAGAAATGAGAACGTTATATGCTGGTGACGATGGGATATTGCTACACAGAAAAGGACACTTTGTGATATTGAAGTCGTCACGTCTGTTATAGAGTGAAATTTTGAATTAAAATTTGGGTCGCTTCACAATTTGTTCCCATTTCTTAAATCACTTTGGCTTAAAAGTACCAGTGTTGAGAATTCATTATTTAAAACATGAATGTCCAGTGCATGGTATTAGAAATGTCCGTCTAGAGGGCTGCTCTCTGGCAGTTCGACACATTTTTTTAAATAAAAAAAAAATTACAATTCGACACACGAGAAATTATCTACTGTAATGTATAACGTCTTCAATTTCATAAGCATAATTTTAGAACAGATAGATGTAGAGCATGGACCAGACATGCACGTTTTTGGTATTTAATCCTCGTCAGTGATCCTGAATCTAAACAATGTAATATAGCCAAAATCTGTGAAAATTATGTCCTAAATATACCGCAAGACGTAGCAATATGGCTGGGATAGTCCGTCAAGAGGGCTGTTCTCTGGCAGTTCGACACTTTATTTTCTGAATAAAAAAAATTACAATTCGGCACACGACAAATTATCTACTGTAATGTGTAACGTTTTCAAATTCATAAGCATAATTTTAGAACAGATAAATTTACAGCTGCAGCATTGACTAGACATGCACGTTTCGAGGATTTAACCCTCGTCAGATCCTCAATCTAAACATTGAATTATGGCCAAAATTTGTGAAATTAAATATACCGAAAGACGGACGAAGATGGCTGGGATATGATGCTACAGGACCAAGGTTTAATGAAATATGAGAAAATTTTGTAAACAGAAATTTACAAATTCGTTTAAGGAAACGACCAACCGAAATTGATCGAACTGGCTATATGTGCCATCGGGGACTCCTTGTCCACAAGCAATGACTTTCACCAAGTGCTACAAAATTTTAATGTCTTAAAATTCATTAGCATCATTTAAGAACAGACAGATTTACAGCATGGATCGGACATGCACGTTTCGGGTATTTAACCCTCGCCAGTGATCCTCAATCTAAAAAATGAAATGTGATCAAAATTTGTAAAAATATGTCTTACATATACCGAAAGACGTAGGAAGATGGTTGGGATATGATGCCACAGGACCCATGTTTCAGAAATTTGATAAAACTTTGTAAACAGAAATTTTCAAATGCGTTTGAAGACGAGATCAGATGTACTTGATCGAACTCATTGGCTACATGTGCCCTCGGGGACTCCTGGTCCACCAGCAGTGACACACACCAAGTGGTACAAATAGATAGATAAACCAAATTATCTATATATTTTAATATTTCCGATTGAAAGACTTAATTTGAATTTTACTCGTTATAAAATTCAACTTCATTCCAACAATATATTTTCCTTCTTTATAAGTAATGTTAGTACAACTTTCTCACTTCTTGAATAGTATTTTTCAAATAGTATGTACATTTTATTAATAATCTTATATCGGTATTAAAGGGGTAGGGCCACAAAGCCCGATATTGGCCCTAATTTTGAACATTGTACGTCATAGAATTTTTAACTGTTATTTGACATTTTGTAACGTTCTCTACTGAATCACGAATCTATCTTTTGTAAACATTGCTTTTATCAATACCTTTAAGCCCTTTAAAAACACTAAAATAGGTCATATTCCGCGAAATTGATGCAAAAACTGCATATTTCTATTAAATTAGCAATGGCCGCATGCATTAACTAGGATGGGAAATTTATATGTGAAAGATTATCATTATATCCTTTTGTTATAAACGTTTTGTCTCAGTTAGCGCAAGGGGCCACATTGAATTCTTCGATAAAAGACAAAATTTCCAGCAATTTTCGCCATATTTTGTCAATAACGTCAAAATGACGTCACTTCATGACGTCATTACAGTTAAATGGCACTTTGATGATATTTTTCTTTTCAAGCGGTAAACATTCGTGTATTTTCATGAGAGATATCAAGTATTTCCCATGAAATTTATTTCTAGAGAAAAAATCGAGGGCCGATTTATCACTTAGATAATTTTGCTATGCTACGATATTTTTTCTTCGGACAAAAAGTTCATGAAAGTAATCGATGGGCATTGATTATTACACGATGCAGCATGACAACTTGACAACGCTTAATGCCTCAAAGGCGCCGCATTCTTTGAATCTAAGAAGCTGCATCTTTAGATTCCGGAAAGAAATTTGATGTATCAAGCTATTTGTAAAGGGATTTTAGTCGATTGACATTACATTCGAACTAAAATAAGAGAGATATAGTGACTTTTTTGTACTATCTAAAATTTACGATGAATAGGTTATTTATTTTTAGAGTGTTAACTCTTATCAGTGCAGTTTTTATGAAAGGTAAGTAAACAATGTTTAATAATGTGTTGCAGACAAAGCCTCAAATAATTACGCATTTACTTGCAAAAAGTACTGAATAGTAGTGTTAAAGAGTTGGATTTAAGGTTAGGCTTGCGACTACAGGGTGTTAACTCTATTTTCATACCATGTAATATTCAATACCAACATAAATGATAAATGACATGACCTCTGCTTTTTACATTATTGCTGAAAAATAATACTTATAAAAATAAGGAATGGGTACTTTTGGGGAAAATGCATATTTTTTAATGTAAAATTGCAAAAAATAGGAAAAAAACTTGTCATTTTTTGTTTGAGTTCTGCTATCAAAGATTCAGACATAAGAGTATACTCCATTTATTATACTCTTCAAATAAAAGATAATTCAAAATTCGAACTTCGAGTCGAAACATTGAATTTTTGCATGAATTATTGTGCTATTTATAGAAACAGTAACTTGGCTCAAAAAGTAAATCGGGTTCATATTTGTTTAAATGCTTTAGGATAAAGCAATACTATAGCTCTATATGTAGAAACATAATTCATGCAACTGTAGATTTTCTAGGTATAAGTAAAAATTCCAAGGTGTTGCCATGGCAACTGCAAAATCCTATTTATAAGAATATACTGCTTTAAATTTAGAACAGTTACTGTTTATTTTTTTCAGACTTTCTCGGAATAGCTTATAATTATACGAATCTAGAAAAATACGTATAGGCCCTACATGAATTCTTAAAATTTCAGGCATAACAGGGGTGTATAAATCAATCATGATGAATTCTCCAAAAAGACCAAAATGTTGAAATAGGCAAACATTGGATGTTTGTAGCGAGAAACGAGACGGGCAAATTCTGATGGTTTGGTATGAATAGTTAAAGGTGATTTTCCTCTACATGTAGGCATATCCATCTTTCTTCTACCTTAAGTTTATCAAAGTGGCAACCCTAACTTTAAGTTCGATACATGGAAATTCTACTTACATCCCAATAAACCTTTTTGCCTCTTAAATAATAGATAACCGCAAAACAGCTCTCGCTTCCTTTTTTGCATTGACAGAAACAATTTAGATTTACCATACTTATATTGTATACTTTAAAAAGTGCATAATAATCCGTACGGACAATGTTTCATCGCTGGTTCCTCAAAATGTTCTACCAAATCGGTATCGGTTTTATTCACCAAAGTTTTATCCGAAATTCAATCTGGACTTCCAAATATTGTTCGAAAGTATATTCTCGAAGCGGTATTGACCAGATGTGGGTATCAATGAGTTCGAATGAACTTTTAGAACATCTGAAATCCCCTCATTTCATTAGAGTCCATTCGATCAAAGCCTTTGATTTTTTTATACTTTACACAACAATCCCAAATTCTAAATTTAAAGAAAAGACTAGCAAAAATTATAAGTAATGCGTTTACAAGCAAGAACGGCAAACGTGAATATATTTGTATAACAAAACATTTGTAAAAGAAAAGTCCGATTCTGAAAATAAGTACACTTAAACAGATATTATTCAGATTTTAAAATGTTAAACTTCCTGATTAACTGACTGATATTATTCAGATGTCAAACTTCCTGATTGACAACATTTTTGTGGTATTTGGAGGAAAGGTCTTCCAACAAAATGTTGGAATTCCAAAGGGAAACAATTGTGCCCCACTCCTTGCCATCATTTTCCCTTTTCTCGTACATGTACCAAGCTGAATTTATTCAATCTTTGGTCTCTGAAGGGAAAAGATACTTAGCTTCAAACTTTAACTTCACTCCTTTCCAACATTTTTCCTTTTCTCGTACCAAGCTGAATTCATTCAATCTTTGGTCTCTGACGGGAAAAGATACTTAGCTTCTGACTTTATCTTCACTTAAAGATATACATGTATAGACGATGTGTTGTCCATGAAGAATCCAAAATTCCTTTTTCCTTATACAAAAAGTCCAATTTTTTTTGTCAAATATTTCCTAACTCGCAACTCTATTGCCACATAAAATTGTTTAGATTGAGGATCACTGACGAGGGTTAAGTACCCGAAACGTGCATGTCTGGTCCATGCCGCAAAATTATTTGATATTAAATGATGCTATTGAATTTAAAGACGTTTAACATCTGTATAACTCTGAAACAAGTAATAGACACGTGAATCAAAAGGTATTGCGAATGTAAAGAATAAAAAAGAAACACACCCAAAGACACCTCCGAAGAACATCATGTAAACTAACTAAAACTTGGTACTAGTGCGTATTGCATAAAGAAAGAGCAACTAAAATATGAAACCAATGTCACATACTGATCAAACGTGATGTCACTCGTTTAAATTTAAAGAAAAAGTCAAACTTTCGGTTCGAGACTCCAGAGACTGTAAATGTTTGTTTCATTTGTTTCATCCTTCGGTCACCAGATGGACACTTTTCGTGGTACTGGACCAATCTACAGCCTCGTATCAGCGCATTCTTAAGGATTGCAATCTGACTGACTGTGATGACATCACTCAATTACGGGCCCTACCCAAACATCTGTATGGATTGTTAAACGTCTTCATTGGAAGACTAAACCCCGAACACCTGTCCTCTCTGAATCTCAGTCGGATCCCTCGGGTGATGACAGGCATGAGCTCGCTACAGCCAGAAGAGCACGGACTGTAATTCGTATGCCTTATTTTTTTATATTCATGTATAGATCCATCCGTGTGTTTCTTGGCCCCTGCATCATGCTGTCTGTTTGTATCGTCATCTTACAGAGAAGAGGTTATTTTACACCACAATTGTAACTTCTTCGAAACCTTTTGGTAATCGGAAAAGTAAGAGGGTTGTGTGCACGGAATCCGGATAAGCACATCGTCTGCTAATAAAGTGCCAGATGGCTGTCCTAAGTTGACACCGATTGTCCTTTGGTCTCGTTTATGTATGTGTAGTCATTTGTGTTTGATGTTTCTATGTGATTTGGCGGTCCTTGTACTGTTGCGTCTATTTCTTTGCGTGTCTGCTTTGTGTTTTTGTAGTGGGTATTTTAGGGTTGTGCTGTTGGTACTGCAACCGGATGTTGTTGGAGATCCCCTCCTATCATTCATTGAATTGTTCATGTCAACAAGAATGTTCATTTATATGAAATTTAAAATGTATTGCCAACACTTAAACTTTATAGAAATCTCCCACATGTTCGGTTATCGAGTAGTCTCGGAGAACGCATACTTGTTATTTATGATAGCCTCTCACAAACAGACAGAAAAAAAGTCGGTGTTAAAGAAACAGATGAATATTTTAAATGATACCAAAATCATAATGACGGACGGAAAACACTCCATGCTCTGCTGGCTGTAGCGAAATAAAAAACACAATCCTCCATGAAGTCTCACAGATATACAGAGAAGACTAGAGGGGATAGCCATATCTTCTTTGACGAGGTTTTGAATGGTCAGTCATGGTGTCCTATCGTAATAATCAGCAAGTGTGTAACTTTTACAAGACTGCTGACGAGTCAAGTACCAGGAAAGTTGTCCGCTCGTTGACTTAAGGATCATGTCAACCGTTTATAAGACGTTTGATAATTCTGATTGAAATTCAGCCATTCTGTTATTTCAATACTTGATAAACCGACACAAGAGTTCATGTGAAATTGCAACAGCATTATACTTGTTGCAGGTTTACATTCGAATTTCAAAAGAAGCTGGGGGAATCTTTAAAGAAAAATCCAGTGTTTTAATTAGTTTATGAAAGCGTAAAATTGACCTAAAAGTTATATGGTAATATGTAAATTTTGAAGTAAAAGTGCAAATCAATGTACTTAAATCCGTACGATTGAATCGGTTTCAGTTAATATGTCTGTTTCTCTTTTAGCCGACCATTGATTCTTCTGTCTGCTTAACTGACTGTCTGTCTGTCTGGTCGTAATGTCATATTACTGGATTTGTTTAACGTCTTCAAATTCATTAGGGATGTTAGAATGCCACGTATTTTTAGCTTTTTTTCATTGCAACGGAAGGAAAAACTAAAAATATTTTAATCTTAAAGGAAATCAAAAATCCTCATCGAATTCATAATCATACCGATTTTCATGAATTACATTATTTTAAGATAGTTACATGTAACTGTTGATCGCAGTTTTCATTTCTGCAAGCTTAATACCTTAAAGAATTTTTCATATTAGGTGTTAGAATTGAACATGAATCATATTTCTTATTGACTATCATTGTTTCAAAGATCAATTTCAAATAATAAGCCATCAAGCCCCACTAAAATTTTCTCCCAAAACAAAATTGAAATTTGATATTTTATCTGTGAATTCTTTAGTACGCGGATGCTGTTTATACATTTGAACAAATTACTAGTATAAAATTTCGAAAAATATAAAAGAAAATATATAAAATATTTCATAAATTGTATCGGACATCAGCCTGATCAGGTGTCTGATCTCATTAAATACTAATTCGGATTTTTTTCTTGTTTTGACGAAATTTCTATTTCTATGTTTAAACCAGGGTAAGCAGGGTAAGCAGGGTAAGCATAATCCTGGTCCACCAGCAGGTCACTGCTGGTGGACCAGGAGTCCCCGAGGGCACATGTAGCCAAGTTCGATCAATTTCGGTTGATCGTTTCTTCAACGCAATCGAAATTTCTGTTATTAAAATTTCTTGGAATTTCTAAAAAGTGGGTCCTGTAGCATCATATCCCACCCATCCTGCTACGTCTTTCGGTACCCTTTTTCGACATAGTAACTTTCATACTTTTTGGCATATTACATTGTTTAGATTTAGGATCACTGATGAAGGTTAAGTACCCGAAACGTGCGTGTCTGGTCCACGTTGCCAATTTATTTGTTCTTAAATGATGCTATTCAATTTGAAGACGTTTACATTTATACCACTTGGTGAGTGTCACTGCTGGTGGACCAGGAGTCCCCGAGGGCACATGTAGCCAAGTTCGATCAATTTCGGTTGATCGTTTCTTCAACGCAATCGAAATTTCTGTTATTAAAATTTCTTGGAATTTCTAAAAAGTGGGTCCTGTAGCATCATATCCCACCCATCCTGCTACGTCTTTCGGTACCCTTTTTCGACATAGTAACTTTCATACTTTTTGGCATATTACATTGTTTAGATTTAGGATTTAGGATCACTGATGAAGGTTAAGTACCCGAAACGTGCATGTCTGGTCCACGTTGCCAATTTATTTGTTCTTAAATGATGCTATTCAATTTGAAGACGTTTACATTTATACCACTTGGTGAGTGTCACTGCTGGTGGACCAGGAGTCCCCGAGGGCACATGTAGCCAAGTTCGATCAATTTCGGTTGATCGTTTCTTCAACGCAATCGAAATTTCTGTTATCAAAATTTCTTGGAATTTCTAAAAAGTGGGTCCTGTAGCATCATATCCCACCCATCCTGCTACGTCTTTCGGTACCCTTTTTCGACATAGTAACTTTCATACTTTTTGGCATATTACATTGTTTAGATTTAGGATTTAGGATCACTGATGAAGGTTAAGTACCCGAAACGTGCATGTCTGGTCCACGTTGCCAATTTATTTGTTCTTAAATGATGCTATTCAATTTGAAGACGTTTACATTTATACCACTTGGTGAGTGTCACTGCTGGTGGACCAGGAGTCCCCGAGGGCACATGTAGCCAAGTTCGATCAATTTCGGTTGATCGTTTCTTCAACGCAATCGAAATTTCTGTTATTAAAATTTCTTGGAATTTCTAAAAAGTGGGTCCTGTAGCATCATATCCCACCCATCCTGCTACGTCTTTCGGTACCCTTTTTCGACATAGTAACTTTCATACTTTTTGGCATATTACATTGTTTAGATTTAGGATTTAGGATCACTGATGAAGGTTAAGTACCCGAAACGTGCATGTCTGGTCCACGTTGCCAATTTATTTGTTCTTAAATGATGCTATTCAATTTGAAGACGTTTACATTGTCACAATATTATGACGAAGCCTATGAGAGAAATTTTGACGATATCGGATCACATTTAATATCGAGTGTATTTCCAGGTCCATGTTACAGTGATAACGTTCCAAAGGCTAAAACATTCCCAAATAATATTCTCAGCAAAGATGATATTAATGAATATCAGTTTCTTTTGCTTGAAATATCCTTGATTTGATTGGTCGTAGCGAAAATCTATACAACATTATATATAAAGATTGAGTTTTATTATAGTTTAAGGGCAAAATAGGAGCATTTCTGCAATAATGACGGTTGAAATCCAAATAGTATAAAGTATATAAAAAAATTATCCTAAATATGTACACAATAAGTTAAAGAAGATCCTGACGATAATCTCAACAGCACTCACAATAAAGTACAAAATTAAGCATCGACGGACCCCTAGCAAGCTAGAGGTGGGATAGTTTAGAGCATACAACAGAACTTTGCATTGCAGATGACACTCACTTGACTCGGTATTTAAAGTGTAATAATCATTCCCTTTTCTTCATTTGTTATAAAAGAATTCTGTCAATACGTCTGGCGTGTGAAATTTCAGCCGAATTGAAGCGACGGGTGATGCATGCAAGCAGGAAATGCTGACTCTTCCTGGGCACGTGATCTCACTTCGATATTGGAAGTTGGCTTCTTTTCATGTGGTGGAGGTTTTTGCTTGTTTGTTTAAATTGCTTAAGTTCCTCTTATATCCTGATTTTGTATGTCTTCGGTTTATGATTTTCTGAATTACCGATTTTGTACTGTGTTTTGGGATATGGTCATTGTCCATATTTGTCATCGTATTGTAAAGAGAATCGAGCGTCCGTTTTTGCTGTTATAGAGCAGCCTTTCTTAAAGCAGTACACTAGAGATGCATTTCCGGATTCTGAATCCTCAGCAGTGTTTCTGTGCGGCTGGCCAACAGGGGATGCTTGCTCCTCCCGGGCACCTGGTCCCACCTCTAGCTTGCTAGGGGTCCGTCGATGCTCCATGTGGTGCTCTATTGTGAGTGCTCTTGAGATTATCGTCAGGATCTTCTTTAACTCATTTAAGCCAAAATGTGAAATTCTTTTGATGTCTCACATTCTAAAATGGAAATCAATACTTATATTTGAATAAGATGTTGATTTCTTATAAGTACAGCCAGAAATGTCCACTGAAATCGTTTCGTCAAACACTAAACGCACGCTTCCATAATCGCCCACAATTGGCAATCAAAACAATGAAGAACGTAAAACCAAGCAAGCTATGAACATAAATTATGGCTTTAATCGATGTCAAAATCGGTAAATGTCATATGTTTATTAAATTCCAATTTCATTAAATTTAATTATCAATACGTATTTTCTTTTGCACTGTAGAACAGTTGAACACGTTCATGTCATTACAAAATAACACCAACAATAAAGAGGATCTACATTTTTGGTTTTAAATTTTATTTGGATTTTGTACTGTATCGACCCTCACTACAAAGTAGATACACATAATTCAAAAAATAAAACTATAAACTATAAAAATATATTCGGCTGATGAGGTTTTACTATCCGGATCACGTGTCTGGTACAATAGGGCATTTTTCCATGCCTGGCAAGGTACTATAAACCATATATTTTCTGAAAGGTTATAGTGCCAACTGTTCAGAAATAATAATTTTGGGGCCAGAAAAACAAAGGGAAATACCTGACGAAGCATTTAAATTGTCTATTTTCTCTTTATAACATATGCAAAATAACAAAGTTGTACATGTACAAGAGTTTTCCCCTTTGATTTTTAAGACCTGGGAGTCTTATATCTGTACTCAGGGCATCGATACCTTTCAGAAAATATACAGTTTATAGTGCCTTACCCGGCATAAACTTTACCATACTTTAGAATGGAGATGATAAAGATGCTATGTAAAATGACTCTATTGTACAACGGATACCGTAACATTTGTTTGAAATGTCGTCCAAGAGAGCAGTGCGTTGGAACACTTCAATTCAACTATATAATGCGTGATCAAATTTCACACGTGTTTGTAAGCTTTCGAAATGAATTAATGTTTGACAATGCAATTCATTTGTGCGTTTCATTATCCATACCGAGGTCAATTAACGTGAATTTGATCGAAAAACAAAGAAAGGGGAAATTAAATTGAGGGGACGTCGTAGCCCCTTATTAATAGTTTAACATTTTCCTTTGTATTGACTTATCCTTGAAATAATCCGATTTCCTTCTCATGAAAAATTGAATTTTGTATTGTAGCGAAATGAACATGTGATGGAATATTTTCATCTGAAAATTGGCCTGATTCATGGACTATCATTATGATAGTTTTTTCATTAATACGAAGATGAAAAGATATGTTATAATCTTGAAAGCGGATTAGAAAGCATTCATGCAACATCATTTCTGTGATGATACTCTTTTAGGGAAGAATGTTTCATATTTAATGATAGATGGCATTCTTATCTAGTTCAAAGTACATCGAATAATAAGAGTCCAAATTCTCATTACCGCAAAATCTAAATTCCAATGTCGCACGACCAGTTTATATGATATTCTGTCTTAGACCATTTGAACCATCCAACCACCGAATATACTTGTATCTTCCGATATGGAAGTTACCAGATGTGACGATTCTACCGAACTGACGTGATAGGTGTTGCATGCAAGCAGGAAATGCTGACTCTTCCTGGGCACATGGTGTCACTTCCATATTGGGAGTTCGCTTCTTTTCATATTGTGGAGGTTTTTGTTTGTTTGCTTTGGTTCTTGTTTTATCCTGATTTTATGCGCCTTCGGATTATGATTTTGTACTATGTATTGGAATATGGTCATTATCCAAATTTGTCATTCATAGGGAAATATAAGAGGAGCATACATATATTCAAACCTGAAGTCGAAGGACAAAAGGAAAACCCGAATTATTATAAAAGAAACTTCATCTGTAATTAGGCACCTCAATTCTTAACTGGAAGTTCAATGTTTTTGTGACAAACCTTAAAAAAGAAAATATTTCTTCCAAAATATTTATCAAACTCCAAAACCAAAGAGATATAACATGGTCCGTAAGTATCCACGCAAAAGGATGGATTTCTTTAGCCATGATGAGGCAAATAAACGCCGGAAAACTGACCCACCAAACGCGTTGAAAAGCTCGAGAATGGGTAATTGTTGTAGGACATTTCGGTGCAAAGACGTTTCGATACATTTTTCCGAAAGAAGAAATGGTATTGACACAATATGACTTTAATTGTCTTGCCATGTAGACTCTGTAACCGACCTGATAAGTATCACATAGAAATTTCAAATTTCCTTTGTGCAGTTACTTTGGAAAACTGTTTGATTAGTTTGTGCCTTTTCAAAAACAATGGAACAATATTTATACAATAGTTAAGGTTCAGTGACGTATTATAATATATAATTTACTCTACCAATGCTGCATGGAAAAATTCAGAAACGGAGTAAAACAGTTGCCTCCCCCCCCTCAAAAAAAAAAAAGAAAAGCAATATGTCACAATTATGTTTTTAAAATATTCATTAAAGTGATGCTGTCTACAAGAAAATCACTTTACTCAATAGAAAACAAATTAAAATGATTTCAATATTTTAGAAGAAATTCACCATTCAACACACTATTGACATTTTTCATAATTTTTGCTATTTGACCGATTAACAAATGGCTTAAGTTCGGCTATTTAAGATTAATTTAATAGGATCGTATGTACAGATTACTGATTTTTGGTCAATGTTTTTTTGATAATATCTGAGAGTAACAATAGAAATATTCTAGCGTACAATCATGCAACCTTATACAAATATTTACGGTTTAGATAAGTTAGCTTAAACCATATAGTTGAAATCATATTTGCTTTAACGATCGTCATATTCATACTTTCCTTTTGATCTATAGATGTAAAATGAATTGCTTATTGAATATTAAGCTATGACCTTCCGAGATTAAAGATAGGTTTATTCTAAAAGGATATTTTAAGATACTATAGTAATCCATTTTATGACCTTTAAAATGTATTATCAAAGATTCTAAGATCAATTTTGGTACGATGCAGTCGAAGAACTAGTTTAAAAGATCGTTAACCCCGGTTTAAGTTCGAAAAATCTAGATTTCTGACATTGCACTATGTTTTACGAACGGAAATAAGAATCAATTTGGGAAAAGTACAGTATAATAAAAAATATTCCCTGGAGTATTAATTCGAGTAATTCGGTTAGGATTACTGTGAAATAGATTTGATCAGTATGCATATCAGATTTCCATCTCATAAAAAATCAATTTTGTATTAAAGCGAAATGAACATGTCATCGATTTTATTTTATCTGAAAATTCGTCCGATTCATGGACTACAATTATAATGGTGTTTTTATTTCTATGAAAATGAGAAAGTTATCTTATAATCTTGAAAGCGAATTGCAACATCGTTTATGTGATGATACTCTGTTTAATATTTAATAGTAGATGGCATTCTTATCTAGTCCAGTTGTTTTCTGTGAAATTAATAAGAAAATAACAAGAGTTCGGATTCTCGTGATAAAAAAATCATTATACAGGACAAGCTTTATATGGATCAAACGAAATTATTTAACAATAGGTGCCGACTGAGGATGGCCATATTAGTACATGTAGCAAATTATGTAGTTATCCGGATTACGTGCGCACAACCCTCCCTTTTCATGTAACCCAGCGAACTCGATCAACACATGATTGTTGTTTATAATAACCTCCTCACTGTAAGATGACTTTACAAACAAGGGGAATAACATACGGGTCCTGGTAAAAGACAGATGAATTTGAAAATGGATATCAAAAACATATGGCGTACGAAAACAATCCGTGCTCTGTTACGATATATATTCGAACGGCACTCATGGTTTTATTCGACGAGAAGCAAATTTTGGGCTTTTTCTTTTTTCGGATCAAGCGTTGAAAAGCCCGAGAATGAGTAATTGTTGTAGGACATTTCGTTGCAATGACGTGTCGGTACATCTTTCTGACAAAAGAAAGGGTATTGACACAATATGACTCTAAATTATTGTCTTGTCATGTAGACTCTTAAACCGACTTGAAAATTATCACACAGAAATTTCACAGATGTTTCACAGAGTTCACAGAATGTGCAATAACCTTGGAAAACTGTTTGTGCCTTTGCTAAAACGATGGAATGATATACAATAATAAAGGTTAAGAGACGTATTATAATATATAATCTACTCTACCAATGATGCATGGAAAAAATTAGAATCAGAGTAAAACAGTTGTATCCCCCCCAAAAAAGCAGTATTTCACAGTTATGTTTTAATATTCATAAAAGTGATTGTGTCTACAAGAAAATCGCTTTAACATTTGGCATATCTTTTGAATGGTAAGTGATAGGGCTTTCATATTTCACATGCGTATTCCTTATGACAAGACCCTTCCATTGATACCAAAATTTTTGACTTCCTGACCTTGACCTTGACCTTTGATCTACTTTTCAAAAACTTTAACATTGGGCTTAACTTTTGAATGGTGAGTGATAGGGCTTTGATATTTTACATGTGTATTCCTTGTCACAAGATTTTTCCATTGATGCCAACATTTCTTAACCAAGTGACCCTGACCTTTCACATATGGTACTTAAAAGAAAATGGTGTTTATACAAATGTTAAAGGTCTTCAAATTCAATACAAACAAAGATGCCACCGGGGGCATTCGTGTTCCACAAACACAAGCTTTATTGGTCAGTGCTATTTTAATAGTATCTGAGTAACAATAGAAAAGGATTCTAGTTTACAATCATGAGTTAAAGAAAATACTGACGATATTCTTAACAGCACTCACACTAGCGCACAAGATTGAGCATCGACAGATCCCAGCAATCTGGAGATAGGACCAGGTGTCCGGGAGGAGTAAGCATCCCCTGTTTGGCTAGCCGTTCACGCACAAAAATGAAAACAATATCTAAAATACATGCACTGTCTGAGGTTATCTCTATGTAGAAAGTGCTCTGGCGACCATGTCATCATGCAACCTTATACAAATATTTGCAGTTCAGATACAATGTATGTTAGCTTCAACCATATAATTAAAATCATATTGGCTTTAACAATCATCATATTGATACTGTCCTATTGATCTATAAATGTAAAAATAATGCTTATTGAATATAATATTAAGCTATGACCTTCCGAGATTAAAGATTGGTTTAATTTAAGAGCATATAATAATTAATTTTATGATCCTTGAAATGTATTATGAAAGATTTTAATATCAATTTTGGTCCGATGCAGTCAAAGAAACTAGTTTGTAAGATCGTTAACCCAGGTTCTAGTTAGAAAAATCTAGATTTCTGACCTTAAACTATGTTTTACGAACGGAAATAAGAATCAATTCGGGCGAAGTACAGTATAGTTAAACTATTCCCTGGAGTATTTATTCAAGTAATTCTGTCAAGACTACTGTGAAATAGATCTGATCAGTATATATATAGGCATATAAGATTTCTTTCTCATGAAAAATTCAATTCTGTATTAAAGCGAAATGAACATGCCGTGGCTTTTTTTTATCTGAAAATTCGCCCGATTCATGGACAACAATTATGATAGTATTTTTATTTCTAAGAAACTGAGAAAGGTATGGTATAATCTTGAAAGCGGATAACAGAGTAATCATGCAACATCTTTTATGTGATGATACTCTTTTAGGAAAGAATTGTTTCATATTTAATACAAAAATGTAGTAGATGGCATTCTTATCTAGTCCAGTTATTTTCTGTGAATGTACGCCAAATAATAAGAGCTCGGATTCTCATGATAGAAAAAAAAATCTAAATTTCAATAGCGCGCATTATTATAAAGGACAAGCTTTATATGGATCAAAAGAAATCATTTGACAATTGGTGCCGACTGAGGATGGCCATCTAAGTATATGTAGCAAATGGTGTAGTTATCCGATTTTCGTGCGCAAAACCATCCCTTTTCATGTAACTCAGCGAACTCGATCAACACATGATTGTTGTTTATAATAACCGCCTTACTGTAAGATGACCTTACAAACAAGGCGAATGACAGAGGGGTCTTGGTAACACATAGATGAATATGAAACATATGGCGTACGAAAAAATCAGTACCTACTCTGTTACGATATACATTCGAACGGCACTCATGAATTTGTTAGACGAGTCCTGTAGCAAATTTTAGGGCTTTTTCCTTTTTTTCGGATCAAGCGTTGAAAGGCCCGAGAATGAGTAATTGTTGTAGGTCATTTCGGTGCAAAGATGTGTCGATACATCTTCCTGAAGAAAAAAAGGGTATTGACACAATATGACTCTAAATTGTCTTGTCATGTAGACTCTTAAACCGACCCGATAAATATCACATAGAAATTTCACATTCCTATGTGCATCTTCCTTGGAAATTGTTTGATAAGTTTGTGCCATTCCATAATCGATGGAATGTTAAACATCTTCAAATTCAATAGCATCATTTATAAACAAAGAAATTTGCAGCATGAACCAGACATGCATGTTTCCACAATTATGTCCAACAATATAGCGAAAGACGTAGCAGGATGGGTGGGATATGATGCTACAAGACCCACATTTTAGAAATTTCAAGAATTTTGGGAACAGAAATTTTGAATGCGTTGAAGGGAGGGTGGGAGGGTTGTGCGCACGTAATCCAGGATAACCACACCTTCTGCTGTTTCCGTGGCAGATGGCCGTCCTAAGTCGGCACCGGTTGCCCATTGGCCTCGTTGGTTTATGTGTAGTCCTTTGTGTTTGATGTTTCTGTGTTGTGCGTTGACGTTACTTGTCCCTTATACGTCTCTTTCCGTGCTTGTCTGCTTTGTGTTTTTGCATTGGGTGTTTTGGGGTTTTGCTGTGGGTGCTACAACCGGGTATTGTTGGAGATCCCCTCCTTTGTTGAAGAGACAGACGATCAACCGAAGTTGACCGAACTTGGCTACGTTTGCCCTCGGGGACTCCTTGTCCACCAGCAGTGACGCTCACCAATTAATACAAATGTTAAACTCTTCAAATTCAATAGTATACAGTTAAAGTATACCATTGAGGGAGTAAGCACGATTCTGGTTCCCCGAGACCAGACCTATTTCCCGAGGCGAAGCCGAGGGAAATAGGTCTGGTCGAGGAGAACCAGAATCGTGCTAACTCCCTCAATGGTTTTTTTAACTGTTTTATTATACCGAAACAAACATTAAACCGAAACAAACATATCTCTTAGGTTCACATGGTTCCAATGGAAATTCTTACGATTTTGCCTAATGCCTTCTCGACTGAATGACTGATAGGAACTAATCTTTGATGTTTATTAGGAATAAGTTTGTATTTTGCTTTAATTAATTGTTCAATTCATTATAGTAACATCTGCATTCATATAATAAATAACAGTTCACTCAGGTATAAGTTTTAATATTGCTTTATATTCAACAATGTGTATTCTGACACATGTAGCAAATAAACAATGATTATAATAACAACAAGAAAGATGTAATTGAAATAAATGTTTCAATTCCATCAAAGTTTGTTTCATTTTCTATGATTATAATAACAACAAGAAAGATGTATAAAATAAATGTTTTTTTATTCTATCACAGTTCGTTTCATTTCATGTTTAGAATAAAGTGGTTTATTAAATGTGTATTCTGACACATGTAGCAAATAAACATTAACAATGATAACGGTATAATAACAACAAGAAAAATGTATGAAATAAATGTTTCAATTCTATCGAAATTTGTTTCATTTCATGTTTAGAATGAACCAGTCTAATAGTAGTAGTCTATCTAAAATTCAAAGTAACTTGACAATTTGAAAAATAAAAATTGCTGCTCAAAGCCGACATTTCAGAAAATGGTATTCTTTGCTGAGACACAGAACTATGTGTAACTGTATTTGTGCTTGAAACAACTTCATATAATTCATGAGTATTAATTTGAGAAAGGATTTCATCAACTTCATTGTCGTCAAATTCAAAAAGATCAGGTCCATGAGGCTGTTGGGGGTCACCTGTATACGGTGTACACAATGAAACTTCAGTGGTACAATTTGTAGAGGTTTCAGTTTTCACAATCTTACGGGGTAGATTTTCACATAGAATATCTGACATTTCACGTTTCTTTTGATCACTTAACTTGGAACTATACGCTTTTATGGAGTTCTCACTTTTATGGCCACTTACGCCCATTATGTGCCTTGCTTCCATGCCACTGTGATCCAATGTAGTGATACTGGTTGCTCTGATGCAATGATTTGTATATCTTCGACTCAGGTTAGCTTCATCACTCAAATTTGACTTGAATGAATACAGAGTGTTTTTCCCAACTAGCATTTTATCATACCACGTCTCATCCGAGGGATTAAACTTTCTCTTAGGTCTTTGCCAGAAATTTGGATTTTCTGGATGCAATTTCTTCATGTATGTATTGAAAGACGCCACTGGGCACATTGGGTCACCTGTAATAAATAAAAAAAAAATACTAAATTATCTAGAAACAACACCAAAAAAATCCCCAAAGTAACATATACATGTATTAAACCATTGGTATCAAAAGTTGTCAAACTTCAAATCTTTGCAAGAAAAACAAAGCAAAACTAAAGGCGAGACAATTTAAAAAAAAAATCACATATCAGGCTTATCGTACATTCTTGCTTGTTTGCTGGAATCATCATGCAGGTCATCTCCTCGAAGATTTTTAGTTTGCCTTTCTCCGATAGTTACATATTCTCTACCAGAAGAGTCCACACACACTGTAAAGTCCTCTTTTTGCAACTCTCTCAAATTTTCTCGGCCTCGATTACAAAAATAGTAGAAATATTCAAACATAGTCTTTTTCTGCAGCCCCTGTGGATTTTCTGTTGTAAATACCGTGTCATATAACTTTGATATGTCCTCTGGTGGCAATGGGTCTTTTTGTTGACTTTCTCCGACACCATCTCGCTTTAACTTGGACAAAACAGCCTTGAACATCTCATTACATGTAGCGTACCTTTCATCGTTGATAACGTCCTCGTTTCTAACCTTTAAAAAGTGTTTTTGTAGGCCATATCGTAACGTAACCATCGACTTTTTAGCATATCTTTCTCCGTCAACTTTTTTCACCTCGGCGTAGAATTTACGCAAAACACAGTTCAATTGATCGATCGATCCCTCCTCTAATTCTGCCTTCCTCTCTCTTCAAGATTCGTTGTTAAAACTGCAAGTGATGCTTTAATAAGTTTTTTTTGTGTTTGCACTACTGCGGGAATCGAGTAATTCCTGTAGGTCTTCTTCGCTAAGATCTGCAAATCTCGGTGTAGCCATTTTGTAACGATCGATCACCTTGTTGTCGTTTGATCAAGGTGAAGGTTGATTGTTTGTTTTAGAAACTAGAGATATTTTGGTATTAAAAATGTATTAACTGATACGTAGTAACGGAAAATATTAATTTTTGAGGATGAAATAAACAGAAACATCATTTATCATACTCATACATGTTTAATTTTGGATTGTTTTATTTTATTGCGGATTAATTTATGTGCTAAGCGGGTAGGAGGCGGATTACTCTGCTTGCGTATCAATAGCGTCATCCGATCAACCTTCAACGGCGCTGATTGGCTGATACTGACACACCCCCAAAGAAGCTCCGCCCCAATTAGAGACTAACTCCCTAGGGAAATAGTCTTCTCAACTAACGCACCCCTTTGCAGGGAAATAGTCTTATCAGGCGATTTTTAGGGTTTTATTCAAATTTAATGAGTCTCTTTTTATATAGGAAAAAATCAGTAGAGGTATAATAACATCATTTAATATGAATCAAGGCAAAGCCTTTTTGTGCGAGCGGAGAGAAAATAAATATGATTATATAAGATAAAAAAAAACCCTTTTTTTTATTTTGTTGCATTTTGATGATTGACAGAAAAAAGTAGTATCAGGCGAGTGGAAACACGGAAGCATTTGTAAAATTGGTCTAGACCAGCAGATGAACATTTTATGGGGGCTAAAAATATGGTTCTGTTTTGGCCTAGACCGACAAATATTAGATTAGGTGGGGTGGGGGGGGGGGGGTGTTCCAGTCAGATTTACGGAAAACTACGAGCAAAACCTAAAGGTGTCTGATTTTGAAAACTTATATCAACTATCTAGTTTAAAGAGCTCAGTAGACAGTGTTCAGCTAGAAGTCGACATCTTTGCTTGAACTGGTCGGACCAAGGATTTATAAACAGACCTGGTTAAAAACGGAATCGACCTAAGCTCATATATTTCCTACATGTGATTAATTTTAATTCAAGCCATTTTAATTTTGTTAGAAAAAAGTTAAATGAAAATAAATAACTCATTGCATCGACCAAAAGTAAAAAAAAGATGTCAGACACTATCGTCCACAGCCTGTTTCACAACATTCAAACAAAAAATCAAACGCAATATTGGACTTCAAAATTATAATTTTGGAGAAATGTTCTGATGCCTCTAAGTACTACCGTAAAATTCGAGAAGTATTCTGGATCGAGAAACTTATTACTGTGAAGCAATCCGGCAATTGAACACCAACTTACCCATGGGAATACTTTGGCCGGATTATTGACCTTTTTAAAAGCGTTTACGTCAAGCAAAATACGTCCATTAAAGGAAAAACTTACGACGTCAAAGTGACATTAGCGATTTGGCGCGATGACGTCAATGACGTCATAGAAGCACAGTAAACAAAATATTCAAACGGAAATGTCGGCTTTCCCAAAAGATTCCGTGGTTACGCCGAGTTGTTGATGCTATTTCGTAATCTGCTTTACGAAAAATTATGTCAATAAATTTAAATTGTAAACAAAAATTGAGTATAGCTTATACGTCAACTTGCATGTCGAATAAAGATGTGAATGGCAATATCCAGCATCTCCGCAGCAACTCTGTGAGAGGCCGAAAGTTTTTGAAAGCATAGTAGTACATTCTCATTCACTGATTCAGCATCTTTTCTCAATAAAGTAAGTGTATACACGTTACCATAAGGGCGAGCTTCGCTCGCTATAAACAAAGAAAATTACAGTATGGACCAGATATTCACGTTTCGGGTACTCAACCCTCGTCAGTGATCCTCAATCTTAGCAATAAACATCAAAGAAGTACCTCACCGATATTCTGTCTCAAAGTCGAGAAGGAAAAGCAAAATCGTGAGAATTCCCATCGAAACGGTTGCGAGCCCTGGAATGAACAACATTCTGAAGTGAGACCATGTGCTCGGGGAGAGTCAGCGTCTCCTGATTGCATGCAACACCCGTCGCAACAGCTCCAAGGAAACCTGTCAAATTCGGTGATTGTCTCGATGTACATTTTGATGAACAGAGCAGGTAAGTATTTCTTGTTTGGTGATGACGACAGCCATTCAGTCTCAATGTAGAATGTCACTGATCATTCTGGAAAGGGGGATCTGATATGCAGTTATAATATCCCCGTAGCGACAGAAGAACTTCCGCAATGATGATTTCAGCCGTTGTGTGATATAACCCTGAACAAGTAGCTTACTTGCAAGCCGTCTGGCTCTGATGATGAAATCTTCATATTTGGAACATGCCCTGGTGTGTAATGTAATATGACAAAAGAGGGTGAAAATAATAATGTCCAAAAATATACCGAAAGACGTAGCAGGATGGGTGGGATATGATGATACAGGAACCACGTTTTAGATTTTTCAAGAATTTAGGGAACAAATTTTTTGAATGCATTGAAGAGACAGACGATCAACCGAAGTTGACCGAACTGGACTCCTAGTCCACCGGCAGTGACACTCACCAAGTACTACAAATTTTAAACGTCTTCAAATTCAATAGCATCATTTATAATATAGAAAAATAATTATGCAATGATTAAGGTTCACAGACGTATTATTGTTTATAATTTACTCTACCAATGCTGCATGGAAAAATTCAGAATCAAGTAAAACAGCCCCCCCCCCCCAAAAAAAAAGAAAGGAGGAAAAGAGAAAAAAGAAAAGCAATATGTCACAATTATGTTTTTTCTTTAAATATTCATAAAAGTTATTGTATCTACAAGAAAATCACTGTACTCAATACAGAACAAAGCTGATCTCAATATTTTAGAAGAAATTCACAATTCAATACAGTATTAACATTTTTTCTAATTTCTGACATTTGACCGATTTAACAAACTCTGAAGTTCAGCTATTTTAGATTGATTGAACATGATCTTTACCTTATGATAGCTTTTGAGTTGTCTTTCAATGTTATTTTAATAATATCTGAGAGTAACAATAGAAAAAGATTCTAGCTTACAATCATGCAACCTTATACAAATATTTACAGTTCAGATGAGTTAGCTTAAACCATATAGTTGAAATCATAATGGCTTTAACGATCACCATATTCATACTCTCCTTTTGATCTATAGATGTAAAATGAATTGCTTATTGAATATTAAGCTATGATCTTCCATGATTAAAGATTGATTTATTCTTAGGTCATATTTCAAGAGCATATAATACAACAATAAGATCCTTAAAATGAATTATCAAAGATTTTAAGATGCAGTCAAAGAAACTAGTATGTAAATAGTTAACCCCAGTTTAAACTGGAAAAATATAGTTTTCTGACTTTAAACTATGTTTTACGAATGGAAATAAGAATCATATTGGGCTAAGTTCAGTACAGTTGAAATAATATCTGGAGTTTTAAGTCCTGTAGCATCATATCCCAGCCATCTTGCTGCGTCTTTCGGTATTTTTCGGACATAATTTGTACAGATTTTGGCCATATTAGATTGTTAAGATTGAGGATCACTGACGAGGGTTAAATACCTGAAACGTGCATGTCTGGTCCATGCTGTAAATTTGTCTGCTCTGGAATGATGCTAATTAATTTGAAGACGATAAACATATTGCTATTTTGGACACTTCTTATTTGCCTAAGATATCATAGAAATCATAACAGGTTAAAATTCATCCACCATCCCTCCAATTTTTTAATCAAAGATTACTGTTCTAGTGAATCGACGCTACAGGAAAGTTTTGAGTCGCGCTCTAAAAAGTAGATACTCAAAATGAACAAAATCTAACTAGAGGACGCTACTAGAATAAAGGGGGAAGGGTCACGACACCCCTATATCGGCCCTCGATTAATTGTTTTTTTCTAGAAATAAATTTCATGAGAAATGCATGATATCTCTCATGAAAATACACGAATGTTTACCGCTTTTAATGAAAATAGAAATATCATCAAACAAAGAGCCATTTTCCTGTAATGACGTCATGGAGTGACGTAATTTTGACGTTGACAAAATATGGCGAAAATTGCTGGGAATTTTGTCTTTTGTGGAAGAATCCAATGTGGCCGCATTCCTTAACTGAGATAAAACGTTTATGACAAAAAGATATAATGATAATCTTTCACGTATGAATTTTCATCTTAGTTAATGCATGTGGTCATTGCTGATTTAATAGATATATGTAGTTTTTGCATCAATTTCGCGGAATATGACTTATTTTGGTGTTTTCAAAGGCTATTGATAAACGCAATGTTTATAAAAGATAGATTCGTGATTCAGTAGAGAACGTTTCAAAATATCAAATCACAATTAAAAATTCTATGAAGTACAATGTTAAAAAAGGGCCAATATCGGGCTTCGTGGCCCTACCCCTTTTGCTGTGCCAGAGAATCATTATGACTTGAATGAGTTTATTGAAGAAGATCATGACGATAATTTCAATAGCACTCACAAAAGAGCAAGAAATTGAGCATCGACGGACCCCAAGCATGCTAGAGGTGAAACCTGGTGCACGGCAGGAGTAAGCATCCCCGCCTGCGATGTTTATGCATGAAAATGAAAACAATATATAAAATACATGCACTGGATGATGTTATGTCTGTATAGAAAGTGCTATGGCGACCATGTCAGGGAAAAATATTCAATATGAAGTACCATTGATGAGGAATAATCAATCAAAACACGTGTCTGGTGAACTGAAATTTGATTGAAGTGTTGTGACGAGTAAGGAGTTGGAATAGCGCTGTTCAACAGATTGACAGAAAAAAAAATATCCCGGTTGACAGGTGGACATGTTGATAAAGAAGGAGGCTTATCGACATCTTTACAGTCTACAATTACTAGTATCAACCTGTCGAACTGTTATTTTTTCTTCTTGTCAATCATAATTCATTTAATAATATTACATTGTATAAAACTATTGATTTAAAAATCCCTCATCGAGTAAAATATGAATACAAAAATCAGGTTTTTTTTCCTCTTATAGAAGTTATTTGATTTAGAAACATATTCTATGTATGTGTGTTTCCGTAGCGTTGGACAGAATAATGAAAGGAGTCCATACAACTTTTACAGAGGGCAGACAGTCAGGGTCATGTCTTCTCTGACCTCTGACGAAGTTTGGACAGGCGCCGACACAGAGTCCCGTAATCAAAGTGAGTCAGTGTGCAGTCAGTGTTGAAAGACATGGTTGACATATCACGTCTTGCACATGTGTTAAGCTGTAATAAGTATAACGTGTTCCTTTGGATTGAATGAGCATTTCTTTCGACAAGGTATCCTTTGACGTATAAGAATGTCTGAAAATACCATAAAACCCTTATCAATACATTTCCGTAATGGAATGAGAGTGAGTAGCATGTTTAATACTTTGACATTTCCAGCTTTCTTTTCTTGTTTTGATAAGTCTCTCGTTTGTAACAATGTGCGATATAGATATTGACAGTTGATAATATCAAGAGCATAAGATCAGTGATGACTTAATCTTCATATTTTCTAATTGAGCAGTCATTTATTCATTTTTCTTAAAGACAATTCATGCAGTGTCACTTAGACAGTGAAGTTCGTGTGGGTTCATACTTATTTTTTCCCTTGGATGGACAATCTCTTAGGGTCACTAGGGACAAAAATTATTGAACAATAAGCAAAGTTGTTAAAGAACACCATTATCAAATTAATCTGTCAGGACTTTAAGGAACGGAAGCAAAGTTCCTATAATGAATAGAATTTACCATTGGAGACAGATTATATAAATCTTTCTTGATGTAGGAGTTTGAATTGCATTTTGTTAAATTTAGAAATGGTAAGAAAGAATGCCTTACATGTGTAACTTTTATCCTAAAACCTTTCTGTCCACAAAAGACACTGCAGTGCGTACCAAATTATTTCTTGGTAATTTCCGTATCTGTATGAATAAGATTCGACTATTATCTAGCTTATAGTATAACGAAGGCTCAAGGTCTTTTCTTATAGTCATTTTCTATATATCATATATGCCGCTATGAGATTTTATTGAAATGCTTTTCTATACTTGTTTTGCAGATCTTCCATCCCTAGAGTATACTCATCATGATCTCTTATCCATTTTCAATGAGAGGGGGGGGGGGGGGGTTTATTGGAGATTCTTGTATCGATCTTTGTTGACAAGTAAAAATGACAACCTTCAATAATTGTCACATTAGGCCATGGTAATATATATGGTAAATATATTGTTTTACGTCCGCGGACGGGAAACTTTTAGAAAAATTTCTCAGAAAAAAAAACCATTCACACAAACATGCATTTTTCAGTCAAAACAAATCAGTGAATCATCTTGAATACCATAAACTGCCTAGACTATCAATGTATCAGGAGATAATGTTAGTTTTTTCTAAAAATAAAGTAAGAAATATTCACTTCACTTAGGAAAGATACTTTTCTTTCATGTTTTCAGTATTCCTTTCCAAATTCCTTCCGATATTCATCTTGTGTTTGTGTGTGTTACATGCCTGGCGAGAGGGTACCTTTCATAAAAAGTTGGAAACGTTAAACAAAATATTAAATTACTTTAGCCTTAGCAGATAAGCAAATTATTGAAATTATGTATAATTTTTAGGTAAGACATGGCATTCATGAAGCATTTCGTCCTTGAATGTAAAACAAAATGTTTACTTGAGACTAACACGATAGAAGAATTCAAACTAAAGTTGATTTTTCTGCCTATGATGCTTAAAAATTCAATGAATAACAAATCAACCCTTCAATAGAAAAAACTTTCAATCAATTAAAAAATGCATAATTTTATAGATTCAGCTACCAAGACGAAATGGAAATAAACATGTAAGACAAAATCCTCTCTTACAAAAACTTATTTTTTTATTTGAATCCATTTTTGCTGAACTTGCTGAAAATAAAATATTTGCCCTTGCTATTGGACACCAGCTATTCGAATTTTATACATTCATGAGAATTATTCAGTGAAAATGTCCTTTTCTCCGATACGGACATTACCCACTTTAATTGGACAAAGTTGAGGCAAACAATATAGTATAAAGCCCTTTTGTATTTGTTAAGAAATCTATATTGAAATTCTATACATTTCTAAGAAAAGGCATACTATTTACATTGTAGATACGCTTTGCAAATATTAAAGACACGTGAACCTAGTAGAGGTGTTAGCTTATATATGAACTAAGTATCATTAGCTAATCATTTAATATCTTCGGTGATTTTAAGTGACTTTGAGGAACTGGCACTACAATGTTTTTCTTTTGTTACAATTGTTTCTTTTTTGACAAGATATACATCGCTAAGGATCCCGCCTATGGTCATGTAAAAAAAACCCACTCACACCTGCCAATTCTGTCCATCCAAAAAAAATTTTTTTTTTTCGTTCCCTCGAATTAAATTTCTTATCCTCGAATATATATTTCATTTCCTCGAAATAAATATAGATTCGTTATAACGAAATAATTTTTTTGAAGGGTTTTTTGTCTCATAGTTATCTCCGTATATGACAACTGAGGTGCACGTGCTCTTGAAAATGGACTGGGTGTATATTAACACGATGAAGAACCATTCTCTGTTACCACCAAAGTTCTGGTGGCACGGCATGTCAAGAATTTTCATGATTTTTTTTTTCGTGTAGGGTATATATTATGACCTGAATTCAAAAATAAAGGTTTTTAATCAATTTGAGTTCCGGTTACCATGGCAATGAGATCAGTATTTTTGTGCTCCTTTAATGACTTTGGAATTACCTGCTTTTAGATACTGTATTGCCATGGATATTACTGTAGCAAATATTCCATTTTGTACATCGTTACTTCCTTTCTTAGAAAATGCACTCAATTTTGTGATAGATCTTACAGGAAGCTTACTATGCCAAGCTAAAAATCTGTAAATTTCAAGTCAAAAATAAGGGTAAAATTAAGGGTAATTTTTACATTATTTTTACAAATTTTTGTGTAAATATGACTAAATGCAGCATCAATGAGACCTTAGATGGATTTTTATGAAAAGTTATGCCCATTAAAAAGAAGGGAGGAGATCTCCAACAAGACCCCGTTGCAGCATCAACAGTAAAAACACCCGATGCAAAAACACAAAAGACGAGTACAGCACGAGACGGAAAAGAGACACACGACATGTAAACATCAAACACAAAAGACTACACATAAACCGACGAGACCAATGGGTAACCGGTGCCGACTTTGGACGGCCATCTGTCACGCAAGTAGCAAATGGTGTGGTTATCCAGGATTACGTGCGCACAACCCTCTCACTTCTCCAATTACCCAGAGGTCTCGAAGAACGTACAATTGTGGTGTAAAACAACCTCCTCACTGTAAGATGACATCACACAAACAAGACCGCAAAACGCAGAGGCCCCAGAGAAGTATAATGGAAGAAAATTGAATTTGTTCAAATTGAGCCCTTCATCAGAATTTTGTCGTCAAAGACCGTTGCTTTCAGCGTTAAAGCTCGAGTATAATACCTTTTAAAATTGGTTTTACTCCTAATAAGTATTACTATTATTGTGAAAATGTATATTGGGACGGATAAGACTATAAAGCTTTTTTTTAATTTCATTTAATAAATTTGAATATTTCAAGGTCATTGACTTGAAGTTCAAGGTTTTCTCTTAGGCTCAAACACTTCGATAAATATGCGATTTTACCAATATTTGTAAGAATATTTCAGCATTTATCTTATTTGAATTTTTCAATTTCTTACATATGTTTTGAATGAATAAAAAAGAAATGCCAAGAGTTCATTGACTTCTTATATTCAAATATAATTCTTTTGTATGGACGAAAAACGAAGGATTTAAATTTTCATAATTTCTTTTATCAATATCCACGCCTCAATTTCAGAAGATCAGATTGTTGATTGAACTCTTTACGTTGTCAAAAGAAATAATTACTATATCTATTATTATTTTGAATATGAACATTGAGCTTTGTGTCACATGGCTCTTTTTAATTCGGATTATTTATTTTTCTACGAAAAATCACATTTTGGTCATAATTTGTTCAACTACAATTCAGTGACCTTGAAAACTCAATACATAACCTTGACAGGTATCAAGGTCATCTCTTTATTAATTCGTCTCCTGTAGATGTACGATCGAAGTCATTCTTGGACAATTTAAAACAGGCTCATTACATACCTATTACATGTATATCATATCCGTTGTGATATATGTTGCCATGATTACCATATTGAATGCAGTTTCCAGTGAAAAAGTCATATTTGCCAAAATAACCTTGTGCATATTCTTACAGTTCAGGGACAATACTTATGGGATATTGGTATTAAAATTCCAAACATTTCTGCATATATCACATGATACACCCGTTATGCAGTTTCATGATGCCACTTCATAAATATATAATATGATAACACGTTACATATCGCTCTGCTTGAATGCGATTGGTCAAGTGTAGAACCTAATCACATAAACTCTGACAAGTGCGACCTTTCAAATATCGGTCAGTTGTTGAATTCAGACGCGGATTCAATATAAATGATTAAAATTGTTGTTGTTGAATTCATTATTGCATTGAAATAGTAATTACATTTGAAAAAAATCTCTTACGCACAGAATATCTATACGATGGAGAGAAGTACTTCTCATTGCGTAGCAGACGACTTCTAGGTCATGGCGCGTTGTTCGCCTCTAGACATTAGAAATACACATTTTAAGCAATATCATGAAATCAAAAAGAATCTCCGAGCCTCAGGGATATAAAACACACAATTCGTTTCATAATACATCGTATGAAATGAAAATTCATTTGAGATCCTATATTTATGAAATTTTAACCCATTTAATATACGAAAATAAGAAAAATAGGGTATCTCAGGCCAATAATAAGAGGTTTAAATGACAAATATGGATAATGACCATATCCCTGTATATAGCACAAAGCACAAAATCGATAATATCGATAATTCAGAAAATCAGAAACCGAAGGCATACAAAATCAGGATAAGATAGGAACCAAAGCAAACAAACAAAAACCTCCACCACATGAAAAGAAGCGGACTCCTGATATGAGAGTGAGACCAGGTGCCCAGGAAGAGTAAGTATCTCATGCTTGCATACAACACCCGCCGCCTCATTTCGGTAAATCCGGTTACTTCCATTTCGAAAGACATAGAGTACAATCTTTGGTTAGATGGTTCAAATGGTCTATGACAGAATATTATCCACCATTCAGGAGAATGTATGACGAGTTCCCCATATCGACCGTAGAACTTCCTCAGTGACGATGTTAGTTGGTCACAAACATATCCCTGACTGAGAACCTTATCTGAAAGACGCATAGCTCTCAGAACAAAATCCGTATATTTGGTACTTGCTCTTGCATAGCGTATCGACTGAGATATGAACACGCCATAAACAGGCGATGAAGGGATGTTGCTACTCAGAAAAAGAAAGTTTGTAATGCTGAAATTGAAGTCGTCACGTTTGCCATAGAGTGAGGTGTCCATGTGACCATCAGTGTCGTAGGACAACATTATGTCCAAATATGATGCTGAATTATTTGTCTCTGTAGTTTCTTTGACTTCAAGCTCTGAAGGATAGATACTACTCAGGTAATCCGCGAATTTTGGATTATTGATGGACAACACATCGTCTATGTATCTGTAAGTGAAGTTGAAGTCAGAAGCTAAGTATCTTTTCCCTTCAGAGACCAAAGATTGAATGAATTTCGTATGAGTAGAGGAAAATGTCGGTAAGGAGTGGGGCACAATTGGTCCCCATTGGAATTCCGACAATTTGCTGGAAGACCTTTCCTCCAAACACCACAAAATTGTTGTCGATCAGAAAGTTTAACATCTGAATAATATCTGTTTCAGTGTATTTATTTTCAGAATCGGACTTTTCTTTTACAAAGTAGGTTTTGTCATAGTAACAACAATAAATTAGTATTTGCGATTAACGTTCTTACTTGTAAACGCATTACTTATATAACTTTTGCGAGTCTTTCTTTCAATTTAGAATGTGGAATTGTAGTGTAAAGTGTCGAAAAATCAAAGGCTTTGATCGAAGACTTTATTAAAATGAGTGGATTTCAGATGTTCTAAAATTTCCTTCGAATTCTTTAAAATCCACATCTGGTTGATACCACTGCGAGAATATTCTGTCGAACAATATTTTTGAAGCCCAGATTTGATTTCAGATAAAACTTTGGTGAGTAAGATCGATACAGATTTGGTAGAACATTTTGAGGAACCAGCGATGAAATGTTGTTTGTACGGATTCTTATGCATTTTAGGTATCCAGTGTAAGTATGGTAAATCTAAATCAAAATTGTTAGTGTGGAAGCCAAAGGAAGCAAGAGCTGATTTGTGGTTATCCATTATTTCAGAGGCAGAAAGGTTTGTTGGGGTGTAAGTGGGATTTCCAGGTGTCGAATTGAAACTCAACTCTTTAATTAGACTGTCGAAATAGTACTTTTTGCAAGAAAATGTGTAATTATTTGAGGCTTTTTCCGCTGTTGTGATGACATACTGTTCTTGGAGGTAGGTAAGCTCTGTGATAACATCTGGGTCTTTAAATACAGACTCGAATCTGGTGTTCACAATTGTTTTAATCGGTTAATTCTAGATAAAAGTAACCCTCTGATAGATTTTATCCATTCGGAAAGGGTGTCGAGCTGTACATCCTCTTTCTCTGCCCAACGTCTTGCATATTCCTCATAAGAGTCCATGATAATTTTGACATTTTAATTCCATTTAAAGGACATACTTTCTCTGTATTTTGGGACCCTTTTTTAACAATTCTCTCCACTTGTCGTTCTTAACTATACTAAGGTCACCAGTAATAACGTGTCCACAAGGAGAGTAGTTGAAATCCGATGAAGAACATTCGCAAGGAAGTGGATGTAGCGAGGGATTACTTAAATCAATACACTGCAAGAATCGTTTGTAATTGTTAATTTTAGATGCAACTGTTGGTGTATAGCTATAGGAAATACAAGGAGTTTCTTTTCTTTTGAAATATGTTTACATCATATGTTTCGATCCCACGCGGTGTACTGTATTTCTCGGAAGACTTTTGTGTATCCAGGTGAAAGGAAGGGTTGTGCGTAGGTCATCCGGATAATGATACCATATATAACAAAATATGAATGATACCCAGGTTTCTAATGCCTTCATTATCTGGCGAGAAATATTAAAGGCAAGTAAATGCATTGGGTCGATTAATAATACTACATGTACATATGTAATGTCCCTGAAGAACAGCATTATGACATATTTTGGGACCAGTATACAGTAATAGTCTATGAAATCCAATTAGTTCTCCTTGCGCAATGTTGCAATGATTAACTCTGCATTTATCATTGCACATAAACAGACTTTCTTTAGTGACAGTCAAAGTAAAAAATCTAATATATGCAAATAATGGATGATTGTTTCTAAGTTGTGTTTTCGTGTTCCTTGTCCCTTTTGCGTCTCTTGCTGTGCCTGTATGCTGTGTTTTTGCATAGAAGTGTTTTGGTGTGGGTACTGAAATCAAGTGTTGTTGTAGATCCCATCCTTTCTATTAAACAGTAGAAACCATTATATCATCAGGTCATTAAAATCAAACGTCATGTGGTATTATTAGACTTATGGTTTTGATAACGCTTTTTATTACGTAATGTAAACATATTTATCACAGCATTCCATACCTCCTTAACGTTATGAATGATATTTCTAATACTGTAAGGATTGTCAATAGACTATACATCTTTGGTATTAATTATTCTGGTTGTCTTTTTCGTTACGTTTGTGGTGTTTTTAATTTTTGTATTTGCTTCTGTTTCAACATGTGCTTCATTTACACGGTATTTCAGATATTAAATCACATTCGCAGGATGTAACGTCCAACAACGAGCATCAGACAAATAAGCTTCGACTCACAATAAGGGATCACTAGACACACAACTACCCCCAAAGCGACATACCGATATATGGAATACAAAAGCCAATACGTTGGCCGAGATGCTGTTATGCGGATTATATGCACAAAACACTTCCGCTTACCCGGATACACAGTTGTTTTCAAAAGCCTCCTTTACCGAAAATAACATAAAAACAAGACAGTAATACGTAGGGACCCTTGGTAACACAAAACTATAGATATCAATAGAGTGATCTATCTGTAAACTTATGACATATCTTGGCGATAATTTTAGTCTGCATGCAGAGTTAATCTGTTCCACCTTTTTCTCCTTTTTTTCTACTGTATACTTTATTTTTTCGACTTCTTTGTAGAAATATTTTTGCTCATTATCGTTCAGAGTAACTCCATGAAGGCGTCGTATCAATGATCACAGTGAAATACTCATGTCCAGTAGTTTTAGAACAAATCTTTTGATCTACGCCAATAAGAAAGCGAAGAACCCACGAACGAAAATGAACGAACATTATCCAAAGAATACTGTAAATTGGTTTTTATTCGTGCCTCCCTTGACGAAATTACGTATCGACGAATATAAATACTCCTGATAAAATATAGCGTAGAGAGGAAAAATTGAATCTTAAGAGTTAATACGACAGGCAAATGATAAATCATTGAAAATTGAATACAAAAGTCGCATATAATGTACTTCTTTTTATCAAATGATATGTTTTCACAACAAGCTAGGTGGTATACATGTCTCTAATTCTTTGTTTACCAATAATTATTAAACAAACAATGAAAACAAACGCATACGGTCTATACCTGAATGTTAAGTTGGCATTTGAACAGACGAATATATATTTTATGGATCCTTAGATGACGAATTTACGTACTTACGAAATTGTCATTTTGAACGAATTGACGAAAATTGGTACTGACGAAAAAAAAGCAATTTACAGTATGCGATTGATGTGTCGGGAATGTACGGTCAATTACAAAGAGTGACATATTGCCAATGTTTCATTTACCTGGTACGGTTTCATTTGAATATGTTATTTTTATGGTTATAAAATATTAAGTTGTTTACATAATCAATTTTAGTCACAAAAGTTTAAAGTAAAATTTTGTTTTGTTTTGTTTTTTATTAAAGAGGCGTGTGCAACATCGGTAAAACAGGTCCTTACGCTCTATACCCAAAAGCTATCGTGGAACGATGCCTATACACACTGTCAAGCGGAAGGGTCGGATTTAGTCATAGTGGAGTCATCTACCAAGCTCAAGCAACTACAGGACTGGATTGATTGGACTCTTATAGGGTAGGTATAAATGAGATAAAGAAGATCTTGACGACAATCTCAACATCACTCACAACAGAGCACCACATTGAGCATCGACGGACCCCAAGTAAGCATTCACGCACGAAACTGGAAACAATATCTACAAAACATGCACTGTCTGAGGTTACTTCTATATAGAAAGTGCTGTTGCGACCATGTCAGAGGAAGACATTTTTAAAAACACTTACTGTTAAACCTCTCTTCGGGAACTTTTCTACTGCACTGCAAAGGGCATACGTCTGACACAATTGAGATACAGAAGATCCTGACGAGAATCTGACAAGTATACCAATCGTATAGCTCAGGAATCAAAGATCCAGGGGATTATGGTAAAATTGGGTAACTTTCCATTAACAAGGCAATTACGAACCACCGAATGGGGCAGGACCCATATCTTGCCTCCATGTACATCAATAATTTCAAAATGAAACATCAGCTTGTATTTAACTCGAAAACCCAGAATACTTAACACATGCGTCCAAGAATTGAATATTAAGTGTATCTTAAAAGCATTAGAGATGCATGATGGACAAATCATTCGGTTGGCCGAAGCAGGCCAATGTTCTCTTATTGGAAGATCAACTTTCAGAAAGGATTGGTGAATGATTTAAGGGTCTTTTGTCTGAACATGGTAATTTTGATTTTAATCATGGATTCTCATCTTCTAGGATACCTCCTTAGTAAAGCCCCCTTCACACTTTCACGGATCAAGCCACGGATAGCTACGGATCGAGAAAAAATTTACATCCGTAGCTATCCGTAGCAATCCACAGCTCGATCCGGCACTAGTCGTGACATGTCGTAGCTATCCTTGGCAATCTGTAGCTATGCGGGATGAGACAGAAAATTTCTGAACATGTTCAAAACTTCTCACGACTCCGCTACGGATAGATTTGTCGTTGCGGAGTCGTAGGGGAGTCTTAGTAACCCGTAGTGGAGTCTTAGCTATCCGTATGGATTAAAAATGCATAGGAAATTCAAGCCAGTACTTCCAAACCGTACTGAAGTCGTAGCTATTCTTGTGCGAATCGTGGCTATCCGTAGTCGAGTCATGTTAATCCTTAGCAATCCGTATCTATCCGTACACGTGTCGTAGCAATCCGTATCTATCCGTACGCGTGTCGTAGCAATCCATAGCAATGTCGGGACGATATCCGTAGCAATCCTTAGTTATCCGTAGCTATCCGTACTCGATTCGTATCAACCCGTAGCAATTCGTACTGGAGTCGTAGGTTCATGGTTCATCGAACAATTTGCGTCCCGACTAGCCAAGGATAGGCCTTTTTTGGAGTCGTAGCGGAGTCGTGGCTCGATCCGTGAAAGTGTGAAGGGGGCTTTAAGCTTTTTCTCAAGCCTCCAAAATACACCTAAAAGTAAAGGGGGAAAATACAAAACAAAGCCTGTGTTTCAGATCTGTATTATGTCTTGTTTTAATTTTTCATCATATGCCTATACATTTTCCAGAAATATTTGGATAGGGCTACACGAAATAGATACAAACGATCCTACAGAGGTTCAGTGGTCGACATGCACAGACGTTGTCTACAGCAGTTTTGTTGCGTCTGAGCCTTCTAATGTTCCAGATGATAAGCGATGCTTTTACATGGGCACATCTGGACTCTATGATTCCGCAGACTGCAGTGCGCAAATGCCGTTTGTGTGTCAGCGTGACATAGGTAAATTCATGTTTTTTTAAAATTGCATTTTACATCATTGTTGTATTTTGTCGCTGATTATTTCTCCGGGTTTTTGTTTCTTGTGAAGAATTTCTGTTCTATATTTTTTTCAAGCATTTGTAAGCTTTTGGCTTGTGATGTTTGGACTCTTAATTCGGGTTCTGACTTTCATTGCTGATCACTAATGTACATGTATACAGATTTTTTAATTATATACGCACTACCTTTTTCTTTTTGGATAATCTTCTTTTTAATCATCGAACAACATGTTATTATTGAGGAAGAGGATCAAACTACGTAAGATGGATAACTCCCATTCTAGAAATATTATATCTGACTTATTCGTTGTGCAAATAACTCTACGGTATTGTTAATTGGGTAAGGTAAGTACAAAGATTATAATATGCCCTTTTCTTGATAATTTGGTATTTGCAGTTGCAAACATAGATTAGAATCTCCATTCCATTTGATTAAAAGATTAAAAGGAAAGAAATTCCTGTAGAAGGAAAAGTAAATATACGAAATATAGATAGAAAAATGAAGTAAGTAATAAACAATCAATTTATCTTTTTAATACAGCCAACAGAACTTAAATTTTCCCTCGAAATCCTTATTTGAACCCTGACTAAATCATACTAATCCTTGTTTGAACCCTGACTGTTTTGAGTTCAGAAAAAAATCATACTGATACGGATACATAAATACATAGATAATACAGAGCTAAAAAATAGGGGAGCAAGGATTCAAAATTCATTTATAAGATATAATTGCTTATTCTATTAAATGAACGTAAATGTATTTAGACATACAGTATAACACGAATTTTCGCGAGATACTTATTTTCGTCATATTTGCGAGTGATTTGAAATTGCGAAAAATTATTCTCTCAAAAAATGTGGTTGGTGAATAATTGCAAAAATTGGTATATAAGTTTCATTTTGTTCTCATTGTACATATTACGTCAATTTTCGCATATCCCGATTAAACTTAAAGCAAAGTACATCCATCTCATCTAGTGTACTCTTATGATAGAGTACTAAAACTTCAATAATGAAAGGTACAAAGCAGTGAAACTATCTGTTCATTTTTGTTTGTAATAAACTAATTAAGGAATTGCGCAAAATTGTACTCGTGAAAATAAAGATACTTTATTCTACCATAAAATCGCGAAAATTGATACCCGCGAAAATTTCTGTTTATACTGTTTTCAATGGAAATTTTTACTAACCTGTGTAACCAAGTTATTATACACGAAGCCTTGCTGATTCAAAATAATGTTTCATTCTATGTAAATTATATTACGATAAACAATTTGTTCCTTTTATTTTTTAGCAGTGGGCAGTGAAATTCTACTTGATTTCTTATGCACATGTATCCCTCCATACTTTGTTGACACTCTTCCGACTTGTTTAGGTTTGAACTTGTGTATTTTTGTCGTACTTGTCATAACTTGTCATAGTTAACAACAATACAAGTTTATTGTTGTTAACTATGACAAAACCTACTTTGTAAAAGAAAAGTCCGATTCTGAAAATAGGTACACTGAAACAGAAATTATTCAGATGTTCAACTTTCTGATCGACAACATTTTTGTGGTTTTTGGAGGAAAGGTCTCCCAGCAAATTGTCGGAATTCCAATGGGAACCAATTGTACCCCAATCCTTGCCAACATTTTCCTTTACTCGTGCAAAGCTGAATTCCTTCAATCTTTGGTCTCTGAAGGGAAAAGATACTTAGCTTCTGACTTCAACTTCACTTACAGATACATAGACAATGGGTTGTCCATCAATAATCCAAAATTCGCGGATTACCTCAGCAGTATCTATCCTTCGGAGCTTGAAGTCAAAGAAACTACAGAGATAAATAATTCAGCATCCTATTTGGACATACTGTTGTCCTACGACACTGATGGTCACATGAACACCTCACTCTATGACAAACATGACGACTTCAGCATCAGCATTACAAACTTTACTTTTCTGAGTAGCAACATCCCTTCATCGTCTGCTTATGGCGTGTTCATATCTCAATTGATACGCTATGCCAGAGCAAGTACCAAATATATGGATTTTGTTCTGAGAGCTAGGCGTCTTTCCGATAAGCTTCTCAGTCAGGGATATGTTTGCGACCGACTTACATCGTCACTGAGGAAGTTCTATGGTCGATATACATATAGATAACTCATACATTATGATGTCCCACTCTCCAGAATGGTGGATGATATTCTGTCATAGACCATTTGAACCATCAAACCAAAGATTTTACTCTATGTCTTCCGAAATGGAAGTAACCGGATGTGACAGTTCTACCGAATTGAAGGGACGGGTGTTGCATGCAAGCAGGAGATGCTTACTCTTCCTGGGCACCTGGTCTCACTCCCATATCGGATGTTCGCTACTTTCCATATGATGGAGTTTTTTGTTTGTTTGCTTTGATTCCTGTTTTATCCTGATTTTGTATGCCTTCGGTTTCTGATTATCTAAATTATCGATTTTGTGCTGTATACGGGGATATGGTCATTATCCATATTTGTCATTAGTAAACAATAACTTAATTTCTTCAATCTTATTAGAATAATTTTAAAATGAAGAATGTTCATAACTAAGAACTAGTAAAAGGAAAGATAAAGGAATATGTTTATTAAGTTAAAAATATATTAAGTTTTCAATTGTTCATTGCATACTTTTTCTTTCTTTTAAGGGCCATGTGACTTTGATTATCAATGGCAAGGATATGGGTGCACTTTGTCGCCATCGAAAGATGAAATCTCCCTGACAAGCTGTCTGGATAGATGCAGAGATGCGCCAATTTTAAACAGTAAATATAAATTTAAAGGCGTAGGACCGTGAGGCTCCTTAATCGGTCCAACAGTGTTCCATAAAAATAATGTTGATGTCTTTGAAATACTTTATGTAAGTAAGTCTACCAAAAATAGTTTTGTTATCCGGAGTACGTGCGCGCAATCCCCCAACTTACACAGGTTTTCCGATACGGTATCTTTTGCATCAAAGAAAATATTTCTTGCTTTGTTTTTATATCCATTTACATATTCATCTGTGTGTTGCTTGGGCCCCTGCGTTTTGCAGTCTTGTTTGTGTGGTCATGTAACAGCGTGGAGGTAATTTGGTAACGAGAAAAGTGGAAGGGTTGTGCGCGCGTAATCCGGATAAGTACACCATTTGCTACTAACGTAGTAGATTACCGTCCTAAGTCGGCACCGGTTGCCCATTGGTCATTTGGGTTTATGTGTGGTCTTTTGTGTTTGGTGTTTTGATGTTGTGATTCCTTTCCCTTGTCCTTTATGTGTCTCTTGCTGTGTATGTCTTCTGTATGTTTCACTTCGGATGTTTTGATGTGGGTGTTTGCTCCGCTGTTGGAGCTGCGATCGGATCTTGTTGGAGATCCCCTCCTGTCTTCCTGAAGGAAAAAAGGATAAAACTTGTTAAGACAGATATACATGTTATGACAGCTATTTAAAAATGTTGGAGTATGATACATATTTACTTTCTTATATTTCATTTCATAACAATACTTTTTCTCTGTGGTCCTAAAAATTTCAATTTACAAAACAAAACAAAAAATTCTTTGACATTCCCTTCAAGGACGAAAATAGGGAACCTTTCCAGATAACGTATTTATGCTTGTCACGTATTTTGAATTTGAAAGAAAGGAGGGGATCTCCAACAACACTCGGTTGCAGCACCCACAGCTAAACACCAGAGATGACACGAACAGCAACGCAAAAGGAACAAGGAACACCAAAAATAGCACAGAAACATCATACACAAAAGATCACACATAAGCCAACGAGACCAATAGGCAACCCGTGCCGACTTAGTACGGTCTTCGCTAGTAACAAATATTGTGGTTATCCGTATTACGTGCGCACAACCTTCCAACTTTTCAGGTTACCGAGAGGTCTCGAATAACACACAATAGTGGTGTATAATAATCTTCTTACTGTAATCTGCAGACATCTGCAGCCGTCTGTTTATATCCTATAAAACTACATTAGGATATTTAAAGTAATGTATTTGTACTGTAGATGCCGAATGCTGGGCTGTTGGATACTGGCCAGGCTATTCAGCAGAAGACTGCTGGATGTTTCATAGTACCGGACAGAGAGACTGCTCTGTTAGTGGAAACTACTTTCAGCATTCCTCGGTTACCTTGTATTTCAAAGGTTGTTATAAAAGTAAGTTTGATTTGATCGGGAGTCCCCGAGGGCACATGCAGCCAAGTTCGATCAACTTCGGTCCTGTAGCATCATATCCCACCCTGCCTGCTACGTCTATCGATAAATTTTGGGACATAATAATTCTTCACACTCTTTGATAATATCACATTGTTTCGATTGAGGATCACTGACCAGGGTTAAGTACCCGAAACGTGCATGTTTGGTCCATGCTGAGAATATATCTGTTCACACCAGCGGACAAAGCATCAAATAATTACACATTTACTTGCAAAAAGTACTATTTCGACATTCTAGTTAAAAAGTTGGGTTTAAATTCGACACCTGGAAATCCCACTTACATCCCAACAAACCTTCCTGCCTCTGAAATAATAGATAACCACAAATCAGCTTTTGCTTCCTTTGGCTTCGACACTAACAATTTAGATATAAATTTGTCATACTTATACTGCATACTTAAAGAATACAATAAGAATCCGTACAAAAAACATTTCATAGCTGGTTCCTCAACATGTTCTACCAAATCTGTATCGATCTTTCTCACCAAAGTTTTATCTGAAATCAAATCTGGGCTTCAAAAATATTGTTCGACAGTATATTCTCGCAGTGGTATCAACCAGATGTGGATTTGAAAGAATTCGAAGGAACTTTTAGAACATCTGAAATCCACTCATTTTAGTAGAGTCCATTCGATCAAAGCCTTTGATTTTTCGACACTTTACACTTCAATTTCACATTCTAAATTGAAAGAGAGACTCGCAAAAATTATAAGTTATACGTTTACAAGTAAGAACGGCAATCGCAAACACAAAGGGGTAGGGGCAAAATCTGCCGTTTTTGGCCCCATTTTTTTTTTTTTTTTTTTTTTTTTTTTTGCTTTTTTCAAAAATTATTTTCATACTATTTTTTATCTTTCAAATAATAATAGATATATTGTTGTTTATTGAAACTGAAACGAAAATAGATATAATCAAATAATATGAGTGTTATTTCCCGCCAAAATTGCTCACTACTATAGAAATTAGTAGTAAAATGATAACAACCACATTTTAACATAATAGTTTATAGTATATATAGAGCAAGCGCATGTAACAAACTTATACTTTCCATGCACATTCAGAATATGAAAAGGAATGTCCCATATGAGTATGAACCTGTTACACGCCCTTGCTCTAGGGCTTACAACTGTAGGTATGTGTGTCCCTTGCCAAAAATCAGAATTTCTAATGTGAAGACATAGTGCTAAACTTTCAATCATTTTGCCCTGAAAGGCACAGTTTTCAAAAAATCACACAAAATTTGTCATTTTTTGTTTAGAAGAAGCATAATGAATAAGAAAATATAACTTTTTTAAAAATTCTGATTAGGGCCAAAAATTGTCACTTTTGTCCCTACCCCTTTATTGTTGTTAACTACATGTATGACAAAACCTACTTTGTAAAAGAAAAGTCCGATTCTGAAAATAAGTACACTGAAACTGATATTATTCAGATGTTCAACTTTCTGATCGACAACATTTTTGTGGTGTTTGGAGGAAAGGTCTTTCAGCAAATTGTCGGAATTCCAATGGGGACCAATTGTGTCCCACTCCTGGCCGATATTTTCCTTAACTCGCACGAAGCTAAATTCATTCAATCTTTGGTCTCTGAAGGGAAAAGATACTAAGCTTCTGACTTCAACTTCACTCACAGATACATAGACGATGTGTTGTCCATCAATAATCCAAAATTCGCGGATTACCTGAGCAGTATCTATCCTTCGGAGCTTGAAGTCAACAAAACTACAGAGACAAATAACTCAGCATCCTATTTGGACATAATGTTGTCCTACGACACTGAAGGTCACATGAACACCTCACTCTATGACAAACATGACGACTTCAATTTCAGCATTACAAACTTTCCTTTCCTGAGTAGCAACACCCCTTCATCGCCTGCTCATGGAATGTTCATATCTGAGATGATACGCAATGCCAGAGCAAGTATCAAATATACAGATTTTGTTCTGAGAGCTAGGCGTCTTTCAGATAAGCTTCTCCGTCAGGGATATGTTTGTGACCGACTAACATCGTCACTGAGTAAGTTCTATGGTCGATATGGGGAACTCGTCATACACTATGATGTCCCACTCTTTAGAATGGTTGGTGATATTCTGTCATAGACAATTTGAACCATCCAACCAAAGATTGTACTCTATGTCTTCCGAAATGGAAGTTACCGGATGTGACAGTTCTACCGAATTGAAGCGGCGGGTGTTGCATGCAAGCAGGAGATGCTTACTCTTCCTGGGCACCTGGTCTCAGTCTCATATCGGGAGTCCGCTTCTTTTCATGTGGTGGAGTTTTTTGTTTGTTTGCTTTTGGTTTCTGTTTTATCTTGATTTTGTATGCCTTCGGTTTCTGATTTTCTGAATTATCCATTTGGTGCTGTTTACAGGGATATGGTCATCACCCATATTTGTCATCTTAAATGGTGCTATTGAATTGGAAGACGTTTAACATTGCTATTAGGAGACTGCGTGTGCTTTGTGATAGGTATTTATCAAGTAATATTTTACTCCAGCCAGGAGTTTTGGAAGGAAGGGAATATAAAATAGGACCAACAGCATCGGAATTTTTTTTTTCTTAGGAAAAAATTGAATGTAATTATCAAGCGTTTAAAACAGTTGTTTTCCACTCAAATGACCTCAAAAGAAGAGTTAAGATTTTGTCTTGACAGGCTCAGAAATATAAAATAAGGATGGTGATTTTTCAATATCAAATGGACTTCGTACAAAGTGGTGATTGTCTTCCTCTCACTTTTGAGTAGTATATTCATTAAAAGTATACCAGAGAAGTACTAATCGTAGTACAGATGCCAATGATCTAGGGAAATATGGTTTAATTGTGTTCGTCTTCATTGATAAGGCAATCGAGATCTCCCGAACGGAGACAGGTGCCCGAGAGAGTAAGCGTCCTCTGACTACAGCAGATACTCATGTAGATTATGTATCACATTTGTATACTGCTAAATTAGTAAAAGGTCCTTTGATGCCAAACTGGTCTCAGCAATTAATTACTAATCTTATTTTTCAGCTGAAACAAACACTACCACCGCAATTCAATCAACGTCATCCTCAATAATACCAGAATCATCTTGCCGACTGCAGACAACTGTACAAACAACAACAGGTGAATGAACTATTTTAAATCGGTAATAAAAATACTACTGTCCTGTTCACTAAATCCAGAGCACCCTGTTTTGGCGATTTATTCTGTCGTCTGAAGAATTTTGCTATAAATTGTTTCCGAGGACTGACCTCCTTTAGTCGTAATTGGAAATTAACCTCAACTTACCCTATCAGCTACCTTCAAACCGCAATATGAAAAATAAAATGTCTACGGGAAATTCCCATGTTAATTTCAAGCCGCCGCCATATTGTTCTCCGTGTCAACAATAGTAAACAGTGACGTCAAAGCCTACGACGTCACACATTTTCAGCGATTTTACTATAGAAAATCCCCGTAGACTTTTTATTTTCCGTTCTATTTAAAACTTAATTGACGCACAGCCAAAACAATGGTATTTTCTTTTACGACTAAAGGAGTACTTTAAAATTGATGTCTTTTTGGAAAATGACAGTATCACATTTTAGAGAAAACCGGGAAAACAGGGTGCTCTTGAATTAGTGAACAGGACAGTAGTATGTTACTATGTCCATGCATATTTTGTTACAAAAAACTCGATATGTATATACTTCGTGGAACGTTTTAGAAGCGTATATTTCAATGTATCAGTAAGTTCATCACTTCCAAGTCAGGAAAATTGAAGCTTTCCAACTTGTTACCCTTTTGAACAACATTTAAAAATTTTTTTGATGTACCGGAAAGGAGGAGATCTCCAACAAAACTCAGATGCAGCACCCACAAGAACATCCCTAAACACCCAATGTTGAAAAAAAACAACAGAGCAGACACGCACAGAAAGAGACGCAAAAGGTACAAGGAATGCAAAATCACATAGAAACATCAAACACAAATGACTACACATAAACCAACGAGAACAATGGGTAATCGGTGCCGACTTAAGACGGTCATCTGCCACGCTAGTAGCAGACGGTTTGGTTATCCGGATTACATGCGCACAATACTCCCTTTTCCCGATTTCCCAGAGGTCTCGATTGTGTTATAATCATGATGATGAACATACAAACAGAAAGCATAACGCAGGGGCCTCAAGAAACACAGATGAATATGTACATTGTAAATGGATGTAAAAACAGATGGCATACGAAATACAGCTCATGCTCTACCGGCTGTAGCAAGCTCATGCATGTTATCACCCGAGGAGTCCGACTGAGATCCAGAGAGGACAGGTGGACGGGACTCTGTCTGTCTTCTCTAAAGAGGTTTGGACAGGGCCCGTCATGGAGTCATGTCGTCACAGTCAGTTAGAGTGCAATTCTTAAGAATTGGTACATGTACAAGGCTGTAGGTTGGTCCAGTACCAAGCCAAATGTCCGTCTGGTGATGGAAGGATCATATTCATGGTATAAAAGGCTTTTGATGATTCTAACACAATTTCGATGGTTATTCTGTCTACCTTTGATCTTTGTTATTTTGTTAATTAGTTCACCATAAAATGCAGGTTGTGAAATACTCAAAGTAATATAATCTGTTGCTTGTATGGGTCTGAATTTAAAAAAAAAGTCGACAAATTATTTTGTAAAATTTCCAGAAAGTATTTACTAGTGTGTGGAAGAGAAAACCTTGACCTAAAAGTGTCTTCGTTATTTGTAAATTTCTACTTATAAATAGTCCATGAAAATCCAAAACATCAGTGCATAATCTAGCATACCGGATGAGCTGTGAACTGTAGATAAATGTAAATGTATTTCAAGCCGAAGTGATTTTTAGACGTCATGAAATTTATTTTAGTAGCGCCCTCTTGTTTGATTTTTGTTTGAATTTGTATGTTTACTTTGTATAAAAAGCGCATACCAGTATTAATTTCATTTTAGTAAATCATGATATCACGACAAGTCATGAGCCGACAACAGAAGGAAGTGTATCAGCGAAAATGGAGAGCACTACAGAGACAGCTTCTGATATGAATAACCTTATAAGCACCCCTGAAATAGGCAGTAATTCAGTCAGTACAGACTATGCTGCGAGTACAAGTACCAACACTCCGCAAGCTCAAGGTATCACTTCGGTCATTACAGACTATGCTTTGAGTACAAGTTACAACACTCGGCAAGCTCAAAGTATCACTTCGGTCAATGCTGATAATTCAAGCTCCATTGCAGAAAATAATTCAAGAAGCCCCGGTGCGGCGTCCCTTACTACTTATCCGACCTCGCAAGATGTGGAAAGTAGTTCGGTACAATCAGGTAAAACTGTACCTAAAACTACAGATAATTGGTGCCCTTGTTCTTGCGGTGGAAATCTCACCATTATTGACAATGAGGAGTTTCAGAAATGGAAGAGACAGATGCAACTCATCCTCGGCATCGATAAAAGGAAAACATCAAGATATAAACGGTCACTTATAAGTGTTCGAGATGACAGAGTCAGCTCAGTGACCATGGGTTCAACGGGGATAGTAATCTTGGTTTTATTTGTTGTTATATTTATACTGTTTGATATGCACACGTTGCATGTACAAATATGTGGTTTATATAGAAGAATGAGGAGGATGAGTCGTGCATGATTGAGAACACGAATTATTGACCATAAGACAAATGGTATGACGAACAAGTGTCAATTAAACATAATGATTGAGAATTTGAAAAAGGTAATCACAAATGTACAATATTGCATTGTCTTTATCAACAAGGTGTTTCATGGAACATACTCAGACAATGAAAAGTTTCCAACAAGACCATCTGTCGTTTTCACTGAAATTGAAGCACTCGAACCTTAGAAAACTCCCCAGAGGACCAATCAGACTGTGGGCACAGCACATCACAAATCCAGGTAGATACAGAACACTCAGACCTTACACGGCACAACCCATTTCTATCCATTCATATTAATTATTCGAACACTTACTTTTGCGATTTTTTATCAAATAAATGGGTATGGTCAAGTTGTACCACAACACACGTTTACCTGCTACATGTTATACCATATATGAGTACCAACTCGCACCAAAACATTTCGTACCATTTACACCTCGCATCATAATTTCTGCAAACTAGTGCCATACAATAACGTTTACAGCTCAAACTCGTTCTATGTTACTTGCTCATTCATTGTACTTAGAAACTAGCGATTCATAAATTACTTCCACTACCACTTTCGATACCAATAGACTAAGAAACGTGTACCATAAACACGTACATTAATTAATAAAAATAAATTGTAGCTTTCTGGCCATGGTATCCCGAATTTTGATAAAAAAATATAGACCCAGTGCTCAATTAGAACATCATCTTTTGAAGTCGCAACAGTACAACATTAAAAAATCTTATTAAATCTAGTTTAGTCTCAACATAAGGGGTCATGATATTATATTTCATATTTCTATATGTATGGATAGATACTGAAAGCATATTGGATTAAATTATCAATGAATTACCATTATCATCATTATTATTTAGAAACAAAGCTTCTGATTGGCGGAGAAATTTTGTTGATATATCCATCAACTTAATTCTTCACGGACGTCTATTTATAGCACTATTTTTGGTACCGAATATTCCCTAAAATCAGCTCGTAGCTGAATATACGACATTTTGATCATAAATGTTTGCTTCAAATTTCAAAGGTACTATTTCTTTTCTACTCACTAAAATATACTTGTGCAAGTAGGATTTCCTCAAACTGGTTCTTATTTTAAAGATGAAGAGAAACGATTGTTCGCTTTTTGAATCACGGCGGCTCTCATAACTTGTTTTCGACTTGAGAGTAAGTTGCGTCACTGTGCAACCCCCGAATTTAGGAAATATAGTGCGGGATTGATTGTTAATAGGTTGGAATAAATAGTCCGTTTTCCAGAAGTAGAGGATCCAAAATGCTAAGAAATAAATCTTACATTTTTTTAACCGTTGATGCAGGTACATTGTATCAAGCAATTTTTCGGGTGATACCTACCTCAACATAAAAAAATATAAGATTCATTTCCTAAATCTCATGTTAATATTAGCTATATCGATATATTTTATCGGTCTGATAGGTTATGATACAAGAGTTATCCTTCTTTCTATAATATTCTCTACAAAAATGTTCTGCAGTTCACGGGCATATGTATACAGATGTAATTATTATGGTTTGTGACGTTTTGTTTACTCGTCTTGAGATGGTTGTGAGAACATATCTCCGAAGTTATCATGTTAAAGGTATTCATATCTAATGTAATTATGTGATCTTTATTCTCTTATTAATTAATTTTTCTGTGTTTCATGTTTCTATTGTGTGGGTTGGTGTCCTTGTCCCTTTTTGCGTCTCTTTCTGTGCGTGTCTGCAATGTGTTTTTGCATTGGGTGATAAGCGGTTTTGCTGAAGGTGCTGCGACCGAGTGTTGTTGGAGATCCCCTGCTTTCTTTCTGAGTGTAACTTCGCAGATGGCCGTCCTAAGTCGGCACCAGTTGCCCGTTGGTTTATGTGTAGTCCTTTGTGTTTGGAGTTTCTGTGTTGTGCGTTGACTTCCCTTGTCCCTTTTGCGTCTCTTTCTGTGCGTGTCTGCTCTGTGTTGTTGCATTGGCTGATTTTCGGTTGTCTGTGGTTGCTGCAACCTGGTGTTGTTGGAGGTCCCCTCCTTTATTCGCAATCTAAAATCTAAGGAGTACTTGTACACCGCATTTGGATATTTCTATCTAGAAGTCTACTCTCGCAGTAGACACGGCATTTTTCTCCTTACAGTTTGATATTGAAGCCTCAGGCATAAGAATGAGAGAAAGATAAATTTAAAACAAGGCCACAGTGGAACTCATGCGAATGATGGCAAACAAATAACCACACAAATATAGAGGTAACAAGAACACTCTGACAACATTATACAATAAAGAAACGAACGCATTGAAATAAGAGTAACATAGAATCGTGTCAACAAAAACATGAAAAATACATGTATGTCCATCTTGTTTTAGCAAGAGGAAATTAAAAGTCTGTATAATAGATGGCGACAGGAAAATTCACTTTGGCTTTATTTTTAACTGCTTGACAAGAAGTACTACTGACGAGGATTCAATAACCGAAACACGTGTGTAGTACAATGAAATCGGTACTATAAAACATATATTTCAATATTGACAATTGAGAGATGTCGCTGTTTATTGACGATATTGATGTTCTTCGGCTTTTGTGTGATGTGTTGTTATTGTTTTATGTGTGTTCCTCGACTTTTGTGTTGTCGTCGTGTTGTTTTATGTTATTGACATTTGTCTTGTTTATCTGTAGTCGTTGTCGTTTTACTTCATCGACGACGTTCGTCTTGTTTTTGTGTTGCCCTTGTTGTTTCAATTCTTTTATGTTTTGTTTCATCTTTACAAGTCTGATTGCCATTGATGTGCTGTGCAGTCATTTCCCAATATAGCCTTGTTCGAGTCAAAAAATGTACACAGTCAAACCATTAAGGTACAATGACAGCAGACTAAATCAATGTTATAAATAACAATAAACACTCAATATCCACAAATTTTCGGCCACTCGGCCGGCCTTTATCAAGTGAAAAACACGAATACGTATACAGTACTATTATGAATGAATATTGTAAGGCATTGTTATAAATAATACATTAGGGATTGTAACGCAGCTATATAGTAAAGAGAAGGGTGACGACGAACGACACACTCTGACGACTATTGACACACAGAGTACACACAGCACTGAAAGACTCTCGACTCAATATTCTATACGTTGACACCTTGGCTCGCCCACTGTAAGATTACTACAGTATATGGGGATGCCAGACACTTTCTCATAAAAGTGACAAAAGACCACTTAGAATCAGTTTCTTAATTTATTTAACACACAGGATTCCTCATAACAAACTCATAACAACAATAAAATAACAAAACGTACAATATCGCACTAAAACCCAACCCAGCTGATCACGCTGTTTAAAATAAAACTCCTAACTTATTCCTAACACTAGTATTCTTATATCTATCTCCTACTGTCCTAACCAGTCGGTCACTTGATAAGAGATCAAGTATATGACCGACTGCCCCTACTTTGTCAAACGGAATAAAACTCTAAAATATACTGAAAATACGTAAATAAACTCAGAAGATCACTCAGTAAATAAATAGAACTGAATATGTGATCAACGAAGTAAAATGCTAACCTAAATCGCCAAATTAACCAAAGTCTAAAACGCCTCTGAGACGGAACGAACTTCACTAGAAAACTATACTACAGAGAAAGGCAAACTAAACTAAACCAAAACTGCAACTACTACGCTACTCGTAGTAACCTACATTTATAACCTGACGTAATACGCCGGTAGCACGTGCACCAATCATATCGCGTTGACCTTTCCAGCGAAACTCGCCAGCCAATCGGATGCGTGGGAATGACCTTTGCTGGAATGTGTTCCCACGCCCGATTATTCCTAAGTTTTCCTAATCACTAATTACAAAAATTATCAAACAATGTCATTACACTTCTATAATAAAATAATAACTCTCTATACTGATAAATACAAAAAGTAATTAAAATATAAACACGTAACGAATGTAAACACAAAGTGAGATCGTGAAAACATGGCGGCAAGTACGACGAATACACAACGTGTAGCAATACATTACAAGGAATACACACATATACAACCGCTCTAAAATGAATTCAACAAAGAGGCAAGCTACTAATGGTTCTGAAAATTAGTCACAACAAATAAAAGTCATTTTCAAACAATACAAAGGTCGTGACATAAAAATGCACATAAAACGTGATCAGCTGATCGTCAACAAATAAGTTGGAATACACAAAGCAGCATAAAAATCTTAGCTTTGACGACCGTTACACTCTCCCCTACTTAAATTCCAAGTCCCTTTGGAACACTCAACAATAATATGTCAAACACTCATGTATATTGTAAACAATTGAAACAATGCATATAATATATATCAATATTATGCACCACACAGTTACTGTTTCAAAAATAGCACATGTAATGATGTATTTCAAACAGTTATGACATCGCTTACCTAAAACTTCATAAACGTTAAGTACCTCACAGGGTTACCACACAGGCAATGTTTCAAAGATAGCATGTGTATTTCAAACAGTTAAACCATGCTTACTTAAAACTTCAAAATATTGCACCACACAGCTGCACAGAGTACCACACAGTATTACTCAAAATAAGTAAACATGTTTCCAACAAATGAGGCAATAGCTACATTAAACATCATCATTATGTACCATACATAGCATCATATAGTATTTGTACCACACATGCACATGAATCCATTCACCATACATTGTTGCATAGTGATTCTTCAAAAATTCATATTAATAATGCAATTTCACAACACCATTAAGGTCTATGGCGTCAACAATTAGGTTATTCAACTCACATGCACAATGATGCATATCTGTGAGTCAAATAAATAACAAAATTTAACTTTTATACAACATCAATAATTGACATATCTGAACACACAGGTAATTTGAGATCAAGTTGCATGACTAGAATGTAATTAATTGGTACCTGCGTACATATAACAAAGGTATGCAAAGAGTGCAAAAATGTAAAAGATTTCTGTTCACGCATATGAATTTTGAATCATAACATTCACAAATTACTTTGAGCCAAAATTTGAAAAAATTATGGATTACTTAATACCTCATCAGATACATTTTGTATAACTGGCCAACATTTTCAATAATGACATTAAACAATTCATGCATTTACCAAAACAAGGTAATGAATTAATTTGAGTATACTCACTCAAATAAAGGTTGACTCAAGTAAGTTATAGCCAGTGACAAACAAGAAATGTTCCCTTGTATCTCATCTCAAAAACATTTTATACAAATTGTCACAATAGCACTTGACAATAATGATTTTCAATCATTGATAAAATAGATGTAGTTTTCGACACAACTCTCATATTATGATGAGAACAAAAACTGTATAGTCAAAATACTCATCAGTAGATCTAGACCTTGACATATATATATATCCAACTGAGCTCATGTACACATATACATTGTATTCAATAATAAATGGCAAATATAAATAATTACTTAATCTCTCCCCCACTTAGCATATAAGTTCTCCTGAACTTTAACATGATCACTCGGAATTTTCAACAGCAAAATCACCCGTCCTCCCTCCATGACATGGTAAGTACAATATATTTACTTTTACCAAAAAATAATTTACAGTATTTCAATAGTTAATAACATGATAACACTTGAATAATTGCCTAAATATATACTTGTACACAAAATATAAATACTATGATACATGTAGATACACAAATAGTTCACAGTCTATTTTATATTACCATACTGCCCATAGTCCGGATTGTCTGAATCCAATATCACCCAGAAACAGCACCACAGAGTTCCAAATGAAGATATCCTTTCTGATGATGTGTTTTCGCGATCAGCAATCAACATCTCACGGTATATGGTATCACACAGTCCAAAGGCTAGGTATCTGTCTCCACATATCCTCATGATCCTTTTCCATGCAACCCGGTACAGCAGTCTCACCAACAGATGGCCACCACACAGATCTCCATAACAACCATAGTTCTCCAAAGCACCACACAGGTCTCTTTGATGACAGAAAGTTCCCAGTCTCCTTAATAAAGAAGTACCACCATACTCACAGATGGCATCAGATACTATACATATCTCAATAACAACCACACAGATCTCGACGGACACCAACCTGATCTCGACGAGACAAAAATATCCCCTGTTTTGCTTTAACAGGTGTCACCATCTTACCCTCAGATGTGACATATACACTGATATATATATATACCGGTATCAGTTTCCACACAGATCTCAATCAGCACCACACTGACATCAACGAGACACAAAAAAATCCCCTGTTCGGCCGTTAACAGGAGTCGACATCTTTTCTCCACAAGCCACCTCCCTGATGCTGAGGAGACAAAGATTCCCTGTCTTCCTAGACAGGAATGACCATCCTACCTACAGATGGTATCTCAAAGGGCACCACACAGCTAGACCTCTATCACCTCAATTAGACTCAATGAACACGTCCACACAGATCTCAAGAGACAAAATTCCTTGTTACAGGAGACTGAGACTACTTCCTACTATGGTTTGATGGGTTTTCACTTAGAACATGACCATTTCACTTATTGGTTGTTAGTGGGGCACTCTCTAGCAAAGTGACCAGGTTGGCGACAGCAGTAACATATCCATTCCCTATGTCCATGCCTTTGTCCTTTATGGGGGTTGTTAGGATTGTCATCCCTTTCCTCACGAGTTTTCTGCCCTCCTTCTTCATTTTTATCACTCTTATGTTTCTCTAACTCCTTCTTGAGGCTTTGAATTTCTGCATTCAATTCTTGTATGACTTGGCTATTTCTGTAAGAGTTATTTCCCTTGTTCCCGTTCCTGAAATCTGGATTATTCCCTGACTGAGAAGGTTCATCCCCGTCAGAGTAACTCTTCTGTGAATCGGCTTTAACTTGCCTTATGCTTTTCCCTCTTTTGTGTCCTTGTCTCCCTGATTCCTCAAAAGTTACAACTTGCAGCACGGCTTCGTCAATAGTAGTGGGGTCCTTAATGTATTCTATATGAAATTGTGCATCTGGGTCTGACAGACCATCTAAGAAATGTCTGAGTAAGTCCTCCTCCCTTGTTTCCCTATTCCTATCTGGATGAGCCTTATCATAAAGACGCTTTAAGTCTGCGGCGAAGGCTTCTGGTTTTTCTCCTGATTTTTGTTGCCTATTCGAAAATCGAACTGCATATGTCTTTCTGGTCTCTACAACTCTAAACCTATTGCCTAATTCTGATAACAGTTTGCAGTAATCCCTCCTAGTTGCCTTTGAAAGCTGCCCATAAACGAAGTCTGCGGCATCATCTAGCATAAGTGGTAGCAGGTGATCCAAACGGTCTTCTGTTCCCCAGCCTCTCCTTTCAGCAGTTTCTTCAAATCGTCCGACCCAAATTTTCCAGTCCTCCTTTCCTGTAAATGATGGTATTAGTGGTAATTTACTGTTGTTACGTCTGCGTCTTGGAATTGACGGAATGTCGGTTTCAGATTCAGAACTGGTATATTTATGATTTGCATTTGTATCATTCTGCTGCGTTTGGTTTACCATTGTTGAGGCCTGTATTGCTCGCTGCACTTCCTGCTGTATTAAGGTTGCAATATTATCAGTAGCTTGCTGAGACGTGCTAGTATTGCCTGTACCTGCATTTACAACGGAGCCATTATGTCCGCACGGTATAGAGTTTATATTTTGATTAACCGGTACAGTACCGGTATAAGGGGTTGGATTGCTGGATGAAGCTTTGGAGTAACCGGTAAGTGGGGAACCGGTATGGCTTACTCTGCTATTGTATGAAACCGGTAAATAACCAGTAAATGGAGTTTGACTGGATACCACTGGTAAATGACCAGTAAATGGAGTTTGACTGGATGCAACTGGTAAATGACCAGTAGATAAATTTTGACCTCTGTTGTCATTTGACGCAACTGGTAAATAACCAGTAAATGAAGTTTGACTTGATCTGACATTGGATGTAACTGGTAAATCACCAGTAAATGAACTTTGACCCATATTGGTACTAGACGCAACTGGTAAATGACCAGTAAATGAACTTTGACCCATATTGGTACTAGATGCAACTGGTAAATGACCAGTAAATGAACTTGAACTTGGGCCAACTGGTAAATAACCAGTAACTTGGTTCTGCAATGGTCCAACATTCATACCATGTTTATTCCTATATTCAGGTAGGTGACCTCCATAGTAATATAAAGGTGGTAGACCTGTTGATACTCTTGGGCTCTCCGTCAAAGAAGTGTAAACAGGTAATGAGCTAGTATTGAGACTAGCATAAGAACCTGTAGAACTAGTACTAGTAACTTCAACATCTGAATTTGAAGTAACTTCAACAACATTTAAGTTTAAATCCGGAATTCTCTTTTCAGGGGTCTCCTGACGAGAGCTACCGACTTCAGAGTCTGAACCCTGTTTATCCACATTCCGACTAAGGACTGATGTTCTACTCCTGACCTTCCTCTGTTTCCTACCCATGTTGTGAAATAAAAATAAACTTAATAGAACAACTGAGAATGTCTCAGAGTTTCTCTTATTTCCTGTGTTCGACCACTGGATCCAATTGTTTATTTGGATCCCGCCGGGGATGCCAAAATGTAACGCAGCTATATAGTAAAGAGAAGGGTGACGACGAACGACACACTCTGACGACTATTGACACACAGAGTACACACAGCACTGAAAGACTCTCGACTCAATATTCTATACGTTGACACCTTGGCTCGCCCACTGTAAGATTACTACAGTATATGGGGATGCCAGACACTTTCTCATAAAAGTGACAAAAGACCACTTAGAATCAGTTTCTTAATTTATTTAACACACAGGATTCCTCATAACAAACTCATAACAACAATAAAATAACAAAACGTACAATATCGCACTAAAACCCAACCCAGCTGATCACGCTGTTTAAAATAAAACTCCTAACTTATTCCTAACACTAGTATTCTTATATCTATCTCCTACTGTCCTAACCAGTCGGTCACTTGATAAGAGATCAAGTATATGACCGACTGCCCCTACTTTGTCAAACGGAATAAAACTCTAAAATATACTGAAAATACGTAAATAAACTCAGAAGATCACTCAGTAAATAAATAGAACTGAATATGTGATCAACGAAGTAAAATGCTAACCTAAATCGCCAAATTAACCAAAGTCTAAAACGCCTCTGAGACGGAACGAACTTCACTAGAAAACTATACTACAGAGAAAGGCAAACTAAACTAAACCAAAACTGCAACTACTACGCTACTCGTAGTAACCTACATTTATAACCTGACGTAATACGCCGGTAGCACGTGCACCAATCATATCGCGTTGACCTTTCCAGCGAAACTCGCCAGCCAATCGGATGCGTGGGAATGACCTTTGCTGGAATGTGTTCCCACGCCCGATTATTCCTAAGTTTTCCTAATCACTAATTACAAAAATTATCAAACAATGTCATTACACTTCTATAATAAAATAATAACTCTCTATACTGATAAATACAAAAAGTAATTAAAATATAAACACGTAACGAATGTAAACACAAAGTGAGATCGTGAAAACATGGCGGCAAGTACGACGAATACACAACGTGTAGCAATACATTACAAGGAATACACACATATACAACCGCTCTAAAATGAATTCAACAAAGAGGCAAGCTACTAATGGTTCTGAAAATTAGTCACAACAAATAAAAGTCATTTTCAAACAATACAAAGGTCGTGACATAAAAATGCACATAAAACGTGATCAGCTGATCGTCAACAAATAAGTTGGAATACACAAAGCAGCATAAAAATCTTAGCGTTGACGACCGTTACAGGATCTTTTATATTCGTGTTTTCCACTTGCTATAAAGGCCGAGTGGCCGAAAATTTGTGAATATTGATATTTATTGTTATTTATTATAAAATCTTCCCTACGGAGGACTTTACTTCATTCTTTAAATCAATGTATGTAGCATACTCGTATATATTTTTCTTTTTAAATTGCTGCATCATATATCTTTTGAAAGAGTCTTCTTTAATTAAATCATTTATATTAGAAGTTATATACTTAATTTTCGACAACGAAAGCCAGTTGGGCTTACGTTTTCTGGTTACATTATAACGTTGAGTTTACAAATCATGAAGGTATTTGGATGCTTAAATACATCTTACTCATAAATGCATTCATGAATGCGTACTTTTCAAGAATAATGTTTGTTATTTCAATCATTTTTGAAACTATTTTTCTGCATGCCAACTGAAAGGAATGTAAATTAAAAAAATTTAAATATTATGACATTTTTGTTTTATTTCAAAAGAAACGTATTTAATTACATTGTAATTAGTAATAAGAAGTCCCCTCACTCATCGTCCGTTGAATGTTTTCAAGAAGTAAGGAATTCTTTTCAAACATCTAGGTTCTACTCAGAAGAGAATTCGCATTTTGGCGTTCATGGCTTCAATACTTATGACAAATAAAAACACAAACACTCACATACACAAATTTTCGGCCCCTTGGCCTTTATCAAGTGTAAAAAACGACGATCTATAACAATTCTAATTAAATTCCACCCTTGCTTCTCTGGCGTTCATTGCAAATGAAGCAAGGATGGATTTTACTTAGTATTGTTATAGATCGTCGTTTTTTACACTGGATAAAGGCCAAGGGGCCGAACATTTGTGTATGTGAGTGTTTGTGTTTTTATTTGTTATCATCCCTTCCCTCTGGAAGAAATATTTCAATCTACTTCAATACTTATGGTTCGACAGGTGTCAAGTTCACAGGGGTGAGGTATCATCGCTTGGTCACAAACCCTTTCCTCAATACAAACACTTTCTTCTACATGTCTATATATGTTTTTGAATATATTTTTAAATATATTCATATTATTAATTACATTGTAATTAGTTATAAGAAGTCCCCTCACTCATCGTCCGTTGAATGTTTTCAAGAATCATGAATGATCATGAATATCTAGAATGTTTATAAAAGAATTCCTTACTTCTTGAAAACATTCAACGTTTTGCAATTTAAAAAGAAAAATATATACGAGTATGCTACATACATTGATTTAAAGAATGAAGTAGAGTCCTCCGTAGGGAAGATTTTATAATAAATAACAATAAATATCAATATTCACAAATTTTCGGCCACTCGGCCTTTATAGCAAGTGGAAAACACGAATATAAAAGATCCCTAATGTATTATGATAATAATACAAGATCAAGAAATGTTTTCAAGAATCATGAATGATCAATGAATATCAAGAATGTTTATAAAAGAATTCCTTACTTCTTGAAAACATTCAACGGACGATGAGTGAGGGGACTTCTTATTACTAATTACAATGTAATTAATAACGTTTCTTTTGAAATAAAACAAAAATGTCATAATATTTAAAAATTTTTAATAAAAACATATATAGACATGTAGAAGAAAGTTTTTTTAATTTTCGCGCTATATGTATTGATGACGTCATAATATATTGTTTGTATATTTGCAAGCTTTTCTTAAATGAGAAATCAATCATATTCTTGTATTCATATTATTTAGCAAGTGAACTCTATTTATGAACACTATGTACATATTGCGCAAGTATATTCATCACGCTCAGACGTTTTAAAAATCGCGCATTATTTTCATGACGTCGCATTATATTTTTCTTGTACATGTAGTACTTGGCGCTAAACATTACGTGCGCTATATTACGTCATTTACTCGACCGTTGAGGAATTCTGGGTAAGTCTTAAACCAGCACCATTACAGAGCAGTTGCAGTTCACCGTACTCCTGGAATTCACGGCTGCAGTGATGGTTCGGGACTTCGTGGTACAACTGACCATAAGGTAAGTACTCTAGTATTTATCGTGGGCCAGTTTTACCATATTGGCGCTGCGAGCAGGGTCTGAATCTTGCTGAACATAATTTGTGTACATTCATGACGGCGATCACAGGTGTCGTCTGCTTCTTGGTTCACGACAGGTGAGCTGGGAAATTATTAGAAACTTAAGTATTTGTTGAGGTATTGGACCAATATTGTTCAGTTACTTCATTTTAAATCAGATTATTGACTCATCTCAGTATTAATCATTTTTAATTGATCTTGTGGAATTCGGAACTTTTCGGCCGAACTTCTTCGCACAACATTAATTGGGCTGTGGTTGTTCATTGGACAATTCATAGTTCCGAAATTGTTTGTGGAAGTTAATAAGGAGTTATTTCATCCAAAATACTGTGACATTTTGCTGTTGTTTGTCCTCTTTTCTTCCTTAAAAGTGTTGATTGATCGGGCCGGTCTCATGCTGAGCGTCGGTCAAAAGAAATGCAATTTTGGAAGTAAAGCGTGAAGGTAACAGCTTCCGAACTTGTGAAAAAGAATATATTTTGTCAATTTTCAACTTTTATGCTGTTATTTATATGCGTCTACCTTCCGTAATCGGGTTGATTGATTGGACAGGTGTCACGTTCACTGCGATTCGGTCAATGCAGCGCAACTTTGGAAGGGTCAACGTGTAAAACTGACAGTGTAATATTGCAGATATTGTATAAATTTGTGAAATATTTATTCTGTGTAGATTTAGATGTTCAGGATAAGTTTCTGGATCTTTACAGAATTTCCTCCGACTTGTCATAACACTATTTATTGAATTGTCGTATATTGTTGTATTTATTATACTGTAAGGGGTTCACATTAATGCAAATGTGTTTGTGTGTTCGACCTTGCAATTTGGGTAGATTTTCCTCATTATTACAGCATTAAATTATATAATATCAGAGACAGATTATCATATCTATTAGATAATAAATACATATTATATTGGAATATGACTACTGAATTTACAAACTCTGAAAATGAACAGAACCTGCAAGAAAGTCAAAGTTATAATGAGGAAAACAGTATATGTTCTGAAAGTAGAATGGAGAGATGTCCAGATACTTATAGGAAGGTTATTGATCAAGGATCAAATGAATTCTTTGTTGAAAAAGAACAAAAAATCTGGAGTGGGCTCCTCTGTGGAGTCATATGGAAATGAGCCCATATGGAACCCCTACCAGGGCTTCTATGGAGGTCAAATGTCGCATGGAGTACCCTTTAATTATGATATCAGAGGTGTCACACCCACACAGCAGGTAAAGTTTCCTCCAACAGGACCTATTAATGGAGAAGGGATGAGTAGAGAGGTACATGAAACCATGTATCCCAGATATCCAGAGCCTATACCAAATTGGGGGTACCCTCCCATATTTGCCCCCCTAGGACCACCAGGTTGGTATCCTGGATATGGATGTCCATGGTTTCCAATGCCCCCGCCTATGTACAACCAGTACAATGTTCCGTATATGGATTGTTTTGACCCTAGGTGGGCTGATCTACCAAATGACATAGCTGCCAATAGGCAGATATATGCTCCCTATCCAGTTCAAAATTGTCCACATGCGAACAGAAATCAAATGGGAACAACTGAAGAAAGGGGTCCAAATGAGAGAAATGGGTCCCTGGTTTCTAATATTGAACCTCATGGCCAAGACCAGATCGTATACAATCAGACCCCAGCCCCAGAAGTCATTGAGGTCGCTACAAGTCAAGATCAAGGGATTTCAGATGAATCCGAACTGAGACTTGTAGAATCTATGGTTTCTATGGAAAGAAACTTAGAGTCTATTCCCAAAACCATTAGATATAATGGGACAGACAACTGGGAAGCTTTCAAAATGAAATTCACTGTATTTGCTCAAGCAAAACAGTGGACTGAATTGGAAAGCAGAGGGTATCTTTGCTGGTGCTTGGAAGGTCAGGCCAGTGAATTTTACACAAGTGTGGTAAAAAGAGACCCTGGTGTAAGGTTTGCTGACTTGATGACAAAATTAGAGATGAGATTTGGGGATTGTGAACTGCCAGAAACCGCACAGGTAAAATGTAGCACCCTGGTTCAAAACCCTGATGAAAGCTTGGAGGAATGGAGTGATCGTGTGCAGCAAGTTGCTGCAAAAGCATTCCAAGGCTTGCCAGATGACTTCCAAAATAAGCAAGTAATTTACAGGATTTGCCACGGATGCCTGGACCAAAATGCTGGGCAGTTTGTGGTGAACCTGAATTTGAGCGGTACTCTGGAAGTTATAGATAGGATTAAACACTATCAGTTTAATCATCTGGCCATTTCAAAGGTAGAGGATAAAGGAGTGGTCTGTAGTCCTTATTCTGGAGACCATAATTATAAGGAAATAACACACAAAGGTCATGAACCATTCCCAGTGTCATACAGAGTCTCTAGTGTTGGCATGACAGACTGTCCACAGTCCTCTGACCTAGAGAAAAGGGTGTCGGCTCTGGAACTTCAGCTTGGAGACATATGTGCCCAACTGAAGGTCATAGCCTGTAATTTTGAGAGTGACCAGGGTCATGCATCTTGGTCCTCCTCAAAATGACATTAGGGTGGGTGTGTGGAAATTGCTGATGATAGCTGGCATAGGGATCTATACACAGAATAGAGCTTCTAATGATCCATGTTGGTTTGAGGCATTTCCTGACACCATCATTGATGTCAGAGACCATAAGGGAACAACACACAAATGTGGGTCATACTTATGTTCTCTGTCGGTTAAGTTGAAACTACTGTAGTGGGAGAACAATAGGAGGTAACATGCATTGTGGGCCATACTTATGTTCTCCATTGGTCAAGGTTAAAGTACAGTTAGAGAACAGCAGGAGGCAACATGCAAATGTGGGTCTTACCTCTGTTCTAGGTCAAATATGATAATAACTGAGAAAGATTATTTGTAGCTGTATGGCTAAAAGGCCCAGCTAATTAATTATTCATGAAAGTATGAAAAACCTTTGGGTGCAAACTCCAAGGTATGATTATTTGAGAGACTGTACCCAGAGTCCTCAAATAAAAGGGGGAGGAGTGTAGTAGTTGGCGCTAAACATTACGTGCGCTATATTACGTCATTTACTCGACCGTTGAGGAATTCTGGGTAAGTCTTAAACCAGCACCATTACAGAGCAGTTGCAGTTCACCGTACTCCGGGAATTCACGGCTGCAGTGATGGTTCGGGACTTCGTGGTACAACAAGGTAAGTACTCTAGTATTTATCGTGGGCCAGTTTTACCATATACATTTCAATGTTTCCTTCGTTACAGTTAAGCGCACTCAATATTTTCGCGCTATATGTATTGATGACGTCATAATATATTGTTTGTAATGTATATTTGCAATACTCCTGATGATACCAATGAAACCGGTTGAGTTTTAATTCGGCGTTTCTTATTTTTTCAATATGTTTTTAATATAGACAAAGCGATTCTCGAAATAAATTCGAAAAATTTCCGTCAAATAATTCTGTATTTGTAAGTCATGAATGCAAAAGATAAGTATTATCATTCAGATGTGAAACATCTCTGAAAGTATACTCAAGGTTTCTTTGAAATATTGTGAAAATCATAATTTGAATACTTTATGAAAGTCAATTCTCCCTACCATGAGGGATAAGAAATATTCTTCTACAATGACTGAAATGACCAGGAGGGATAAGAAATAGTCCACTGCAAAAAATACTGAATGTTTTTACATGTATCCATATTTTTTTCATGATGAAGTTTTTAAAATTATGATGTCTTATTATAGGTATGTGTTCTGCATTAATTCATTTAATTGTCGCCACCTACAATGAATTTCGATTTTACAATGAGACTCATAGATCTATGTAGCGTTGTCTATTTCAGTGACTGTCTCTGTCTTTTGCGATCACTGCAACGTCGCAATTTTGGGTGTCTCCACCTTTTCTCAAATCCAGCACAAGAATGCTCCGTCTTAATACGTGCACATGCGGTGATTGTTTCTATGGTGTGAGTTGGTGTCCATTGTCCCTTTTGCGTCTTTTTCTGTGAGTGTCTGCTCTGTGTTTTTGCATTTGGTGTTTGGGGGTTTTGTTGTGGATGCTGCAACCGACTGTTATTGGAGATTCCCTCATTTCTTTCTTATTAGTAGATAAAATAGGCGGTCACTGAACTTCTCATATTGTGAAATTTATGAATTTTTTCAGTCCAACTTTTAACCATGTGATTATTCCAAAAACCGTACCAAATACCAGCAGAGCGGCAAGCTCAAGAAAAAGTTAATTCATACAAAGAGAGTGAGATCAAATGTCCGAGAAGCTAGGGTAAGAATCCCCTGCTTACTTGCAAAAATTGATTTTTTTTTTCAAATTTACGAACTTCAAGTCAAATCCAGAGAACTAGTAAAAAAATATTACCAACTTATAGACATGGAATGTTGTCAAATGAATGCAGATGCCAATGATTAGCATGCTATAGTAAAACATTGTACATTGGATAGGTTCATTATTATACTACATGTACATGATTTTAGATCAAATTTTCAGATCGCTGTCTCTGTTAAGACGAAACGGTTTACTTTGTCGTTCTTTTGGGTAGAGGCTGTTGTAAAGTACATAATTAAAAAAATATATATTTGAAAAAGGACAATGTAGTTCTGCATACAATTATATTTGAAGCAATATATAGTTGTCCTTTAGAATAGACACACGTACAATACAGACATATAGAAATTGTCTTTCTGTGCCCTAGAACCGCTGGGGAATTCCTGTTACACATATTCAATTTGAAACGTTTGCATATGACATGATGACCTTAAATGAAAATTAATATCGTCTCTTTTTCTGTTGCTTATCTTGGACGGAGATCTCTGAATTCCTGATCCTGGGTTTCTGTAAAAGAAATTTTGATAATATTTGATTCACATGAACGTTATGTAAAGCTGGTCAAATGTAGAAAAAAATCAATATCTATTGTTTTAGGCATGTATATATACAGTAGTCTTAAAAGTACATGACTCCTCATGTTTTGTTACAGATAGAAAGGACATAGTTTAGAGGCACCTTATCATGCTTAATGCTTCTCTAGGGAACCTGTTGTTGTGTTGTTAGAAGGTTTTACGAGAAAAGAAAAATCGAATTCTAATGCACTCCGTTTGTAACGCGCATTCTGATTTGTTGAGCGATGAAAAAACTGCAAGTGGATTCACGTTTCACTGCAGTTTTTGCTATGACGTCATGCGTTCCTATGGTGACGTCGTTAAAAGCAGACGTTTTCTAGCTCCTTACTGACCAAAGCATTAGAATAGGGTTACCATACTGATGTTTTACAAAAACTGACAGGGTATCGGCGAATCCCCTGTCAGAAATATCCGTTTTACCACTCGGCTATCGCCTCGCGGTAAAACTCAATTTCTGACAGGGGATTCGCCGATACCCTGTCATTTTTTGTAAAACACACGCATGGTAACCCCTAATTACCGAGGTAATGGAAGCTTGATGACGTATTGCTTTAAACTTGTTTGAAACGACTTCTTTTGGACGAAATGTCATTTTTGAATAAGATCATCGTGTATTAATCGACATTTTTTTAGAATCTACATTTTAATCGGAAAATCTCTTATTCTTGTTTGAGTCTTTGCGGAATACAGAGTTATTTCCCCTTATAGACGGTATCTGACGTAAAATCATTGTGACTTCATGAAAATGGTATGGTAACGTCGATTTTACACCGTCATTTCTCATATTTTTACGACTGTTTTCATGGAATTTGATGACGTCACAATCAGTCAACGTCAGATACCGTCTCAAATGGGAAGTAACTCTGGTTTTCGAAAATAGCGAATATTACCTTGCTTCAAAATTTTCTAAGAGAGAGGAGTACAATACAAATTTTTCACCAACCAAAATTTATAGTGACATGCGCAGTCGCCCAGTATCCGATATATCCTCGGCAGGTGTAGCGCCCCCTATCGTGCTGAGAGAATCCTTGAATATACAACGTCTGTAGTCGCTGACCTGATGACGGCGATGACATCACTCTGAAAAATAATAAAACATCGTCTAGAATAAACAGAACTGTCACGTGTATGACCTTATGACCCTGAATACTAATATGCGCCGAACTGTATGGATGGCAACATTTTCGACTGAGTAAATTCTGTGAAAAAAAAACTCTGTTTTTCACTTTATACGATTTTAAATGATCAACTTACCTCATTTGACAAATTTTGGTACATGTAAACAACTGTATTCACAAGATTTCAAGCCATACAAAGTTATGCTTATTTATTATTAATTAGGCGATTAATTGATATAAGCTATAAGCTTTTTTTTAAATCCTATAACACATTATTGTGTTGTAAAAGTTAATATTGCACTATATAATGAATGAAATACAGTTTAGAAATACTAATTTGTGATCACAGGACCTCGACGCTAACAACCCTCAGTGCTATCCGCCGCTTCCAATCTCTCTCAAGCTAAAAGTAGGAAAGTAGAGGCGGATGCCATTGTGGGCCATTGGCGTCGAGCTCCTTTGTTTGTGATCTTGACCCTGAAAACGAAATTGGCCCACATTTTGTATTCTGCCAATCCGAATAAAGGCGACATTCTTTTGCCATATAGAAAAAAAGTCAAACAATTCTATCCCTGTCATTTGTCGTTAAGTTTCGAAGCTCATGAAGTCATACAACTGTAATATTTGAAATCTGTACTATTAAATAAAATGGCGAGCGGTGGCTGTACATATCAAACTTCTTTGAATATGTACAGAAAAAAATATCAAAATGAAAATTTTAATCAGAAATTTATTGAATATTTAAAAAGTTTAACGCTAAAAGGAAAATCCCCTGTAGATCAACTAGTGTTTAGTATTTCATCGTCTTTTCAAGATAATCACATCAGGAAAAAAACGAGTTCATTTCTCTTTTTTATTTGTAATGAAAAAAAAAAAATATAAATAAATAAATAAAATAAAATATTTTTCTTATTAATAAAATGGCTTATTAAGACAATTTTAAACGATCCAGATACAAGGGCATAAAAAACCTGATTGTTTTTTTTTCTTAATTTTATTATTATTATTATCTATGTACATATTTATTTATATAATAATTCTAATTGGTGTGTTCCCATTTCGCCTTAGCTGAGAATTTCAGGTAGAAAAAATATTCCCATTTCGCCTTAGTGGGTTTTCGTGACTGCCGTTAAGGCGAAATGGGAACTAATAAAAACACTTCAATTATCGATATTTAGTTAAATAAACAATGAATTCGATGCTCTAATTATTATTCAAGTATTACTTTCCAAAACAGTTTGGGAAATATTAAAATTTATTTCGTCTTGCAAAACTTTGATGGAAAAAAAGAAGATTTCATTCCGTATTCTAATGCGTTTCATTACGTGTCCGAAATTATGTTATACTCGCATACCAAAATTAGTTTCATCCCAGTATCTCTACAATTAGCGAAAAATCTGGAAAAGTAGTGTGACAGACATACGGACTGGTACAATTTACTGGGCCTGAATATATATGTAATAAATTTTGTTAAGGAGCGGTCCATTTGATATTCGAGGGGAGGGAGGGGGCGGCTTCGGTTTTTTGTCGAAGCAAGATTATTTTTTTCGCCCCGGACCGGAGCAAAATTATTTTTTTCTTGCAAACTTGGAGCAAGATTTTTTTCTAACAAGTGATGTGCAATAAATTAAGAATGTTTGTGTTTTATCAATAGAAATTCTTTATTTTTATTCAAAACTCGAAAATGTTACTTTATTTTTATGAAAAATTTATCTTCACTTCTAAAAAGAGAGATAGAAGTATTTTACAATATAATCGTCACTAAACAAAATCTATATATATAAAGGTACAAGTAAGAGGGTCTGAGGGGAGGGTTTTCGACACAAATTTTCGAATTTAGAATTGTAGATTGGGTAAAAACTGAAGTTCTCCTTCAAAGCTTGTATATAAAATTAGACTCTTGACGCTTTCCATAGGCTCAATGTTAAACTCGGCGACGTCAACATTGAAAACGCCCTATCTAATAAACCCTCGACCATGTAACATAGTAAACACCTCCCTAATTCATAGAGTGTTGCTTCAGATACCAAATGAGAAAATGATAAAATACCCATTATACATCCACGCTTTCTTCGTGTCCATTCATATCATCTTTCAATTAACTTATCATGCTATTCGAACACGTACGAATGACGTCAGTTTTCTTATTCACGTTTAGTGTATCTAACGTTACAAATCGGTATTGTACGTGTCCCATATAGACACCCATATAGACACTCTGCCATCACGTACTGATTCTACATCACGAATGTTACCTTCAGCAGCGTATGCCATTTATACCTTGAACAATTGCCTTGTTAGACATGGGAGTGTGAAAACACGTGTCCGTTTGTTTTGTTATGTAACCTACATAACGCATTCGTAAATGATAAATATGACCAATGTCTGCGCGCCTCAGGGTAAAACGAAAGTACACATCTTGTTGAATTGTGCATGTTATAAAGGAAATTTACACTGCACCATTGTCATATCAACAATTCTTATCAGAACAACTCATCTGTGATAAATTTTCTTCAGTATTGGATATGACAAACTTTTCATTTTTTGCAGTTTTAATTTTTGTGATTCTGAAAAATTCTTTAGCGCTATGGAATCCAAATCTTCAACTGAAAAATTTATTAAAAGGGAATTGCAGATTAATCAGTCCGAGAGTGTGTAAAAGTATATCGGGTTTTAACCCAGACTTTCACTGTGGATTTATTCTGCGACACGTATGTTACGGACAAGATAATTTATCCCCTGATCAGGTAAGTACTTTTAGACACACCCTGTAGTTAAAAAATAAAGTAGAAACTTTAATGACAAAAAAACAAAACAAAAACAAGACTGATCACATAGAAAAAAAAAGAAGAAAAAAAAAACAAACAAACAAACAAAAACACACACAGCACCAAATATATATCATAATACAAAAATATCCTACCGGATCAAATCAAATCAAATAACATTTATTTAGAGTCGGACATGTCAACAATACAAACATTAGCTCTTGTGAGCAAATTACCGACTATCTTTTAAAAAATGTCTGTTCATTAAATAGCGAGTTCAAGTTTATATCTCGAAATAACGAGTATACGCAGTAAATTTTGAATTGCAGGTGTTGTTGTCCGTACTTATTCGTAATTCTTTCATGCACTTCATTTTTTTTAAGATTAAAATTCATTTATTATAATATGATAAATAAATGAATTTACGAATAAATATATTACTAGTATATTTATTCGTGAATTCATTTATTTGTCTATTTATTTATTCATTTATATTCTATTTTCTTTTAAATCGTTTTATTTATTATTTATTTTTAATCGAAATCTCGAGACGGACGGTATTTAAATGTCACGTTTTTTTTTCAGTGCAAAAACACATCTTGTGAAAATAAAAAATAGCTAAGTTTTGTACTTTGTTGCAAAAAGAACACTTTGCACTTTTGTAATCTGTCCGATTCTAGTTGGTGTGTAAGAGAATGATAAATCTGTTTTTTTTTTTCTTTATTTCAACCAATTAAAACAAAGTATTATATTCATATTTTCAGTATTTGAGGGATAAGAACTTGCACGTCACGCCCCTTCCCCGCAGCTTCCACTTCTATGATATAGATAGAGACGGGGTAATATCATTGAAGGAGTTTGCCAGGACCCTGGGGCACGATCCTCATGAGCTCCATGTCAAAGTGGCCTTCTTCTCAGCAGACAGAGACGGTACATTCAAATATGTTTTTTTTTATTATTTCAATATCGAATCTAATTTGACAGATTAATGCATAGTAGAGTAATGAATGAATGAATGAATGAATGAATGAATGAATGAATGAATGAATGAATGAATGAATGAATGAATGAATGTTAAGGTCAGTGTCCTGGATTGAGCAATGGCCGCGAGGTGCACATTCAGATGTTTTTGAAAAAAAATAAAGGCTTAAGTTTACAGAGTAGCTACGACAATAACTATAAACCCAAAACTTGTCAACCACATAAGTTATATAGAGATTTTTAAAAATGCAATAAGTAATGAGTTTGAAGATCACGCATATCTAGTACTGACTAATTACATGTACATGTACATGCAAAGATAAGAGCTAAATGGACATTTTGACTAAATGTTTCGTATCGGTGATATCTTATATTTTCCATATTTCAGGTAACCAGGTTATCGACCACAGAGAGTTCAGACATAATGATGTATGGGTTTTCGAAAGAAGAAGACATGGTATGTTTTTGTATGGTTTGTTTGGGGGGGGGGTAGATAATTTTAATTTTTTTTTTACTTACTTGTATGAAATACAGTTGGGATTTATAGGTGGGAAAATATTTATATGCAGAGGAAAACTTCTATTAACAATTTAATATTCATGAAAAATCATCAAAATATGTACTTTACAAAAATATTTGTTGTTTTAGTGTCTGTTGGACAAAAGCAGGTACATGTATCTGCTGGGAGAAGGCGATCGGGAAATGCACAAAGTAGCTCCAGTGAAGAATCTATGGAAAATGACGTCAGCAATAAAAGGTTCTCAGACGACAATTCTGAAGAGTCCTCAGAAGATGTTAGCTTTGAGCATTTCCGGGCAACCTCATCAGAGGAGTTTGATGCACCGGAAATCAAAAATTCAAAGAAGGAGTCACGTGATGAAGTAACAGACGACCACTCTACAGAGAAGGAATCCGAAACTGAGGATATGTTTTCAAGTGAAGAAAAAGAGCATGAATCAAAAGAAGAGGAAGAAGAAGAAGACTCAATTGAAAACAACAATGCCATCGAAAAAGAAGAAAATGACGATAAATCAGATGAAATGTTTGAAATTAATAGTACCGAAAATGAATCACGTGACATGGAATCCATGGAGGATACAATGGAGGAGAAAAAAGAAACCGATGTCAGCAGTGAAATCGATTCGACCGACAACTCTGACGAACTTGGTAAACTCAATGTGGACCCCGAGTCTAGCGAAAACGACGGAGATTTTGAGGAAAGGGACGAAAAGTCCGACGAACAAATCGAGTCAGCTTTAGATGACACATCCACTGAGAATGAGAGGGATTTAAGTGTCGAAGAGAAAGAAATTGATGATGTAAATTCAAAAGAATCAATAGAAAAATTAGAATTTGATGATTCAAGTGAAGACAAGGCGGCCACGTCTACAAAATCTAAAGACAAGAAAGAAGTAAAACTCAGCGAGATCTTGGATTTGAAGGGGTTCACGAAAAAGAGTGAGTTCATTTTGGATTAAAATTTCTATTCTATTCTTACTTATTTTAATTGTTACAGTACCAAAGCTAAGAAATATAATATCAGCTAAATGTACATAAACATTTCATATTTATACATATTTCTATAAACAAAAAAAAATTAATATATGGGTTTTATCTACATGTTACACAGTCAAAATTGTGCCTCACATGAAATTCATATGAAATGAGCATCATGTAAATTTCACATGAAAGTTCATATAAAATTCATATAATTTTCACAGAAGATTTATGTGAAAAATATTTCACATGAATTTCACATAAATTTTCTTCACATTAATTTCACATGAATTTTTCTAAGTGACCTTCACAGGAAACTGAATTCACATAACATCCATGTAAAAATCTTCACATGAATTTCATGTGAAAAAGTTCATGTAAATTTCATGTTCGTGCTCATTTCACATAAATTTCATGTGAACTTTCATGTAAAGTTCATGCAAATTTCACATGAATTTCATATGAGGCACAATTGGCTGTGTACACCTTTAAAAGTATTAATTATACCATTGACAGAAAATCAAACTACACTACATGTATACTGCTTGAATAGCATTTAATTAGCCTTTTGTAATTTTTAGTCATTTTCAAGAGTTTTTTTTTTTATTTCAGAAGGTGGTGTATTTAGGCATTCCTTGGAAGTGATGAAAAACGTCGTCAAAGCACTGGCGAGTAAGGCAATGTAACGGGTGTGAAGTATACAAAGAAAAATATCTATGTCTTTGTCCTTTGATTAAAACATCAGAATATTTCCTACTTTGTTGTCTTTTCTATCAAACATTTTACATATTTTGGATTGAACTGCTTACAGTAACAGACCGTGAATGGCTATCACAATTCAGGATATCTTACCCATACAATAATCCGAAAATCATTTACAGTAAACGTTTTATATACCTCAACATAAATGTTCGTCATATTGGTATCATGAATTCATTGATTACAATTTTGGTTATGTCCTTAGGCAAATCAAAAATGTAATTATGATACATGTATCTATATGAGCACATACAGCAAAAGTCAGTCTCGTGAGACGGTGAGATCGTAGCGTTTTGACCTTTTTCAAAATCTTGAAATTTGTTTTGTTTCTATTGATTGATTGATTTTATTTGTATTGCTTTTTCATTATTTTTGTTTTTATTCATCAAGATATCATCCATAAGAACGATAATTGACGATATCTGTTAAACTCTGAGAATTTCTGAGAAAGCACGATTTTTTCTTAACTTAGAAACAGAAAATCAACAAGCCGATTTACCTTCCCTGACTGAACATGGACTTAAAGCCATGAAAATGAACATGGGGAGTATAACAGAGAAAATTGTGGAAGAGAAAAGACCGTCAGAAGAGGTTTCAGTGGTTGGTCCAAATACAATTCTTTGGGTGTCTGTCCCATCAAGTACGTTCCTTGATTTTCTACTTATTTGAAATAATACACTTCAAAATACATTCATTGCATAATACTGTTGAGCAGATTTGAAAATTAACTTCATTCGTCCACCCCCCCCCTTCCTTAATTCAATTGTAAAGGAATTTAGTATGGGATATTTAACATAAAATTATAATCAATATGCCCTTAACCCAAAACTTATTTTTAAGCAAAGTTTATATCTGGAAGTTAAAGACTTTTTCAAGATACCAGTATGGTTCATTTGGATGATTTTTTTCGTACCTATATTTCGTTTATCCTTTCAACGCAATCGAATGACGTCATAAGATGCTAAATTAAAAGCCAAAGGAGATCCGAATGGACCTAAACATGACGATGTGTCACCTCAAAGTAAAAGTAATTTAACAGCATAAAGTAAGAAGAAATTAGTACGCTTCATCTACATATTTTCTTTTTGTCGAATTTTCAGAGCGTTCGCGACCTTCGTTTTGAATTGTGTCACCTACATAGATGCCAGACTCAAAGAACGTGGATTTATTTAGGCGTCTAACAGGAAATGGAAAGTTTGTCTTCTTGAAATTCGTCTTAAAGTTACAATGTAGAACAAAATGGGATAAACTAGGATATTATATTTTTTTGTTTCATTTTATTTTTTCGCTAGACTCTTATTTTATCTATCATCTTTTAATCAATTAATATACTTTGTTTATTTGTCTTTTTCTCAATTACATTTTTCATCAAAATTTTCAACAGACTTTCACATTCAACTTCTGCCGAATAAGGAAAAAATATCTCCTAATTAACTTACCTTGAAAATGGGATATCCTTGACCATGATCAAACGTGGATCATACCATTTGAGTTTTGGAGGGTAGTTAGACTCTGAAAACCTGGCGTCACACACGAGTCTGATTGTGTCCCCATTCAGTATTTCGACAGTGCTGTTTGTAACAATTCTCTCACGGTGCCACACGGTCAAACCACAACCCTGGGTTACATTTGTCTCTGAAACTTAATTTTATTTTCCATAGATAAACGAAGCATGAGCATTCGGATCAGCAGAGTGCTATTTCTTTTTTATGCTACATGTAGTACATGCAGAAATAAAGTACGAGGTGATGATTTGAAATATTAGCTTCTGAGCACGGTAATTTTCTCTCTTTTTATCATTATTTTGTCTTTCCTAGATGACTATAATAACAAACTTAAAATCAAAGATTCTTTGGAAAAACGACAGTCACACACCATCGTAACCCAGGTCGTGTAGTGCGATATGGTAGCTACGATATGTAGCTGTCGAATCGATGATGGCAGTTTGATCTATTGCTGATTAATTACATAATGCATCGTCTCAATTACATAATCGTCATCGCTAGTACTGCGTCATCGCCATCACACTACTATTACGTCATCACATTATATAGACCCAAATGAGTTAAAGAAGATCCTGACGATAATCTCAACAGCACTCACAATAGAGCGCAAAATTAAAACATCGACGGACCCCCAGCAAGCTAGAGGTGGGACCAGGTGCCCGGGAGGAGTAAGCATCCCCTGTTGGCTAGCCGCACCCGCCGTCGATGTTTATGAAGCATGGAAATGAAAATATATATAATTCATGCACTATCCGACGCAATGTCTATATAGAAAGTGCTATGGCGACAATGTCAGGGAAGTATATTCAAAACACTTACTGTCAAATGTACATGTAATACGATAGTGAAGAAATTAGGTGATCTCATACCAGACTCGGTAGCAGCATCCACAGCAAAACACCGAAAAAAACTTATATGCGAAAATAATGAGTAGTCAAACACAACAAGATATAGACTATACATAAGTTAACGAGACCAACTTGCAATTGGTGCCGACTTAGGACGGTCATCTGCCAAGTCAGGTGCAAATAGTGTTATTCTCCGGATCACGTGAGCACAACCCCCCACACTTGTCCGGTTACTCAGTGTTCTCGAAGAATTAACGCACAATAACCACCTCACTGTAAGATAATCAGACAGGAAAATCCAGAGGCTCAAATGCAAGTAACTAATAGATGAAAACTGGAAGTTAATAAATACTAAGGCACGCGAATCACAGTCCATGTTCTGTTGGCTGGAGCGAGCTCATGCATGCATTGATCACCTGAGGAGTCTGATCGACATTCAGAGAGGACAGCTAGTCTTAAGGTCCTGTATTCTCCCTCGAAGTTTGGACAGTGCCCGTTATAGAGTCCCGCTGTCGCAGTAGGTCAGATTGCAATTCTAGACTGCGACAGCCTGGTACATGTACAAGGCTGTATAGATAGGTCAAGTACCATGCAATGTGTCCTTCTAGTGACACCAGGATCATTTCCATGAATATAAAAGACAATTGATGATTCTGATGTAGCTGAGTTTATTAAACATTATCTAGGCCAAGATTTAAAACTTTATTTATTTTACAACGTTTAACAAACGAGTTACACAACTTATATTAATGTCTCACGTTGGCTCAGATGTTGGCGTGAGGGGGTCCAAGGAGCAGGAGGAAACCGGAGTACCCGTAGAAAAACCTCCTAATGAGGCCTGGGTGGGAGACCACCTACCCTCCCACATAAGAGCCTTCGCCGAATCTGGGATTCGAACCCGGGACCTTAGAGGTGAGAAGCGAGCGCGCTACCACTGCGCTAACCAGGCCAAGATTCCGTATGAAAGTTCGAAATCCCTAAAAAACAAAGGAAATCGGGAATAATGCACAAGACTGTACTTTCAATGGATGCTTGCAACCATAAAATTACCTAAGGTTTGCCTCGTCTTTGATTTAAAGATAGACATGACGACATTACAGTGATCCTAGCGGAATACACACACACACACAATGTTTCAAATGAAAGAAGTCATCAAATCATATGTCGTGAGTTAGAATGAGCGATTTTTTAGCACCTTCGTATGACATAAAATCAAATTTTCAAGGATCTTAATAAATGAAGGTTCTACATATATCTTTTATAATTAGTAGACTTACCTGGAAGAGCATTAGCTGTGTACTGAAAAAATGAAAACACCAGACAAATTTGAGCACAATGCATTTTCCAACAGCTGCAAGTCAACTCGTCGGCTCAGATTATCGATGTCAATTACTAGTCTAAATAATAGAATGATGTTAATATATATTACATGTAAGTACTGATACAAAAACGGAAGTTTTTCAATTGACGCTGTCGGTGAAATTGTTAGAAATTGGGAAGTCCAACTTTAATCCAGATAATGTCAGTTATTGTTGCTTTAATAATTCGTGAGCGCCTACTTATATACAAAACAGAGAGAAATATTGTTTTCTTTATGACAAGTTGCATCGTATATGCACGTGCGGACACAAAGTAAACAATATGAGGTCGGAAATATATAAGTGGAATGTACTCGTCTACGTATTAGTTGTTGATGTTATAAATTATTGTATTTGAATAATTAATTATAGATCTTGCGTAATCCTCGTCTTTTCATCTATCCTTGGTTGTTTCATTGGTTTGTAATATCACAATATATGTCATAAATGACAGAATATGGATCAATGATGAAAAAATTGTAGTATATATGTAAAATGAAAATATATCTAAAGAAAAATCCATTTAAAGAATGTACACATTCTATGAATTCTAGACGTAATATATTAAGAAAAAAAAATTCTCAAAATCGATGACATGGACACCCTGCCGTAAAAATCAAAATCCCACTCATCCCTGAAAGAATGCAAATAAAGTATGCAAATTTTTTATCATTTGAAGTCTGATTAGGGAAACAGTTTATGTACATAAATAGATATATATACTGTATGTACTCAGCAACCAACAGGATTTCTGTGAAATAAATGAGTTAAAGAAGATCCTGACGACAATCCCAACATCACTCATAATAGAAAACAAAATTGACCATCGACGGACCTCTGGCAAGCAAGAGGTGGGATCAGGTGCCCGGGAGGAGTAAGCATCCCCTGTTTGACTAGCCGCACGCATAAAGTAACAGAAAATTCTTTGTGCTTATAATAGACTCTGTGCTTTCGCATGGGATTGTCTCGGTGCTTTGTTGTGAGTTTTCGGAAATTGTTGAAGATACGTATACCCTCCTCTTCTTTGTTTTATAAACATACATCTATATATTAATTACTTATCCCAGTAAACTTAATTTATTTCAATCCCTGTTTTCGTCCTGATGGGGCTTGTTGAACTTTCACCCAAAGCCGCTGTAACTGTCCACAGTCAGTCACTGATGCTTATGATATTAGCAAGGTCAATACCCTACAGTAGCTTCAAATGAAAGTACATGAAAAATTTATGTGTTTTTGAATAAATTTACATCTTGACCTAAATGTAACGAGTCAACAACCTAGAGATAGAGATTATACGTACTTTGTTCCGTTCCTCTGATGATATTTCAATCGTAGAAAAAAAATTCCAGTGTTAAAAAGACAGGATCAAATATAAAAGTTTGATATCATATATAACATGTGTGTATATTATACTACTATTAAGGCACGGTCCATTTGATATTCGGGGGGGGGGGGGGGGGGCTTGGGTTTTTTGTCAGAGCAAGATTTTTTTTTTTTTAGCCCCTGACTGGGGCAAATTTGTTTTTTTCGTGCAAAAATGGAGCAAGTATTTTTTTTTTACAACAATTATTGTGTATTTCAAGAATGTCTGTGTTTTTTCAATAGAAATTCTTTATTTTTACTTTTACTCTAAACATTACTTTATTTTTATGTAAAACTTGTATTCACCTCTAAACTGAGAGAGATAAAAGATTTTTACAATATGATATATAATTTTCAGTAAATGAAATTTATATATGGTCATGTAACATGCAATAAATTTCTACATTTAGAAATGTCCTTCCAAGCTTGTATATAAAATTAGACACTATGGTGATATATGTAAAATAGTAATAGATTGTATTGATAATGTAATTGAGCATTCAAAGAAGCCCCTTGTTTCATTCATATGCATACTTTTGATATTTAAAATATGAATTTCCCATTACAGAAGAAAAATATGGCGAGCGAAGCGAGCCAAAATTTTTTCATATAAAGTAAAAACTGCAGCGAGCGAAGCGAGTCGAAAAAATTTCAGGAATTTTGGGCGAATTTTATGGTTATTCTTCAAATTCAGATTACTTGTAAGAGCAAGATTATCTTTTTATGTCACACCATAAGCAAATTTATTTTTTTCATCAAAATTCAGAGCAAAATTATTTTTTTTTTTTTTGAAAAAAAAAACCAAAGCCCCCCCCCCCCCGGATATCAAATGGACCGTGCCTAAAGAAAGGGGAGGGGAGTGGGTAAGTTCCCGTAATATCAACACCAAACCTTGTAAAATTTCTTACTCGTATTATTATACATCTGGATGACTATGCAATATCTATGGTGACATAGAGGTGACACGTAGTTCTTTTTTTTTTTTTAAACTCGTTCCATCGAGTTATTAAGTCGTGGGAACGAGTTATATATGTTTTTGCTCCGAGACTCCTTATGTTTTTTTTAAAAACAGAGAGCAGAAAACAAATTGCTTGTTTTTCGCTTTCTCTCTCTCTCTTTTTTAATTCGTTCTCTCATGTTATATAGTGTCATACGTGACCACGAGTTATATGGCACAATATAAAAAAAAGTGCATATTTTTGTCATTTTGAGCCTGTTTCATATATAAATGAAAAATACAGAAATAAGAACTGGTAATGCTTTGCCTCATCCTATTTTACCTATATCCATGATGAAAAAGTATGAAATTTGACACAAATATGTAATTATAAGAGGTTGATATGTCCATCATCTGTCAAAATCGAATGTCCTGACTATGGGTACTTTAGTTTTTCATTGGTATTACTTTTATTCCATTGAAATTTAAACTTGATTTTTTTCATGGGATTTGTTTATTATATTAAAGAGATTCTGTAAACATCCTATATACCCTAAATATATTTAGAATGAGCAATTTTTTATGATTGATATCACTGATTATTTTGTCAGTTGTGTTACCTTTACATAAAGGAGAGAAATAATTCAACTAATTCAAATATATTACATGTAATTAGGTTCACATGTTAAAATGTTTTATAAGGATTTATCAATTTATATATTAAATGAATTTTAATATTCCGCCAGCTTCAACTTAGATGTTTAAAAGACCTTGGTTAGCACTGTAAGGTTACCTTTTTCACATGTCCATTATGTTACCGTTATTGTATGATAAATGGAGGCATTTTCTGTCTTTTACTTTTGCTTTTGAAATTAAATTGTTGAACCTTGTTTAAAAGGGCAAGAATTTTGAACAGTTTTGCTTCTCAGATTCTACAATGTGTCTATTTGTACGAAAAATTCAGTTGTGTTACCGTCATTTGTGTTACTTTTTAAAAAGTAACACAACTGAAATAATTAGTAACATAAATGACACTTAATTGGAAACACAATGGACATTTGACTATCTAAATTGAAACCATCATCAAAGGAATGTTAAGATTCCAAACTTTTATTGATCTTTTGCTCCTATTATTTCTTACAAATCTTTTAATGTTTCAATTTGCGCTGTGAGAAGAAAATGAATGAGGTTGAATTAAGTGTTTCTTCACTTGATAACACAACTGACATTTTATGGTACTACAATGTACATTTCATGTTTTATATGGTAATATAAGTTTAATTAAGTGATTGTGCATCAACTTGACAATATTTTTGTGTGATTCGTTTAAAAGAGTGTCTATTTGAGAAGCATAATTCTTTAATTGACTAAAAGAAAACAATTATCATATCATTTCATAAAATAATAACACAACTGACATTAAGTGGTAACACCAATGACATCACTTTATGCCAACTTCTGAATCTAGTGTGGTAGAAAGGTTTCGTTTTGTTAACAGTACATCCAAGGTGACATACCACTTCAGCATATGGTCCCTTTCAAACACATGAAAGAAACCTACAAGTAAGACTGTACAAAACAGATTCCTGGATGAACATTGTGGGCAATGACAAAGAGTTAATCGTAACATAATCGACATTTGATGAAGTTAAAACAGATAACTTATTTTCTGTAATATAAAGAAGTGACAAGATTGAATGGTATACAACTGATCTTCTCAAAAGTGTCTTATTCTTCTCGCAGTTTGTGCTTTTCATTTTCAATTTATTGATCGATTATCACTAGTTAATGATTGGTAACACAACTGACATGATATGATGATTCACTATATTTTTTAATGCAGATTATGTTAGCCTTATAGTAAAACATAAGAAAAAAAATGAAGACAAGTTAGCTTCCAAAATTTGTAAATACACTATTTTCTTTGTCTTTCTGATAAAATCAGTCATATTGATACTAGTCAATATTCATTTCATCAGTCACATTGATACTAGTCAATATTCATTTCATCAGTCACATTGATACTAGTCAATATTCATCAACAAATGCTCACAAAATGAACAGTTATAAAGTAAAATGGAGGCTATATCATTCTTACACTCTAATAACGTTTATGAAACTAGCATTTCGGTATCACAGAATATTCTTTTTCATTATTTTCTGATTTGCATGCATAAGTTTAATGATAGAGACTTGAAACAATCGCTTTTTGATGGAATATCTAAAGCAAACATAAAGCTATATGACAAAGCAGACTAATTCTATCAATGTATTACTCAAAACATCTATAAAAAAAAAAAAAGTCTAAAAATGAGTGTTAAGCTGGGCTAAATAACAAAAGAAATAATAAAAAATCCCAGAATTTTACTAAGAATTACAAATACAATATCATGGTTGATATGGATATATAAGATTGCTTATTTTGAAATAATTCAAGCGTGCATTGTCTGTGTTACATGTTTTTGGTACACTTAAATGTTCATTAATTTTGTTTCAAAAAAGTTACAGCAGTCTTATTAACAATCTTGTTGGCTAATTATTCTAAAAAGAAGGGAGGAGATAAAATAAAATAATATTATCTACCTGTATATATTGAAGAAAATCTGAAAATAGCAGTAATTCTGATTACACAAAGTGATATTTAGATTGTAAAAAAATATATATTCAGTTGAAAATTGCTAACGTTATCTTCAGCTTCTTATCACCTTATTGTACTATTTTCCTATTACTTTTGTCTCTGCTCTGTTGTGATGATAAGTACATTCTTTAGAACTTCCGTTTTGTATTACCTAAACATCATTTTATGGGGATAATCTAAGATAAAATAAACTGAAGTTGTGAACAGTATGATGCATATCATCATAAAATGTCATTTGAGTTACAGTCTGTCAATTGTGTTACCATGAATCGTCACTACTATGCTTAAAATGCTGATCAAGAGTTCCAAACAGATTAAACAGTTTTAAAATAATGTCAGATTAAAATAACTAGCATTTAATTTCCCTTTCATCCTAAAATAAACTCCATTTTGCTTATACAAATCTGTATGTGTCATTTGTGTTACAATTTTGTCCATCGCGTTACTGCTTACTCATTTGTGTTACCTTCAATATTTTTGGGGGAAATTAATGAAGTAGTGCATATATCCTTTTAAGATTGCGTTCAGTAACTTTGTTTTCTCGCAAATAATTAAGTACATGAAAGAAGTTAGAAATTTCATATTTATATTATCTAAACTGATGATTTCCAACAATCCAAAAACTAACTTTTCGTAAACAATGCTTTATGTTATCATTTATCTTGAGAAAACGGCATCATATCATAAATTTTCCTCAAGAGGCTGATAAAATCTATACATTTTTAGAGAAACAAACATAGAATAAATTCTGAAAAAATTATTGTAATTTTTATGACATTTTTTTGTTTGATAACACAATGGACATTTCAAATCAATGCCATGTATGTAATGACCTCGATCTCAATATCAAAACAAGTTTAAGCTACAATATTCTAGAATTCGTCCCTTTGGATGTTTTCAAATTGATATTAGAAAGAAAATTTTTTGAAATCAAAAATTAATTTCTCAGATTTATGGTTTGCAAAATTTGCACTTTTTTTTATATTGTGCCATATTTGTTTTCTGTTCTCTCTTTTTGTGTCGCATGCGAAGCATAGCGACACTTAAGGATAACTTTGTCCGTTGTCCGTCTGTCTGTCCGTCTGTCTGTCTGTCACACTTGGATGCCGCACCCTGTTAAAGTGATGCCCGAGTGTTTCTATGTTTCTCATGCGACACATGCATTTCTTGGAATGACTTTTTTTTTAAATAAGAGAACAAAAAACAAAACGAATATGACTCATTCCCACGACATAATAATTCGAGGGAACGGGTTAAAAAAAAAATAATGCTACATATCACCTCTATAGTAACACCGTAGTAATGACCTTTTATTCTATTTATGTTAAATAACTGAAATATTGGATTGAAAAGGATAATATGTATGAATGACCATGTGCAACATTCTTTAACTTCAAAGCGATTTTCAAACCATGGTAAAACAGTTCATAAAAGATATTAACACGCATCGTATGTAAGGGTTGAATTATTTGAATACCTGAAAGTAACCTTTTCAAAGTTTAATCTGCTTATAAGTTAGCTCATTTTAAAGTAAAACACATCAAGGAGACTGCCAGTATACTACATGTATTTTCAATTTAATCTGTTGACATCTTTTCCCGACATTTAACATGCGCGGATCTAAAAATTCTGAGTTGCTCTGCTGATTTGCATAGGCGGATATATTCAAACCTATTATTTTGAAAAAAAGAATATCATAATGGAAAATCGTGGAAAATCAGTATATCCCTTTTAAGGCATGTAATTTGTAAAAAGGGATGCTGCACATCAAAGCATAGAATTACACTATTACAATGTATCTTTCTTTTCATTACCAAGAATAAGTAACTAACTTTAGATCGCCTACAAAAGCGCGATTAGAAAAAAAGGACAAATAAAACCTTTACCTAATTGACAGGTTCCCAATTCGAATCAAAACCCCATCCTTCTGGAAAACAAAACTTCCGAAATGACACGAGTCACAATTCTCGTAATTAGGAAGAGGACAGTACGGAAGCCCATTGGCTTCACAGAAAAAAAATCATTTTTGCGTTTATTCGCAATAGTATTGCGTAAATTGTATCTATGCAATAATATTGCGTATATACGCAATACTATTATGAATATACGCAATACTATTGCGAATTTATACAACACTACTGCGTATATATGCAATAATTTTTTTTTACTGTGAAGCAAATGGGCCTCCGTAGGACAGTCCCTCTTTTGAAATTGACCAATAGTATTTTCTTTTGGGTGATAGTAAATGTGACATTGATTTTGTAGTGATTTAAAAAGGGATCGAGCTTTTCAGGAAAAAAGGAGATATGTTACTGCATATATTAAGCAGATTTGGATATTTTTTTCCGAGGGAGGGGGGCGAGGTCCCGCTCTTTATTTGCTCAAAGTAAAAGGAAAAACGGGATTCTGATTGTATGCCATAACCTACTAAGACGTTTAATAACATTGAAATAGATTTCTAAAAATTATTCACTGAATATAAGCCTAATATAAGTTGATTGAGTTTAAGGGGGAAAAAAGTAGAATCTACAGAGATGTTCAAAATTCACAGTTATCATTCAGATATAGAGGTACTAAATTCAAATTCATCTTAATACATGTATGTCAGTACTGGCAAAGGACAATGTTCCTCCTCCTCCTCCTCCTCCTCCTCCTCCGTCCTTCTACTCCACTATCCTCCTCCTCTCCTTCCGTCTCCTCCGCCTCCTCCTCCATTGTCCTCCTCCTCCTCCATTGTCCTCCTCCTCCACTGTCCTCCTCCTTCTCTGTCCTCCTCCTCCACTGTCCTCCTCCTCTACTGTCCTCCTCCTCCACTGTCCTCCTCCTTCTCTGTCCTCCTCCTCTACTGTCCTCCTCCACTGTCGTCTTCCTCCTCTGTCCTCCTCCTCCACTGTCTTCCTTTTAATCCACCGTCCTCTTCCAGTGTCCTCCTCCTCCTCTTTTTCTTCTTCTTCTTCTTCTTCGTGTTTTTTCTTCATCTGCCTTCCTATTCAATTTTCCTCAAATTTCGACCTTAATCTTTTGACATCAATATCATAATTATATATAGATTATGCTCGTATCAATGATTTTTTTAAAATAAAAATAGTTTTAATATGTCTGATGATTATAATCCTCTCCTTTTTCTTGGGGGGGGGGGGGGGGGGGGGGGGGCATAAACTTGTTTCTTTGTGTTGTAATATTTACCCGATAAGAATTAGAAAATGAGTAACTTTCTAAATACACCAGCAGAAATTAGAAAATATAGATTAAACGTGAATGGATAATAGACTCAAATACAGGTTTTATGACTAATATGCAATTATACTGCAGTTTGAATCAATAAAACTAATTAGAATTGAGCAACGTGAAATTATTTTTAAAAAACCAAGAAAACAATAAAACGTACCAAACTAACAATGAATATGATGGAAAAAGTTTTTCTCAAATGCATGTTCGTCTCATTCCATTAATTTTGTGTCTTAATTTATCCCATGATTGCATGATTGTTTACTAAGTCTATTTACCATGTTTAGTGACAAATGCTTAGATTTTCTGAAACTCGTTAATGTTGATTACAGAGCAAACAAGACAGAGTAGAGATAAAGGAGCTCAAAAGAATACATCAATCGATTTTATTTACATATATGATCTCAACCTGCTGGAATTACAATAGATTCAACGATAAACAACCTACCAAGCTTCCATCAGGTATCCTGGGACATGGACGCAGGCGCGGATATAGAAGATACATCGGGAAAAGGGGGAGGGGTGTTCCAGTCTGACCAAGGTTGGTTGGAGTAATTCCAACCCTTCTCTTTTAGAAACTTCTAGGTTAAAATGAAAATTATGATTGTTTTCGCCAAATTCCTGGGGTGAGGAGTTCGTACCACAGGCACCCGCCTCTGGATTCGCGCACTTGACGGCTTTTCTCTGTAGAATAAATACATATATTAATACCATTTAGCATCATTTTGTGAATTAACCCCCGGATTGAGTATTTTTATGAGTGATGTCGTAGTAATTGGTTTGATTTATGAATATGACAGTAATAATGGAGAAAAACGTTACAGAAAAAGTGAAAAGTAAAGGATTTTCCCGCCAACTTATGGATCAGTTTCACAACTTTGCAGAAACGACATCTATGCATGGAGTCCGTTATGTCTTCATCAAGAACATATTCCTCATAAGAAGGTTTGTAGACCTTGTTAAGGGTAGATTTCCTGTCTCCTTCATCTTTGAATTCTTTATTTTATTTTATTTATTTATTTATTTATTTATTTATTTATTTATTTATTTATTTATTTATTTATTTATTTATTTATTTGTTTATTTATTTATGTATTTTTCTTTGCTCATTAAAATGCTGTAAGGATATTATCTCTATAGAATGAGAATATGAGATCTAGTTTTTAAAAAAGGTTTGTATAATGTAGTTTAAAAAAAATCTGAAATTAAAATTTGAAATATATTTTTTTTAAAGATCTAGTTTTTTAGAAGGTTTGTAGAAATGTCAGCATGTTTTCAACATACTGTCTGTCATAATATGTATCTCTTCGGCATGTCTTTATAGAACAATATGAACATATATATAATCTTTAATAAAGTATTCAACAATAAATTGCACTTTTTCTTGTGAAAGATTTATCTAAATGTGTAAAATTAACGAATAAAGAAATGACCCGTTTTTCATGTTTTTATCGTACTTTCTGAAATGAGGAAAATGCCACACCGAGTCATTATCTTCCATCAGCGGCCATTATTGGAAATTCTAATATGACTTGAAATTTTCTCCCTGTATGTACCATAGAACTCGCCTGGTAAAATCTCCAACAAACTTCCAGTGCGCTAGGCTCCGCCCATTCACGTGCTATATTAGAATAGAAATAACAACTAGCCGTGATTCATTGTCCAGTAATTCCATTCGTCACATGAACCAATCAGATTATCACCTCGCCGCTTCGCGATTTGCTTTGTTCGTGCGACTCATGGAATTACTGGACAATAAACCACGGCTAGCTAGTTGTTATTTCTTAAATAATGACTCGCGCACCAGCCAATCAGAATCAACGTTACATCCTGGTTATATAATATTCCATTCTTGTCAATTAAGAAAAAACCTTAAGATGTATTATAGAAATTTTAACAAGAATGTCTTCCCTTTGTTGCCAGTTATCGTCATCTGTCCAATGTTTATTTCCTCTCATATTTGTCTTAGAAATCCTCTTGGTCGAGGTCATTATGACATTATAATGACCCGATGATATTTGTAAAATCGGCCGAGGCCGAGGTCGATATTACAAATTTCATCGGGTCATTATATTGACATAATGACCGAGGCCAAGTCCTTTTTTGTTATATTATATAACGAATAGTAAGGCTACACATGATTAAAAATAATGATTCAAGACAATATGAACATATCATTTTTAATCAAGAATTCAACAATTAATTGCACTTTTTTATGAAAAGTGTATCTAAATTTTAAGATTATACAAAATAACTATCTTAATTTTCATCGTAAATACTGGAATCAGGACAAATACCACACCGAGTCATTATCTTCCGTCGGCGGTCATTATCGGAAAATAATGACTCGCGCTCCAGCCAATTAGAATCGACGTTACATTCTGGTTATGTAATATAAGGAAATGATATGAAACAAGGCCAAAGAAAACCAAAAACAAAACAAACATAAAAAACATTAATGACACAAAAATTGTGCATGCATTTTTTGAGGATATTCTAGAAAGAAGAATAAAATATCCCAAGAAATGCCTACTAATAAACAATATCTACCACTTAAAAAACATGCATGAAAACCGAAAACTCATGAATGACATGACATTACATAAAATTGGAACAATTTTCGAATGTTCATCTCTGTGTCAGAATTCTCTAGTGTATACTGAAAAATTATTATTGTCAAATCGAGCGCTTTCTGTTGGTTATTCCTAAAATATGACAATTATCCCATCATCGGAAAAACACGGCATCTTCTCCGTTCTACTTCGCAAGATACCATGGGACAGTCTATTAAGAAACCCTTGTAATCCGAAACGATTCTAGTAGGAATTTAAGCCAATCAGAACGAGCGTTACATGTACAAAATCCCTCCAACATAAAGGAGCTATTACTATTTAAACCGACTATTTCATTGGTTACTATATATAACCGTATGACGCATTAAAACAAGAATTCCCTTACAATTGCACCCACGGCCTATAATCGAAGGACAATAGGCTGTGGGTTTCCGACGATGCAATTATCCATAAATTTAGATTATTTGTAACTGTGTAAGGGGTCTAACAATTGGAATTTCAATGGATTTGATATATTTAACTACACTGAACACCTGTCGTGCTGAGACCTAACAAAGATCAGTCTAACGGTGCACGTCACTCATTAAACTCAATATCACATTGAACCCTAATGTCACAGACTCCCTAATTTTAACATTTATGTCCATATTATTATTTTCAAATTATCTAAAATGTTCATGATTAATTCGAATACATGTATTGTAATGTTGCAATATATCTCAAAAAAGCCGATGTTGCAGTCATGAAAACATATGGAACGAATAAAAACATGTGCATGTGAAACACGAATGCCCCCGTTGGCATCTTTGTCAGTAAAACAAATGAAATGTCAAAAGTAGTTCACAGTTCAAGGTCAAGGTCAAAATTTTAGTATCCATGGGAAGGTTTTGTAAGAAGGAATACACAAGTAAAAAAATGAAAGCTCTATCACTTACAAGCCAAGGTTAAAGTTTCTCATGAGTAGGTCAAACTCCAAGGTCAAGGACACATGGTCAAAAATTGTGGTATCAATGAAAATGTCTTGTCACAAGGAATATTCATGTGAAATATGAAAGCCCTATCGCTTACCCTTCAAAAGTTATGGCCAATGTTAAAGGGTTTTTTTTTTTTTGCGGACAAACAGACAGACAAAGAGATAAGCAGACAAACGGAAAGATAAAAACTATATGCCCCCGAATCACCGATTACGGAGGCATAAAAACAAAAGTGAACATTTAAAAATACTAAATAATTAATATATATATCAACAATAAAGGCAAAGCCTTCTTGTGCGAATGGAGAGAAAATAAATATGATTATATAAAATTAAAAAAAATCTTTCTTTTTTTTTATTTTCTTGCATTATATAGACTATGATTGATGGTTTATCTTATCTTACAAAATTTTCTGTTTGATGATTGCCAAAAAAGGTAGTATAAGGCGAGTGGAAACACGGATTGATCTAGACCAGTAGATGAACATTTTAAGGAGGGGGGGGGCTTAAAATATGGTTCTTTATAATTCCTTTAAATTTCATAAGAATAATGTTTAGGCTAGCTGAAAATATATTACTTTTTGCATATCGAACAAAAGAAAAGTAAAACATATTCCGACCTCTGACAGTACGAAACCACCCGAGACGAGAAAAGCAATCAGAGCGAAACGTCTCTTTTAAAACCGGAAATGTCGGATTTCCGTGGTTACGCCGACTTGTTGATGCTTTATCGTTACCTGATTTACGAAAAATGTTTTCAATAAATTTAACTTATAAACAAAAATTGAATATAACATATACGTCTACTTGGAATCGAAAAAAAAAAATTAAATGGCAATATCCAGCATCTCTGCAGCAACTCTGTCTGCGAGGGGACGAAAGTTTTTGAAAGCATAGTAGTACATTCTCATTTTTTGATTCAGCATATTTTCTCAATAAGGTATGTGTATACGCGTTACCATAAGGGCGAGCTTCGCTAATATGAATCAAGGCAAAGCCTTTTTGTGCGAGCGGAGAGAAAATAGATATGATTATATAAAATAAAAAAAGATCTTTCTTTTCTATTTTGACTATGATGGTTTATCTTATCCTTCAAAACTTTCTGTTTGATGATTGCCAAAAAATGTAGTATAAGGCGAGTGGAAACACGGAAGCATTTGTAAAATTGATCTAGACCAGCAGATGAACATTTTAAAGGGGGGGGGGGCTTAATATATATGGTTCATTAAAATATGGTTCTTTATAATTCATTTTTATTTTGTAAGAATAATGTTTAGGCTAGCTGAAAATAAATTACTTAAGAACAAAAGAAAAAACAAACATATTCCGACTTCTGACAGTACGAAACCACCCGAGACGAGAAAAGCAATCAGAGCGAAACGTCTCGTTTAAAACCGGAAATGTCAGATTTCCCGTGGTTACGCCACCTTGTTGATGCTTTATCGTTACCTGATTTACGAATAATATTTTCAATAAATTTAACTTATAAACAAAAATTGAGTATAACATATACGTCTACTTGGAGTCGAAAAAAAAAAAATTAAATGGCAATATCCAGCATCTCCGCAGCAACTCTGTCTGCGAGGGGACGAAAGTTTTTGAAAGCATAGTAGTACATTCTCTTTCTTTGATTCAGCATATTTTCTCAATAAGATATGTGTATACGCGTTACCATAAGGGCGAGCGAAGCTCGCTATAATAACAACTTGACAAAGAAATAAGTCGGAACACCACTGTTCAAAACATAAATGACAACGTATGAAAAGGAAGATCAATGACAACATTGCACGGACCGAGATAATTGTAGATGGCGCCACCTTAACATAAAAGACAACCAACCATAAACGCCTCGGTTGTGACTTCTTGATCAATCCCGTCCTCGACTGATATTTTTCCATCCGGAACACAAAGTGGCGCTAGATTCTAATAATTAATCCATTTAGTTTTCTTATTTTCTTCAATCCCCCCCCCCCCCCACCCGAAACAGACAGACATACAGTCAGACAGACAGAATTATTTATTAATTGATTGACCATAGCAGAAGTATGATTTGCTTTGCATGTTTATGATGGAGCTATTGACACTGAGTAAATGTAATTATCAAATACAGATGGCAATTAAGGCAATTGGAATAGGAACATTTGATATACACAGGTCAGTAGATGCGGTCCGAATTCAGCATTGTTTTAGGTAGACTTTTATCTGTGGTTTGGCTGTATTTACATGTATGTCAAATACATATAATTCGTAACATTGAACTCTGCAATAAAAATTGAGGGTTTAATGTGATAAAATGACAGAATGGTATTTTCCTTTTTGGTTTTATTGTCTCGTCAAAACGAGATTACCCGGGATTGACTGACCGAGGCAACCTAATCAACAATGGCGGATAATTCGCTGCTATGGAAGAAAACAGAGAAAAGAAAGTATGGCTGTATCATGATTTATTGCTGATTTCCTCGAATGATTTTATTTAAATTGTCACTCGGAAATGCCTGTCGAACCCAGCTTTGCGTCTGCTGGGCAGATACGTGTAACGTCCTTTTAAAAAGAAATGTTAGCTGAAGTTACGATTTGGTCGGCCACTATTAAAGCATAAATCTTCTTTGGATTTTGACCAGTAAATAATATTTGATTAAAGTCTAAAAAATATCATTCCAACATTTAATTCTTTGAACTTATTCTGAGTGTCTGGTTTTTCCGTTCAACTTGTTTCTCATGTATACAACTAGCCATAACAGCAATTTACACTTAAGTCAGTGTGCAAAGATGATGTCATCAAATGAGAGATAATTTGAGTAATTTAGGCCTTTACTATAAATTACGGCCATCGGCATATTTTCTGTTCAGAAACCAGATACGATCTGTTTTATAAAGTGTGCAATTTGCTTTTATGATAGCATCGTTTGTTTAATGCACAAATAGTCCTGTATTTAATCAAATAGTCGAGGTCCCGAGATGAATATTTACCATTCATCAATAGGGATGTTCGCCATGACGTCACGGGTCTTGCGAAAACGAGGCTGGTTGGCAAAAACGGTTGGCAGTGAAGGGAAATATAGGGGATACCCGGGGATAAATCGACACTTGATGCTTTAATATACGCTACTTTCCTATTATTATTTTATTGATAAGTCCTGCTGTGATACTGACAATTCTAATCACAAGAATAAAGAAATCCCGCTGAGTTTGATAGTATATCAGACTGTCGTTTGATGGGGGGGGGGGGGGGGGGGGGGGCAAGAATCAATAAACTGCCGATTTTTTTTTCTTCAAATTTTGCTTTTCAAAGAAGCCGGTGTAATTCATAGTGTCCCATTTGTATGCTCATGTATTAGGTGTGACATACCCGACTAATTACCAGTTGTTTTGACAAGTACACACCTATCCCTCAAACATGCATATTAGTTGTGATTTAATTAAGGCGGAGCATTTGAACGGGATGGAAAGTGGGAAATAGTTTGACCAAAATTAATGTCGAACTGTTTGAAAACGCAAAACGGAAAAAAATTGATTTAACTCACAGACAACGTTAATGAAATAAAGAGTACTAATTTTGTTAGATGTTTTTTTTGGGGGGGGGGGGGGGGGATGTTTTCGTTTTTTTCTCACGACTGTCTGCAATTTATAGATAAAGCCGGTCATAGTAATAACAATGAAAACACGCACAAATTATCTTTTTGTCTTTTATTATTCCTTCAGTAATTTTCTTACTTTGGATATGGATTTTTTTTTTAAACTGACATGCCTTATCTAACTTTTTGCTTGCTAGAGAAAGGGGGGGGGGGCTCAAGATTATAATTTTAGAATGCCTAAAGAAGCATTAATTTCTCAACTTCCATGTAAGTTTGGGCAACCTCACCCCTTCAGATTGAAAATCGTTGGGATAAAAAGAGACATTAATGAATTTAGAATAAAAGATAAGATTAAAATACACAATAAAAATAAATGATAAATGTTAATATGGATTAAAGAGAGGGATCTCGGACCATATAAAATCTTAGTATTCAATTTCCATCTTTTGCACCTCGACTGTTAAAACACCCAGTATTTTGAAAAGAATTTCAAGAATAGATGTTGGACTTCCATCTAATTTTCGGAATTATTTAAATAATTATCCCGTTGAAATAAATAAATAAATAAATAAATAAATAAATAAATAAATAAATAAATAAATAAATAAATAAATAAATAAATAAATAAATAAATAAATAAATAAATAAATAAATAAATAAATAAATAAATCTTGAGATATAAATGAGAAACATTGAATAATGATCCACTGTTCCAACTTTTATATGATTATGATCATATATATAAATGGATTGTATTTCCTTTTTGCTTCTTTCAACTAAAAGACAAAAGTAATGTAAGTATTAACCAAAAAAAAAAAAGATGGTTTAGATGTTTCATCCATGTCAAAATATCAAAAACTGAAATATGAAATGGATAGATAACATGCAGTGGCTTTCTCTCCTTTGCGGATCATTGGTTCCACCGCGGCGCCTGGGTGAAAAATCTACCTGGACAGCCGACAAAAATCAAGGTAAATGGCAGGTGTCAGATCATTGTCTTGTGTATACGAGATACACCGTATAGGTTGGACTTGATAAATTGATGATTAATTGATACAAGATGTTCACATTCACGACTTAAAAATTTAAATCAACCCACAGAGAGACAAAATGCTATTTATACATACCGGTGATTAACAGAGAAAAATTAAATTAAAAGAATATCACAAGCAATTAAAACGATCGATTAATATTGTAAAAACTTTGAAGTAATCTTAACTTAATTATATCTGTCGATAAAACGTACCGATAAAGATTATTAACGTAAATAGCAGTGAACATTGATATACATATTATATAAGAGAACCACTTTTTGCCAACCAATTTTCATGCGCATGCGCAGTGTGACGTCACTTTTTCGTCACTCGAACATCCCTATACTATCGTCATTACAATGCTGTGTTAATTGAGAGACTGTATGGAATATACTGAAAATGTGCGTGAGCTTCTGCTTAGACTACTGCTTTCAAAAGAATGTCGCTTCGCTCGGGAATGAACGGAGCGATGAATGGTTTGAATAAATCTTCAAAAATGGACAAGTCCGCATTTTCGGAGAAGGAACTCTTAGGTGACGACACAAGACAAAGCAAAATGAAAAAGCGTTTTCTTTTAAAATCGAAATGGACTGTGAACTGGAGAGAATTCACGGAATCAACTACTCTACATGGCATGAGATACATATTTATGGAATCTACTTTTTCGTTTAGAAGGTAAAGTATAAAAAGGGGTTCTTCTTAGCACCATCCCTCCATTGCTATTTTATTTGGATACACTACTGTATCGACCGTATACAACAAATTTGGAGCCGCGCACTGTCTGTAAATTGATTCTAAAAATAAAATCAGAGGGTGCTACTGAAATGAATTTTGACGGCTTATGAAAAGCACTTTTGCTGGAAGCATCACTGATGAGAATGTAATACGTGCACGTGTCTGGTGCACAAAAAATTGGTTAGAAATTTTCTTCAAGAAGGTAAAGAGTAGGAACACTTTCGTATTATTCTTATTGCAACCGATGGATACGGAAGAGATTCTAGGCAAGCTGCCTGCATTGTCCGTAACGGAACACACTTACAGAAAAGAGATAATTTAAAAAAAACTGACGAGAATCTCAACAGCATTCACAACAGAGCACCAAACTGAGCATCGCGGACCCCTAGCAAGCATCCTGAGGTTGGACCAGGTGCCCGGGATTAGTAAGCATCCCCTGTTTGACTAGCCGTACCCGCCGTCGAAGTTCACGCAAGAAAAGAAAAGAATTGAATTGAAATAGCAATGAAAATTTTTTTTTTTTTTAAATATGGACAAACGATGGTCATACATTCCTAAATGATATAATCACTCTGGCATATATCATGTGATACGTAAGTGATATGTTCCACGGGAATCCCCTTTGATTAAATCAAGTAAATACTGGCTAAATCTACTTTATATGAATTAATTTTAGGCCTATAATATGCATATGGCCATCATCATCAATTATATGATGGTAATCCATTCTGGTCAAGGATAGACGTGTATTCGGAGAACACTTAAACATATTTTTTTTTCAATCCTCTCCACATGTTATGATATGGTGCACGGACAGATACAAAATTTTCTGTTTAAGTGTTCTCAAAATATGCGGCTATTTTTGACCAGAATAGATTACCATCATATAATTGATAATAATGACCATATGATAGGCCTTAAATAAATTCATATAAAGTAGATTTAGCCAGTATTTACTTGATTGAATCAAAGACGATTCCCGTGGAACATATCATTTGCGTATCACGTGATACGCCACAGTGTAATGACACAATGGATAAGATTCATATGAATCTATGTTCTGTCAAAGCTTGATAATTCATAAATTCTTTATCAGTTACTAGAAGACGTGAAAAAAAGTTCAGCATTGTTCATCATTCAGCTAGTTAAGAATTGAAAGGATGATGCAAAACATTCAATATAATCCACATACTGGTGGCACGTTTGTCAGTCATGCAAAATTCATTGAACAATAGACAACAGAGTCGGAAGGTACAGGATACACCTATTATTAAATGGTGGCATATAGTTTAGCTAGCTTTTCATTTGTCACATTCATACTCTACGCGTTCAGAAATCCATCAAGACCAAATTTCAACAAAATTAACTACCAAGGCCACATAACCTTCAGAACAATTCAAATCGATTCTGCATTGAAACTAGTAAGCTATAATTTGTACCACAATCTCTTTTGTTTTACCTTCAAGTTGAAGAATCAAAAGATGCTCGGTAATAAAAGTCAAAATAATTGTCTAAATAACTGTTATTGAAACTAAAGGCGGCAATCGATGCCATTTCTTTATATGCTGATGAATGGTCCCATTAAAACCTATTGTTTTGCCTCGGACTAGTTTGACCCAATGGGAATGCTTGAATTTGGTCATGTGACTGCCCGACAAATTCTTGTGGAAAGTCAGTTTCAAAAATTTGTAAGGCAATGGCCGACAATTAGCAAAACCAGACGGAGGATAATAATATAAATCACGTTGCTGTTCTTGATATCAACATTTTTTGTACTACAAACTCAAAATTTTTTTACCGTGGCCTAAAGCGGTTCGTGAAATTAGAGTAGCGTCCCTTAGCGTGACGTAGGCAAGTAAATAACAACAATGGCCGAAGGTGGAGGCAGCACTATTGCTTGGTAAAGCAGGAGGACAGTAGGAATCACCATGTCTGTCTGTCTGTCATACCTAAAATGGTCCTCGACAAAACAAATCAGTTATTAGGTTTGTTACTGACCTTACACGAAAATCTGTCGGGTTGATAAAGCCCATAGAAGGCTCGGCGCAAGCGCCTCGCCTTCTATGGGCTTTATCAACCCGACAGATTTCCGTGTAAGGTCAGTAACAAACCTAATAACTAATAATGTGCGTTAGAAAAAGACAAAGGGCCTTCCAATAACTCTGTATTCTCCTTGTAAAGTTATCTATAAAATATTATGAACTTCAGGTCACTCTGTTCTCCTTGTGTCTTGTTGACATTGCATTCAATCTTTAAAGAGGAATCTTTCGTAATGGTGATTATTTAATGACCTGAAAATAGGACATAGAAGAGGTGGGAGGATAAAAAACCAATATGAGTTTAAAGGACTATTTTTTCTACTGACGACACAGTCTCTATTAGTGCAACATAATTGAATTGGATTAAAATCGCAGTGAAATTAATTTTATAAAATTTGGACAGACTACGATCAAACATTCCCAAATCTTTCTACAGTGTGTTATTGTAGAGATTCATTTGAAAACGAGTTCTTTCAATGTTTGAGCAGGCATACACTTTGAAATTCTTGTTAGAAATATAGAAAAATCAAGCATTCCGCCGATTCAGAATTGAAAGTTATCTATAAAATGTCATGATCTTCCGGTCACTATGTTCTCCTTGTGTCTCAATAGAAGTTTTAACGATCATGTTCCTAATGCTATGTCATCGTTTGTCCAAATTTTATAAAATTGAAAGGATCGTTGCAATGCACCTCATACAAGTCGCATAATGGTATAATCACGTTTGTCATCCAAAAAATCATTGAAAAAAGAAAAATGTACAGGTGTCTGTCTGTCCGACCGCATGTCCTTACGTAAAGCTAATTATATGATGGTACATTTTTTTTGTATATTAGCCCGTTCTGTATTTGTCACGTTGTATCTCTGCGACTTCAGAACTACATCATTGCCGCATTTGAACAAAATTAACTGCACTTAACCCGCAAGATTCCGAACAATTCAAATCCATTGTACAGTGAAACTAGTAAAGTACAATTTGAACCACATTCCCCCTATTTGTTTTACCTTTATGAATCATCAGAATCTTCGTAATAGAGGTCAAATTAAGTGTCAAAATAACTGTTACTGAAACTAACGGTGGTAATCGATGATATTTCTTTATATCATGATGAATGAACCCATTAAAACCTAATGTGCGCTAGAAAAAGACAAAGAGCCTTTCAATAACGCTTTGTTCTCTTTTACAAATATCTATATACAAAGTAATGAACTTCATGCAACTATGTCCTTCCTGTGTCTTATTGACAGTGCATTTAATCAGTGAAGAGGAATCATGTAGTCATGACCTGAAACAAGGACAGAAAAGTTGATGGAAGGATTAAAAACCAATAGAAGTTTTAATGATCGTGTTCCTAAGTACATCCTTGTCTCTTTGGGAATATATGTAGCTCCTTCGTATACTTTTACTTTTTTACTACTAGTTTCACTTTACAATCTGTTTAGATTTGTATAATGCAAGTTTTAATTGTTAAGTATGAAAATAGAGAATAAAATTGAAAATACAATGCAATGCGCATATGGTGCACTGACATTTTGTAATAGAACATTTCAATATCAACAAATTCAAGAAACGTTTGAAGTATCCCCGTAAGGTCTTAGTCTCTTCGTTGAGAGACTGGTCTTTTTACGATGTGACGATGTCTTTAATTTGCGATTTGTAGTTTTTCTATATATGACATATGTCTAGAGACATGTCTTTAGCGATTTGTAGTTTTTCTATATATGACATATGTCTAAAGACATATCTTTTTGCGATTTGTAGTTTTGCCTGATGTCATTTATGTGTCACTTTCTTGTGGGTTTGTTTCGCTGGGTGTCTGTAGGGTGGTCATGCTGGAGATCATTCCCTTTATCTTTTTTATCTTTGTTAGTAAGTATTTTCTTGCCCTTGGTAGTTTTACTAGTGACACAAAGTGTTACATCTGTCGTTCTTTCGCTGTTCGCGAGGGTCTTGGCTTGGACCTTTTTTACAACTTTTTTCTCTCTTTTTTTTACGATCTTTCATGATAATTTCACCTCATAACTGGAACTTTATTGGCCTCATGTATTGTAAAACACACCCCTTCCCTTACCAAAAACTTCTTGATTTTTTTGTAGTACTTGGTAGTAAACTTGGTAGTTTTACTAGTGACACAAAGTATTACATCTGTCGTTCTTTCGCTGTTCGTGAGGGTCTTAAATTGGTTTGGACCTTTTACAACTTTTTTTTTCTCTTTTTTTTTACGATCTTTCACTATAATTTCACCTCATAACTGGAACTTTATTGGCCTCATGTACTGTAAAACACACCCCCTTTCCTTGACAAAAACTTCTTGATTTTGATTATTGAAAAGAAGCTTGAACTCTTGAATTTCTGGATAGATGTTTATACATGTAGTCCCCTGATGCATGGTTTTCTTTACCATGGTTTTCTTTACCACCTGCGATCTTTTTCTCCTCTTTCCACTACCACTACTTCAAGTTGAAGTCGATGATGCTTAGAGGCTAAAGCGCAACTGGGGGACAGATGGGTACATCTCTCCCCCTACTGCCCCTTACCTCCCCCTCCTTTTCCTTTCCCTCCTTCCTCTCCCTCCCTCTCATCCTTCTTTCCCCCTCCCGCCCATTCCTCCCCTCCCTCCCCTTTCTCCCTCTTTTCTCCCCCTCTCTCCGCCTCCTTTCTCCTCCCTTTCACCCTGTCTAACCACCTCAACTGTTGATTTATCAGTAAAAACGTTGCTCTATCTTATTTCATTTGTGTATAAAGGAATCTCTTTAACATCTAATTTCGTCTTGAAAATTTTTCACTTCCTTTGGCTTTTAGTGTACTGATCTAAATATATTTATAAGGGTGTTTAGAGTTTTTATACTTCTGCAAAGAAGGACAGGGGGCTAAGATGGAGGAATGGGATAAATGATTTTGCAATGAATTCAATGTTAAACGTCTTCAAATTCAAAAGCATCATTTGAGAACAGATAAATTTGCAGCATGGACCAGACATGAACGTTTCGGATACTTAACCCTCGTCTGTGATCCCTAATTCAAATAATGTAATATGGTCAAAGAGTGTGAAAATAATGATGTCCAAAATGTAGCGAAAGACGTAGCAGGATGTGTGGGACATGATGTTAAAGGTCCCACGTTTAAGAAATTTCAAGAAATTTGGTAATAGGAATTTTCAAATGCGTTGAAGAGACAGACGATCAACCGAAGTTGATCGAACTTGGCTACATGTGCCCTCCTCGGGGACTCCTAGACCACCAGTAGTGACTTGGCTACATGTGTCCTCGGGGACTCCTGGACCACCAGTAGTGACACTCACCGAGTAGTACAAATGTTGAACGTCTTCAAATTAAAAAAAATGTTGAAGTATTCAAGGTTTCACAACATCTGACGCATATTGGATAAGAATTCGTTCTCTGTAACCCTCTCCCCTGGATTCATATCTTCCAGTACAGTTTATGTTTCAAATGCTTAAACTATTAATACGGTGTTGTTATAAATTATGATTTTTGGATGTTATGAAATACAGCAGAAAAAATACGAAACGGATGAATTCAACACTGTAACATCTGATTCAAGATATTCAATGGGTCTCGTTGGTTTATGTGTTGTCTTTTTTGTTCGATGTTTGATGTCTCGTTTGCTGTTCCTTGTCTTTTGCTGTGTGTGTCTCCTCTGTGTTTTCACTTGGGGTGTTTGGTGTGTTGCTGTTGGTGCTGCAACCGAGTCTTGTTGGAGATCCCCTTCTTTCTCAACTTTCTAAACTTCGTCTGTTTTAATGGGTTTCTGAAAAGAAATTCGAAAGGGAAAAACGAAACACAAATATCTTTCCAAAGCAACGACCGAACTTAAATATTATGAAAATAATAATACGGAAGTGTTCCAACTCTATACTTTCTTGAAGAAATTTTTAAATGTTAAATGTCTTCAAATTCAATAGCATCAATTTTCATGAACCAGACACGTGTTTCGGATATTAAATCCTCATCAGTAATGCTTCAAGCAAAAGTGAAATTTCGGAATCGATCAAGGGGAGATAACTCTTAAAAATGACCCCATTAAAAGTCCTATTTCCGATACCTATAACTATAGTATAAAAATTTGTGCAACATTAAAATCGATAGGGAAAATTGAAATAATTCATTAACATAATTTCATTATTATGGACATGATTCCCCTCATTATACATCCAATACCTTAAGATAAGACGTAAAATCAGCTCCGAAAAGTGGGATTTTGACTATGGAAATTTCAAGAAAATTTCTTCGTAAAATTTATACCTATACTGCATCCCATCAAAATAATAAGTAATTTCTTATCTGTTTTGTATAATTTTGCCAAAATTGGCAATATTTTGGTCAAAATCTGTATTTTTCCTATAGAAATCAATAGAAAACGGAAAGGTTTTATTGAACATTGTTCCACCCAGATATACAGAATGCCACTTTTACTGGAGGTGTATATCCATAATACAAATGTTCTGGAAAAGTGGGGGTCTGTATCTCCGGGAGGAATACTATCCCAGAGACGAAAACAAAAAAGGAAGGGGGTACATTTTTGTAAAGATCAATCTTTTAGGCCATAAGATATGACAAATTTGACTATTTTTCCTCTTTAATCCAGCCAAAAATTTATTCTAGATATGATCAAATGAAATATACAAGATTTTGGAACGAAATAAACAAGCCTTAGTCAGTGAGTATTTCGCGCAAAAGGGCTTACATTGTAGCCATTGATTACAAAATGGTGTTCCGAATTTCATTATTGGACAATTAAATAAGATAAAATCATCGAAATCTATTTCTTATATACAATGTAAACATATTTAAAGTCTTTTAGTAAATATCTAGTATCCATTTTATGTAAAATATTGTTTAATTTATATGTTTTTTCATCGATTTTATCTCTATTCCTATCCGAGTGCCCCTTCTTTCGACCTTAATTTTTGAATCTTAAGAGTACTTCTCCAAAGTGCAAAGCATGTAAAAAGTCTGCAAATACATCATATTTCAATTATGATTTTTTTTTTCAACATGTGAATCGTAATGCGGAAGAAATACGACACGGGATTCAGACAAATTACGGCCCATATCTTAGCAGATCCTTTCCTGTAGGGTCGGTTCGGTAGCATATCCAAATAAAATCCTTCTCAAAGTAGCAAAAGAGGAATGGTGCTAAGATGTTAACCTCCTATAATTTCGATGATTTTTGGGATGAAATGACAAGTTTCCGAAATAGCAAAATAATATATTTGATGACAAATTGACAAAGGGCAAAAATAAAATTTTTTTCAGGTGACAGAGCTGGAAAGAAGTAATTATACATATAACAAACATCAAGTCACGGGGAACGAATTTAACTGCTCCACACTGTAACAAGAATAAAGTGTTTATATTAATAATACAGAAGTGTTCAAAGTTTATACCTGTTTGAAGAAATTTTGAAACCAATTTTCATGCACCAGACACGTGTTTCGGATATTAAATCCTCATCAGTGATGCTTCCAACCAAAGTGATTTTGCTATTGAATTTGAAGACGTTTAACATTTCATACGCCGCCAAATACATTTCAATAGGGCCCTCTGGTTTTATATTTGCGTATTAACTTTACAATGAGAGCGCAGCTCCAAAGTTCCTGAAATAATTCATTTTTGCGTTGATACGATTTTTTCTCTTTTCCCACATTTATGTTTACTTTGCATTTGCTAATGTATTGGAATTGCATTTGAAATATCTCAGGCGATTAAGGAGCATTACATTGTATGGGGCAAGAAGATCGTTTTTATGTAATAGTGCATTGAACATGCTCTGTTGCAATTAAAATGCGATTGAATATGGAGGACATTTATCGCCATATAAAGAAGGGAATAATAGACATACTGTATTAATTGTATCCATGTCAATATTTGATTTTCTTATCAAATTTGCAATCGTCTATGCGAAATGTAATTATTATTTCATATCATTGACGCTCAAAATGCTAGGATTATCCTATCATTGAATGTTCTGCAACACATATAAGTATCAACGATTATGTAGATGGGAATCAAAGCCTACTGGAAGCTTTCTGAGATAATTGCCCCTATAGATGTCAGAGATATACATTATTGTTTTTGTGTGCACTTTTGAAAACAGATATTCAACTGCGCTTTTAAAACCAGACAATCCAAAAGCTAAAATCACTATCAGGACCACACGTCATTTTGAAATATTAAAAAAAAATGAATTCAAACGAGCATCAAAATAATTATTCCATCACAAATAAACCAGAAATGACGATGTTTATGAATATGGATGATTTAAAAGATGACAATGAAGAGAAAACTTTTGTGAAATTAAGAAATAAACGCGACATTCAATGGAAAGTAACTTGGAAAGATTTCACAGCAACGACAACTCTTCATGGAATGAGATATATATTTTTGAAATCAGAGTTTTCAATAAGGAGGTAAGAAAAAAAAAACTGTCTAAAGACGTAATGTATCATATATTTTATACGAATGTCCAATTTGACTTCTAGCTCTTAGTATGTTAAATAGGGATCCTAGTCCATACAATGGAATATACTTCCTCCCCTTAGACGACATTCTGAATCTATGGCCTTATATCAAAATTAATTTTGTTTACAAATTTTGAACTCGCTACTTTTGTAATTAACGTCAAATTGAACGAAATGCAAGGTATAATCAATATGGCTTCTTTTGTCTAATGATAGCTGCGTCAATATAATTCTTTCGCTTTGTTTTGGTTTTCATCAAGCACTGGTTTTTCATCTTTTCTTACTTATGACAGGACACCGTGTGATTTCAGATGGAATAAGACCATCCTTCCCTTTGATAAAATAAAACTTCCTGAAGTGCGCATTTTGAATAAATGAACGTGTTTCTGGAAAATATGTATCTATTAGTCATTTGCCATTAGGCATTCGATAACAATCATGTATTTTTGATAATCTTTAATAACTCAAAGTTGTACGTAATTATAAGTAAAGTATATAGCCAAAGTATAACACCCGATTTGTATAGAAAAACAAACAAACAAACAAAAACAGTTCTCTTTCGTGCAGGAATCAATTATACCCATCACATCACGTCTTGAAGTCGGTATTGCAAATAGCACAAATGCTGTTTCAACTGTCGAAAGTATCTTCATCTTATATCTTTATTACTTTTCTCTTTGACGTTCAAGTTTTCACCACATTTTACGGGCTAAAACATGAGTGTTGAACCAGAGAAGTTTACCAAAAGATTCAAATCCATACAATCCATTGGGAAGGAGATGAAGTTTTTTTGAATTATTTATTTTTATTCTAATTTTGGGTTTGCGTTTGACTAATGGACGTACCTTTTACAGTCTTTGACCATATTTCATTGTTTGGATTGAGGATAAGAACCCCAAACGTGCATGTCTGGTGCATGCTGCAAATTTATCTGTTCTTAAACGGTGCTATAAATTTGAAGACGTAACATTTCATTCACTGACCTGAAAGAAATTCAGTAGGATTAAGTTAGTTCCCTGTTCAAGCCGATCCCATTCTGGTACCTAGAGTCAGGTGGTTGCCAACATTCATTTGACAGATATTTTATTTCAAATGCTGGGGACAATGTTCAAAAGGATTATGATAGTTACATAGTCAGGAATGATGATTTCTGAATTTCTAGGGGGAAAGCCAATTGAAATCGCCTACAAAATGCTTCTTAACTGTGAAGCTAATTAAGAGATACTTATCTGTTTATTGAGACCGGAGATAAATTCTGGTTCTGGCCTTGATTTCCACAGTTACCAAGGAATTGAAATACATATTATGAACTTATTTATTTTCTTGGAACTTTTGGTACAGAATTATATCGTACGAGGAATTTTGAAATTCAATCAATCGATTTATAGAAAATTACAGAGTAAAGAAGAATGAAAAAGAATAAAATATTCTAGGTCCCTATGAAGCAACTAATCTTCAGAAATTTTATATTTGTAGTGAAAATTGGGCCTTCGGATTACGTCAAGAAAATAAAAGCCATACAAGCTGTCAGCGGCTAAAAATAATTTTCTTGCAAAAGTCTCTTAATAACTTCTTATTGTTATTAAAAGATGATACACAAGTCATCCGAGGTAAAATAAACATGTTACATAAAGAAACTCAGCATGAAAACAAACGTCTACAGAGCTGTCTGCACTACGATGCCTGCTTAATTATACTACGGCAACTAAGTCCGATCTCCGCCGAGTGACCACATGTGCGATGTTGAGATAAATCAGGTCAAATCTTGTGCAGACGTGAAGACTTATTAACGACTTTTATCTTTGAAAATTGAACTCTATATGATCTGCAATGTAAAGTCTTGTGTAATGTGACTATAAATTGTCCTTATTTTGCCATCTTAACCTCTGAATTAATAAAAATACTTTCTTTCCTTTACACATGTTCATGTGCATGTTGGAATCGGTAATGTTCACTGACCAAATTTAGCTTGCGCATGGGCAGAAAGCAAGCAGAGAAAGGTCAACGTAAGGGCACATGAATATGGGCGGGCTTTCCGTTGAATTTTTGTTGGGGCTGTAAAAATTCAGAAAACTGTTATTCTTGTCCAGAAAGGCATTAATCCGACGTTTTTTTTTTTTTAATTAACCTTTTTTATTAAACCGTCATCATTTTCTATGAGTAATAACATACGTGAAAATGAGCAAATAAAAAAAATTGAAATTGCTGACAGCTAATATTGCTTTAAAACCTGCATTCTAAGCGTTAGCATGGTTAGTGGTTCAGAAATTCATGAGAAGCATAAAGCAAGTATTTTGTGGAAAAAAGGGTTAAAATAGTTGATGCAAATCTTCAATTACTGTCGAAGCGATTTAGATACCAAATCGTAGCAAACTTCATCCATTGTTGAGCCCCATGTCAAAGTCTACATGTAATTCAGAGGGGTTTTTTTGTGTGTTCATGAGTTTTATTTTTCTTTTGACAAATAAATACGGTATTTATTTATCGATCAAGGAAAATGCATTTGAAATATCTAATAGACAAGAACTGACTTTATATTGGAAAAACTCTGTATTGTGCAACCACGCATTGAAGATACTAACTGTCCTGTTCACTAATTCCAGAGCACCCGGTTTCCCGGTTTTCTCTAAAATATGATAATGTCATCATCCAAATAGATATCAATTTTATAGTACTCCTTTAGTCGTAACAGAAAATACCATTGTTTTGGCTGTGCGTCAGTTAAGTTAGAAATAGGACGGAAAATAAAAAGTCTACAGGGATTTTCTATAGTAAAATCGCTGAAAATGTGTGACGTCGGAGGCTCTAACGTCACTGTTTACTATTGTTGACACGGAGAACAAGATGGCGGCGGCTTTAAATTAACATGGGAATTTCCCGTAGACATTTTATTTTTCACAATTGCGGTTTGAGGGCAGCTGATAGGGTAAGTTGAAGTTGATTTCCAGTTACGACTAAAGGAGGTCAATGCTCGGAAACAATAATTTATGGCAAAATACATCAGACGACAGAATAAATCGCCAAAACAGGGTGCTCTGGATTTATTGAACAGGACAGTAGGATTGATTTTGTAATTAAAATTTGATAAAATATTGAAAACTTATGATTTATCAGAATGATAATGGGAAGAATATAATGGACACATCAAAGTGAATATTTGATTTTCTTACAAAATTTTATGCGAGATTTAATCATAATTTCATGTCATTGACGGTCAAAATGCTAGGATTATTCTATCATAAAATCTTCTATAACACATATAGGTATCAACGATTATGTAGAAAAAGAAGGGAGGAGAAGGTAGAAGGAAACCAAAACCCACTAGAAGCTTTATGAGTTACGACGGCTGATTGTGAGCTTCGTATTTATGGATTTGAAAATCATAAGACATTTTGTATTGTTTTTCTACATACTCCCCTTCAGCATTTATGCACAGCACCGATGTTTAAGGACCTCAATACCACTTATAAAGAACTCATGATCTTGATTACTGCAATTACGACTTCATCGTCGGACTGAAAGTGGGTGCCAGAAATATCTGTTATCAGCTTTGGGAATAGATGGAAAAAGATCAGGCGAATAAGGCGGATGCTCAATCAAATTAAGGTGATATCACACGTTCCGCGTTATACAACACTTATTTTCAGAAAAAGAGCATAATTCTGATTTCCTAATTTAATTCAGATGTAAGGGACAATATTAGAAGGTCACCATCAAAAAATTTTGAGATTTTGAAATTGATCAAACTTTTTAGTCATCCATTGATTGTAATGGAAATGCTAATTTTTTGGCTGTTTTATTTTTTCAGCCAAAGATTTTCAAATGAAACTTCACATATGATTCCCTCAACATATTGTGCAAATTCGTATAGAAAGAAATCATTCAATGACCACGTCATATGTTGCAATATCTGACTGAATGTGTAAATTATCATGTAAAAAATTAAAAGTGCAATTAGAGTTATCTTTCTTAACTATGTGACCAAAGACAAAAGCATCCAAATTTATATAATCATCTTTTTGAAATATCACAGCAGTGTTCCTTCACTCACAATATGTAAATAAATAGAGCCGAATACAGATTTTGTGTGATAACACGACAGTATGTGAACATGTGTAATGATATTACACGTACCATATGGGTAACTATATTATACGTTTCTCTACATTCAAACAATTTACTGACACCTGAATTATTTCTGAATAGATACGACATATGTATGCAGGTAAAAAAGTCTTAACAAAATTTTCAAATACATTTGTAAGTTCAATTTCAGCAAAAATTTGACTATTGTTGGTCACACTTGGCTTACCATTACTTTGCAAAGAAAAAAAACATTCGTATTTAGATTTTTTTAGTCTTCCCGTATGGTGGGCAAGAGCTCTACCTCTGAGCTATTGGATCGACTTGCCGAATGTGCGATTATAACAAAACCAGAACATAAAGGCATTTTAAGCTACGAAAATCGGAAATCTTCAGCGTGGAGATTTCTTTGAAATTCTCGTCTAAGGGAGGCTACTGAAACGCGTGTGATATCTCGTTAAAGCCACAATCATGAATGGCAGCCATGGCAGTAACGGAATTGTGAACAGGAGCATTGTCCTGATGGAACAGCACACCTTTAACTAGTGAGCTTAAGTTTGATATTTTCTCGTAACCGTGAAGCATAGTATGTGCCATTCATGGGTTGCCCTTTTTGGGATAATCTATCAGCAGAATACCTTCTGCGGCCCAGAAAACCGAGACTCACAACATATCAAACAGCCCTCGAAATTGTTCCTACATACAGATGTCAGTTCCTACATACAGATGTATTATTGCTTTCGTCTGCGCTTTTTATAAAACAGATACTCAACTTCGCTTTTCAAACAAGACAATTTGAAAGCTGAAAGGGCTACAATGTCCATAGATCGTTTTGAAATATTCTAGAAATGAATTTAAACGAGCATCGACATAACTCTATCAGAAATGACGATGTTCATGAATGAAGAGAAACTATTTGTGACAAGAAATAGACGCAATGTTAAATTTAGGGTAACATGGAAAGATTTCACAGCAACGACAACTCTTCGTGGAATGAGATATATATATTTTTTTGGAATCAGGGTTTTCACTGAGGAAGTAAGGAAAACCTGACTAAGATGAAGAAAAATGTTTTACATATTTTATAAGAATGGCCAATTTGACTTCTAATTCCTAGAATGTTAAATGCGTTTCCTGCTCTAAATAATTATAAACTGCACAAATTATGAAATCAAGTTTTTTTTCATTTTTCCTCCCACAAGAGGACAACCTGACCCAGTATTATTATATTAATAAATTTTGCTTACAAATTTGAACTCTTTTCTTTTTGTAATTCAGGTCAACATGACCGAATTCAGGTTATAATCAGTATGGATTCTTTTGTCTCATAGTAGTCTCATCAATATGATTTATCAAAGCCAAATGCGAGATAAAAAGACAATATACCATCCCGTCAAGCACGATGCTCTTTGTTAATTCGCCTGTACAAAATCATGACCTTGTTCGTTCTTTATGTCATAATGACATTCCATCAGCCAATTTTGTGCATTTTTTCTATGTAATAGTTTATAAGCAATGTCTTACTTTAACTCAAGATAAAATATCGAGCTTAACACATCTGATTTCTGTTCCGAAAGCATTGCTCGATAGCTAATCCCAGATGATTATTGCCTTATAATACACGTTCAAGTTTGGTTATGGATTTTTGAGTTCTTCTATTGGCCGAAAAACAAACAAATAAATTAGTATTGAAAATATTTATAATAAAGCCCGTGTTTGTGAAACACGAATGCTCCCGATGACATCTTTGTAAGTATAAACACCATTTTCTGTTAGGTGCATGTATGTGAAAGGTGAATGACAGGGTCACTGAGTTAAAATAAAATTTGTATCGATGGAAAAAAAATCTTGTGACAAGGAATACACATGTGAAATACCAAAGCTCTATCACTTACCAATCAAAAGTTATGCCCAATGTTAAAATTTTTGAAAAGAAAGTCAAAGGTCAAGGTCAAGAGGTCAAAATTTTGGTATCAATGGGAAATGTGAAATATGATAGCCCTATCACTTACAATTCAAAAGTAATGCCCAATGAAGTGGTAGCTTTTGAAAAGAAGGTCAAAGGTCAAGTTAGTGAGATAAAAAATGTGATATCAATGGAAAGGTCTTGCGACAAGGAATCTCATTTGAAATACGAAAGCCATATCACCTTCCATTCAAAAGTTCTGTCCAATGTTAAAGTTTATCGGACAAACAGACAGACAAACAGACGGACAGGCCAAAAACTATATGCCCCAAATCTTTTATTCTTGGGGCATAATAAAGGAAAAAATTATGAAAGGACAATTGGTTTAAATTATAAAAAAAATTCTGGCTGGCTGACTGACTGGCTGTCTGGCCGTCTGTCTGTATTGCTATATGTCTTTCTTGCTGTTTGTCTGACTAGAAGGTTTAAATTTTGAAAGGCTAATGAGATGTCTTTCATAATTTATATCCATAATTCTAACATCTACGTCAGCTATAATTTTTGACCTTGGCATTGGTCGGATTTAGGCTACATGCATACACAAAAACTAGTTTCTGACAGGAAGTTGCATCAGTATATCTAGTCCTGACTTTTCATCTTTTCTTATGACAGGACACGGTGTGAATATTGCCATTGATTTCATATGGAATTAGGCCCATCCTTCCTTTGATAAAATAAAACTTCCTGAATGCGCATTTTGAATAAATGACAGGTTTCTGGAAAATATTTATAGTCATTTGGCACCCGATTACCAGCATCCGCCATCTTCACAACTATGTATTCTTGAACATATCGTATCCGTTGCACAAATACATGTAAATATCAAGTGTGTTATATAGTTAAAATCACGGCACATCTTGACCTAAATATACCATAATGCAACATGAAAATTGGTTTCCAACATCAAAGATCAACATTTCAACCGTTATTTTAGCCACGGAAACTATCGAGACACTTTCGAAGATTACCGGAGATATTTATAACAATATCTCCATTTGTATATTGGAAGCATTAATTCTTTACGTAATTATAACTAATTAAGTTGGCAATAGTGCATCAATGAGTTTGCAGAAATGACGTTCTCTTTCATGCAGGAAGTCATTATACCCATTATATTACGTCTTGAAGTCGAACGTGCATGTCTAGTCCACGTTGCCAATTTATCTGTTCTTAAATGATGCTATTCAATTTGAAGACGTTTACATGCATATAACACAAATACTGTTTTATCTATCGAAAGTATCTTCATTTTATATCATTATTTCTTCATCACTTTGACGTTTAAACCTATCTTATGTATCATTTTTCAACAATGATTGTTTTTTTGGAGGCTGATTGTAGGCTTTTTGTTTCTCTTTCATTCACTGATTCACCACACTATACGGGTTGAAATGCAAGTTCTCAGTGTGGAACTAGCGATGTTAACTAAGGGATTACACGTCTACAGAACAGGATAGATGCGTAATCCTCGGTTTTGAATGGTGGTTTTTGGAATTAAGTGCTTTATATGCATGTAATTGTATATTTTTTTTACTAGAGGCATATATTTAAAAGAGTTAGTTATTCATAATGGCCGCCACGGTTGCCAAGTTTACAACATTAGTTCACCAATGATTTCCTTTGAAATGATAAAATAAATTCGGAAAACTGAATATTACGTAAATCGTTGGAAATAATGATTTCTGAATTTCTAGGGGAAAACCCAATCTCTCATAAAATCATACTTCAATGAGAAGCTAATTGAATGATACCGATCTGTTTGCTGAGAAAAGGTTGATTCTTGATTCTAGTCTTCTGATATTCTGAGTGCATTTGTGTTACGAGAGAGTATAGTTTAGTTCAGTTGAGAAGAAATGAAATGAATTATGAACTCGTTATACACAGCTATTTATGCCTCACATGAAATTCATATGAATTGAGCATCATATAAATTTCACGTGAATTTCACATTAATTTTCTTCACATGAATTTCACATGAAGTTTTCCTTGTGACCTTCATGCGAAATTTAATTTGCATGAAACTCATGTCAGAAACTTTAAATTACATGAATTTCATTTAATAAAAGATTAAAGTCAATTTCATGTACGTGCTCGTTTCACATTAATTTTATGTGAACTTTTATGTAAAGTTCATGCAAATTTAACATAATTGTCATCTGAGGCAAAAATGGCTGTGTATAATTCAATTGGCTTCTTTCAATGTTTCATACTCACTGATATTCTACTTCGCTACTGAAATATCTGGCTCAGTGTCTGAAAATCTCTTCGACATTTTATTAATGACCACTGATAAGGTTTACTATCCAAAACACGTGTCTTGTGCATTAAAATTAGTATGAAAATGTTTCAAGAATGTAAAAAGTTTGAAAACTTCCCACATCATCCTGGTAATGGAGTAAATGTTAAATTTTGTACAATTTTAAAGATCTCCAACTAGTTAAGGTTAGGGTTGCGACTACAGGGAGATAACTCTATTTTCATATCACGTAATATTTGAAAGCGACATGGACGATAAATGGTATAAGCTCAGTTTGTTGCATTATTTCAGAAAAAAATAATGCTCCTTGAAATTTTCATTGCTGAATTGATATTTTTCGGGAAAATGCATATTTTTCAATGAAAAATCGCCGAAAATAGGGGAAAAATTGTCAATTTCGCATGAGTTCTGCTTCTTAAGATTAAAACATCAGAATATATACTATTCATTATACTCTTTAAAAATGAGATAATAAGAAATTCGAACTTCGCGTAAATCTCTATGTTTTTGGGTCAAAATGTTGATTTTTTGCACAAATTATTGTGCTATTTATAGAAACAGTCATTTTGCTCAAAAACGAATTCGGTTACATATTGGTTTGACTGCTTTAGGATAAAGCAATATCATAACTCTATACATAGAAAAAAAATTGTGTACCTGGCGACCTTCTAGCTATTAATAAAAATAATGAGTCGTTGCCATGGCAACCAGCAAAATTGTATTTATGATAAATTACACTCCTTGGAACTGTTTATTTTATCAGAATTTTTCAAAATAGGCTTTAATTCATACACAAGCTATAAGAATCCGGAAAAATAAGAGTAAATATGATTTTTTGAAATTTCCTGCATTGCAGAGGTATGTTAAGTTATGATGTGGTATTCTCTAAAATGATGAAAATGTTAAAATAGGCCAAAAATGGACGTTTATAGCCAAAAAAACGAGACGGGCAAATTTTGATTTTTTGGTCTGAATAGTTCGAGGAGATGTCCCTCTACATTTGAACATATCCATCTGTCTTCTACCTTATTTCTATTAAAAGTCGCCACCCTGACCTTAAATAAAAGAAGGTTCAAAGATGAATAAAAGCAAAGAATAGACAAATTCGCAGAAACTGAATCTTTTTTTTATAAGTTGTGTCATTTGAGCCAACAATTAATTAAACGAAAGTAAAATGTTTAGAGCGTTGTTTCAGACAATTTATATTTATGGAAGTAGGGATGACAAATATGGATAATGACCATATACAGCACAAAATCGATAATTCAGAAAATCAGAAACCGAAGGCATACAAAATTAGGATTAAACCGGAACCAAAGCAAACAAACAAAAACCTCCATCTATTGAAAAGAAGCGAACTCCCGATATGGAAGTGAGACCAGGTGCCCAAGAAGAGTACGCATCTCCTGCTTGCATGCAACACCCGCCGCTTCAATTCGGTAGAACTGTCACATCCGGTTACTTCCATTTCGGAAGACATTGAGTACAATCTTTGGTTGGATGGTGTTAGGGAAAGTGTATACGTACAGTGTTTGATTGTAATGCAACTACATTGAGTGTGGGGTCGATTTTGAGACAAACGTACCAAATAAGGCGAAAATCCCCGTTGCAGTAACGTATGTCAATAGACATTTTTGCATTATTCCTTCTAGTTTGACATGGGAATATGGTAGCTAATATCGACAATGGGAAATACATTTGAAATATTTTTAAGATGATTAACACGCTTTATGCTCTATGGCGCGAGAAAATCGTTTCATACAACAATACAATGAAGATACTTAATTAAAATGCGATTGAATATGGAGAACATGTAATTTAACAGCATAAAAAGTAAAGAAAGTAATAGACATTCTGTATTAATTATAGCAATATAAATATTTGATTTTCTAATCTAATTTGCCATCATGTATGCGAGAAGCCATTGACTCACAAAAAAGTGGTAAATTCTATAATAAAAGTTTTGCAACAACTATTTTATCATCAATCTACCTCATGTAGATGAAATCAAAGTCTATTAAAAGCTTTGCGAGTTAATCGTCCCGAAGAGAGAGTAGAAAATTGCATTATTCCTTTATTTCTGCGCATTTTAATCCACACAATCAGCTTGAATTGGTACCATGGGTCGATTTGTATCAGTATGAAAATGGATTTAAACGAGCAACAAAACAATCATTTTAATAATAGTAAATCAGAAATGACTATGTTTATGAATGTGGAGGATTTCAAAGATGATAATGAAGAGAATTTTTTTGTGAAAAGAAATCGTCGCAAAGTTAAATGGAAAGTAACTTGGAAAAACTTCACAGCAACGACAACTCTTCATGGAATGAGATATATATTTTTGGAATCAGGGTTTTCAATGAGAAGGTAAGAAATGTCTACGTGAATTGTCGATATTGAAAAAAATGTGCTCTATCGTAAAATTTAAGTGCACCATATGCGCTTTTCAATTAGTTATGTTTCATCGGTGATGATCGAGGGCCGAAAAAGAGGAAATCGAAATGTCATGAAGATTGAGGAAATAGTAATTACTAAAGAGGACCATCAAGCAAGATGTATATGTACCTGTACTTTGCGAGAAAAAAAAAACTTTGTCTCGGTCTGGGTGATAAAAATATCTTGCCTGAATATCCATTTTCGGAAAATCAAACTGACTATGCCTCTGGAATTTAAGCCTTGTTATCTATATCAAAAGAAATGTAAATAAGCCGATAACCGATATGGTTTCTTTTGTCTGAAGATAATTATATCAAATGAGTATATGGAAGTCCAATACGTGCTCAAAACAGACAATACACTATCCAATCATGCTTGGTTCTCTATGCACAGTTATATACTCAATGTCAAGAACTCTATGATTGTGTCTTGTTTATTCAATTATGGAAATCTTTTGTGTGTCATATTCATTGACTAAGTTGATCAAATAAACATCAAAGAGGTGCTTATAAGTTATTCAGTCTCAAAGTCGAGAAGTCAAAGCAAAACCATTAGAATTTCCATTGGAACGGTTGCGAACCTCGGAATGAATAATATTCCGAATTAAGACCAGGTGCCCGGGGAGAGTCAGCGTCTCCTGGTTACAAGCAACACCCGTTGCAACAGCTCCATGTAAACTCGTCAAATTCGGTTATTATCTCGATGTACATATTTATGTACATATCAAGTAATTATTGCTTGTTTGGTGATGATGACAGCTATGAAATCGCAATCCAGAATGTCACTGATCATTCCGGGAAGAGGGATCTGATATGCTTTTATGCGATCCCCACGCATATGAAATCATCACGCTTGTCATACAGTGAGGTGTTCAAATTGAGGTTGCCGTCAAAAGATAGAAGTACAAGGGCTGATTGATATACTGTGAGCCTCGGTTTTCTGTAATGCAGAAGGTATTCTGCAGATAGATTTTCTCCAAAAAATACAAACAATCAATGGCACCTACTATTCTTCATTTCTGACGCAGTTACGGGAAAATATTAAAGTTAAGCGCCCCGGAAAGCTCACTTGTTAAAGCTGTGTTGTTCAATCAGGACAATTATTCTGTTCACAAGTCTGTCACTGCCATGACGACCATTCATGATTGTGATTTTAACTTGATTGAGCATCCGCCTTATTAACCTGATCTTGCTCCATCAGATTTTCATCTATTCCCAAAACTGAAAGCAGCTATTTCTTGCACCCATTTTCAGTCCGATGATGAGGTCATATTTGCAGTGGATGGCTTCTGACCAGTCAAGATAAGAAGTTCATTAAAATTGGTATTGAGACCACATCGTACCTGCTAACATTCGAGTTCTTTGTGCGTGACAAGATAAGTTAACAGAAGGGATTAAGACCTATGCATGACAAGGGAGGTTAAAGTGTCTTCATCTTTCTTTGATTTTGAATACCTTACCAGAACACATATTTATATATATATCTGAACAAATCATAAAATAATGAATAGGTTCCCCATTCTAGTCACTCTTGCCCTATGTTGAAAACATTAAATTAGCACTAATCTTGAAACTAACATCTGCTATTAGATATGGTGATTTTAGAACGATGAGGGGAATTTCTAGGGGAAAACCACTCACCGAAGCTAAATTTACTCTCCACTGAGAAGCTCGTAATTGAGCGATACCGATCTGTTTAACGAGAAAAAAGGATTCACGGTTCTAGCCCTCTCATGCTTTGAGAAGATATGTATTACCAAGGAATGGAAATTTTATAATGAATTGGTTATGCTTTAATTTACAATTGCATCTTACTTTTGATTTTGGAATTCATGTGGATTTTTGAAATTTAATAGACCGAAGTTATTGTTGTATTTTTACTTCATTTACTCAAACGGAAAATTGCAGGTTCAAAAAGAAGGGAGAATACGGTAAATTCTCTTCACCGTCTTCTATCTTTTTTGCGAAAACTTTACCTAACGGTCACGTTAACGATAACTAATCCTGTACTTTCAGAGTAAGTGTTTCAGACTGTGTATATACACATGCGACAGATAAGGCAAAGATTATTATACATCCGATTACCGACTATCGAAGCAATTTACGAAATTACCACAAACGTCAAATTTACCCGTTGCAGTGACGTATATCATATGTATAATGCAGATGTTATATTTGTCTTTGTGGGTTTTTTCTAGTTTTGACGCCGATAAACAAAAAGTAATATCGACCATTGAGGATTTAGTAGCCTCATATTGCATGATGCAAGGATGCCGTTTGTGAAACAATGGATTGAAGATACTAAGGGTTGATTTCGTAATTAAAATATGATTGAATATGAGAAACAATTAAAAAGGGAAGAAAATAATAGAAATTCTATATCGATTGCATCAATGTAAATATTTGATTTTCCAATCAAATCTCAAATAGTCTATGCGAGATGTAATCAGTGTATCTTACCGTTGAATCAAAAAATTGTGGGAAATTCCATAATAAATCGCTCTGCAACAGCTATGTAAATATCACCGATTAAGTAGATGAAATCAAAGGCTACCAGAAGCTTTGTGAGTTAATTGTTCCGAAGAGCTAATGGAAAATTACATTATTCCTTCATTTCTGGGAATTTTTGATACCGTGCGTTGTTCTGTATCAGTCTGAAAATGGATTTAAACGAGCATCAAAACAATCATTTCAACCCAATTAAATCAGAAATGACGATATTTATGAATGCGGATGATTTTAAAGATGATAATCAAGAGAAAATATTTGTAAAAAGAAATAGACGCAATGTTAATTGGAAAGTAACATGGAAAGATTTTACAGCAACGACAACTCTACATGGAATGAGATATATATTTTTGGAATCAGAGTTTTCAATAAGAAGGTAATACATGTATAGGTGATTGTCAGTATTTAGATACATGTATACATGTTTGTTCTATTCAAAATTTCTGTGCACCATTTGCGCATTTTATCAAGTTATGTTTCATCGGTGATACTGAAGGCCGGAAAGAGGAAATTGAAATAACATGAAATCAAGAAAAATGAGGAAATAAAAATGAGTAAAGAGGATCACTGAAGCAAAACGTTAATGTACATGTACCTAGTAAATAAAAGAAAGGTTTGTCTTTGTCTTTGGTATAATAATATCTTTCCTGAATATCACCTTAAAGAATGTCAAACTGATCGTGCCTTTGGAATGTAAGCATTTTAATGTAGATCAAAATAAATGAAAATTAGGCGATATTTTGTTTGAAGATAATTTTACCGATAGAGTACATAAAAGTCCAAAGCGTGTTCAAAAGAGACAATGCAACGTCACATCACGCTTCGCTCTATTTGCAAAGATATTCATTCAATACCATGCGCTCCAGGCTTGTGGGTTCATTCCATTCAGAGGAATATTTTGTATGTCATGATTTTGGTCTAATTTAATCAAAATTGGACGTTATAAAAATTTGTGCGAGAATGTTATTTCGAAGTTTGTTCTGGGACCTTATTTTTTTTCATTTTAGAATTGATTTAAAGTACAATTTGAAAGTAAAATGAATTTTCAATTAATTTTAGTCCAATTGCTTCATTGTTGCAAAATTCAGAAATTTAACTATATACTATTTTAATCCAGGAATACTTAATTATAATTAAGTATTCAGAAAATTCAGAAATTTAACTATATAATATTTTAATCCAATAATACTTACTTATAATCTTGTAAACTAAAATATGAAAGTAAATGTAATGAATAGATTTCCTTAATATATCCTAATTTTCAAACATTGTTCCTAACGTGAATTGCACTTGAAATTATCTTTATATCAGAACTACTACTACTTATTTTCATGCGAATTTAAATGTTTTATCACAGGAGGAGGGGTGTCATTGTTGTATAAAAGTTTCAAAATTTACTATAGAATATGAAGAAATTCGTTTCCTTCTGACCGCATTTTCCACTGACATGAACAATAACATTCGTTAAAAATCCATACCTTAAAGGTTTTCAAACAATAATTTTCGTTTGGTTTTAATTCTAATTTTCAGTATTCTGCTTCATAATTCATCAAGATTTTATAAGCCTTTGGATTGTGATTTCAGATTTTATGTTTGACTTTATTTCACCAAAATCAGATTGTAAAATCGCATTTTGTTCATGAAGCTTTGAAATATATATTCTACTAAAATGACAAGATCTTTTTTCTGCTACAAGGTTTTGTGAGATGCATACACTCAAAATCGCCTGCGAATGTGTCCATTTCAGTTCCGCGTTCATCAAAGTGGAGATATACGAACTTTTTTCATTATCGTATATTCTTTAAAAAAAGCAATCTTCGCTTACACAAAGTTTAAGGTAATTAAGTCTACATGTAATGTACATCGCAATATTATATCAAACGGTGTGCTTAGGTAATATTCTCTTTCAATCATGAGTTCATGCTACATTGCACTTATCACGTGTTGAAGTTAATAAAACAAAGGAGGGTATCTCCAACAACATCAGGTTGCAGCATCCACAGCAAAACCCCAAAACACCCAATGCAAAAACACAAAGCAGACAAGCACAGAAAGAGACGCGTAAGGGACAAGGAACGTCAACGCACAACACAGAAACATCAAACACAAAGGACAACACATAAACCAACGAGACCAATGGGCAACCGGTGTCGACTTAGGACGTCCATCTGCCACGGAAATAGCAGAAATTATGGTTATCCTGGATTACGTGCGCACAATCCTCCCACTTTTCCGATTACTCAGAGGTTTCGAAGAACGCACAATTGTGGTGTAAAACAACCTCCTCACTGTCAGATGACCACACACAAACAAGACCGCAAAACGCAGGGGCCCAAGCAACACAGATGGATATGTAAATGGATATAAAAAGAGGGCGTACGTAATACAATCCGTGCTCTGCCGCCGCGAGCTCATGTATGTTATCACCCGAGGATTCCGACTGACATTCAGAGAGGACAGGTGGTCGGGGCCCTGTCTTCTCTACAGAGGTTTGGACAGGGCCCGTCATGGAGTCCCGTCGTCACAGTCAGTCAGAGTGCAAGTTTTAAGAATGCGATTGTACAAGACTGTAGATTGGTCAAGTACCAAGCCTAGTGTCCGTCTGGTGACATTAGGATCATACCCACGGTATTAAAGGCGTTTGATGATTCTGACGCATTTTCGATAGTGATGTTGTCTATCTTTGATCCTTCTCATCTTGTTAATAATGTCACCATAAAATGCAGGTTGTGAAATACCCAAAGTAATATACTCTGTTGCCTGTATTGGTCCGAATTTCAGAAGAAGTTGACAATAATTTTTGTAAAATTTCCAGAAAGTCTTTACTAGTTTGTGAAAGCGAAAACCTTGTCCTAAAAGTTTCTTGGTAATTTGTAAATTTCTACTATGAAAATCCAAAACATCAGTACATGCTCTAGCATACCGGATGAGCTGTGAAATAAAGATATCATAGGACGGTAATCTAGGAACATCACCGTCAAGCCAGGGGAAATTTACTATGTTAAATCCAAAATCATCTCTTTTGTCATACACACTTGTATGGATCTCTCCATTAACAATTTTGATATTTAGGTCCAAAAATGGTGTTTCTGTGTTTGAAACGTTTGCCTTGTTTAGAATCAATTCTTGTGGATAAATAACATTTTTATATTTTTCAAAAACGGGATTGTCGATAGTAAGAATATCATCCAGGTACCTAGAAGTACCAATGAAACATTTCACATCATCATTTTTTCTTTGTTTTTGAAGATTTTGTATAAATTCCTTTTCATACGTGTATAAAAATAAATCTGCAACAAGAGGCGCACAATTAGTACCCATTGAAATCCCTACTACCTGCTTGTAGAGTTTCTCACCAAATCTTACATAAATATTGTCCAAAAGGAAGGACAAGGCAATACACAGGTCACCACATGTCCATGATTTGTATGATTTGTTATATGTGGCGGAAAAGAAACCCTTCGATTCAGAAGTACAAATATAAGTTTTCCCCTCTCGATCAAAGCACCATTTAATGAGTTTGGTCAGTCGATCATTTATTTTGTCGTGAGGAAGCGTGGTGTACATATTAGAAAAGTCGTATGAAGATATCGTATTTGCTTCAAAATTTCTTGATTTCATTTTGTCAATCACATCCCCTGAATTTTTAATAGACCAAAAGAAGTTTACGCCATTCCTGTTCATGACAGTTTCACAGTAATTTTCCACGTGTTCCTTTATAGCCGTGAGTGCTAACGTCAGATTTCTAGACAAAATTGTTGTTGAGCAGTTGCTAGAATTAGCAATGTATCGAAACTTGTAAGGAGACTTGTGAAGTTTTGGTATACAGTATATCGTAGGGAGATCCAGTTTAGAAATATGGATGTTAAAAGAAGAAATTTCACTGTTATGTTTGTTCAAAATATTGGGAACACTTTCGTTGCTTTCGATATAAGTATTAGTAGAGGAAAGTTCCGAAACAAAAGTTGATATGTAGTAGCGTTTTCAAATAATTATGGTGTTGTTGGCTGCTTTGTCTGCAGGCGCGAAGACATATTTTTCATGTTAATTACGTAACTTGGATTTGAAATATCTTTCAGATTTAGAAATTGGATTTTCAAAAAGTTGAGGATTTTTGTGGTAGTTATCTATTCGAATATCGGTAATATCCAAAATGAGGTTTTTCCAGTCATTCAGAGCATGCGATTCGACTCCTTCCGATTTACACCATCGTTTGGTATAGTTATCTAAAGCTTCCTTTAGCACTTCGCGACATTTAATAAAATGTATCTTGGATGGGATTCTATACTTAGGTCCTTTCTTAAGAAGACCACGGAGCTGCCTGTCTTTGATAATTGAAAAGTCACTAATACTCAGTGCTAATACTCATAGCACAAATGTTGTTTTATCTATATAAAGCACAGTGCAGGAACGCTCCTGTTCACGACCATTAACCTGTACGAAGCATTTTTGATATTTGATGATTTTCAACAGGGGATGCTTATCCTCCTAGGCACTTGGTGACACCTCTAGCTTGCTAGGGGTCCGTCAATGCTCAATTTTGTGCTCTATTGTGAGTGCTGTTGAGATCATCGTCAGGATCTTCTTTAACTCATTTTGGAGACGAAACTACAATATGCGTCAAAATTTACCCGTTGAAATGACATGTGCCAATGTATAATTCAGACGTTTTAACGTTTCTTTATTCCCCATTTAATTCTACTGTCGATATACGATCATTGACATCGAACATTCGAAATATTTCATTGATGCTTCACGGGCTTTATGTTACATGATGCAAGAAAATAATTTCATACAGCAGTACCTACAAAACAAGAGGCTTTGGATAGATTCATTTCTCAATCAAATGCGATTGAATATAGATGAAATCATGTAATACATCAGCAATCAGACATTCTATATTAATTACATCTATGTAAATATTTGATTTTTACGAAACGTAATCAAAATATCATGCCATCGAATAAAAAAAAAATGGTGGGAAATAATAAATTGAATTGTTATGCAACAGCTTAATAAGTATCTCCGATAAGGTAAAGTATACCAAAGTGGCATCAAAGGCTACTGGTAGCTCTGTGAGTCTATCAACCCCAAGAGCTAATGGAAAATTGCTTTATTCCTGTATCTCTGCGCATTTTAAAGCAGACAGTCAGCTGAAATTGCTACCATGGGTGTTTTTGTATCTGTTTGAAATGGATGTAAACGCGCATCAAAATAATCATTTCAACACAAGTAAATCTAAAATGACGATGTTTATGAATATGGATGATTTAAAAGATGAAAATGAAGAGAAAACTTTTGTGAAAAGAAATATACACAAAGTGAAATGGAAAGTAACTTGGAAAGATTTCACAGCAACGACAACTCTTCATGGAATGAGATATATATTTTTGGAATCGGAGTTTGGAATAAGGAGGTAGGAAAAACGGGAATATTATTTGATTAATAAAGCAATTGACATCATCTAATCGATATGGACATACAAATGTGGCTTACAGTTTAACGGAGCATAGAATTTGAAATATAACTGAATGCTTTTTATAATTTTATGGTTATTGTTACCTGTAATTATCTTCCATACTTTTTGAAATTTTGCCACATCTGCAATTAGTTGCGGATTCATAGATAAATACTGGTGTTCAATCGACAACCTTTCTGTTGAGTAAAAAAAGCTTTTATCGAGTATGAACTTTGTTTCCTCTCAGCAAGAGCAAAAAGTCATATGATTCAATTTAACATGAAAGAAGTCTAATGGTATTATGAATATAAGTCTAATGAAGCTCTGTCAATATTGTATAAAACCAATATCTAATATACATATCATTTTGGCAGGGGTCCGTCGGTGCTCTATTGTGAGTGCTATTGAGATTGTCGTCATGATCTTTCTTATCTCATTTATGTCACACTTATGCCCTTTGCCGTGTGGAGCTCGTAAAAAAGTTCCCCGCGAGGGGGTTGAGAGTTAGTGTTTTAAATGTTTTATCCCTGACATGGTTGCCACAGCACTTTCTATTTAGACATAACCTCAGACAGTGCATGTTTTGTAGATATTGTTTTCATTCTCGTGCGTGAATATCGACGGCGGGTGTGGCTAGCCAAACGGAATGCTTACTCCTCCTGGGCACCTGGCCCCACCTCTAGCGTGCTATGGGTCTGTCGATGCACAATTTGGTGCTTTATTATGAGTCGTCAGGATGTCCTTATCTCATTTGTCAGGGTTATTTAGTCTTTGTTGACGTTTATTAAAAGATTTAGACACTTGATAAGATACATACGTCAGTTATATTGATTTGTACTTTCATGAATACTTGGGATCAGATTTTCTAAAAGCTAATCAAGGTCAAAATCGTTGTTTTTCATTATATATTCATTAGACTTTATGAGCCATGAAAATTCCCGGTCACGAAGCTTTGACCTTTCAACAGTTTTTTGTTCCTCACTTGAAGCTTTTGTTCAAATACTTTCAATAGCATAGCATTAAGTTTGTCTATATACATCGACGGCGGGTGCGGCTAGCCAAACAGGGGATGCTTACTCCTCCCGGGCACCTGGTCCCACCTTTAGCTTGCTAGGGGTCCGTCGATGCTCAATTTGGTGCTGTTGAGATTGTCGTCGGGATCGTATTTATCTCATTGTAGTAATCGACTGGAGGCAATTCGAAATAATATAACCTTACGTTCTGTAATAATTTAAGTTTACAACCATATATTATATATATTATTTGAACATATATTACCGGAAATTGGAAACTCGAAGAGGTCAACTCTGCTGTCTGAAAGCGGCCTTCTTTCCAGACAGAATTGCGGTACACCAGACATGTATGTCATTGGTAACGAAATCTAACATCGTCACTGAGGAAGTTCTACGGTCGATATGGGGAACTCGTCATACACTATGATGTCCCACTCTCCAGAATGGTGGATGATATTCTGACATAGACCATTTGAACCATCCAACCAAAGATTGTACTCTATGTCTTCCGAAATGGAAGTAACCGGATGTGACAGTTCTACCGTATGGAAGCGGCGGGTGTTGCATGCCAGCAGGAGATGCTTACTCTTCCTGGGCACCTGGTCTCACACCCATATCGGGAGTTTTTTTTTTTCATGTGGTGAAGGTTTTTGTTTATTTGCTTTGGTTCTTGTTTTATCCTGATTTTGTATGCCTTCGGTTTCTGATTTTCTGAATTATCGATTTTGTGCTGTATACAGGGATATGGTCATTATCCATATTTGTCATCTCATCTTTACGAAGAATGATTTAAACTTGAGAAAATGTTAAATGTGGCTTTCTTTATTTAATTTCGGAATGTCAGATATCTTTTCTTTTGCATGAAGTGAGTGGGTCCAAACTTTCCGTGGGGAGGAACTGAAACTGCAGTAAATTCATGAGACGTCATGAGCTGACCAATCAAGTTTGTTTTTGTTTCGTTTGGTTTTTTTTTTTTTTTTTTTGGTTTTTTTTTTTGGTTTTTTGTTTTTTTTTTTTTTTTTTTTTGTTTGTTTTGTTTTTTTTTTTTTGTTTTTGTTCTTGATTTTTTTCAGCATGTTTGATTATAGAAATGGGAGGAAACACTGGATAGCCCCCCCCCCCCCCTGAATTTCTCAATGTATTACCTGCTGTAACTTCGGTAGGTCTTACCCGGAGACAGTGGAGACCTTTCATCAGATGGTGATGTCTTCCGTGTTTCTGTGGTGCTTTGTTAATGTCTGTCTTTTTGTCCGTCTTTTTGTCTTCTCATTCTGTTGTTTTTACTGTTGGAAATCTCCATCCTAACTTTGTTTTGTTTTAAAAGAAGGGAGGGGATCTCCAACCAGACCCGCTTGCAGTACCAACAGCAAAACACAAAAAACACCCGATGCCAAAACACAGAAGACAAGAACAGCAAAAGACGAAAAAGAGACATGCGACATAGAAACATTAAATACAAAAGACTACACATACAACAACGATACCAATGGACAACCGGTGCCGACTTAGGACGGCCATCTGCTACGCAAGTAACAAAATGCTGTGGTTATCCGGATTACGTGCACACATCCCTCCCACTTCTCCGGATACCAAAAATAGTAAATATTGGTATGCCATTTGATTGTGATACCTGGATTCTGATTGGTTTGGTTTTGTATTTGACATTTAATTCCTTATTGACTCTGTTTTCATAAACATTTAAACTCTGAAACGATATATAGTTAAGAAAAGATCGCATTAGACATTTTTCATGATCGCGGACTTCGCACTTCGGACATCTCTCGCAGCGGCAGAGCACGGATTATATTACGTACGCCCTCTTTTTATATCCATTCACATATTCATCTGTGTTGCTTGGGCCCCTGCGTTTATCGGTCTTGTTTGTGTGTTGTCATCTGACAGTGAGGAGGTTGTTTTACACCACAATTGTACGTTCTTCGAGACCTCTGGGTAATCGGGAAAGTGGGAGGGTTGTGCCCACGTAATCCAGGATAACCACACCTTCTGCTATTTCCGTGGCAGATGGCCGTCCTAAGTCGGCACCGGTTGCCCATTGGTCTCGCTGGTTTATGTGTAGTCCTTTGTGTTTGATGTTTCTGTGTTGTGCGTTGCATTCCTTGTCCCTTATGCGTCTCTTTCTGTGCTTGTCTGCTTTGTGTTTTTGCATTGAGTGTTTTGGGGTTTTGCTGTGGGTGCTACAGCCTGGTGTTGTTGGAGATCCCCTCCTTTGTTTTTGAAGGGACAATATCAGAAAAGTAAATTGTAAATGTTTTCCCAATGAACCTAGAGTACATTGTGTGAGAATTTGTTTATCTATATGAGTTAATATAACATTATTTAAAGCTTTCAGATTTCATTTCTTCTATTCTGTGTTCAGATTTTACTTTTCTAGTTGATCTGATTGCTTTAATATGACCCCTTAAGTACGTAGTCCGGAGTGCGATGTCCGAAGTACGTCAACTTGAAAAAGGTCCATTTAGATCTATAAGCTATCAAAAAATCGAGATGTTTTCATAGTCACAAGGTTGCAACGTCGATCTGGCACCTACATCCCAATTATCCCTGTGCCTAACCAATTTTTGCGTAAAGTTCATTACGCTAGGTTCATTTACTCTGTGTAAACAGGCGTATAAATGTAACGTGTGCAAATTATCAAAAAATGTGTCTGATTTAATGCCTTAGTTTATATATTTTTCGGTCACCCAATTTTTATCAACCGTAGTTGTTGCTTATAAGTAGACTTCATTGCGACCAAATGCAATTGTGATGTTATTTCCATCAATTAGAACACTCCTGGTGTCTGTATATGGCGCCACGATAATTTCATTCATTTTCATTACCTTAAATCGTATATACACATACGTTCAATTTATTATAAATGTATAATATCATGGAATGCGAAATATGCTATGATATACAATTTCGGTCTGATAATGAAATAGAATTCAGTTTCGCGATGATAAAGGCGTAACAATGGTTGATATGAAGTAACGAAACAGGGAGTTTAATCGATGGAGTATTGCTTTATCCATTCTGAGTAGTTCAATCTTTTTCTTTATTCTTTGAGGTGAATGACTGGTCCTCTGTGAAAGATTTCATAATCAATGGGTCTTGCGAAAGTTGTTGTTCGGGTAATCAAATATAACGTGGCCGTCTTGAGTCGACACCGATTGCTCATTGGTTGGTTTTTATGTAGTCTTTTATGTTTGGCGTTCGTTGTGCCTTTTCCGTTGGGTTTTTTTTTTGTGCCGGTCTTTTCTGTGTTTTTGCACGGGGTGTTTCGGTGTTGGTGCTGCAACCGATATTTTCCTTTCTTTTCCTTTTTCAGTTTGCTATATCACTTTCTGAGATTAAAAAATTAAATCGAGTATGCACTGATGTACGTCTGTATCGTTAAAATTATTAGCAACCTCTCCGACTGCAGTGTTTGGACAACCTTTTCTCAAACAAAAGAGGGGATCTCCAACAAGACATGGTTGCAGTACCCACAGCAAACCATCGAAACACCCCTATGTGACAATGCAGTGTAAACAAGCACAAAAAGAGACGCAAAAGGGACATGGAACACCACATTCGACACCATGAACCAAAAATTCAGTATGTACCGTTATTTATTTAGTAAATTGTTATCTTTTGTTGATTTCAGATTGATATGGTTGTTCCTAACGCTGACTTGCCTATCATTGATGATGTACCAGATCATAGATAGAATCATATATTATTACGATTCCCCGTCAAACGTCAATGTCAAAATCAACTATAACAGCTCACTCATGTTTCCTGCTCTTACTCTTTGTAACCAAAATGCATTTCGGTAAGTATGAATGAAAATGAATACAACATATTTTATTCACTGATAAAGATCATTTAAATTGATTAAAATTACATTTAATTTGGGAATTATAAGGAATCTTGAACGTCTTCAAATTCAACAGCATCGTTTAAAAACAGATAAATTTGTAGCATGGACCAGCCATGCACGTTTCGGATACTTTACCCTCGTCAGTGATAAGCTATAAGGATAGAGCATTACTTATATTTTAAGAACATATATGGATATAAAGCAGTTCAATACATATATTTTGATAATTTAACATAAATTTTCCATAAATATACAATTATGTTAATAAAAAAATTGCTGTGAGCAATATGTTTCATTACTGATGCTCAAGCGAAATAAAAGGACAGCGCAAAAGAGGGAATCTAAATAGCGAAAAATAAGCCAAAGAGCTGGTTTAGGACAGAGCTATATTCTAGAATAGTCAAGGGACAAAAAATTAAAAGCTAGATTTGTAAAATCAAATTAAATATATCATACTTCATTTTACGTGACAATGACAAGGCTTCACTATGGAAATATCATCGACAGTGGGTTCGGGTAGCCAAACAGGGGATGCTAACTCATCCCGGGCACCTGGTCCCACCTCTAGATCACTGACGAGGGTTAAATACCTGAAACGTGCATGCCTGGTCTATGCTGTAAATCTATCTGCTAAAATGATGCTAATGAACTTGAAGACATAAAAATTTGCTAGGGGTCCGTCGATGCTCGATTTGGTGCTCTATTGTGAGTGCTGTTGAGATTGTCGTCAGGATCTTCTTTATCTCATTTTTGATAGTGAATAGAATAACTTATTGTGAAATATATGATTACTTGCTCTGATATAATCTATTCCGTCATACAAATCCCAAATTAATGAATGTTTTTCTATCGAAGGAAAGAAGCATTTCATGTAATATTACTTTCTTCACGAGATCCAAAAGTTTATTAACCCTGAAGTGTTTCACGTAAAAACAAAGACATTAAGTATCATACGTGCCATTAACCCATTTTCATTATCGAGAAAGAATAAGGAACAATTATCACTTTTGCAAAGATTATCCCACCGGAAACATTTCTTTAACGGACATAATGTACAAAAGATAAAACCTTTTATTTGTAAACGGCAGGAACACATCGAGCTAGTGAGGTTAGTCTATAGGGGGAAATCCTACACAAAGTGATTCATTGGATTTGATCTACATAGAAAATCGAGCAATACAATTGAAATTAATATTAATATTCATCACAATACTTTACGGTGTTTTTTCGATCTAATAGAGCATCGTCCGCAGCAAAGCATGGATGGTACCAATTAATTGAAGATATCTATGGATCGGTAGGTGGTTTTGACCCTAAGCAACTGCACAAGTACAACGCCAATAATATATCTGTAGGGGACCTTTACTCAAGGACCGGTCATAGACCTGAGGATCTTATTGTCAGGTAAATACGAAGGACAAAACATTCAATGGAGAGTTTGTTTAAAGAGCGGTAAAATCATCTGAACAATAAGGACCCTTTTCCCAATAGCTCATGCATTTTTAAGTAGAGTAGAATTCGTTCATCAGTATTTTCATATCTTATAAAAGAATGTTTCTTTTACTATGATTGGTAATACCTTCGTATTGCAGATCGGGGGCATATTGTTTTGGTTTGTCTGTATATCTGTTTATCCTAAACGTTACCTTTGTCGTATCTTTTTCTTCCTACATGTGCACTATGAGAAGTAAAATTCAATAAGATGTAGGTTGAACAACTTAAATGAGAATAAAAGTGAATGAGGAGTCATCAAGGTTTGGCAAAGAAGACACGGAAATTAAAACGTGTATTGCAGGTGTTCTCTCACAAGGACATTTGACCGTTTTAGCTAATCACTTAAACGGGAAAACGTATACCATTAAATACCAAAGGTGAAGGCCTCAAGGGAAAAGTTTAGATTTCAATATAAAAATTCTTGACACAATGAATTCACATATGAATTATAAAAATCCTATCACTATGCTACCAAATGTAATACATGATCCTTATTGCATTTAAACAGAAGATCAAATTCACAGTTTCAGGTCATAATACCCTATCTAAAGTATAAATATTCTTTAAAAATTGAAATTGAAACATTTAATTGACATCACTCTTTGGTCATCTTTGGAATACAGAATTAATATTTGTACTTTGTAGAAATCTTGAATGTTAGTTCATTTGTGAGAGAAAAGGTATCATGCAATCTACACAGTTAGACGAAGTCACAGAATAAGAATTTCTCGAAAAATTATATTTATACGTGTGCGAGATAAAACAGAAGAAGATACAAACGTTATCTTCCAGTAGACCTTATTGAATCGTATTTTTACGACATGAATATCATTAAATACCGTATAATCTTCGTTTTACCAGTTGTTTATGGGGTGATAAGCCATGCAGCTGGAGAAACTTTACATCTGTACTGACAGATCACGGTCTGTGCTACACCTTCATAGCTCCGGAGATGATCGAATCTACAGGTAAATTGATACTGTGAAACGCTACCTAAAGCCATGTGATTTATGCATGAATGTAATTACGTTTTGTTTGCCTTTATGGATGATAAGGCATAACAAAGATCCAACTTCATGGTAAAAGATGCAATATAAAAGGAAAGAGGTTATCACTAACTGTTTACACTTGGCGAGAAAAAAATCCATCTACAAGAATAGAATCATTCAAAAATTGGCGGCTAAATCGTCAACTTTTTATGTCCTTGTTTGGTTTGTTTGTTGGCTTTTCGTCTTTATATGTGTGTTTACTTTTGTTTTATAATCTCAAGTTTTATTATGCGTGATCTCCCTTGTCGGTGATCGAGTGTTTGGCTATGGTTACTGCAGTGTGCATTTTGCTGGATTCATCTGCTTTTTCCTTCCTCTTAAACGTTCCAAGCAATTGTACTAAGAAGACAGTGTGACAACTCATTATAACAAAATATCAACTGCATGACGTCGTAAGAAAAAAAATGAACCGACTTATCGGTGTCACATTTCTATTTGACTGAAGTTTAATTTGTATTTTCAACATATAAAATGCTACAAAAGTGAAATATAGAAAATGCTATCCGCGTAATATGTTTTTCACTAACCCTATGTGCATAATATTCAGATGTATCCCTATTGTCAAAATGTTTTGAGCCTGTTATGCTATTGTCTCCGTCTTTTTGTTTCCTGTTTGGTCTCCTTTACATGGTTTTGTATTCGAGGTAATGTGTGCCTCTTGGACTCTGATTTTTGATATGTGTTTAAATGTCACTCACTGATGGTAAATTTCAATTTAATAATCTTACATCACATTTGTGAATAAAATACATTTACATATACTTGTAATTGCACAATTATAAAGGTGCAGATCATGGACTAAAACTTTTGCTGAATGTTGAGCAATATGAGTACATGCCTGGACCTCACGATGCTGCCGGGATCAAGGTTCTTACCCACGGACCAAATGAATTACCCCGGGTTCGGGAGTTAGGAATATCCATACCAACCGGAACTCATTCCTTCGTTGGATTGCAAATAATATATGTAAATATAAGTTTCAATCCTCTTTTCCTTTTCTCCTTTTATAGTGTAGTTAACGAAATAATTATGATATTCTTAGATGAATTCTGTCATTTCTGTGATCATAAAAAGTCATGACTTGAACTGTTTTGAAAGTGAAATCTCTTTCAAATGGAATAGTTTCAATATATGCATAAATCATAGTATTTATTATGCCTATGGAAAGATTCAAAATTACATTTGAAAACGACTTCACTTTCGAGTCAGTTCTTCTTTAACTCATTCAAGTCATACGTTATCCAATTGAATATTGAAAACAACTCCACTTTTAATTGTATTCAATTCCTAAACGTCTTCAAATTCAATAGCATCATTTAAGAACAGATAAATTTCCTGCAAGGACCAGGGTCCGGCACCATAAACTAAGAATTGACTTAAATCAAATTCTCAAAATACGATATATAGCAAATCAGTGAAAATTTGAAATCTCTACCTCATCCATTCTATTCGGCTCTGAAAATAGACAAATTCTGTGAATTAACTGAAGTCATCATAATGAGATATAAAAACATGACAATTTAGACATGGAAAATCGAAATTTGGACTTAAGTCAATTCTTAGTTTATGGTGCCGGGCCCAGATATGAACCTATCGGGTACTTAACCCTCGTCAGTGATCCTCATTCTAAACAATGTTATATGACCAAAGAGTGTGAAAATTATTATGTCCCAAAATGTACCGAAAGAAGTAGCAGGATGGTAGGGATATAATGCTACAGGACCCACGTTTTAGAAATTTCAAGAAATTTTGTTGGCAGAAATTTTCGAATGCCTTGAAGAAACGATCAACAGAAGTTGATCGAACTTGGCTACGTAGCTGATCAAAGATTTGGAATTATGAATAAACATCAAAGAAGTACAATGATTTATGAAGTAAGAATTGTATACACTATTTCACTGATGAGGATTTAATATCCGAAACGCGTATCTTGTGTATAATACATTATTATTTTGAAAATTAAACTTTCGAACTGCACACAAAGGTAATACATCTCTGATTATCATTGCAGATTCAGAATTTACGACATCCCCATGGACAATGCAGTGAGAAAACACTACATTACTTTGATGAATACTCGTATGATTCATGTAAGATTGAATGTAGACTGGAAAAACTGGATAAGGAATGTGGTTGTCGAGATTTTTATATGCCTCATGTAAAAGGTATGTTAGTGTTTGATTCAAATACATATATATGATATATAAAACTCGTTAAATACTTCGGAACAAAAATACTAGGCTTAATTTCATAATGGATTTTGTCTAATTTCCAGATTTTTTCCTTTCTTGAATGTAGTTTTCCCTGCTCATTGTTTTAAGGTGGCTCCCTACTCGAACCGTTATAGGTTTTTCCTTACATGCAGCAGTCTGCGTATAACGTTTTACAATGGCTAGTGAGGGACGAGCCAGTGCATTGAAAAACACAGACAGAAGATCTTAAATGCCAAAATAAGCAAAAGATGGAGCAATCTATCAATGTCCACACCAATCATATAGTATAATTTCTTAGTTGAAAATGTGATAAAATTATAAGGGGGTACCCTTATGTTTGTAGCCATATCTTGATCATTTATAAAGTTATATACCTGTATGCGATTTTTTCACCATCTATATACATTATCGTATAAAATGATCCAATTTGAAGAAATTCCATCTGTTGTCTTTTGCACAAAAATGTGATATACTATATATTATTTGTCGAAAATATCATAACATTATAAGGGGGTACCCCTATGTTTGGGGCCATACCTTGATCATTTCAAAAACTGTGAACCTGTATGTGGTTTTTTCTTCATCTTCATACATAATTTTATGGAGTATTACAAAATGAAAAAAATTCATCTGTTTTTTTTTAAGCAAAAAGTTGGATTTAGTACATATTCTTGGTCAAAAATGTTATGTTTGTAGATATATCATATTTAGATTTATTCTACAATATCATTTTATGTGTTGTTTTTCTTCTATATGACTTGTTATCATAAAATAAAGCAAAACAAATAAACATATTCGTATCATCACTGAATTTGGATGGTTCAAAAGCATATGATGGATATTTGATATTTTTCAATTTTTAAGTGCTAGGGTACCTTTCTTTAATCTACTGGATCTCTAATGAAAACAAAATTACCTATCTATGTCTGTGTTCATTATGTCGTTTGGACTATTATGTATAGAAAATAACATTAAAATACAAAATTCATCTGTTAAATTCACGAGTAGGGACCCACCTTAATTCTGCGTTTAAAAGTTTTTAGGTACAAACATCGATGATTAAAATCACTTTACAGAAGGATTGTACCTAGTTTGAAAGATGGACTTTTTTGAATTGTATTCCTGACCAAAAAAAAAAATCAGTAATCTAAAATATTTAGAATCAGAAAGAAATGTTTTTAACACTTTGGTAATTCTAGTACTGTTGTTAAGTTTTGATTTTGAGTATTGATGAGAAATAGGTTGAAATTCATGTAAGCCTGTAGATTCATATAAAGAAACAAGTTTTTAATCATCTGCATTTATTCTACATTTATTTCTTTCATTTTATTCCATAGAAAAGCCACCTGTATGTACTTTAGACGAGTATTACAGTTGTTACACGAAAGTCACAGGTAGGAAATCCTACAATGAAAAAGTCACAACATTTAATTTTCTTCAATAGATAAACCAGAATGATTCAATACACCTTCAGCAAAATAATTTCCAGCTTTTAGATGAGTTATCTCGACAGAAAGGAAGGTAATACAAAATAAACTAAAGTGTAGCACCCACAGAAAAAGTCCTGACCAACAAATTGAAAACTCAGGGTGGGGGGTGGGGGCTATGCACTAGAAGCGATACTTATCGGTCAAGGAAGATCAAAGGCGGCATCAACATACTGATCGCAAACGACTACATATAAACCAACGAGACTAATGGGAAACCAGTGCACAATATGAACGGTCAACTTCAACAGTACTGTCAAATGGTTGTGTTATCCGGATTACGTGCGCACAATCCTCAAGCTTGTGTGGTTTTCCAGCGATCTCGAAGAAGAAAGGATGGGATCTCCAACAACACACGGTTGCAGCACCAACAGCAAAACCGGAAAAACCGAATGCAAAAACACAGAACAGACACTCACAGAAAGAGACGCAAAAGGGACAAGGAAGACCAACTCACACCATAGAAACATGAAACACATAAACCAACGAGATAAATGGGCAACCGGTTCCGACTTATAACGGTCATCTGCCAAGCAAGTAGCAGACGTTGTGGTTAGAAGAACGCACAATTGTATCTCCTCAACAAGACAACAAACCGATGAGGTCTTAAAATGAACATTTGAATGTGCATTAAGAAATAAAAACACATACGGAAATACAACAAAAAGTCAGAAAAAATACTACTGAAAAGAGATCTTAACACAACTGCGCACTTTAGACTTAGGAAGGCAGGAACTTTTTTTCTGAAAAGATTTATAAATCAAACCAAATATGACACTTCTCAAACAAGATACGTTGATGACAAATAAATCCAACGGAAACTAAGATATTACGATGAATTGACGCTTATGACCTCATGCTTAGCAAATTATGTCGTTATCCGGATAACGAAAAACCAGAAACACGTGCCTGGTACATTGAAATTAAATCGATATGCTGTTCAAGAAAGTTCAGTTTTCTAGCCTTCCTTAAGTAATTGCTGTAGCCTCATTGAATTTTTTCTGCAACGTTTAGGGAAACATTTATGTTAGAGTCATAGAATACAATTTTTTTCAAATAAACGTTTAGAGTCAAATCTTTTTCAAATAAATCCTTATACTCTGCTTAAAATATTCTCTTTTTCCTTCATTTTCCAGACACACAGCACGATTCTTTAGATCAGTGTGACTGCCCAACAGCGTGTCGGTATTTTGTGTATGATCCAGTTTTATCATATGCAACTACATCAGAATTCGCCTCCGACAAGCTTCTGGATTCAATAAATATATCCTCACTAGGGACGAAACTGTCACATGCAAAGGAGGTTACACATAGAATGGAAAGCTTTATTTTCAATGCATTTCGTTCACAAATAGAATCGGTTTTATCTAATGTAGATGGAATAATTAATCTCATAAATGGCGGTTTGACGACAAAACTGGAGGACCAATTAGCATACCTTGAAGACAAATATAATTCTAGCCTCAGAGTGTGGAAGAAGCATAACTTTTACCTGCAATATCAGTTGTATAATATCCAGAAGAATTTCATGCGAGGACGTGATGCGATGGAAGAGAGAACACTTTCACATTTGTGCAACAGTTTCCATGAGTTTGTGTTTGAAGTTGAGTCAAATCTAAGGAATATGGTGAATGCTAACTATTCCAGTTCTGTATTAAGGGAATCCTTTTACATCAATGTCATGACTAGAATCGAAGGACGACAAGATACTGCTGAACGGGCACTTGCTAACTTCACACAGCTCTATCAGGCCTACAGAACTGGAACACCGATTTTTAGATACAAGTATAAAAATGTCAAAAGGGCGCATAATGTATATGCAGTCCCGAAAGCACTAATGAATGAATCTACTTACCACAATTCGTAAGTATTCAGATAGGTAGTTTGTGTCAACTTTTAGTCCTGATTCCATTTTAGCATTAAATTAATATGCTTAAGCGCCGTTGCAGAATAATATTTTGCCCGATTATCCGGCTAATAAGAGATCGATTGTTCATCGCAACATTACTTGAATTAAGATAGTTTTTGCAATTCTTATTCTTTTTATGATTCTGCAATTCTTATTCTTTTTATGTTGCCAAAAAGAAAATTCTTGATGTAGTACATAGTTTCATTTGGTTCTCTTATAATTTCTAGAAAATGCTTAGCAACATATAAAAGATTTTGAGATTCATGACGTACATTTTTACTACATGTATCATACAAATAAATTCGATATTTAATTCATGTTTTATGCAATCGACTCTTCCGACTGCGGGAAAAATGCAAACTTTCCTGATGTCACAATGCATGTACCTCGGAAAAACAAGCTTCGAACCTCGGTCAAACATCGAAATTGCATTGTGACGTCATGGAATTTTCAAATTTTTCTCGCGTTCGGAAGGGTCAATTATTTGAATAATATAGATTTCGAATCTCATTTGTATGAATCATATTTGCAGATATGCTTTACAATATAGTCCACGCTTAGAGGAGGATATAACTAGAATGATGGACGCTTTAACTCAATATCAAATACTTGTTGATGATGTCTATACGGATAAATTTCTTAACATGACAAAAATGCATGAAGTATCGGAAGCATTCATAGATTCATGTGAGGACTATTACCACGCTAAAAGTGTCCTCTACTTTGAAACTATAGACAGACCGGAAAGAGTTTTGAATGAAGTAATTGATGAGTTTGCAACGGCTAAAGCAGATCTGGATTCATCACACGATTTGTTGCGTCACAACATTGAACAGCTGCAAAAATCGATCATTCTTCTTTTGAAGCATTGTTTGGAAGCACTGAAACAGGAGCTAGACCATGCTGTTGATTATTTTACTCATGATAACATCACAAAACAACATATTGCTTCAATATTCATGTCAGAACAGTTCAAAAGTGAAATTGCAAATGTATCACTCTTCTTTCAAGAGGTGCGTAATAGGGGTCAAAATATTTACGACGGATGGACTTCCTTTGTGGAGAAGATAAATGCAATTTGGAATCAGTCTCTGAACTATAAAGGATTAAAGGATTATTACGAGCATGTGTACATACACACTTTACTACAAAGGTATTATAATGTTTCACAGACAGAGTACGAAGAGGTATCTTGGATTAGAAATATAAATGATTTGAGGTACTCAATAGGAAGTGCAGATACTGATTTTGAAACAAGTGTTTATGAAGTAAAACTATCGCTCACCAAATTTATGGACAGCATTGAAGTGAATTCCAAACTTTTAAAGTAAGATTTTTTTTCATTCTTCCAAATGTTGTTTTGGTCATTATTACAGACGTACATCATGACTACAGACATTTTGAAAAAAGGGGATCGAAATTTAAAATGTTATCCAACTACTTCAACACAAAAACGCCAAAGTATAGATAAAGAACATCAGCAATAATCATTATATTTTTGCTTGCGTTGTTACTCAAATTTCATGTATATAATTGAAGTAAGTATATAATCATAGTAATCGATTAATTTCATGTACATAATTATAGTAAGTATATAATGGAAGTAATGGACTTTGTGCTGTATATTGGGATATGTTCATTATCAATATTTGTCATTAAAGAAAGGAGGGGATCTCCAACAACGCTAGGTTGTACACCCACAGCAAAACCCCAAAACACCCAATGCAAAATTAAACAGAACATTGTCACAAAATACACTGAACAGGTTAAGAAATGGAGATAACACATCGTTGAAAAAAAATGATTTAAGTCAACTTTTAAGTTCATTTTACGTTCAGACATTTGCCATTATATCAAAATTGTCAAGCTTTATGAAAGAGGGGAGGATATCTCCAACAAGACCCCGTTGCAGCATCAACAGCAAAACACAAAACACCCGATGCAAAAACACAAAAGACGAGTACAGCACGAGACGGAAAAGAGACACATGACATGTAAACATCAAACATAAAAGACTACACATAAACCGACGAGACCAATGGGCAACCAGTGCCGACTTTGGACGGCCATTTGTCACGCAAGTAGCAAATGGTGTGGTTATCCTGGATTACGTGCGCACAACCCTCTCACTTCTCCAATAAAGATACACATATAAGATATATATTTAATAGTTTCATAACTTCATATTTCAGGGATAATTTTTTGCAACTGGATGTTTTCTACAGGCAGCTTAGTTATGAAGAAATAACACAACAAAAAGCTTACGGTGTATTCGCTTTACTATGTGAGTACACTTATCATTACTCTATATCTTTCAGTAATCAGTAAGAATATTGATGGTATATCAATGAATAAAAGCACAAACACTCAAATACACAAATTTTCGACCCCTTGGCCTTTATCAAGTGTAAAAACGACGGTCTATAACAATTTTAGGTAAATCCATCCTTGCTTCTCTGGCGTTCTTTGCAAATGTTTATGTTAGTCTATGACATCATAAGGGGTCGAAAATTTGTGTATTTGAGTGTTTGTGTTTTTATTTGTTATCATCGCTTCCCTTTTGAAGAAATATTTCAATCTACTGTTCAATAGTTTATCTCGCATTGGAATTGAAAATATTCGATAATATCTGAGCCCAGTTTCATAACAATTCTTAAGAAAAATTTCATAACTTTCATAATCAAATAAAAGCTTAAAAATAAAGATTATATTGTGCTTTCTACAGTAATATCATTCCGTACTAAATACAAATTCAGTAACAAAACATCACGATTTTTAGTTTGTAAGAAGTACTTAACGATCAAAAGTTACAAAAATTCCTAAAATTTTCGTAAGTATTTTTGTGAAACAGGTTGCAGTTTTCTAATTTTCAAAAGACATGAGTAATTTTCGTAACTTTCATCATCAAATAAAAGCTTAAATTTTTTCAATAAAGATTATAATGTGCCTTCTAATATTATTTTTGTACTAAATACAAATTCAGTAACAAAACATCACGATTTTTAGTTATTAAGAAATACAAAGCAATCAAAAGTTACGAAAATTCTTAAAACTTTTCGTAAGTATTTTTTGGAACAGGTTGTATTTTTCTAATTTTCAAAAGACATTAGAAATTTTCGTAACTTTCTTCCTCAAATAAAAGCTTACATTTTTTTTCAATAAAGATTACATTGTGCTTTCTAATATAATTTCGTACTTAATACAAATTCAGTAACAAAACATTATGATTTTTAGGTTATGAGAAGTACTAAACGGGGTTTGATGTCGTATTTGGTGTCCATCATCCCTTTTTCGTCTCTTGTTGTACTTGTCTATTCTAGGTCTTCATTGACGATCATACACGGCGAAAGTTAGACATTCATTGTATGAATACTCTAAGAGTCAACTCCTTTTTTTTCATTTCTTTCCTTTTTTTGAAAATATTTCTGTCAGGCATTTTATAGAATTTATCTAGATTTATATCATCTTTTGAATATATTCTGTCAGAGGTTTCGAGTAACAACAATTCAAATTGTCTTAATCATGTTAATTATATAGCAAGTCCTGATCATAACCTAAAGCATGAAAGTAATATCTATGTATCAGACCTGTATACCAATTCCGAGACCTCACAATATTTTCTGGCAAATTTGTCTGTATTTTGTAATGTTTAGCAGTACATTTTTCAACGAAATAATAGCTAATATAAACATGGAAGAAGTACTCATCAATAATGCAGTCTCAAAGTCGAGAAGGCAAGGCAGAATCATTAGAATTTCAAATGGAACGAAATCAGGAACAATTAACATTCTTAAGTGAGAACGGGTGTCCTGGGAAAGTCAGCCTGTCCTGTTTGTATATACATGTAACACCAATCGCAGCAATTCCATGAAAACTTTTTAAATTCGATGATTTTCTCGATGTATATATTAATGTGAAGATGTCTTGTTTGGTGATGCTGACAGCTATTCAATCGCAGTCAAGAATGTCACTGATCATTCTTGAAAGAGGGATCTCGTATTCCCGTAGCGAACAAATAACTCCCTCTATGATGATTTCAGCAGTTGTGTAATATAACCCTGAACGAATAGCTTACATATACTTTGACATATTGTCATATATCAAGAAAGGAGGAGATCTCTAACAACGTGCTCGGTTGCAGCACCCACAACAAAACTCCTAAACACCCAATGCAAAAACACAGAGCAGACACACACAGAAAGAGACGTAAAAGGGATAAGGAACACAAACTCACACCATAGAAACATGAAACACAAAGACCACACATAAACGCAACGAAATCAATGGGTAACCGGTGCCGACGTTAAACGACCATCGGCCACGCAAGAAGCAGTGGTTTATCCGGATTACGTGCGCACAACCTTCCAAAACAAGAAACGACAGTACATGCAATACAGATTGAGATCTCTTCTCTGAATTAGTGAACAAAGAAACATGAAAGAATCCGACAGTTCCAAAAGCAAACCTATAACGGGTTTCTAATCTAGATTTTGTCCGTATTTTGACAATTTCAAACATAAAACGTATTCTTCACATAAATTCCGTAAAATACAAAAATATCATAAAAGTAAAAACATCTGATACATTAATATATCAAAGAAGAATGAATATGGCTTTACTTTTCCTATAAGATTTTTGTAAAGAAAATAGGGCATCCCCCTTAGGGACTCGGTTGCACCCCTCGGTAGTCTACTTAACATTATTCTACTTTTTTCCAAATAAAAAAATCATTGTTTTATGTTAATTGTCTTCAAATTCACTAGCATCATTGAAGAACTAAATCAATTTGCAGCAATGACCAGAAATGTACGTTTCGGGTACTTAACATAGTAATTGGAGAAGAAAATCTCACAGAATGGAAATAACTGTTATCATTTTAGACAAAATATCAAAGGAGATGCTTACTCTTCCTGGGCACCTGGTCTCACTCCCATATCGGGAGGTCGCTTCTTTTCATATGGTGGAAGTTTTGTTTGTTTGCTTTGGTTACTGTTTTATCCTGATTTTGTATGTCTTCGTTTTCTGAATTATCGATTTTGTGCTGTATACAGGGATATGGTCATTATCCATATTTGTCATCAAACAGTCATGATGTATTATGATAAAACAATGCTATTCTCTTCAAAAGGATGAAGCTTATCAGATAAGTGTAAAAACAGGTACAAAAATGAATTTCTGTATATAAATGTGACTGATATACAAAACAAAGGAGGGGATCTCCAACAACACTAGGTTGTAGCACCCACAGAAAAACCCCAAAACATTCAATGCAAAAACACAAAGCAGACAAGCACAGAAAGAGACCAATGGGCAACCGGTGCCGACTTAGGACGGCCATCTGCAACATATATCGATTTGTATTTGATTCTAATCATTATGAATACACATTTGTTTAAATGCATAATGTACAAGTATGTATGTTTCATTATTATGATTGTTCATTGACTGCTTCTTTGTTGTAGGTGACATAGGTGGATCAATGGGACTATTTGTTGGTGCTAGCGTCATGACAGTGTTTGAACTGATAGATTTGTTTGCCAATTTTGCTGCTGTCAGAGCTTTAAGGAAGTGACGTTATTGATCATATGATAAGTCACGTGCCTTATTACTATGTTGAAATATTAGTCATGTTCATGATGTTGTTTCCATTAATTCATCCTTTTTGCGTTAGCAATTGATACATTACAACATGTTGTATGTTTGATAATATTGTTCCGATTGTATTATTGAATGTGGATAACGTATAACTGTGGTAAAATTTGCGATGAATGATTCATTATAATTCTGGTAACATTTTGGCCTGATAAAATGACATATCACTGTTATCCTACGCAATTGTACGACTTTTATTTTTTGAACGTTCATTTCATGTAAATTACATTCTAAATCACATGTATCATTATACATGTACAATAGCTGACATAAATATTGCTGATGTAATGTTACTATAGATGTCAATTGAAAATGAATACACTACTCTTCCAGATTTTCTTTCTCTATCCTATCTATACTGGTTTTACAATTCTGGTTGTTTTTTCGTTCGTCCATCTGATTGTCTAAGAATGTTAATGTCTTCAAATTGAATAGCATCATTTAAGAACTGATAAATTTGCAGCATGGACCAGACATGCACGTTTTGGGTACTTAACCCTCGTCAGTGATCCTCAATCTAAATAATGTTATATGGCCAAAAACCAGCTCACACAAAGATTGCTCATGAAGAAAGTCATTTATGTCTCTTAGTCAATTTTGGATCAAACGAAGGATAAACTTGTCATATAATTCATGTCTACAGTTACATATTAAGAAATATTGTACGGTGTTTTTCCATGAGCTATGCGTTTGATGCGTTATAGTTTAGCACATTATGGAACATAATTCCTGGATCCATCGTGGATTATCACAGATATAATCACATTCTAAAGGCAGTTATTGTATGTAAAACGTCTTCAAACTCAAAAGCATCATTTAAGCACATATAAAATTTGCAGCATGGACCAGACATGCACGTTTCGGGTACTTAACCCTTCACAGTGATTTTCAATCCTAAACAATGACAAATATGGATAAATACCAATGTAATACGACCAAATATTGAGAACTTTTTTATGTCCAAAATGTACCGAAAGACATAGCAGGATGGGTGGGATATGCTGCTACAGGACCCACGTTTTAGAAATTTCAAGTACTTTTGATAACAGAAATTCGAATGCGTTGAAGAAACGATCAACCGAAGTTGATCGAACTTGGCTACATACATGTGCCCTCGGGGACTCCTGGTCCACATGCAGTGACACTACGATTTTCCGTCATCAGCAGCATCTTTGGACATTACATTGTATTCCATTTATAAGTTGAAAATCTATAAAGTAAAAAAAATATTTTAGATCTGTATTCCATGTGACTAGCAGTTGGTGGGTTTAGGTCCTTTTCAGAGGTACACAGATACTTTCTATTTCAACAAGAAGTCAGTCATTCTCAAAGAACCTTTATTATTACCTTTACCTTACCACGCTCCCAACTGCATTTCTTCTCTCGAGAGGGCAGTAGAGTTAATGATAACCTCAGATTAAATAGATAAGACTTAAACGTTGAATAGACGTTGATCAACTTTTTCGACTTATCTAAGAGTTTAAGCTTCAACGTCGAAATTGTCAATGTTGACTCAACTTTCATTTTCAATAAAATTCAACGTTATTCAACGTTGATATGCCTGCGGTGTGATTTCTGATGTTTTTTCACAAAAGGTCAACGTAAATATAACAAAAATAGCAATGTAAAGGTTTCGCCACTACAAATGTGAAATATGAATGCCTATGAAGAATAGAAGATTATCTCCAGCATGACCACCCTGCACCAACCCAGCGAATCAAACCCAGAAGAAAGTGATACGTAAATGACATCATACAAAAACTACAAACCACAAAAAGACACGACAAAAATCACTAGCACATTATACAAAACAATCGAAACGGATGTATAAAAACATCAAACATTAATGACAACACAAAAAAGGAAGGAGACCAATGTGTACCGACTTTGGACGTCCATCTGTTATAAGCAAATGGTGTGGTTATACGTACCATTCAAGGTTAAAGTGTTTCAAAATAGTGTCAAACTTTGGAAAAGGTCACAAGTTTTCCTAACAATAGAGGGGTCTTGGTACTGGGCCAATCTACAATTTTGTACCAGTGTCTTTTCCAACGTTGCACACCGACCAACCGTGACGACCGGACTCCATGACGGGCCTTGTTTAAATCTCATCAGAGAATACTGGGTCCTGATTCTCTGTCCTATATGAAAGTTCGTCAGACTTCTTGGGTGATTGATCTCGAGCTCGCTTCAGCCAGCAGAGCACAGACTGTTAAACGCATGACAAAGACTTTTTAGATACATTTACATCGAATATGTGTCACTATAGGCCACTGCGTTTAACTTTCTCGTTTGTGATGTCACCTCACAGTGAGAAGTTTAATGTAATACAACAATTGTGCATCTATGGAGATGTCTGTGTATCCGGATAAGTAGGAGGGTTGTGTGCACGTAATCCGGATAACTACACCATCTGCTAATGACAGATTGCCGTCCAAAGTCGGCTCTGGGTGCACATAGGTCTCCTTCCTTTTATGTTTTGTCTTTGATGTTTCTGTGCGTCTGTTTCGATTATTTTGTGTCATGTTCTAGCGTCCTTGTGCGGTTTGTAGTTTTGTCTAATGCCAATCTGTGTCAGTTTCTTGTGGGTTTGTTTCGCTGGATGTCTGCAGGGATGTCATGCTGGAGATCCTTCCCTTTTCTTGTCATAAAAAGCACATGTAAAATTTGTAAGCCCTTCCACTTGCCATTCAAATGTTGTTGCCAAAACAGTTGCGAATCCCGGTTTGAGAATGATAGACGGACGGACGGACTTATATTTAATTACTATTTATCTCCCGTCGCTTTTACAAAAGCGGCAACAACTAAACGCCGCAATTGTTTCGATTTTACATTGAAATTTTGGTCATATTACATTGTTTACATTTCATTAGCCAAGTTCGATCAACTTCGGTTGATCGTCTGTCTCTTCAACGCATTCAAAAATCTCTATTACCAAATTTCTTGAAATTTCTAAAACGTTAGTAGCATCATATCCCACCCATACTGCTACGTCTTTCGGTAATTTTTTAACATAATAATTTTAACACTCTTTGGCCATATTACATTATTTAGATTGAGGATCACTGACGAGGAGTAAGTACCCGAAACGTGCATGTCTGGTCCATGCTGCAAATTAATATGTTCTTAAAGATGCTATTGAATTTTAAGACGTTTAAATATTAGATTAAGGATCACTTACGAGGTTAAATTACCCGAAACCTGCATGTCTGGTCCATGCTACAAATTTATCTGTTAGTAAATGATGCTATTGAACTTGAAGACGTGAACACTTTACTACTTGATGAGTGTCACTGCTTGTGGACTAAATGTGACCCAGGGCACATGTAGCCAAGTTCGGTCAACTTCGGTTTACCTTTTTTCGACGAATTCAAAAATTTCTGTTATTAAATTTCTTGACATTTCTAAAACGTAGGTCCTGTAGCATCATATCCCACCCATCTTGCTACGTCTTTCGGTACATTTTTGGACATTATATATTCATACTTTTTTTTTACCAAAATACATTGTTTAGATTGAGAATCACTGATAAGGTTTAAGTACCCGAAACGTGCATGTCTGGTCCATGCTGCAAATTTATCTGCTCTTAAATGATGCTATTGAATTTGAAGACGACAACATGAATAATAATCCAAGACTAATCCCTTAGATTGCTATATTTCTAAACCGAGCGACCTATCTGTGCAAACAAAGATGCAGAAACTCCTTTTTGGTTTATCTATGTTCTAAGTACGGGATTGTCAATATCTAAAACATTCCATTGAATCCGACTTGACCTTCGCATCTCTCTCCACTCCTCCTTCACCTTGAGTTGATATTCCTCTTGAGATTATGGCGATAGTTAGTGTATAAAGTATGAAGATGATGAGGTATTCAGATAATCATAAGTTGTTGAGACGTTTTCTTAAGATTTAAGAGTACATGTACAAGGTTTTATGCGGGAAGTGCAGCATACTATAATATTTCATGTATCACGCTTAATTCACACCATTACGAGGTGTGCATGGAAGATTTGCCCTTGTTCCTCTTCCTTCAAGAATATTACATAATCTTAAGAGGATTAGTCTGCCCTATTTGTACTAATGTAGAAAAAGCAGATAATGAGATGTATTTTCAATATTCAGGAAGCGCCTCTGTAAGATAAAACATTCAAAGATCACTGATATTTTCGGCAGAGCAAAGTATTACTATGAATAAGACCTTTAACAAGGACAGCTTTCGAAAAAGGAAAATTTATTACAACTTTTATTACAAATTGAAATTTGTATCTCACTTCGGAATGTTGTTCATTCCGGGATTCGCAACTGTTTGGATTAGAATTCTCACGATTTTGCCTTGCCTTCTCGACTTTGAGACTGAATAACGAATCGGTACTTCCTTAATGTTTATTAAATTAAAAAAGAAACGTTTGTTCTTAATTTACAACATCTTCAACCGTTGGAATGTTAAACGTCCTCAATCTCAATAGCATCAATTAAGAAGAGATACATTTGCAGCACGGACCAGACAACTTAGATGAATAAAAAGAAACAAAACCATAGGTGAAAAGCACAAATCAGTACAATTTCACACATTATTGTAGATACAAATGAGGAGAAAATATCCCACAAGACAGCGCTGTAATTAGAACATTGGAACACACATACACATGTAAACACGGGACCACACAATGGACATACAACAATTCCAAAACAAAATACATGTACCTTATACAAAAAGGACGAGTAAGTATAGAAAGCCAAGCTTCCACTTGTGTGTTTAGCTTTGTTTGTCTTTCTCTTGACTCGAAATATATTTTTATATCCACCGCCACAAAAACTTTATGAATATTTCCTCAAACTAAGGGATATCATCCTGATGGCATAGGTCTGTCCTTAGAAGGTTCTTTAGCAGGATATTAAATGACAAATATGCAGTGGCGGATTTAAAGGGGGGGCCCAGGAGGCCCGCCCCCCCCCCCCCTTTTTCACCCAAAGTTATTGATTCAGAATACTCTTTTTATGGTATAGAGGATGGAAAATGAGAGAGATATTGTAATCTTATGACAAAATGTAACCATCTATTCCAAAAATTTCCCGGCTCGCTCCGCTCGCCAATTTAGAATAATATACATGTATGTATATATACATGTATGGATGACTGAACCCCCCCCCCAAAAAAAAAACAACTTCAAATCTTAAAAAATTCCGGCTCGCTACGCTCGCCAGTATACCTATAAACTTAAGTAAACGTATCAAGAAACTCTATCTTCTAAATGCAACATGCAGTTGGAATGACCCCCCCACTTATTAATTAAAATCACCAGTCCTGAGCTTCAGGTTTGGGGGAGGGTTTCGTCTTCGACCTTTTTTTTTTGCTTGTCAGTTTTTCTTTGAACATTTTTCTTCTAGCTGAAACTTTGGGCCCCCTCTCCCTTTACTGAAATCCTAGATCCGCCACTGATATGGATAATGACCATATCCTTGTTACAGCACAAAATCGACAATTCAGAAAATCAGAAACCGAAGGCATACAAAATCAGGATAAATCAGGAACCAAAGCAAACAAACAAAAACCTCCACTACATGAAAAGAAGCGAACTCCCGATATGAGAGTGAGACCAGGTGCCCAGGAAGAGTAAGCATCTCCTGCTTGCATGCAACACCTGTCGCTTCAATTCGGTAGAACTGTTACATCCGTTTACTTCATTTAGTTACAATTAGACTTTCATATTATTTGGATTTCCTGTTTTCCAGCCTCGATGCTAATGAGACATATCATGATTTCCTCTTTTTCAGCCTCGATGCTAATGAGACATATCATGTTTTCCTCTTTTTCAGCCTCGATGCTAATGAGACATATCATGATTTCCTCGTTTTCAGCCTCGATGCTAATGAGACATATCATGATTTCCTCGTTTTCAGCCTCGATGCTAATGAGACATATCATGATTTCCTCGTTTTCAGCCTCGATGCTAATGAGACATATCATGATTTCCTCGTTTTCAGCCTCGATGCTAATGAGACATATCATAATTTCCTCTTTTTCAGCCTCGATGCTAATGGGACATATCATGATTTCCTCTTTTTCAGCCTCGATGCTAATGAGACATATCATGATTTCCTCTTTTTCAGCCTCGATGCTAATGAGACATATCATGATTTCCTCTTTTTCAGCCTCGATGCTAATGAGACAAATCATGATTTCCTCTTTTTCAGCCTCGATGCTAATGAGACATATCATGATTTCCTCTTTTTCAGCCTCGATGCTAATGAGACATATCATGATTTCCTCGTTTTCAGCCTCGATGCTAATGAGACATATCATGATTTCCTCTTTTTCAGCCTCGATGCTAATGAGACATATCATGATTTCCTCGTTTTCAGCCTCGATGCTAATGAGACATATCATGATTTCCTCGTTTTCAGCCTCGATGCTAATGAGAAATATCATGATTTCCTCGTTTTCAGCCTCGATGCTAATGAGACATATCATGATTTCCTTCTGTATGTTTTTCTCGTGTGTTCCTCTTCTAATCACTGCAGCGGCGTCATTATCATAACGAAGTATATGCTCAAGCATTAAGTGCATCGAATGCGTATTTCAACATGCTTTTCTATCTATTCATTTATCTATAGCTTTTGCAGTCGCCATTCAATTTAAGTGAGTAGACTAGAGTCTTTTTTGTCATATAACTTGCACCGCCAAATTCAATAAATGAAAAAACAAGAGGAATACATCTGTTTAGTTTGGATTTGAAAGTCTTGAAGGCAGCACCGATTGCCCATTGGTCTCATTGGTTTACGTGTAGTCTTCTGTGTTTTGTGTTTCTATGGCAAATATGGATAATGACCATATCCCTGTCTACAGTACAAAATCGATAATTCAGAAAATCAGAAACCGAAGGCATACAAAAACAGGATAAAACAGGAACCAAAGCAAACAAAAACAAAAACCTCCACCATATGAAAAGAAGCGAACTCCCGATATGAGAGTGAGACCAGGTGCCCAGGAAGAGTAAGCATCTCCTGCTTGCATGCAACACCCGTCGCTTCAATTCGGTAGAACTGTCATATCCGGTTACTTCCATTTTGGTGTTCCTTGTCCCTTTTGCGTCTCTTAATGTGCTTGTACACTCTGTTTTCACAAAGGGTGTTTTGCTACTGCAACCGAGTCTTGTCCGAGTTCCCATCCTTTTTGATAAAACCATGAATGACGTCCATGGTATATCAATGATAAAAATTACAGAAGTACCCATCAGCTATTCAGTCTCATAGTCGAAAAGGCAAGGCGAAATCATTAGATTTTCCACAGGAACGGTTGCGAACCTCGGAATGAACAAAATTCCGAAGTGAGTCCAGGTGCCCGGGGAGATTCAGCGTCTCCTGATTGCACCAGTCCCAACAGCTCCATGGAAACCTGTCAAATTCGGTTATTGTCTCGATGTACATATCAGATAAGAATGTATTGTTTGGTGATAATGACAGCCATTCAATCACAATGTAGAATGTCACTGATCATTCTGGAAAGGGGAATCTCATATGATTTTATTACATCCACGTATCGACCGAAGAAAGAGTGAAATGAGTTAAAGAATGAGTTAAAGAAGATCCTGACAATAATCTCTGCAGCACTCACAATAGATCACAATTTTGAGCATCGACGGACCCCCTAGCCAGCTAGAGGTGGGACCAGGTGCCCGGGAGGAGTAAGCATCCTCTGTTGGCTAGCCGCACCCGCCGTCGATGTTCACGTACGGAAATGAAAACAATATCTTAAATACATGCACTGTTGTCAAAGACGTATAAATCAATGAGACCTACGGAGAAAAAAAAAAGATAAAAAGAACGCGAAAGGGTAAAACAAAAGAGTAAAAAGGATATTGAAAATGTAATTTCATTCAAATTAAATTATAAAAGGAAGGAGATAAGAACCATATAACGTGCGCCTAACTCGGAGGAAATGAAGAGCATCTAAATTGACATTGTTTTGACATATAAGATCAAACCGTGTCATTTTCCCATTTATAAATCCTGTTAAGAAAGGAATTTTTGTACTCAACCGACTCTGATGAAACCGAAATATGAAAGATGCCCTAAATTACCTTGTGTTACGTAAGGACGATCTTCTTGTATTATGTCTTTTTTTATTTCGAACAGAGATTTAAGTATAATATACGAGAAGCGAAAGCATGCATACTTACTTATTCGATATTTACATGGACCATAGTAAGAGAAAAAAAATCGTGCATGTTACATAACATGGATAAAGAACACTACAGTTTTCAAAATGAATTTGTATTTTCCTGCTATAAGATAAAAATTGAAAGCGCTACTTGTCCAGAAAATGTCACTGTATCAGATTTAGGTGAAATCAATAAATGATCGAATTTCTGCATGCAGGTTACAGGCAGTGACAACTTGGAAAAGTTAGAAAGTTTTTTGTGTTCCTTATCATGAAAAAAGATTGGAGTTTGTGTTTTCTTGTTCTGATTTTCTTTGGTTGAATGTAAAGGATATTTACCCTAACCTTGATTGACTTGATGTTTACCCTCTGATTATACGTGCCCGGGTAGAGCTATATTATCAGCCTCTGTAGCAGCTATCTTATCTAAAATACACACAAACAAATGATTGATAACAAATTAATATGCGTCCGAATACGAGCTTTATACATTTATTGTCGTATCCAGAAGGAGTATTAGGGGCATGTTGTAAGGAGAAGGGGAGGGCAAGAATTTAGGATAAACTTATGTTTGCGCTATCACTTCTCGGTTATGTGCTTTGACGCACCTTTAGAATCTTGTAAAATGTCCAAAGCAATCTTGAACCTTTATCGTCAAAAGAAAAATACTTTGATAGCCGAATGCACTGCTTTTCTCTCACAACAGCATTTCAAATTTGTTAAACTGAAGAAACAACTACCGAAGATGTACTAAAAGTGATTATAATATATGATACAAAAACAAAAGAAAGAAATATACATTTATAAAAGAGGAGGATATAAAAAATGACCAAAAATGACAAAATCCAGGCTCAGACCATCAGCGGAAATCACAAGCAAAGTTAATTCGCCATTTTCGAAAACCACAGTTACTTCCCATTTGAGACGGTATATGACGTAGACTGATAATGACGTCATCAAATTCTATGGGAACAGTCCTAACAGTCTGGGAAATGACGGTGTAAAATCGACGTTACCATACCATTTTCATGATGTCACAATGGTTTTACGTCAGATACCGTCTGTAAGGGGAAATAAATCTGTATTTCGCGAAGACTCAATAACATAAAAAAGAATCATACAAGCAAAGAAGAAACATAAATTTCCGAAGTCAAATAATAATTCTGTGAGTGAAAGAACGACACAGAATTCAAAATCAGCATCCTAAAATCTTAATTCTAATGCAATGTTGCTATAACGTCGAATTTCATTGGTTGTTTGCTCCTTAGTTACGGTTGTAAAACGAGAACATACTGGGCTGCGACGTTGCTAACGTCACATTTCGCTTTATATTCAGAAAAAAATATAGATTGCTTTAGAATGGAAATAACTAGATACTGACGTAACGGTTATGTTTGCGGAAGGCAAATGCTGATTTTACGGTGCAAATATCCGATTTTCTGGCTCCGCTATTGCGTCGCCAGAAAAAAAAAATCAGTTTGCAATAGAAAAATCAGCATTTACAGTCAGCAAACATAAAGTCAGAAGTTAGTTATGCCCTAGTTCTTGTGCATATAAAACTTTGGAGAGAAAACAAACTGAACGTCTTACACAAAGAACGAAGAAAATCTCTGATGGGAAGGTATCAGGTGCCCGGGGAGAGTATGCATCTCCACCTTTCGAGCAACACTTGTAACTCTGCCGTCCAGAAAAACTCAAAACCAACATATTCGTTGTTTTTGGAGAAATCTATCCTTAAAATCTTTCAAAATTGTTGACAATGAGATATCATAGATCTTTTTATCTTACCCTTATCGTCCATTTTAATAGCTTTTCATGAATGAATGTCATATGGTTAAAAAGCCCAATATAATGTGATCAAGATAACACCTAACCATGCAAAAACTTTTGCAAGGGCAAATGCACTCAAGATTATTTTCCTTATTGATTTGCCTGCAGAATGTTTTCTGTTAAATGGTATGATAAGTCAATAACATTATGAAAATGACATTTTATTTAGTTGTCTCAGTTAACCCTCATGTCATTTTAATTGATGAACATTATTAGATATAATACCCTGGATCGTGCACTGATAACAGTGCAGAGAAGATACTGCTCGCATTTGTTTCCACTCCTTGCTACCCCGTTTGGACTGCGATAAATAAGGTGAATTAATGTAAGGTGTATGGGAAAACGAGGCGGTTGTAAATCTCTGCAGGAAGGTGAGTTAATTTATAGTAATATTTAATTAATTTTATAAACATTCCTTGATGAATATTCATTTATGATAACATCATTTGCTTTATTGTTTTGCAGATTTTGCATGCAAATGAGAATTCTGAAAGAGATAGAGGAAATTGAAAGACGGTACAAGATGCCTTCTTTCAATTTTTTGTTTAAAATTAAAAACTTAAATACATTAGATGCTATCTTTTTTTTGGGGGGGGGGGGGATACTTCCATCTTGGATAACTCTTCGAAATTGGCGGAAAATTAATTGTTGTAATTTCATCGGAATCTGCTTTTGGTACACTAAGACTATTTAAATGATTTCCAACGAGACTATGATGCACGGGTGACACCGACAACGTCCTATATTTCAAAATGATCAAATAAATACAAATAAACAAATAAAATACATCGATCGTGGGAAGTATGGTTAGGGTAAGGAAACTACGACACATAGAATGAAATATACATGTATTCTGACTGTTTCGTTATTTTTTTTTTTTTTCATTCAAAAATATCAATTAAAGGAGGTTAACATCTTAGCACCATCCCCCTAATGCTATTTTGAGCATAGATTTTATTTGGATATCCTTCTGAATCAACCCTACAGGATATTTGGAGCCGCACAATCTCTGCAAATTGCACAAAATATTACCAGAGGGCGCTACTAAAATGAATTCTGGCTGTGTCTAAAACTCACTTTGGATGGAAGCATCACTGATGAGGATTTAATATCCAAAACACGTGTCTGGTGCATAATAATTGGTTTGAAATTTTCTTCAAGAAGGTATAGAGTTGGAACACTTCCGAATTAGGCACGGTCCATTTGATATTCTGGGGGGGGGGGGAGGGGGGGCTTGGGTTTTTTCGAAAAAAATAATATTGCTCTCAATTTTGATGAAAAAAATAAATTTGCTTATGATGTGACAGAAAAAAATAATCTGAATTTGAAGAATTACCATAAAATTTCGCTAAAATTCTTGAAAAATTTCCTGCTCGCTTCGGTCGCCACAATTTTCAATTTATATCAAAAAAATTTTGGCTCACTTCGCTCGCCATAGTTTTCTATCAAAACATTATTCACTAATGACAAAGTTCATATATTTGAAGTTATCAAAAGTTATACATGTACATTGTATGTGAATGGAAAAGGGCTTTCTTAAAAGCTTAAATATATTTATTTATCAATATTTATGTTTTGCTATTGATACATGTTGCATGTGTCCCATAGAGTCTAATTTTTTTGTTCTTGTAAGCTTGGAAGGAGAACTTCAGTTATTTACCAATTTACAATTAATTCTACAATTTGTCTAGGAGACCTTCCCCTCAGACTCTCTTATACATATTATATATATGTACCTTATATAAAATATTGAGAAAGAAAAATCTTTTATCTCTCTGTTTAAAAGTGAATTGAACGCTTGCATAAAAATAAACTAATATATTAATATTTAGAGTTTTGAGTAAAGATATAAATGATTTCTATTAATAAAACACAAACATTTCTAATATGTGCATCACTTTGTTAAAAAAAATTTCCTTGCACTAACTTTGCATGAAAAAAATTTTGTTCCGGTCCTGGGCGAAAAAAATAATCTTGCTCCAACAAAAAACCCAAGCCCCCCCCCCCCCCCCCCCCGGATATCAAATGGACCATGCCTTATACGAATTGATCTTGAGGATGCGTTCAGTTCTTGAAATTCAACTGTGCTTATCGATAACAAAAAAGAGGTGTAAAAGTGAGAATTATAAAACACCATCAAACCTTATTTCAAAAACGAATGAAAAAACAATCTCGGAATTCTCCAATTTCTCAAATTACAAATTACTACAGCGACTCTCTTAAAAAACATTACCGACTGACATCACTACTTTGAAAGCGTTAAACAAAGAGACTGAACGTTATGCATAATAGCAAGAATTTAATCGGGCGTAAGTAATCCGGATTCACGAATCGGGACCAAACAGTTCCGCGTCGGTAAAACATATTTCTAGACAAGCTATCGTATGTCCTATTATTTTACATTCATACTTTTTTTACATCGATCATAAGGACCATGATATTTTTATTTTGCCTCGGACTAGTTCGAACCAATCAGAGCGCGTAAATCGCGTCACGTGCACGCCGTCTAAATTTCTGTAGACCATCAACAATTCCGCCATTGCCGTATAAATGCATTCGCACGTAAAGGGAGTCGTGAAACGGCAATTTTCGTCAACAAAAAAAAATAAGATTTTGGTCCTCGACAAAATGAAACAGTTATTAGGTTTGTTACTAACCGTAACAAACTTTATAACTAATAATATACACGTATTTTGTTACACTATAATTATTATGATACATAAGAACCTTTAAGAAACAATTACAATGGTGATTCCTATCGTGCATAATATTGTATCATATTTTTGCCAATCTGTTGCACTAATACATCAAATATTTTCAAATCAGTGCATATCGTGGCCAAGTCGCAAAATCTACAGTAAGACAATGTTGGGGTAGGCGAGAAACAAACATATTGCATCAGAAAAAAAGTGTCCATTTCCATACAGATCACACCTATCAGCTTAGTGGTGCTGTTACATAGTCATGTGGTTTGAAACCTCTTTGAGGTTTGATGACATACAAATTGATATGTTTTTCATTTTAGAATTTGCATCTTTTGAAGAAGGCTATCAACTATTGTTTCTAAGCATGTTCTTTCAACTTTGTTTTCAGAATAACCATGCATGGTCTGATTAAATTATTTCTTATATAATCTATTTTTATTTCAATTCTTACATTACCTGTTTCACTACAGCTTCTAGGAATGGCATTGTTTAAATGGTTCGCAGCAACTGCAATGGTGTGTGTTGGACTGACGTTGGTCCTTCACGCTCCGAGATGTCAAGCTCAATTCGATGCCACCACAATCAACGCTCTGAAAACTATGCCACTAAAAGACAAAATAGCTTTCATAGCGGATTTGCTTTACAGAAACCCTGCGTTATTCGGCAAGTTAGAAAATATATTATACGCAGCATTTCCCCTGATTAGTAACATTAACCTCAACCCGCCACTTGGTCAAGCAATGCTAGCTTGGCTGTTGGATGAAATTCCTGCGCTACTCCAAAACGAGCTGTTCCTGAATGTGACACTGGTGGTTGTGGACGACCTGAACAAAGTGAATTTGACAGGAGTAAACATGACTGATTTGGATGCATTCCTGGATGGCTTTTTTGCTAGACTCGATCTTTATAACCTTGTTAAGGATGTGGCTGTCGTCATTTGCAAACCGATTTTCTTAGAAAGGGGTTTAAGAGAGGAGTTGTATGCCCCGACGGTTGCTAAAGCTATAGAACTACTGGAAGTGTTTATTCGAGATTATAGCGAGAGAGTCATTCATGTAGTTATTGACGTCATAAATGACGTAAACATGACAGACTACGAAATGACCCAAAGTGGTAATGTTGATAATCAAACTCAATCAAGGAGCAGAAGAAGCGTGCCACAAATGGATCAAACTGAATTAGCGAAGTATGGAAAAGAGGTACAAAAAAGATTAAGTTTAGTGACGTTAGGAAAGGAAGTTTTACTTAATATGAGTGACGTAATTGGTCCATATGCAGCAGCTATTGGATTGAAACCAGCATTAATAGCTCCCGTTTTACACGGTGCCCTCGACTTTGGAGAGGATTTTATGAAAACCCAACTCCCATCACTTGCATCCACAGTCGTACAGGAAATCAACAAAGTGAATGTACAAGGACTTAACCAATCTAATCCCAAAGAGTTTTTTGTTGATATAGGAATGCGTGCAGCACCTGCTCTCGTAAGTAAACTTCCGGTGAGCGTTGTTATTGCCGGAAAACAAGTGTTCGAAAATATAAACGAAACTGCTTTGATTTTACAAGACGCAGCCAGAATGCCAAATGAAACCAGTTCGTTAAACGGATTTTTAAACTTGGATATAGTAAATCTCGCCAAGCAAATCCTACTTGCAAAGACAGCTCGACAATATTTTCCGAAGGCAACTTCACAGAAGGGCATGTCAGATATGTGTTATGATGACGTCATGGATTATATAGATGCGTTATTGATGGGAAATAAATGGGCTGTTGAAAGTAAGTTCTTGATAAACCAATCTCTCAATACCGTATGTATTGTATTTATTCACTCCATGAAAAAGTCTTTGTCTTATCAAATACTATGCAAATTATGTGACCTTATGCTTGTCCAATCAGAGGTTTCGTACATGAAATCAACAAATTATGGTGTTACGGTGTTTTGCTGTGGGTATTTCAAGCGAGTACTTCTGGAGAACACCTACTTAATGCATCCATCTTTTCTTCGTTGATCTAGCTCCTAATTTATAACTTTGAATTTAGTTGTGTTTAATGTTAAACGTCTTCAAATTCAATAGCATCACTAAAGGACAGATAAATCTGCAGCATGGACCAGACATGCACGTTTCGGGTACTTAACCCTCGTCAGTGATCCTCAATCGAAACAATGTAATATGACCAAAGAGTGTGAAAATTATGTCAGAAAATGTACCGAAAGACGTAGCAGGATTAATGGGATATGATGCTACAGGATCCATGTTTTACAAATTTCAAGAAATTTGGTAACAAATTTTCGAAAGCGTTGAAGAGACACACGATCAACTGAAGTTGATCGAACTTGGCTACATGTGCCCTCGGGTACTCCTGGTCTTTTGCTGTCGATGACTTTGAGTTCATAATTCACGGGGTTTTTTTTCTGATAGAATTGCAACGTAGCCCTCTATTGCAACGTAACCCTCTATTGCAACGTAGCCCTCTATTGCAACGTAGCCTTGCTATGGTCTTTGACGTGTCACAATGGAAATTCTAATGATTTGACTTTATGAATAACTGGTGGGTACCTCTTCGATGTGTATAATCAAAAGGATTACATCTACATTGAATTCGAACATTTGAGAGCATTTGAGAAAATTGTAAAATCTCGATACTAGGCACATTTAATATCAAATTAGCTTAAGACTGTTTTAACAGTTTACCAGATTGAACCCATTTTGAATACAATGCGCCATTTCAATAGATATATTGCATTTAATTTTTAACTTCATAGTTAAACGTTCAAATGTCCCAGACTCTTTCTATCCATACGTAAATAACAAACTACAAGCCAAACTGTTCATTGTTGAAAATTTAGGTCACCTACTTTCACCTTTTTCTCTCGATGATAAAGGACATGAATCAAATTTACAAATAAATGGACCGGTTTTTATCCTTACTTCTGTTTGTGTTATATAGGTGTATTCCTTTTACTGGTGATCTAAATCTAAATTACGTAACTTGGTTATCTATCACATAGATGCGTTCAGCAGATTTATCATTAATTTTATCATCAATCACATTTAGTGCTAACTGTCGATTAGGGTTGGCCCATAAATCTACTTATAACGAAACCTGCCATAGTACACTTGTTCTTGTTACGTCACATGCATTAGTGAACGAAACATCGACGATATCGGTTATAATAGGTGATTTTCCAATAGATTCATTCGGCGGACAGACACCAGACATCGCACAATTTAGTGACATTTTCATTGTGACGTCAAAATAAACAGCATGACAACACATCAAGGTGCTTCATGACAGTGCGAGCAGATGTGACGTCACAGTGGAAAATTTTGCCAAATGATGTGATGTCGGGTGTCTTTTATTTGGAAGATGGACTATTGGATTGATGAAATAATATCATATGAAAAGGGATTTTTGTTTGGGTATTTGATATTCAAACTAACCAAAACATTGAATTTCAACCAATCTATAAAGACTTTGGACGGCTAGAGATTAAATAGACAAATCCCTTACATTTGATTTTAGTCCCCTACCGGCTCGCCGGAAGGGACTTATAGTTTCCACCCCGTCTGTCTGTCTGTCCATCTGTCCGTCACACTTTAGTTTTCCAGAATTTTTTCGCTGTCGTTGCAGATATTGATCTCATTTCTTTTTTGGTATATGAGTATATCTCAATGTGATACAGATCAAGTTTGAGTTTGGTACCGATTGACCAATTCTTACATGAGTTATGGTCCCTGGACTTAGCAAATTTCATGAAATTCTCAGTTTTCCGGACTTTTCTTCCAAGGTATTGCAGTTATTGAAATAATTTTTTATATGTGGTTACATCTTAGTGTTATACAGCTCAAGATAGAGTTTGGTTCTGTTTGACCTATTTTTACAAGAGTGATGGCCCCTGGACTTAGCAAAATTAATGAAATTCTCAGTTTTCCGGACTTTTCTCGGCTGTTGTTGTAGGTATTGAAATAATTTATTATATGTGATTACATCTTAGTGTTCGCGTTTGGTTTTGATTGACCTAGTTTAATAAGAGTTATGGCCCTTGGACTTAGAAAATTGCATGAAATTCTTAGTTTTCCGGACTTTTCTTCCATGGTATTGCAGATATTGAAATCAATTTTTGTATGTGAATAAATCTCAGTGTGATACAAATCAAGATCGTGTTTTAATTTGATTGACCCATTTCGATAGGAGTTATGGCCCCTGGACTTAGCAAATTTTATGAACTCAGTTTCCAGTCTTTTCATGCCTGTACTTGTAGATATTGAGCTGATTTTTGTTATGCAGATACATGAAAGTCTGATAAGAATAAGTTGAAGTTGGGTTTGAATTATTTGTTCTAACAAAAGGTATGGTTTCATTGCAAATTTCATTGAATTTTCCTGTTTTCCAGACCTTTTCCTAAAACACATATTGAATTTATTGTGATGTTGGATTCATCATTTGGTGTAAGTACAGGTCAAGGCAGAGTTGAAGGACATGGATTAATGCCGGTATTGGACTTATATCACTTGCGATTCATTCATTTATTTTCAATTAAAGTACCTTTTTATCCTTGTGTCCATTTTATCCTTGTGCTGACAGAAGGACCCTCGATTTCATTTAAATGCGTTTCAGTGGCGCCACCTATGATAGATCTTATTCATTATTTATCAGTTATGCTGTTTCTCCACATATTTGCATGTTATGTGGTTGTTGTATAAAATAACTGTTGCTTACAACAATTTTATCATCTTTTACTACAAGTGTTTATTATAAAATCATAGTAAAAATTTACTCTTCTTTTCTTTTTTTTTTTCTTTTGGTCACTGATTTCCAAAGGTCTTTACGTATCACTTCATCATCTATATTTAATAATAAGATTGTGGTCAAACTGTCCCTATTCGATAGGTGAATACTATGAAGCATTGTGACATTGAAATGAACAATACAATGAATACATGTATATGTATCTTAAATATTGGACAACGTCCAAATAAAATAAGATTTACTGGTTGGTGTACTGTTGTTGCGTTCCGACGAGCGCAGTAAATTGTCAATTGAAAATCAAAAGAAAGGAAATTCAAAGAGTGAGAGTCGAGAATAAAAGCTTAAATGTAACAAAGAATCTTCTCCAGAACCATTTTCACGTAATACATTGTTTTATGTAAATGAGTTAAAGAAGATCCTGACGAAAACTTCAACAGTACTCTCAATGGAGCACCAAATTGAGTATCAACGGACCTCTAGCAAGCTAGAGGTGTGACAAAGTGCCCGGGAGGAGTAAGCACCCCCTGTTGGCTAGCCGCATCCGCCGTCTATGTTCACGCTCGAAAATGAAACAATATCTAAAATACATGCACTGTCTGAGGTTATGTCCATATAGAAAATGCTATGGTTAATTGTCAGGGGAAATATTCAAAACACTTACACTTAAGGAAATATATGTTCTTTCAAAATAATTAAGTGCACCATATGCGCATTTCATAAAATAATCTATCATCAGTTAAGAGAGAAAATCTAAATACTAAATATAAGAAAATGACACCAAAAAAAATACCAAATTTTGTCCTGGTTAAATGGAGGTATCTGTCTTTATTCAACTTAATAAAAGAGCCAGAAATAAGAATAGTTAACGATTCGATATCTTTTTATTACAGTGTTTGATGCCACCGGCAAACCTCCAACGGGTACCCTAACTGGTAACCTACATTTCATTGGCTCCTACGACCAATGTCTGAACATCAAATATGAAGCTGGTGGTAACGGACCACTGAAATCTAACAGTGGCAAATATTGCAGAGCTATGTTCAACATTCCGCAGTATATACTTACGACGATTCTGGGCTATACAGGACCATTCGTAAGATGTTTTCTTAACAGAAGATTCAAAAGATTTCGAACATATGTGTAGCTGTCAACCACGGATCACAGAAAAAATGATACGTATACCAAACACAACACGCAAAAATAAACTAAAACACAACATATATTCAACGTACAGCACTCACAAAACAAAACACGTAAATAAAACAAACACAGAATACATGTACGTTAAACACGTGCCATTGACACTTACTTTGTCCAACAAACGAGCACGGCACAAATCATATTAAAACCATCTTCTCGAGACAAGTGTACGTAATACTTTACTTCCCTTTGTCGGATGTCATACACAAAACTGCGTCTCCAGTGAGTGTCGTAGTGGAGAGTATATAAGACACGATCAGAGACCATATTATATTATACTTTCATATACAAGCAATTATCGGAGTAAAATCATTCAAACACACTAACGAGCACTTAAATTGCTTGTAATTTATACGATAAATTTTTTGGCCTGATAAGTCTCCGCTACGACACTCACTAGAGACGCAGTTGTGTGTATGACATCCGACAAGAGGGGGCAAGATATAATGTACACTTGTCTCGAGAAGGGAGTAAGGTATTACGTACACTTGTCTTGAGAAAATGGTTTAAATTTATAAAATATGAAATATATACACTTAAAATGGAGAAAAAGTAAACCACTTGCTTAAATTATATTGAATTTGTTGTGTAAACAACAAAATCTTCTAGCTGGTTCTGATTCCATAAATTTGTCTCTCGTCTTACAGGATACCCATGGTGTACCTTTGACGTTGTCACTTGGGCTCTGTCTTCCAAGCTCTTGTCAACCAGATGATATCCAACATCTCGCACAACTAGGTTAGGTTTTTTATTCTTGTCCACGTCTAAGCTAACACTAAACTAAGTTAGAGAGAGAGAATAATCTTGATTTTCATCATGAAATTAAAAACTCGATAAACTCTGTATGTTGCAATTACAAGCAAAGATCTAAAACTATCAAATGTGTAAATGAGATATAGAATGTTAATTCATTTCTGAATCAAAAAGTATATCTCTGTCTTTCAAAAGTGCAAAGATATTAATGTTCTATTCCTCAAAGGTTGTTCAAGAATATTATGTAGCAGATAGATATTCTCAATATATTGATGCTGATTAGAAAAAAATCAGCTGTGTGTCTCTCTCATATAGAAAGCAAATTTTGAATCCTACTTGATTCTATTTACTGTTATTTTTAGGACCCCTGGAAAGCCTTTCCTTGGAAACACTTGGTGCTGAGTGCTCAAAGACATTCGATCCTTCAGAAGATACGGATACCATAATATTTATGTAAGTCATTAACATGGCTGGTCTCAGAGTACTGCCGACGACGGGTGCGGCTAGCCAACAGGGGATGCTTACTCCTCCAGGGCACCTGGTCCCACCTCTAGCTTCCCTGGGGGTCCGTCGATGTTTAATTTTGAGCTCTATTGTGAGTGCTGTTGAGATTATCGTCAGGATCCTCTTTAACTCATCTGAAGTGTTTTTCAATAATACGGAAGTGTTCCAACTCTTTACCTTCTTGAAGAAATTTCAAACCAATTTTAATGCACCAGATACGTGTTTCGGATAATAAATCCACATCAGTGGTACTTATCAAATGCTGAAGTGATTTTCTGACAGTGTTTCAATAGCGCCTTCTTGTTTTTTGTTTTTTTTTTTTCATTTAAATTTGTGCATTTAAGAAACGGTAACATTATCAGTACATGTAATTAAATGTTTCTAAGAAGCATTTTATAATGGAATGACTGATCTGTCTTCAATTATACAACTCATCAGCAAAAAAAAAAGATATGCGTCTATAAGAAAAAAAATATGTGGTAAAAGAAACCATGCCATTAAACATCAAACATAACCATAATAATTATGTTCGTTGGTGTATGTGTGGTCTTCAGTGTTTAATTTTTATTTTGGGTCTTCCTTCTCCCTTTAGTGTCTCTTGTTCTTATCATCTCTCTGTTTTCACTTGAGGTGTTTTAGTGTTTTGATGCGAGTCTGCAACAGAGTGCAGTTGGCGATCACCCCCCCCCCCCCCTTCCTTTTATAACGATAATTCGGGTATCAGAAAACTTTTGACTTGACATAGCTTAGTACTATTTTCTTAGCTGAGTTACTTTTTTCTTAGCTGAGTTACTTTATTTCTTCAACAAGGTGCATTGCTGGAATATTAGTACTGTTGTCTGCTGTTTCCACACTCATTCACGTGATATGTTACCATGACGATAATCACGTGGTACTACTGTCAACGCATTCTGCGCATGACAACCCGACATACGAAAGAGGAATGGCTGAAACTAATGTAGATTCTACGAATCATTATGATCATCTAAAGCAAAATGGACACGTTCAGAATGGAAAACCGAACGGAAAGGTCTACGAGCATGTCGATGACGATATGGAGCGCGGTTCGTGCCACAGCGATGAAGTAACAAAACCTGGAGAGGGGAAACCAAAACAATATAACCATGATCAAACCAACGAAGGTATCTGAGCGTTAAACCATCCAATGAAGTTTTGTTTTATTCTAAACATGTATAAATTGTGTCTGAAAATTATAACGTAATATAAAGATATTTTTGGAATGGATCTATGATGGCACGTAGGAATTATGTTTGGATTTACAATTTCTACAGATTTACCATTCTATACCAGTTAAAGCAAATTCATATTCATGTAAAGCAAAATCTTAAATATATGACTCCGCACACTGGTTCTGTCCATATGTACAGGCGTGGAAGGAAGGGGTTATTTGGAGTGGAAGGGTAGCGTTAAGCAAATGGAACTATGGGGATGTTGCCTCCCATAATCACTTTTATCTTTGCATGCATGCATGCATACTTTTTTTGATACCATATTATGCATCATTTTCAGGCTTCAAAAGACAGATACTGAAAAGTTTCTCCTTGTACAAAAACGTTCCCAGTACGCTTTCTTTTGACCGAGAGGAAGGGGAGGTTACTTGTATCCATGGAATCAGAGTTATGTCCCTTGCCCTCATTGTCCTCGGTAACAGTTTTCTGTACGTTTCGTTACCTCTGACTGGATCCCCCGTTTCAGGTAAGAAGATGTTTCCACCGAATAGTCTTAAGGTATCATATGTACAATATGGAATTTTTTTTCATGCATATAAACTATAAATAATATATTTTCTGAAAGGTAACAATGCTCACAACTCAGAAATAATAATCTTGGGGCTAGAAAAACAAAGGGGAACAACTTATGGAACATTCAAATTGTCACTTTTCTCTATATAACAAGTACAAAATACCTAAGTTGTAAAAGAGATTTTCTCCTTTGATTTTTTAAGACCTGGGAGTCTTATATTTGTACTCGGGCATCATTACCTTTCGGAAAATATATAGTTTATAGTACCTTACCACGAATAATATTTACCATACTGATTAAATCGCTGTGCAAAACTGTTAATTTATTTTTTCCCGATCATGTTGATTGTGATACATTTTTTTTTATGCGTTTTAATTTTCATACGTTTCATATTCATCATTCCTTGCGTTTTGTCTGCTTTCAATTTAAATATTATGAAGACAATTGAAGCTAAATGAAGTTTTTTTTTAATGTTTAAGAAAAATTGTCTTTTGTTCTAGCTTTGAACCGTTGAAGCTGTAGGGAAAATAATAAGTGCTAGATAATGTCTCTCACTTGATTTTTACCATATAATATTAAACTAAAGGTCAAATGATGCAAAGTGAATCTTTAAAATGTTAAAAACAATTGTTTTTGTGAAACGTCTTTTATAAGGAAAAGCAACAAGTTTTCTCTTCACCTTTCATATTTTCTTTTATCCCAGCAAATCTTCTTGATGCCCTGGACTACCTGAAGATGTTTACATTCCAAGCTGTTCTCAGCGCGCCATTAGCTACTGATACTTTCTTCCTAATCAGGTACGGAGTCATTGAAAACATCCAAGAACGAAGTGTCAGTTTTAATTCTATTATTAGATCTGTATTTATCTATAAATTCGATCAAGAAGATCCTGACGACAATTTCAACAGCACTCTCGATAGAGCACCAAATTGAGCATCGACGGACCCCTAGCAAGGTGCCCGGGAGGAGGAATCATCCCCTGTTTGGCTAGCCGCATCCGCCGTTATTGTTCGCGCACGAAAATGAAAACAATATCTACAAAACGTTAACTCTTTGATGGTATGTCTATATAGAAAGTGCTATGGCGACTATGTCAGGGAAAAGCATTTAAAACACCGTCAAACCACAAAAAGCAGAAAGTTCTCTTTAAGTTTTCTCAAAGTAAGAGGAAATTCAAAGTGGGAACAATAAGGTCGTTCACTGACAAGAACAATACGAATGTTAAACGTCTTCAATTCAATAGCATAATTCATAAACGGATAAATTTGCAGCATTGACCAGACATGCACGTTTCAGGTACTTAACTCTCGTCAGTGATATGTAATATGGCCAAAGAGGGTGAAAATTATTATGTCAAAAAATGTACCGAAAGATATAGCAGGATGGGGGTGGGATATGATGCTACAGGACTCACGTTTTAGAAATTTCAAGAATTTTAGTACCAGAAAATTTTGAATGCGTTACAGGATGAGATGAATCATTTACATTTCTAACATCTGAAAATAAGTAAAGAGCAAGACATCGGTACGTTTCCTTTAATAGTTCTATAATCAAATTGAACACATCCTCAGTTTCGTAATATGGTAGTTATTACAACAGGTGTAGGTCAGTATCTTTGTTCAAGCAGTCCGTCCAACGTTCTTTCGGTACAGCATCAGCAACGTTCTACCTTGTCAGTCCGTCTGTGGGGTTCGGATTACATCCATGGGACATGTACAATATAAGCTTCTCAGCATGTTCAATATTATTGATTCATATTCAATAAGTACTATTGAATAAAACGGATTTTTTTTTCAAATTCAAATATAATTAAGGCTTTAGATTTTGGTTGCGAAATCTAAAGGTTAAAAACTTAAAGGACTTTCCAATTTTGCTTATTGTCCCCCGCTTTCGCGAAAGCGCGGGGACATTAAAACCGGTTCGTCCGTCCGTCTGTCCGTCTGTCCGTCCGTCCGTCCGTCCGTCTGTCCGTCAGTCACAAAAACTTTAACCTTGACCATAACTTTTGAATGGAAAGTGATAGGGCTTTGATATTTCACATGTGTATTCCTTGTGACAAGACCTTTCCATGGATACCAAAATGTTTGACCTTGTGACCTTGACCTTGGACTTTGACCTACTTATTAAAACTTTAACCTTGACCAACTTTTGAATGGAAAGTGATAGGGCTTTGATATTTCACATGTGTATTCCTTGTCATGAGACCTTTCCATGGATACCAAAATTTTTGACCTTGTGACCTTGACCTTTGAGTTCGACCTACTTTTCAAAAAACTATAACCTTGTCCATAACTTTTTAATGGAAAATGATAGGGCTTTCACATTTCACATGTGTATTCCTTGTGATGAGACGTTTCTGTTGGTAACAACATTCTGACCTTGTGACCTTGTCCATGGAGGTTGACCCACATTTAAAAACTTCAACCTCGACCATAAGTTTTTGATTTTAATTTAAATCATAGGTCTTAAATATTTCACATGTGCATACCTTTTCATAAGCCCTGTCCCTTGGAAACAAAACAAAAGTTTGTACCTTTTGACCTTTTCTTGGAGTTAATCTTTCATATTTAGAATGTTGATTATATATGAGATATATTATTAAAACTTAAGAATGGGGGGATGTCTGTAAGCATTTCTTTAAAGACAAACACCCAAAAGCGGGGGAACACAATTCCTTGAATTCGATTTTTTATGTTTTGGGGTTAATCGTCCAATTTCTGGAACGAAGCTTAAGACATTTTGAAAATTTGAATTGGTACGAGTTAAACAGATGATAACTATAATTATTGTTTTACAGTTTGCACTTCCTTGTAAATACTATGATCTGCATTTGTATATTTCAGCGGCTGCTTAGTTGCCAAAAAGTTCATGGAGAGAACCGAGAAGGCGGGAAAACTTGACATATCTAAAGGTTTCATAGCTTTTTACATACACAAATATATACGGTAAGTTCTTGTTGCTTTCATTTCCTTTTTAACGACCCTGTCGCAAAGATGAATGGGGACTGTTGATGTTTGTTTCAGTTGTCAATTGGTTCATATATAAGAATTACATAAAGATATTTCAAATGGACACTTTTCAAGTCTCAAATCTTTCCAAATTACACGCACACACCTTATCGAACGTGTATTTAGGGTTTGCTTATATGAAAATTCATTAGAATGAAACTAATTTTGCAACTCTTCATGAATAAGCAATACATGAAGTATGCATGAATTCTATCCAAATAATTACATGCAAAATTTGTACATGTACATGGATTAAAAAAAATATGCATTTCTTAAAATGCGATTTAAAAAAAAACAATCATAAAAATTCGATGAATTACAATATACATGGTATTATTTTTTTTCTATTTTCAGCATAACTCCAGTATACTTGATCATTCTGATTGGCTACAGTCGTCTGTACCACTACGTGGGGGACGGGCCTATGTATCCCCAGACCCTCCCTGTGGCAGATATCTGTAAAGACACGTGGTGGAGACATATCATATATGCTAATAATTTGTGGGGGACGGACGGAAATGATGCTTTCCATCAGGTACGTCTAGTAGTCTACTAAACGATGAAATATAATTCGAACTTTTTTCACCCTGGTGTTACTAGAACTCAAAGTTTCCTTACTTATAGAAAATTGATTTCTACCGGGTAATTTTTAATTGTCCATCGTCATAAAGTATGCATATAAAAGTGGATTTAATCATTCTTTATTACAGTGCATGCCATGGTCCTGGTTCCTCGCCTGTCTGATGCAGTTCTTCCTCATTACTCCGTTCCTGATGGTTCTCTTCCTTATGTACGTATTCAATATTTCAAATAAAAATGACGTCATGGTGATATGTCGTATGGATGAAAGATTATAAAAACACGTTTCCTGGAATTTCCAATCAGTTCTTTTCCCAATCACATTTGCACGCTCAAATTATAGACCCATTGGCCTTTATAAAGTGCAAAAGAAAAATCAACAAGATTCCATACATTCTCGGGACCCCCGGGCTATTTGCGCTTTGGCTGATTTCAGCTAAAGCGCAAATAGCCCGGGGGATACCGAGGATGGATTTCATAATTCATATTTTTATGATTGTTATATTGAAAACCTTTGTCGTTTCTATGAACTTGATAAAGTCCATGAACAGTAGCCCGTTTCACGAAAATCCTTACGAAAAATTTGAAGAATTTTCCGAACGTTTGATCGCTTAGTACTTCTTTTAAAGCTGAACTAAGTCTTTAAAAACCCCCATGACGTAGTAAATTTTTTTAGGGAACGGAAATTGTTAGAAGTGAAACTAACAATCTCCGTCCCCTAGCTAAAAATACACTTGGTCATGTGTTGATTTGAACTTTCCCCCTGATGACGTTTTGCATACTAAGGTATCGTGACCCAAAATCCACTACCCCGAGTACTCGAGCGGTATATAAAGAAGCCTGGACGCGTGGACATTGTCATTTGAGTGAGATGTCGTCTACCTGTAAAGATGAGTTCAGAAATTAAAAATATCATAGAAAACCATACATTGAAATAGAAAATGGATAAAGTAATCATGAAATCTTCAGTTTTACTGAAATAATTAAAAGACGGGTACGTAATCTTGGGAACTTGTGGAAGGGGATGGGTGGGAGGGGGTTGTTTTTAGAAAGGGATGGGTACGGGACCGGGTGGGTAGGTTCTTTCATATGTTTTATATAAAATATTGCGAACCAAAAAGATGAATTCAAAATATTCATAGTTACATGTATTTACAATGTCAAAAAATTATAAGCTACGTTTTACATTGATCAAAATTTGGTACATATGTGAAATAGTGGTGGGGTGGGATGTTGTTGCATTCAAGTATATCATTCAAACCAACAGACATGAAAGTAAATTGAAATGATTTTTCACAAGCAAAGGAGATCAAATATACATGTAGATGAAGAGGGAGCCCAATGTTTATGATCTACCAAGACATGTTGGGCCGGAAAGGGGGGGGGTTAAGTTATTGAAAATTTATATTATCTGAAGTGAAATAGTATATTGATCAGTGTTCACTGCTAAAAGTTTACATCAAAGAATGGCAAGCAATTTATTAGACGGAAGATTAGTTGGGAGGGGGATGCCGGTGGGGGGGGGGGGGGGGGTTGGGGGGAGGGGATGTTATATCGAAACATTGTCATGCAAAAAGCACAATAAAAGTACATACATTAACATACTAAAATACGATAGTTAAATTCTTCTATATTATTCTATTTTCATTACATACGATTTTGTTACATATATCTGTATACTGTGAAAGGCAAGTACATAGCTGTTTCTCTGCATTTTCCTCATTTCAAAATTTCTTTTAGAAAATGTAATTAAACAGCTAAATTTTGAGAATACAAAACTGCATGATAATTATAGTGTTTTACTTACATGATATTATAGAAAATACAATCCAATACAGGCCAATGGTCGGTACACAATTTTCTACAACATACATGACCTCATTGTGTAGACACATGTGAAAATCGCGTGTTCGATAAGACTATTCGCAAAATGAAAATGGGCTTTTATAAATTCATATCAATTAAAATATACATGTATTCTAGTTACCGAATATTTGAATAAGCTTCATTATCCATTAGAATTTCTATTTATGATCGTTTGTATGATTATTTCCATTGATGTGTTAAAGGGGGGGGGGGGAACGTGGAGACCTTGGGATGCAACAGATGGAATTCGCGTCGGAAATGGGAAAGAAACAATTTATAGAATTCTTGACAATCCTACTTATCAATTATAGTTTATAGGTTTCCTTTGTGTCGAAACTATTTTTCGTCGAACAACTCTACCTGGGCCATGTCTTGGATCCGTTTCCTCCTAATATCCCCATCTCAATAACACCCCCCCCCCCATCAAATTCTGTATAGCCCTTTCTTTTCAGGGCCGAGTCCAAAATTTATGTTGAGGGAATGGGGAACATAGTGGCCTTACAATCTACACACTTTCCCGATACCATAACCATGACTAGGTCAAAGCTCCAGGTCAAGGTCACTAGGTCAAATGTTAAGGCATAAATTGAAAGGTCTTGTCATGGGCAACCTTCATGTATGATATAAAGTTTCTACTGCGTAATGTTCCTCAGATTTTGCTGCAACCAGAAACTTAACCAAAATCTTTAACTAGGTCAAAGTCCAAGGTCAAGGTCACTAGGTCAATTTTTACGGCATAAATTGAAAGGTCTTGTCATGGGCAACCTTCATGTATAATATAAAGTTTCCACTGCATACAGTTCCTTCGATTTTGCTTCAACCAGAAACTTTAACCAAAATGTTGACGACATACGGACAGTCAGACAGACGGACAGACAGACGGACATCGTCAATCTATAGACCGGAATTGCTTTGCAATCCGGCCAATTAAAAGTGGCGAGCTGGAGGGGTTTGGTTTGGTCTAAATCATCCATGAACGATCATCATATGCACTACTCTGGAGTTGAAATGTTGGAAGAAAGAGTAAAATTACTTTGAATTTCTGTGAATTTTTTTTTAAATCCACATTAAAAGTATAGGAATTGGAATTTAAAATTAATTTCATCTGAAACTCATCAAAGCTTTTTTACATGCATTCACATAGTTTCATTTTTGAATAGCTATTCCTTTTTTCCCTTTTATCAATGATTTTCGAATGCATGATTTCCCCAAAACTAATGAACCTCTCGTTCTTAGCGAGGCATGTCTGTCTATAGGCATGGTCCATTTAATATTAGGGGGGGGGGGGGAGGGGGGGGGGCTTGTAATTTTTTTTGTCGGAGCATGATTTTTTTTCCGCCCCATACCGGAGCAAAATTATTTTTTTCTTGCAAAGTTGGAGCAAAGAATTTTTTTTATAATAAGTGATGTGCAATATATAAAGAATGTTTGTGTTTTAATAAAAATTCTTGATTTTTATTCAAAACTCTAAAATATTACTTTATTTTTATGAAAAATTTAATTCACTTCTAAACAGAGAGATAGAAGTATTTAAGATGTAATCTTCAGTAAACAAAGTCTATATCTTGTAAGAGGGTCTGAGGGGAGAATTTTCTAGACAAATTTTCGAATTTAGAATTGTAAATTAGGGGAAAAAACTGAAGTTCTCCTTCGAAGCTTGTATATGAAATTAGACTCTATGGTAGAACATGCATCTATTACATGTAATAGTAATGCATTATATTCATGGTATATTTATAAGCCTCTAAGGAAGCCCTTTTTCCCCATTAACATGCATTCTTTCGATATTTTCAAATATAATCTTTGCCATTAAAAATTAATGTTTTGATAGATAACTACAGCGAGCGAAGCGAGCCAAAAATTTTTTTTATATCAATTGAAAACTGTGGCGAACGAAGCGAGCCGGAAAGTTTTCAGGGATTTTTAGCGAAATTTTAAGGTAATTCTTCAAATTTAGACTACTTGTGAAAACCAGATTATTTTTTTCTGACACACCATAAGAAAAATTTTTTTTCCATCAAAATTCAGAGCAAAATTATTTTTTTCGAAAAAAAAAAAAACACCCAAAGCCCCCCCCCCCCCCCCCCCCCCCCCCCCCCCCCGAATATCAAATGGACAGTGCCTTAGTTTTTCGAATTTTATGAAACTTTTATTGTATATAATGAAATAAGTTTTGATATGCGAGTATATCTTAGATTTATAAAGACAGAGTTTTAGTCTTGATTCCTTTTTACACGTCGAAGAGTACTTATTACATTCATAATATTTTAACTTTTCTGGACTTTTTTTCTTCATTATTGAAGCTATTGTACTACTTTTTGGTACTATTATGTGAATATATGTCGGTGTAATTCAGAGGAAGTTCAAATTAGTTTCAATTGACCTATTTGTACAAGAGTTCTTGTTCTTGGACTTAGTCAAATTCAAGTTTTTCCTACATGTGAGAATTCAGACCCTTTTTTTACTGTTACATGTATCGCAAATGTTGAACTGAGTTTTGGTTTGTGATAGATCATGTTCAATATTTGCTGAAGCTGACCTAGTTTTAATAGAGTTATTACCCTTTGACTTTGTTATTTTCATTACAGTTTCAGTTTTCTTGTCTTTTCTTTATTGATACTTTTACAGATACCGAACTGGTACTTGTCTGCACATGCATTGAGTTCAGTATTGGTCTCAGATTTATACCGGTAGGGGATTTGTATCGCTTTGCGATAAAAAAGGGTTGTTGGTTCTAAGTAAAAATAAAATGCTGTACTCCCAATATGTATAAAATATTCTAGTCCATGAGCGTGTATTTCCTACAGAAGCCAGTTCGTACCATGTCATAACTCGTAGTTGCGAGAAAAATTGTGGTAGTTACGAGTAAAAAAAAATTCGTAGTTACGAGAAACAAATTTCGAAGTTACGAGAAAAAAAAAAATCTCGTCGTTACGAGAAAAAAAATGGAAGTAAAAACTATTCATTTTTATCAAAAATCGCTGAAAAAGGAAAAACTCAATAATTTCACCGTCTTTTGGACAAATTCACATCAGATTCTGAAGCTTTAGATATGTGTAAATGATGGTAGACTAACGTAATTTGAAAGTTAAAGTTTGATATTTGCACTTGTCTTTGGAAATTTTGTATTTTTTGGGGAAATATGGTATCCCCTTATAGATCCGATTTCTTCAAGATACCCTAGAGTTGGAATTGCTTAATTTTATTCAATTTCCAAAATTGAAATGTGATGACTGAAAACATTCATTAACTACTTTTGATATGAGTACTTGTCCAAAGTATGTAAAGACTCCAAAAAATGAATAAAACAAAGCATTTCCAACTTTCAGCATTTTTATAAAATTTGTTATTTTTAACCCAAAATTTCCACGAAATACCTGAGTTGGTAAAGTGTACATGTAAATCAAATTCATTCTTTAGTAGGGCCTTTATACTTTCAGAAAATACTTTCAAATCCCACAAACTATGGGGGCCCTCCCCCTCATTCTTGTGATTTGTCCAAAATTGCTGGATTTTTTCCGTTTTCAAGTTGAATTTTACTAATAACCATATATATACCCATATGGTGACACCCCCACCCCTACACTGACAGTGACGAATTGGAAACACACCCCCCCCCCCCTGGAAAATGTATATCTAGATCGCTTTAATTCATCAAAATATGAGCCATTTTGATTTAGATGTAGCACTCCTTATTTTGTTCCAAACATAGAACATAAGGATAACGAAACTGTGATCTTACGTACTATTTACAAGCCAAGTATCACTAAAGCACCAATCGAACACGCGTTTTTTTCACATGCGTGTAAAATGGTAACATGTGTACCGATCATTTGTAATATAGGATTGTATTTGCTTTATCAACATGTAAGTAAAACCATGTTTTGTGCAGTTTTTTTATTCTGATATAATTTTAGAAGATTGAGACAATGGACTTGTTAAAAATAAATTTTGAAATTAGGGATTTTTTGTATTTTAGTCGTTTAGTAAACAGGTACAATGTAAATATACAAGAGTGTAATTTTGAATTACATTTGGAGTATGCATTACTTCCTCCCTGTAACGAACACCCCCACCCCCACCCCCCCCACCCCCCCACGAACTCGAAACCTCACAACGCCTCTTTTTCCCAGATCTTTTTTCGTCTGGATCTTTTATGTAAATTACAAGCAAATAATATTTCGCTTTATATATTTTATTTCAACGCTTTGATTTTGGGCTACCATTGGATCACCGAACCCCAAACCCTCTTGATCTGTCCAAAATTTTGAAACATTGAGTTCCCTACACGCATATACATTGTGATAAGTTTGTGATCATGTTATCTTTGTAAGTAATCATTTGTTATTTACTACATTTCATGATTTACTTGTAGCAAATCTCCCCCCCCCCTTTCCAATCTGTACCTTAATTTTGATTTTTAAACATAGTACTTGTATATCATTATGCATACGCCATAATTTCTTTTGGAGGTGCTGTATATGTGAAACATGTACCGGAGAAACCCCCCCCCCCAACTCCCAACTCCCGACCCCCGAGTCTCTATCACGTAACCGGGGCAGATCTCATTCATTATAACTATATATGAGAAAATAATTTTATTCTTATTTGAAAATTATATTCATATATTTTAATGTATGATTTTCTTTGCAATTTTCTAATTTCTGAACTCATCTTTACAGGTAGACGACATCTCATACAAATGACAATGTCCACTCGTCCAGGCTTCTTTATATACCGCTCGAGTACTCGAGGTAGTGGATTTTGGGTCACGATACATTAGTATGCAAAACGTCATCAGGGGGAAAGTTCAAATCAACACATGACCAAGTGTATTTTTAGCTAGGGACGGAGATTGTTAGTTTCACTTCTAACAATTTCCGTTCCCTAAAAAAATTTACTACGTCATGGGGGTTTTTAAAGACTTAGTTCAGCTTTAAGAAAGAGCATCCCTCAGGTCTCAGATGCTAATGTTTCCAAAATTTCAACTTTTACAATATTTTCTTTTTCATATATTCGAAATTTGTGCTAGACCTGATATACAAACCTAAAAAATTGTGGTTTCATGATTATCATGAGAACGTAAGGAGTCTGAACTTTAACATTGGACCCTATGGGAAAAGTATGAAAATACCAATTTTAGGGGTGATAAAATGTACCTGTAAAATTCTCTTTTCCCAAAACTATATCAGTTTGATACTCTGAACAATATTCTGAAGAAAGAAAATTGGGTATCCAGGCATTAAGTTTTTTAAAATTCTGACCTGAGGGATACTCTACCTTAAAGTGAAAATCGCGATGTTTTGACTTTGTATTTATATTAAGTATGTAGAAATGATATTCGAAAACATAATACAATCTTACAGGAAAAAATTTTGAGCCTTTTATCTAATGACAGAAGTTGCGAAAAATTCCAGGTAGTTTTCTTAAGAATATTTGTGAAACGGGGCACAGAAGTGTATATTTGTGTTAATGGGTGTTTGGTAGTTTTTATTCCTTTCCTCTGAAAGAGACAGTTAATTTTACTGCATAAATTTATGAAAAAGAATTTATCTTATTTTACTCCTCTGTTGTTCCATAAGGTCCAAGAAGCTGGGGACGTTGTGCGTGTCTCTATTGTTGTTAGCAGGAACTGTTGCCTCGGCTCTCAAAGAGAGGGAATTCAAAGGAGACATTCTGACGTAAGTTTTAAGGATGAATATTTAATTTCTTTATCTATTGTTTCTTAAAGCAAATATTGTTAATTCTAATGCACTCCGTTTGTAACGCGCATTCTGATTGGTCGAGCGATTAAAAATCTGCAAGGGGATTCACGTTTTGATATGACGTCATGCGTTGCTATGGCGACGTCGTTAAAAGCAGACGTTTTCTAGCTTGTTACTGACAAAAGCATTAGAATAGGGTTACCATACTGATGTTTTACAAAAACTGACAGGGTATCGGCGAATCCCTTGTCAGAAATACCCGTTTTACCGCTCGGCTGACGCCTCGCGGTAAAACTCTATTTCTGACAGGGGATTCGCCGATACCCTGTCAGTTTTTGTAAAACACACGCATGGTAACCCCTAAATATATGAAAATAGATAAAGGAAGTAATGATAATGTATTATTCGACGAAGCTGAACCTATTTTGAAACTTGATGAAGTTATATTAACGAATTTACTGGATGCGCCCGATTTCCGTTCGTCATACACCGTACAAAAAGTGCATTGATATAATTTCAGAATCGTAAATAAATAATATGCTGGTTTCTATCGTGTAATTTTAATGTGTCTATGCATGTTTCTTTTTTTCAAATAATTAAGTACAGGAAATTCCTCTACTCGTTTCAGAACCAGTTCGGACGGAGGAGCGTACTGGAATAACGTCTTCATCACACCGTGGTGTAGGGTGGCGCCTTACTGTGTCGGAATTCTTCTGGGATATATATTGTATAGAGTCAATAATTTACATATAAATAAGGTATGTTTAAGTGATTAAACTAGATGAAGTTGCTTACCTGTAAGGTACATACATGGGCTGACATAACAAAAAAATCGAATCGATAGGGTTATGGGTGCTTCCAGTCTGCCCAAAGGGATTCTTTATTTTTCCTGCCTGATAAGAAATAAAGATGTGTTTTTGAGAAAGTCAAGAGGAGTGCTCCTGACTAGATCATGAAACTGGTCTATATTTATCCGTGCGAGGTATTTTTTTTCAAAGTAATAATGCGGAAGAATTCCAACTCTATACCTTCTTGAAGAACATTTCAAATCAATTTTTTATGCATCAGACACGTGTTTCGAATATTTTAAAAATATTTATCCTTAAGAATTAGTTAAAGTAAAAGTAATATTCTGGTTCTGAGACACACGTGACAGGGAGAAAGATGAACAGACTGAAATATTTTTAAATCATAAAGATGCACTGGGTTCTTGATTTTATTTTCATAAGAAAAGATCAAACAATATCTACATTTTTCTATCATCAGTTACTTAAAATCATATCTGTTTTTCAATTTAACCTATTCTCCATACCTGAAATAAATTTGCATTTTACAGCATTTTTTTTTCTTTTGTGTCATCAGATAATTGCAGCTATAGTGTGGTTTCTGTCTATCGGAGTGTGTGTCAGCATTGTCTACAGTACGTTCAGTAAGAACCAGGCAGGTGGACACGAGTGGACAGACTTGCAGCAGCAGGTTTACGAGGCACTAACTCGTCCCGCGTGGGCGCTGGCTGTAGCGTGGATAATATATGCTTGCCATAATGATTTGGGAGGCAAGAATTTTATCCTTATTTTCCGTAAACAATCCTAAGTTTTTTCTCTATTACAGGGAAACAAAACTTAAGTCCAAGCACCTTAAATTGTTCATATCTGTTCTGCAATATACATGTACTATCACATTTTCTATATGTTTCTAGTATTTACTGCTAATGTCACACTGAAAAAACCCCTTCAAATTCCAGAAATTCGTTAATGTGATGCAATATTACTTGAATATATAGTGTTTGCGACATTGTTATCAGTTTTGCATTAATATACGAGGTTTTGTTATTTTTCCACAGGTTTTATCAACGGAATTTTATCATGGAACGGATTTCTGCCCCTTTCCAGACTGACTTTTGTAGCGTACCTTCTACATCCTATAATCATGGTTCTGTTTGTATACACAAAACGTGTTCTTGTATATGCAAACAACATGGAAATGGTAAGCAATTACAATTAAGTTAACATTATTCCATTCTACAGTATACTAAATACATGTAAGCAGTGTTGGAATACTTTTATTTTATTAAGGAAAAAAGTATATAGAAAGATGAAAGGAGAGACAACTATCATTTGGAGCCATATGTGAAACCAGCGATTTTTTCTTTCTTTTTTTTTTTTTTGCCCCCTTTTATTGCCGTAATTCGGCCCCATTCCCAATGAGAAATAGAATCTTTTTTCCCAATTGTGGCTCTAAATTTTCCCAATCACATATAGATTGAATGATAATTGAAATTAGTGAAATTTACTGGTTCAAAAGTAGCAAATTTACTAATTATTTGCCATATTGCATTCCCAAATTACTGACAAAAAAATCACTGGAAACAATTTTTATTATTAAACTCATGATAAGAAATGCTGCTTTCTATATTTCAGATATATATGTTCCTTGGACACATGATACTATCCTACGGTGGAGCCCTAGTGTTGTCAGTATTATTTGAGAGACCCTTCTTAAACTTGGAACGAGCTATCAAGAAAGCCAGATCGCTTCTCAGAGATTAACAAAATTTAATATGTTTGATTCTTGCCTTTTTGTGATGCCATATTTACACGAGATTAGGAACAAGATGTATTGTGTGTTATAGTGCTTTTATACGGAAATAAGAAACGCAAAGCGTAAACTTTAAGACGTCTTTATTGTGTTGCATAACGCATAATAATGAGTTTGGTGTTATAAAATGTACCTTTCAAGATAATTTAGCACATTGATCTTTTAATACGCATGTATATATATTTCATTTTATTTGCATTTGTCATGTATTTTAATAAAGTAAGAAAAAAAATCTGTATTACGATATTAAACATCCCCTTCCCCCTTATTCCCCTTCTGGTATCCTGAGTACTGGCGCAGATCCCAACTACATTACTGAAACCAAGGAACTGTGCTGCAGGCAACGTAATCCTTTCCATGACCAGATTAAAATGAGTTTTTAAGAATATAGCCAATGACAAAGTTGGCATTGGATCGATGCACATTAGTCTCACGCCTTTTATGTTCATTTATTTTGCCTAGGACTAGTTAGAGCCAATCAGATTTCGTAATCCGTGCTTGCCGTCTAAATCTCTGTAGACAGTCAGTAAATCCGCCATTGCAATATAAATGAATTCGTCTGTAAGATAAGTTTTGGAAATGGCAATTTTCTTCAAATATTCCATGTTGCCTTAAAGCATTTTTAAATGAAGCGATAAACTATTTCCGGTACAGACTTTGCCAGTGAGAGGAAGTCGCAGAATTTGAAATTCGAGTGTTAGAAAAGAATGGCGTGCAGGTTTGCAAACACGACAGCGAAGATATTGGTCCTGACCTTTGCAAAATAAAACAGTTATTAGGTGTGTTACTGACCGTCCACAGAGGTTTGTTGGGTTGATCAAGCCCATCGAAGGCTTTGCATCGCCATGCTTTATATAGGCTTGATCAACCCGACAAATCTCTGTAGACGGTCCGGAACAAACTTAATAATATAAATTCTAATACGACTTTAGATTTTCTCCCTATATGCACCATAGAACTCGCCTGGTGTAAAAACTCCAACAAACTTACAGTGCGCTAAGCTCCGCCCATTCACGTGCTATATTAGAATAGAAATATATTCGCGGCTCAGTGATAATTTGATTGGTTCATGCGACTCATGGAATTACTGGACAATAAACCACGGCTAGCTAGTTGTCATTTCTTAAATATGTGGCGTGAGTGGGGTTAGCATGCCTGTGTCCGCGCCCCACTCACGCCACATATTTTTCAAGTGTATACGTATATACTGTTCAGCTTTTATATGATGCGGGAGCCATGACGGCCATGAAGACGGTTTCTTCACAGATTCTTCACAAATAAGACGAGCCATTTCAGAACCTGTGATTGGCTTAGCTCAAATGTTGCCGTCTAATGATCAAAGCATTCGTGCGCAATTCTTATCATAGGGTTTGGCTAAATATGACTAAGATGCACTGCTGTTTTGATAGAATATTTATATCGATAATCACTTCAGATTCATTTTTCTGGGTCAGTGCAAAAAGGGTTTTTGCATTAACGCTCAGGTGAAAAATTTACACATTTTGAGTAATCCTTGGGAAAAACCTGTTACCTCAGACGCATATACGCGATAATCTATTAAATATTATATTATGATTTAGGTCAGAAAGGTCGGAGTGTTTGACGTATTGAAATGGTAAACATTGTTACCCAAGAGGATAATCTTATTCTAAATCATATATATCAATTTTGTATTCATTAGGTCGTGTGACATAGTTGAGGAATGTTGCATCGAGGCCTGAATTTTTTTTTTAGATGCGTGATGTCAATAATTCATGACATCCACTTTTTCTACATTGGGGTCTTTGAAAACTGAAATTATTTATTAACTTAGAACAAGGACTCAAGATAAATGTTTTAATTCCAACTCCAATAAAGTTTTGACAGAAACTTCCTCGTGTGGTCTTTAAAGATGGCGCCACCTATTGCGACATTGTCTTTGCCTTTGAGGAAAATTGAAGTGCTCAAACTCGGTTACTAACCTTCTTGAACAACATATTTAGAAAGCAATACTTCAATGCATCTGACACGTGTTTCGGTCAGTAAATCCTCATCAGTGACAAGCCAAATTTATATCAGTAGCGCCCTCTAGTTTGATTTCTGAATTGTATGGTAAATTATAATATTGTGCAGTCAAACTTCCTTTGTGCTGGAGAAAGCTTGTAAAAACAACAACGTGCATTTATAATTAACGTTTATTGAATATACATCGAAGTATCCATCAGTCATCCAGTATCAAAATTCGAGAGAGTAAGGCAAAATCATTAGAATTTGCGAACCCAGGAACAAGCAATATTTCTGTCTAAAAATGTTTACATGTATTTTGACCATATTTATTGATTTTATTTTATACAGAGACGTTTAAGTAATCAATATAATTATGTACAAGGAGATATTCTCTATAGACTCATACTCATACTATTCTTCGGAGATCAATATTGCTTTCATATTTTCACTTTAATTGTTGAAAGACATCATAAAATTACGAAAATCGCATTAGCACCGTTTCAATGGACGAATTGAACTTGGTGAAATCCCTTAAATAAGGAATAATAAACAATTGATAGTAATTGCGCCTTAAACAACAGTCAAAACTTATATTTGATTCTGACAACGTCCCCATGGTCTCCCTCGCCACTTAGTTTACAACCTATCCACAAACTACCGTCCGAAAAAAATCCCAGCGAGAAGGGGAAATAAATCCCATCTTCCTTGCTCATCAGATACCCCATAAAGTACCCCTCCTTCGACACCACGTGGATCTTGTGATGCAGCCAATCAGTGACGAGTATTCTTCCATCCTCATCGCACGCACAACTACTGAGGTCGCATTTTTCATGGGAAACGGGATCAATTTCGCCGTAAATGAACTTCAAATCGCCACGCTGGTCGACAACGACTAGTCGACCACTGTACTGACCAGTTTCGTCGACAATACAGATGTCGTTGTTGACATTTAATGTCACTTTGGCGGGGTATGTGAAAAGCGGCGCGCCATGTTGATCGCACTCAACTGTAAGTTTCGTATTGCACATGTTGTCCATTTTAACCAATCGTCGGACACTTGAACCGTCTATTTTGAGATCGTAACGGTCGACCAAACTTACATAAAAATCGTCATTTTCTGATACATAGATACCGGTGGGATAGAGAGGCGAGGTTGATTTGAGGTCAGATAAGACTCCGTCCGAACGAAGGCACTTGATGACGCACTGTGAATATGTCGCAATCATGACGTCACCATTTCCGTTTCGCGCCAAATCCATAGCCGTCAATCTGTACATGCTGTTTTTGTTACCGACGCTGGTTATTTTCTGTATTTCGTCTGTTTGCCAGCAAGCTATCCAGGCCTCCGATTCGTTTATAGGACACAAACTTTTCACAAACGGAAGGTCGGTACTAAATGAAGACAATACGGTGATTTCTAACCCGGGTGTTGATCTTGGAGAATCGGTATCTACGGTTTTCAATTTGAAAGCGGACCGTAACGTTTTGGATTCTACTTTTCCGTACATCGTATTTATCATGCTATCGTTTACATCCGGGGCTTTGAACGTGACTTTTGGTGGGTTAGGGGGTTCCCTTCGTTTGATATTATGTAAAGATGACCTTAATTCATCTATCTCGTCCCCGGCCACTCTACCGGATCTGACGTCATCAATCACGTCCTGCAACGAATTCACGATAGATTCGAGGGTGCACACTTCTCTCTCAATCGTTTCGATAGAACGGATGAATTTTACTTCTTCCGCTTTCTGAATATCATCGAGTTGCTTCATCAATTCGTCCCTTTGCTTGCCTAACCTCAACATGAAATCGTCGTATCGAATCCAAATATCTCTTTTAATCGATATAAGACTATTGTCAAAATCTACCTTTAGTTCTTTACTTTTTTTCCTTCGTTCGAGTGCATCCTTTAGAAAATTTTCCGACACGTATTTGAAATATTTTGTTATTTTCTTCTCCCGCTTTTTCAACACTGACGCAACTTCCGCTATAACATGCGCCTCGTGTTCTATCGATATGCAAATTTTACAAACTTGAAGACAGCAGGAGTTGCAGAACCATTGCATCAAATTGTCGGTATGTTTCGTGCAGAATGCATACGCAATATCCTCCTGATCGTTAGTACTGTCTGTCCCAGTAGGGTTTCCATTTAATAAATCCGGAAAAGAGTCTTTATTTTCAGTTTTTGGTTTTCCCTTTTTCTTTTCCAAGATCACGTGCTTTTTCGTGGCTTTGTTCCGCTGGTGTTGTACCTTACAATTTTCACATAGATATTTGTCGCAATCTTTACATTTCCATTTTACGGCTATCTTTGCGTCACAGAGCCCGCAACTTGAAACTTTGGTTTTCTTCGCGCTGGCTGGAGTCGCCATCCTTTTTCTCCTGAATTTTAGTCCTTAGAATTGAGGCATCTTGAAATCGTACCATGTGTCCGAAGTAGACTTGGTTGGTCAACAAAGCACATACCATACACTCGTTATTCCCGATACCGCTCTGCACAAGTTTCTTGCATTTACATGACGATCGACATAAATCAGTTATATATTCTAATTAATTTAAAATCAATGAAAGATAACGATATCCTTTGTTTTCTAGCGTGGTTAACATTTGTAAATACCAAATTAGTGCACTATAATTAAATCCTCATGCTTGATAGAGTAGGATGTTGGCAACGCAAACCATACTGTATCACATCTCATTGTAAAATCGGGAATATAAAGGTACCCCTTTAATTCAAAACCATTTACGTGATCGTGCGCAAACAAAAGAATTTTTCGAGTCGCAACTCAAAGATCTATATATTAAATTAAAGTCGTAATTCAGCTTTGCATCAATGTTATCTCTTCGATTCGGTCCTTAAGTTAAATTTTACATTGTTTATTTCAAATAGCTGACAAACTAAAATAATCTACAGTCTCGTCAGTGTAACTGTCTCAAAGTTAAATAGTAACCCAGACAGTTACACTTACGAAACTGTAGATTTTTTTAGTTAGGCAGCTATTCTACATAAGCACTTTGGTAAGCAGTGCCGGAAATGATGTTTTGGAAGGTTGGGGTAGATGGCCAATACTTTTGGTTTGAATCGGCTTCTTGGGTGAACATTTCAAAGAGTGAAATCTGAACGACTTGAATATATATCAATTTAATACTTCTTTTATCTTTGAACTTCAGAACTGATGACAGTCATAATGTAAGCGCAGTAGTTCAGAGTCGATCTGTGGATATATTAAAGCACTGAACTTCAAAACTGATAACAGTCATAATGTAAGCGCAGTAGTTCAGAGTCGATCTGTGGATTTATTAAAGCACTGAACTTCAAAACTGACGACAGTCATAATGTAAGCGCAATAGTTCAGAATCGATCTGTATATTTGATAAAGCACTGAATTAGTTATTTATCAGGCAATAGTTCGACACGGGGTCCGTGTTTACGTTGTAAGTTCTCCTACTGATAAAGAATCGATTAATATAGAGAAAAATGTAAAAAGAAATTTAAAATTAATAGACTCACATGAATGACAAAATTTCATTTCAAACTTTATCAAATTTGAAATTAAAACTAATTGTGTGCAGTTAGAAAGGGTCTTTTCAAGAGCATGTTTCCTTTTAAATAAATTGAGAAGGAAAGCAATTATAATTTTTGACTGATATAAAAAAATGATTCAAATACATGTATTTCACTTACTTTTATAGTCAACATACTTAAAGCTTGATTAAATTCTTAAAATCTAAAATGTGAAAGGGATCATGCATTGATATTGTATTTTTTTTTGTATTTATGACAATTCATTCTAGACAAATTCATGCACTTATAGTCTATAGAATTTGTCAATATTATTTATCCTTTATTGTTCTTTACTTCAAAGCATGGGAAATTTACATCAAAGACATTCACATAATAAATTAATCTGTCAAAGGGGGATGAAGTGAAAATATCAGACGGAAGGATATCTTTTTTTTCAGCCGAGTTGAAGATCACCTATTGATCCGTATACAAAAATACATGACTTTTCGTTCCTATGGGGAACATTTGTGGAAGGTTTGAGCTTTCTAAGATGATTGCTTTATTTCCTATGCTGTTCATAAGGACTACCAACCGAAGTTCACATGACCTTGACCTTGAAAATTAATGTTTCATCCTCCCCAAATGAAGAACATTTGTTGAAGGTTTCAACACTCTATCTTCTATGTTTTTCACAATCAATTAAGCCACACGAAACAACAAAACAGTGCTTTATCCCCTCTGCAACAGAGTTGCAATGAAGGGGGGGGGGGGGGGGGGGGGGGGGGGGGGGGAGGAGGATGAATAAACCAAAACTCCTTATAAATGAGTTGCTCCTACTGTAGCAGTGGTCTAATAAAAACATGAATTTGACCTACTGACCCACATAATCAAAAGGTGATTCAGAAGCTTTTTCCTATCTATTAAATATCAATATGTTCAAAATTGGTTTGGAAAGGTTAAAAGGGTCTGACTTCACTTATCAATAGGAAACTCAAAGCGTGATGAAACGATAGATAAAGCAAAGCCTTAAAATTCCCTAAAAAAGTTAATGTATCAATACAAAGGTATTATTAAACCCTGGTTTGGTTTGGATGTCACTTGCAGAGAAGAGACAATTCATCTTTTTTCTGACCTTGAACTTTTTCTGACCTTGAACTTTTGGCTTCCAGATGTCACAAATCACATTTCTGTGACACATCATGAAATAAAAGGTCTAGACAGCATGCAGGAAGCTAACCCAGTATTCCAGCAAAGTCAAAAAGAAAACCGAAAAGTGTGATTGTTATTGCACAGATGATTTATTTCATATTTATCATTTTACTTCATCTTTTTCAATGTACCGTAACAAATTCTTTCAAGATTTACACAAACGTTAACAATTATGATATCCAGTGGAGTGCGAGATGTCATTATATAAGAATGTAATAATCTTGTGAGTATGTATAAAATTAGTTTTTCATATTTATGGTTGAAAAGATAAAAGAGAATGTAATCATTGGTTTTCAAAATCAATTCTCAGTATTAATGATTAAAATTTCCATTATTATGGGAAATAAAGGCATTTTGGCATCACCATATCTTTGCTTGGATTAAATCATAATATCTAGCATCTAAGTAAGTTTTCTCTTCAGTCTGAATCCGACATGTGAAAATCTTCAACGACATCTTCATTATCGTCATCATCATCTTCTTCATTCATATCATCTTCATCATCGTTTTCCACGTCATCACTGTTACTGTCATCTTCATCTGCATCATCAGTATTGTCATCATCTTTTTCATCATCATCTTCATCATCATCATCGCTTTCTTCATCCTCGTCTCCAGATCTTGCTAGAATTTCCAGCTCATCACTGTCAAAATCACTGGAAATAGAAGCAAAACTTTTTTCATACAGCTCATATTTCTTGGCGAAAATCAGACTGAAATTTTTAAAGACTCCATTTGTGTTGAGGGAATCATATTGAGCTCAGCTAAAAATTGCATTGTAACTTTAATTAACTCATAAAGGCTAAGGCTTTCAATGAAGAAATCAAATCATTTCTAAGTAGGATGATATTCTCTCACAGTAGAATTGAAATTGAAATTTCAATATTTCTAAATATTTCCTATCAAAATATTTTGCCATTAAAACTCCTTTTTCTGATGAAAACGCTTGAGATCAACAACTTGATAGTTATATGAACATAGTATTACCTGTATTCCTGATCGTCTGATGATGCGTCACCATGTGATGTTTTCTGCTTCTTTACAGGTCTCTCTGACTTTGGCAAGAATCTGAAAGCAGAGACCACTAAAGTGTGAAAGTAATTGTATTGTTGTTTTACTACATGTGTATAAACGATCAAGTACAAATTGTATGTGCATACGGTTGTATTTTATACTCCATCTTAGAGAACTAGATTTGTTCCTTTATAATATGACTGCGAACAACTGAACATGCATCTTTTTTAACTTTGATTTTCAAATGGAAGTGAATTACCTTCATTTAAGGACTGAAATATAAATCCATGCAAAACACATGTGTATATGTAAAAATTTACACCAATGTACTACAGAGAAAAAGACAGACAAATGCTTTCCGTCTCTCTTTCTTTAGAATGAACAAGAAAATATATACCTTGTCTCATCATCACTTTCCTCGGAGTCACTCTTGAAGAGATCAGCAAATTCATCCCTCTCCTTGGGCGTGGCCTTTAACGGGCCCTTGGGTCGTTGTATGACTGGGATATTATCATCTAACCCCACAATCTGATAGAGAAACGATAGGTATTTACATGTCTTTCATAGACTTTTGAAAAAGACCACTGAATTGCCGGTGGCAAGTACATTCTACTATCACAAGAGTACTGCAAATGACACAATATATCGATGTTTATGTAGTGACCTTGACCTTTCACTCTAAGTTTAGTCTGAATTATCATATATCAGTGATTTTTTTTTTTCAATTAATCTAAAAGTGTGTCTTACAGTGCACGTGTTTTGTAGCATAATTGTCAGTGATTTTTTTTCCAATTAATTTAAAAGTATTTGAATGTGATTTTCAGTGTTCGGGTTGGGTATTTCAAAGTGCTTGTCATTTTCAGTGTTTGTGTTTTCTGAGTGTGTATTGTGTTTTTAATTTTAAATGCCATCACAGAGTGTTTGTATTCACTGTCTAACCTGTTCTTTCCCGGCAATTTCATGCTGCAGCTCCTGATCTCTAAGTTTCCGCCATGTCTTGTAGTACTTTCCAATAGGTGTCCCAGAATCCTTGCACTGTCTTTCCCATGATTCCTTGAAATGTGAATTTCAAATTTAACAAGTGAATTTCAAATGTACTAAATGAATACTCTTGATAGTTTACATGTAGCTAAGACAAAATACATTTCCATACTTATAACCTCAGTCGTTTACATGGTATAGTGCACATGCAAAATGTTGTATAAATTGAATGTCTTGGACACAGGAGCCGGACGCCAGCGACCCACAATGGCATCCGCCTCTTCTTTCCTTTGAGATAGGAAGGGGGCGATGTCATTGCGGCTTTCTGGCGTCGAGCTCCAGTGGTGTTAGGTTAGACCATAACTTCTTGAAAATGGTACTTATCAATGAGAAAAGAGAACTGAACAAAGCGTACTAAAATTTAATTTTTTTGCAGGTGAGGATGGGGGCACTAGATGCTAAGTAGAGTGGAACTAAAAATTCGTTGAGGCAAAAATTCATTAAAACAAATGAAACAAATAGAAATGCAGTGAGACATAGGAGCTCGACGCCAGGGTCACACAAGAGCATCTTCCCCTAAAATTGATAAAGGGAAAATCAGTGGCAAATTCAGGGGGGGGGGGGGGGGCACTGTCCCAAAATTTTCTAAAACAGGTATATTTTGGCCCATTTTCAGTACAAATTGGCAAAATTTGTCCATTGACCTGGCAAAGGATCCGCCAGTGAAAGTAGAGAAAGGGGGGATGAGCGTTAGGGGAGTGAGATAGGGAGGGTCGACCATCAGTCCGTTCTGATTATCTCACGTCCTATACTTACAAGTGCCTTGACATCTGCCAGTAGGAATGTGGCTGACCGTCTACGGTTTGTTATATATTTAGTGTTATCTTCTACTTTCTCTATGATCTGTTTGATCTGCTTGCAGTAGTTGGCAACCTTGCATTTTTTCAAAAAGTCTCTGAGCTGAAATGGAATATTTGTGAAAATTTGTTATTATGACTAAATACTTCTATCAATAACGTTACGGTAACATACACATATACAATGTATATTATACACAGTCTTTCTTTTAAAAATACATCTTGGTTATAGTTCGCTTAAAATACCATATTTCATTTATTGTCATTTTTTCTTTGAGTTAAAGTTATCTATTCAGAGAAAGCAGGGTGCTCATATACATGCATGTTCATCGACGGCGGGTGCGGCTAGCTAAACAGGGGATGCTTACTCCTCCCAGACACATGGTCCCACCTCTAGCTTGCTAGGTGTCGGTCGATGCTCAGTTTGGTGCTATATTGTGAGTGTTATTGAGATTATCGTTAGGATCTTCTTTATCTCACTTATATTTCAAAACTTATGAAATTTCTTTTCTTCCTAAAATCTAAACTCTGAAATGACTATTGGTCACCGTGGCGTATCACGTGATGTGCATATAATCTCTTACAAGGGAATCCCCTTCGATTAAACAAGGTAAATACTGTCTAAATCTACTTTATATGAAACTAGTTTACGTCTATCATATGAGCATCATTATTATAAATATGATAGTAATCTTTTCTGGTCAAGAATAGAGGAATATTTAGAGAACACTTAAACAGAAAATTTTCTATTTTGTTTACATGTTATGATATGGTGCACGTAAATAAACAAAACTTTCTGTTCAAGTGTTCTCTGGGCATACCTCTATTCTCGACCAGAATAGATAACCATCATATAATTTTTAACGATGATCGTATGATAGGCCCTAGAATAAATTCATATAATGTAGATTTAGACAGCATGTACCTTGTTAATCGAAGGGGATTCCCATGCAAGAGATTATTTTCATATCACGTGATACGCTACGGTGATTGGTTTAAAAAAATATTATTAAAATGACCGGCACAACAGGAGGCTACTCTAACAAGGGACGTATAAAGTTTCCTGCTCCAACAAAGCCCTGTTGTCTGTCCGTCTGTATGTTATCTATAGGAAAGATAACTCGTACCTGTAAAACAGCTGGTAATGCTAACTCTGGGAAGCCAACACTATGTGCGTGGATGTGAAATTGTTCTAATAGAAGTTCATATAACTGATCTATCAAACCATCCTATAACAGAGAAAGACAGCTTCAATCTTTCATTCTTTGATTTACGAAAACAAACTTAATTTGAATTGAAAGATTCATATATGGAAAGTAACGTTTGATTGATTTTCAACAGAGAATTAAAGTTGTAACATTTACCCTGAAAGCTTTTTCAGTCAATTGAGCTTTAGAGAGTTTCAGAATGCAGGCAAAATTGAAGGGTTTCAGGCTGATTGATTTGTGCTTCTTATTGAAGTCCGTTTGCTCAAAAACCTGTTGAAAAAAAAAGAAAGAAATTGAAAAATATATCTTCTTGTAGGAGTTATCTTTCTTTGCACATATAAAATGAGATCGAACTACGTCATTTTCTTGCGGATTAGTATCTGAAACAAGATTTCCATTGATTGTTAAGGAAATCTTTGTCCATTGATGCAAAGGGCGTACGCAAATACTTTGTTTATTCATGCATGATTGAATTATGGTAAAATTCCTATGTAATCTCAATGCCACATATACAACGCCTAGAATTTACGATAATATCTACTTGATTAAAAACGCCCAGTATTATATTGTTCGTATAGGCACGAAAGACATAAACCCTTTCCTTTTTTCTCCTATTTTATGCCTAAAACTTTCATTTACTGCATCTATGTACAAATTGGATAGGGACGCGTGATTACAAACGAGTTAAAGATCATATTGTTTGTTCAGGCCTCAATTTCAGATACATTTTTGGGTACCTTTTCATGTTATCATGATTAATATTTTGGTTAAGGCCCATACCGGGTAAAACCAAAATATTAATCATGATACATGTAACTGACTTTTTACGTTCATCCCTTTTTAATTTCTTTTAGTTTTCTTTGTTTTTTTTTTTTTTCTTCTTTTTGTTTGTTCGTAACTACATCCATATAATTTAAAGAAAGGTCCATCATCTTCTTTTTTGTTTAAAAAAATAATCGAATCCTAAATAAATTATTTCACTTAAAGCATGGACTGAAACAGACATTTTTGTTTTTGTTTTTGTTTGAATTCTTTAAAGTGAAGACAAAGAAGTATTCAATTTAAAACTATTACTTTTAAATACTACATCCATATTAAGATTCATTATTCACTACAATGTACATGCATGTACTGAAACAGACAAAGAAGTATTTTTCCCGCTCATTTCTGCACTAAGCGAGCCAATCCTAGAGATTACTCTGACTTTGAGTTGGTAACTTAAAACGCTTGACCTTGGGTCGAACCAAAATCAATGGAATATTTCGCGAGTTCTTTACAACTAGGCTAAGGGGGCGTGGGTGTCTGTTAAAACTAGGTCACTAGGTGAATTCCATCGTGACTGTAGGAAAGGGAATTAACATCGCTGGGATCGGCAAAATGAACAGCTTTGTTTGCATTTTATCGATTTTAGATTTAAGAAATAAATAATAAATGCAATGCATAATAAAATGGAATATCTCAATTATTATTTCATTTCGATGTTAATTATTTTTTCAGCGGCCTGTCCATCAGGATGAGAATATATTGATTGGGATCTATATAGGAGAAAGGGGGTTAGGGTATGGTATGACTTTTGACATGGTACCTTTCCAGATGATAAATGTCATTCATAAGTCATTATTTTTGGAAAGGGCGGAGGGGGTTTAGGATTTCATTTATCTCCCCCTTTTCTTTGGCAAAGAAGCCTTTTGGGTCACGTCAGCAATATATTTTATCATTTTATGTACATTGCCAAACTCTCTCCATGAACACGTTACGATAGAAAATGAGGTTGGTGGGGGTGGCAACATTGACAATAATTTCTCAAGGGAGGGAAGTGTCACGTGTGATTCTGAAACCCCCCCCCTTTCCAAATTCGCGTGTTTAAATACTGTATACCAAACTGGTGAGTAACTTCACCTACATTTGATAAAAGGACCACCAAGGGTGAATAAAGCATATGCATGCTGCACCTGTCCCCGGGGAAAACTAGGCTAATATCGGGGGTAACACGGTACGCAGTGTCTGGCTTAGTACGTTGTACATGAATGAAATTCTCAGTTTTTGTGTAAAATGACCTAAAATGTCAGAGATTTGTAACGCTAGTATCATTGACTTCGTCTTTGCGTGTGCCAAAGAAAAAGAGGATTCTCAGATTTCTTTGTTTCCTCTTAGCCTAGGAGACAGACAGATGGAAGGACAGGGCACAGACAATTCGATAGTCAAAAATACAGACAAACAGACAGACGGATGGAAGGACAGGGCACAGACAGATCGATAGACAGACAGATGGAAGGACAGGGCACCGACAGATCAATAGACAGACAGAACTAAGACATCATTGACAGATGAATAATAGCTTAAAATGGAATATTTAAGCAAATTAAAGTCTTGAATAGTTCAAAAACCCTCCTACATGTAATTGAACGACGCTAAGTATTTCATAGAATATGAACGTCTTTACATGTATAACATCTGTATCAAAGGGTCACAGAACTTTAATGACCGTGTGAGACAGCAGCCTTGAATTCTGTATCAACCCAATATCGGCTTATATATATTCATTATGAAAATTAACATGCGACAACGGTATGTCTTATTAATGAAAGGAGAGTCCCCATTATACCCTTGTCAAGCTTATATTATGATCTGAATACGACGCCTTCATCCGCTCTTAAAAGTCAACTCAGGGAAAAACTGAACGAAATGTAAATAAACATCGTCAGCTGTGACACAACATACAAATGTTGATTTCATTCTTATAAAAAAATGGGAAAAAACTATTGCAGCATCTTGTAGATGTATGAATAAAAGAGGCTTGGTGAGATTATTACGTCGCCAAGCCCATTTCTGCATATATAAATCTTTACTAGACAGAAATGTACACAATGTAAACATTGTTTCTCTTAATAATGATTTTTTTTCATAGATTCTTTGATTATTTTTGGTTATAAATATTCAAACATATGATTATTATAAATGCACATAAGTTTCATTCAGAGAATAAATTTACTGACAATTTCCTTTTAATTTTCTGTTGTGTTTCTGATGAATTAAAAATCCCCATCAAAGAAAAAAGAATTTAATTATCATACTAAAATGTACAGGTAAATATACTTGAATCTTTTTTCAACTGATCTGCGCGCTTATTAAGTTCTATAATTTTCGTACTTTTAAGCGAATATTTTCATATTTTATATGTATACATGACATCTACTATATATTGCCGTGTCCCCGTTGTACTTAAGGCTACTTCATTGACCTATTTTAATCAGAGTTGTCTAACTTTGAAGTTTGAACTTCGTACTGTAACGAAGAAATAATAGCTTTTAGAACAATCGAATGACGTGCAAATTTTATTTTAATGAAGTCTTGTTAATTAGAAAAACATGGACATGTCTATAAATTGCAATTTTACATTTTATTCGACCAGAAAACTTAGCATCATGTAGTTATATGTAAAAAGGAGATTCAAGAGAAATCAATACATCGTGACTTCATTATTCACAACAATTCAAACAGGTCAGACAGTAAAAAATCAAAGAAATAAGCAGACAAAATATGCATATATGCATTTCAAAATGGTAAAATGACAGATGTGTACATTTCACCTGTGAAAAATAAATTCAGAGCAAGTTAAAAAGAATGGATACGTGAAGAAACTGTCGCTTGTCAGTGAAGATATTGTCGTGACAGCTAGAAACTTCAGTTTTGTTTTGCCCATCTATCAAAATTTCTAAAAACAAGAATATTGCGGTTTGTAAAATAAGAGACATTGCTAATTAAGAGATTTCAGTAATTCTTGGAGTTGTGAATAATTTTCAAAACCTTGAATCATGAATTTTTTTGAACCTATATTTCTATTGAAATGATATCTAGTGTCTTTTTCTAACTTTCAATTCTGAATCATCAAAAATATTAGCACATGCCTACTAGTAATAATGTGCTCACTTTTAATGATTCAGAACTGAAAGTTAGAGAAGACACTACTGACAGAAGAGAGGGAATGGAGGATTCATTCAGAGCACGCCAAGAACCCCCCTTCCTTTTCTTCATCATCGGTGCCGAGCGAGCTCCTTGGACAATAAACTGAATCTTCCTGCACTCTCCTAAATGTCAAATTTACATATCTGATATTGATTATTGTAACAAGACACGATGGAAGCTGAAAATAATCTCAAAAGAAATCATGCTTTGATAGATATATAAAGCACTTCGCAGACATTTCATGTAGGATTCACTAGAAATCTTGATTTGAAACCACAACAGCTTCCCGTATTGTGTCTTTTACATGGGCGTTAAAAGTCTTGTACATTCCTTAGAAAGACGGAGAGAATTTAATTCATCAACTCGCCTTACGTTAAGACAAGATGATTGATTTATGGCGGAAAGTAAATTTTGAATTTTTCAGTCTATAACAAAAAATGACAAAGTTGACAATTGGAAATCGTCTACATTACCATATGTTCTTGTGCGATAAAAAGAGAGCGCTATTTATAAAACTGATTGGTGTTAATAATTCATCAAGACTTTTTTTTGGACAAAATTAACAGAAATGCAAATATATTTGTAACATAAACCTATTTCAGCAAAGTAAAAAGTAGTTTAGTATTCCGAAATAGATCTTTATGCCATAAAAAACCTCTGATAAAAATATCTTAAAATTTCAATGAAAAGGGTGGTTTCATTCACATTTTAACCTTTACAGACAATGCATAATAGATTACAATTTCTCTTTTTTAAACATTTGTACAACTTTCCAC